>OX621261.1:0-2400000 GCA_951640165.1 Pseudoips prasinana
TAACCTAACCTAACCTAACCTAACCTAACCTAACCTAACCTAACCTAACCTAACCTAACCTAACCTAACCTAACCTAACCTAACCTAACCTAACCTAACCTAACCTAACCTAACCTAACCTAACCTAACCTAACCTAACCTAACCTAACCTAACCTAACCTAACCTAACCTAACCTAACCTAACCTAACCTAACCTAACCTAACCTAACCTAACCTAACCTAACCTAACCTAACCTAACCTAACCTAACCTAACCTAACCTAACCTAACCTAACCTAACCTAACCTAACCTAACCTAACCTAACCTAACCTAACCTAACCTAACCTAACCTAACCTAACCTAACCTAACCTAACCTAACCTAACCTAACCTAACCTAACCTAACCTAACCTAACCTAACCTAACCTAACCTAACCTAACCTAACCTAACCTAACCTAACCTAACCTAACCTAACCTAACCTAACCTAACCTAACCTAACCTAACCTAACCTAACCTAACCTAACCTAACCTAACCTAACCTAACCTAACCTAACCTAACCTAACCTAACCTAACCTAACCTAACCTAACCTAACCTAACCTAACCTAACCTAACCTAACCTAACCTAACCTAACCTAACCTAACCTAACCTAACCTAACCTAACCTAACCTAACCTAACCTAACCTAACCTAACCTAACCTAACCTAACCTAACCTAACCTAACCTAACCTAACCTAACCTAACCTAACCACCTAACCTAACCTAACCTAACCTAACCTAACCTAACCTAACCTAACCTAACCTAACCTAACCTAACCTAACCTAACCTAACCTAACCTAACCTAACCTAACCTAACCTAACCTAACCTAACCTAACCTAACCTAACCTAACCTAACCTAACCTAACCTAACCTAACCTAACCTAACCTAACCTAACCTAACCTAACCTAACCTAACCTAACCTAACCTAACCTAACCTAACCTAACCTAACCTAACCTAACCTAACCTAACCTAACCTAACCTAACCTAACCTAACCTAACCTAACCTAACCTAACCTAACCTAACCTAACCTAACCTAACCTAACCTAACCTAACCTAACCTAACCTAACCTAACCTAACCTAACCTAACCTAACCTAACCTAACCTAACCTAACCTAACCTAACCTAACCTAACCTAACCTAACCTAACCTAACCTAACCTAACCTAACCTAACCTAACCTAACCTAACCTAACCTAACCTAACCTAACCTAACCTAACCTAACCTAACCTAACCTAACCTAACCTAACCTAACCTAACCTAACCTAACCTAACCTAACCTAACCTAACCTAACCTAACCTAACCTAACCTAACCTAACCTAACCTAACCTAACCTAACCTAACCTAACCTAACCTAACCTAACCTAACCTAACCTAACCTAACCTAACCTAACCTAACCTAACCTAACCTAACCTAACCTAACCTAACCTAACCTAACCTAACCTAACCTAACCTAACCTAACCTAACCTAACCTAACCTAACCTAACCTAACCTAACCTAACCTAACCTAACCTAACCTAACCTAACCTAACCTAACCTAACCTAACCTAACCTAACCTAACCTAACCTAACCTAACCTAACCTAACCTAACCTAACCTAACCTAACCTAACCTAACCTAACCTAACCTAACCTAACCTAACCTAACCTAACCTAACCTAACCTAACCTAACCTAACCTAACCTAACCTAACCTAACCTAACCTAACCTAACCTAACCTAACCTAACCTAACCTAACCTAACCTAACCTAACCTAACCTAACCTAACCTAACCTAACCTAACCTAACCTAACCTAACCTAACCTAACCTAACCTAACCTAACCTAACCTAACCTAACCTAACCTAACCTAACCTAACCTAACCTAACCTAACCTAACCTAACCTAACCTAACCTAACCTAACCTAACCTAACCTAACCTAACCTAACCTAACCTAACCTAACCTAACCTAACCTAACCTAACCTAACCTAACCTAACCTAACCTAACCTAACCTAACCTAACCTAACCTAACCTAACCTAACCTAACCTAACCTAACCTAACCTAACCTAACCTAACCTAACCTAACCTAACCTAACCTAACCTAACCTAACCTAACCTAACCTAACCTAACCTAACCTAACCTAACCTAACCTAACCTAACCTAACCTAACCTAACCTAACCTAACCTAACCTAACCTAACCTAACCTAACCTAACCTAACCTAACCTAACCTAACCTAACCTAACCTAACCTAACCTAACCTAACCTAACCTAACCTAACCTAACCTAACCTAACCTAACCTAACCTAACCTAACCTAACCTAACCTAACCTAACCTAACCTAACCTAACCTAACCTAACCTAACCTAACCTAACCTAACCTAACCTAACCTAACCTAACCTAACCTAACCTAACCTAACCTAACCTAACCTAACCTAACCTAACCTAACCTAACCTAACCTAACCTAACCTAACCTAACCTAACCTAACCTAACCTAACCTAACCTAACCTAACCTAACCTAACCTAACCTAACCTAACCTAACCTAACCTAACCTAACCTAACCTAACCTAACCTAACCTAACCTAACCTAACCTAACCTAACCTAACCTAACCTAACCTAACCTAACCTAACCTAACCTAACCTAACCTAACCTAACCTAACCTAACCTAACCTAACCTAACCTAACCTAACCTAACCTAACCTAACCTAACCTAACCTAACCTAACCTAACCTAACCTAACCTAACCTAACCTAACCTAACCTAACCTAACCTAACCTAACCTAACCTAACCTAACCTAACCTAACCTAACCTAACCTAACCTAACCTAACCTAACCTAACCTAACCTAACCTAACCTAACCTAACCTAACCTAACCTAACCTAACCTAACCTAACCTAACCTAACCTAACCTAACCTAACCTAACCTAACCTAACCTAACCTAACCTAACCTAACCTAACCTAACCTAACCTAACCTAACCTAACCTAACCTAACCTAACCTAACCTAACCTAACCTAACCTAACCTAACCTAACCTAACCTAACCTAACCTAACCTAACCTAACCTAACCTAACCTAACCTAACCTAACCTAACCTAACCTAACCTAACCTAACCTAACCTAACCTAACCTAACCTAACCTAACCTAACCTAACCTAACCTAACCTAACCTAACCTAACCTAACCTAACCTAACCTAACCTAACCTAACCTAACCTAACCTAACCTAACCTAACCTAACCTAACCTAACCTAACCTAACCTAACCTAACCTAACCTAACCTAACCTAACCTAACCTAACCTAACCTAACCTAACCTAACCTAACCTAACCTAACCTAACCTAACCTAACCTAACCTAACCTAACCTAACCTAACCTAACCTAACCTAACCTAACCTAACCTAACCTAACCTAACCTAACCTAACCTAACCTAACCTAACCTAACCTAACCTAACCTAACCTAACCTAACCTAACCTAACCTAACCTAACCTAACCTAACCTAACCTAACCTAACCTAACCTAACCTAACCTAACCTAACCTAACCTAACCTAACCTAACCTAACCTAACCTAACCTAACCTAACCTAACCTAACCTAACCTAACCTAACCTAACCTAACCTAACCTAACCTAACCTAACCTAACCTAACCTAACCTAACCTAACCTAACCTAACCTAACCTAACCTAACCTAACCTAACCTAACCTAACCTAACCTAACCTAACCTAACCTAACCTAACCTAACCTAACCTAACCTAACCTAACCTAACCTAACCTAACCTAACCTAACCTAACCTAACCTAACCTAACCTAACCTAACCTAACCTAACCTAACCTAACCTAACCTAACCTAACCTAACCTAACCTAACCTAACCTAACCTAACCTAACCTAACCTAACCTAACCTAACCTAACCTAACCTAACCTAACCTAACCTAACCTAACCTAACCTAACCTAACCTAACCTAACCTAACCTAACCTAACCTAACCTAACCTAACCTAACCTAACCTAACCTAACCTAACCTAACCTAACCTAACCTAACCTAACCTAACCTAACCTAACCTAACCTAACCTAACCTAACCTAACCTAACCTAACCTAACCTAACCTAACCTAACCTAACCTAACCTAACCTAACCTAACCTAACCTAACCTAACCTAACCTAACCTAACCTAACCTAACCTAACCTAACCTAACCTAACCTAACCTAACCTAACCTAACCTAACCTAACCTAACCTAACCTAACCTAACCTAACCTAACCTAACCTAACCTAACCTAACCTAACCTAACCTAACCTAACCTAACCTAACCTAACCTAACCTAACCTAACCTAACCTAACCTAACCTAACCTAACCTAACCTAACCTAACCTAACCTAACCTAACCTAACCTAACCTAACCTAACCTAACCTAACCTAACCTAACCTAACCTAACCTAACCTAACCTAACCTAACCTAACCTAACCTAACCTAACCTAACCTAACCTAACCTAACCTAACCTAACCTAACCTAACCTAACCTAACCTAACCTAACCTAACCTAACCTAACCTAACCTAACCTAACCTAACCTAACCTAACCTAACCTAACCTAACCTAACCTAACCTAACCTAACCTAACCTAACCTAACCTAACCTAACCTAACCTAACCTAACCTAACCTAACCTAACCTAACCTAACCTAACCTAACCTAACCTAACCTAACCTAACCTAACCTAACCTAACCTAACCTAACCTAACCTAACCTAACCTAACCTAACCTAACCTAACCTAACCTAACCTAACCTAACCTAACCTAACCTAACCTAACCTAACCTAACCTAACCTAACCTAACCTAACCTAACCTAACCTAACCTAACCTAACCTAACCTAACCTAACCTAACCTAACCTAACCTAACCTAACCTAACCTAACCTAACCTAACCTAACCTAACCTAACCTAACCTAACCTAACCTAACCTAACCTAACCTAACCTAACCTAACCTAACCTAACCTAACCTAACCTAACCTAACCTAACCTAACCTAACCTAACCTAACCTAACCTAACCTAACCTAACCTAACCTAACCTAACCTAACCTAACCTAACCTAACCTAACCTAACCTAACCTAACCTAACCTAACCTAACCTAACCTAACCTAACCTAACCTAACCTAACCTAACCTAACCTAACCTAACCTAACCTAACCTAACCTAACCTAACCTAACCTAACCTAACCTAACCTAACCTAACCTAACCTAACCTAACCTAACCTAACCTAACCTAACCTAACCTAACCTAACCTAACCTAACCTAACCTAACCTAACCTAACCTAACCTAACCTAACCTAACCTAACCTAACCTAACCTAACCTAACCTAACCTAACCTAACCTAACCTAACCTAACCTAACCTAACCTAACCTAACCTAACCTAACCTAACCTAACCTAACCTAACCTAACCTAACCTAACCTAACCTAACCTAACCTAACCTAACCTAACCTAACCTAACCTAACCTAACCTAACCTAACCTAACCTAACCTAACCTAACCTAACCTAACCTAACCTAACCTAACCTAACCTAACCTAACCTAACCTAACCTAACCTAACCTAACCTAACCTAACCTAACCTAACCTAACCTAACCTAACCTAACCTAACCTAACCTAACCTAACCTAACCTAACCTAACCTAACCTAACCTAACCTAACCTAACCTAACCTAACCTAACCTAACCTAACCTAACCTAACCTAACCTAACCTAACCTAACCTAACCTAACCTAACCTAACCTAACCTAACCTAACCTAACCTAACCTAACCTAACCTAACCTAACCTAACCTAACCTAACCTAACCTAACCTAACCTAACCTAACCTAACCTAACCTAACCTAACCTAACCTAACCTAACCTAACCTAACCTAACCTAACCTAACCTAACCTAACCTAACCTAACCTAACCTAACCTAACCTAACCTAACCTAACCTAACCTAACCTAACCTAACCTAACCTAACCTAACCTAACCTAACCTAACCTAACCTAACCTAACCTAACCTAACCTAACCTAACCTAACCTAACCTAACCTAACCTAACCTAACCTAACCTAACCTTTTTTTTTTTTTTTTTTTTTTACATGGTGGAAATGCATTAAACTTACGCATACCCGCCGCTTGGGGAGGCGACGGGTTATGTGGGACTCACTCGGGCTAGTCCCGGGATACGCACTAAAACCACCATGGTAGCCAGCCTCACAATGCCTGTAGCGGGGGGCCTGGGTACTCGTGAACGATCTCGCCAGTACCCCCGCTGTACACTGAGCGTCTGAGACTCTCCTCCGGGGACGGGAGGAGGGCCAAATGCCTCCTCCCCTCCCCTTCACGCACAAGCGCGTTTAGGCAACCTGAGCTACAGCAGGTTACCTCATCCCGGGACCGCTTATGTAAGACGAGTGGAGTTCCCCTCCTCCAAACGCCAGCGGTCCCAGGGGCGACGTCAAGCCGGGGAGAAGCCAGCCGGACGCCGCATACTTTCTCGCGCTGAGATAAGCTCCCAGCGCCGGCGCCGATGAAGCGGTCATTGGTGTCAATATCCAGTTCATCGGCGCCGTCTCGTTCTCCTACGGGAAGGATCGTTGCGCTCCCTCTCGCGCTCGGCGGCCTCCTTCTTGAGCATAACAGCTTCACAGAAGGAGGCCACCGTGTTCCATCCGGTTGTCGCCGCCAGCATAGCCGAAACCACTGCTGGCAGCGAGAGGTCCAATCCTATTTCAGCGACCAGGACTCGCCTCTCGGGGGCCCAAACTGGGCACTCCTCGAGTGTATGTTGGGCCGAGTCCGGGCCGCCGCCACAATGGTGACACGACGGTGTCGCCTCTCTACCTATTCGACACAGGTACTCACCGAAACACCCGTGTCCGGTGAGTATCTGTGTCAACCTAAAGGTTAGGCTGCCCCGTTTCCGGAGCAGCCATGCGTCAAACCACGGCAGGACCGCACCGACAGAGCGTTGACGCAAGCCTCTCGGCAATTCAAGCCGCTCGCGCCAAATCTCTAAGGCCTGTCGGTGCGCGTCCCGCCGCACGTTTGTCCAGTCCGGTTGTTGGCCCCCGGCATCCGAGCGGGCACGGACGAGATCGTAAACTCTCGCGTCCATGTCCGCCAGGATGTCCAGTGGCGGGAATCGTCCTAGTAAAGTCGCCGCCTCGAAGGAGATCGTCCGGTATCCACGGACCACTCTGATGGCAACCACCCGCTGCACGCTATTCAAAAGAGCTTTGCAGCGGGGAGCTCTCGCCAGTCCAGAAGACCAGACGGGAGCGCCGTAGAGGGCCATAGACCGGATAACCCCACAGTAGAGGCGGCGGACTTCTTCCCGGGGTCCCCCGAGGTTGGGCAGCAGACGCTGGAGTGCGCCCGCCGCTCCGCGAAGTCGGGGGACCAGCTGGACAAAGTGGGCGTCAAAAGCCCACCTACTGTCCAGCGTCAGCCCGAGGTATTTGAGGGTTTGCCCAACTGGGACCGCCTCACCACACACCTGAATCCGCGTGCTGGGAGGTTCCCTGCCCCGACGGAGGCTGTGGAACCAAAGCGCCTCAGTTTTATGAGGCGCTACCTGAAGGCCCAGCCCGCGGACACTGCCGACGACGCAGGCTACTCCCAGTTCGGCAAGCCGTGCCACATCCGTGAAATTGCTCCCCCTGGCCAACACGAGAGTGTCATCTGCATAGCAAACGACATCTACGCCGAGGGGGAGCCTCGTCCTAAGGACCGCGTCAAAAGCGAGGTTCCACAAGAGGGGTCCTAAAACAGATCCCTGTGGAACCCCGCGATCGACCTCCCTTGACATTCCCTCTCCGCCCCGAGCCGTGTATACGATGAGCCTATCGCTCAAATACGAGCTAACAATCCCCTGTAGGTAAGGGGGCACGTTGTGGTAACCCAGTGCCTCCCTTATTGCCCACCACGGGAGGGAGTTGAAGGCGTTGACAATGTCAAGACTGACAGCCATCGCCACTCCCCCCTCCCGAACGACGACCTGTGACAGGGATTGGACCCGCCGGATTGCGTCCACCGTCGAACGACCGCGACGGAAGCCGAACTGGCAGTCCGACAGGTCAGGCCCATCTCGTGACAGGTGCCCGCTGAGACGGGCGGACACTACTCGCTCGAATAGTTTGCCCACCTCGTCCAGAAGGCAAATGGGTCGGAACGAAGAGGGAGAGTCCGCATTTCTCCCTTTCTTTTGGATGAGGACGAGCTTGGCCTCCTTCCACTTAGACGGGAAAACCCCAAGGTGGAGGCAGCGAGAGAAGAGGCGACGCAGCTTACTGCCTAGCACTGACAGGGCCAGCACCCAGGCCCGACCTGGGATACCGTCGGGCCCAGGGGCAGTGTTTCGCGCCGCGAGTCGCCTTACTGCGCTCTCAAGCTCGTCCTCCGTCACTTCCATGTCGGATGTCCAGTCCGGTGTAGATCGCGGTGGAGCGACCGAGTCACCGGGCTCGGCCCTTGGGAAGAGGGTGTCTACCACTCTTCCCACGAACTCGGGGTCGAGCGTTTCGGTGAGTGGAGGGACCCATGGTCTGAGCTTGCCCATAACCATCTTGTACGGGCGCCCCCATGGATCCCTGTTGATCCCCTCGATCAGCTCCTCCCACGCCCTGGTCTTTGCCTCCTTGATGGCGAACTGGAACGCCATGGTGGCCAAGCGGTATGCTCGGTAAGCCTCTGCAATCTCGTCGACCGAGGCACGCCGTCTCCTTCTAGTCCTAGTATAACGGCGGCGCGCAGAGACGCAGGACCCCCGCAGCCGCGCTAAGTCCGCTGACCACCAGTAGACGGAGGACCTCGTTGTCGGCCTGGCTCGGGGCATGGCGACGTCACAAATAGTGGTCATCTTTTCCCCGAACCATGCCGCCACCACCTCCGGAGAGGCTTCGTCCTCCAACTCTTCCCAATCCGCGACGAGGGCAGAAGCAAGAAGCAGATCTCTGTCTAATCGCCTCAAGGCCCATCGTCGCGGAGCGGCATTTTGTTGGCGTCCCAGTTCGCCATTTGGGCACCTGCCCGACATCTCAATGAGAATGTGCCGGTGATCTGATAGAGTTGCGAGCTCCTCAGCCACTCTCCAGCCTGATACCCTGCGCGCAGCAGGGACAGTCGCCCACGTTAGGTCGACAACCGACTCCCCCTGCCACCGCACGCAAGTACTGGTTGATCCTTGGTTGAGTAGCTGAAGATTAAGTGATGCAGCCCACTCTATCAGTGCTTCCCCTCTCAGGTCGTCACGAGCGTCCCCCCACACCCTGGAGTGTGCATTGAAGTCGCCCATGACGAACAGTGGACGTGAGAGTAGACCCTGGATGCAGGTGCCCAGTCTGTCGATGGTGTCCTCGAAGTGGGCAAGGCCGCAGTTTGGAGAGATGTAACATCCCACCACTACGGCGTCGCCCCATTCGATGACAACAAAATCTGTCCCACCATGGATGAGGCGGCAATGGAGGCCACCCGATGCTTCCGCCCAGTAAATAGCGACGGAACCCCCGTCCACCCCGAACCACCTCGGGTGATCCGGGATGGAATAGGGCTCCGATATCACCGCAAGGGCAACTGACCACTCCGCGAGCGTCTGTAGCAGGAGATCCTGCGCTGCACGGCAGTGGTTTAAGTTACCCTGCAATATCTTGGATGGGGGCGGGAATTTTAGACCTCCATTGTCTCCTGACCAGCCAGAAGCGCGAACGAATTCGCTACTGGCGTAGTGGGTGGACCCTGCGGCTTCTGCACTGTCCGGCTTTTGGGAGGGAAGCACTTACTTCCTCCCATCCTGTGTTTGCCAGCGACGCCAAGGTCCGTACAGATCGGACACTTCGGTTCGCTGGCTTTGCAGTTTACGGCCTTATGGCCCTGGTCGCCACAGACATAGCAGCATTTGCTGCGATCTGTGGGACTACTGCACTTGGCCTTAACGTGGCCAAACCCGAGGCATTTGTAGCACTGCAAGGGTCTAGCCTTGAGTGCCTCGACCCTTGCTGCTGACCAACCAACGCACACGCGTTTGCCTGCGAGCTTATTGGCCGCCTCTAGCGGGCATCTGACCCACGCAGTGTTGAGCCCAGACGCATGGACTCGGACAGGCCCTACTTTAAAGTCATTCGCGGAGCAACCGACGGTGCCCGCTAAGGCCACCGCGATCGCTGCGGGAGTGACAGTCTCGTCCAGGTCAAAGACGCGCATTTCTGCGGTCTTGACAGGACGCGAGATCCGAGCGTCCGTATCCGCCAGAACTTCCCTTAGTTTGGCTGCGAGGGCATCGGCTCTTGTGGTATTCTCGGGCCCGGAGAAACCTAACCTAACCTAACCTAACCTAACCTAACCTAACCTAACCTAACCTAACCTAACCTTTTTTTTTTTTTTTTTTTTTTTTTTTTTTTTTTTTTTTTTTTTTTTTTTTTTTGTTTGCGCTGGGAAAAAATGCGTTACGTATACCCGCCCATTGGGGGATGGACGGGTTATGTGGGACTCTCCGGCTATTCCGGCATACCCACTAAAATAACCCAGCGGCACTCCCGCATCGTCTGTGTGGAGGAGGACTGGGAAACCGGCACAGCCTTTACGTCCAGTCCCCCACCGACGACCGCCCGCTTTTACAGCGGGGCCCGCACGCCCCTCCCTAAGTGGAGGGGCCCGGGAACGACCGTGAGTGCTCGGCCGTTCCCGCCCGACGATGGTGGCGATTTGTGCAATGCGAGCGAAGGCGCCCCCGCGCCTGTCGCCCGCTAATCACCACCAGAAGGAGGGAGGCGACGATCGTACAACCGCCGTCTCCCACCCCTTCTTCGCCTGCGGAGCGGCGGCGCGAGAGGATCATCCTCCCGCGCGCGCTCCGCCGCCTCCTTTTGCGACATGACATTCTCGCAAAAGGAGGCAACCGCCGCCCAAGCCTCCTCACTCCCCAGCATGGAGTTCACCACACTGGGAAGTGAGAGGTCCATTCCGACCACATCTGTCAGGGCACGGCGCAGCTCAGCCCAGGCTGGGCACACCTCGAGGGTGTGCTGCGCCGTGTCCTCCGCGGCTCCACAGTCGTGGCACGCCGGGGTTTCCTCCCTCTGGATCCGATGCAGGTGCGTTCCGAAGCAGCCATGCCCGGACAACACCTGCACCAGACGGAAAGAGAGGAAACCGTGGGGGCGCTCGAGCCAGTCCCGCAGGACTGGACCGAGCGCGTCCAGCGTCCGGCGTCCAAATGTGGCGGAGGCGAGGTCCCGTGTCCAGTGTAGGACGATTGCGTCCCTCGCCTCCCGCCGCACGGCATCCCGCTCTTGCGCGGCGGGGCGCTCACCCAGCGCCCTACGCCGCGCCGCCCATTCGTACACTCTGGCGAGCACCCATGCCTCCAATTCCCAGGGAGGGGTGCCGGCCAGAGCGCACGCCGCCGCGAAGCCCACTGAGCGGTAGGCTCTCGCCACCCGCTGTGCAATGGCCCGTTGGGGCCTGCGGATGGCGGTTGCATTCTCCCTCCTGTGGAGGGAGTCCGCCCAGATGGGTGCCCCATACAGGGCCATACTCTTGAGGATGCCGGCATAGAGGCGCCGGCATCGCTCCTTGGGCCCTCCCAGGTTTGGGAGGAGCCATGAGAGGGCGTCCGCGGCTTTCAGCAGGCGCGTCGACAGCCCGCTAAAGTGCGGGCCGAAGCGCCACCTGCTGTCCAGCACGAGGCCCAGATACTTCATCTGGGCCCCGACCCCTATCCGGACGCCCTCCACCACAATGTGGGCGTCTGGAGGGCAGCGCTGCCGAGGCCCGTGAAAGAACACGGCCTCGGTCTTGTTCAGCGCCACCCTCAATCCAAGCTGGTGGATCCTACCTGCCACTAAGGATCCGCCAGCTGAGGCCAGACAGGCCGCCTCCCTAAAGTCCCTCCCCCGGGCAACCTAACCTAACCTAACCTTTTTTTTTTTTTTTTTTTTTTTTTTTTTTTTTTTTTTTTGTTTGCGCTGGGAAAAAATGCGTTACGCATACCCGCCCATTGGGGGATGGACGGGTTATGTGGGACTCTCCGGCTACTCCGGCATACCCACTAAAATAACCCAGCGGCACTCCCGCATCGTCTGTGTGGAGGAGGACTGGGAAACCGGCACAGCCTTTACGTCCAGTCCCCCACCGACGACCGCCCGCCTTTACAGCGGGGCCCGCACGCCCCTCCCTTAGTGGAGGGGCCCGGGAACGACCGTGAGTGCTCGGCCGTTCCCGCCCGACGGTGGTGGCGATTTGTGCAATGCGAGCGAAGGCGCCCCCGCGCCTGTCGCCCGCTAATCACCACCTGAGGGTGGGAGGCGACGGTCGTATAACCGCCTTCTCCCACCCCTTCTTCGCCTGCGGAGCGGCGGCGCGAGAGGATCGTCCTCCCGCGCGCGCTCCGCCGCCTCCTTTTGCGACATGACATTCTCGCAAAAGGAGGCAACCGCCGCCCAAGCCTCCTCACTCCCCAGCATGGAGTTCACCACACTGGGAAGTGAGAGGTCCAGCCCAACGACAGTATTCAGGGCACGGCGCAGCTCAGCCCAGGCTGGGCACACCTCGAGGGTGTGCTGCGCCGTGTCCTCCGCGGCTCCACAGTCGTGGCACGCCGGGGTTTCCTCCCTCTGGATCCGATGCAGGTGCGTTCCGAAACAACCATGCCCGGACAACACCTGCACCAGACGGAAAGAGAGGAAACCGTGGGACCGCTCGAGCCAGTCCCGCAGGACTGGACCGAGCGCGTCCAACGTCCGGCGTCCAAATGTGGCGGAGGCGAGGTCCCGTGTCCAGTGGAGGACGATTGCGTCCCTCGCCTCCCGCCGCACGGCATCCCGCTCTTGCGCGGCGGGACGCTCACCCAGCGCCCTACGCCGCGCCGCCCATTCGTACACTCTGGCGAGCACCCATGCCTCCAATTCCCAGGGAGGGGTGCCGGCCAGAGCGCACGCCGCCGCAAAGCCCACTGAGCGGTAGGCCCTCGCCACCCGCTGTGCAATGGCCCGTTGGGGCCTGCGGATGGCGGTTGCATTCTCCCTCCTGTGGAGGGAGTCCGCCCAGATGGGTGCCCCATACAGGGCCATGCTTTTCAGGATGCCGGCATAGAGGCGCCGGCATCGCTCCTTGGGCCCTCCCAGGTTTGGGAGGAGCCATGAGAGGGCGTCCGCGGCTTTCAGCAGGCGCGTCGACAGCCCGCTAAAGTGCGGGCCGAAGCGCCACCTGCTGTCCAGCACGAGGCCCAGATACTTCATCTGGGCCCCGACCCCTATCCGGACGCCCTCCACCACGATGTGGGCGTCAGGTGGGCAGCGCTGCCGAGGCCCGTGAAAGAACACGGCCTCGGTCTTGTTCAGCGCTACCCCCAATCCAAGCTGGCGGATCCTACCTGCCACTAAGGATCCGCCAGCTGAGGCCAGACAGGCCGCCTCCCTAAAATCCCTCCCCCGGGCAACGAGGAGAGTGTCATCCGCGTAGCAGATGACACTCGTGCCCTGGAGGAGGGTGCCCCGCAGGAGCCAGTCAAATCCGATGTTCCACAGGAGGGGCCCCAGCACCGAACCCTGTGGAACACCGGACTCCACTCCGTAGCGCCTGATCCTGGCCGCCTTGTCCACCAGAAGGACCTCTCGGTCCTCCAGGTAGCTGGCCAGGATCGCCCGCAGATATTGGGGCACTCCGTAGTATCGGAGTGCCTCCAATATGGTCGAGTGGGGCACGGAGTTGAAGGCGTTGGCGATGTCGAACGACACCGCCAACACTCCGTCCCCAGCCTCGACCGCCTCCCGCACCTGGCCCCTGAGTAGGGCCAACGCGTCGACCGTCGAACGCCCTTGTCGGAACCCGAATTGGGCGTCCGACAGGTCCGGCCCTACCTCCCGCAGCTGGCTATTAAGCCGGGTGGCGATGATCCCCTCGAACAGTTTACCGACCTCATCGAGTAAAACGATGGGCCGGTATGCCGAGGGGGAGTCCACCGGGCGTCCCTCCTTGCGAAGAAGGCACAACTTGCCTTCCTTCCATAGCTTCGGGAACCTCCCAGCCGTCAGGCACGCGCTGAAGAGGTCCCGAAGCCTTTCCTCCATGAGGGACGCCGCGATGGCCACCACCCGTGCGGGGACGCCGTCCGGTCCAGGGGCCGTCTTCTTCTTGCGGAGGGGCAGAACCCCCGCGCGAAGTTCCTCCACCGATACTGGAGGGACCTCCTCCTCCGGCGAAGCCACCACCCCCCCCAGCGGGGGGTTCATCGTTGGTGGGGTGAAGTCGGTCCTGCGCGGAAACAGTGACCGAACCACCCCATCCAGCAACGCCGGCTCTAGGGTCTCCGCTAATGGGGGGCCGTAAGGGCGCAGCTGGCTCCGCGCCCGCTTATACGGCCTCCCAAACGGATCCCTGTCGAGGCCCTCCAGCATCTCGGCCTTTGCCGAGTCCTCGGCGGCGCACATTTCCGACTTGAGGACCGTCTTTGCCTCTAGGTAAGAGGCGTAGAGGCGGTCCTCCTCCGCCTGACATCGGCTGGTGCGCCGCCGACTCCGCGTGTAGGCCCTCCTGGCCTCCACGCACGCGGCCCGTAGCGCCGCCAGCTCCCCCGTCCACCAATAAACGGCGCGACGGGGAGGCGGACGGCGAGACCGAGGCATGCTGGAGTTGCACACCTCGGTCAGGGACCCCCGCAGCTGAACCGCTGCGGCGTCCACGTCCGTGACCTCAACAGGGGGCGAGAGCCAGTCCCGGAGGAACGCAGCCTCCTGGGCTGCCTCCCGGTCCAAGCGGGTGAGAGCCCACCGCGGGAAGGGAGATTGGCCCGAGCGGGCCATCCCCCGCGGGCTCTGGGTGGAGATGTCGAACCGCACATATCGGTGGTCCGACAGGGTCTCCACCATCTCCACCCGCCAGTTCACGACGCGTGTGGCTAGCACAGGGGTGGCGAACGACACGTCCACCACTGACCCTCCCTGTTGCCGCACACACGTGTGAACATCCCCCCTGTTCAGGAGGGACACGCCGCACGAAGCCGCCCAAAATTCGACGGCGCGCCCCCGGACGTTACAGGACGCCGCTGGGTTGCCCCAGGCCACCGACTTGGCGTTCAGGTCACCACACACAATGACCTGACGTGGCGCCGCCCTCCCGACGACTGCCGTAAGGACCTCGAGAAAATTCTCGAAGTCCCTTAGAGGGCGGTTTGGGGAGAAATAGACCCCGACCAGGGCTATTTCTCCCCACGCGGCGGCCACGTATCCCGGACCCCTCTCTAAGAACGAGAGGGGAGGGGAGTCTGTGGCAGGCCGCGACACCAACGCCACCAAGCCGTCCCGATCACCCAGCCAGCGGCCAGGTATCGAGTACGGCTCGGCGACCACCGCCACGTCCACCAACCACTCGGCCACAGTCTGCATCAGCAGATCCTGTGCCGCTCTGCAGTGGTTGGTGTTCGCCTGGAGGATGCGATGTTCGACTCTACCCATTAGTCGGTCATCGCACCCCCCTCCTCCACAGCCGCTGAGGTCCCAGCCACTGGGACGGCGGTGGCAGCGACAGGCCGGGTCGGCGCCTGTTCCTTGCCCTTCTTAAGGGGAGGACTGCAATTCCTCCCCTTCATAATGTGGCCCGCTGGGCGGCCACTGGCGGCGCATACCGCGCAGTGCGGTGCGGCGGCCTTGCAGGAGGCGGCTTTGTGCCCCTCCTTGCCGCAGCGGTAGCAGCTGTCCGTCCTGTCAATGCTGGACGGACAGAGGGCTCGGGTGTGACCGATGCCGAAGCACCGGTAACACCGCAGAGGCTGGTCCTCAAGGGCCCGGACCGCCGCCGAGCTGAACCCGACGGCGAGCCGTCCCTTCTCGAGGACGGCTTTGGCAGCGGCAACTGGGCACTCCAGGCGAATCGTGCCCATGCCGCCGCGCCCGGGCCTGATGCCCCCGCCCTGCACCGCTGCGACTTCGCAGCCCCCTATGGCTGCGATTGCTGCCACCACCTCCTCCTTGGTGACGGAGTCGTCCAGATCCGTCACCTCGATGGCCGCCGACTTCACCGGCCTGGCCACCTTCGCCACGTCCGCGATGACCTCCTGCAGCTTCGCTGCGAAGAGGTCCGCGTTCTTACTGCCTTCCGCTCCCGGGAACTCAAAGATTCGGGCCCCAGCCTGGGTCCGGCGGCATGAGACCTTGCCGATCCCCAGTTTGGTGGGATCGGCAGTGGCACGCGCCCGCACCAACATGGACGCGTACGTCTCACCCCGCTCCGCGGCCTTCGCGGTGAGTGTCACCACGACGGCCGCGGTCCTTGGAGGAACCAGGTTCCTCTTGGCACCGGCTGGGGGCGAACCCTTCCCCTTTCCCTTGCCAGTCGACGACTGACCGGCAGGGGTGGTGGCGGAGACGGCTGGGGCTGGGGGGGTGCTCTTCCCCTTCCCCTTCCCTTTTCCTTTGCCAGTCGGCTGCGACTGGCCGGGAGTGGTGGTGGGAACGGCAGTGACAACAGGTGCCGTCCTTTTGCCTTTGCCCTTCCCCTTACCGACCACCTTCGTCCAGCCCTGCTGGTTGGTCGGGGTGGTGGAAGGCAGAAGGGCGTCCTCCCTCTGAGAGGCAGGCACCGGCTCCTCTCGCCTCTTGTCCGCTGCAAGCGGCGGTCGGAGGGTCTTCGCCGGTAAGAGCCGGTCCTCAATACCCGCTAAGCAGGCCCGAACAAATGCCCTCTCCTCCGCCATCACCTTGCGGAGGACATCCTCAAGGCCGGGGGAGGAGGCAAGACCCTCCGACGCAGGTCCGGGCTCGGCTTGCGATGGCCGGGCTGTGGCTTCAGCCAGCTTCATGTGCAGCTGGCTGACCTCCGACTGCAGGCGATCTACCTTCGCCTGCAGTTGCCGCGTTTCGTCGCTGGCCTTGCGGTCCACCAGCTCCGCGACGATGCCACGCATGCTGGCGGCCCGGCATTTGAGGGACTTCTGGAAAGTCCCCTTCAGATGCGAAGACTTGGCGGCGACCTCTACGATCGCCTCCTCGTCCTCCAAGGCCATCCTTTGGAGTTCGGCCAGGGAGTGGTCCGCGTACAGGACGCGGGACGCCCCGTACCCGGACTTTGCACGGGCGACGCGCGCCCGTTCCTCCTGGGCCGCAATCCGCTCCTCCAGCTCTTGCTGGAGCTGCTCCCGCCATGCCAGGTCCAACTCACGTTGGGCATCGGCCAAACCCACGTCATGGGTGTCAGCTGCTGTCAACGCCTTTTTGGCCTTGATCTTTCTCTTGGACTCCTTCGCCGAACCCGAGCCTGAGGAGCCATCAGACACAACTTTCAGGAAGGTTCGCTTCCTTGATGCCGAGCGTGACCGATCTTCGATCGCCATCGCACTGGCATCCGACCCAACGGACTCGTTGTCGGAGTCCGACAATTCGACAACTTTTCCTCCGTAGAAGGCCCTGCCTTCGTTCGACGCCGACGCGTCGCGTTGGCCCTGAGAAGGGCCTTTTGGTTGGCCCTGAGAAGGGCCTTTGGGTTGGCCCTGAGAAGGGCCTTTGGGTTGGCCCTGAGAAGGGCCTTTTTTTACAAAATGCCCGAGGGCATCCCGCACAGGTTTTGGCATATCAAATTCAATCAATTTCGTAGCTCGCAAGGCAATAGATAGCTACGACGCACAGTGCACTTTAGCCGTACCCAGTCTGCCACTCCGTTACGGTGGTCAGAACTGGGACGTTTCCGGGGAACACGACGAGGACGTAAGCACTGTGGGGTGGTTCCCCAACCTAACCTTTTTTTTTTTTTTTTTTTTTTGTTTGCGCTGGGAAAAAATGCGTTACGCATACCCGCCCATTGGGGGATGGACGGGTTATGTGGGACTCTCCGGCTAGTCCGGCATACCCACTAAAATAACCCAGCGGCACTCCCGCATCGTCTATGTGGAGGAGGACTGGGAAACCGGCTCAGCCTTTACGTCCAGTCCCCCACCGACGACCGCCCGCCTTAACAGCGGGGCCCGCACGCCCCTCCCTAAGTGGAGAGGCCCGGGAACGACCGTGAGTGCTCGGCCGTTCCCGCCCGACGAGGGTGGTGATCAGTGCAATGCGAGCGAAGGCGCCCCCGCGCCTGTCGCCCGCTAATCACCACCAGAAGGAGGGAGGCGACGATCGTACAACCGCCGTCTCCCACCCCTTCTTCGCCTGCGGAGCGGCGGCGCGAGAGGATCGTCCTCCCGCGCGCGCTCCGCCGCCTCCTTTTGCGACATGACGTCTTCGCAAAAGGAGGCAACCGCCGCCCAAGCCTCCTCACTCCCCAGCATGGAGTTCACCACACTGGGAAGTGAGAGGTCCAGCCCAACGACGGTATTCAGGGCACGGCGCAGCTCAGCCCAGGCTGGGCACACCTCGAGGGTGTGCTGCGCCGTGTCCTCCGCGGCTCCACAGTCGTGGCACGCCGGGGCTTCCTCCCTCCGAATCCGGTGCAGGTGCGTTCCGAAACAGCCATGTCCGGACAACACCTGCACCAAACGGAACGAGAGGAAACCGTGGGGGCGCTCGAGCCATTCCCGCAGGACTGGACCGAGCGCGTCCAGCGTCCGGCGCCCAAAGGTGGCGGAGGCGAGGTCCCGTGCCCAGTGCAGGACGATGGCGTCCCTCGCCTCCCGCCGCACGGCCTCCCGCTCTTGCGCGGCGGGGCGCTCACCTAGCGCCCTACGCCGCGCCGCCCATTCGTATACTCTGGCGAGCACCCATGCCTCCAATTCCCAGGGAGGGGTGCCGGCCAGAGCGCACGCCGCCGCAAAGCCCACTGAGCGGTAGGCCCTCGCCACCCGCTGTGCAATGGCCCGTTGGGGCCTGCGGATGGCGGTTGCATTCTCCCTCCTGTGGAGGGAGTCCGCCCAGATGGGTGCCCCATACAGGGCCATGCTTTTGAGGATGCCGGCATAGAGGCGCCGGCATCGCTCCTTGGGCCCTCCCAGGTTTGGGAGGAGCCATGAGAGGGCGTCCGCGGCTTTCAGCAGGCGCGTCGACAGCCCGCTAAAGTGCGGGCCGAAGCGCCACCTGCTGTCCAGCACGAGGCCCAGATACTTCATCTGGGCCCCGACCCCTATCCGGACGCCCTCCACCACGATGTGGGCGTCAGGTGGGCAGCGCTGCCGAGGCCCGTGAAAGAACACGGCCTCGGTCTTGTTCAGCGCTACCCCCAATCCAAGCTGGCGGATCCTACCTGCCACTAAGGATCCGCCAGCTGAGGCCAGACAGGCCGCCTCCCTAAAATCCCTCCCCCGGGCAACGAGGAGAGTGTCATCCGCGTAGCAGATGACACTCGTGCCCTGGAGGAGGGTGCCCCGCAGGAGCCAGTCAAATCCGATGTTCCACAGGAGGGGCCCCAGCACCGAACCCTGTGGAACACCGGACTCCACTCCGTAGCGCCTGATCCTGGCCGCCTTGTCCACCAGAAGGACCTCTCGGTCCTCCAGGTAGCTGGCCAGGATCGCCCGCAGATATTGGGGCACTCCGTAGTATCGGAGTGCCTCCAATATGGTCGAGTGGGGCACGGAGTTGAAGGCGTTGGCGATGTCGAACGACACCGCCAACACTCCGTCCCCAGCCTCGACCGCCTCCCGCACCTGGCCCCTGAGTAGGGCCAACGCGTCGACCGTCGAACGCCCTTGTCGGAACCCGAATTGGGCGTCCGACAGGTCCGGCCCTACCTCCCGCAGCTGGCTATTAAGCCGGGTGGCGATGATCCCCTCGAACAGTTTACCGACCTCATCGAGTAAAACGATGGGCCGGTATGCCGAGGGGGAGTCCACCGGGCGTCCCTCCTTGCGAAGAAGGCACAACTTGCCTTCCTTCCATAGCTTCGGGAACCTCCCAGCCGTCAGGCACGCGCTGAAGAGGTCCCGAAGCCTTTCCTCCATGAGGGACGCCGCGATGGCCACCACCCGTGCGGGGACGCCGTCCGGTCCAGGGGCCGTCTTCTTCGTGCGGAGGGGCAGAACCCCCGCGCGAAGTTCCTCCACCGATACTGGAGGGACCTCCTCCTCCGGCGAAGCCACCACCCCCCCCAGCGGGGGGTTCATCGTTGGTGGGGTGAAGTCGGTCCTGCGCGGAAACAGTGACCGAACCACCCCATCCAGCAACGCCGGCTCTAGGGTCTCCGCTAATGGGGGGCCGTAAGGGCGCAGCTGGCTCCGCGCCTGCTTATACGGCCTCCCAAACGGATCCCTGTCGAGGCCCTCCAGCATCTCGGCCTTTGCCGAGTCCTCGGCGGCGCACATTTCCGACTTGAGGACCGTCTTTGCCTCTAGGTAAGAGGCGTAGAGGCGGTCCTCCTCAGCCTGACATCGGCTGGTGCGCCGCCGACTCCGCGTGTAGGCCCTCCTGGCCTCCACGCACGCGGCCCGTAGCGCCGCCAGCTCCCCCGTCCACCAATAAACGGCGCGACGGGGAGGCGGACGGCGAGACCGAGGCATGCTGGAGTTGCACACCTCGGTCAGGGACCCCCGCAGCTGAACCGCTGCGGCGTCCACGTCCGTGACCTCAACAGGGGGCGAGAGCCAGTCCCGGAGGAACGCAGCCTCCTGGGCTGCCTCCCGGTCCAGGCGGGTGAGAGCCCACCGCGGGAAGGGAGATTGGCCCGAGCGGGCCATCCCCCGCGGGCTCTGGGTGGAGATGTCGAACCGCACATATCGGTGGTCCGACAGGGTCTCCACCATCTCCACCCGCCAGTTCACGACGCGTGTGGCTAGCACAGGGGTGGCGAACGACACGTCCACCACTGACCCTCCCTGTTGCCGCACACACGTGTGAACATCCCCCCTGTTCAGGAGGGACACGCCGCACGAAGCCGCCCAAAATTCGACGGCGCGCCCCCGGACGTTACAGGACGCCGCTGGGTTGCCCCAGGCCACCGACTTGGCGTTCAGGTCACCACACACAATGACCTGACGTGGCGCCGCCCTCCCGACGACTGCCGTAAGGACCTCGAGAAAATTCTCGAAGTCCCTTAGAGGGCGGTTTGGGGAGAAATAGACCCCGACCAGGGCTATTTCCCCCCACGCGGCGGCCACGTATCCCGGACCCCTCTCTAAGAACGAGAGGGGAGGGGAGTCCGTGGCAGGCCGCGACACCAACGCCACCAAGCCGTCCCGATCACCCAGCCAGCGGCCAGGTATCGAGTACGGCTCGGCGACCACCGCCACGTCCACCAACCACTAACCTAACCTAACCTTTTTTTTTTTTTTTTTTTTTTTTTGTTTGCGCTGGGAAAAAATGCGTTACGCATACCCGCCCATTGGGGGATGGACGGGTTATGTGGGACTCTCCGGCTAGCCCGGCATACCCACTAAAATAACCCAGCGGCACTCCCGCATCGTCTGTGTGGAGGAGGACTGGGAAACCGGCACAGCCTTTACGTCCAGTCCCCCACCGACGACCGCCCGCCTTTACAGCGGGGCCCGCACGCCCCTCCCAAAGTGGAGGGGCCCGGGAACGACCGTGAGTGCTCGGCCGTTCCCGCCCGACGAGGGTGGTGATTAGTGCAATGCGAGCGAAGGCGCCCCCGCGCCTGTCGCCCGCTAATCACCACCAGAAGGAGGGAGGCGACGATCGTACAACCGCCGTCTCCCACCCCTTCTTCGCCTGCGGAGCGGCGGCGCAAGAGGATCATCCTCCCGCGCGCGCTCCGCCGCCTCCTTTTGCGACATGACATTCTCGCAAAAGGAGGCAACCGCCGCCCAAGCCTCCTCACCCCCCAGCATGGAGTTCACCACACTGGGAAGTGAGAGGTCCAATCCGACTACATCGGTCAGGGCACGGCGCAGCTCAGCCCAGGCTGGGCACACCTCGAGGGTGTGCTGCGCCGTGTCCTCCGCGGCTCCACAGTCGTGACACGCCGGGGTTTCCTCCCTCCGAATCCGGTGCAGGTGCGTTCCGAAACAGCCATGTCCGGACAACACCTGCACTAGACGGAACGAGAGGAAACCGTGGGGGCGCTCGAGCCATTCCCGCAGGACTGGACCGAGCGCGTCCAGCGTCCGGCGCCCAAAAGTGGCGGAGGCGAGGTCCCGTTCCCAGTGCAGGACGATGGCGTCCCTCGCCTCCCGCCGCACGGCCTCCCGCTCTTGCGCGGCGGGGCGCTCACCTAGCGCCCTACGCCGCGCCGCCCATTCGTACACTCTGGCGAGCACCCATGCCTCCAATTCCCAGGGAGGGGTGCCGGCCAGAGCGCACGCCGCCGCAAAGCCCACTGAGCGGTAGGCTCTCGCCACCCGCTGTGCAATGGCCCGTTGGGGCCTGCGGATGGCGGTTGCATTCTCCCTCCTGTGGAGGGAGTCCGCCCAGATGGGTGCCCCGTAAAGGGCCATGCTCTTGAGGATGCCGGCATAGAGGCGCCGGCATCGCTCCTTGGGCCCTCCGAGGTTTGGGAGGAGCCACGAGAGGGCGTCCGCGGCTTTCAATAGGCGCGTCGACAGCCCGCTGAAGTGCGGGCCGAAGCGCCACCTGCTGTCCAGCACGAGGCCCAGATACTTCATCTGGGCCCCGACCCCTATCCGGACGCCCTCCACCACGATGTGGGCGTCAGGAGGGCAGCGCTGCCGAGGCCCGTGAAAGAACACGGCCTCGGTCTTGTTCAGCGCCACCCTCAAACCAAGCTGGCGGATCCTGCCTGCCACTAAGGATCCGCCAGCTGAGGCCAGACAGGCCGCCTCCCTAAATTCCCTCCCCCGGGCAACGAGGAGAGTGTCATCCGCGTAGCAGATGACACTCGTGCCCTGGAGGAGGGTGCCCCGCAGGAGCCAATCGAATCCGATGTTCCACAAGAGGGGCCCTAGCACCGAGCCCTGTGGAACACCGGATTCCGCGCCGTAGCGCCTGATCCTGGCCGTCCTGTCCGCCAGGAGGACCTCCCGGTCCTCCAGGTAGTTGGCCAGGATCATCCGCAGATATTGGGGCACTCCGTGGTACCGGAGTGCCTCCAATATGGTTGTGTGGGGCACGGAGTTGAAGGCGTTGGCGATGTCAAACGACACCGCCAACACTCCGTCCCCAGCCCCAACCGCCTCCTGCACTTGGCCCCTGAGTAGGGCCACCGCGTCGACCGTCGAACGCCCCTGTCGAAACCCGAACTGGGCGTCCGACAGGTCTGGCCCTACCTCCCGCAACTGGCTATTGAGCCGGGTGGCGATGATCCCCTCGAACAATTTACCGACCTCATCGAGCAGGACGATGGGCCGGTATGCCGAGGGGGAGTCCACCGGGCGTCCCTCCTTCCGGAGCAGGCAAAGCTGCCCCTCCTTCCAGATCCTCGGGAACCTCCCAGCCGTCAGGCACGCGCTGAAGAGGTCCCGAAACCTCTCCTCCATGAGGGACGCCGCGATGGCCACCACCCGTGCGGGGACACCATCCGGTCCAGGGGCCGTCTTCTTCGCGCGGAGGGACAGAACCCCCGCGCGAAGTTCCTCCACCGATACTGGAGGGACCTCCTCCTCCGGCGAAGCCACCACCCCCCCCAGTGGGGGGTTCATCGTTGGTGGGGTGAATTCGGTCCTGCGCGGAAACAGTGACCGAACCACCCCATCCAGCAACGCCGGCTCTAGGGTCTCCGTTAGTGGGGGGCCATAAGGGCGCAGCTGGCTCCGCGCCAGCTTATATGGCCTCCCAAACGGATCCCTATCGAGTCCCTCCAGCATCTCGGCCTTTGCCGAGTCTTCGGCGGCGCACATTGCCGTCTTGAGGACCGTCTTTGCCTCCATGTAAGAGGCGTAGAGGCGGTCCTCCTCAGCCTGACATCGGCTGGTGCGCCGCCGACTCCGCGTGTAGGCCCTCCTGGCCTCCACGCACGCGGCCCGTAGCGCCGCCAGCTCCCCCGTCCACCAATAAACGGCGCGACGGGGAGGCGGACGGCGAGACCGAGGCATGCTGGAGTTGCACACCTCGGTCAGGGACCTCCGCAGCTGGACCGCTGCGGCGTCCACGTCCGTCACCTCCACAGGGGGCGAGAGCCAGTCCTCGAGGAACGCTGCCTCCAGGGCTGCCTCCCGGTCCAGGCGGGTGAGAGCCCACCGCGGGAAGGGAGATTGGCCCGAGCGGGCCATCCCCCGCGGGCTCTGGGTGGAGATGTCGAACCGCACATATCGGTGGTCCGACAGGGTCTCCACCATCTCCACCCGCCAGTTCACGACGCGTGTGGCTAGCACAGGGGTGGCGAACGACACGTCCACCACTGACCCTCCCTGTTGCCGCACACACGTGTGAACATCCCCCCTGTTCAGGAGGGACACGCCGCACGAAGCCGCCCAAAATTCGACGGCGCGCCCCCGGACGTTGCAGGACGCCGCTGAGTTGCCCCAGGCCACCGACTTAGCATTCAGGTCGCCCAACACGACGACCTGACGTGGTGCCGCCCTCCCGACGACTGCCGTAAGGACTTCGAGAAAATCCTCGAAGTCCCTTAGAGGGCGGTTTGGGGAGAAATAGACCCCGACCAGGGCTATTTCTCCCCACGCGGCGGCCACGTATCCCGGACCCCTCTCTAAGAGCGAGAGGGGAGGGGAGTCCGTGGCAGGCCGCGACACCAACGCCACCAAGCCGTCCCGATCACCCAGCCAGCGGCCAGGTATCGAGTACGGCTCGGCGACCACCGCCACGTCCACCAACCACTCGGCCACAGTCTGCATCAACAGATCCTGTGCCGCTCTGCAGTGGTTGGTGTTCGCCTGGAGGATGCGATGTTCGACTCTACCCATTAGTCGGTCATCGCACCCCCCTCCTCCACAGCCGCTGAGGTCCCAGCCACTGGGACGGCGGTGGCAACGACAGGCCGGGTCGGCGCCTGTACTTTCCCCTTCTTAAGGGGAGGACTGCAGTTCCTCCCCTTCATTATGTGGCCCGCAGGGCGGCCACTGGCGGCACAGACCGTGCAGTGCGGCGTGGCGGCATTGCAGGAGGCGGCTTTGTGCCCCTCCTTGCCGCAGCGGTAGCAGCTGTCCGTCCTGTCTATTGTGGACGGACAGAGAGCTCGGGTGTGTCCGATGCCGAAGCACTTATAACACCTTAAAGGCTGGTCTTCAAGGGCCCGGACTGCACCCGAGCTGAAGCCAACGGCGAGCCGTCCCTTTTCGAGGACGGCTTTGGCAGCGGCGACTGGGCACTCTAGGCGAATGGTGCCCATGCCGCCGCGCCCGGGCCTGATGCCCCCGCCTTGTACCGCTGCGACTTCGCAGCCCCCTATGGCTGCGATTGCTGCCACCACCTCCTCCTTGGTGACGGAGTCATCCAGGTCCGTCACCTCGAAGGCCGCCGACTTCACCGGCCTGGCCACCTTCGCCGCGTCCGCAAGGACCTCTTGCAGCTTTGCTGCGAAGAGGTCCGCATTCTTGCCACCCTCCGCACCCGGGAACTCAAAAATACGAGCCCCAGCCTGAGTCCGGCGGCACGAGACTTTGCCGATCCCCAGTTTGGCGGGATCGGCACTGGCACGCGCCCGCATCATTACGGACGCGTAAGTCTCTCCCCGCTCCGCAGCCTCCGCGGTGAGTGTCATCACGACGGCTGCGGTCTTGGGAGGAACCAAGTTCCTCTTGGGGCCGGCTGGGGTGGAACTCTTCGCCTTCCCCTTCTCCCCTCCCGTGCCAGTCGACTGACCAGCAGGGGTGGTGGCGGAGACGGCTGGGGCTCGAGGGGCGCTCCTCCCCTTCCCCTTCCCTTTCCCTTTTCCTTTGCCAGTCGCAGCCGACTGGCCGGGAGTGGTGGTGGCGGGGACGGCAGGGACGACAGGTGCCGTCCTTTTGCTTTTGCCCTTCCCCTTACCGACCACCTTCGTCCAGCCCTGCTGGTTGGTCGGGGTGGTGGAAGGGAGAAGGGCGTCCTCCCTCGAGGAGCTAGGCACCGGCTCCTCTCGCCTTCTGTCCGCCGCAAGCGGCGGTCGGACGACTTTCGCCGGCAAGAGCCGGTCCTCTATCCCCGCTAGGCAGGATCTGACGAAGGCCCTCTCCTCCGCCATGACCCTGCGGAGGACATCCTCAAGGCCGGGGGAGGAGGCAAGGCCCTCTGCCGCAGGTCTGGGCTCGGCTTGGGATGGCCGGGCCGTGGCTTCAGCCAGCTTCATGTGCAGCTGGCTGACCTCCGACTGCAGGCGATCTACCTTCGCCTGCAGTTGCCGCGTTTCGTCGCTGGCCTTGCGGTCGACCAGCTCCGCGACGATGCCACGCATGCTCGCGGCCCGGCATTTAAGGGACTTCTGAAAAGTCCCTTTTAAGTGGGAGGACTTGGCGGCGACCTCCACGATCGCCTCCTCGTCCTCCAAGGCCATTCTCTGGAGTTCGGCCAGGGAGTGGTCCGCGTACAGGACGCGGGACGCCCCGTACCCGGACTTTGCACGGGCAACGCGCGCCCGTTCCTCCTGGGCCGCAACCCGCTCCTCCAGCTCTTGCTGGAGCTGCTCCCGCCGTGCCAGGTCCAGCTCACGCTGGGCGTCGGCTAAACCCACATCGTGGGTGTCTGCCGCTGTCGTGGGCTTCTTAGCCTTGATCCTCTTTTTTGGCTCCTTCGCCGAGCCCGAGCCAGAGGAGCCATCCGACACGACTTTGAGGAAGGAACGTTTCCTCGAAGCCGATCGTGATCGAGCAATCTCGATCACCATCGCGCCATCTGACGCAGTGGACTCGTTGTCGGAGTCCGACAATTCATCCACCCTCCCGCCGTAGAAGGCTCGACCTTCCTTCGACGCTTCAGCGTCGCGTTGGCCCTGAGAAGGGCCTTTTGGTTGGCCCTGAGAAGGGCCTTTGGGTTGGCCCTGAGAAGGGCCTTTGGGTTGGCCCTGAGAAGGGCCTTTTTTTACAAAATGCCCGAGGGCATCCCGCGCGGGTTTAGGCATTTTCCAACAATTCGTAGCTCTCAAGGCAGTAAGGTAGCTACGATGCACAGTGCACTTTAGCCGTACCCAGTCTGCCACTCCGTTACGGTGGTCAGAACTGGGACGTTTCCGGGGAACGCGACGTGGACGCAAGCACTGTGGGGTGGTTCCCCAACCTAACCTAACCTAACCTAACCTAACCTAACCTTTTTTTTTTTTTTTTTTTTTTTTTTTTTTTTTTTTTTTTGTTTGCGCTGGGAAAAAATGCGTTACGCATACCCGCCCATTGGGGGATGGACGGGTTATGTGGGACTCTCCGGCTACTCCGGCATACCCACTAAAATAACCCAGCGGCACTCCCGCATCGTCTATTTGGAGGAGGACTGGGAAACCGGCACAGCCTTTACGTCCAGTCCCCCACCGACGACCGCCCGCCTTTACAGCGGGGCCCGCACGCCCCTCCCTAAGTGGAGGGGCCCGGGAACGACCGTGAGTGCTCGGCCGTTCCCGCCCGACGATGGTGGCGATTTGTGCAATGCGAGCGAAGGCGCCCCCGCGCCTGTCGCCCGCTAATCACCACCAGAAGGAGGGAGGCGACGATCGTACAACCGCCGTCCCCCACCCCTTCTTCGCCTGCGGAGCGGCGGCGCAAGAGGATCATCCTCCCGCGCGCGCTCCGCCGCCTCCTTTTGCGACATGACATTCTCGCAAAAGGAGGCAACCGCCGCCCAAGCCTCCTCACTCCCCAGCATGGAGTTCACCACACTGGGAAGTGAGAGGTCCATCCCGACCACATCTGTCAGGGAACGGCGCAGCTCAGCCCAGGCTGGGCACACCTCGAGGGTGTGCTGCGCCGTGTCCTCCGCGGCTCCACAGTCGTGGCACGCCGGGGTTTCCTCCCTCTGGATCCGATGCAGGTGCGTTCCGAAGCAGCCATGCCCGGACAACACCTGCACCAGACGGAAAGAGAGGAAACCGTGGGGGCGCTCGAGCCAGTCCCGCAGGACTGGACCGAGCGCGTCCAGCGTCCGGCGTCCAAAGGTGGCGGAGGCGAGGTCTCGTGTCCAGTGAAGGACGATTGCGTCCCTCGCCTCCCGCCGCACGGCCTCCCGCTCTTGCGCGGCGGGGCGCTCACCCAGCGCCCTACGCCGCGCCACCCATTGGTACACTCTGGCGAGCACCCATGCCTCCAATTCCCATGGAGGGGTGCCGGCCAGAGCGCACGCCGCCGCGAAGCCCACCGAGCGGTAGGCTCGCGCCACCCGCTGTGCAATGGCCCGTTGGGGCCTGCGGATGGCGGTTGCATTCTCCCTCCTGTGGAGGGAGTCCGCCCAGATGGGAGCCCCATATAGGGCCATGCTTTTGAGGATGCCGGCATAGAGGCGCCGGCATCGCTCCTTGGGCCCGCCCAGGTTCGGGAGGAGCCATGAGAGGGCGTCCGCGGCTTTTAGCAGGCGCGTCGACAGCCCGCTGAAGTGCGGGCCGAAGCGCCACCTGCTGTCCAGCACGAGGCCCAGATACTTCATCTGGGCCCCGACCCCTATCCGGACGCCCTCCACCAGGATGTGGGCGTCAGGAGGGCAGCGCTGCCGAGGCCCGTGAAAGAACACGGCCTCGGTCTTGTTCAGCGCCACCCTCAAACCAAGCTGGCGGATCCTACCTGCCACTAAGGATCCGCCAGCTGAGGCCAGACAGGCCGCCTCCCTAAAATCCCTCCCCCGGGCAACGAGGAGAGTGTCATCCGCGTAGCAAATGACACTCGTGCCCTGGAGGAGGGTGCCGCGCAGCAGCCAATCGAATCCGATGTTCCACAAGAGGGGCCCTAGCACCGAACCCTGTGGAACACCGGACTCCGCGCCGTAGCGCCTGATCCTGGCCGTCCTGTCCGCAAGGAGGACCTCCCGGTCCTCCAGGTAGTTGGCCAGGATCACCCGCAGATATTGGGGCACTCCGTGGTACCGGAGTGCCTCCAATATGGTCGAGTGGGGCACGGAGTTGAACGCGTTGGCGATGTCGAACGACACCGCCAACACTCCGTCCCCAGCCTCGACCGCCTCCTTTACTTGGCCCCTGAGTAGGGCCACCGCGTCGACCGTCGAACGCCCCTGTCGAAAGCCGAACTGGGCGTCCGACAGGTCCGGCCCTACCTCCCGCAAATGGCTGTTAAGCCGGGTGGCGAGGATCCCCTCGAACAGTTTACCGACCTCATCGAGCAGAACGATGGGCCGGTATGCCGAGGGGGAGTCCACCGGGCGTCCCTCCTTCCGGAGCAGGCAAAGCTGCCCCTCCTTCCATAGTTTCGGGAACCTCCCAGCCGTCAGACACGCGCTGAAGAGGTCCCGAAACCTCTGCTCCATGAGGGACGCCGCGATGGCCACCACCCGTGCGGGGACGCCATCCGGTCCAGGGGCCGTCTTCTTCGCGCGGAGGGAAAGAACCCCCGCGCCAAATTCCTCCGCCGAAACCGGAGGGACCTCCTCCGCCAGCGAAGCCACCACCCCCCCCAGTGGGGGGTTCATCGTTGGTGGGGTGAATTCGGTCCTGCGCGGAAACAGCGACCGAACCACCCCATCCAGCAACGCCGGTTCTAGGGTCTCCGTTAGTGGGGGGCCATAAGGGCGCAGCTGGCTCCGCGCCAGCTTATATGGCCTCCCAAACGGATCCCTGTCGAGTCCCTCCAGCATCTCGGCCTTTGCCGAGTCTTCGGCGGCGCACATTGCCAACTTGAGGACCGTCTTTGCCTCTACGTAAGAGGCGTAGAGGCGGTCCTCCTCCGCCTGACATCGGCTGGTGCGCCGCCGACTCCGCGTGTAGGCCCTCCTGGCCTCCACGCACGCGGCCCGGAGCGCCGCCAGCTCCGCCGTCCACCAATAAACAGCGCGACGGGGAGGCGGACGGCGAGACCGAGGCATGCTGGAATTGCACACCTCGGTCAGGGACCCCCGGAGCCGAACCGCTGCGGCGTCGACGTCCGTGCCCTGCACAGGGGGCGAGAGCCAGTCCTCGAGGAACGCTGCCTCCAGGGCTGCCTCCCGGTCCAGGCGGGTGAGAGCCCACCGCGGGAAGGGAGATTGGCCCGAGCGGGCCATCCCCCGCGGGCTCTGGGTGGAGATGTCGAACCGCACATATCGGTGGTCCGACAGGGTCTCCACCATCTCCACCCGCCAGTTCACGACGCGGGCGGCTAGAACGGGGGTGGCGAACGATACGTCCACCACTGACCCTCCCCGTTGCCGCACACACGTGTGAACATCCCCCCTGTTCAGGAGGGACACGCCGCACGAAGCCGACCAAAATTCGGCGGCGCGCCCCCGGACGTTGCACGACGCCGCTGGGTTGCCCCAGGCCACCGACTTGGCGTTCAGGTCGCCCATTACGACGACCTGACGTGGTGCCGCCCTCCCGACGACTGCCGTAAGGACTTCGAGAAAATTCTCGAAGTCCTTTAGAGGGCGGTTTGGGGAGAAATAGACCCCGACCAGGGCTATTTCTCCCCACGCGGCGGCCACGTATCCCGGACCCCTCTCTAAAAGCGAGAGGGGAGGGGAGTCCGTGGAAGGCCGCGACACCAACGCCACCAAGCCGTCCCGATCACCCAGCCAACGGCCAGGTATCGAGTACGGCTCGGCGACCACCGCCACGTCCACCAACCACTCGGCCACAGTCTGCATCAGCAGATCCTGGGCCGCTCTGCAGTGGTTGGTGTTCGCCTGGAGGATGCGATGATCGACTCTATGCATTAGTCGGACATCGCACCCCTCTCCTCCACGGCCGCCGAGGTCCCAGCTTCGGGGTCGGCGGTGGCAGCAACAGGCCGGGTCGGCGCCTGCTCTTTGCCCTTCTTAAGGGGAGGACTGCAATTCCTCCCCTTCATAATGTGTCCCGCAGGGCGGCCGCTGGCGGCACATACCGCGCAGTGCGGTGCGGCGGCCTTGCAGGAGGCGGATTTGTGCCCCTCCTTGCCGCAGCGGTAGCAGCTGTCCGTCCTGTCAATGCTGGACGGACAGAGGGCTCGGGTGTGACCGATGCCGAAGCACCGGTAACACCGCAGAGGCTGGTCCTCAAGTACCCGGACCGCCGCCGAGCTGAAGCCGACGGCGAGCCGTCCCTTTTCGAGGACGGCTTTGGCAGCGGCGACTGGGCACTCCAGGCGAATGGTGCCCATGCCGCCGCGCCCGGGCCTGATGCCCCCGCCCTGCACCGCTGCGACTGCGCAGCCACCTATGGCTGCGATCGCTGCCACCACCTCCTCTTTGGTGACTGAATCGTCAAGATCAGCCACCTCAATGGCCGCCGACTTCACCGGCCTCGCCACCTTCGCCACATCCGCAATGACCTCCTGCAGCTTCGCTGCAAAGAGGTCTGCGTTCTTCGCGCCCTCGGCACCCGGGAACTCGAAAATTCGAGCCCCAGCCTGTGTCTTGCGGCATGAGACTTTGCCGATCCCCAGTTTGGTGGGATCGGCAGTGGCACGCGCCCGCACCAACATGGACGCGTACGTCTCACCCCGCTCCGCGGCCTTTGCGGTGAGCGTCACCACGACGGCCGCGGTTTTGGGAGGAACTAGGTTCCTCTTGGCACCGGCTGGGGGCGAACCCTTCCCCTTTCCCTTGCCAGTCGACGACTGACCGGCAGGGGTGGTGGCGGAGACGGCTGGGGCTGGAGGGGTGCTCTTCCCCTTCCCCTTCCCTTTCCCTTTGCCAGCTGGCCGCGACTGGCTGGGAGTGGTGGTGGCGGGAACGGCAGGGACGACAGCTGCCGTCTTTTTGCCCTTGCCCTTCCCCTTACCGACCACCTTCGTCCAGCCCTGCTGGTTGGTCGGGGTGGTCGAAGGGAGAAGGGCGTCCTCCCTCTGCGAGGTGGGCACCGGCTCTCGCCTCTTGTCCGCCGCAAGCGGCGGTCGGTGGACTTTCTCCGGCAAGAGCCGGTCCTCGATGCCTGCCAGGCAGGATCGAACAAACGCCCTCTCCTCCGCCATCACCCTGCGGAGGACATCCTCAAGGCCGAGGGAGGAGGCAAGACCCTCCTCTGCAGGTCTGGGCTCGGCTTGCAATGGCCGGGCCGTGGCTTCAGCCAGCTTTAAGTGAAGCTGGCTGACCTCCGTCTGCAGGCGATCCACTTTCGCCTGCAGTTGCCGCGACTCGTCGCTGGCCTTGCGGTCGACTAGCTCCGCGACGATGCCACGCATGCTCGCGGCCCGGCATTTAAGGGACTTCTGAAAAGTCCCTTTTAGGTGGGAGGACTTGGTGGCGACCTCGACGATCACCTCCTCGTCCTCCAAGGCCATCCGCTGCAATTCGGCCAGAGAGTGGTCCGCGTATAGGACGCGGGACGCACCGTACTCGGCCTTGGCACGAGCGACGCGCGCCCGCTCCTCCTTGGCCGCAACCCGCTCCTCCAGCTCTTGCTGGAGCTGCTCCCGCCGAGCCAGGTCCAACTCACGCTGGGCGTCTGCCAAACCCACATCGTGGGTGTCCGCCGCGGTCTTCTGGGCCTTCTTTTTCGACTCCTTTGCCGAACCCGAGGCCGAGGACCCATCCGACCCGCCTTTTAAGTAGGTCTTCCTCTTCCTGGATGCTGATCGCGATCGAGTATCCTCGATCACCATCACATCTGACGTAGTGGATTCATTGTCGGAGTCCGATAATGAATCATCCGCTCTCCCGCCATAGAAGGTTCTGCCTTCCTTCGACGCTTCAGCGTCGCGTTGGCCCTGAGAAGGGCCTTTTGGTTGGCCCTGAGAAGGGCCTTTGGGTTGGCCCTGAGAAGGGCCTTTGGGTTGGCCCTGAGAAGGGCCTTTTTTGATGAAATGCCCGAGGGCATCCCGCGCGGGTTTAGGCATAATCCAACAAGTTCGTAGCTCTCTAGGCAGTATGGTCGCTACGATGCACAGTGCACTTTAGCCGTACCCAGTCTGCCACTCCGTTACGGTGGTCAGAACTGGGACGTTTCCGGGGAACGCGACGTGGACGCAAGCACTGTGGGGTGGTTCCCCAACCTAACCTAACCTAACCTAACCTAACCTAACCTAAATTTGAAATCGCGGTTTAAAAATATTCACTAAAAATCGGAACTAGATCCTATATGCGCGAGTGAGGTGTCGAAAGACGCGCCTAGCCGAGATCTATCCGATAAAAATTACAGCGCAGAAGGCGCCGTGCAAAAAAGTGAGGTTACGTTGAAAAAGCTTGTGAAATCGCCCTAAAAATGCTATAAATTGAGCTACTTACAAATAAATCCAAGGTTTGGGGGGGTTAGGTCCGTTGGTTTAGGGTTTAGAGCACTCCAAAGGAAGCACGAGCACTGATAGAAGGTTTGATACCGGCAAATAGATGTTTGCGAGTGAGATTCAAACGGGGACCGTTGGGTTTATATACAGTGATTTTACGTACCTGCGCGCGCCTATGTAATGAACGTAATTTGAGTAATAATTTTTTTTGTTACGAGATATGAACTGCTGTAAGTGAACCGGGTATCACTAGAAGCGCCTTGAGGAGGCCTTTCCGTTGGTATAATAATTTAATTAGAGGTCCGTAGAAAAATGTTGGTAAAACCGCAAAAAAAAAAACTATCGTAACGGTCGAATTTTTAAACAAAAATAGGGGGAAAATCTAAAATATACTGAGGCCCTATATAACGATACCGTGGCAAATGTGGTATCGGCAGAAGCGTCTTGAAGAGATCTATCTAATTATAAAATAAAAACTATAAGCAGCTAAGAGAAATATATATAAATCGCTAAAAGAGTGATAAAAAGTGGCGTTTTTCTACGAAAAGTCTAAATTGAATGTCTTATAACTAAGGATTCTGAAGGAACACTTAGTTATAAAAATCTACAGTAATATAGACGGGGCTCTCCCCAATATATATTGCTAAAACTTACAGAAGTAAGAGGGGTAAGCAGCGATGGTAGGCCGCTCGTGAGCGTGGATGGGAAGCTGAAATTTGAAATCGCGGTTTAAAAATATTCACTAAAAATCGGAACTAGATCCTATATGCGCGAGTGAGGTGTCGAAAGACGCGCCTAGCCGAGATCTATCCGATAAAAATTACAGCGCAGAAGGCGCCGTGCAAAAAAGTGAGGTTACGTTGAAAAAGCTTGTGAAATCGCCCTAAAAATGCTATAAATTGAGCTACTTACAAATAAATCCAAGGTTTGGGGGGGTTAGGTCCGTTGGTTTAGGGTTTAGAGCACTCCAAAGGAAGCACGAGCACTGATAGAAGGTTTGATACCGGCAAATAGATGTTTGCGAGTGAGATTCAAACGGGGACCGTTGGGTTTATATACAGTGATTTTACGTACCTGCGCGCGCCTATGTAATGAACGTAATTTGAGTAATAATTTTTTTTGTTACGAGATATGAACTGCTGTAAGTGAACCGGGTATCACTAGAAGCGCCTTGAGGAGGCCTTTCCGTTGGTATAATAATTTAATTAGAGGTCCGTAGAAAAATGTTGGTAAAACCGCAAAAAAAAAAACTATCGTAACGGTCGAATTTTTAAACAAAAATAGGGGGAAAATCTAAAATATACTGAGGCCCTATATAACGATACCGTGGCAAATGTGGTATCGGCAGAAGCGTCTTGAAGAGATCTATCTAATTATAAAATAAAAACTATAAGCAGCTAAGAGAAATATATATAAATCGCTAAAAGAGTGATAAAAAGTGGCGTTTTTCTACGAAAAGTCTAAATTGAATGTCTTATAACTAAGGATTCTGAAGGAACACTTAGTTATAAAAATCTACAGTAATATAGACGGGGCTCTCCCCAATATATATTGCTAAAACTTACAGAAGTAAGAGGGGTAAGCAGCGATGGTAGGCCGCTCGTGAGCGTGGATGGGAAGCTGAAATTTGAAATCGCGGTTTAAAAATATTCACTAAAAATCGGAACTAGATCCTATATGCGCGAGTGAGGTGTCGAAAGACGCGCCTAGCCGAGATCTATCCGATAAAAATTACAGCGCAGAAGGCGCCGTGCAAAAAAGTGAGGTTACGTTGAAAAAGCTTGTGAAATCGCCCTAAAAATGCTATAAATTGAGCTACTTACAAATAAATCCAAGGTTTGGGGGGGTTAGGTCCGTTGGTTTAGGGTTTAGAGCACTCCAAAGGAAGCACGAGCACTGATAGAAGGTTTGATACCGGCAAATAGATGTTTGCGAGTGAGATTCAAACGGGGACCGTTGGGTTTATATACAGTGATTTTACGTACCTGCGCGCGCCTATGTAATGAACGTAATTTGAGTAATAATTTTTTTTGTTACGAGATATGAACTGCTGTAAGTGAACCGGGTATCACTAGAAGCGCCTTGAGGAGGCCTTTCCGTTGGTATAATAATTTAATTAGAGGTCCGTAGAAAAATGTTGGTATAACCGCAAAAAAAAAAACTATCGTAACGGTCGAATTTTTAAACAAAAATAGGGGGAAAATCTAAAATATACTGAGGCCCTATATAACGATACCGTGGCAAATGTGGTATCGGCAGAAGCGTCTTGAAGAGATCTATCTAATTATAAAATAAAAACTATAAGCAGCTAAGAGAAATATATATAAATCGCTAAAAGAGTGATAAAAAGTGGCGTTTTTCTACGAAAAGTCTAAATTGAATGTCTTATAACTAAGGATTCTGAAGGAACACTTAGTTATAAAAATCTACAGTAATATAGACGGGGCTCTCCCCAATATATATTGCTAAAACTTACAGAAGTAAGAGGGGTAAGCAGCGATGGTAGGCCGCTCGTGAGCGTGGATGGGAAGCTGAAATTTGAAATCGCGGTTTAAAAATATTCACTAAAAATCGGAACTAGATCCTATATGCGCGAGTGAGGTGTCGAAAGACGCGCCTAGCCGAGATCTATCCGATAAAAATTACAGCGCAGAAGGCGCCGTGCAAAAAAGTGAGGTTACGTTGAAAAAGCTTGTGAAATCGCCCTAAAAATGCTATAAATTGAGCTACTTACAAATAAATCCAAGGTTTGGGGGGGTTAGGTCCGTTGGTTTAGGGTTTAGAGCACTCCAAAGGAAGCACGAGCACTGATAGAAGGTTTGATACCGGCAAATAGATGTTTGCGAGTGAGATTCAAACGGGGACCGTTGGGTTTATATACAGTGATTTTACGTACCTGCGCGCGCCTATGTAATGAACGTAATTTGAGTAATAATTTTTTTTGTTACGAGATATGAACTGCTGTAAGTGAACCGGGTATCACTAGAAGCGCCTTGAGGAGGCCTTTCCGTTGGTATAATAATTTAATTAGAGGTCCGTAGAAAAATGTTGGTAAAACCGCAAAAAAAAAAACTATCGTAACGGTCGAATTTTTAAACAAAAATAGGGGGAAAATCTAAAATATACTGAGGCCCTATATAACGATACCGTGGCAAATGTGGTATCGGCAGAAGCGTCTTGAAGAGATCTATCTAATTATAAAATAAAAACTATAAGCAGCTAAGAGAAATATATATAAATCGCTAAAAGAGTGATAAAAAGTGGCGTTTTTCTACGAAAAGTCTAAATTGAATGTCTTATAACTAAGGATTCTGAAGGAACACTTAGTTATAAAAATCTACAGTAATATAGACGGGGCTCTCCCCAATATATATTGCTAAAACTTACAGAAGTAAGAGGGGTAAGCAGCGATGGTAGGCCGCTCGTGAGCGTGGATGGGAAGCTGAAATTTGAAATCGCGGTTTAAAAATATTCACTAAAAATCGGAACTAGATCCTATATGCGCGAGTGAGGTGTCGAAAGACGCGCCTAGCCGAGATCTATCCGATAAAAATTACAGCGCAGAAGGCGCCGTGCAAAAAAGTGAGGTTACGTTGAAAAAGCTTGTGAAATCGCCCTAAAAATGCTATAAATTGAGCTACTTACAAATAAATCCAAGGTTTGGGGGGGTTAGGTCCGTTGGTTTAGGGTTTAGAGCACTCCAAAGGAAGCACGAGCACTGATAGAAGGTTTGATACCGGCAAATAGATGTTTGCGAGTGAGATTCAAACGGGGACCGTTGGGTTTATATACAGTGATTTTACGTACCTGCGCGCGCCTATGTAATGAACGTAATTTGAGTAATAATTTTTTTTGTTACGAGATATGAACTGCTGTAAGTGAACCGGGTATCACTAGAAGCGCCTTGAGGAGGCCTTTCCGTTGGTATAATAATTTAATTAGAGGTCCGTAGAAAAATGTTGGTAAAACCGCAAAAAAAAAAACTATCGTAACGGTCGAATTTTTAAACAAAAATAGGGGGAAAATCTAAAATATACTGAGGCCCTATATAACGATACCGTGGCAAATGTGGTATCGGCAGAAGCGTCTTGAAGAGATCTATCTAATTATAAAATAAAAACTATAAGCAGCTAAGAGAAATATATATAAATCGCTAAAAGAGTGATAAAAAGTGGCGTTTTTCTACGAAAAGTCTAAATTGAATGTCTTATAACTAAGGATTCTGAAGGAACACTTAGTTATAAAAATCTACAGTAATATAGACGGGGCTCTCCCCAATATATATTGCTAAAACTTACAGAAGTAAGAGGGGTAAGCAGCGATGGTAGGCCGCTCGTGAGCGTGGATGGGAAGCTGAAATTTGAAATCGCGGTTTAAAAATATTCACTAAAAATCGGAACTAGATCCTATATGCGCGAGTGAGGTGTCGAAAGACGCGCCTAGCCGAGATCTATCCGATAAAAATTACAGCGCAGAAGGCGCCGTGCAAAAAAGTGAGGTTACGTTGAAAAAGCTTGTGAAATCGCCCTAAAAATGCTATAAATTGAGCTACTTACAAATAAATCCAAGGTTTGGGGGGGTTAGGTCCGTTGGTTTAGGGTTTAGAGCACTCCAAAGGAAGCACGAGCACTGATAGAAGGTTTGATACCGGCAAATAGATGTTTGCGAGTGAGATTCAAACGGGGACCGTTGGGTTTATATACAGTGATTTTACGTACCTGCGCGCGCCTATGTAATGAACGTAATTTGAGTAATAATTTTTTTTGTTACGAGATATGAACTGCTGTAAGTGAACCGGGTATCACTAGAAGCGCCTTGAGGAGGCCTTTCCGTTGGTATAATAATTTAATTAGAGGTCCGTAGAAAAATGTTGGTATAACCGCAAAAAAAAAAACTATCGTAACGGTCGAATTTTTAAACAAAAATAGGGGGAAAATCTAAAATATACTGAGGCCCTATATAACGATACCGTGGCAAATGTGGTATCGGCAGAAGCGTCTTGAAGAGATCTATCTAATTATAAAATAAAAACTATAAGCAGCTAAGAGAAATATATATAAATCGCTAAAAGAGTGATAAAAAGTGGCGTTTTTCTACGAAAAGTCTAAATTGAATGTCTTATAACTAAGGATTCTGAAGGAACACTTAGTTATAAAAATCTACAGTAATATAGACGGGGCTCTCCCCAATATATATTGCTAAAACTTACAGAAGTAAGAGGGGTAAGCAGCGATGGTAGGCCGCTCGTGAGCGTGGATGGGAAGCTGAAATTTGAAATCGCGGTTTAAAAATATTCACTAAAAATCGGAACTAGATCCTATATGCGCGAGTGAGGTGTCGAAAGACGCGCCTAGCCGAGATCTATCCGATAAAAATTACAGCGCAGAAGGCGCCGTGCAAAAAAGTGAGGTTACGTTGAAAAAGCTTGTGAAATCGCCCTAAAAATGCTATAAATTGAGCTACTTACAAATAAATCCAAGGTTTGGGGGGGTTAGGTCCGTTGGTTTAGGGTTTAGAGCACTCCAAAGGAAGCACGAGCACTGATAGAAGGTTTGATACCGGCAAATAGATGTTTGCGAGTGAGATTCAAACGGGGACCGTTGGGTTTATATACAGTGATTTTACGTACCTGCGCGCGCCTATGTAATGAACGTAATTTGAGTAATAATTTTTTTTGTTACGAGATATGAACTGCTGTAAGTGAACCGGGTATCACTAGAAGCGCCTTGAGGAGGCCTTTCCGTTGGTATAATAATTTAATTAGAGGTCCGTAGAAAAATGTTGGTAAAACCGCAAAAAAAAAAACTATCGTAACGGTCGAATTTTTAAACAAAAATAGGGGGAAAATCTAAAATATACTGAGGCCCTATATAACGATACCGTGGCAAATGTGGTATCGGCAGAAGCGTCTTGAAGAGATCTATCTAATTATAAAATAAAAACTATAAGCAGCTAAGAGAAATATATATAAATCGCTAAAAGAGTGATAAAAAGTGGCGTTTTTCTACGAAAAGTCTAAATTGAATGTCTTATAACTAAGGATTCTGAAGGAACACTTAGTTATAAAAATCTACAGTAATATAGACGGGGCTCTCCCCAATATATATTGCTAAAACTTACAGAAGTAAGAGGGGTAAGCAGCGATGGTAGGCCGCTCGTGAGCGTGGATGGGAAGCTGAAATTTGAAATCGCGGTTTAAAAATATTCACTAAAAATCGGAACTAGATCCTATATGCGCGAGTGAGGTGTCGAAAGACGCGCCTAGCCGAGATCTATCCGATAAAAATTACAGCGCAGAAGGCGCCGTGCAAAAAAGTGAGGTTACGTTGAAAAAGCTTGTGAAATCGCCCTAAAAATGCTATAAATTGAGCTACTTACAAATAAATCCAAGGTTTGGGGGGGTTAGGTCCGTTGGTTTAGGGTTTAGAGCACTCCAAAGGAAGCACGAGCACTGATAGAAGGTTTGATACCGGCAAATAGATGTTTGCGAGTGAGATTCAAACGGGGACCGTTGGGTTTATATACAGTGATTTTACGTACCTGCGCGCGCCTATGTAATGAACGTAATTTGAGTAATAATTTTTTTTGTTACGAGATATGAACTGCTGTAAGTGAACCGGGTATCACTAGAAGCGCCTTGAGGAGGCCTTTCCGTTGGTATAATAATTTAATTAGAGGTCCGTAGAAAAATGTTGGTAAAACCGCAAAAAAAAAAACTATCGTAACGGTCGAATTTTTAAACAAAAATAGGGGGAAAATCTAAAATATACTGAGGCCCTATATAACGATACCGTGGCAAATGTGGTATCGGCAGAAGCGTCTTGAAGAGATCTATCTAATTATAAAATAAAAACTATAAGCAGCTAAGAGAAATATATATAAATCGCTAAAAGAGTGATAAAAAGTGGCGTTTTTCTACGAAAAGTCTAAATTGAATGTCTTATAACTAAGGATTCTGAAGGAACACTTAGTTATAAAAATCTACAGTAATATAGACGGGGCTCTCCCCAATATATATTGCTAAAACTTACAGAAGTAAGAGGGGTAAGCAGCGATGGTAGGCCGCTCGTGAGCGTGGATGGGAAGCTGAAATTTGAAATCGCGGTTTAAAAATATTCACTAAAAATCGGAACTAGATCCTATATGCGCGAGTGAGGTGTCGAAAGACGCGCCTAGCCGAGATCTATCCGATAAAAATTACAGCGCAGAAGGCGCCGTGCAAAAAAGTGAGGTTACGTTGAAAAAGCTTGTGAAATCGCCCTAAAAATGCTATAAATTGAGCTACTTACAAATAAATCCAAGGTTTGGGGGGGTTAGGTCCGTTGGTTTAGGGTTTAGAGCACTCCAAAGGAAGCACGAGCACTGATAGAAGGTTTGATACCGGCAAATAGATGTTTGCGAGTGAGATTCAAACGGGGACCGTTGGGTTTATATACAGTGATTTTACGTACCTGCGCGCGCCTATGTAATGAACGTAATTTGAGTAATAATTTTTTTTGTTACGAGATATGAACTGCTGTAAGTGAACCGGGTATCACTAGAAGCGCCTTGAGGAGGCCTTTCCGTTGGTATAATAATTTAATTAGAGGTCCGTAGAAAAATGTTGGTAAAACCGCAAAAAAAAAAACTATCGTAACGGTCGAATTTTTAAACAAAAATAGGGGGAAAATCTAAAATATACTGAGGCCCTATATAACGATACCGTGGCAAATGTGGTATCGGCAGAAGCGTCTTGAAGAGATCTATCTAATTATAAAATAAAAACTATAAGCAGCTAAGAGAAATATATATATAAATCGCTAAAAGAGTGATAAAAAGTGGCGTTTTTCTACGAAAAGTCTAAATTGAATGTCTTATAACTAAGGATTCTGAAGGAACACTTAGTTATAAAAATCTACAGTAATATAGACGGGGCTCTCCCCAATATATATTGCTAAAACTTACAGAAGTAAGAGGGGTAAGCAGCGATGGTAGGCCGCTCGTGAGCGTGGATGGGAAGCTGAAATTTGAAATCGCGGTTTAAAAATATTCACTAAAAATCGGAACTAGATCCTATATGCGCGAGTGAGGTGTCGAAAGACGCGCCTAGCCGAGATCTATCCGATAAAAATTACAGCGCAGAAGGCGCCGTGCAAAAAAGTGAGGTTACGTTGAAAAAGCTTGTGAAATCGCCCTAAAAATGCTATAAATTGAGCTACTTACAAATAAATCCAAGGTTTGGGGGGGTTAGGTCCGTTGGTTTAGGGTTTAGAGCACTCCAAAGGAAGCACGAGCACTGATAGAAGGTTTGATACCGGCAAATAGATGTTTGCGAGTGAGATTCAAACGGGGACCGTTGGGTTTATATACAGTGATTTTACGTACCTGCGCGCGCCTATGTAATGAACGTAATTTGAGTAATAATTTTTTTTGTTACGAGATATGAACTGCTGTAAGTGAACCGGGTATCACTAGAAGCGCCTTGAGGAGGCCTTTCCGTTGGTATAATAATTTAATTAGAGGTCCGTAGAAAAATGTTGGTATAACCGCAAAAAAAAAAACTATCGTAACGGTCGAATTTTTAAACAAAAATAGGGGGAAAATCTAAAATATACTGAGGCCCTATATAACGATACCGTGGCAAATGTGGTATCGGCAGAAGCGTCTTGAAGAGATCTATCTAATTATAAAATAAAAACTATAAGCAGCTAAGAGAAATATATATAAATCGCTAAAAGAGTGATAAAAAGTGGCGTTTTTCTACGAAAAGTCTAAATTGAATGTCTTATAACTAAGGATTCTGAAGGAACACTTAGTTATAAAAATCTACAGTAATATAGACGGGGCTCTCCCCAATATATATTGCTAAAACTTACAGAAGTAAGAGGGGTAAGCAGCGATGGTAGGCCGCTCGTGAGCGTGGATGGGAAGCTGAAATTTGAAATCGCGGTTTAAAAATATTCACTAAAAATCGGAACTAGATCCTATATGCGCGAGTGAGGTGTCGAAAGACGCGCCTAGCCGAGATCTATCCGATAAAAATTACAGCGCAGAAGGCGCCGTGCAAAAAAGTGAGGTTACGTTGAAAAAGCTTGTGAAATCGCCCTAAAAATGCTATAAATTGAGCTACTTACAAATAAATCCAAGGTTGGGGGGGGTTAGGTCCGTTGGTTTAGGGTTTAGAGCACTCCAAAGGAAGCACGAGCACTGATAGAAGGTTTGATACCGGCAAATAGATGTTTGCGAGTGAGATTCAAACGGGGACCGTTGGGTTTATATACAGTGATTTTACGTACCTGCGCGCGCCTATGTAATGAACGTAATTTGAGTAATAATTTTTTTTGTTACGAGATATGAACTGCTGTAAGTGAACCGGGTATCACTAGAAGCGCCTTGAGGAGGCCTTTCCGTTGGTATAATAATTTAATTAGAGGTCCGTAGAAAAATGTTGGTAAAACCGCAAAAAAAAAAACTATCGTAACGGTCGAATTTTTAAACAAAAATAGGGGGAAAATCTAAAATATACTGAGGCCCTATATAACGATACCGTGGCAAATGTGGTATCGGCAGAAGCGTCTTGAAGAGATCTATCTAATTATAAAATAAAAACTATAAGCAGCTAAGAGAAATATATATAAATCGCTAAAAGAGTGATAAAAAGTGGCGTTTTTCTACGAAAAGTCTAAATTGAATGTCTTATAACTAAGGATTCTGAAGGAACACTTAGTTATAAAAATCTACAGTAATATAGACGGGGCTCTCCCCAATATATATTGCTAAAACTTACAGAAGTAAGAGGGGTAAGCAGCGATGGTAGGCCGCTCGTGAGCGTGGATGGGAAGCTGAAATTTGAAATCGCGGTTTAAAAATATTCACTAAAAATCGGAACTAGATCCTATATGCGCGAGTGAGGTGTCGAAAGACGCGCCTAGCCGAGATCTATCCGATAAAAATTACAGCGCAGAAGGCGCCGTGCAAAAAAGTGAGGTTACGTTGAAAAAGCTTGTGAAATCGCCCTAAAAATGCTATAAATTGAGCTACTTACAAATAAATCCAAGGTTTGGGGGGGTTAGGTCCGTTGGTTTAGGGTTTAGAGCACTCCAAAGGAAGCACGAGCACTGATAGAAGGTTTGATACCGGCAAATAGATGTTTGCGAGTGAGATTCAAACGGGGACCGTTGGGTTTATATACAGTGATTTTACGTTCCCCCTATTTTTGTTTAAAAATTCGACCGTTACGATAGTTTTTTTTTTTGCGGTTATACCAACATTTTTCTACGGACCTCTAATTAAATTATTATACCAACGGAAAGGCCTCCTCAAGGCGCTTCTAGTGATACCCGGTTCACTTACAGCAGTTCATATCTCGTAACAAAAAAAATTATTACTCAAATTACGTTCATTACATAGGCGCGCGCAGGTACGTAAAATCACTGTATATAAACCCAACGGTCCCCGTTTGAATCTCACTCGCAAACATCTATTTGCCGGTATCAAACCTTCTATCAGTGCTCGTGCTTCCTTTGGAGTGCTCTAAACCCTAAACCAACGGACCTAACCCCCCCAAACCTTGGATTTATTTGTAAGTAGCTCAATTTATAGCATTTTTAGGGCGATTTCACAAGCTTTTTCAACGTAACCTCACTTTTTTGCACGGCGCCTTCTGCGCTGTAATTTTTATCGGATAGATCTCGGCTAGGCGCGTCTTTCGACACCTCACTCGCGCATATAGGATCTAGTTCCGATTTTTAGTGAATATTTTTAAACCGCGATTTCAAATTTCAGCTTCCCATCCACGCTCACGAGCGGCCTACCATCGCTGCTTACCCCTCTTACTTCTGTAAGTTTTAGCAATATATATTGGGGAGAGCCCCGTCTATATTACTGTAGATTTTTATAACTAAGTGTTCCTTCAGAATCCTTAGTTATAAGACATTCAATTTAGACTTTTCGTAGAAAAACGCCACTTTTTATCACTCTTTTAGCGATTTATATATATTTCTCTTAGCTGCTTATAGTTTTTATTTTATAATTAGATAGATCTCTTCAAGACGCTTCTGCCGATACCACATTTGCCACGGTATCGTTATATAGGGCCTCAGTATATTTTAGATTTTCCCCCTATTTTTGTTTAAAAATTCGACCGTTACGATAGTTTTTTTTTTTGCGGTTTTACCAACATTTTTCTACGGACCTCTAATTAAATTATTATACCAACGGAAAGGCCTCCTCAAGGCGCTTCTAGTGATACCCGGTTCACTTACAGCAGTTCATATCTCGTAACAAAAAAAATTATTACTCAAATTACGTTCATTACATAGGCGCGCGCAGGTACGTAAAATCACTGTATATAAACCCAACGGTCCCCGTTTGAATCTCACTCGCAAACATCTATTTGCCGGTATCAAACCTTCTATCAGTGCTCGTGCTTCCTTTGGAGTGCTCTAAACCCTAAACCAACGGACCTAACCCCCCCAAACCTTGGATTTATTTGTAAGTAGCTCAATTTATAGCATTTTTAGGGCGATTTCACAAGCTTTTTCAACGTAACCTCACTTTTTTGCACGGCGCCTTCTGCGCTGTAATTTTTATCGGATAGATCTCGGCTAGGCGCGTCTTTCGACACCTCACTCGCGCATATAGGATCTAGTTCCGATTTTTAGTGAATATTTTTAAACCGCGATTTCAAATTTCAGCTTCCCATCCACGCTCACGAGCGGCCTACCATCGCTGCTTACCCCTCTTACTTCTGTAAGTTTTAGCAATATATATTGGGGAGAGCCCCGTCTATATTACTGTAGATTTTTATAACTAAGTGTTCCTTCAGAATCCTTAGTTATAAGACATTCAATTTAGACTTTTCGTAGAAAAACGCCACTTTTTATCACTCTTTTAGCGATTTATATATATTTCTCTTAGCTGCTTATAGTTTTTATTTTATAATTAGATAGATCTCTTCAAGACGCTTCTGCCGATACCACATTTGCCACGGTATCGTTATATAGGGCCTCAGTATATTTTAGATTTTCCCCCTATTTTTGTTTAAAAATTCGACCGTTACGATAGTTTTTTTTTTTGCGGTTTTACCAACATTTTTCTACGGACCTCTAATTAAATTATTATACCAACGGAAAGGCCTCCTCAAGGCGCTTCTAGTGATACCCGGTTCACTTACAGCAGTTCATATCTCGTAACAAAAAAAATTATTACTCAAATTACGTTCATTACATAGGCGCGCGCAGGTACGTAAAATCACTGTATATAAACCCAACGGTCCCCGTTTGAATCTCACTCGCAAACATCTATTTGCCGGTATCAAACCTTCTATCAGTGCTCGTGCTTCCTTTGGAGTGCTCTAAACCCTAAACCAACGGACCTAACCCCCCCAAACCTTGGATTTATTTGTAAGTAGCTCAATTTATAGCATTTTTAGGGCGATTTCACAAGCTTTTTCAACGTAACCTCACTTTTTAAACTCGCGCTGGGCGTCTACCAAACCCACGTCGTGGGTATCCGCTGTTATTGCCAACTTCTTGGCCTTAACCTTTCGTTTTGGCTCCTTCGCCGAACCCGACGCCGAGGAGCCATCCGACCCGTCCTTTAAAAAGGTCTTCCTTTTTCTGGATGCGGATCGCGATCGCGCATCCTCTACCACCATTGAATCGGCGTCCGATTCAATGGACTCAATTTCGGAGTCCGATAAATCGCCCTCCCTCCCGCCGTAGAAGGCCCTGCCTTCCCCCGACGCTGATGCGTCGCGTTGGCCCTGAGAAGGGCCTTTTGGTTGGCCCTGAGAAGGGCCTTTGGGTTGGCCCTGAAAAGGGCCTTTGGGTTGGCCCTGAGAAGGGCCTTTGGGTTGGCCCTGAGAAGGGCCTTTTTTCACAAAATGCCCGAGGGCATCCCGCGCTGGTTTTGGCATATCAAAACAAAGCAATTTCGCAGCACTCAAGGCAGATAGTCGCTACGAAGCACAGTGCACTTTAGCCGTACCCAGTCTGCCACTCCGTTACGGTGGTCAGAACTGGGACGTTTCCAGGGAACACGACGAGGACGTAAGCACTGTGGGGTGGTTCCCCAACCTAACCTTTTTTTTTTTTTTTTTTTTTTTGTTTGCGCTGGGAAAAAATGCGTTACGCATACCCGCCCATTGGGGGATGGACGGGTTATGTGGGACTCTCCGGCTACTCCGGCATACCCACTAAAATAACCCAGCGGCACTCCCGCATCGTCTGTTTGGAGGGGGACTGGGAAACCGGCACAGCCTTTACGTCCAGTCCCCCACCGACGACCGCCCGCCTTTACAGCGGGGCCCGCACGCCCCTTCCTAAGTGGAGGGGCCCGAGAACGACCGTGAGTGCTCGGCCGCTCCCGCCCGACGGTGGTGGCGATTTGTGCAATGCGAGCGAAGGCGCCCCCGCGCCTGTCACCCGCTAATCACCACCTGAGGGTGGGAGGCGACGGTCGTACAACCGCCTTCTCCCACCCCTCCTTCGCCTGCGGAGCGGTGGCGCGAGAGGATCATCCTCCCGCGCGCGCTCCGCCGCCTCCTTTTGCGACATGACGTCCTCGCAAAAGGAGGCAACCGCCGCCCAAGCCTCCTCACTCCCCAGCATGGAGTTCACCACACTGGGAAGTGAGAGGTCCAGCCCAACGACAGTATTCAGGGCACGGCGCAGCTCAGCCCAGGCTGGGCACACCTCGAGGGTGTGCTGCGCCGTGTCCTCCATGGCTCCGCAATGGTGGCACGCCGGGGTTTCCTCCCTCTGGATCCGATGCAGGTGCGCTCCGAAGCAACCATGCCCGGACAACACCTGCACCAGACGGAAAGAGAGGAAACCGTGGGGGCGCTCGAGCCAATCCCGCAGGACTGGGCCGAGCGCGTCCAGCGTCCGGCGTCCAAAGGTGGCGGAGGCGAGGTCCCATGTCCAGTGGACAACGATTGCGTCCCTCGCCTCCCGCCGCACGGCCTCCCGCTCTTGCGCGGCGGGGCGTTCACCCAGCGCCCTACGCCGCGCCACCCATTCGTACACTCTGGCGAGCACCCATGCCTCCAATTCCCAGGGAGGGGTGCCGGCCAGAGCGCACGCCGCCGCAAAACCCACCGAGCGGTACGCCCTCGCCACCCGCTGTGCAATGGCGCGTTGGGGCCTGCGGATGGCGGTTGCATTCTCCCTCCTGTGGAGGGAGTCCGCCCAGATGGGTGCCCCATACAGGGCCATGCTCTTCAGGATGCCGGCATAGAGGCGCCGGCATCGCTCCTTGGGCCCTCCCAGGTTTGGGAGGAGCCATGAGAGGGCGTCCGCGGCTTTCAGCAGGCGCGTCGACAGCCCGCTAAAGTGCGGGCCGAAGCGCCACCTGCTGTCCAGCACGAGGCCAAGATACTTCATCTGGGCCCCGACCCCTATCCGGACGCCCTCCACCACAATGTGGGCGTCTGGAGGGCAGCGCTGCCGAGGCCCGTGAAAGAACACGGCCTCGGTCTTGTTCAGCGCCACCCTCAATCCAAGCTGGCGGATCCTACCTGCCACTAAGGATCCGCCAGCTGAGGCCAGACAGGCCGCCTCCCTAAAGTCCCTCCCCCGGGCAACGAGGAGAGTGTCATCCGCGTAGCAGATGACACTCGTGCCCTGGAGGAGGGTGCCCCGCAGGAGCCAATCGAATCCGATGTTCCACAAGAGGGGCCCTAGCACCGAACCCTGTGGAACACCGGACTCCGCGCCGTAGCGCCTGATCCTGGCCGTCCTGTCCGCCAGGAGGACCTCCCGGTCCTCCAGGTAGTTGGCCAGGATCGCCCGCAGATATTGGGGCACTCCGTGGTACCGGAGTGCCTCCAATATGGTCGAGTGGGGCACGGAGTTGAACGCGTTGGCGATGTCGAATGACACCGCCAACACTCCGTCCCCAGCTCCGACCGCCTCCTGCACTTGGCCCCTGAGTAGGGCCACCGCGTCGACCGTCGAACGCCCTTGTCGAAACCCGAACTGGGCGTCCGACAGGTCCGGCCCTACCTCCCGCAACTGGCTATTAAGCCGGGTGGCGATGATCCCCTCGAACAATTTACCGACCTCATCAAGCAGAACGATGGGCCGGTATGCCGAGGGGGAGTCCACCGGGCGTCCCTCCTTCCGGAGCAGGCAAAGCTGCCCCTCCTTCCAGATCTTCGGGAACCTCCCAGCCGTCAGACACGCGCTGAAGAGGTCCCGAAACCTCTCCTCCATGAGGGACGCCGCGATGGCCACCACCCGTGCGGGGACACCATCCGGTCCAGGGGCCGTCTTCTTCGCGCGGAGGGACAGAACCCCCGCGCGAAATTCCTCCACCGATACTGGAGGGACCTCCTCCTCCGGCGAAGCCACCACCCCCCCCAGCGGGGGGTTCATCGTTGGTGGGGTGAAGTCGGTCCTGCGCGGAAACAGTGACCGAACCACCCCATCCAGCAACGCCGGCTCTAGGGTCTCCGCTAATGGGGGACCGTAAGGGCGCAGCTGGCTCCGCGCCTGCTTATACGGCCTCCCAAACGGATCCCTGTCGAGGCCCTCCAGCATCTCGGCCTTTGCCGAGTCCTCGGCGGCGCACATTTCCGACTTGAGGACCGTCTTTGCCTCTAGGTAAGAGGCGTAGAGGCGGTCCTCCTCAGCCTGACATCGGCTGGTGCGCCGCCGACTCCGCGTGTAGGCCCTCCTGGCCTCCACGCACGCGGCCCGTAGCGCCGCCAGCTCCCCCGTCCACCAATAAACGGCGCGACGGGGAGGCGGACGGCGAGACCGAGGCATGCTGGAGTTGCACACCTCGGTCAGGGACCCCCGCAGCTGAACCGCTGCGGCGTCCACGTCCGCGACCTCAACAGGGGGCGAGAGCCAGTCCCGGAGGAACGCAGCCTCCTGGGCTGCCTCCCGGTCCAGGCGGGTGAGAGCCCACCGCGGGAAGGGAGATTGGCCCGAGCGGGCCATCCCCCGCGGGCTCTGGGTGGAGATGTCGAACCGCACATATCGGTGGTCCGACAGGGTCTCCACCAACTCCACCCGCCAGTTCACGACGCGGGCGGCTAGAACGGGGGTGGCGAACGATACGTCCACCACTGACCCTCCCCGTTGCCGCACACACGTGTGAACATCCCCCCTGTTCAGGAGGGACACGCCGCACGAAGCCGACCAAAATTCGACGGCGTGCCCCCGGACGTTGCAGGACGCCGCTGGGTTGCCCCAGGCCACCGCCTTGGCGTTCAGGTCGCCCAATATGACGACCTGACGTGGCGCCGCCCTCCCGACGACTGCCGTAAGGACTTCGAGAAAATCCTCGAAGTCCCTTAGAGGGCGGTTTGGGGAGAAATAGACCCCGACCAGGGCTATGTCTCCCCACGCGGCGGCCACGTATCCCGGACCCCTCTCTAAAAGCGAGAGGGGAGGGGAGTCCGTGGCAGGCCGCGACACCAACGCCACCAAGCCGCCCCAACCTTTTTTTTTTTTTTTTTTTTTGTTGACGCTGGGAAAAAATGCGTTACGCATACCCGCCCATTGGGGGATGGACGGGTTATGTGGGACTCGCCGGGCTAGTCCCGGGATACCCACTAAAATAACCCAGCGGCACTCCCGCATCGTCTATTTGGAGGAGGACTGGGAAACCGGCACAGCCTTTACGTCCAGTCCCCCACCGACGACCGCCCGCCTTTACAGCGGGGCCCGCACGCCCCTCCCTAAGTGGAGGGGCCCGGGAACGACCGTGAGTGCTCGGCCGTTCCCGCCCGACGAGGGTGGTGATTAGTGCAATGCGAGCGAAGGCGCCCCCGCGCCTGTCGCCCGCTAATCACCACCAGAAGGAGGGAGGCGACGATCGTACAACCGCCGTCTCCCACCCCTTCTTCGCCTGCGGAGCGGCGGCGCGAGAGGATCATCCTCCCGCGCGCGCTCCGCCGCCTCCTTTTGCGACATGACATTCTCGCAAAAGGAGGCAACCGCCGCCCAAGCCTCCTCACTCCCCAGCATGGAGTTCACCACACTGGGAAGTGAGAGGTCCTGCCCGACCACATCTGTCAGGGCACGGCGCAGCTCAGCCCAGGCTGGGCACACCTCGAGGGTGTGCTGCGCCGTGTCCTCCGCGGCTCCGCAATGGTGGCACGCCGGGGTTTCCTCCCTCTGGATCCGATGCAGGTGCGCTCCGAAGCAGCCATGCCCGGACAACACCTGCACCAGACGGAAAGAGAGGAAACCGTGGGGGCGCTCGAGCCAATCCCGCAGGACTGGGCCGAGCGCGTCCAGCGTCCGGCGTCCGAAGGTGGCGGAGGCGAGGTCCCGTGTCCAATGGACAACGATTGCGTCCCTCGCCTCCCGCCGCACGGCCTCCCGCTCTTGCGCGGCGGGGCGCTCACCCAGCGCCCTACGCCGCGCCACCCATTCGTACACTCTGGCGAGCACCCATGCCTCCAATTCCCAGGGAGGGGTGCCGGCCAGAGCGCACGCCGCCGCAAAACCCACCGAGCGGTACGCCCTCGCCACCCGCTGTGCAATGGCGCGTTGGGGCCTGCGGATGGCGGTTGCATTCTCCCTCCTGTGGAGGGAGTCCGCCCAGATGGGTGCCCCATACAGGGCCATGCTCTTCAGGATGCCGGCATAGAGGCGCCGGCATCGCTCCTTGGGCCCTCCCAGGTTTGGGAGGAGCCATGAGAGGGCGTCCGCGGCTTTCAGCAGGCGCGTCGACAGCCTGCTAAAGTGCGGGCCGAAGCGCCACCTGCTGTCCAGCACGAGGCCCAGATACTTCATCTGGGCCCCGACCCCTATCCGGACGCCCTCCACCACAATGTGGGCGTCTGGAGGGCAGCGCTGCCGAGGCCCGTGAAAGAACACGGCCTCGGTCTTGTTCAGCGCCACCCTCAATCCAAGCTGGCGGATCCTACCTGCCACTAAGGATCCGCCAGCTGAGGCCAGACCGGCCGCCTCCCTAAAGTCCCTCCCCCGGGCAACGAGGAGAGTGTCATCCGCGTAGCAGATGACACTCGTGCCCTGGAGGAGGGTGCCGCGCAGCAGCCAATCGAATCCGATGTTCCACAAGAGGGGCCCTAGGACCGAACCCTGTGGAACACCGGACTCCGCGCCGTAGCGCCTGATCCTGGCCGTCCTGTCCGCCAGGAGGACCTCCCGGTCCTCCAGGTAGTTGGCCAGGATCGCCCGCAGATATTGGGGCACTCCGTGGTACCGGAGTGCCTCCAATATGGTCGAGTGGGGCACGGAGTTGAACGCGTTGGCGATGTCGAACGACACCGCCAACACTCCGTCCCCAGCTCCGACCGCCTCCTGCACTTGGCCCCTGAGTAGGGCCACCGCATCGACCGTCGAACGCCCCTGTCGAAACCCGAACTGGGCGTCCGACAGGTCTGGCCCTACCTCCCGCAACTGGCTATTAAGCCGGGTGGCGATGATCCCCTCGAACAATTTACCGACCTCATCGAGCAGAACGATGGGCCGGTATGCCGAGGGGGAGTCCACCGGGCGTCCCTCCTTCCGGAGCAGGCAAAGCTGCCCCTCCTTCCAGAGCTTCGGGAACCTCCCAGCCGTCAGGCACGCGCTGAAGAGGTCCCGAAACCTCTCCTCCATAAGGGACGCCGCGATGGCCACCACCCGTGCGGGGACACCATCCGGTCCAGGGGCCGTCTTCTTCGCGCGGAGGGACAGAACCCCCGCGCGAAGTTCCTCCACCGATACTGGAGGGACCTCCTCCGGCGAAGCCACCACCCCCCCCAGCGGGGGGTTCATCGTTGGTGGGGTGAAGTCGGTCCTGCGCGGAAACAGTGACCGAACCACCCCATCCAGCAACGCCGGCTCTAGGGTCTCCGCTAATGGGGGACCGTAAGGGCGCAGCTGGCTCCGCGCCTGCTTATACGGCCTCCCAAACGGATCCCTGTCGAGGCCCTCCAGCATCTCGGCCTTTGCCGAGTCCTCGGCGGCGCACATTTCCGACTTGAGGACCGTCTTTGCCTCTAGGTAAGAGGCGTAGAGGCGGTCCTCCTCAGCCTGACATCGGCTGGTGCGCCGCCGACTCCGCGTGTAGGCCCTCCTGGCCTCCACGCACGCGGCCCGTAGCGCCGCCAGCTCCCCCGTCCACCAATAAACGGCGCGACGGGGAGGCGGACGGCGAGACCGAGGCATGCTGGAATTGCACACCTCGGTCAGGGACCTCCGCAGCTGGACCGCTGCGGCGTCGACGTCCGTGCCCTGCACAGGGGGCGAGAGCCAGTCCTCGAGGAACGCCGCCTCCTGGGCTGACTCCCGGTCCAGGCGGGTGAGAGCCCACCGCGGGAAGGGAGATTGGCCCGAGCGGGCCATCCCCCGCGGGCTCTGGGTGGAGATGTCGAACCGCACATATCGGTGGTCCGACAGGGTCTCCACCATCTCCACCCGCCAGTTCACGACGCGGGCGGCTAGCACGGGGGTGGCGAACGACACGTCCACCACTGACCCTCCCCGTTGCCGCACACACGTCTGAACATCCCCCCTGTTCAGGAGGGACACGCCGCACGAAGCCGACCAAAATTCGACGGCGCGCCCCCGGACGTTACATGACGCCGTTGGGTTGCCCCAGGCCACCGACTTGGCGTTCAGGTCGCCCAACACGACGACCTGACGTGGTGCCGCCCTCCCGACGACTGCCGTAAGGACTTCGAGAAAATTCTCGAAGTCCCTTAGAGGGCGGTTTGGGGAGAAATAGACCCCGACCAGGGCTATTTCTCCCCACGCGGCGGCCACGTATCCCGGACCCCTCTCTAAAAGCGAGAGGGGAGGGGAGTCCGTGGCAGGCCGCGACACCAACGCCACCAAGCCGTCCCGATCACCCAGCCAACGGCCAGGTACCGAGTACGGCTCGGCGACCACCGCCACGTCCACCAACCACTCGGCCACAGTCTGCATCAGCAGATCCTGTGCCGCTCTGCAGTGGTTGGTGTTCGCCTGGAGGATGCGATGTTCGACCCTACCCATTAGTCGTACATCGCACCCCCCTCCTCCACAGCCGCTGAGGTCCCAGCAACAGGGACGGCGGTGGCAGCGACAGGCCGGGTCGGAGCCTGGGCTTTGCCCTTCTTAAGGGGAGGACTGCAATTCCTCCCCTTCATTATGTGGCCCGCAGGGCGGCCACTGGCGGCACAAACTGCGCAGTGCGGCGCGGCGGCCATGCAGGAGGCGGATTTGTGGCCCTCCTTGCCGCAGCGGTAACAACTGTCCGCCCTGTCAATGCTGGACGGACAGAGGGCTCGGGTGTGACCGATGCCGAAGCACCGGTAACACCGCAAAGGCTGGTCCTCAAGGGCCCGGACCGCAGCCGAGCTGAAGCCGACGGCGAGCCGTCCCTTCTCGAGGACGGCTTTGGCAGCGGCGACTGGGCACTCAAGGCGAATGGTGCCCATGCCGCCGCGCCCGGGCCTGATGCCCCCGCCCTGCACCGCTGCGACTGCGCAGCCACCTATGGCTGCGATCGCTGCCACCACCTCCTCTTTGGTGACTGAATCATCAAGATCAGCCACCTCAATGGCCGCCGACTTCACCGGCCTCGCCACCTTCGCCGCATCCGCAATTACCTCCTGCAGCTTCGCTGCAAAGAGGTCTGCGTTCTTCGCGCCCTCGGCACCCGGGAACTCGAAAATTCGAGCCCCAGCCTGCGTCCGGCGGCACGAGACTTTACCGATCCCCAGTTTGGTAGGATCGGCATTGGCACGCGCCCGCAACATCACGGACGCGTACGTCTCGCCCCGCTCCGCAGCCTCCGTGGTGAGCGTCATCACGACGGCTGCGGTCTTGGGAGGAACCAAGTTCCTCCTGACACCGGCTGGGGTCGAACCCTTCCCCTTCCCCTTTCCCGTGCCAGTCGACTGACCAGCCGGGGTGGTGGCGGAGACGGCTGGGGCTGGAGGGGTGCTCTTCCCCTTCCCCTTCCCTTTTCCTTTGCCAGTCGCAGCCGACTGGCCGGGAGTGGTGGTGGCGGGGACGGCAGGGACGACAGGTGCCGTCCTTTTGCCTTTGCCCTTCCCCTTACCGACCACCTTCGTCCAGCCCTGCTGGTTGGTCGGGGTGGTGGAAGGGAGAAGGGCGTCCTCCCTCTGGGAGGTTTCCACCCGCTCCTCTCGCCTTCTATCCGCCGCAAGTGGCGGTCGGACGACTTTCGCCGGCAAGAGCCGGTCCTCAATCCCTGCCAGGCAGGAGCGAACAAACGCCCTCTCCTCCGCCATCACCTTGCGGAGGACATCCTCAAGGCCGGGGGAGGAGGCAAGACCCTCCGCTGCAGGTCTGGGCTCGGCTTGCGATGGCCGGGCCGTGGCTTCAGCCAGCTTCATGTGCAGCTGGCTGACCTCCGACTGCAGGCGATCTACCTTCGCCTGCAGTTGCCGCGTTTCGTCGCTGGCCTTGCGGTCCACCAGCTCCGCGATGATACAACGCATGCTGGCGGCCCGGCATCTGAGGGACTTCTGGAAAGTCCCCTTCAGATGCGAGGACTTGGCGGCGACCTCCACGATCGCCTCCTCGTCCTCCAAGGCCATCTTCTCCAATTCGGCCAGGGAGTGGTCCGCGTACAGGACGCGGGACGCACCGTACTCGGCCTTGGCACGAGCGACACGCGCCCGCTCCTCCTTGGCCGCAACCTGCTCCTCCAGCTCTTGCTGGAGCTGCTCCCGCCGTGCCAAGTCCAACTCACGCTGGGCAGCGGCCAAACCCACGTCGTGGGTGTCTGCAGCTGTCAACGCCTTTTTGGCCTTGACTCTCTTTTTAGGCTCCTTCGCCGAGCCTGAGCCCGAGGAGCCATCGGACACGACCTTGAGGAAGGTCCGCTTCCGCGATGCCGATCGTGATCGAGGATCGACCACCATCGAACCCGCATCCGATGCAGTGGACTCGTTGTCGGAGTCCGACAATTCATCCACTCTCCCTCCGTAGAAGGTTCTACCTTCTTCCGACGCCTCAGCGTCGCGTTGGCCCTGAGAAGGGCCTTTTGGTTGGCCCTGAGAAGGGCCTTTGGGTTGGCCCTGAAAAGGGCCTTTGGGTTGGCCCTGAGAAGGGCCTTTGGGTTGGCCCTGAGAAGGGCCTTTGGGTTGGCCCTGAGAAGGGCCTTTTTTGACAAAATGCCCGAGGGCATCCCGCGCAGGTTTCGGCATATTCCGCAATCAAAAATTCGTAGCACTCCAAGCAGTTTAAGTTCGCTACGATGCACAGTGCACTTTAGCCGTACCCAGTCTGCCACTCCGTTACGGTGGTCAGAACTGGGACGTTTCCGGGGAACGCGACGTGGACGCAAGCACTGTGGGGTGGTTCCCCAAGCCGCCCCAACCTAACCTAACCTAACCTAACCTTTTTTTTTTTTTTATTTTTTTTTTTTTTTTTTTTTTTTTTTTTTTTTTTTTTTTGTTTGCGCTGGGAAAAAATGCGTTACGCATACCCGCCCATTGGGGGATGGACGGGTTATGTGGGACTCTCCAGCTACTCCGGCATACCCACTAAAATAACCCAGCGGCACTCCCGCATCGTCTATTTGGAGGGGGACTGGGAAACCGGCACAGCCTTTACGTCCAGTCCCCCACCGACGACCGCCCGCCTTTACAGCGGGGCCCGCACGCCCCTCCCTTAGTGGAGGGGCCCGGGAACGACCGTGAGTGCTCGGCCGTTCCCGCCCGACGTGGGTGGTGATTGGTGCAATGCGAGCGAAGGCGCCCCCGCGCCTGTCGCCCGCTAATCACCACCAGAAGGAGGGAGGCGACGATCGTACAACCGCCGTCTCCCACCCCTTCTCCGCCTGCGGAGCGGCGGCGCGAGAGGATCATCCTCCCGCGCGCGCTCCGCCGCCTCCTTTTGCGACATGACATTCTCGCAAAAGGAGGCAACCGCCGCCCAAGCCTCCTCACTCCCCAGCATGGAGTTCACCACACCGGGAAGTGAGAGGTCTAACCCGACTACATCGGTCAGGGCACGGCGCAGCTCAGCCCAGGCTGGGCACACCTCGAGGGTGTGCTGCGCCGTGTCCTCCGCGGCTCCACACTCGTGGCACGCCGGGGTTTCCTCCCTCTGGATCCGATGCAGGTGCGTTCCGAAGCAGCCATGCCCGGATAACACCTGCACCAGACGGAACGAGAGGAAACCGTGGGGACGCTCGAGCCAGTCCCGCAGGGCTGGACCGAGCGCGTCCAACGTCCGGCGTCCAAAGGTGGCGGAGGCGAGGTCCCGTGTCCAGTGAAGGACGATTGCGTCCCTCGCCTCCCGCCGCACGGCATCCCGCTCTTGCGCGGCGGGGCGCTCACCCAGCGCCCTACGCCGCGCCGTCCATTCGTACACTCTGGCGAGCACCCATGCCTCCAATTCCCAGGGAGGGGTGCCGGCCAGAGCGCACGCCGCCGCAAAACCCACCGAGCGGTAGGCCCTCGCCACCCGCTGTGCAATGGCCCGTTGGGGCCTGCGGATGGCGGTTGCATTCTCCCTCCTGTGGAGGGAGTCCGCCCAGATGGGTGCCCCGTAAAGGGCCATGCTTTTGAGGATGCCGGCATAGAGGCGCCGGCATCGCTCCTTGGGCCCGCCCAGGTTCGGGAGGAGCCATGAGAGGGCGTCCGCGGCTTTGAGCAGGCGCGTCGACAGCCCGCTGAAGTGCGGGCCGAAGCGCCACCTGCTGTCCAGCACGAGGCCCAGATACTTCATCTGGGCCCCGACCCCTATCCGGACGCCCTCCACCACGATGTGGGCGTCTGGAGGGCAGCGCTGCCGAGGCCCGTGAAAGAACACGGCCTCGGTCTTGTTCAGCGCTACCCTCAATCCAAGCTGGCGGATCCTGCCTGCCACTAAGGATCCGCCAGCCGAGGCCAAACAGGCCGCCGCCCCAAAGTCCCTCCCCCGGGCAACGAGGAGAGTGTCATCCGCGTAGCAGATGACACTCGTGCCCTGGAGGAGGGTGCCCCGCAGGAGCCAATCGAATCCGATGTTCCACAAGAGGGGCCCTAGCACCGAGCCTTGTGGAACACCGGATTCCGCGCCGTAGCGCCTGATCCTGGCCGTCCTGTCCGCCAGGAGGACCTCCCGGTCCTCCAGGTAGTTGGCCAGGATCGCCCGCAGATATTGGGGCACTCCGTGATACCGGAGTGCCTCCAATACGGTCGAGTGGGGCACGGAGTTGAAGGCGTTGGCGATGTCGAACGACACCGCCAACACTCCGTCCCCAGCCTCGACCGCTTCCCGCACTTGGCCCCTGAGTAGGGCCAACGCGTCGACCGTCGAACGCCCTTGTCGGAACCCGAACTGGGCGTCCGACAGGTCTGGCCCTACCTCCCGCAACTGGCTATTTAGCCGGGTGGCGATGATCCCCTCGAACAATTTACCGACCTCATCGAGCAGAACGATGGGCCGGTATGCCGAGGGGGAGTCCACCGGGCGTCCCTCCTTTCGGAGCAGGCAAAGCTGCCCCTCCTTCCAGATCTTCGGGAACCTCCCAGCCGTCAGGCATGCGCTGAAGAGGTCCCGAAACCTCTGCTCCATGAAGGACGCTGCGATGGCCACCACCCGTGCGGGGACGCCATCTGGTCCAGGGGCCGTCTTCTTCGCGCGGAGGGACAGAACCCCCGCGCGAAATTCCTCCGCCGACACTGGAGGCACCTCCTCCTCCGGCGAAGCCACCACCCCCCCCAGCGGGGGGTTCATCGTTGGTGGGGTGAAGTCGGTCCTGCGCGGAAACAGTGACCGAACCACCCCATCCAGCAACGCCGGCTTTAGGGTCTCCGCTAATGGGGGACCGTAAGGGCGCAGCTGGCTCCGCGCCTGCTTATACGGCCTCCCAAACGGATCCCTGTCGAGGCCCTCCAGCATCTCGGCCTTTGCCGAGTCCTCGGCGGCGCACATTTCCGACTTGAGGACCGTCTTTGCCTCTAGGTAAGAGGCGTAGAGGCGGTCCTCCTCAGCCTGACATCGGCTGGTGCGCCGCCGACTCCGCGTGTAGGCCCTCCTGGCCTCCACGCACGCGGCCCGGAGCGCCGCCAGCTCCCCAGTCCACCAATAAACGGCGCGACGGGGAGGCGGACGGCGAGACCGAGGCATGCTCGAGTTGCACACCTCGGTCAGGGACCTCCGGAGCCGTACCGCTGCGACGTCGACGTCCGTGCCTTCTACAGGGGGCGAGAGCCAGTCCTGGAGGAACGCTGCCTCCTGGGCTGCCTCCCGGTCCAGGCGGGTGAGAGCCCACCGCGGGAAGGGAGATCGGCCCGAGCGGGCCATCCCCCGCGGGCTCTGGGTGGAGATGTCGAACCGCACATATCGGTGGTCCGACAGGGTCTCCACCATCTCCACCCGCCAGTTCACGACGCGGGCGGCTAGCACGGGGGTGGCGAACGATACGTCCACCACTGACCCTCCCCGTTGCCGCACACACGTGTGAACATCCCCCCTGTTTAGGAGGGACACGCCGCACGAAGCCGACCAAAATTCGGCGGCGCGCCCCCGGACGTTGCACGACGCCGCCGGGTTGCCCCAGGCCACCGACTTGGCGTTCAGGTCGCCCATTACGACGACCTGACGTGGTGCCGCCTTCCCGACGACTGCCGTAAGGACTTCGAGAAAATTCTCGAAGTCCCTTAGAGGGCGGTTTGGGGAGAAATAGACCCCGACCAGGGCTATTTCTCCCCACGCGGCGGCCACGTATCCCGGACCCCTCTCTAAAAGCGAGAGGGGAGGGGAGTCCGTGGCAGGCCGCGACACCAACGCCACCAAGCCGTCCCGATCACCCAGCCAACGGCCAGGTACCGAGTACGGCTCGGCGACCACCGCCACGTCCACCAACCACTCGGCCACAGTCTGCATCAGCAGATCCTGTGCCGCTCTGCAGTGGTTGGTGTTCGCCTGGAGGATGCGATGTTCGACCCTACCCATTAGTCGGTCATCGCACCCCCCTCCTCCACGGCCGCTGAGGTCCCAGCCACTGGGACGGCGGTGGCAGCGACAGGCCGGGTCGGAGCCTGGGTTTTGCCCTTCTTAAGGGGAGGACTGCAATTCCTCCCCTTCATAATGTGTCCCGCAGGGCGGCCACTGGCGGCACATACCGCGCAGTGCGGTGCGGCGGCCTTGCAGGAGGCGGCTTTGTGCCCCTCCTTGCCGCAGCGGTAGCAGCTGTCCGTCCTGTCAATGCTGGACGGACAGAGGGCTCGGGTGTGACCGATGCCGAAGCACTTGTAGCACCTTAAAGGCTGGTCCTCAAGTGCCCGGACCGCACCCGAGCTGAACCCGACGGCGAGCCGTCCCCTCTCGAGGACGGCTTTGGCAGCGGCGACTGGGCACTCCAGGCGAATTGCGCCCATGCCGCCGCGCCCGGGTCTGATGCCCCCGCCCTGCACCGCTGCGACTGCGCAGCCCCCAATGGCTGCGATCGCTGCCACCACCTCCTCCTTGGTGACTGAATCATCAAGATCAGCCACCTCGATGGCCGCCGACTTCACCGGCCTCGCCACCTTCGCCGCGTCCGCGATGACCTCCTGCAGCTTCGCTGCAAAGAGGTCTGCGTTCTTTGCGCCCTCGGCACCCGGGAACTCAAAAATTCGAGCCCCAGCTTGTGTCCGGCGACACGAGACTTTACCGATCCCTAGTTTGGTGGGATCGGCGTTAGCACGCGCCCGCAACATCACGGACGCGTACGTCTCGCCCCGCTCCGCAGCCTCCGTGGTGAGCGTCATCACGACGGCTGCGGTCTTGGGAGGAACCAAGTTCCTCCTGACACCGGCTGGGGTCGAACCCTTCCCCTTTCCCTTGCCAGTCGTCTGTGACTGATCGGCAGGGGTGGTGGCGGAGGCGGCTGGGGGGGTGGTATTCCCGCTCCCTTTACCCTTGCCAGTCGGCTTCGACTGGCTGGGAGTGGTGGTGGCGGGGACGGCAGGGACGACCGCTGCCGTCTTTTTGCCCTTGCCCTTCCCCTTACCGACCACCCTCGTCCAGCCCTGCTGGTTGGTCGGGGTGGTGGAAGGGAGAAGGGCGTCCTCCCTCTGAGAGGAAGGCACCGGCTCCTCTCGCCTCCTGTCCGCCGCAAGCGGCGGTCGGATGACTTTCGCCGGCAAGAGCCGGTCCTCTATTCCCGCCAGGCAGGAACGAACAAACGCCCTCTCCTCCGCCATGACCTTGCGGAGGACATCCTCAAGGCCGGGGGAGGAGGCAAGGCCCTCCGCCACAGGTCTGGGCTCGGCTTGGGACGGCCGGGCCGTGGCTTCAGCCAGCTTGAGGTGAAGCTGGCTGACCTCCGACTGCAGGCGATCCACTTTCGCCTGCAGTTGCCGCGACTCGTCGCTGGCCTTGCGCTCCACGAGCTCCGCGACGATGCCACGCATGCTCGCGGCCCGGCATTTCAGGGACTTTTGGAAAGTCCCCTTTAGGTGGGAGGACTTGGCGGCGACCTCCACGATCGCCTCCTCGTCCTCCAAGGCCATTCTCTCCAATTCAGCCAGGGAGTGGTCCGCGTACATCACGCGGGACGCACCGTACCCGGCCTTGGCACGAGCGACGCGCGCCCGCTCCTCCTTGGCCGCAATTCGCTCCTCGAGCTCCTGCTGGAGCTGCTCCCGACGACCTAGGTCCAACTGGCGCTGGGCGTCGACCAAACCCACATCGTGGGTATCCGCTGAGGTTTTTTGGGCCTTCCTTTTCTGCTCCTTCGCCGAACACGAGGACCCATCTGACCCTTGTTTCAGGAAGGTCTTACGCTTCCGCGATACCGATCGTGATCGGCTGTAATCCGAGGCTGTGGACTCATTCTCGGAGTCCGACAATGAGTCCACTCTCCCTCCGTAGAAGGCGCTGCCTTCCGACGCTGACGCGTCGCGTTGGCCCTGAGAAGGGCCTTTTGGTTGGCCCTGAGAAGGGCCTTTGGGTTGGCCCTGAGAAGGGCCTTTTTTTATGAAATGCCCGAGGGCATCCCGCGCGGGTTTAGGCATTTTCCAACGATGTCGTAGCACTCAAGGCAAAAGGTAGCTACGAAGCACAGTGCACTTTAGCCGTACCCAGTCTGCCACTCCGTTACGGTGGTCAGAACTGGGACGTTTCCGGGGAACGCGACGTGGACGCAAGCACTGTGGGGTGGTTCCCCAACCTAACCTAACCTTTTTTTTTTTTTTTTTTGTTTGCGCTGGGAAAAAATGCGTTACGCATACCCGCCCATTGGGGGATGGACGGGTTATGTGGGACTCTCCGGCTACTCCGGCATACCCACTAAAATAACCCAGCGGCACTCCCGCATCGTCTATTTGGAGGAGGACTGGGAAACCGGCACAGCCTTTACGTCCAGTCCCCCACCGACGACCGCCCGCCTTTACAGCGGGGCCCGCACGCCCCTCCCTAAGTGGAGGGGCCCGGGAACGACCGTGAGTGCTCGGCCGTTCCCGCCCGACGAGGGTGGTGATTAGTGCAATGCGAGCGAAGGCGCCCCCGCGCCTGTCGCCCGCTAATCACCACCAGAAGGAGGGAGGCGACGATCGTACAACCGCCGTCTCCCACCCCTTCTTCGCCTGCGGAACGGCGGCGCGAGAGGATCATCCTCCCGCGCGCGCTCCGCCGCCTCCTTTTGCGACATGACATTCTCGCAAAAGGAGGCAACCGCTGCCCAAGCCTCCTCACTCCCCAGCATGGAGTTCACCACACTGGGAAGTGAGAGGTCTAGCCCGACTATATCAGTCAGGGCACGGCGCAGCTCAGCCCAGGCTGGGCACACCTCGAGGGTGTGCTGCGCCGTGTCCTCCGCGGCTCCACACTCGTGGCACGCCGGGGTTTCCTCCCTCCGAATCCGATGCAGGTGCGTTCCGAAACAGCCATGCCCGGATAACACCTGCACCAGACGGAACGAGAGGAAACCGTGGGGGCGCTCGAGCCAGTCCTGCAGGACTGGACCGAGCGCGTCCAGCGTCCGGCGCCCAAAGGTGGCAGAGGCGAGATCACGTGCCCAGTGGAGGACGATGGCATCCCTCGCCTCCCGCCGCACGGCCTCCCGCTCCTCCGCGGCTGGGCGCTCACCCAACGCCCTACGCCGCGCCGTCCACTCGTAGACTCTGGCGAGCACCCATGCCTCCAATTCCCATGGAGGGGTGCCGGCCAGAGCGCACGCCGCCGCGAAACCCACCGAGCGGTACGCTCGCGCCACCCGCTGTGCAATGGCCCGTTGGGGCCTGCGGATGGCGGTTGCATTCTCCCTCCTGTGGAGGGAGTCCGCCCAGATGGGTGCCCCGTATAGGGCCATACTCTTTAAGATGCCGGCATAGAGGCGCCGGCATCGCTCCTTGGGCCCGCCCAGGTTTGGGAGGAGCCATGAGAGGGCGTCCGCGGCTTTCAGCAGGCGCGTCGACAGCCCGCTAAAGTGCGGGCCGAAGCGCCACCTGCTGTCCAGCACGAGGCCCAGATACTTCATCTGGGCCCCGACCCCTATCCGGACGCCCTCCACCACGATGTGGGCGTCAGGAGGGCAGCGCTGCCGAGGCCCGTGAAAGAACACGGCCTCGGTCTTGTTCAGCGCTACCCTCAAACCAAGCTGGCGGATCCTACCTGCCACTAAGGATCCGCCATCCGAGGCCAGACAGGCCGCCTCCCCAAAGTTCCTCCCCCGGGCAACGAGGAGAGTGTCATCCGCATAGCAGATGACACCCGTGCCCTGGAGGAGGGTGCCGCGCAGCAGCCAATCGAATCCGATGTTCCACAAGAGGGGCCCTAGCACCGAACCTTGTGGAACACCGGACTCCGCGCCGTAGCGCCTGATCCTGGCCGTCCTGTCCGCCAGGAGGACCTCCCGGTCCTCCAGGTAGTTGGCCAGGATCGCCCGCAGATATTGGGGCACTCCGTGATACCGGAGTGCCTCCAATATGGTCGAGTGGGGCACGGAGTTGAACGCGTTGGCGATGTCGAACGACACCGCCAACACTCCGTCCCCAGCCTCGACCGCTTCCCGCACTTGGCCCCTGAGTAGGGCCAACGCATCGACCGTCGAACGCCCTTGTCGGAACCCGAACTGGGCGTCCGACAGGTCTGGCCCTACCTCCCGCAACTGGCTATTTAGCCGGGTGGCGATGATCCCCTCGAACAATTTACCGACCTCATCGAGCAGAACGATGGGCCGGTATGCCGAGGGGGAGTCCACCGGGCGTCCCTCCTTCCGGAGCAGGCAAAGCTGCCCCTCCTTCCAGATCTTCGGGAACCTCCCAGCCGTCAGGCACGCGCTGAAGAGGTCCCGAAACCTCTGCTCCATGAAGGACGCCGCGATAGCCACCACCCGTGCGGGGACGCCATCTGGTCCAGGGGCCGTCTTCTTCGCGCGGAGGGACAGAACCCCCGCGCGAAATTCCTCCGCCGACACTGGAGGCACCTCCTCCTCCGGCGAAGCCACCACCCCCCCCAGCGGGGGGTTCATCGTTGGTGGGGTGAAGTCGGTCCTGCGCGGAAACAGTGACCGAACCACCCCATCCAGCAACGCCGGCTCTAGGGTCTCCGCTAATGGGGGACCGTAAGGGCGCAGCTGGCTCCGCGCCTGCTTATACGGCCTCCCAAACGGATCCCTGTCGAGGCCCTCCAGCATCTCGGCCTTTGCCGAGTCCTCGGCGGCGCACATTTCCGACTTGAGGACCGTCTTTGCCTCTAGGTAAGAGGCGTAGAGGCGGTCCTCTTCAGCCTGACATCGGCTGGTGCGCCGCCGACTCCGCGTGTAGGCCCTCCTGGCCTCCACGCACGCGGCCCGGAGCCCCGCCAGCTCCACCGTCCACCAATAAACGGCGCGACGGGGAGGCGGACGGCGAGACCGAGGCATGCTGGAGTTGCACACCTCGGTCAGGGACCCCCGCAGCCGAACCGCTGCGGCGTCCACGTCCGTGCCCTCCACAGGGGGCGAGAGCCAGTCCTCGAGGAACGCTGTCTCCAGGGCTGCCTCCCGGTCCAGGCGGGTGAGAGCCCACCGCGGGAAGGGAGATTGGCCCGAGCGGGCCATCCCCCGCGGGCTCTGGGTGGAGATGTCGAACCGCACATATCGGTGGTCCGACAGGGTCTCCACCATCTCCACCCGCCAGTTCACGACGCGTGTGGCTAGCACAGGGGTGGCAAACGACACGTCCACCACTGACCCTCCCTGTTGCCGCACACACGTCTGAACATCCCCCCTGTTTAGCAGGGACACGCCGCACGAGGCCGCCCAAAATTCGACGGCGCGCCCCCGGACGTTGCAGGACGCCGCTGGGTTGCCCCAGGCCACCGCCTTGGCGTTCAGGTCGCCCAACACTACGACCTGACGTGGTGCCGCCCTCCCGACGACTGCCGTAAGGACCTCGAGAAAATTCTCGAAGTCCCTTAGAGGGCGGTTTGGGGAGAAATAGACCCCGACCAGGGCTATTTCTCCCCACGCGGCGGCCACGTATCCCGGACCCCTCTCTAAAAGCGAGAGGGGAGGGGAGTCCGTGGCAGGCCGCGACACCAACGCCACCAAGCCGTCTCGATCACCCAGCCAACGACCAGGCACCGAGTACGGCTCGGCGACCACCGCCACGTCCACCAACCACTCGGCCACAGTCTGCATCAGCAGATCCTGGGCCGCTCTGCAGTGGTTGGTGTTCGCCTGGAGGATGCGATGTTCGACTCTACCCATTAATCGATCATCGCACCCTCCTCCTCCACAGCCGCTGAGGTCCCAGCTACTGGGACGGCGGTGGCAGCGACAGGCCGGGTCGGCGCCTGAACTTTGCCCTTCTTAAGGGGAGGACTGCAATTCCTCCCCTTCATTATATGGCCCGCAGGGCGGCCACTGGCGGCACAAACTGCGCAGTGCGGCGCGGCGGCCACGCAGGAGGCGGATTTGTGGCCCTCCTTGCCGCAGCGGTAACAACTGTCCGTCCTGTCGACAGTGGACGGACAGAGGGCTCGGGTGTGGCCAATGCCGAAGCACTTGTAGCACCGCAGTGGCTGGTCCTCGAGTGCCCGGACCGCACCCGAGCTGAAGCCGACGGCGAGCCGTCCCTTTTCGAGGACGGCTTTGGCAGCGGCGACCGGGCACTCCAGGCGAATGGTGCCCATGCCGCCGCGCCCGGGCCTGATGCCCCCGCCCTGCACCGCTGCGACTGTGCAGCCCCCAATGGCCGCGATCGCTGCTACCACCTCCTCCTTGGTGACTGAATCGTCAAGATCAGCCACCTCAATGGCCGCCGACTTCACCGGCCTCGCCACCTTCGCCGCATCCGCAATGACCTCCTGCAGCTTCGCTGCAAAGAGGTCTGCGTTCTTCGCGCCCTCGGCCCCCGGGAACTCGAAAATTCGAGCCCCAGCTTGTGTCCGGCGGCATGACACTTTGCCGATCCCCAGTTTCGTGGGATCGGCGTTTGCGCGCGCCCGCACCATTATGGAGGCGTATGTCTGGCCCCGCTCCGCAGCCTCCGCGGTGAGCGTCACCACGACGGCCGCGGTCTTGGGAGGAACCAGTTTCCTCTTTGCTCCGGCTTGGGGGGAACTCTTTCCCTTCCCCTTTCCCGTGCCAGTCGACTGACCAGCAGGGGTGGTGGCGGGGACGGCTGGGGCTTGAGGGGTTCTCTTCCCCTTCCCTTTCCCTTTGCCAGTCGGCTGCGACTGGCTGGGAGTGGTGGTGGCGGGAACGGCAGGGACGACAGCCGCCGTCCTTTTGCCCTTGCCCTTCCCCTTACCGACCACCTTCGTCCAGCCCTGCTGGTTGGTCGGGGTGGTAGACGGGAGAAGGGCGTCCTCCGTCTGGGACGTAGGCACTGGCTCCTTTTGCCTTCTGTCCGCCGCAAGCGGCGGCCGGACGACTTTCTCCGGCAAGAGCCGGTCCTCAATTCCTGCCAGGCAGGCTCTCACAAACGCCCTCTCATCCGCCATAACTTTGCGGAGGACATCTTCAAGGCCGGGGTAGGAGGCAGGGCCCTCAGCCGCAGGTCTAGGCTCGGCTTGGGATGGCCGGGCCGTGGCTTCAGCCAGCTTTAAATGCAGCTGGCTGACCTCAGACTGCAGGCGATCTACTTTCGCCTGCAGTTGCCGCGTTTCGTCGCAGGCCTTCCGCTCCACCAGCTCCGCGACGATGCATCGCATGCTGGCGGCCCGGCATTTCAGGGACTTCTGAAATGTCCCCTTTAGGTGGGAGGACTTGGCGGCGACCTCCACGATCGCCTCCTCGTCCTCCAAGGCCATCCTCTCCAATTCGGCCAGGGAGTGGTCTGCGTACAAGACGCGGGACGCACCGTACCCGGCCTTGGCACGAGCGACGCGCGCCCGCTCCTCCTTGGCCACAATTCGCTCCTCCAGCTCCTGTTGGAGCTGCTCCCGCTGAGCCAGGTCCAACTGGCGTTGGGCGTCTGCCAAACCCACGTTGTGGGTGTCAGCCGCTTTCGTCGCCTTTTTTGCCTTCGGTTTGTTCTTTTCGGAACCCGAGGCCGAGGATCCATCCGACCCGTGCCTGAGGTACGCCTTCCGTTTTCCCGATGCCGATCGCGACCGAGAAGCCTCGATCACCATCACATCCGACGCAATGGACTCATTTTCGGAGTCCGACAATGAGTCCACTCTCCCTCCGTAGAAGGTCCTCCCTTCATCCGACGCTAAGGAAGCGTCGCGTTGGCCCTGAGAAGGGCCTTTTGGTTGGCCCTGAGAAGGGCCTTTGGGTTGGCCCTGAGAAGGGCCTTTGGGTTGGCCCTGAGAAGGGCCTTTTTTCACGAAATGCCCGAGGGCATCCCGCGCAGGTTTCGGCATGCCGAACAAAGCAGTATCGCAGCACTCAAGGCAAATAGTCGCTACGATGCACAGTGCACTTTAGCCGTACCCAGTCTGCCACTCCGTTACGGTGGTCAGAACTGGGACGTTTCCGGGGAACGCGACGTGGACGCAAGCACTGTGGGGTGGTTCCCCGACCTAACCTTTTTTTTTTTTTTTTTGTTTGCGCTGGGAAAAAATGCGTTACGCATACCCGCCCATTGGGGGATGGACGGGTTATGTGGGACTCTCCGGCTACTCCGGCATACCCACTAAAATAACCCAGCGGCACTCCCGCATCGTCTGTGTGGAGGAGGACTGGGAAACCGGCACAGCCTTTACGTCCAGTCCCCCACCGACGACCGCCCGCCTTTACAGCGGGGCCCGCACGCCCCTCCCTTAGTGGAGGGGCCCGGGAACGACCGTGAGTGCTCGGCCGTTCCCGCCCGACGAGGGTGGTGATTAGTGCAATGCGAGCGAAGGCGCCCCCGCGCCTATCGCCCGCTAATCACCACCAGAGGGTGGGAGGCGACGGTCGTACAACCGCCTTCTCCTACCCCTCCTTCGCCTGCGGAGCGGTGGCGCGAGAGGATCATCCTCCCGCGCGCGCTCCGCCGCCTCCTTTTGCGACATTACATCCTCGCAAAAGGAGGCAACCGCCGCCCAAGCCTCCTCACTCCCCAGCATGGAGTTCACCACACTGGGAAGTGAGAGGTCTAACCCGACTACATCGGTCAGGGCACGGCGCAGCTCAGCCCAGGCTGGGCACACCTCGAGGGTGTGCTGCGCCGTGTCCTCCGCGGCTCCACAGTCATGGCACGCCGGGGTTTCCTCCCTCTGGATCCGATGCAGGTGCGTTCCGAAGCAGCCATGCCCGGACAACACCTGCACCAGACGGAAGGAGAGGAAACCGTGGGGTCGCTCGAGCCAGTCCCGCAGGACTGGACCGAGCGCGTCCAGCGTCCGGCGTCCAAATGTGGCGGAGGCAAGGTCGCGTGCCCAGTGGAGGACGATGGCATTCCTCGCCTCCCGCCGCACGGCCTCCCGCTCTTCCGCGGCGGGGCGCTCACCTAGCACCCTACGACGCGCCACCCATTCGTACACTCTGGCGAGCACCCATGCCTCCAATTCCCAGGGAGGGGTGCCGGCCAGAGCGCACGCCGCCGCAAAGCCCACTGAGCGGTAGGCTCTCGCCACCCGCTGTGCAATGGCCCGTTGGGGCCTGCGGATGGCGGTTGCATTCTCCCTCCTGTGGAGGTAGTCCGCCCAGATGGGTGCCCCGTAAAGGGCCATGCTCTTGAGGATGCCGGCATAGAGGCGCCGGCATCGCTCCTTCGGCCCTCCCAGGTTTGGGAGGAGCCATGAGAGGGCGTCCGCGGCTTTCAGCAGGCGCGTCGACAGCCCGCTGAAGTGCGGGCCGAAGCGCCACCTGCTGTCCAGCACGAGGCCCAGATACTTCATCTGGGCCCCGACCCCTATCCGGACGCCCTCCACCACGATGTGGGCGTCAGGAGGGCAGCGCTGCCGAGGCCCGTGAAAGAACACGGCCTCGGTCTTGTTCAGCGCTACCCTCAAACCAAGCTGGCGGATCCTACCTGCCACTAAGGATCCGCCAGCCGAGGCCAGACAGGCCGCCTCCCCAAAGTTCCTCCCCCGGGCAACGAGGAGAGTGTCATCCGCATAGCAGATGACACCCGTGCCCTGGAGGAGGGTGCCGCGCAGCAGCCAATCGAATCCGATGTTCCACAAGAGGGGCCCTAGCACCGAACCCTGTGGAACACCGGACTCCGCGCCGTAGCGCCTGATCCTGGCCGTCCTGTCCGCCAGGAGGACCTCCCGGTCCTCCAGGTAGTTGGCCAGGATCGCCCGCAGATATTGGGGCACTCCGTGATACCGGAGTGCCTCCAATATGGTCGAGTGGGGCACGGAGTTGAAGGCGTTGGCGATGTCGAACGACACCGCCAACACTCCGTCCCCAGCCTCGACCGCTTCCCGCACTTGGCCCCTGAGTAGGGCCAACGCATCGACCGTCGAACGCCCTTGTCGGAACCCGAACTGGGCGTCCGACAGGTCTGGCCCTACCTCCCGCAACTGGCTATTTAGCCGGGTGGCGATGATCCCCTCGAACAATTTACCGACCTCATCGAGCAGAACGATGGGCCGGTATGCCGAGGGGGAGTCCACCGGGCGTCCCTCCTTCCGGAGCAGGCAAAGCTGCCCCTCCTTCCAGATCTTCGGGAACCTCCCAGCCGTCAGGCACGCGCTGAAGAGGTCCCGAAACCTCTGCTCCATGAAGGACGCTGCGATGGCCACCACCCGTGCGGGGACGCCATCTGGTCCAGGGGCCGTCTTCTTCGCGCGGAGGGACAGAACCCCCGCGCGAAATTCCTCCGCCGACACTGGAGGCACCTCCTCCTCCGGCGAAGCCACCACCCCCCCCAGCGGGGGGTTCATCGTTGGTGGGGTGAAGTCGGTCCTGCGCGGAAACAGTGACCGAACCACCCCATCCAGCAACGCCGGCTCTAGGGTCTCCGCTAATGGGGGACCGTAAGGGCGCAGCTGGCTCCGCGCCTGCTTATACGGCCTCCCAAACGGATCCCTGTCGAGGCCCTCCAGCATCTCGGCCTTTGCCGAGTCCTCGGCGGCGCACATTTCCGACTTGAGGACCGTCTTTGCCTCTAGGTAAGAGGCGTAGAGGCGGTCCTCCTCAGCCTGACATCGGCTGGTGCGCCGCCGACTCCGCGTGTAGGCCCTCTTGGCCTCCACGCACGCGGCCCGGAGCCCCGCCAGCTCCACCGTCCACCAATAAACGGCGCGACGGGGAGGCGGACGGCGAGACCGAGGCATGCTGGAGTTGCACACCTCGGTCAGGGACCCCCGCAGCCGAACCGCTGCGGCGTCCACGTCCGTGCCCTCCACAGGGGGCGAGAGCCAGTCCTCGAGGAACGCCGCCTCCTGGGCTGACTCCCGGTCCAGGCGGGTGAGAGCCCACCGCGGGAAGGGTGATTGGCCCGAGCGGGCCATCCCCCGCGGGCTCTGGGTGGAGATGTCGAACCGCACATATCGGTGGTCCGACAGGGTCTCCACCATCTCCACCCGCCAGTTCACGACGCGTGTGGCTAGCACAGGGGTGGCGAACGACACGTCCACCACTGACCCTCCCTGTTGCCGCACACACGTGTGAACATCCCCCCTGTTCAGGAGGGACACGCCGCACGAAGCCGCCCAAAATTCGACGGCGCGCCCCCGGACGTTACATGACGCCGCTGGGTTGCCCCAGGCCACCGCCTTGGCGTTCAGGTCGCCCAACACGACGACCTGACGTGGTGCCGCCCTCCCGACGACTGCCGTAAGGACTTCGAGAAAATCCTCGAAGTCCCTTAGAGGGCGGTTTGGGGAGAAATAGACCCCGACCAGGGCTATTTCTCCCCACGCGGTGGCCACGTATCCCGGACCCCTCTCTAAAAGCGAGAGGGGAGGGGAGTCCGTGGCGGGCCGCGACACCAACGCCACCAAGCCGTCCCGATCACCCAGCCAACGGCCAGGTATCGAGTACGGCTCGGCGACCACCGCCACGTCCACCAACCACTCGGCCACAGTCTGCATCAGCAGATCCTGGGCCGCTCTGCAGTGGTTGGTGTTCGCCTGGAGGATGCGATGCTCGACTCTACCCATTAGTCGGTCATCGCACCCCCCTCCTCCACAGCCGCTGAGGTCCCGGCCACTGGGACGGCGGTGGCAATGACAGGCCGGGTCGGCGCCTGTATTTTGCCCTTCTTAAGGGGAGGACTGCAGTTCCTCCCCTTCATAATATGTCCCGCTGGGCGGCCACTAGCGGCACATACCGCGCAGTGCGGTGCGGCGGCCTTGCAGGAGGCGGATTTATGCCCCTCCTTGCCGCAGCGGTAACAGCTGTCCGTCCTATCTACGCTGGACGGACAGAGGGCTCGGGTGTGGCCGATTCCGAAGCACTTGTAGCACCTCAAAGGCTTGTCCTCAAGTGCCCGGACCGCACCCGAGCTGAACCCGACGGCGAGCCGTCCCTTTTCGAGGACGGCTTTGGCAGCGGCGACAGGGCACTCCAGGCGAATAGTGCCCATGCCGCCGCGCCCGGGCCTGACGCCCCCGCCCTGCACCGCTGCGACTTCGCAGCCCCCAATGGCTGCGATCGCTGCCACCACCTCCTCCCTGGTGACGGAGTCATCCAGGTCCGTCACCTCGATGGCCGCCGACTTCACTGGCCTGGCCACCTTCGCCGCGTCCGCAATGACCTCCTGCAGCTTTGCTGCGAAGAGGTCGGCGTGTTTCCCGCCCTCAGCACCGGGGAACTCGAAGATACGAGCCCCAGCCTGTGTCCGGCGGCACGAGACTTTGCCGATCCCCAGTTTGGTTGGATCGGCATTGGCACGCGCCCGCAACATTACGGACGCGTATGTCTCGCCCCGCTCCGCAGCCTCCGCGGTGAGCGTCATCACGACGGCTGCGGTTTTGGGAGGAACCAGGTTCCTCTTGGCACCGGCTGGGGGGGAACTCTTCCCCTTCCCCTTTCCCTTGCCAGTCGACTGACCAGCAGGGGTGGTGGCGGAGACGGCTGGGGCTGGGGGGGTGCTCTTCCCCTTCCCTTTCCCTTTCCCTTTGCCAGTCGGCTGGGACTGGCTGGGAGTGGTGGTGGCGGGAACGGCAGGGACGACAGCTGCCGTCCTTTTGCCCTTGCCCTTCCCCTTACCAACCACCTTCGTCCAGCCCTGCTGGTTGGTCGGGGTGGTGGAGGGGAGAAGGGCGTCCTCCCTCTGAGAGGTGGGCACCGGCTCTCGCCTCTTGTCCGCCGCAAGTGGCGGTCGGAGGACTTTCTCCGGCAGGAGCCGGTCCTCTATGCCCGCTAGGCAGGCTCTAACAAATTCTCTCTGCTCCCCCATAGCCCTGCGGAGGATTTCCTCAAGGCCGGAGGAGGGAGCGAGGCCCTCTGCCGCAGGTCTAGGCTCGGCTTGGGATGGCCGGGCCGTGGCTTCAGCCAGCTTTAAGTGCAGCTGGCTGACCTCCGCCTGCAGGCGATCTACTTTCGCCTGCAGTTGCCTTGTTTCTTCGCTGGCCTTGCGGTCCACCAGCTCCGCGATGATGCAACGCATGCTGGCGGCCCGGCATCTGAGGGACTTCTGGAAAGTTCCCTTCAGATGCGAGGACTTGGCGGCAACCTCCACGATCGCCTCTTCGTCCTCCAAGGCCATCTTCTCCAGCTCGGCCAGGGAGTGGTCCGCGTATAGGACGCGGGACGCCCCGTACTCGGCCTTGGCACGAGCGATGCGTGCCCGCTCCTCCTTGGCCATAACCCGCTCCTCCAGCTCTTGCTGGAGCTGCACCCGCCGTGCCAGGTCCAACTCACGCTGGGCATTGGCCAAACCCACGTCGTGGGTGTCTGCTGCTGTTAACGCCTTTTTGGCCTTGACCCTCTTTTTGGGCTCCTTCACCGAGCCTGAGCCCGAGGAGCCATCGGACACGACCTTTAAGAAGGTCCTCTTCCTCGATGCCGAGCGTGACCGACTATCTTCGATCGCCATCGCACTGGCATCCGACACTATGGACTCGGTGTCGGAGTCCGACAATTCGTCCACATTTCCTCCGTAGAAGGCCCTGCCTTCGTTCGACGCCGACGCGTCGCGTTGGCCCTGAGAAGGGCCTTTTGGTTGGCCCTGAGAAGGGCCTTTGGGTTGGCCCTGAGAAGGGCCTTTGGGTTGGCCCTGAGAAGGGCCTTTGGGTTGGCCCTGAGAAGGGCCTTGTTTGGCAAAATGCCCGAGGGCATCCCGCATAGGTTTAGGCATCCTAACAGGCAGATACGTAGCAGTCAAGGCAGATGTTTGCTACGATGCACAGTGCACTTTGGCCGTACCCAGTCTGCCACTCCGTTACGGTGGTCAGAACTGGGACGTTTCCGGGGAACACGACGAGGACGTAAGCACTGTGGGGTGGTTCCCCTCCCCGACCTAACCTAACCTAACCTAACCTTTTTTTTTTTTTTTTTTTTTTTTTTTTTTTTTTTTTTTTTGTTTGCGCTGGGAAAAAATGCGTTACGCATACCCGCCCATTGGGGGATGGACGGGTTATGTGGGACTCTCCGGCTACTCCGGCATACCCACTAAAATAACCCAGCGGCACTCCCGCATCGTCTATTTGGAGGAGGACTGGGAAACCGGCACAGCCTTTACGTCCAGTCCCCCACCGACGACCGCCCGCCTTTACAGCGGGGCCCGCACGCCCCTCCCTTAGTGGAGGGGCCCGGGAACGACCGTGAGTGCTCGGCCGTTCCCGCCCGACGAGGGTGGTGATTGGTGCAATGCGAGCGAAGGCGCCCCCGCTCCTGTCGCCCGCTAATCACCACCAGAAGGAGGGAGGCGACGATCGTACAACCGCCGTCTACCACCCCTTCTCCGCCTGCGGAGCGGCGGCGCGAGAGGATCATCCTCCCGCGCGCGCTCCGCCGCCTCCTTTTGCGACATGACATTCTCGCAAAAGGAGGCAACCGCCGCCCAAGCCTCGAGGGTGTGCTGCGCCGTGTCCTCCGCGGCTCCACAGTCGTGGCACGCCGGGGTCTCCTCCCTCTGGATCCGATGCAGGTGCGTTCCGAAACAACCATGCCCGGACAACACCTGCATCAGACGGAAAGAGAGGAAACCGTGGGATCGCTCGAGCCAGTCCCGCAGGACTGGACCGAGCGCGTCCAACGTCCGGCGTCCAAATGTGGCGGAGGCGAGGTCCCGTGTCCAGTGGAGGACGATTGCGTCCCTCGCCTCCCGCCGCACGGCATCCCGCTCTTGCGCGGCGGGGCGCTCACCCAGCGCCCTACGCCGCGCCGCCCATTCGTACACTCTGGCGAGCACCCATGCCTCCAATTCCCAGGGAGGGGTGCCGGCCAGAGCGCACGCCGCCGCAAAGCCCACTGAGCGGTAGGCTCTCGCCACCCGCTGTGCAATGGCCCGTTGGGGCCTGCGGATGGCAGTTGCATTCTCCCTCCTATGGAGGGAGTCCGCCCAGATGGGTGCCCCATATAGGGCCATGCTCTTGAGGATGCCGGCATAGAGGCGCCGGCATCGCTCCTTGGGCCCTCCCAGGTTTGGGAGGAGCCATGAGAGGGCGTCCGCGGCTTTCAGCAGGCGCGTCGACAGCCCGCTAAAGTGCGGGCCGAAGCGCCACCTGCTGTCCAGCACGAGGCCCAGATACTTCATCTGGGCCCCGACCCCTATCCGGACGCCCTCCACCACGATGTGGGCGTCAGGAGGGCAGCGCTGCCGAGGCCCGTGAAAGAACACGGCCTCGGTCTTGTTCAGCGCTACCCTCAAACCGAGCTGGCGGATCCTACCTGCCACTAAGGATCCGCCAGCCGAGGCCAGACAGGCCGCCTCTCCAAAGTCCCTCCCCCGGGCAACGAGGAGAGTGTCATCCGCGTAGCAGATGACACTCGTGCCCTGGAGGAGGGTGCCGCGCAGCAGCCAATCGAATCCGATGTTCCACAAGAGGGGCCCTAGCACCGAACCTTGTGGAACACCGGACTCCGCGCCGTAGCGCCTGATCCTGGCCGTCCTGTCCGCCAGGAGGACCTCCCGGTCCTCCAGGTAGTTGGCCAGGATCGCCCGCAGATATTGGGGCACTCCGTGGTACCGGAGTGCCTCCAATATGGTCGAGTGGGGCACGGAGTTGAACGCGTTGGCGATGTCGAACGACACCGCCAACACTCCGTCCCCAGCTCCGACCGCCTCCTGCACTTGGCCCCTGAGTAGGGCCACCGCGTCGACCGTCGAACGCCCCTGTCGAAACCCGAACTGGGCGTCCGACAGGTCCGGCCCTACCTCCCGCAAATGGCTGTTAAGCCGGGTGGCTAGGATCCCCTCGAACAGTTTACCGACCTCATCGAGCAGAACGATGGGCCGGTATGCCGAGGGGGATTCCACCGGGCGTCCCTCCTTCCGGAGCAGGCAAAGCTGCCCCTCCTTCCATAGTTTCGGGAACCTCCCAGCCGTCAGGCACGCGCTGAAGAGGTCCCGAAACCTCTGCTCCATTAGGGACGCCGCGATGGCCACCACCCGTGCGGGGACGCCATCCGGTCCAGGGGCCGTCTTTTTCGCGCGGAGGGAAAGAACCCCCGCGCCAAATTCCTCCGCCGAAACCGGAGGGACCTCCTCCGCCGGCGAAGCCACCACCCCCCACAGTGGGGGGTTCATCGTTGGTGGGGTGAATTCGGTCCTGCGCGGAAACAGTGACCGAACCACCCCATCCAGCAACGCCGGCTCTAGGGTCTCCGTTAGTGGGGGGCCATAAGGGCGCAGCTGGCTCCGCGCCAGCTTATATGGCCTCCCAAACGGATCCCTATCGAGTCCCTCCAGCATCTCGGCCTTTGCCGAGTCTTCGGCGGCGCACATTGCCGTCTTGAGGACCGTCTTTGCCTCCATGTAAGAGGCGTAGAGGCGGTCCTCCTCAGCCTGACATCGGCTGGTGCGCCGCCGACTCCGCGTGTAGGCCCTCCTGGCCTCCACGCACGCGGCCCGTAGCGCCGCCAGCTCCCCCGTCCACCAATAAACGGCGCGACGGGGAGGCGGACGGCGAGACCGAGGCATGCTGGAGTTGCACACCTCGGTCCGGGACCTCCGCAGCTGGACCGCTGCGGCGTCCACGTCCGTCACCTCCACAGGGGGCGAGAGCCAGTCCTCGAGGAACGCTGCCTCCAGGGCTGCCTCCCGGTCCAGGCGGGTGAGAGCCCACCGCGGGAAGGGAGATTGGCCCGAGCGGGCCATCCCCCGCGGGCTCTGGGTGGAGATGTCGAACCGCACATATCGGTGGTCCGACAGGGTCTCCACCATCTCCACCCGCCAGTTCACGACGCGTGTGGCTAGCACAGGGGTGGCGAACGACACGTCCACCACTGACCCTCCCTGTTGCCGCACACACGTGTGAACATCCCCCCTGTTCAGGAGGGACACGCTGCACGAAGCCGACCAAAATTCGACGGCGCGCCCCCGGACGTTGCAGGACGCCGCTGGGTTTCCCCAGGCCACCGACTTGGCGTTCAGGTCGCCTAACACCATTACCTGGCGTGGCGCCGCCCTCCCGACGACTGCCGTAAGGACCTCGAGAAAATTCTCGAAGTCCCTTAGAGGGCGGTTTGGGGAGAAATAGACCCCGACCAGGGCTATTTCTCCCCACGCGGCGGCCACGTATCCCGGACCCCTCTCTAAAAGCGAGAGGGGAGGGGAGTCCGTGGCAGGCCGCGACACCAACGCCACCAAGCCGTCTCGATCACCCAGCCAACGGCCAGGTACCGAGTACGGCTCGGCGACCACCGCCACGTCCACCAACCACTCGGCCACAGTCTGCATGAGCAGATCCTGTGCCGCTCTGCAGTGGTTGGTGTTCGCCTGGAGGATGCGATGTTCGACCCTACCCATTAGTCGGTCATCGCACCCCCCTCCTCCACAGCCGCTGAGGTCCCAGCCACTGGGACGGCGGTGGCAACGACAGGCCGGGTCGGCGCCTGTACTTTCCCCTTCTTAAGGGGAGGACTGCAGTTCCTCCCCTTCATTATGTGGCCCGCAGGGCGGCCACTGGCGGCACAGACCGTGCAGTGCGGCGTGGCGGCATTGCAGGAGGCGGCTTTGTGCCCCTCCTTGCCGCAGCGGTAGCAGCTGTCCGTCCTGTCGACACTGGACGAACAGAGGGCCCGGGTGTGGCCAATGCCGAAGCACCGGTAACACCTCAGCGGCAGGACCTCAAGGGCCCGGACCGCCGCCGAGCTGAACCCGACGGCGAGCCGTCCCTTCTCGAGGACGGCTTTGGCAGCGGCGACTGGGCACTCTAGGCGAATTGCGCCCATGCCGCCGCGCCCGGGCCTGATGCCCCCGCCCTGCACCGCTGCGACTGCGCAGCCACCTATGGCTGCGACCGCCGCTACCACCTCCTCCTTGGTGACGGAGTCGTCCAGGTCCGTCACTTCGAAGGCCGCCGACTTCACCGGCCTGGCCACCTTTGCCGCGTCCGCAATGACCTCTTGCAGCTTCGCTGCGAAGAGGTCAGCGTTTTTTCCGCCCTCTGCACCGGGGAACTCGAAGATTCGAGCCCCAGCCTGTGTCCGGCGGCACGAGACTTTACCGATCCCTAGTTTGGTGGGATCGGCACTGGCGCGCGCCCGCAACATCACGGACGCGTACGTCTCGCCCCGCTCCGCAGCCTCCGTGGTGAGCGTCATCACGACGGCTGCGGTCTTGGGAGGAACCAAGTTCCTCCTGACACCGGCTGGGGTCGAACCCTTCCCCTTTCCCTTGCCAGTTGTCTGTGACGGACCGGCAGGGGCGGTGGCGGAGGCGGCTGGGGGGGTGGTTTTCCCCTTCCCTTTTCCCTTGCCAGTCAGCTTCGACTGGCTGGGAGTGGTGGTGGCGGGGACGGCAGGGACGACCGCTGCCGTCTTTTTGCCCTTGCCCTTCCCCTTACCGACCACCTTCGTCCAGCCCTGCTGGTTGGTCGGGGTGGTGGAAGGGAGAAGGGCGTCCTCCCTCTGGGAGGTCACCGGCTCCTCTCGCCTCTTGTCCGCCGCAAGTGGCGGTCGGAGGCGTTTCTCCGGCAAGAGCCGGTCCTCTATTCCCGCCAGGCAGGCCCTGACGAAGACCCTCTGCTCCTCCATAGCCTTGCGGAGGATGTCCTCAAGGCCGGAGGGGGGAGCGAGGCCCTCTGCCGCAGGTCTGGGCTCGGCTTGGGATGGCCGGGCCGTGGCTTCAGCCAGCTTCAGATGCAGCTGGCTGACCTCCGACTGCAGGCGATCTACCTTCGCCTGCAGTTGCCGCGTTTCATCGCTGGCCTTGCGGTCCACCAGCTCCGCGACGATGCCACGCATGCTGGCAGCCCGGCATCTGAGGGACTTCTGGAAAGTCCCCTTCAGATGCGAGGACTTGGCGGCGACCTCCACGATCGCCTCTTCGTCCTCCAAGGCCATCTTCTCCAGTTCGGCCAGGGAGTGGTTCGCGTACAGGACGCGGGCCGCACCGTAGTCGGCCTTGGCACGAGCGACACGCGCCCGTTCCTCCCTGGCCGCAACCCGCTCCTCCAGCTCTTGCTGGAGCTGCTCCCGCCGTGCCAGGTCCAGCTCGCGCTGGGCGTCGGCTAAACCCACATCGTGGGTGTCTGCCGCTGTTGTCGCCTTTTTGGCCTTTATCTTCTTCTTTGGCTCCTTCGCCGAACCCGAGCCGGAGGAGCCATCGGACACGACTTTGAGAAAGCTCCGCTTCCTCGATCCCGATCGCGATCGAGCATCAATCACCATTGAGCTAGCACCCGACACAACGGACTCGTTGTCGGAGTCCGACAAATCGTCCGCCCTCCCTCCGTAGAAGGCTCTGCCTTCGTTCGACGCCGACGCGTCGCGTTGGCCCTGAGAAGGGCCTTTTGGTTGGCCCTGAGAAGGGCCTTTTGGTTGGCCCTGAGAAGGGCCTTTGGGTTGGCCCTGAGAAGGGCCTTTGGGTTGGCCCTGAGAAGGGCCTTTTCTAATGAAATGCCCGAGGGCATCCCGCGCGGGTTTAGGCATTTCCGACAAGTTCGTAGCTTCCAGGCAATAAGATCGCTACGATGCACAGTGCACTTTAGCCGTACCCAGCCTGCCACTCCGTTACGGTGGTCAGGACTGGGACGTTTCCAGGGAACGCGACGTGGACGCAAGCACTGTGGGGTGGTTCCCCAACCTAACCTAACCTAACCTTTTTTTTTTTTTTTTTTTTTTTTGTTTGCGCTGGGAAAAAATGCGTTACGCATACCCGCCCATTGGGAGATGGACGGGTTATGTGGGACTCTCCGGCTATTCCGGCATACCCACTAAAATAACCCAGCGGCACTCCCGCATCGTCTGTGTGGAGGAGGACTGGGAAACCGGCACAGCCTTTACGTCCAGTCCCCCACCGACGACCGCCCGCCTTTACAGCGGGGCCCGCACGCCCCTCCCTAAGTGGAGGGGCCCGGGAACGACCGTGAGTGCTCGGCCGTTCCCGCCCGACGATGGTGGCGATTTGTGCAATGCGAGCGAAGGCGCCCCCGCGCCTGTCGCCCGCTAATCACCACCAGAAGGAGGGAGGCGACGATCGTACAACCGCCGTCTCCCACCCTTTCTTCGCCTGCGGAGCGGCGGCGCGAGAGGATCATCCTCCCGCGCGCGCTCCGCCGCCTCCTTTTGCGACATGACACTGAGGACCGTCTTTGCCTCTAGGTAAGAGGCGTAGAGGCGGTCCTCCTCAGCCTGACATCGGCTGGTGCGCCGCCGACTCCGCGTGTAGGCCCTCCTGGCCTCCACGCACGCGGCCCGGAGCCCCGCCAGCTCCACCGTCCACCAATAAACGGCGCGACGGGGAGGCGGACGGCGAGACCGAGGCATGCTGGAGTTGCACACCTCGGTCAGGGACCCCCGCAGCTGAACCGCTGCGGCGTCCACGTCCGTGACCTCAACAGGGGGCGAGAGCCAGTCCCGGAGGAACGCAGCCTCCTGGGCTGCCTCCCGGTCCAGGCGGGTGAGAGCCCACCGCGGGAAGGGAGATTGGCCCGAGCGGGCCATCCCCCGCAGGCTCTGGGTGGAGATGTCGAACCGCACATATCGGTGGTCCGACAGGGTCTCCACCATCTCCACCCGCCAGTTCACGACGCGGGCGGCTAGCACGGGGGTGGCGAACGATACGTCCACCACTGACCCACCCCGTTGCCGCACACACGTGTGAACATCCCCCCTGTTCAGGAGGGACACGCCGCACGAAGCCGACCAAAATTCGGCGGCGCGCCCCCGGACGTTGCACGACGCCGCCGGGTTGCCCCAGGCCACTGATTTGGCGTTCAGGTCGCCCATTACGACGACCTGACGTGGTGCAGCCCTCCCGACGACTGCCGTAAGGACTTCGAGAAAATTCTCGAAGTCCCTTAGAGGGCGGTTTGGGGAGAAATAGACCCCGACCAGGGCTATTTCTCCCCACGCGGCGGCCACGTATCCCGGACCCCTCTCTAAAAGCGAGAGGGGAGAGGAGTCCGTGGAAGGCCGCGACACCAACGCCACCAAGCCGTCTCGATCACCTAGCCAGCGGCCAGGTATCGAGTACGGCTCGGCAACCACCGCCACGTCCACCAACCACTCGGCCACAGTCTGCATCAACAGATCCTGTGCCGCTCTGCAGTGGTTGGTGTTCGCCTGGAGGATGCGATGTTCGACTCTACCCATTAATCGGTCATCGCACCCTCCTCCTCCACAGCCGCCGAGGTCCCAGCTACTGGGGTGGCGGTGGCAGCGACAGGCCGGGTCGGCGCCTGCGCTTTGCCCTTCTTAAGGGGAGGAATACAATTCCTCCCCTTCATAATGTGGCCCGCAGGGCGGCCACTGGCGGCACACACCGCGCAGTGCGGTGTGGTGGCCTCGCAGGAGGCGGCTTTGTGCCCCTCCTTGCCGCAGCGGTAGCAGCTGTCCGTCCTGTCGACACTGGACGGACAGAGGGCCCGGGTGTGACCGATGCCGAAGCACCGGTAACACCTCAGCGGCGGGACCTCAAGGGCCCGGACCGCCGCCGAGCTGAACCCGACGGCAAGCCGTCCCTTCTCGAGGACGGCTTTGGCAGCGGCGACTGGGCACTCCAGGCGGATGGTGCCCATGCCGCCGCGCCCGGGCCTGATGGCCCCACCCTGCACCGCTGCGACTGTGCAGCCCCCAATGGCCACGACTGCTGCCACCACCTCCTCCTTGGTGACGGAGTCGTCAAGATCCGTCACCTCGATGGCCGCTGACTTTACAGGCCTCGCCACCTTCACCGCGTCCGCGATGACCTCCTGCAGCTTAGCTGCAAAGAGGTCCGCGTGTTTTGCGCCCTCCGCACCCGGGAACTCGAAAATACGAGCCCCAGCCTGCGTCCGGCGGCACGAGACTTTACCGATCCCCAGTTTGGTAGGATCGGCATTGGCACGCGCCCGCAACATCACGGACGCGTACGTCTCGCCCCGCTCCGCAGCCTTCGTGGTGAGCGTCATCACGACGGCCGCGGACTTGGGAGGAACCAAGTTCCTCCTGACACCGGCTGGGGTCGTACCCTTCCCCTTTCCCTTGCCAGTCGTCTGTGACTGACCGGCAGGGGTGGTGGCGGAGGCGGCTGGGGGGGTGGTTTTCCCCTTCCCTTTCCCCTTGCCAGTCGACTTCGACTGGCTGGGAATGGTGGTGGCAGGCACGGCAGGGACGACAGCTGCCGTCCTTTTGCCTTTGCCCTTCCCCTTACCGACCACCTTAGTCCAGCCCTGCTGGTTGGTCGGGGTGGTGGAAGGGAGAAGGGCGTCCTCCCTCGAGGAGCTAGGCGCCGGCTCCTTTCGCCTTTTGTCCGCCGCAAGTGGCGGTCGGAGGCGTTTCTCCGGCAAGAGCCGGTCCTCAATGCCCGCTATGCAGGAGCGAACGAACGCCCTCTCCTCCGCCATCACCTTGCGGAGGACATCCCCAAGGCCGGGAGAGGAAACGAGGCCCTCTGCCGCAGGTTGGGGCTCGGCTTGGGATGGCCGGGCCGTGGCTTCAGCCAGCTTCAGGTGAAGCTGGCTCACCTCCGACTGCAGGCGATCCACTTTCGCCTGCAGTTGCCGCGACTCCTCGCTGGCCTTGCGCTCCACAAGCTCCGCCACGATTTCGCGAAGACTCGCAGCCCGGCATTTAAGGGACTTTTGAAAAGTCCCCTTTAAGTGGGAGGACTTGGCGGCGACCTCCACGATCGCCTCTTCGTCCTCCAAGGCCATCCTCTGGAGTTCGGCCAGGGAGTGGTCCGAGTATAGCACGCGGGACGCACCATACCCGGACGTGCCACGGGCGACGCGCGCCCGTTCTTCCTGGGCCGCAACCCGCTCCTCCAGCTCTTGCTGGAGCTGCTCCCGCCGGGCCAGGTCCAGCTCGCGCTGGGCGTCGGCCAAACCCGCATCGTGGGTGTCTCCTGCTGTCAACGCCTTTTTGGCCTTGACCCTCTTTTTTGGCTCCTTCGCCGAGCCTGAGCCCGAGGAGCCATCGGACACGACCTTGAGGAAGGTCCGCTTCCGCGATGCCGATCGTGATCGAGGATCGACCACCATCGAACCCGCATCCGATGCTATGGACTCTATGTCGGAGTCCGACATGTCGCCCACACTCCCGCCGTAGAAGGCTCTGCCTTCACTCGACGCTGATGCGTCGCGTTGGCCCTGAAAAGGGCCTTTTGGTTGGCCCTGAGAAGGGCCTTTGGGTTGGCCCTGAGAAGGGCCTTTGGGTTGGCCCTGAGAAGGGCCTTTGGGTTGGCCCTGAGAAGGGCCTTTTGTTTTCACGAAATGCCCGAGGGCATCCCGCGCAGGTTTCGGCATACCGAACAACGCAAAATTCGTAGCTTCCAGGCAATAAGATCGCTACGATGCACAGTGCACTTTAGCCGTACCCAGCCTGCCACTCCGTTACGGTGGTCAGGACTGGGACGTTTCCGGGGAACGCGACGTGGACGCAAGCACTGTGGGGAACCTAACCTAACCTTTTTTTTTTTTTTTTTTTTTGTTGACGCTGGGAAAAAATGCGTTACGCATACCCGCCCATTGGGGGATGGACGGGTTATGTGGGACTCGCCGGGCTAGTCCCAGGATACCCACTAAAATAACCCAGCGGCACTCCCGCATCGTCTATTTGGAGGAGGACTGGGAAACCGGCACAGCCTTTACGTCCAGTCCCCCACCGACGACCGCCCGCCTTTACAGCGGGGCCCGCACGCCCCTCCCTAAATGGAGGGGCCCGGGAACGACCGTGAGTGCTCGGCCGTTCCCGCCCGACGAGGGTGGTGATTAGTGCAATGCGAGCGAAGGTGCCCCCGCGCCTGTCGCCCGCTAATCACCACCAGAAGGAGGGAGGCGACGATCGTACAACCGCCGTCTCCCACCCCTTCTTCGCCTGCGGAGCGGCGGCGCGAGAGGATCATCCTCCCGCGCGCGCTCCGCCGCCTCCTTTTGCGACATGACATTCTCGCAAAAGGAGGCAACCGCCGCCCAAGCCTCCTCACTCCCCAGCATGGAGTTCACCACACTGGGAAGTGAGAGGTCCATCCCGACCACATCTGTCAGGGCACGGCGCAGCTCAGCCCAGGCTGGGCACACCTCGAGGGTGTGCTGCGCCGTGTCCTCCGCGGCTCCACAGTCGTGGCACGCCGGGGTCTCCTCCCTCTGGATCCGATGCAGGTGCGTTCCGAAGCAGCCATGCCCGGACAACACCTGCACCAGACGGAACGAGAGGAAACCGTGGGGGCGCTCGAGCCAGTCCCGCAGGACTGGACCGAGCGCGTCCAGCGTCCGGCGTCCAAATGTGGCGGAGGCGAGGTCCCGTGTCCAGTGTAGGACGATTGCGTCCCTCGCCTCCCGCCGCACGGCATCCCGCTCTTGCGCGGCGGGGCGCTCACCCAGCGCCCTACGCCGCGCCGCCCATTCGTACACTCTGGCGAGCACCCATGCCTCCAATTCCCAGGGAGGGGTGCCGGCCAGAGCGCACGCCGCCGCGAAACCCACCGAGCGGTAGGCTCGCGCCACCCGCTGTGCAATGGCCCGTTGGGGCCTGCGGATGGCGGTTGCATTCTCCCTCCTGTGGAGGGAGTCCGCCCAGATGGGTGCCCCGTATAGGGCCATACTCTTTAGGATGCCGGCATAGAGGCGCCGGCATCGCTCCTTGGGCCCGCCCAGGTTTGGGAGGAGCCATGAGAGGGCGTCCGCGGCTTTCAGCAGGCGCGTCGACAGCCCGCTAAAGTGCGGGCCGAAGCGCCACCTGCTGTCCAGCACGAGGCCCAGATACTTCATCTGGGCCCCGACCCCTATTCGGACGCCCTCCACCACGATGTGGGCGTCAGGTGGGCAGCGCTGCCGAGGCCCGTGAAAGAACACGGCCTCGGTCTTGTTCAGCGCTACCCCCAATCCAAGCTGGCGGATCCTACCTGCCACTAAGGATCCGCCAGCCGAGGCCAAACAGGCCGCCTCTCCAAAGTCCCTCCCCCGGGCAACGAGGAGAGTGTCATCTGCGTAGCAGATGACACTCGTGCCCTGGAGGAGGGTGCCCCGCAGGAGCCAGTCAAATCCGATGCTCCACAAGAGGGGCCCCAGCACCGAACCCTGTGGAACACCGGACTCCACTCCATACCGCCTGATCCTGGCCATCTTGTCCACCAGAAGGACCTCCCGGTCCTCCAGGTAGCTGGCCAGGATCGCCCGCAGATATTGGGGCACTCCGTGGTACCGGAGTGCCTCCAATATGGTCGAGTGGGGCACGGAGTTGAAGGCGTTGGCGATGTCGAACGACACCGCCAACACTCCGTCCCCAGCCTCGACCGCCTCCCGCACCTGGCCCCTGAGTAGGGCCAGCGCATCGACCGTCGAACGCCCTTGTCGGAACCCGAACTGGGCGTCCGACAGGTCCGGCCCTACCTCCCGCAAATGGCTGTTAAGCCGGGTGGCGAGGATCCCCTCGAACAGTTTACCGACCTCATCGAGTAAAACGATGGGCCGGTATGCCGAGGGGGAGTCCACCGGGCGTCCCTCCTTGCGGAGAAGGCACAACTTGCCTTCCTTCCATAGCTTCGGGAACCTCCCAGTCGTCAGGCACGCGCTGAAGAGGTCCCGAAGCCTTTCCTCCATTAGGGACGCCGCGATGGCCACCACCCGTGCGGGGACGCCGTCCGGCCCAGGGGCCGTCTTCTTCGCGCGGAGGGGCAGAACCCCCGCGCGAAGTTCCTCCGCCGAAACTGGAGGCACCTCCTCCGGCGAAGCCACCAACCCCCTCAGCGGGGGGTTCATCGTTGGAGGGGTGAAGTCGGTCCTGCGCGGAAACAGTGACCGAACCACCCCATCCAGCAACGCCGGCTCTAGGGTCTCCGCTAAACCTAACCTTTTTTTTTTTTTTTTTTTTTTTTTTTTTGTTTGCGCTGGGAAAAAATGCGTTACGCATACCCGCCCATTGGGGGATGGACGGGTTATGTGGGACTCTCCGGCTATTCCGGCATACCCACTAAAATAACCCAGCGGCACTCCCGCATCGTCTATTTGGAGGAGGACTGGGAAACCGGCACAGCCTTTACGTCCAGTCCCCCACCGACGACCGCCCGCCTTTACAGCGGGGCCCTCACGCCCCTCCCTTAGTGGAGGGGCCCGGGAACGACCGTGAGTGCTCGGCCGTTCCCGCCCGACGATGGTGGCGATTTGTGCAATGCGAGCGAAGGCGCCCCCGCGCCTGTCGCCCGCTAATCACCACCAGAAGGAGGGAGGCGACGATCGTACAACCGCCGTCTCCCACCCCTTCTTCGCCTGCGGAGCGGCGGCGCGAGAGGATCATCCTCCCGCGCGCGCTCCGCCGCCTCCTTTTGCGACATGACGTTCTCGCAAAAGGAGGCAACCGCCGCCCAAGCCTCCTCACTCCCCAGCATGGAGTTCACCACACTGGGAAGTGAGAGGTCCTGCCCGACCACATCTGTCAGGGCACGGCGCAGCTCAGCCCAGGCTGGGCACACCTCGAGGGTGTGCTGCGCCGTGTCCTCCGCAGCTCCACAATCGTGGCACGCCGGGGTTTCCTCCCTCCGAATCCGGTGCAGGTGCGTTCCGAAACAGCCATGTCCGGACAACACCTGCACTAGACGGAACGAGAGGAAACCGTGGGGGCGCTCGAGCCAGTCCCGCAGGACTGGACCGAGCGCGTCCAGCGTCCGGCGTCCAAATGTGGCGGAGGCGAGGTCCCGTGTCCAGTGTAGAACGATTGCGTCCCTCGCCTCCCGCCGCACGGCATCCCGCTCTTGCGCGGCGGGGCGCTCACCCAGCGCCCTACGCCGCGCCGCCCATTCGTACACTCTGGCGAGCACCCATGCCTCCAATTCCCAGGGAGGGGTGCCGGCCAGAGCGCACGCCGCCGCAAAGCCCACTGAGCGGTAGGCTCTCGCCACCCGCTGTGCAATGGCCCGTTGGGGCCTGCGGATGGCGGTTGCATTCTCCCTCCTATGGAGGGAGTCCGCCCAGATGGGTGCCCCATATAGGGCCATGCTCTTGAGGATGCCGGCATAGAGGCGCCGGCATCGCTCCTTGGGCCCTCCCAGGTTTGGGAGGAGCCATGAGAGGGCGTCCGCGGCTTTCAGCAGGCGCGTCGACAGCCCGCTAAAGTGGGGGCCGAAGCGCCACCTGCTGTCCAGCACGAGGCCCAGATACTTCATCTGGGCCCCGACCCCTATCCGGACGCCCTCCACCACGATGTGGGCGTCAGGAGGGCAGCGCTGCCGAGGCCCGTGAAAGAACACGGCCTCGGTCTTGTTCAGCGCCACCCTCAATCCGAGCTGGCGGATCCTACCTGCCATTAAGGATCCGCCAGCCGAGGCCAAACAGGCCGCCGCCCCAAAGTCCCTCCCCCGGGCAACGAGGAGAGTGTCATCCGCGTAGCAGATGACACTCGTGCCCTGGAGGAGGGTGCCCCGAAGGACCCAATCGAATCCGATGTTCCACAAGAGGGGCCCTAGCACCGAACCCTGTGGAACACCGGACTCCGCGCCGTAGCGCCTGATCCTGGCCGTCTTGTCCACCAGAAGGACCTCTCGGTCCCTCAAGTAGTCGGCCAGGATCGCCCGCAGATATTGGGGCACTCCGTAGTATCGGAGTGCCTCCAATATGGTCGAGTGGGGCACGGAGTTGAAGGCGTTGGCGATGTCGAACGACACCGCCAACACTCCGTCCCCAGCCTCGACCGCCTCCCGCACCTGGCCCCTGAGTAGGGCCAACGCGTCGACCGTCGAACGCCCCTGTCGGAACCCGAACTGGGCGTCCGACAGGTCCGGCCCTACCTCCCGCAAATGGCTGTTAAGCCGGGTGGCGAGTATCCCCTCGAACAGTTTACCGACCTCATCCAGCAGAACGATGGGCCGGTAAGCCGAGGGGGAGTCCACCGGGCGTCCCTCCTTCCGGAGAAGGCACAATTTGCCTTCCTTCCATGGCTTCGGGAACCTCCCAGCCATCAGGCACGCGCTGAAGAGGTCCCGAAGCCTTTCCTCCATGAGGGACGCCGCGATGGCCACCACCCGTGCGGGGACGCCGTCCGGTCCAGGGGCCGTCTTCTTCGCGCGGAGAGGCAGAACCCCCGCGCGAACTTCCTCCGCCGACACTGGAGGGACCTCCTCCGCCGGCGAAGCCGCCACCCCTCCCAGTGGGGGGTTCATCGTTGGTGGGGTGAATTCGGTCCTGCGCGGAAACAGTGACCGAACCACCCCATCCAGCAACGCCGGCTCTAGGGTCTCCGCTAATGGGGGACCGTAAGGGCGCAGCTGGCTCCGCGCCTGCTTATACGGCCTCCCAAACGGATCCCTGTCGAGGCCCTCCAGCATCTCGGCCTTTGCCGAGTCCTCGGCGGCGCACATTTCCGACTTGAGGACCGTCTTTGCCTCTAGGTAAGAGGCGTAGAGGCGGTCCTCCTCAGCCTGACATCGGCTGGTGCGCCGCCGACTCCGCGTGTAGGCCCTCCTGGCCTCCACGCACGCAGCCCGGAGCCCCGCCAGCTCCACCGTCCACCAATAAACGGCGCGACGGGGAGGCGGACGGCGAGACCGAGGCATGCTGGAGTTGCACACCTCGGTCAGGGATCCCCGCAGCCGAACCGCTGCGGCGTCCACGTCCGTGCCCTGCACAGGGGGCGAGAGCCAGTCCTCGAGGAACGCCGCCTCCTGGGCTGACTCCCGGTCCAGGCGGGTGAGAGCCCACCGCGGGAAGGGAGATTGGCCCGAGCGGGCCATCCCCCGCGGGCTCTGGGTGGAGATGTCGAACCGCACATATCGGTGGTCCGACAGGGTCTCCACCATCTCCACCCGCCAGTTCACGATGCGTGTGGCTAGCACAGGGGTGGCGAACGACACGTCCACCACTGACCCTCCCTGTTGCCGCACACACGTCTGAACATCCCCCCTGTTTAGCAGGGACACGCCGCACGAGGCCGCCCAAAATTCGACGGCGCGCCCCCGGACGTTGCAGGACGCCGCTGGGTTGCCCCAGGCCACCGACTTGGCGTTCAAGTCGCCCAACACTACGACCTGACGTGGTGCCGCCCTCCCGACGACTGCCGTAAGGACCTCGAGAAAATTCTCGAAGTCCCTTAGAGGGCGGTTTGGGGAGAAATAGACCCCGACCAGGGCTATTTCTCCCCACGCGGCGGCCACGTATCCCGGACCCCTCTCTAAAAGCGAGAGGGGAGGGGAGTCCGTGGCAGGCCGCGACACCAACGCCACCAAGCCGTCTCGATCACCCAGCCAACGGCCAGGCACCGAGTACGGCTCGGCGACCACCGCCACGTCCACCAACCACTCGGCCACAGTCTGCATCAGCAGATCCTGGGCCGCTCTGCAGTGGTTGGTGTTCGCCTGGAGGATTCGATGTTCGACTCTATGCATCGGACATCACACCCTCCTCCTCCAGAGCCGCCGAGGTCCCAGCTACTGGGGTGGCGGTGGCAGCGACAGGCCGGGTCGGCGCCTGTTCCTTGCCCTTCTTAAGGGGAGGACTGCAATTCCTCCCCTTCATAATGTGGCCCGCTGGGCGGCCACTGGCGGCGCATACCGCGCAGTGCGGTGAGGCGGCCTTGCAGGAGGCGGCTTTGTGCCCCTCCTTGCCGCAGCGGTAGCAGCTGTCCGTCCTGTCAATGCTGGACGGACAGAGGGCTCGGGTGTGACCGATGCCGAAGCACCGGTAACACCGCAGAGGCTGGTCCTCAAGGGCCCGGACCGCCGCCGAGCTGAACCCGACGGCGAGCCGTCCCTTCTCGAGGACGGCTTTGGCAGCGGCAACTGGGCACTCCAGGCGAATCGTGCCCATGCCGCCGCGCCCGGGCCTGATGCCCCCGCCCTGCACCGCTGCGACTTCGCAGCCCCCTATGGCTGCGATTGCTGCCGCCACCTCCTCCTTGGTGACGGAGTCGTCCAGATCCGTCACCTCGATGGCCGCCGACTTCACCGGCCTGGCCACCTTCGCCACGTCCGCGATGACCTCCTGCAGCTTCGCTGCGAAGAGGTCCGCGTTCTTACTGCCTTCCGCTCCCGGGAACTCAAAGATTCGGGCCCCAGCCTGGGTCCGGCGGCATGAGACTTTGCCGATCCCCAGTTTGGTGGGATCGGCAGTGGCACGCGCCCGCACCAACATGGACGCGTACGTCTCACCCCGCTCCGCGGCCTTCGCGGTGAGTGTCACCACGACGGCCGCGGTCTTTGGAGGAACCAGGTTCCTCTTGGCACCGGCTGGGGGCGAACCCTTCCCCTTTCCCTTGCCAGTCGACGACTGACCGGCAGGGGTGGTGGCGGAGACGGCTGGAGCTGGGGGGGTGCTCTTCCCCTTCCCCTTCCCTTTTCCTTTGCCAGTCGGCTGCGACTGGCCGGGAGTGGTGGTGGGAACGGCAGTGACAACAGGTGCCGTCTTTTTGCCTTTGCCCTTCCCCTTACCGACCACCTTCGTCCAGCCCTGCTGGTTGGTCGGGGTGGTGGAAGGCAGAAGGGCGTCCTCCCTCTGAGAGGCAGGCACCGGCTCCTCTCGCCTCTTGTCCGCTGCAAGCGGCGGTCGGAGGGTCTTCGCCGGTAAGAGCCGGTCCTCAATGCCCGCTAGGCAGGCCCGAACAAATGCCCTCTCCTCCGCCATCACCTTGCGGAGGACATCCTCGAGACCGGGAGAGGAAACAAGGCTTTCTGCCGCAGGTTGGGTCTCGGCTTGGGATGGACGGGCCGTGGCTTCAGCCAGCTTCAGGTGAAGCTGGCTCACCTCCGTCTGCAGGCGATCCACCTTCGCCTGCAGTTGCCGCGACTCGTCGCTGGCCTTGCGGTCGACCAGCTCCGCGACGATGCCGCGCATGCTGGCGGCCCGGCATTTAAGGGACTTTTGAAAAGTCCCTTTTAGGTGGGAGGACTTGGTGGTGACCTGGACGATTACCTCCTCGTCCTCCAATGCCATCCGCTCCAGTTCGGCAAGGGAGTGGTCCGCGTACAGAACGCGGGACGCTCCGTATCCTGATTTGGCACGGGCGGCGCGCGCCCGTTCCTCCCTGGCCGCTACCTGCTCCTCCAGGTCTTGTTGGAGCCGCTCCCGCTGAGCCAGGTCCAACTCCCGCTGGGCGTCTGCCTAACCCACGTCGTGGGTATCTGCTGTAATTGCCAACTTCTTGGCCTTGACCCGCTTTTTAGGCTCCTTCGCCGAGCCTGAGCCCGAGGACCCATCGGACACAACCTTGAGGAAGGTCCGCTTCCTCGATGCCGATCGCGATCGACAAACATCGAGCGCCATCGAATCACCATCCGACGCAATTGACTCAATGTCGGAGTCCGACATATCTCCCGCTCTCCCTCCGTAGAAGGCTCTGCCTTCCGACGCCGACGCGTCGTGTTGGCCCTGAGAAGGGCCTTTTGGTTGGCCCTGAGAAGGGCCTTTTGGTTGGCCCTGAGAAGGGCCTTTGGGTTGGCCCTGAGAAGGGCCTTGTTTGGCAAAATGCCCGAGGGCATCCCGCATAGGTTTAGGCATCCTAACAGGCAGATACGTAGCAGTCAAGGCAGATGTTTGCTACGATGCACAGTGCACTTTGGCCGTACCCAGTCTGCCACTCCGTTACGGTGGTCAGAACTGGGACGTTTCCGGGGAACACGACGAGGACGTAAGCACTGTGGGGTGGTTCCCCTCCCCGACCTAACCTAACCTAACCTAACCTAACCTTTTTTTTTTTTTTTTTTTTTTTTTTTTTTTTTTTTTTTTTTTTTTTTTTTTTTTGTTTGCGCTGGGAAAAAATGCGTTACGCATACCCGCCCATTGGGGGATGGGCGGGTTATATGGGACTCTCCGGCTACTCCGGCATACCCACTAAAATAACCCAGCGGCACTCCCGCATCGTCTTTGTGGAGGAGGACTGGGAAACCGGCTCAGCCTTTACGTCCAGTCCCCCACCGACGACCGCCCGCCTTTACAGCGGGGCCCGCACGCCCCTCCCTAAGTGGAGGGGCCCGGGAACGACCGTGAGTGCTCGGCCGTTCCCGCCCGACGAGGGTGGTGATTAGTGCAATGCGAGCGAAGGCGCCCCCGCGCCTGTCGCCCGCTAATCACCACCAGAAGGAGGGAGGCGACGATCGTACAACCGCCGTCTCCCACCCCTTCTTCGCCTGCGGAGCGGCGGCGCGAGAGGATCATCCTCCCGCGCACGCTCCGCCGCCTCCTTTTGCGACATGACATTTTCGCAAAAGGAGGCAACCGCCGCCCAAGCCTCCTCACTCCCCAGCATGGAGTTGACCACACTGGGAAGTGAGAGGTCTTGCCCGACCACATCTGTCAGGGCACGGCGCAGCTCAGCCCAGGCTGGGCACACCTCGAGGGTGTGCTGCGCCGTGTCCTCCGCGGCTCCACACTCGTGGCACGCCGGGGTTTCCTCCCTCTGGATCCGATGCAGGTGCGTTCCGAAGCAGCCATGCCCGGACAACACCTGCACCAGACGGAAAGAGAGGAAACCGTGGGGCCGCTCGAGCCAGTCCCGCAGGACTGGACCGAGCGCGTCCAGCGTCCGGCGTCCAAATGTGGCGGAGGCGAGGTCCCGTGTCCAGTGTAGGACGATTGCGTCCCTCGCCTCCCGCCGCACGGCATCCCGCTCTTGCGCGGCGGGGCGCTCACCCAGCGCCCTACGCCGCGCCACCCACTCGTACACTCTGGCGAGCACCCATGCCTCCAATTCCCAGGGAGGGGTGCCGGCCAGAGCGCACGCCGCCGCAAAACCCACTGAGCGGTAGGCCCTCGCCACCCGCTGTGCAATGGCCCGTTGGGGCCTGCGGATGGCGGTTGCATTCTCCCTCCTGTGGAGGGAGTCCGCCCAGATGGGTGCCCCATACAGGGCCATGCTCTTGAGGATGCCGGCATAGAGGCGCCGGCATCGCTCCTTGGGCCCTCCCAGGTTTGGGAGGAGCCATGAGAGGGCGTCCGCGGCTTTTAGCAGGCGCGTCGACAGCCCGCTAAAGTGCGGGCCGAAGCGCCACCTGCTGTCCAGCACGAGGCCCAGATACTTCATCTGGGCCCCGACCCCTATCCGGACGCCCTCCACCACGATGTGGGCGTCAGGAGGGCAGCGCTGCCGAGGCCCGTGAAAGAAAACGGCCTCGGTCTTGTTCAGCGCTACCCTCAAACCAAGCTGGCGGATCCTCCCTGCCACTAAGGATCCGCCAGCTGAGGCCAAACAGGCCGCCGCCCCAAAGTCCCTCCCCCGGGCAACAAGGAGAGTGTCATCCGCGTAGCAAATGACACTCGTGCCCTGGAGGAGGGTGCCGCGCAGGAGCCAGTCAAATCCGATGTTCCACAAGAGGGGCCCCAGCACCGAACCCTGTGGAACACCGGATTCCGCCCCGTAGCGCCTGATCCTGGCCGTTCTGTCCGCCAGGAGGACCTCCCGGTCCTCCAGGTAGTTTGCCAGGATCGCCCGCAGATATTGGGGCACTCCGTGGTACCGGAGTGCCTCCAATATGGTCGAGTGGGGCACGGAGTTGAACGCGTTGGCGATGTCGAACGACACCGCCAACACTCCGTCCCCAGCCCCGACCGCCTCCTGAACTTGGCCCCTGAGTAGGGCCAACGCATCGACCGTCGAACGCCCTTGTCGAAACCCGAACTGAGCGTCCGACAGGTCTGGCCCTACCTCCCGCAAATGGCTGTTAAGCCGGGTGGCGATGATAACCTTTTTTTTTTTTTTTTTTTTTTTTTTTTTTTTGTTTGCGCTGGGAAAAAATGCGTTACGCATACCCGCCCATTGGGGGATGGACGGGTTATGTGGGACTCTCCGGCTACTCCGGCATACCCACTAAAATAACCCAGCGGCACTCCCGCATCGTCTATTTGGAGGAGGACTGGGAAACCGGCACAGCCTTTACGTCCAGTCCCCCACCGACGACCGCCCGCCTTTACAGCGGGGCCCGCACGCCCCTCCCAAAGTGGAGAGGCCCGGGAACGACCGTGAGTGCTCGGCCGTTCCCGCCCGACGAGGGTGGTGATCAGTGCAATGCGAGCGAAGGCGCCCCCGCGCCTGTCGCCCGCTAATCACCACCAGAAGGAGGGAGGCGACGATCGTACAACCGTCGTCTCCCACCCCTTCTTCGCCTGCGGAGCGGCGGCGCGAGAGGATCATCCTCCCGCGCACGCTCCGCCGCCTCCTTTTGCGACATGACATTCTCGCAAAAGGAGGCAACCGCCGCCCAAGCCTCCTCACTCCCCAGCATGGAGTTCACCACACTGGGAAGTGAGAGGTCCATCCCGACCACATCTGTCAGGGCACGGCGCAGCTCAGCCCAGGCTGGGCACACCTCGAGGGTGTGCTGCGCCGTGTCCTCCGCGGCTCCACAGTCATGGCACGCCGGGGTTTTCTCCCTCTGGATCCGATGCAGGTGCGTTCCGAAGCAGCCATGCCCGGACAACACCTGCACCAGACGGAAGGAGAGGAAACCGTGGGGTCGCTCGAGCCAGTCCCGCAGGACTGGACCGAGCGCGTCCAGCGTCCGGCGTCCAAATGTGGCGGAGGCAAGGTCGCGTGCCCAGTGGAGGACGATGGCATCCCTCGCCTCCCGCCGCACGGCCTCCCGCTCTTCCGCGGCGGGGCGCTCACCTAGCGCCCTACGACGCGCCACCCATTCGTACACTCTGGCGAGCACCCATGCCTCCAATTCCCAGGGAGGGGTGCCGGCCAGAGCGCACGCCGCCGCAAAGCCCACTGAGCGGTAGGCTCTCGCCACCCGCTGTGCAATGGCCCGTTGGGGCCTGCGGATGGCGGTTGCATTCTCCCTCCTGTGGAGGGAGTCCGCCCAGATGGGTGCCCCGTAAAGGGCCATGCTCTTGAGGATGCCGGCATAGAGGCGCCGGCATCGCTCCTTCGGCCCTCCCAGGTTTGGGAGGAGCCATGAGAGGGCGTCCGCGGCTTTCAGCAGGCGCGTCGACAGCCCGCTAAAGTGCGGGCCGAAGCGCCACCTGCTGTCCAGCACGAGGCCCAGATACTTCATCTGGGCCCCGACCCCTATCCGGACGCCCTCCACCACGATGTGGGCGTCAGGAGGGCAGCGCTGCCGAGGCCCGTGAAAGAACACGGCCTCGGTCTTGTTCAGCGCTACCCTCAAACCAAGCTGGCGGATCCTACCTGCCACTAAGGATCCGCCAGCTGAGGCCAGACAGGCCGCCTCCCGAAAGTCCCTCCCCCGGGCAACGAGGAGAGTGTCATCCGCGTAGCAGATGACACTCGTGCCCTGGAGGAGGGTGCCGCGCAGCAGCCAATCGAATCCGATGTTCCACAAGAGGGGCCCCAGCACCGAACCCTGTGGAACACCGGACTCCGCGCCGTAGCGCCTGATCCTGGCCGTCCTGTCCGCCAGGAGGACCTCCCGGTCCTCCAGGTAGTTGGCCAGGATCACCCGCAGATATTGGGGCACTCCGTGGTACCGGAGTGCCTCCAATATGGTCGAGTGGGGCACGGAGTTGAAGGCGTTGGCGATGTCGAACGACACCGCCAACACTCCGTCCCCAGCTCCAACCGCCTCCTGCACTTGGCCCCTGAGTAGGGCCACCGCGTCGACCGTCGAACGCCCCTGTCGAAACCCGAACTGGGCGTCCGACAGGTCTGGCCCTACCTCCCGCAACTGGCTATTAAGCCGGGTGGCGATGATCCCCTCGAACAATTTACCGACCTCATCGAGCAGAACGATGGGCCGGTATGCCGAGGGGGAGTCCACCGGGCGTCCCTCCTTCCGGAGCAGGCAAAGCTGCCCCTCCTTCCAGATTTTTGGGAACCTCCCAGCCGTCAGGCACGCGCTGAAGAGGTCCCGAAACCTCTCCTCCATGAGGGACGCCGCGATGGCCACCACCCGTGCGGGGACACCATCCGGTCCAGGGGCCGTCTTCTTCGCGCGGAGGGACAGAACCCCCGCGCGAAATTCCTCCACCGATACTGGAGGGACCTCCTCCTCCGGCGAAGCCACCACCCCCCCCAGCGGGGGGTTCATCGTTGGTGGGGTGAAGTCGGTCCTGCGCGGAAACAGTGACCGAACCACCCCATCCAGCAACGCCGGCTCTAGGGTCTCCGCTAATGGGGGACCGTAAGGGCGCAGCTGGCTCCGCGCCTGCTTATACGGCCTCCCAAACGGATCCCTGTCGAGGCCCTCCAGCATCTCGGCCTTTGCCGAGTCCTCGGCGGCGCACATTTCCGACTTGAGGACCGTCTTTGCCTCTAGGTAAGAGGCGTAGAGGCGGTCCTCCTCAGCCTGACATCGGCTGGTGCGCCGCCGACTCCGCGTGTAGGCCCGGAGACACTTAAATCCTTCAGGTCCGAGGTGACTTTCAGGGACACTGACTTCTGCCCCCTTGAAGTCAGATATGTCTCCAACAATAAGGTGAGGGTAGAATTCGCAAGCGAAAGCCAGCGCGATATCGCCCTCACAAAGATCTCCAAAGCCTCCAACATCTCTGCTGAACCCAGCAAAAAACTCAAACCAATGGTTATCCTCAAGGGGGTTGCCTCCCACACCGAGCAATCGGAACTCTCACAAATCATACTCAACCAGAACACCTTCTCCACAAAATACACACCTTCTGATCTTATCTTCAAATTTAAGCGGGGCAACCGCAACCCTCAGCTTTACAACGCCGTCTTTATGGCATCCCCTCCCCTATGGAGGGAAATCATAAAGGCCCAGAAGATAAACGTAGACCATCAACGTGTACACGCTGAAGGCTACACTCCCCTACTCCAGTGCTACAAGTGCCTGAAGTTCGGCCACACTCGCACCCAATGCACGGAGAAGGACAGTGTATGCTCCTTCTGCTCTGCCATGACACACACTTTTAAAAACTGTCCAGTCAAGGCCGATCCCACCAAGGTGGATTGTTACAATTGCATCTCACACGCCAAGAGATTTAACCTGACTCTCACCAACACGCGCCACAGTGCCACCTCCAACGCCTGTCCTAGGTTAGTCCAAATGATGGACAAAGTTAAGAACCGAACCGATTATGGACAGTAACACCTCACGCAATCACAACACACACACACATTTTACATGCGTCCAGGTTAATCTCGGGCGTGGCAGAAATGCCACTCACGAACTCAAAACCCACACACACAGACACAAAACTGACATCATTTTCGTCAACGAACCGTACATTGGTTCGGGTAGACTGATGGGCCCTATCCCTGGGTACATCACCTACCAATTTCCCCAGCCCTCTCTGAACACCAAGGCTGCGATCCTTGTCAGGGAGCGCCTTTGCTGCACCATCGGCTTCACCGAGTTCTCCGATGCCAATATGGCTATCGTCAAGATCCTCACCAAGGCCAACAAACCCCTTTTTGCCACTTCCCTCTATGTTGAGCCTCGCGACGACACTCACAATACCCTCGACAAATTCTCTGCTTTCTTGCAAAAGACTGCAGATTCCAGCCATATTATATGCGGCGACTTCAATGGCTGGCACAGCCTTTGGGGTTCGCTCTGCAATAATAGGAGGGGTAACACCGTCGCCGACATAACATTACTTCACAACCTACACGTACTCAACACGGGCATCGAGCCCACTTTTGTCACGACCACACAGTCGCCTTAGGTCCTCCATTATTGATCTCACCCTCACTAATGACCCGGACCGCGTGCGAGTCTGTGACTGGAGGGTGGAGCCCGCCCTGTGCCCATCTACCGAGCACCGGGCCATAACATTCAACCTATCTTTGGACCGAACTCCCCTTGCCAAGAGTGCCAAACTTACCACGTTTAGATATAACACATCTAACGTGAAATGGGATCGAGTTTCCGACCGATTCGCTCGGGAACTCGAGACCCATATAAACTTTAATACTCCTCTCACTCAACTGCAGATCCCGGAAGTAGACAACTACATTGCCCACATCACCTCTGGCATCCAACGCGCATGCGATAAACTACTTCCCCGCAACTCTCATCACCAACATCGCGCACCCTGGTGGAACGATAACCTCGAGACACTCAAATCTCGGGTCTTGTCCATCCACCACAGGATGTTAAACCGCCGACGCCGAAACCGCCCTATGGACGACCTACTTACTGACAATGAGGAGGCGAGAAGGGAGTATGCTGATGCGATTCGTGCCGCTTCCACCGAAAATTTCCGCGAATTCTGCGCTAAGCAGAAAAAAGAGGATGTGTACTCGGTCACGAATCGGATCATCAAGACCTCCCCCTTGAGACAACCGCCCTCCACTCTTAGGCTCGCCGACGGCACCTACACAAATAACTCCACTGACACTGCCAATGCACTACTCAACAACTTTTATCCCGACGACACTCCCGACACTACTGACACACAGAAACGAGTCAGATCCACCATGCGTCAACCCATCGACACTCAGGCAGATCCGGCCTTTACTCAAACAGAGGTGATTCAATGCCTCAAAAGCATGAATCACCGTAAGGCCCCCGGAAACGATCACCTTACTTCGGACATCTGCCTGCAGTTCACCACTCTATTCCCCCAGACTATCACAGACCTACTCAACAGATGTTTTACCCTCAATTACTTTCCCAAAGCATGGAAGACTGCCGTAGCGAAAATTATTCCTAAACAGGATAAAACGGACTACACGACCTTGTCCGCTTTCAGACCTATAGGACTAATTAACGTTTTCGGCAAGCTCTTTGAAAAACTACTCACAAACAGACTGACTCACCATCTATGCACCACCAACAACTCCTCCAAACTTCAATTCGGGTTCAAATTACGAACCTCCACCTACCAAGCGCTCGACAATGCCCTCAGCAATGTCAGGCGCGCTCTCTCCAACCAGGAACATGTCATTGCCACCTCCCTGGACATCAAGGCAGCGTTTGATCACGCTTGGTGGCCTGCCATTTTCCTGCGATTACGTAACTCCAAATGCCCCCGTAACTTATACAACACTCTTTTAAGTTACGTCGAAAGCCGTCAAGTCAGCCTCTCCTTTGCCGACTGTCAGGCCAGTAAGTCCATGACGATGGGCTGCATACAGGGCTCCGTTTGCGGCCCTGCTCTGTGGAACATCGTCCTGGACGAACTGCTGGACCTGCAACTGCCTTATGGCTGCCATCTTCAGGCCTACGCTGATGACGTGCTTTTAATTTCTCACGCCAAAACCACCTCTGAGCTGGAGACCATCACCAACTCTGCCCTTTCCCAGATTCTTGACTGGGGTAACTCAGTCAAACTTACATTTGGCCCAAGTAAAACCCAGGTGCTGGGCTTTACTAACAAATCCACCAGATGTAACATCTCCATGGGTGATCAGACTCTGACTTTTTCAGACAGTTTTAAATATCTCGGCATCATTATCGACAGGAAGCTTAGATTCACAAAACACTGTGATTACATTATTGAGAAAGCTAAAAAGCTCCTCAATAAACTAACCATCTTTATAAGGCCCACTTGGGGCGTACACCCTGGTAATGTTAAAATCATTTACGAACACGTCATCCAACCCAACCCAACCAAATAGTGTGCTACGCCGCTAGCATCTGGTCTGGATGCCTCAAATACAAACACCTACACAAAAAGCTCCTGTCCTTACAAAGACTATTTGCCCTGAAAATCGTACAAGGCTTTCGCACCCTCAACACCCCCACTGCCATCTGTCTAGCCAACTTAACGCCATTACCTGCGAAGATTCTCGAGTTCGCAGATAATGAGCTGACCAAACTCCGCGGCTATTCCGCTCATCTACCACCTGATTGTCCCATCGAAAGCCTCGTACCTGCTTCCGAGCTCCTTCACCCTTCGCATAGAACCGGCATAAGATTCACATCCGCCCTCACCTCTGAGGATGTGAACCCCATGATCACTGACGACACCGTCCAACTGTATACAGACGGCAGCAAACATGATGGTGGGGTAGGGGCGGCTGTAGTTATACTGCGGCCGAACTCCCCCTCCATCATTAAGAAGCTGAAATTGCATGATTGTTGCTCAGTATTTCAGGCAGAAATGCTCGCCATAGAGCATGCCTGCAGATGGATACTGGACAACAATTCGCGACGGAACTTCATTTTGTCAGATTGCCGGTCGGGATTGACGGAGCTCGAGAACCCCAATAGCGCCAACCACTTCGCCACCAAAATTCACCGATACCTGCACGATGCACTGTCTGCCGGTATTGACATTCGATTCGGGTGGATTAAGTCCCATGTCGGAATCCCCGGCAATGAAATGGCAGACTCTGCCGCCAAATCTGCTGCGGAATTACACCGAACCCCGGACTATTTCTCCATCCCAATCAGCCACATCAAGCACACCAACTCAAACACCTCCTCCGCCTCACTGGCAGAACTCTACGACCACACGACATACATCAAAACACTTCTACCTACACATGACGACTTGATATCCTATATCAAGCTCGTACAACCTAACTTCGCGGTAACACAATTCCTCTCCAACCATGGTTACCACAAGGCATACTTGCACAGGTTTAAAATAACCGAAAACAATGTCTGTCCTTGTGATAACCAAACAGCCCAAACCCTCAACCACTTAATCGTAGACTGCCCACGCTTTCTGGCTACCAGAACCGACCACCTTCTGGCTACGGATAGCCCTGACCCCTTCAACTTACGTACTGTACTTGACCACCCCACCACCATAGCAACATTCCACAAACACATACACTACATTATCAAAACACTCAAAACTTTCAACTCAACATAACATTCGACAAACATGAGCACAAATTCCGCTGGTATATGGTATGACTCATAGGACCGTTCCTGAGTTATAATATATACCAGTTCATGGGTTGGCGCGCGGGTCGGTTTACGGGGTGCCCTTCAGGCATCCTATTTGCCGGTCCGCGCGTCAACTCTACATTTAGTTTATATTTTTATTATATATTGGCATGTACATAATATATATTAATACATATTTACTTTAATTTTTCTTTTTCTGTTGGTTCATTCCACACCTCTATCACATATGTGAGGGGGTGTGGAATGAAGCATTTAAATTCATATATTATTATATCTTTTATAAGATACCCCTTTTGGCCAGTCCCAAAGTGCGGCTCGGCCTTATAGCGAGGTCGTGCCGCATGGCGGAACATCTAAAATCCAATATATTATACTAATATTCAGATTTTATTATATCTTTTATTAAATACCTATTTGGCCAGTTCCTAAGTGCGGCTCGGTCTCATTGCGAGGCCTTGCCGCATGGCGGAACATCAAAATTTATTATATTCATATATCAGTATATCTTCTATAAGATACCTATTTGGCCAGTTCCTAAGTGCGGCTCGGTCTCATTGCGAGGCCGTGCCGCATGGCGGAACATCAAAATTTATTATATTCAATTATATATCTCTCCTTCCCTCTCCCTACGAATGATTGCATTCAACCCCACACCCTGCTCTCAAATCTCAACCCCAATACACTTTTCTTCAAATGGCGGCAGACGTATCACTCGCGTTACCCCATTTATTTCCATATAGTTAAAAAAAAAAAAACCTAACCTAACCTAACCTAACCTTTTTTTTTTTTTTTTTTTTTTTTTTTTTTGTTTGCGCTGGGAAAAAATGCGTTACGCATACCCGCCCATTGGGGGATGGACGGGTTATGTGGGACTCTCCGGCTACTCCGGCATACCCACTAAAATAACCCAGCGGCACTCCCGCATCGTCTATTTGGAGGAGGACTGGGAAACCGGCACAGCCTTTACGTCCAGTCCCCCACCGACGACCGCCCGCCTTTACAGCGGGGCCCGCACGCCCCTCCCTAAGTGGAGGGGCCCGGGAATGACCGTGAGTGCTCGGCCATTTCCGCCCGACGAGGGTGGTGATTGGTGCAATGCGAGCGAAGGCGCCCCCGCGCCTGTCGCCCGCTAATCACCACCAGAAGGAGGGAGGCGACGATCGTACAACCGCCGTCTCCCACCCCTTCTTCGCCTGCGGAGCGGCGGCGCGAGAGGATCATCCTCCCGCGCGCGCTCCGCCGCCTCCTTTTGCGACATGACACTCTCGCAAAAGGAGGCAACCGCCGCCCAAGCCTCCTCACTCCCCAGCATGGAGTTCACCACACCGGGAAGTGAGAGGTCCAGCCCGACCACATCTGTCAGGGCACGGCGCAACTCAGCCCAGGCTGGGCACACCTCGAGGGTGTGCTGCGCCGTGTCCTCCGCGGCTCCGCAATGGTGGCACGCCGGGGTTTCCTCCCTCCGGATCCGGTGCAGGTGCGTTCCGAAACAACCATGTCCGGACAACACCTGCACTAGACGGAACGAGAGGAAACCGTGGGGGCGCTCGAGCCAGTCCCGCAGGGCTGGACCGAGCGCGTCCAACGTCCGGCGTCCAAAGGTGGCGGAGGCGAGGTCCTGTGTCCAGTGTAGGACGATTGCGTCCCTCGCCTCCCGCCGCACGGCATCCCGCTCTTGCGCGGCGGGGCGCTCACCCAGCGCCCTACGCCGCGCCGTCCACTCATACACTCTGGCGAGCACCCATGCCTCCAATTCCCAGGGAGGGGTGCCGGCCAGAGCGCACGCCGCCGCAAAACCCACTGAGCGGTAGGCCCTCGCCACCCGCTGTGCAATGGCCCGTTGGGGCCTGCGGATGGCGGTTGCATTCTCCCTCCTGTGGAGGGAGTCCGCCCAGATGGGTGCCCCGTACAGGGCCATGCTCTTCAGGATGCCGGCATAGAGGCGCCGGCATCGCTCCTTGGGCCCTCCCAGGTTTGGGAGGAGCCATGAGAGGGCGTCCGCGGCTTTCAGCAGGCGCGTTGACAGCCCGCTGAAGTGCGGGCCGAAGCGCCACCTGCTGTCTAGCACGAGGCCCAGATACTTCATCTGGGCCCCGACCCCTATCCGGACGCCCTCCACCACGATGTGGGCGTCAGGAGGGCAGCGCTGCCGAGGCCCGTGAAAGAACACGGCCTCGGTCTTGTTCAGCGCTACCCTCAAACCAAGCTGGCGGATCCTACCTGCCACTAAGGATCCGCCAGCTGAGGCCAAACAGGCCGCCGCCCCAAAGTCCCTCCCCCGGGCAACGAGGAGAGTGTCATCCGCGTAGCAGATGACACTCGTGCCCTGGAGGAGGGTGCCCCGAAGGACCCAATTGAATCCGATGTTCCACAAGAGGGGCCCTAGCACCGAACCCTGTGGAACACCGGACTCCGCGCCGTAGCGCCTGATCCTGGCCGTTCTGTCCGCCAAGAGGACCTCCCGGTCCTCCAGGTAGTTGGCCAGGATCGCCCGCAGATATTGGGGCACTCCGTGGTACCGGAGTGCCTCCAATATGGTCGAGTGGGGCACGGAGTTGAACGCGTTGGCGATGTCGAACGACACCGCCAACACTCCGTCCCCAGCCTCGACCGCCTCCTGAACGTGGCCCCTGAGTAGGGCCACCGCGTCGACCGTCGAACGCCCTTGTCGAAACCCGAACTGGGCGTCCGACAGGTCCGGCCCTACCTCCCGCAAGTGGCTGTTAAGCCGGGTGGCGAGGATCCCCTCGAACAGTTTACCGACCTCATCGAGCAGAACGATGGGCCGGTATGCCGAGGGGGAGTCCACCGGGCGTCCCTCCTTCCGGAGCAGGCAAAGCTGCCCCTCCTTCCATAGTTTCGGGAACCTCCCAGCCGTCAGGCACGCGCTGAAGAGGTCCCGAAACCTCTGCTCCATTAGGGACGCCGCGATGGCCACCACCCGTGCGGGGACGCCATCCGGTCCAGGGGCCGTCTTCTTCGCGCGGAGGGAAAGAACCCCCGCGCCAAATTCCTCCGCCGATACTGGAGGGACCTCCTCCGCCGGCGAAGCCGCCACCCCCCCCAGTGGGGGGTTCATCGTTGGTGGGGTGAATTCGGTCCTGCGCGGAAACAGTGACCGAACCACCCCATCCAGCAACGCCGGCTCTAGGGTCTCCGCTAATGGGGGACCGTAAGGGCGCAGCTGACTCCGCGCCAGCTTATACGGCCTCCCAAACGGATCCCTGTCGAGGCCCTCCAGCATCTCGGCCTTTGCCGAGTCCTCGGCGGCGCACATTGCCGACTTGAGGACCGTCTTTGCCTCTACGTAAGAGGCGTAGAGGCGGTCCTCCTCGGCCTGACATCGGCTGGTGCGCCGCCGACTCCGCGTGTAGGCCCTCCTGGCCTCCACGCACGCGGCCCGGAGCGCCGCCAGCCCCCCCGTCCACCAATAAACGGCGCGACGGGGAGGCGGACGACGAGACCGAGGCATGCTGGAATTGCACACCTCGGTCAGGGACCTCCGTAGCTGGACCGCTGCGGCGTCCACGTCCGTCACCTCCACAGGGGGCGAGAGCCAGTCCTCGAGGAACGCTGCCTCCAGGGCTGCCTCCCGGTCCAGGCGGGTGAGAGCCCACCGCGGGAAGGGAGATTGGCCTGAGCGGGCCATCCCCCGCGGGCTCTGGGTGGAGATGTCGAACCGTACATATCGGTGGTCCGACAGGGTCTCCACCAACTCCACCCGCCAGTTCACGACGCGGGCGGCTAGAACGGGGGTGGCGAACGATACGTCCACCACTGACCCTCCCCGTTGCCGCACACACGTGTGAACATCCCCCCTGTTCAGGAGGGACACGCCGCACGAAGCCGACCAAAATTCGACGGCGTGCCCCCGGACGTTGCAGGACGCCGCTGGGTTGCCCCAGGCCACCGCCTTGGCGTTCAGGTCGCCCAATATGACGACCTGACGTGGCGCCGCCCTCCCGACGACTGCCGTAAGGACCTCGAGAAAATTCTCGAAGTCCCTTAGAGGGCGGTTTGGGGAGAAATAGACCCCGACCAGGGCTATTTCTCCCCACGCGGCGGCCACGTATCCCGGACCCCTCTCTAAAAGCGAGAGGGGAGGGGAGTCCGTGGCAGGCCGCGACACCAACGCCACCAAGCCGTCCCGGTCACCCAGCCAACGGCCAGGCACCGAGTACGGCTCGGCGACCACCGCCACGTCCACCAACCACTCGGCCACAGTCTGCATCAGCAGATCCTGGGCCGCTCTGCAGTGGTTGGTGTTCGCCTGGAGGATGCGATGTTCGACTCCCATTAATCGGACATCGCACCCCTCTCCTCCACAGCCGCCGAGGTCCCAGCTACTGGGGTGGCGGTGGCAGCGACAGGCCGGGTCGGCGCCTGCGCTTTGCCCTTCTTAAGGGGAGGAATACAATTCCTCCCCTTCATAATGTGGCCCACAGGGCGGCCACTGGCGGCACACACCGCGCAGTGCGGTGCGGTGGCCTCGCAGGAGGCGGCTTTGTGCCCCTCCTTGCCGCAGCGGTAACAGCTGTCCGCCCTGTCGACACTGGACGGACAGAGGGCCCGGGTGTGGCCGATGCCGAAGCACCGGTAACACCTCAGCGGCAGGACCTCAAGGGCCCGGACCGCCGCCGAGCTGAACCCGACGGCGAGCCGTCCCTTCTCGAGGACGGCTTTGGCAGCGGCGACTGGGCACTCCAGGCGAATTGCACCCATGCCGCCGCGCCCGAGCCTGATGCCCCCGCCCTGCACCGCTGCGACTGCGCAGCCACCTATGGCTGCGACCGCCGCTACCACCTCCTCCTTGGTGACGGAGTCGTCCAGGTCCGTCACCTCGAAGGCCGCCGACTTCACCGGCCTGGCCACCTTCGCCGAGTCTGCGATGACCTCTCGCAGCTTAGCTGCGAAGAGGTCCGCGTTCTTCCCGCCCTCCGCACCAGGGAACTCGAATATACGAGCCCCAGCCTGTGTCTTGCGGCATGAGACTTTGCCGATCCCCAGTTTGGTGGGATCGGCAGTGGCACGCGCCCGCACCAACATGGACGCGTACGTCTCACCCCGCTCCGCGGCCTCTGCGGTGAGCGTCACCACGACGGCCGCGGTCTTGGGAGGAACCAAGTTCCTCCTGACACCGGCTGGGGCGGAACTCTTACCCTGTCCCCTTCCCTGGCCAGTTGACTGCGACTGACCGGCAGGGGTGGTGGCGGAGGCGGCTGGGGCCGGGGGGGTGCTCTTCCCCTTCCCTTTCCCCTTCCCCTTGCCAGTCGGTTGCGACTGGCTGGGAGTGGTGGTGGCGGGGACGGCAGGGACGACAGCTGCCGTCCTTTTGCCCTTGCCCTTCCCCTTACCGACCACCTTCGTCCAGCCCTGCTGGTTGGTCGGGGTGGCCGATGGTAGAAGGGCGTCCCCCGTCTGGGAGGTAGGCACCGGCTCCTGTCGCCTCTTGTCCGCCGCAAGTGGCGGTCGGAGGCGTTTCTCCGGCAAGAGCCGGTCCTCTATACCCGCCAGACAGGATCTGACGAAGGCCCTCTCCTCCGCCATGACCCTGCGGAGGACATCTTCAAGGCCGGAGGAGGAGGCAAGGCCCTCTGCCGCAGGTCTGGGCTCGGCTTGGGATGGCCGGGCCGTGGCCTCAGCCAGCTTCATGTGCAGCTGGCTGACCTCCGACTGCAGGCGATCGACCTTCGCCTGCAGTTGCCGCGTTTCGTCGCTGGCCTTGCGGTCCACCAGCTCCGCGACGATGCCACGCATGCTGGCGGCCCGGCATTTGAGGGACTTCTGGAACGTCCCCTTCAAATGCGAGGACTTGGCGGCGACCTCCACGATCACCTCCTCGTCCTCCAAGGCCATCTTTTCTAATTCGGCTAAGGAGTGGTCCGCGTACAGGACGCGGGACGCACCGTAGCCGGATTTGGCACGGGCGACGCGCGCCCGTTCCTCGTTGGCCGCAACCTTCTCCTCCAGCTCCTGTTGGAGCTGCTCCCGCTGAGCCAGGTTCAACTGGCGTTGGGCGTCTGCCAAACCCACGTTGTGGGTGTCCGCCTCTTTCGTCGACTTTTTGGCCTTCGGTTTGTTCTTTTCGGAACCCGAGGCCGAGGATCCATCCGAGCCGTGCCTGAGGTACGCCTTTCGTTTTCCCGATGCCGATCGCGACCGAGAAGCCTCGATCACCATCACATCCGACGCAATGGACTCATTGTCGGAGTCCGTCAATGAGTCCACTCTCCCTCCGTAGAAGGTCCTCCCTTCATCCGACGCTAAGGAAGCGTCGCGTTGGCCCTGAGAAGGGCCTTTTGGTTGGCCCTGAGAAGGGCCTTTGGGTTGGCCCTGAGAAGGGCCTTTGGGTTGGCCCTGAGAAGGGCCTTTTCTAATGAAATGCCCGAGGGCATCCCGCGCGGGTTTAGGCATTTCCGACAAGTTCGTAGCTTCCAGGCAATAAGATCGCTACGATGCACAGTGCACTTTAGCCGTACCCAGTCTGCCACTCCGTTACGGTGGTCAGAACTGGGACGTTTCCGGGGAACGCGACGTGGACGCAAGCACTGTGGGGTGGTTCCCCAACCTAACCTTTTTTTTTTTTTTTTTTTTTTGTTTGCGCTGGGAAAAAATGCGTTACGCATACCCGCCCATTGGGGGATGGACGGGTTATGTGGGACTCTCCGGCTACTCCGGCATACCCACTAAAATAACCCAGCGGCACTCCCGCATCGTCTATTTGGAGGAGGACTGGGAAACCGGCACAGCCTTTACGTCCAGTCCCCCACCGACGACCGCCCGCCTTTACAGCGGGGCCCGCACGCCCCTCCCTAAGTGGAGGGGCCCGGGAACGACCGTGAGTGCTCGGCCGTTCCCGCCCGACGAGGGTGGTGATTACTGCAATGCGAGCGAAGGCGCCCCCGCGCCTGTCGCCCGCTAATCACCACCAGAAGGAGGGAAGCGACGATCGTACAACCGCCGTCTCCCACCCCTTCTTCGCCTGCGGAGCAGCGGCGCGAGAGGATCATCCTCCCGCGCGCACTCCGCCGCCTCCTTTTGCGACATGACATCCTCGCAAAAGGAGGCAACCGCCGCCCAAGCCTGCTCACTCCCCAGCATGGAGTTCACCACACTGGGAAGTGACAGGTCCAACCCGACTATGTCGGTCAGGGCACGACGCAGCTCAGCCCAGGCTGGGCACACCTCGAGGGTGTGCTGCGCCGTGTCCTCCGCGGCTCCACACTCGTGGCACGCCGGGGTTTCCTCCCTCCGAATCCGATGCAGGTGCGTTCCGAAACAGCCATGCCCGGACAACACCTGCACCAGACGGAACGAGAGGAAACCGTGGGGGCGCTCGAGCCAGTCCCGCAGGACTGGACCGAGCGCGTCCAGCGTCCGGCGCCCAAAGGTGGCGGAGGCGAGATCACGTGCCCAGTGGAGGACGATGGCATCCCTCGCCTCCCGCCGCACGGCCTCCCGCTCTTCCGCGGCTGGGCGCTCACCCAGCGCCCTGCGCCGCGCCGTCCACTCGTAGACTCTGGCGAGCACCCATGCCTCCAATTCCCATGGAGGGGTGCCGGCTAGAGCGCACGCCGCCGCGAAGCCCACCGAGCGGTAGGCTCGCGCCACCCGCTGTGCAATGGCCCGTTGGGGCCTGCGGATGGCGGTTGCATTCTCCCTCCTGTGGAGGGAGTCCGCCCAGATGGGTGCCCCGTATAGGGCCATACTCCTCAGGATGCCGGCATAGAGGCGCCGGCATCGCTCCTTGGGCCCGCCCAGGTTTGGGAGGAGCCATGAGAGGGCGTCCGCGGCTTTCAGCAGGCGCGTCGACAGCCCGCTAAAGTGCGGGCCGAAGCGCCACCTGCTGTCCAGCATCCGGCATGTCCTATCCGGACGCCCTCCACCACGATGTGGGCGTCAGGAGGGCAGCGCTGCCGAGGCCCGTGAAAGAACACGGCCTCGGTCTTGTTCAGCGCTACCCTCAAACCAAGCTGGCGGATCCTACCTGCCACTAAGGATCCGCCAGCTGAGGCCAGACAGGCCGCCTCCCGAAAGTCCCTCCCCCGGGCAACGAGGAGAGTGTCATCCGCGTAGCAGATGACACTCGTGCCCTGGAGGAGGGTGCCGCGCAGCAGCCAATCGAATCCGATGTTCCACAAGAGGGGCCCCAGCACCGAACCCTGTGGAACACCGGACTCCGCGCCGTAGCGCCTGATCCTGGCCGTCCTGTCCGCCAGGAGGACCTCCCGGTCCTCCAGGTAGTTGGCCAGGATCACCCGCAGATATTGGGGCACTCCGTGGTACCGGAGTGCCTCCAATATGGTCGAGTGGGGCACGGAGTTGAAGGCGTTGGCGATGTCGAACGACACCGCCAACACTCCGTCCCCAGCTCCAACCGCCTCCTGCACTTGGCCCCTGAGTAGGGCCACCGCGTCGACCGTCGAACGCCCCTGTCGAAACCCGAACTGGGCGTCCGACAGGTCTGGCCCTACCTCCCGCAACTGGCTATTAAGCCGGGTGGCGATGATCCCCTCGAACAATTTACCGACCTCATCGAGCAGAACGATGGGCCGGTATGCCGAGGGGGAGTCCACCGGGCGTCCCTCCTTCCGGAGCAGGCAAAGCTGCCCCTCCTTCCAGATTTTCGGGAACCTCCCAGCCGTCAGGCACGCGCTGAAGAGGTCCCGAAACCTCTCCTCCATGAGGGACGCCGCGATGGCCACCACCCGTGCGGGGACACCATCCGGTCCAGGGGCCGTCTTCTTCGCGCGGAGGGACAGAACCCCCGCGCGAAATTCCTCCACCGATACTGGAGGGACCTCCTCCTCCGGCGAAGCCACCACCCCCCCCAGCGGGGGGTTCATCGTTGGTGGGGTGAAGTCGGTCCTGCGCGGAAACAGTGACCGAACCACCCCATCCAGCAACGCCGGCTCTAGGGTCTCCGCTAATGGGGGACCGTAAGGGCGCAGCTGGTTCCGCGCCTGCTTATACGGCCTCCCAAACGGATCCCTGTCGAGGCCCTCCAGCATCTCGGCCTTTGCCGAGTCCTCGGCGGCGCACATTTCCGACTTGAGGACCGTCTTTGCCTCTAGGTAAGAGGCGTAGAGGCGGTCCTCCTCAGCCTGACATCGGCTGGTGCGCCGCCGACTCCGCGTGTAGGCCCTCCTAGCCTCCACGCACGCGGCCCGTAGCGCCGCCAGCTCCCCCGTCCACCAATAAACGGCGCGACGGGGAGGCGGACGGCGAGACCGAGGCATGCTGGAGTTGCACACCTCGGTCAGGGACCCCCGCAGCTGAACCGCTGCGGCGTCCACGTCCGTGACCTCAACAGGGGGCGAGAGCCAGTCCCGGAGGAACGCAGCCTCCTGGGCTGCCTCCCGGTCCAGGCGGGTGAGAGCCCACCGCGGGAAGGGAGATTGGCCCGAGCGGGCCATCCCCCGCGGGCTCTGGGTGGAGATGTCGAACCGCACATATCGGTGGTCCGACAGGGTCTCCACCAACTCCACCCGCCAGTTCACGACGCGGGCGGCTAGAACGGGGGTGGCGAACGATACGTCCACCACTGACCCTCCCCGTTGCCGCACACACGTGTGAACATCCCCCCTGTTCAGGAGGGACACGCCGCACGAAGCCGACCAAAATTCGACGGCGTGCCCCCGGACGTTGCAGGACGCCGCTGGGTTGCCCCAGGCCACCGCCTTGGCGTTCAGGTCGCCCAATATGACGACCTGACGTGGCGCCGCCCTCCCGACGACTGCCGTAAGGACCTCGAGAAAATTCTCGAAGTCCCTTAGAGGGCGGTTTGGGGAGAAATAGACCCCGACCAGGGCTATTTCTCCCCACGCGGCGGCCACGTATCCCGGACCCCTCTCTAAAAGCGAGAGGGGAGGGGAGTCCGTGGCAGGCCGCGACACCAACGCCACCAAGCCGTCCCGATCACCCAGCCAACGGCTAGGTACCGAGTACGGCTCGGCGACCACCGCCACGTCCACCAACCACTCGGCCACAGTCTGCATCAACAGATCCTGTGCCGCTCTGCAGTGGTTGGTGTTCGCCTGGAGGATTCGATGTTCGATTCTATGCATCGGACATCGCACCTTCCTCCTCCACAGCCGCCGAGGTCCCAGCTACTGGGGTGGCGGTGGCAGCGACAGGCCGGGTCGGCGCCTGCGCTTTGCCCTTCTTAAGGGGTGGAATACAATTCCTCCCCTTCATAATGTGGCCCGCAGGGCGGCCACTGGCGGCACACACCGCGCAGTGCGGTGCGGTGGCCTCGCAGGAGGCGGCTTTGTGCCCCTCCTTGCCGCAGCGGTAGCAGCTGTCCGTCCTGTCGACACTGGACGGACAGAGGGCCCGGGTGTGACCGATGCCGAAGCACCGGTAACACCTCAGCGGCGGGACCTCAAGGGCCCGGACCGCCGCCGAGCTGAAACCGACGGCGAGCCGTCCCTTCTCGAGGACGGCTTTGGCAGCGGCGACTGGGCACTCCAGGCGAATTGCGCCCATGCCGCCGCGCCCGGGCCTGATGCCCCCGCCCTGCACCGCTGCGACTGCGCAGCCACCTATGGCTGCGACCGCCGCTACCACCTCCTCCTTGGTGACGGAGTCGTCCAGGTCCGTCACCTCGAAGGCCGCCGACTTCACTGGCCTGGCCACCTTCGCGTCGTCCGCAATGACCTCTTCCAGCTTTGCTGCGAAGAGGTCAGCGTTCTTCCCGCCCTCGGCACCCGGGAACTCGAAGATTCGGGCCCCAGCCTGTGTCCGGCGGCATGAGACTTTACCGATCCCCAATTTGGTGGGATCGGCATTTGCACGCGCCCGCACCATTATGGACGCGTACGTCTCACCCCGCTCCGCGGCCTTTGCGGTGAGCGTCACCACGACGGCCGCGGTCTTGGGAGGAACCAGGTTCCTCTTGGCTCCGGCTGGGGGCGAACCCTTCCCCTTTCCCTTGCCAGTCGACGACTGACCGGCAGGGGTGGTGGCGGTGACGGCTGGGTCTGGAGGGGTGCTCTTCCCCTTCCCCTTCCCTTTCCCTTTGCCAGCTGGCCGCGACTGGCTGGGAGTGGTGGTGGCGGGGACAGCTGCCGTCCTTTTGCCCTTGCCCTTCCCCTTACCGACCACCCTCGTCCAGCCCTGCTGGTTGGTCGGGGTGGTAGAGGGGAGAAGGGCGTCCTCCGTCTGGGACGTAGGCACCGGCTCCTTTTGCCTCCTGTCCGCCGCAAGCGGCGGCCGGACGACTTTCTCCGGCAAGAGCCGGTCCTCAATGCCTGCCAGGCAGGCTCTCACAAACGCCCTCTCCTCCGCCATGACCTTGCGGAGGACATCCTCAAGGCCGGGGGAGGAGGCTAGGCTCTCTGCCGCAGGTCTAGGCTCGGCTTGGGATGGCCGGGCCGTGGCTTCAGCCAGCTTCATGTGCAGCTGGCTGACCTCCGACTGCAGGCGATCTACCTTCGCCTGCAGTTGCTGCGTTTCATCGCTGGCCTTGCGGTCCACCAGCTCCGCGACGATGCCACGCATGCTGGCGGCCCGGCATCTGAGGGACTTCTGAAAAGTCCCCTTCAGATGCGAGGACTTGGCGGCGACCTCCACGATCGCCTCTTCGTCCTCCAAGGCCATCTTCTCCAGTTCGGCCAGTGAGTGGTTCGCGTACAGGACGCGGGCCGCACCGTAATCGGCCTTGGCACGAGCGACGCGCGCCCGCTCTTCCCTGGCCGCAACCCGCTCCTCCAGCTCTTGCTGGAGCTGCTCCCGCCGTGCCAGGTCCAGCTCGCGCTGGGCGTCGGCTAAACCCACATTGTGGGTGTCTGCCGCTGTTGTGGGCTTCTTAGCCTTGACCCTTTTCTTCGACGAACCCGACGCCGAGGAGCCATCCAATCCGTCCTTCAAAAAGGTCTTCCGCTTTCTGGAAGCAGATCGCGATCGCGAATCTTCGACCGCCATCGAAGCGGAATCCGATACAATGGACTCATCGTCGGAGTCCACCTGCCCGCCGTAGAAGGCCCTGCCTTCATCCGACGCTAAGGAAGCGTCGCGTTGGCCCTGAGAAGGGCCTTTTGGTTGGCCCTGAGAAGGGCCTTTGGGTTGGCCCTGAGAAGGGCCTTTGGGTTGGCCCTGAGAAGGGCCTTTTCTGATGAAATGCCCGAGGGCATCCCGCGCGGGTTTTGGCATGTCAAACAAAGCAATATCGTAGCATACAAGGCAATATGGTCGCTACGATGCACAGTGCACTTTGGCCGTACCCAGCCTGCCACTCCGTTACGGTGGTCAGGACTGGGACGTTTCCGGGGAACGCGACGTGGACGCAAGCACTGTGGGGTGGTTCCCCAACCTAACCTTTTTTTTTTTTTTTTTTTTTTTTTTTTTACATGGTGGAAATGCATTAAACTTACGCATACCCGCCGCTTGGGGAGGCGACGGGTTATGTGGGACTCACTCGGGCTAGTCCCGGGATACGCACTAAAACCACCATGGTAGCCAGCCTCACAATGCCTGTAGCGGGGGGCCTGGGTACTCGTGAACGATCTCGCCAGTACCCCCGCTATACACTGAGCGTCTGAGACTCTCCTCCGGGGACGGGAGGGGGCTAGATGCCTCCTCCCCTCCCCTTCACGCACAAGCGCGTTTAGGCAACCTGAGCTACAGCAGGTTACCTCTTCCCGGGACCGCTTATGTAAGACGAGTGGAGTTCCCCTCCTCCAAACGCCAGCGGTCCCAGGGGCGACGTCAAGCCGGGGAGAAGCCAGCCGGACGCCGCATACTCTCACGCGCTGAGATTAGAGCGCCGCGCCAGCGCCGGCGCCGATGAAGCGGTTATTGGTGTCAATATCCAGTTCATCGGCGCCGTCTCGTTCTCCTACGGGAGGGATCGTTGCGCTCCCTCTCGCGCTCGGCGGCCTCCTTCTTGAGCATAACAGCTTCACAGAAGGAGGCCACCGCGTTCCATCCGGTTGTCGCCGCCAGCATAGCCGAAACCACTGCTGGCAGCGAGAGGTCCAATCCTATTTCAGCAACCAGGACTCGCCTCTCGGGGGCCCAAACTGGGCACTCCTCGAGTGTATGTTGGGCCGAGTCCGGGCCGCCGCCACAATGGTGACACGACGGTGTCGCCTCTCTACCTATTCGACACAGGTACTCACCGAAACACCCGTGTCCGGTGAGTATCTGTGTCAACCTAAAGGTTAGGCTGCCCCGTTTCCGGAGCAGCCATGCGTCAAACCACGGCAGGACCGCACCGACAGAGCGTTGACGCAAGCCTCTCGGCAATTCAAGCCGCTCGCGCCAAATCTCTAAGGCCTGTCGGTGCGCGTCCCGCCGCACGTTTGTCCAGTCCGGTTGCTGGCCCCCGGCATCCGAGCGGGCACGGACGAGATCGTAAACTCTCGCGTCCATGACCGCCAGGATGTCCAGTGGCGGGAATCGTCCTAGTAAAGTCGCCGCCTCGAAGGAGATCGTCCGGTATCCACGGACCACTCTGATGGCAACCACCCGCTGCACGCTATTCAAAAAACCTAACCTAACCTTTTTTTTTTTTTTTTTTTTTTTTTTTTTTGATAAGGCAGGGGGAATGCTAATGCATGCCACCCGCAAAAAGTGTCTGCGGGTGGGTATGTCGGACTCGCACCGACTAAACCTAACCTGCCGTGGACTTCTTCTGGCGCCTGATAGGGGGGAGCCCCGGGAACGCGGGTATGCTGCTCCGGTGCCCCCCTTTTTGCGCCGTGTCCCAGATGGTCGGGACACGCACCCGGGGAGAGCTGTGGGTTGCCCTCCCCATTTTGCCGACTCCTGCCAGTACGGCACAGCGACTGCGCCACAAACAGTTCGCTGTCTTCCCGGGGCTGCTTGCACGTGGCGGCAGTAGAGGACACTTCTCATACTGCCACCGCAACCCCGAGGGGAGTAGGGCTAACGGCTGCCGCCGCCGCCCCGACACCTCCTCCGTCTACGAGCGGGGTCGGCTCGCTCCCGATCCCGCTCGGCGGCCTCCTTCTGGAGCATGACTGCTTCGCAGAAGGAGACCACGGCGTCCCATGTGGTGGAGTCGCCTGCCAGCATCGCATATACGACTGCCGGCGGCGAAAGATCCCGTCCGATCTCAGCGACCAGGACTCGCCTCTCGACCTCCCAGGCCGGACACTCTGCCAGAGTGTGCTGGGCTGAGTCCAGGTCGCTACCGCAGTGGTGACACTGTGTCGTCGCTTCTCGGCCGATCCGACTCAGGTACTCACCGAAACACCCGTGTCCGGTGAGTACCTGAGTCAGTCTGTAGGTGACGTTACCCTCCCTCCTCCCCATCCAGGCTTCGAGGTAAGGCAGGATGGCACCGACGGCACGCTGGCACGCGTTCCGCGGCAATTCGAGCCGCGCGTGCCACTGTGCAAGTACGCGCCGGTGTGCTTCCCGCCTGTAGGCAACGAGCGTCTGCTCTGGCGCCTCACCGCTCTCCCGGCGGACGCGGATTTCGGTGAAGACCGTCGCGTCGACTGCCGCCAGGAGATCAAACGGCGGGAGGCGCGCCAGGAGTGTCGCCGCCTCAAAGGATATCGTTCGATATCCTCGTGCGATCCGGATGGCCACCACACGCTGCAGGCTGTTCAAGATAGCTCTGCAGCGGGAGGCGCCCGTCAGGCGTTCAGACCAGACTGGCGCCCCATAAAGGACCATGGACCGCACGACACCTCCGTAGAGGCGGCGAACTTCTTCCCTGGGACCCCCGAGGTTTGGCAAAAGCCGGTGCAACGCTCCGGTTACCCGGCGCACTCGGGGGGCCAGACGCTCGAAATGCTCCTCGAAGCCCCATCGGCTGTCTAGGGTGAGGCCCAGGTACTTCATGTACCGCCCCACCCTGACCTCTGCGTCACCTACACGCATCGACGTACTGGGTGGTTCCTCCCTACGGCGTAAGCCGTGGAACCATAGCGCCTCGGTCTTGTGAGGCGCTACCCGAAGGCCCAGTCTCGTTATGGCCGCGACGACACACGCGACACCGAGTTCGGCGAGCCGTACCGCCCGCTGGAAACTTACCTCCCGGGCTATGACGAGCATGTCGTCCGCATAGCAGACGACGCTCACCCCGGGAGGGAGGCTTATCCTCAGGACCGCATCGTACGCGAGGCTCCATAGCAGAGGTCCTAACACGGACCTCTGAGGAACCCCGCAGGAGAGCTCCCTCTGGATCTCAATCCCGTTCCGACCGACGAATTGAATCGTCCTGTCGCGCAAATATGCCCCGACTATACCACGGAGATAGGGAGGCACGTTATGATAAACCAGTGCCTCCCGTATCGCCCGCCAGGGGACGGAGTTGAAGGCGTTGGCGATGTCTAAGCTCACCGCCAACGCCACCCCCCCCGCCCAAACGGCGGGCTCCGACAGGGCGCGGACGCGATTGATCGCGTCCAGCGTCGAACGTCCCTGCCGGAATCCGAACTGGCTGTCCGATAAGTCGGGGCCAACGCGCGACAGATGCTCGCTGAGACGGGCGGCTATGACACGCTCGAAGAGCTTGCCCGCCTCGTTCAGCAAGCATATTGGTCGGAACGCCGAGGGAGAATCGGCGGTCCTGCCCGACTTGCTCAAGAGCACTAGCCTTGCCTCTTTCCAGCAGGTGGGGAACACGGTACTACGGAGGCAGCTGGTGAACAGTTGCCTCAACCGGTCCCCCAGGACTGCCAGGGCGCAAACCCACGCCCTGCCCGGTATCCCATCCGGGCCAGGGGCGGTGTTACGGGCCGCAAGTCGCCGTACTGCTCGGTCCAACTCCCCCTCCGTCACCTCCAACTGGTCGTCCCAATCATGGTACGACGGTGACGGGGGGTCCGAGGGACTATCCTGGACCCTAGGGAAGAGGTTGTCCACCACCCTCCTCAGGAAGTCCGGGTCCAGGGTACTCGTCAACGGAGGGACCCACGGTCTGAGCTTGCCCAGTACCATTTTGTACGGGCGCCCCCATGGGTCCCTATCCAGTCCCTCGATGAGCTCATTCCAGGACCGAGCTTTGGCTTCCGCTATCGCGATGGATAGCGCCTTGACGGCGACTTGATACGCCCTGTGCGCTCCGGCAGCCTCTTCGGCATTGGCTCGCCTCCTCCGACGGGCCCGCTGGTGTCGGCGACGCGCTGCGACGTACTCCGAGCGGAGTCGCGCGATTTCGGCCGACCACCAATACTGCGAGCCTCGTCTGTCACCCGGGCGGATCCGGGGCATCGACGTGTCGCAGATGCGAGACATGATGCCCCGGAACCAGCCCGCCTGCGAATTGGGATCGGACGGGATCCTCTCTCCACCTTCACTCGCCCCCCAGGCGATGGCGACGGCGGCAGCCGTCAGCATGTCGCGGTCCAAGCGGCGTAGGCACCAGCGCCGTGGCGGGACAACACTGCTGCGGTCGGGGCCGCCTCGGGGCGGACGGAAGGCCACGCTGAACACAATGTGTCTGTGATCCGACAGCGTGGCAATTTCCTCCGCAACTCTCCACCCCGAGACCAGGTGCATGGCCGAGGGAGTCGCCCACGTCAGGTCGACGATCGACTCCCCCTGCCATCGCACACAGGTGCTGACTGAACCCCGATTTAAAAGACGGAGGTCCAGTCCGGCGGCCCATTCCAGCAGTAACTCCCCGCGAACGTCGTCCCGGGCATCGCCCCACTCACTGGAGTGGGCGTTAAAATCGCCCAGGACGAGTACCGGACGGGACTGGTAGGAGCTAATATGGCTCGTTAGCCCGTCCAGGTACGCCTCAAAATTTGCGAGGCCGCAATTCGGGGAGATGTAGCAGCCCACCACGACTGCTGGTCCCCACTCCACGACGACGAATCCGGGCCCCTTGGCCAGGAGTGTGCAATGGGGGTCACGTTCCCCCCCTGCCCAATAAATGGCGACGAGGCCCCCATCCGCCCCGAACCAACGAGGGTGGTCGGGAACGGAGTGAGGCTCCGCCACTATCGCTAGGGCAACCGAACGCTCAGCAATCGTCTGCGCAAGAAGAGCGCAGCGATGCAGGCGTTCAAGTTGCCCTGCAAAATAAGTTGGGGGGGAAAGAATTCTAGACCTCCATGGACACCCCACCGGGGCCAGAGCCCGGATCGTTGGACCGCGACGTAGGAGCGGACGTGGCAGGACGTCCCGCTCCCTTTCTTTTAGGTGGCGTGCACCTACCGCTGCCCAGGCTCTCTTTTGGATGAGGACGAGCTTGGCCTCCTTCCACTCAGACGGGAAAACCCCAAGGTGGAGGCAGCGAGAGAAGAGGCGACGCAGCTTACCGCCTAGCACCGACAGGGCCAGCACCCAGGCCCGACCTGGGATACCGTCGGGCCCAGGGGCGGTGTTTCGCGCCGCGAGTCGCCTTACTGCGCTCTCAAGCTCGTCCTCCGTCACATCCATGTCGGATGTCCAATCCGGTGTAGGCTACTCCTTTGCACATTATATATTTACACTGTATACATTTATATTATTGTTACACATAAATTCATTTACACATTATTACCTACAGTTCATTTACACATAATAATATTTACACTATTTACACAATACACAATATTTATATCAGTTGGTCGATGTCTACACATCCCGTTAATTCCCGCATAACTCATCGACCTGCGCCCATCACTAGCGCTGCGCTGTACATAACGCCTTATGTACTCGGCCACCGGCCGGCGCACGCGCAGAGGTCAACTCAGTCACAGACTAGATCCCACGCGGAACGCACGCTGCCTTTCTATGCCATATAGACTCGCGCCACTCGCTTATTTTATGTTACGCGCTTATGTACTATCTATTATACCTAAGAACTATATTTCATTTCCTCTCTTGTGAACTTTCTACTATACTAGTGCTTGTGCTTCCTATCATTGTGCCTTCTAAACTTGTATATGTAATGTACTTGGTGATATAGTGTGTTGGACAATACATAGCTGGAAACCGTGAGTTTTGGTGTCTTATTTATCACTCCCGGGATACCACTAAGTTACCACACGCCTCACTACCATACTGGTGACCCCGTTTAAGAGCATGGATAAAGAATATAAGGACGCACTTGGCCCGAGCACGTCATCGCCGGCCGCCACTAGTGAGGGGACAATGTCGATAAATCAGAGCGATGTTTTTAGAGTCGGAGTAAGAGTGCCACCATTTTGGGCGGAAGAACCGGAGATATGGTTTGCTCAAATCGAGGGACAGTTCGCGATGTCCGGGATTATGAGTGACGTCACGAAATTTAATTACGTGATCGCACATCTCGACAATCAGCACTGCAGGGAAGTCAAAGACCTTATTGTCAGCCCTCCCGCCACGGAGAAGTACGAGAAGCTTAAAACTGAGCTTGTCAAGAGGCTTAGTGCATCCAACGAGAAGAAGATTAAGCAACTTCTCATGCATGAAGAGCTTGGAGACCGCAAGCCTTCTCAGTTTCTCCGACACCTTAAAGGACTCGCAGGTACGGGAGTTCCAAATGATTTTTTGAAAACTATCTGGACTAGCCGCCTGCCTCATGGCATCCAGACGGTGCTGGCAGGACAGCCAGCCACAGCTTCTCTCGAGGACCTGGCTGATTTAGCTGATCGAGTAAACGACCTTGCTTCTTCGTCACCGAGCGTCACTGCCGTGAGCAATACAGAAGCTGGCTCCCTCATCAGTGAGCTCACCAAAGAAGTAGCTGAGCTCAGGAAGCAGTTTCAAAAGTTGGCATCGTCAAACAGGAATAGCAGATCCAAATCTCGCTCAACCAACAACCGAAACACTCGAAGTGGTTCGAGGCGGCGATCTCAATCCAACTATAGGAAGTTTCCTTTGTGTTGGTACCACGGCAAGTTTGGCGAGAAGGCGAACAAGTGCATCCGCCCGTGTGACTTCAACTCGGAAAACTCCAGGGGCAGTCGATAATGGCGACTGACGATTGCCTCTCACCGTCTTCGGGTCGCCTGTTCGTCACCGATCGTTCTTCGAAGACACAATTCCTGGTCGACACTGGTAGCGACCTCTGTGTCTACCCACGATCGGCGCTTCGGGATCGTCGTTCTCGGACTGAATATAACTTATGTGCTGCTAACGGTTCTAACATTGCTACCTACGGTTATATAAACTTAAATTTAGATTTTGGCTTACGCAGATCATTTATATGGCGTTTTGTTGTTGCAGACGTAACAAAACCAATTATAGGCGTAGATTTTTTAAATTATTACAGCCTTGTTGTTGACTGTCGCCATAAGCGTTTAAGAGATAGCTTAACTTCTGTAACAGCTATTGCCACTTTAGTGAACCGTAAAGATAACGTGTCCTCTGTAAAAGTCGTGACTGGTGAGACTCGGTTTCATAAAATTTTAGACGAGTTTCCTGAAATAACACGACCAGCTGGTAGACACCACGTTACACCACACAACACAGTCCACCATATCCGCACGACCCCAGGCCCCCCGGTCTCCCTCCCGCCGCGCCGGTTACCTCCAGATAAGCTCAAGATCGCTAAAGACGAATTTCAGTCTATGCTGGCCTGTGGTACAGCTAGACCCTCAGAGAGTCCCTGGTCTTCGCCATTACACATGGCTCCAAAGAAAAATAACGGATGGCGCCCCTGTGGCGATTATCGCAGTCTTAACGCCCGCACGGTCCCTGACAGATATCCAATTAGGCATATCCACGACTTTACTCACAGTATCGCTGGTTGTAAAATTTTTAGCACACTGGATTTGGAGAAAGCATATAATCAGATACCTGTCAGCCCTGAGGATATACCTAAGACTGCGATCACCACGCCATTCGGCATGTTCGAATTCCCGTTCATGAGTTTCGGCCTTCGTAACGCGGGGCAGACCTTTCAGCGATTTGTGGACGGGCTTACCAGAGGGCTAGATTTTGTTTACTCGTACTTAGACGATTTTTTAATATACTCTAGGAGCGAGACAGAGCACGAGGAGCATTTGCGGGCAGTCTTTAATAGATTAAAAGAGTACGGCATGTTGATTAACACGTCAAAATGTGTCTTTGGGGCACCAGAGGTGCAATTTCTAGGGTATCTGATCTCGGAAAGTGGATGCAGACCCCTGGACACCAAGGTGCTGGCTATAAAAGATTTTCCTCCTCCCACAAACGTGCGGCAGCTACGAGGCTTCTTAGGGATGCTGAATTTTTACAGGAGATTTCTTCCGCGAGCAGCCCAAATCCAAGCCCCACTGCATGCGCTTTTGACAGGTTCGTTGAAAGGAACGCAGCCAATCCAGCTAACGGGTGATACTTTAGAGGCTTTCCAGGCCTGCAAGGATAGCTTAGCAGACGCAGCTTTGTTGGCTCATCCAGATTGCGCAGCCAAGCTTGCTGTCGTTACCGATGCGTCGGATAAGGCCATCGGAGCGGTTCTTCAGCAGTTCAAGGATGACGCATGGGAACCTTTGGCATTCTTCTCCCGTAAACTCAGCCCCTCACAGACCAAGTACTCGCCCTATGACAGGGAATTGTTGGCGATATACGAGGCCATAAAATATTTTAGGCATATGCTCGAGGCTCGTCACTTTATTGTCTATACTGACCATAAGCCAATCAGTTTTTCATTCCATGAAAGGAAAAACAACTGTTCGCCAAGGCAGTATAGACACCTTGACTTCATATCCCAGTTCACTACAGACATCCGCCACATATCCGGCAAAGATAATATCGTTGCCGATACTTTGTCACGGATTGAAGAACTGGGAGTACCTGTCAGCCTCGAGACATTAGCCGAAAATCAAGCTACTGACCCTGAACTTGAGGAGCTTTTGAGTAAAGGTTCATCACTCAAACATCAAAAACTCCATATTCCTGGAAGTCGAGTTACCTTGTACTGTGACGTCAGTACCTCAACTTCCAGGCCTTACGTTCCAAAAATCTTACGGAAGCAGGTCTTTGATAGCCTGCACTCCCTGAGTCATCCTGGCGCCACTGCATCGGCCAAATTGGTATCAGAGCGATTTGTCTGGGCCGGTGTTCGGAAGGATTGCAGAGAATGGGCGCGTTCGTGCTTACCGTGCCAGAGGGCTAAAATCACTCGTCACGTGACTTCCCCTCTAGGCACTTTTAACTTACCCCGCCCTCTAATAATAAGGCGGGCTTGAGTCGATCTATGGACACGGTCGTCTCTTTATTTTTAACCATAATCTTAAAGACTTTATCTCCTCTGGCAAGCACCTTATGCGGCCCGGAGTAAGCTGCAGTAAGAGAACCACGTGTTGTGTCGTCGCGCAGGAAGACATGATCACAGGTCTTGAGTTCTTTATAAATAAATACTCTGGGCTTACTATGGCGCGAAGTAGGAATAGGTCGCAACTTCCCGGCAAAATTTTTAAGTCTGGCGGAAAATTCGGTTACATCCGTCGTACCGCCAATTGAAGGCTCGAAGAACTCGCCAGGAAGTCTCAGTGGCTCACCATATACAAGTTCCGCTGACGAGGCTTGCAAATCCTCTTTAAAAGCGGCTCGTATACCCAACAAAACCCATGGCAACGATTCTGTCCATCGGTCATTCGCGTGACATACAATGGCGGCCTTTAGTTGTCGGTGAAACCGCTCAACTAAGCCGTTGCATGCCGGATGGTAGGCTGTCGTCCTTTTATGAACGAAACCGGCCATCTGTGACAGACATTGGAACAAGGCCGATTCAAATTGTCGGCCACGGTCGGTCGTAATGTCTGTTGGACAACCAAACCGTGTGACTCGTTCTGGCCGTCATGTGAAGTTTCCAGAATATTATCGCCCTTGACGGGCTCTGGTGGGGGGTGGTGTAGGCTACTCCTTTGCACATTATATATTTACACTGTATACATTTATATTATTGTTACACATAAATTCATTTACACATTATTACCTACAGTTCATTTACACATAATAATATTTACACTATTTACACAATACACAATATTTATATCAGTTGGTCGATGTCTACACATCCCGTTAATTCCCGCATAACTCATCGACCTGCGCCCATCACTAGCGCTGCGCTGTACATAACGCCTTATGTACTCGGCCACCGGCCGGCGCACGCGCAGAGGTCAACTCAGTCACAGACTAGATCCCACGCGGAACGCACGCTGCCTTTCTATGCCATATAGACTCGCGCCACTCGCTTATTTTATGTTACGCGCTTATGTACTATCTATTATACCTAAGAACTATATTTCATTTCCTCTCTTGTGAACTTTCTACTATACTAGTGCTTGTGCTTCCTATCATTGTGCCTTCTAAACTTGTATATGTAATGTACTTGGTGATATAGTGTGTTGGACAATACATAGCTGGAAACCGTGAGTTTTGGTGTCTTATTTATCACTCCCGGGATACCACTAAGTTACCACACGCCTCACTACCATACCGGTATAGATGGCGGTGGAGCGACCGAGTCACCGGGCTCGGCCCTTGGGAAGAGGGTGTCTACCACTCTTCCCACGAACTCGGGGTCGAGCGTTTCGGTGAGCGGAGGGACCCATGGTCTGAGCTTGCCCATAACCATCTTGTACGGGCGCCCCCATGGATCCCTGTTGATCCCCTCGATCAGCTCCTCCCACGCCCTGGTCTTTGCCTCCTTGATGGCGAACTGGAACGCCATGGTGGCCAAGCGGTACGCTCGGTAAGCCTCTGCAATCTCGTTGGCCGAGGCACGCCGTCTCCTTCTAGTCCTAGTATAACGGCGGCGCGCAGAGACGCAGGACCCCCGTAGCCGCGCTAAGTCCGCTGACCACCAGTAGACGGAGGACCTAATTGTCGGCCTGGCCCGGGGCATGGCGACGTCACAAATAGTGGTCATCTTTTCCCCGAACCATGCCGCCACCACCTCCGGAGAGGCTTCGTCCTCCAACTCTTCCCAATCCGCGACGAGGGCAGAAGCAAGAAGCAGATCTCTGTCCAATCGCTTCAAGGCCCATCGTCGCGGGGCGGCATTTTGTTGGCGTCCCAGTTCGCCATTTGGGCACCTGCCCGACATCTCAATGAGAATGTGCCGGTGATCTGATAGAGTTGCGAGCTCTTCAGCCACTCTCCAGCCCGACACTCGGCGAGCAGCAGGGGGAGTCGCCCACGTTAGGTCGACAACCGACTCCCCCTGCCACCGCACGCAAGTACTCGTCGAACCTTGGTTCAGCAGCTGAAGATTAAGCGTAGCCGCCCACTCTATCAGCGCTTCCCCTCTCAGGTCATCACGGGCGTCCCCCCACACCCTAGAGTGTGCGTTGAAGTCACCCATGACGAACAGTGGACGAGAGAGGAGTCCCCGGATGCAGGTGCCCAGTCTGTCGATTGTGTCCTCGAAGTGGGCAAGGCCGCAGTTCGGAGAGATGTAACATCCCACCACTACGGCGTCGCCCCATTCGATGACAACAAAATCTGTCCCACCATGGATGAGGCGGCAATGGAGGCCACCCGATGATTCCGCCCAGTAAATAGCGACGGAACCCCCGTCCACCCCGATCCACCGTGGGTGATCCGGGATGGAATAGGGCTCCGATATCACCGCAAGGGCAACTGACCACTCCGCGAGCGTCTGTAGCAGGAGGTCCTGCGCTGCACGGCAGTGGTTTAAGTTACCCTGCAATATCCTGGATGGGGGCGTGAATTTTAGGCCTCCATAGACTCCCGACCAGCCAGCAGCGCGAACGAATTCGCTACCGGTGTAGTCGGAGGACCCTGCGGCCGCTGTACTGTCCGATTTTTGGGAGGGAAGCACTTACTTCCTCCCATCCTATGTTTGCCAGCGACGCCAAGGTCCGTACAGATCGGACACTTGGGTTCGCTGGCTTTGCAATTTGCGGCCTTATGGCCAAGGTCGCCACAGACATAGCAGCATTTGCTGCGATCTGTGGGACTGTTGCATTTGGCCTTAACATGGCCAAACCCAAGGCATTTGTAGCACTGCAGGGGTCTAGCCTTGAGTGCGACAACCCTAGCTGCGGACCAACCCACGCATACGCGTTTGTCCGCGAGCTTATTGGCCGCCTCGAGCGGACATCTGACCCACGCAGTGTTTAGTCCCGACAGATGGGCCCGTACGGGCCCCACCTTAAAATCATTCGCAGAACAACCGACGGTACCCGCTAGGGCCACCGCGATTGCTGCGGAGGTGACCGTCTCGTCTAAGTCCAGAACACGCATTTCTGCGGTCTTAAAAGGACGCGAAACCCGAGCGTCCGTATCCGCCAGGACTTCCCTTAATTTGGCCGCGAGCGCATCGGCTCTTGTGACATTATCGGGCCCAGAGACCTTTAGGACCAATCCGCCGTTTAAGGCTCTCTTCTGGAAGATACCACCTTCCAGTCCAAAGTCTTTGAGGCAGACCTTTTCCTTCGCCGTCCTTATAAGGTCGGCAAGAGGAGTCTCTGACCCTTCTGCCCGCGTTATTAAAACCGCTGCCGTTTTCGGTGAACGAGGGAGTCGCCTCGTAGCACCTCCGGGAGCGGTGTTTAATGTGGCCGCTACCTTTTTGGCCTTGGCCGCAGATTTGCGACCAACGACTTTCGCCCATGTGGTCTCTCCCGCATTCGCATGCACTGCACTAGACTGCTGGCTCGGCGAAGCGCCAGCAATCTGTGTAGGAGCAACAGGCACACCTGCTCTCTTACGCTGCCTCTCCCTTTCCCGCTTCTTTTTCCTCTTGTCCTTATTAGACGAGGTAGAAGGGGTCGGGAGTGGCGGTGGCGCTGGAGCTTTCGGCTTTTTCGCCTCGGCACCACGAGGAGGGATGGCCGCAGCCTTCTTCCCAAGTGGGGGCCTGATGAATATAAATATTCGAATAGGACCAATAGCCTCGGACAACGAGGAGGTTTTCCGACCACGTGCCCCTAACCTAACCTAACCTAATCTTTTTTTTTTTTTTTTACATGGTGGAAATGCAAAATCTTACGCATACCCGCCGCTTGGGGAGGCGACGGGTTATGTGGGACTCACTCGGGCTAGTCCCGGGAACTGCAAGCAGAACGGGAATACCTTCAGGGGCTGAAAAGTTATAAAGCCCCAAAGGGTTCCTAACCTCAAAATTTGACCGCATGGTCGACCACGTTTTTCGGGATCTACACCTGAAAATTGGCAGCCGGCTAGGCGCCTATTTCAAGAAGAATCATCAAACAAAAAAAAAATGTTTAACACCCCCCCCCCCCCCCCCCCCCCCCCACGAAGATATAGAACAAAAGAAGTCAAACTTTCAAGCCCTATATCTCTGAAACTTCAGGCAGGACCCCCCATTTTTATGAAGATTCCTGCTGCGCGCTTGTTGGCTCTACAAATCAAGACCAATTTTGGAATTTTTAGTTAAGTAGTTTTATAATTATAACAAAAATTATTTTTTTTAGATATTACTCAAAATAATAATTAAATAATTAATTATTATTATAATAATTTTATAATTGTAAAATATAGACTAGACATTTACACAAATTTTAAAATTTATTTCATAATTTTTGGACAAAGGGTTCCGGAGATATTTATTTTTTTATGATTTTTACCTATATTAATAATAATAATAAGTCCCCCAAAGCCATACCTTACGTCCGTGCCGACCACCAGGCCACGTGGGGGACGGATACGCGTACTTTTGAAACTTACGCGGCCAACAAGGCTAAGGCATTCAGCGGTATGAAATGGTACGAACAAGAAGTCAAATTCCCCAGGCGGGTACCAGAAATGGAGAATCCCGTCCCGAAATTCATTCGGGCAGCCCCTCGTACTCTGGGGGGGGGGGCGACATATCGCAACACGCTAATCAAACAACAACCAAGGCTAGAAATAAGGACCCCGATTTTGCATGTGAAAATACTTCACCATATTATAGTTTATTCGAGTCACCTGGCACATCGCCACAATCTTTTCAGGTTCTGTTACGGTCAAGCACCGCTACACCCGTGTCTGAGGATGTTGTGCAGGAGGCAGTCGCCACCGAATCTGCACCCGCCTCAGGCATTAATCGTGCGCGAAAAAGATGGTCAAAAGAAATGAACGCATTCATCTGGCGCACGTACCTCATAGCTACAAGATTAAATACGTCCAAAATATATTTAAACCACTTATATCGTGAATTTATGCAGAAATATCCACAAATGCTAGCGTCTAAGCAGAGGCTAGGAGATCAATGTAGAGCAATTGTTAGAAACAAATTAATCTCACAAGAAACATTAGACTCCATAAAAAACGAAGTCACCATATCACAAGAACACAGTAATGAATCACAACCTGATACACTAAGCCAATCACACACAGGCACACAAAACAATATTTATCCAATAGCTGGACACAGAAGAAGATGGACAACAGAATTTAATGAAACAATTTTAAGAAATTATTATAAGATAACCGAATTAGGCCAAAATAGATGCATATCGTCAACCTCTCCATCAGTCAGTTATAGCAGAACATCCAGAACTAGCTAATGTAAGTGAGCAGAGAATATCAGACTAGCTAAGAGTTATATTAAATAACGAAATGATTAGCAATGAAAGGCAGAAAGAAATCCGCGATGAAATATCAAACCAACTTAACCTACAATATTATAGCCCTCGAGATATTAATCCTTTATTAACCCAGCACTCACAAGACACTACTATAAGAGCACATGAAATAATGAATAACACTCACACACAGTCTGAAATCGTATTAAGTCTCGCTGAAGGTGATGAAACACAATTAAATATACCAGCACAAATGACTTTAGGACCGCGCAACAACTTAAGAACTAACCCTGACCTAGAAATAATCAAAGAACAGTTTAGAGCCTCACTTAATAAATTCAATAATACTAATCCGATTACTAGACCGTATATTCCAAAGCAAAACAGTTCTCGAAAATTAGCTCAAATTGTCCACTTTATTGATACAGAAATTTTACCTCAAATCATAACGGTAGGGCAAGATTTTCAAACTACTCAAACCATCATCTACTCTGCGGCATACACAGCCGCTATATGTAATGGAACAAAAATTAGAGAACCGACGGACCTAAATAACTCTGGCCATAAAAGAGTACCTGCTTGGCAAATTAGGCTACAAAGAAAAATTGAGCAGTTTAGAAAAGATATAGCAAGAATGATCGAATACATTAATGGCAGTAGAAGCAAAAGATTGATATCTTTAGTGGAAGACATAAAAAAAGAAGTACCAAATACACTCACAACATGAAAACCATAATTTAAGCAATGAACAGTTCCTTGATACACTTAAACAGAAACTTAACGCAGCAGCTAGTAGATTAAATAGGTATATAAAGTGCTCACTTAGAAAATCCCAAAACATACAATTTGTCAATAATGAAAAGCAGTTCTATAGATCCTTGACGTTAGACACACGACCCGTTCAAGCTAGGCAAAATACATCTTCAGTACCTACAGCTGAAGCGCTGCATAATTTCTGGTCTGGGATCTGGGCAGTCCCAAAAGTACATAATCCAAAGGCTGAGTGGATGGAAGCAGTCTCGGAAGAAACCAAATCAATTACACCAATGCAGTTCGAAAATATACCTGTCGAAATATTTGTACAGGTTCTCAAGAAAGCCCATAATTGGAAAGCACCGGGAAGTGATCACTTACATAACTATTAGTATAAGAAATTTACAACCATCCATCCGTTACTTTACAACCATATCAACAATTTCATACAGACACCAGACACTATCCCTAGTTATATCACACAAGGTATCACCTACATGTTACCAAAAGAAACAAATCATCAAAATCCTGCCAAGTACCGACCTATAACATGCTTGCAGACTATATATAAAATCCTCACTGGTTGCATAGCCGAAATTTTCCATCTACATATATCTAAAAATAATATTCTCACCGAAGCACAAAAAGGATGCAGGAAAAGAAGCCAAGGATGCAAGGAGCAGCTTATTATAGATTCAGTAATAATGAAACAGGCGGTCGCTATGAAAAAGGATATTAACACAATGTACATCGATTACAAAAAAGCATTTGATTCTGTACCTCATACTTGGCTCCTACACGTACTCCAACTATACAAAATCCGTCCACGATTAATTGAATTCCTGAAAATGTCGATGTTTCAATGGACAACAAAGTTGAAAACAATTGATAAGACACCTATTGAAACCTCAGAAATTTTCATAAGACGGGGAATCTTCCAAGGTGATGCACTTAGCCCCTTATGGTTTTGTCTAGCATTAAACCCTTTATCTCAGATGTTAAATAACTCCATTCAGAGCCACACGATCACCAGACCACACATTAACACCATAATCACACATCTTATGTACATGGATGACATTAAGTTATACGGCAACACTAAGGAATCATTACATCGTCTGGTAGACATTACACAAACGTTCTCGAATGATATTTGCATGGAGTTTGGAATTGATAAGTGCAAAACATTTTCTATTTCCAAAGGCAAAATCACTCCGAACAGTTATACATTAGATTCAGGGGAAAAAAATTGATTCACTAGACATTCATACAACTTATAAATATTTAGGTTTTGAGCAAGCTCGTCAGATTAACCAAAAACACTCAAAATTAATTCTAAAAAAGAAATTTAAGCACCGTTTAAACATTATACTCCGTTCTCAATTAAATTCCCGCAACCTAGCGAAAGCAATCAATTGCTTCGCAGTTCCTCAATTAACATACTCTTTCGGTATTATAAATTGGTCTCAAAGTGACCTAATAAGTCTACAACGTCAAATACATACGTCTCTAACAGCTAACCGAAAACACCACCCAAGGTCCTGCGTACAAAGGGTAACTCTTCCGCGGGCTGAGGGTGGACGAGGAATTATAGATGTCGTAAACTTACATAATAAACAAATCACATCCCTCGGACAATACTTCTATGAGCGCTCAGAACAGTCGATATTACACAAAACAGTCACACGTTCAGACAATAGATTCACACCACTAAACCTAAAAAATCGTAACGCGCAACGAAACGAAAGAATCACTGACGTTAAAGAAAAGTTTGCAGCCTGGCAGCAGAAATCTCTACACGGAAGACATCACCGCGATCTGCATCAACCATATGTCGACAAAGCTGCGTCGAACGCCTGGTTACATCGTGGTGAACTTTTCCCTGAGACAGAGGGCTTCATGATAGCGATTCAAGACCAGGTTGTTGATACACGAAACTATCAAAAATATATCATTCATACGCCGAATCTCCCGACAGACACATGTCGACACTGCCACAGTGGTTCAGAAACTATCCAACACATAACCTCCGCCTGTCGCTCTTTAGCTCAAACCGATTATAAGCACCGGCATGACCAAGTAGCTGCTATAATACACCAACATCTTGCACACAAATACAATTTCATAGAAAGAAAGACACCTTATTATAAATACACACCTGATATTATACTTGAAAATAGCTCTCATAAATTGTACTGGGATAGAACAATATTAACAGACAAAACTATCCACTTTAACCGCCCTGACATCACACTACACGACAAAATAAAGAATATTGTTTACCTAATAGATATCGCAGTGCCAAATACACACAACATCCAATCTACTATCTCCGATAAACTTACTAAATACCAGGATTTAGGTATAGAATTGAAGCGCCAATGGCGGGCAGAAGCGATACACATAGTTCCCATCGTTATATCTGCCACTGGAATCATACCTAACAGCCTGCAGCGAAGCCTAGACGTCCTAGAAATCCCCAAGCATACTCTTAACACCCTGCAGAAAGCAATAATCCTGAATACGTGCCGTCTTACTCGAAAACTCCTTACTACTTCTTCAGTTTCTTCAGCTTATACTATAAGATAACCCTCTTTTCACGCTTGGCTACGGCCCGTGTGATAAGCAACAAACCCCTCCAGGAAGGGAGAAATTAAAGAAAAACAAATATAATAATAATAATAATAATATATCGGGACAATGTCACACAGATCATCCTAGCCCCAAACTAAGCAAAGCTTGTACTATGGGTACCAGGCGACGATATACATACTTATATAGATAGATAAATACTTATATACATAGAAAACAACCATGACTCAGAAACAAATATTCGTGCTCATCACACAAATATTTGCACTTACCGGGATTCGAACCCAGGACCACCAGCTTCGTAGGCAGGAGCAGTACCAACTAGGCTACGGTGACCGTCATATTAAATAAATAAATAGGAAATAAATAAATTGAACCCTCTAATCAAGTTCATATAGATAAGGGACATACCCTTAGCCCAAATCCCGGCCCTCTAGGACCACAGGGGCCAAATTTGAACAATTTTGGAGCCACTGGCAGCCATTTTGTTTTTTGTAGCAAAACTTTGAGCCAGGCTAGCTAGGAAACCTGTGGACCTAAAGAGCTGGGGTTTTCACTGTTATTATATTAAGAGATTGGTCTACCTGGATCACTGTGCAAAATCCAGATTCGGCGACCCCAGATTTTTAGGCGCAACCCCCCCCCCCCCCCCCCTGATAGGGTAAGTGGAGCCCACCACTCAGGTATTTTCCCCACCCTTCTGGGACCTCTGGTTGCGGAGATATTGCTAAATAAAGTCGGGGCCTGACACTTCGGCGGCCATTTTGTTTTTAGTCAACAGCATATAACTCCGGAACCACTTGTCCTAGAACGTTGGGGTTTCGGGATTCTGTTTGGTGGGAACCAGACTCACACACCCCCACCCCTAAATTCTGTATTGGGCCCTCCAAAAATTGAGATCCAGCTCCCATCGGGAACGGGTAGGTGAAGTCCCAACAAACCAGAAAAACCCTTACTCGGGTACTCTAGCTCCACTGGGTCCGGAGATATCGCTGTCCAAAAAAACCACGTGACCTAGATATCCGCCATCTTGGAAACCTTTGGACAGCGATAACTCGGGAACCACTGGGCCAGTGAACCTGGGATTTTCGAGGCTAACAAGCTCCTGGGACCCCCTACCAACGCAAAATACCCCAAAATAGAAAAGGGGAACTTACCCCCCCCCCCCAAAATTTTAAGCTAGGTACAGGGTGGGCTAGACTGCCCCGGGACGAGTGCGGCGAGCCTGATCTCGGGTCTCTGGGACAAATAGCGGCTGAGCTACGGTGGCTCCAAGATTGCTGAGCCACCATCTTGGATTTTTATTTTTTGGAGCCACGGTGGAGTAGGACGCATTGGCCCAAGGAGCTCGAGCTTGGGCTCGTTGAACTTGGGCTGATCAGCCCTACAACATAAGAAGACTAGACACAGAAAATTGCGCCATCCCCCCCCCTCAAAATCTTTAACCTAGCATAACTCGGCCGTTTGGGGTCCGATTGCGTCGATCTTGGCTCTCCGAGCTTGGGCAAATTGGCACCACCCAGCACATCGCATTCCTCTTTAACTCGCACACCTCGTACCCTTACCCCCGGAAAGCGAAGATGTCTTCAACCACCAACAAAGCCGATTCAAATTCAACAACAACGGCCCCACCGGCTAAGCAGAGGCCTCTCAAACCCAACCCTCCTGCCAAAAAGAAGATCCTGATTCCAAAAATAACGGTGGAATCCAGCACACCGGATCTGTCACCAATAGAACTAGTAGGAAACGAGAGTTCCCTACTGAAAACTCCGCAGGAAGGGGAGAAAACCAGGGACAGGCAGGACTCTGCGTCGTCGGTACCATCATCGATCCGCTCATCCGTCGGGTACGAGGAAATATCGTGGTGCGACCCGAATGTCGACGTGGACGTGCCCAGTCCACTCACCAATCGGCTTAGTATGCTGGGCTCCACCAGAAACAGAACGGCAGAACCTATGGACCAGGCGGCCAGGCGAGCAAACGAATATCTGCAGACGGGCAAAACCGCTATAGAAGCGGCTAAAAATTTACGCACCGACCTCAAGCTTGAAGCTTTGGAGTCCCTCCAGGACTTCTATCAACTGTGTCTGGAGCTCCTAGACTCCAGAAGCAGACAGAAGTGCCACCTGGAGGAACTAAAAGCCAAAATGGCTAATGATACCATCAAAGAGCAGCGTAAGCACTCCAAGGCCATGCTGGACGTACATATCAGCCACGCTCAAAAGTTGGAAGAGGTCCATGCACTCATACAGGATAACTACAAAACCCACCAAAGATGTTAACAGATGGCTTAACTATGAGATGGATGGACCTCTTCGATCTATTGACAAACTTAGCCGGCAAATGGAGGCGATGGCTACAAGTAAGTCACCCGAGGGGATGGTCCAAGACTCAAAAGCGCTGAGCCAAAGCCACACGGACAGGCTTAATGAGATCCGCGCGGAGAGCACACGCCTGGCGAATAGCATGAGGGACATCCACCTCGATCTAGAGAAGTGGCGGAAGGAGGCAATTGACCAAGCGTCAACGATACGTATGTCTATGACCCAACTTAAGACGACACCCCCATCAGAGCCTAAACCAGACCCCATAATTGCCAGGATCGGCGTGGATGTCTCCGAGCTGCGCCAAATGCTCTCGGAACAGAGGACACTCATCGAACGCATTCAGCCTGGACCAACAAGGGCCGAAATCAAACAGGATGTGGCCGCTTCCATGCGACCAGCCATCGACCACCTAACCAACTTGGAGGCCGATATCAAAGATTTGCAAGAATTTACCACACAAATCATCCGGCCAACAACTGAGCCCGGAACCGCCCTGGGGATGAAAATGGCCACTACTGATAACAAAAACAAAATTGAGGAACTGCTGGCCCCACTGCAACGCATGGTGGATACCATGGAGGACAGGATGGGAAGCTCATCATCGTACAAGCAGACCGAGCCACACACTGACAGTTTGAGTGCTCGCCCACCACCACGCACTTATGCGGAGGCGGCTAATACCACCTATCCCGTCCTGATCGGATCCGCAGACCCACAGAAATCAGGTGAAGAGGTCCTGCAAACACTGAAAGAATCCGTGGACATCATCGGCCTGGGCATTGGGGTCAGCAGGCTTCGAAAAACACGCGGCCATAAAGTTGTCGTTGGGTGCGATACGGCAAAAAACCGCGATAAATTGAAAGAAGCCCTGGAAAGCACCAACCTTACAGTCGCCGAGGTGACGAACAGACTTCCGCTGTTAAGATTGCAGGAAGTGGCAAATGACCTGACGGACACTAAGATAGTCACAGCCCTCCTGAATCAAAACAGGGGAAGTCTGGAGGCCGTCCCCGAGCAGGAAAGGGAGGTAAAAGTCCTACGCCGAACCAGGTCACGCACAGCCGCTTTGAGCAATATAATATTAGAAGTGTCCCCAAAGGTCTATAAGCAACTCTGTGGCACTAGGGTGAAGCTGGGATACCAGGTCGTGTGGGCCGTGGACCAAACGCCAGTAGTCCAATGCTACCGATGCATGGCGTTTGGCCACATTGCCCGCTCCTGTAAGGCCGAAGACCCCAAGTGCGGCTATTGTGCGGAGAACCATGACACGAGAGACTGCCGTAACAGGGAAAAATCCCCACAGTGCACAAACTGTAAAAGAGACGGCGCACGGGTCATTGGCCATCCGGCATATAAAATGGAATGCCCCATAAAGGCAAAGTGGGACCGGATGTCCAGGGCAATGGTGGCATATTGCTGAGGATGACCAAGGACCATCACATAGCGCACAGGTAGGCAATGACACCACGAACAGGGGAGAAAAAGCTAGTGAAATTAAACTGGTCCAAATAAACCTAGGCCGAGGGCAGGCAGCCTCTCAGGAGTGCCTGAGGGAGTAAAACACAGGAAAACGGACATCCTCCTCCTACAAGAACCGTATGTTGGTTCAAGGGGAATAGTAACCATGGGCTCCCTTAGAGTGATACAGGCAGCAAATACAGTAGGCCCTCTTAAAGCGGCAATAGGTATTCTAAATACTAATTTAATTCTAACAGAGAAAAGGGACCAATGCTGTGCAAACATCGCATGCGTCGTGGTGAATCTGGGGCATTTTAAGTTAGGAATAGTTAATGTGTACCTGGAACCTGATAAAGACATCGAACCCTACATGCATCGTATACAGCATGTGATTCAAAATCTTGGAACGCCAAACATCATACTGGCAGGGGATGCGAACGCCTGGAGTTATTGGTGGGGATCTCGCGACGAGAACCCAAGAGGTACAGCATATGCGGAGCTGCTAGCGCAGCTTGATATGACCGTTTTGAACACCGGAAACACGCCAACCTTCAGTGCCATTAGGGGAGGCAGACTCTACGAAAGCATCCCTGACATCACGGCCTGCACTACCAGGATGGCAGCCAGGATGTCGGAATGGAAGGTGGACAGGGACTTTGTCACGGTGTCGGATCACAGGGCAATCACCATGAGGATGACACTGAACAAAGCCGAGACGCTGACAAATCGACCGTCAACAAGGAAGTACAATGCGACAAAGGCCGACTGGATCAAGTTTGAGGAAAGCCTCAAAAACGAATTAACCTCGATAAGCTTCAACATAGATGCCATTCAATCGGCTAATGAAGCGGGTGCTTTAGATGAGTTGACGGTTGATTTCAACTCTGCAGTGGGCAAAGCTTGCTCAGCAGCCATACCCCCTTTAGCTGCCTTGATTATTTCGGGAAGATTAGAGTGAAAACTAGAAGAACAGTAAAATCTTGGAATATATTTCAGATATTTTGACCTACTAAAGTATACAAATTATTAACTCTAAGGGTAACATACATCTGCCGTAAAACATTTACATCAGCCAATCAGCGCAGACCGACATTACAAAGAAAGAAACACTGCACTCGGCCGCCCGTGATGTTCTCATATATAAACCCCACGCGCCTTCGCCAACTCAGTGTATTGATTGCATCGACGCCGGGATGTTGTCGTTCCTCGCTTCATATGTAGGTCTTCCGAGCCCGAGGCGTCTACGCAGCGCCAGACTGCGCCAGTGCCCGGCCGCGCTCCGTCGCGGTCGGACGTACGATGCTCCGTCCCACACAAGATAACATCGATGTTTATCGATATCCGCCATATCACTCCCCCTCAAGCGAAGCGTACGTTTTGTTTCACCGTGCGGCCGGATCTTGTAATATAAGCTCCGCACGGTGAAGGAGACGACGTTGACGCTGTGTTATTAGATGCTGGTAGTATGTTCTGGACCGTCGTAAATTCCATACACGGGCTGGGAAATGGCTTCGACGTTTCTTCAGATGAACCTTCGTTATAACACAGATAGGCTGGCTTTAGTCTGTCTATTGATATGACCGCGGTACGCATTGGTAGTTGTATTTTATAGATTTTTCCATCTGCGCTGCGATGTAACACTAGGTACGGCGCGTCGTATGGTGGTGTGAGTGGACGGCGCACTGTGTCGTTACGCACAAACACCTGCGTGCAAGAATCGAGCTCTTTGTATACAAATGTGTTCGTCTTTGATGCTCGTGTTCTTTTCTCTGGCGATAACGACGACATTGTTTCAGTCAGCTGACGAACGAACTCTGAGTCTTCAATGTTCGGCTTTGTAGGCACGAAGAAATCGGACGGAATGCGCAGAGTTGACCCGTAGGTCATTAATGCCGGACTGACGGATGAGTCTTCACAAAGGACGGTACGAAGTCCTAGTAGCACCGTAGATAATTCGCTGCTCCATTTGTTGCCGGTCGCTCTCGCCATCAGCGCAGCCTTAAGAGATCGATGCCATCGTTCGATCTGACCATTGGCTTGAGGGTGAAATGCGGTGGTACGTATTCGAGTAACGCCAAGTTTTTTCATTAATGCACGAAACAATGACGACTCGAATTGTCTCCCTTGGTCCGTAGTAAGTCGCAGAGGGCAGCCAAAGCGCGTAATCCATCCATCATATACGGCTTTTGCGACTGTTTCGGCGGTGACGTCACGGGTGGGAATTGCTTCGGGCCATTTAGTGCAGCGGTCGATCATGGTGACTAGGTATCGATAGTCATCCGATGGTGGTAGCGGTCCGACGATATCTACGTGCAGGTGTTCAAAACGCGACGCTTCTTGAAATGCGCCGAGCGGGCTGGTTACGTGTCGGTGGACTTTAGCGCGCTGACACCCGATGCATGCCCGGGTCCATGTATTTACGTCCTTGTTAATTGACGGCCAGAAAAACTTATTTGTCATTATATTTCTTGTTGTCCGTATTCCGGGGTGACTTAATTCATGCTGTGCTTTGAAGGCTGCAACACGGTAAGCCGGTGGTAGATATGGTCGAATATTCGTTGTTGATGTTTCACACCACACGGGTCTTTGGACTCCGGGTAGATTTACGCGCGTAAACTTCAGATGCGATTTGATTTTGCATTCCCGAAGCTCTGGATCTTTCTCTTGGTCTTCTGCTAGTTTTTTGTAGTCGACGACAGCGTTCAGTAGTTCAACTTCTGCGATACGAGATAATGCGTCGGCTACTTCGTTTTTGTTGCCCTGAATGTACTGAATGCTCGTACAGAATTGGCTCAAGTAGTGAAGTTGACGTTCTCGTCTCGGCGTGTCGCTGCTATTGGGTGATCTTGTTAGCGCGTACGTCAATGGTTTATGGTCAGTGTAAATTGTAATTTCGTTGCCCTCTATCAGTCGACGAAAGCTCTTCACTGCTGTGTACATCGCTAGGAGTTCGCGATCGTATACACTGTACCTTCGCTGCGTCTCGCTCATCGCCTTTGAGTAGAAAGCGAGTGGTTTCCATTCATTGTCGACCTTCTGGTGGAGGGCCGCGCCAACACAGGTGTTCCGAAGCATCAGTGTATAAGCACATCGGAGCATAAGTCACCGGGTGCGACAAAATTGTAGCCTCGAGGATGCTTTGTCGGCACTTCTCGAAGGCTTTCTCTGATTCCGGCGTCCATGCTATCGGAGTTTTGTCATTTTTTTTGCTGTTATGAAGGTATCCATTAAGTAATTGTTGTTGCTCGGTTTGGTGGGGTAGACAGCTCCGGTAAAAATTGATCATACCCAAAAATCTTCTCAATTCTTGAACATTAGTAGGCTTTGGAAAATTAATTATGGCTTGTATGCGTTCCTCTGTGGGTTTGATTCCGTCCTGTGAAACTTCGTAGCCGAGGAATTGTATTCTGTCCTTGCCAAATTCACACTTGTCGACATTCAACGTGACACCATATTTGTTCAGTCGATCTAGGACTTGCCACAGATGTTGTTTGTGCTCGGATTCATCCTTCGAGTGCACAAGTAAGTCGTCAACGAAGCAGAATACATTATCATCTAGCCCACGTAGCACTTCATGCATGAATGGCTGAAAGGTCTGGCCAGAATTGCGCAAACCGACCGTCATTGCATTGAACTGGAACAATCCGAAGGGGGTTATTATAGCCGTTTTCGCAGCATCTTCCTTTTCAATTGGAATCCAATAATATGCCATTTTCAAATCCAATTTTGTAAAGATTTTCTTCCCGTGTAACTGGTACGTAAAATCTTGAATTCTTGGGATGGGGTAACGATCGGGAACTGTCACGGCATTAAGTCTTCTATAGTCGCCACACACACGCAGAGAGCCATCCTTTTTCTTGACAACGTGAAGAGGACTGGCCCATGGGCTGCTCGACGGTTGGCATATGCCCATTTCCATCATCTTCTCAAATTCTAACTTCGCCGCTTTGTACTTGTCCGGAGGTAGGGGGCGTGGTCTTGAGTAGATTGGTTGCCCCGTTGTTTGTATGCGGTGAGTAACGCTGTGCTTGGATGGATGCTTGAGTGACATTGGTCGTACAACATCTGGAAATTCTTTTAAGATGTCGTGATAAGCGTGATTGAGATTGATCACGTAGACTGCTTCTTCGGTGCTCCGTACTCTGATGGTGTTCACACTGAGATCGGTAATGCGGTCGACGAGTTTCTTTTGATGTAGATCAACCAACAACTTGTGTTTTGCCAAAAAATCTGCGCCCAGTATCGATGTCTTGACGTCAGCAACGGTGAATGTCCATTTAAAACTTCTTCGTAGACCTAGGTTGAGCTCCAGTGTTCGCTCTCCGTAGGTACGAATCTCTGTTCCGTTCGCGTCATATAATTTGCAGGCGCTTCCGTTCGGCTTCGCATATTTCTTGTTCTAGAAATAGAAATAGAAATATTTATTTGTCAATGTAGGTAAATTTTACATATAGGTGTTACATTGGTTATAATAGGTCGCTACATTGTACCCACAGGCATACAAATTTTAATAACTTATTGTACATAATCTTAATCTAATTTTAACTATATTGACTTACACTAAACAATCCCACACTTACATAAAACTGAGAGCACAAAACAAAACAAAATTAAAACAATAACATCAAATAGACTAATCAGACTTATGTTCCATAAACTCAGTTATAGAGTAAAAACATTTTTTAATTAGGAACTCTTTGAAGACTTTTTTTAAAAGTGCTTAATTTTAAATCTCTGATATCTTTGGGAATTTTGTTATAAATCGTTGGAGCCATTTGGTATACGCTTTTTTTACAGAGAGCTGTATTACATTTATCTATACTAAGAATATTTGATTCTCTCTTCCTTAACCTAATATCTGCAGGGTCTCTAATATGAAATAAATGCGGATTATTTTTGACAAATACTGCTATCTCATATACATATAAACTAGGAAACGTAAGTAATTTTAAATTTTGAAAATGTTTATGACAACTATCTCTTGAATGTAAATTACATATTGCACGAATACATTTCTTTTGTGCTAGGAACACTAAATTTTTATCGGTGGAATTTCCCCAGAACACTATTCCATACCTTATGATTGATTCCACATAACTATGATAGGCAACGAGTATCGTTTCATGATTTACATGCTTAGAAAGCTTGTGAAGCGCATAGGCGAAACTGTTTACTTTCTTACATAATTCCTCTATGTGTAATTTCCAAGATAGTTTACAATCTATAGTTAATCCTAGGAGTTTGGTGTAATCTTTTTTTGCAATTGATACTCTTTCATATACAATGTTTAACGGATCGTGGTATTGTCGTTGATTGAATTGCATGATATGAGTTTTATCTAGATTAATTTTTAAATTATTATGTTTTAGCCATTCTATTGTTTTCTTTAGCGTGTTATTTACTTCCTGTTCATGATCATAAGATTTATCAGATTTTATGACTATTGTGCTATCATCAGCAAACAATATGGTTGGGTGAATCACATTTTTTGGGAGGTCGTTAATGTAAATTAAAAATAATAAAGGTCCGAGCACACTTCCTTGGGGTACTCCGTACTTCACCGTTCTATATTTTGACCTGTGTTTAATTTCCCGTTTAGTTTTAATGTTAATATTTACAATATCTGTGTACTGCTGGCGGTTACTTAAATAAGATTTTAATAGATCAAGACATTTACCACGTATTCCATACCTAGACAGTTTGTCGACTAAGATTTTATGATCAACATAATCGAACGCCTTGGTCATGTCCATATACAAGGCGCATATAGGTACCTTATTATCTACACTGTGCATATTTGTTTAAGAAAGTCGAAAATGGCTACATTTATTGACTTATTTTTTCTAAAACCTTTTTGTTCCGGGACTAATATATTTTTGTTCTCCAAAAAGTTGTAAAGACGATTGTAGATTGCTTTTTCAATAATTTTAGAAAATATGGGAATTAGTGCTACCGGTCTATAGTTTGTTATAAGGGTTTTATCCCCTTTTTTATAAAGTGGCTTAATAATGGATACCTTCAATTGCTCTGGGTATATTCCCGTTTCAAAACATAGATTTATAATTTAACTAAGTGGATAACAAATAATATTATGTACTCTTTTTATTATATTTGTTGTTAGATCATCATTACCCGTACTTTTTGTGGACTTTAGTGAGCGTATTATTTTTGAACCTTCATCTGGCGTAGTTGGACAGAGATAAAGAGAGTCCGTAACTCTATCTATTTTTGGTAAGTTTATATCATTGTTTGGGGTAATTTGATCTACATAGAAGTCATTGAATGCATTACAGATATCTTCAGTATTAGTAACTTCTTTGTTATTATAAATAATTTTTGTTAAAGGTTCACGTGGCAGCTGGACTTTGTTATTATTTATTATTTGCCAAGTAGCTCTGCTCTTATTGTTAGAAGTATTTATATAATGATTATTTTCTGCATATTTTGTTAATCTTATAATTTTTTTATATCGTTTTGTGTATGAGATGTACTTGTATTTATTATCATCAGTTTTTACTTTACGATATTGCCATAATAGTTTACGTTTAATTTTACTACACTCTTTTATACCTCGTGACATCCATTTTTGTTTTTTATTTATGGTTTTAGTAATAATTTTCTTGGGGAAGCAAAGGTCATAAAACAATTTAAATGTATCTAATAGGTAGTTATAAGCTAAATTAGGATCAATACACTCATAAATTTCACTAAAGCTAAGGCTCCTTATACACTCTATAAACTTTTCTACATATTCTTGTGAATAATCGCGAATTTCTATTTTCCAAGAATGTAAAGCACACGTTTTTTTTACATTGCATTTTAATATTTGAGCAGTGTGATCCGATAATGCTGTCTCTATTATTTCACCTTTTTTGCTATGACTATTATGCAGGATATTGTCTATGCATGTACCGCTAGACAATCGCGTTGGTTCTTTAAATAGTATTTTTAAGTTAAATCCAGCAACCGTACTGAGAAATCTTTTTGTGGCTACATCATTTTTCAATATATTTATATTAAAGTCTCCACATATTATAATAGTTTTGTTATTGTTTCCACGAGTAATGCAAATAAGTAAATTTTCTAACATTTCAAAAAATAGTTCTAAATAAATTTTAATGTTTTGACACTTTGGTACCCTATAAATACAATACTATAACATTATGCTGAGTGAGTTTGATGCCACAGCATTCAAAAATATTCATTTTAGATAATTTCTTTACTTGCTAATTTCTTCACAGCTAATACGGATATGTCGGCCCCCGTATCGACAAGAAATTTCTCCTTGCTTCTAATATCGATGACACATAGGCCGTAACTGGCTTGGTTCACATCGACACCCGCTACAATCGATGTACGTTTTAGTTTTCCTGCTTCTGCTTGGAACACGGTGACTCACACTTCCGGGCCTTATCTCCATATCGCCAGTGGTAAAAACACAGCCAATCGGGATCGCTAGGCTTGCGGCTTTCACGCGAACGGGTCCTTGAATGCGAGCGTGACCGATTGCTTCGGTACGAGTGGCGAGAAGAATGGCGGTGTGGCGAAGATCTCTGGTTTGAGCGGATTTCGGCAATTTCCAGTGAAAGCTTCTCTATTTGCTTCGATAAATAGTGGAACTGCAAGCTTTCCAATATTGTTTTATCTTGAGAACACGATGAACTTGGTATGTGCGAACTCGGGGAAGCTGTGGTTGTAACTGCGGCAACTGTTGCTGGGTCGAAATGTTCTATCATAACGTCGGCCATAGCGGCTAGGCCATCAAGCGTTGACTCGGTGTTCACGGACAGGACGGCACGAACTTGATTGGGCAAATGGTTAAGCCACATAACTTTGAGCGCTTGATCCGTCATAAATTCTCCGCTCAAATCACGCATCTTGCGAAGTAGCTGGCTAGGTTTCATGTCGCCGAGCTCGAGGCCGCTAAGTAACTTCTGTAGGCGTCGCTGATCGGTTTCTTGATATGTCATCAACAGTCTATTCTTGAGCGTGGTATACTTCTTTGTTTCCGGCGGTTTCAATATGATATCGCCTATTTGTTCTAAATCGCTGCATCCTAGCAGCGGTATCACGAGATTAAACTTTTGATCTTCTCCAATCTTGCTGGCTGAGATGGCAGCTTCAAACTGCGCGAACCACAGGCGCGGGTTTTGTCGCCAAAACGGAGGCAATCGCGCAGGCAGTGAGATGGTAGCAACATTGCAGTTGCCTGTCGATACTCCTTGTGCGTCGCTAAACTCTTCGGTCTTGTCCATGTTGTCAGGCGATTGTATTCGGATCACGTCGGGGTCACCAATTTAGCTGCCTTGATTATTTCGGGAAGATTAGAGTGAAAACTAGAAGAACAGTAAAATCTTGGAATATATTTCAGATATTTTGACCTACTAAAGTATACAAATTATTAACTCTAAGGGTAACATACATCTGCCGTAAAACATTTACATCAGCCAATCAGCGCAGACCGACATTACAGAGAAAGAAACACTGCACTCGGCCGCCCGTGATGTTCTCATATATAAACCCCACGCTATTTCAATATCATCAGCGACTCAAGGTCAGCGCTCGAAGCACTGGCTCGTCCCGACAATACCCACCCCATAGTAGTGGAAATCAAAGAACTATTAAAATCATTAGAAACATCAGGGAAGACATTATATTTCCACTGGGTAAAGGCACATGAGGGTATTGTCGGGAATGAGAGAGCGGACGCTCTAGCAAAGAAGGCAGCGTTAACAAAAAAGACTAGGCCAGCCTACGACAGCGTACCTGTATGCTACATGAAAAGATGCATTAGGCAAAATACGCTGGATGTCTGGCAGGACAGATACAGCCAAACTGAAACCGGACGCATCACAAAAATCTTTTGGCCAAACGTAAGAATAGCTCACAAGGCAATACGCAACACCCCTACCAGCAACATCAACACACAGCTGTGGACGGGGCATGGAGGATTCAGTGAGTACCTACACCGCTTCAAATTAAAAGCGAGCGCCCATTGCACATGTGACCCATCACAAAATGAGACGGTAGAACATATCATCGATAGTTGCCCCAGATTCACTAGGTGGAGGTATGACGCACAACAAAAAATGCGGTTAGAGATAAAGTCCGAGCTCTACTCCGAAATTATGACAGACAAGACAGACAGACAAATATTTTTGGACTATGCACATAGAGTAGTCAGAACGGTGGCAAAAGAAAATGGAAGCACAGTGGTCTAGGCCATATAAAGGGCGATACTTAGGTTAAGATATTAGTTTTAGGAAATATACACGTTTTAAAAAATTGTTTTATTGTTTTATATTATTTTAATTTTACTAATTTTATGGATTTATTTGTGATAATTATGTTTTGTAATCTTAGTTTTAAGCTTTCTAGTCATTGACATTAGGATGAGATGTAATAATTAAACTGATAGTGTTGTATCGTCTATGAATGTAATTAATGTTATATAGAAGCAATATAGTAAAAAGCCAAAGAAGAAAAAATAGAATAACAAATAAAAATCATTTAGAATAAGCTACAATATGGATAATGATAAAAAAAAGTTAAGGCTATAACAAAAGGAAAAATAATACTGTAGTAAAAACAAAATGGCGCCATTTACACTAGAAATAAGAAAAATGTAAATAGATATATTATTATAATTAAGAAATGGAATTGTAATATAAACTAATAAAATCAACAAATGTTAAATAGAAATAAGTTATAAACTGTTTACAACAAGGAAGACTGTACAAAATAAATAAATAGATTAATAAATAAAGAAATGTAATAGAATAAGGAAATGAACTTCTAAAGTTGATAATAAAGAAAACTCTGGAAAAATTATTTACCCTAAAGCGCCAATGTTGCCACACTACGATAGTGGCAGTAGTCGTCGGAGGCTAGTTACCCCAAAAAAAAAAAAAAAACCTAACCTAACCTAACCTAACCTTTTTTTTTTTTGCGGGGTGGAAAATCCTGCATGGATGTCCTCCGCCTTGGGGGAGGCGGAGGGGTCTGTCAGACTCCTACTGACTAAAAACCACCCCGGTGTTCCATCTCACACCTGCGCCGGGGGTCGCGGGACCGAATGATACTTCCGCAACCCCCAGCTGGTGCTGGCCCATGCCTGCGGGCCTCCTCGCATTAGCGGGGGGAGTGAGGTGTTAAACTCCCCCCGCAACATTTAAGAGGGGCGCGCGTGGAACACATCGCGCCGCCACCTCGGCGGAGGGCGGACAATACTCAGGGGCGTCCGTCGCCCACTACACATCCAGATGTGTAGTGGGCGACGGACGCCCCTGAGTCCGTCGCCCCTGGACCCATTTAGGGTGGCTGGAAGAGGGCATTGTCCGCCCTCCGCCGACGCCCGGTGCGTCTGCTGCGGGCCGGATAAGAGGATGAAATCTCCCTCTCCCGCTCCGCAGCTTCCTTCCGCGAGATGACTGTCTCGCAGAAGGAAACCACCGCGTCCCAGGACTCCTCGCTGCCAACCATCGAATTCACGACGGCCGGCAGCGACAAGTCACTGCCTACTCCAGAAATGAGGGCACGGCGCTGCTCCTCCCAAGCGGCACACTCTGCCAGCGTATGCAGCGCCGTGTCCTCCCGACAGTCGACGCAGTGGTGACACCGGGCGTCCGGCTCCCTGTTTATGCGACACAGGTACTTCCCGAAGCAGCCATGCCCCGAGAGTACCTGCGTCACCCGAAACGACAGGGAGCCGTGCCTCCTCCCGAGCCAACGCTCGAGTACCGGCCGGACCGCCTCTATAGTGACGAGGCCGGCGGTTGGGCGCGATAGCCTGTCCCGCCATTCCGCCACCAGGGCCTCGCGAAGCTGCGACCGACGCAGCCCCATGTGTTGCTGCATCGGCCTGTCGCCTTGTGCCAGCATCACCTCGCGCCACCGGTACAGTGACGCGAGTACTTTCGCCTCGAGGTCCCAGGGCGGGGATCCGGCCAGTACACAAGCCGCCTCGTAGGAGACCGTGCGATACCCCCTGATAACTCTGACGGCCATAGCTCTCTGCGGTCTCCGCAGAACAGCTATGCTACCGGCCGTCAGGTCAGCCGCCCAGATCGGGGCCCCGTACAGGGCTATCGATCGCACGATCCCCACGTAGAGCCGCCTACAGGCTGCGCTCGGGCCCCCCAGATTGGGAAGCAGCGTTGACAGCGCCCCAGCCGCGCCCATCAGCTTGGGCACCAGCCGCCGGAAGTGGGGTCCGAAGTCCCAATATGGCTGTCGAGCACCAATCCCAGGTACTTCATGGTAGGCTCGACAGCGATCCGGACCCCGCCAACCACTATGTGTGATCCGGCGGGTGGCGCCCTCCGGGGACCATGGAACATCATGGCCTCCGATTTGTTGAGGGCCACCTCCAGGCCGAGGCGCCGGATGCGGCTCACCACCTGTGAGACCGCCGCCGTCGCCAGCAACGCTGCCTCCCTGTGTGAACTCCCACGGGCCGTGACCAGCGTGTCGTCCGCATAACACGTCAGGTCCAAACCTAACCTAACCTTTTTTTTTTTGTTTGCGCTGGGAAAAAATGCGTTACGCATACCCGCCCATTGGGGGATGGGCGGGTTATGTGGGACTCCCCGGCTACTCCGGTATACCCACTAAAATAACCCAGCGGCACTCCCGCATCGTCTATTTGGAGGAGGACTGGGAAACCGGCTCAGCCTTTACGTCCAGTCCCCCACCGACGACCGCCCGCCTTTACAGCGGGGCCCGCACGCCCCTCCCTTTAGTGGAGGGGCCCGGGAACGGCCGTGAGTGCTCGGCCGTTCCCGCCCGACGAGGGTGGTGATCTATGCAATGCGAGCGAAGGCGCCCCCACGCCTGTCGCCCGCTAATCACCACCAGAAGGAGGGAGGCGACGATCGTACAATCGCCGTCTCCCACCCCTTCTTCGCCTGCGAAGCGGCGGCGCGAGAGGATCATCCTCCCGCGCGCGCTCCGCCGCCTCCTTTTGCGACATGACATTCTCGCAAAAGGAGGCAACCGCCGCCCAAGCCTCCTCACTCCCCAGCATGGAGTTCACCACACTGGGAAGTGAGAGGTCCATCCCGACCACATCTGTCAGGGAACGGCGCAGCTCAGCCCAGGCTGGGCACACCTCGACGGTGTGCTGCGCCGTGTCCTCCACGGCTCCACAGTCGTGGCACGCCGGGGTTTCCTCCCTCTGGATACGATGCAGGTGCGTTCCGAAGCAGCCATGCCCGGACAACACCTGCACCAGACGGAACGAGAGGAAACCATGGGACCGCCCGAGCCAGTCCCGCAGGACTGGACCGAGCGCGTCCAGCGTCCGGCGTCCAAATGTGGCGGAGGCGAGGTCCCGTGTCCAGTGTAGGACGATTGCGTCCCTCGCCTCCCGCCGCACGGCATCCCGCTCTTGCGCGGCGGGGCGCTCACCCAGCGCCCTACGCCGCGCCACCCATTCGTACACTTTGGCGAGCACCCATGCCTCAAATTTCCCAGGGAGGGGTGCCGGCCAGAGCGCACGCTGCTGCGAAGCCCACTGAGCGGTAGGCCCTCGCCACCCGCTGTGCAATGGCCCGTTGGGGCCTGCGGATGGCGGTTGCATTCTCCCTCCTATGGAGGGAGTCCGCCCAGATGGGAGCCCCGTATAGGGCCATGCTCTTGAGGATGCCGGCATAGAGGCGCCGGCATCGCTCCTTGGGCCCGCTTAGGTTCGGGAGGAGCCATGAGAGGGCGTCCGCGGCTTTCAGCAGGCGCGTCGACAGCCCGCTGAAGTGCGGGCCGAAGCGCCACCTGCTGTCCAGCACGAGGCCCAGATACTTCATCTGGGCCCCGACCCCTATTCGGACGCCCTCCACCACGATGTGGGCGTCAGGAGGGCAGCGCTGCCGAGGCCCGTGAAAGAACACGGCCTCGGTCTTATTCAGCGCCACCCTCAATTCAAGATGGCGGATCCTGCCTGCCACTGCACCGTAGTGCCTGATCTTGGCTGTCTTGTCCACCAGAAGGACCTCTCGGTCCCTCAGGTAGTCGGCCAGGATCACCCGCAGATATTGGGGCACTCCGTGGTACCGGAGTGCCTCCAATATGGTCGAGTGGGGCACGGAGTTGAAGGCGTTGGCGATGTCGAACGACACCGCCAACACTCCGTCCCCAGCCTCGACCGCTTCCCGCACTTGGCCCCTTAGTAGGGCCAACGCATCGACCGTCGAACGCCCTTGTCGGAACCCGAACTGGGCGTCCGACAGGTCTGGCCCTACCTCCCGCAACTGGCTATTTAGCGGGGTGGCGATGATCCCCTCGAACAATTTACCGACCTCATCGAGCAGAACGATGGGCCGGTATGCCGAGGGGGAGTCCACCGGGCGTCCCTCCTTCCGGAGCAGGCAAAGCTGCCCCTCCTTCCAGATCCTCGGGAACCTCCCAGCCGTCAGGCACGCGCTGAAGAGGTCCCGAAACCTCTGCTCCATGAAGGACGCTGCGATGGCCACCACCCGTGCGGGGACGACATCTGGTCCAGGGGCCGTCTTCTTCGCGCGGAGGGACAGAACACCCGCGCGAAATTCCTCCGCTGACACTGGAGGTACCTCCTCCTCCGGCGAAGCCACCACCCCCCCCAGCGGGGGGTTCATCGTTGGAGGGGTGAATTCGGTCCTGTGCGGAAACAGTGACCGAACCACCCCATCCAGCAACGCCAGCTCTAGGGTCTCCGTTATTGGGGGACCATATGGACGCAGCTGGCTCCGCGCCAGCTTGTATGGTCTCCCAAACGGATCCCTGTCGAGGCCCTCCAGCATCTTGGCCTTTGCCGAGTCCTCGGCGGCGCACATTGCCGACTTGAGGACCGTCTTTGCCTCTACGTAAGAGGCGTAGTGGCGGTCCTCCTCGGCCTGACATCGGCCGGCGCGCCGCCGACTCCGCGTGTAGGCCCTCCTGGCCTCCACGCACTCGGCTCGGAGCCCCGCCAGCTCCACCGTCCACCAATAAACGGCGCGACGGGGAGGCGGACGGCGAGACCGAGGCATGCTAGAGTTGCACACCTCGGTCAGGGACCTCCGGAGCTGAACCGCTGCGGCGTCCACGTCCGTGCCCTCCACAGGGGGTGAGAGCCAGTCCTGGAGGAACGCTGCCTCCAGGGCTGCCTCCCGGTCCAGGCGGGTGAGAGCCCACTGCGGGAAGGGAGATTGGCCCGAGCGGGCCATCCCCCGCGGGCTCTGGGTGGAGATGTTGAACCGCACATATCGGTGGTCCGACAGGGTCTCCACCATCTCCACCCGCCAGTTCACGACGCGTGTGGCTAGCACAGGGGTGGCGAACGACACGTCCACCACTGACCCTCCCTGTTGCCGCACACACGTGTGAACATCCCCCCTGTTCAGGAGGGACACGCCGCACGAAGCCGCCCAAAATTCGACGGCGCGCCCCCGGACGTTACAGGACGCCGCTGGGTTGCCCCAGGCCACCGCCTTGGCGTTCAGGCCGCCCAAAACGACGACCTGACGTGGTGCCGCCCTCTCGACGACTGCCGTAAGGACCTCGAGAAAGTTCTCGAAGTCCCTTAGAGGGCGGTTTGGGGAGATATAGACCCCGACTAGGGCTATTTCTCCCCACGCGGCGTCCACGTATCCCGGACCCCTCTCTAAAAGCGAGAGGGGAGGGGAGTCCGTGGCAGGCCGCGACACCAACGCCACCAAGCAGTCCCGATCACCCAGCCAACGGCCAGGTATCGAGTACGGCTCGGCGACCACCGCCACGTCCACCAACCACTCGGCCACAGTCTGCATCAGCAGATCCTGGGCCGCTCTGCAGTGGTTGGTGTTCGCCTGGAGGATGCGATGTTCGACCCTACCCATTAATGGGACATCGCACCCTCCTCCTCCACAGCCGCTGAAGTCCCAGCTACTGGGACGGCGGTGGCAGTTACAGGCCGGGTCGGCGCCTGTATTTTGCCCTTCTTAAGGGGAGGACTGCAGTTCCTCCCCTTCATAATATGTCCCGCAGGGCGGCTACTAGCGGCACATACCGCGCAGTGCCGTGCGGCGGCCTTGCAGGAGGCGGATTTATGCCCCTCCTTGCCGCAGCGGTAGCAGCTGTCCGTCCTATCTGCGCTGGACGGACAGAGAGCTCGGGTGTGGCCGATGCCGAAGCACCGGTAACACCGCAGAGGCTGGTCCTCAAGTGCTCGGACCGCACCCGAGCTGAAGCCGACGGCGAGCCGTCCTTTTTCGAGGACGGCTCTGGCAGCGCCGACTGGGCACTCCAGGCGAATAGAGAACATGCCGCCGCGCCCGGACCGGATGCCCCCGCCCTGCACCGCTGCGACTTCGCAACCCCCAATGGCTGCGATGGCTGCCACCACCTCCTCCTTGGTGACGGAGTCGTCCAGATCCATCACCTCCAAGGCCGCCGACTTCACCGGCCTGGCCACTTTCGCCGCATCCGCGATGACCTCCTGCAGCTTCGCTGCGAAGAGGTCCGCGTTCTTACCGCCTTCCGCTCCCGGGAACTCGAAGATTCGAGCCCCAGCCTGAGTCCGGCGGCACGAGACTTTGCCGATCCCCAGTTTGGCGGGATCGGCACTAGCACGCGCCCGCATCATTACGGACGCGTAAGTCTCTCCCCGCTCCGCAGCCTCCGCGGTGAGCGTCATCACGACGGCTGCGGTCTTGGGAGGAACCAAGTTCCTCTTGGTGCCGGCTGGGGTGGAACTCTTCGCCTTCCCTTCCCCTTTCCCGTGCCAGTCGACTGACCAGCAGGGGTGGTGGCGGAGACGGCTGGGGCTGGAGGGGTGCTCTTACCCTTCCCCTTCCCTTTTCCTTTGCCAGTCGCAGCCGACTGGCTGGGAGTGGTGGTGGCGGGGACGGCAGGGATGACAGGTGCCGTCCTTTTGCCCTTGCCCTTCCCCTTACCGACCACCCTCGTCCAGCCCTGCTGGTTGGTCGGGGTGGTCGAAGGGAGAAGGGTGTCCTCCCTCTGAGAGGTAGGCACCGGCTCCACTCGCCTATTGTGTTTTTGGCTCCTTCGCCGAGCCTGAGCCCGAGGAGCCATCGGACACGACCTTGAGGAAGCTCCGCTTCCTCGATGCCGAACGTGATCGAAGATCGACCACCATCGAACCCGCATCCGATGTAATGGGCTCAATGTCGGAGTCCGACATGTCGCCCACACTCCCGCCGTAGAAGGCTCTGCCTTCACTCGACGCCTCAGCGTCGCGTTGGCCCTGAGAAGGGCCGTTTGGTTGGCCCAGAGAGGGGCCTTTGGGTTGGACCTGAGAAGGGCCTTTTTTCATGAAATGCCCGAGGGCATCCCGCGCAGGTTTCGGCATGCCGAACAAAGCAAAATTCGTAGCTCTCAACGCAATAGGTAGCTACGAAGCACAGTGCACTTTAGCCGTACCCAGTCTGCCACTCCGTTACGGTGGTCAGAACTGGGACGTTTCCAAGGAATGCGACGTGGACGCAAGCACTGTGGGGTGGTACCCCAAACCTTTTTTTTTTTTTTTTTGATAAGGCAGGGGGAATGCTAATGCATGCCACCCGCAAAGAGTGTCTGCGGGTGGGTATGTCGGACTCGCACCGACTAAACCTAACCTGCCGTGGACTTCTTCTGGCGCCTGATGGGGGGAGCCCCGGGAACGCGGGTATGCTGCTCCGGTGCCCCCCTTTTGCGCCGTGTCCCAGATGGTCGGGACACGCACCCGGGGAGGGCTGTGAGTTGCCCTCCCCATTTGCCGACTCCTGCCAGTACGGCACAGCGACTGCACCACAAACAGTTCGCTGTCTTCCCGGGGCTGCTTGCACGTGGCGGCAGTAGAGGACACTTCTCATACTGCCACCGCAACCCCGAGGGGAGTAGGGCTAACGGCTGCCGCCGCCGCCCCGACTCGTAGCAGCATTCGCCTGGGTCACTGGGGGAGGCCCCTGACAAGAGCGCAGGGTCTCAACCTCCGCCGACAGTTTGGCGAGACGTCCCTCGAGGGAGGAGAGTCCCGGTTCTCCACCTCCAATCGCTCAGCCTCGCCCCCGTACGTCCGAACGTGCAGACTTCGCCTAATGGCGTGCTTTAGCGGCCCTAGGATGTTCGAGGACCTATCCGTGGCCTTCTCCACCACGGACAGAGCCTCGAGCAGTCTAGTCCCAACATCAGCCGTAGGCCGTAGGCTGATGTCGGAGCTCCTCCGCTACGTCTTCAACGCGGGGCCTCCTCCGTCTACGAGCGGGGTCGGCTCGCTCCCGATCCCGCTCGGCGGCCTCCTTCTGGAGCATGACTGCTTCTCAGAAGGAGACCATGGCGGCTCATGTGGTGGAGTCGCCTGCCAGCATCGCATATACGACTGCCGGCGGCGAAATATCCCGTCCGATCTCAGCGACCAGGACTCGCCTCTCGACCTCCCAGGCCGGACACTCTTCCAGAGTGTGCTGGGCTGAGTCCAGGTCGCTACCACAGTGGTGACATTGTGTCGTTGCTTCTCGGCCGATCCGACTCAGATACCCGCCGAAACACCCGTGTCCGGTGAGTATCTGAGTCAGTCTGTAGGTGACGTTACCCTCCCTCCTCCCCATCCAGGCTTCGAGGTAAGGCAGGATGGCGCCGACGGCACGCTGGCGCGCGTTCCGCGGCAATTCTAGCCGTGCGCGCCACTGTGCAAGTACGCGCCGGTGTGCTTCCCGCCTGTAGGCAACGAGCGTCTGCTCTGGCACCTCACCGCTCTCCCGGTGGACGCGGATTGGTTCCCCAAACCTAACCTAACCTTTTTTTTTTTTTTTTTTGTTACGCATACCCGCCCATTGGGGGATGGACGGGTTATGTGGGACTCCCCGGCTAGCCCGGTATACCCACTAAAATAACCCAGCGGCACTCCCGCATCGTCTTTGTGGAGGAGGACTGGGAAACCGGCACAGCCTTTACGTCCAGTCCCCCACCGACGACCGCCCGCCTTTACAGCGGGGCCCGCACGCCCCTCCCTTTAGTGGAGGGGCCCGGGAACGACCGTGAGTGCTCGGCCGTACGAAGGCAAAAAAAAAAAAAAAAAACGAAACGGTACTCTTATAGATTCCTCATCTCTGTCTGTCTGTCTATCCGTCCGTATGTCACAGCCACTTTTTTCCGAAACTATAAGAGCTGTAGGTAGGTACTTGAAACTTGGTAAGTAGATGTATTCTGTGAACCGCATTAAGATTTTTACAAAAATAGAAAAAGAACAATAATTTTGGGGGGTCGCCATACATAGAACTGAAACTCAATTTTTTAACTCAAATCTCGTGTATATACCCCATTGAGAATGTTTCGCCGGAGCGTCTCAACTGGGCCGGGCCGTGTTGAAACCGGTAGTAGAGACACCCGCTGAGTTTGTTTCGCTGGGTCTTCTCAGTTGGGGCGCATTGGATCCGGTGGTAGCATTAAAGCGCGACCGTCGTTATTAACACAAGGTCCGTCATAATAATATCACCTTAATATAGACAGAACCATTGCCAATATGTATTACAAATATTAGACTTAAACTAGATAATTAAACTTAAACATAATCTCTTGACAATAACCTGATACGATAAATATCATTGCTGTTATTAAATAAATTTTATTAATGTTTTAATACCATTAATACAATGTGTACCTAAATATCTATGTTACTAAAAATAATAATGTATACATCTATAATACTACAAATATGTTCTGACTATTTACAAGCGCTTTTTTGAAGTCTACGTGAGTAAAAACCTTTTTTATTTTTTATTTTTTTTATTTTCATGTTTACAACTTAAACTTAGAAAATTAAGGCGTTCACAACTTAATGTATTTTTAAGATTTTGTTTTCGCTGCGAGCGCAGTGTAAGCATGTCACTCGCGCGCGGGCTCAAACAGAACTCAATATATCATAGTCTTATCGAATTCTCTGGGGTAACTCTGCTGACTGATGGTGATAAATGAACTCATGAGCACTCAAAATTCACGACTCGATAAATTGGAAAATCATTTTCTAGAAATAAAAAGCCAATATGCTGAAATTAGGACCAACAATAACGAATTGGAAAAGTCAATATCATATGTATCTGACCAACTGTCTAGTCTGGAGGTCAAGATATCTGGATTAGAAAAAGAACGGCACATAATGAGAAACAAGTTAACTATGCTTGAAGAAAAACTAGAAAATCATGACCGAAATCTCATTAAAACTTCGGTAGAACTGCGTAATATACCTAAGAGAGTGGCCGAAACCAAATCCATGTTATATGAAACGATTACTCATTTATGTAAGCAGTTAAACATAGATATAGATGTCAGTCAAATTCGTGATATAGTCCGACAGCCCTCAAAAAAAGAAAAACCAGCCTCAAACATCACGCTGGAATTCTCGAACACGTTACTGAAAGCTAAATTTCTCAGTAGTATCAAGCAATACAATAAGCAGAATCCTAATAATAAGGTAAATTCATCACACATAAATATAAAAACAACCGAACAACTGCCGATCTTCATTACGGAACAATTAACTCCCCACGCTAAAAAAATATTTTATCTGACAAGAGAATTTGCAAAACTAAATCAATACTGCTTCTCTTGGACTTCGAACGGACGTATCATGCTGAAAAAGGACCCAAATAGCCAGACTATAATAATTAAAAATGAAGAAGAACTCCAGAAACTGCCCAATGTATGACTAGTTCCACTAATACTAGTATGCCATATTCACTGTTATTTTACTGCTATTTATCGTTATACTAAATGTTATTTTATATATGTTCTACTCACCCTAATTTGCTTTTTCAAACTTATTTTTAAATTATTAGATAACACCAAACACCCACTAAACCAAATCCAAATTTCACCAACCTGTGATAGACATGAACCACTACATGAAAACACACTATATACTAATTATTGATTATTTTACGTACACATCGTACACAACAACAAGTCGTGAAAATTCAAGATACTTTTACTTTACCTCTACTACGATTATTATTTATAACTTAAAAATGTTTGCAAATATTAGCTCTAAAATTGAACGACGTTACAAGCCAGCTGAAGTAATTTACTGCATAGTAATGGAGACTACACATTTTATCTGCTTTTTACATGTACCCATTTTGTACTTAAACGATTTCCTTCTAAAATGATAAATAACAACATTGATTTAATAAATAGTGTTGATCAACTCTCCGTTTCTGAAGTCCATACATGCATTCCTGAACAAACTACAAGCTACATGAATCATTCGAATAATTTCTTAAAAATCTTCACTTAAAACATACGATCTATAAACTGCAATTTTCTCAATTCACAAACATTTTTACACCGATTTTCTTTTGACAACGACCTGTTAATTTTGACTGAATGCTGGTTATCATGCTCCAGCAATACTATCGTACCGGTCCTTCATAATTACTCTGTTTTCAAGACTACAAAACACATCAATCAAAGTGATGGTGTAGTTATATATATAAAATCGGAACTGTTAGCTGTTTGTGAAGAACTTGACCTTAATCAAACTGCTTCAGGTATCTTAGTAAAAATTAACTCTAACATAGCTGTAGTATGTATCTACCGATCACCATCTACCGATAATATCAACAACTTTTTAATAGGTCTCAATAATCTATTGCCATCACTTACTAATTTCAAAACAGTTATAATAACCGGTGATCTCAATATAGATATTAAGCCTAGTACTCTTGACGCACGTGCACACGAATACCTAAATTGCCTAGCCTTTCACGGTTTCCTACCAGCTCATACGGAGCCTACTCGAGGTAACAACTGTCTAGATCATACTATCTTAAGAACAAAGTCTCGGACACTCTCATTTATATTTGAATCGACAGTTAAAGATCACTACTCGACTCTGCTCTGTATAAGCAACCAAAGTATTCAGAAATGTGGCCCTCGAACTACCACTAAAATTGACTACGACGGACTTGATAAATCAATATCCCAAATAGATTTTAATTCTCTGTTTTCTATGACGAACCCAAATCTCCTAACAGAACACCTAGTAAAATTACTGAGGTCAGCCATTGCAAAGCATACAGTGCTCAAAATGGTGCCATCTAAGAAGAGACTACTCAAACCGTGGATTACGCCCGGCTTAGTCAGATGCATAAAACATAGGGATGCACTCCATAAAAAAGTTAAGCAATCTCCAAGAAACGAGATAATACTTATTAGCTACAAGCGCTATAGAAATTTCTGTACACGAATCCTGAAAAAAACAAAGAGACTTTATGATGCGGAACAAATAAATAAAGTTAGTCATAACCCAAAGCTATTATGGGACACTATAAAGCAAATAACTAATACAACAAAAATAAAAAATTCTTCAGCACTTCTATTTGAGAGTTCAACCTCACATACATAGTCTTGTAACGATATTAATTCTTTCTTCGTCAATATTGGGAAAAATCTTTCGGAGAATTTAAATATCCAACAGTCTTCACACCCGACCACTACCCCACAATTCACACACAAGCCCTCACCATGCTCATCTTTTGTGTTAGAACACACTAACCCGGCCGAAGTAAATTCGATTATACACTCATTACGCTTACGCCTTACGCTTCTACCGGTTGGGATGGTATATCACCAATTATCCTGAAGAGATATTCTCTATACCTGGCACCCATCTTAAGCCACATATTCAATCTTTGTTTCGACACTGCTGTCTTTCCAGATGCTTTTAAAAAGGCGATAATACATCCTATTTTCAAGGGGGGTGACGGGAGCCTTCCGAACAATTACCGTCCGATTGCAGTCTTAACTGTGTTGTCTAAAATACTCGAACGTCTTATCAATAAAAGACTGATCAACTATTTGGACCATAATAATTTTATCTCTTCTCATCAATTTGGATTCCGACAGAAAAAATCCACCTGTGATGCTGTTCATGAGCTGACAAAGTTTGTCGTTCGTAGCCTCAATGACCATAAAAAAGTTCTAACAGTATTTTTAGACCTCGCAAAAGCGTTCGACACGGTTCCCGTAAACACTCTCCTTGTCAAACTTGAACAAATGGGTATTAGAGGAGAACAAATAGAACTATTTCGAAATTATGTTACAAATCGTTCCCAAATAGTCAAAATCGATAATTACACTAGTCAGGAGCTACCTATTTAGTATGGTGTGCCACAAGGCAGCATATTGGGTCCTACGTTATTTCTAGTATTTATAAATGACCTTTGCCAAATGAAAATCCCACATTCAAAGACTGTATGTTATGCAGATGACACAGCATTAACATTTGTTGGTGATACGTGGTCAGAACTAGAACGCAGGGCTCAATATGGGATGGAACTGACATCGAACTGGCTTATTTCCCACACACTAACACTTAACACTGAAAAAACGAAATACATTACCTTTTCTATTAGCTCAATATCACAACCACGAACTCCACTCACACAGAAACTACACTCCTGTAATACATCATCTCAAACATCATGCACTTGTCCATCTATATCATCAGTTGGCAGTATTAAATATTTAGGGGTGACCTTAGACAGATGTTTAAATTTTAAATTACATATAAATACTCTCGTAGGCAGGGTACGTAAACTAATTTATATATTTAAAACTTTGCGCCATATTGCTAATCAAGCAATTATACGTAGTGTATATTATGCTATATGTTTGTCTATTGTCACCTACTGTATTTCCTGCTGGGGTGGTGCAGCAAAGACAATCCTTATGCCACTCGAAGTGGCACACAGAGCCATACTAAAAGTAGCAACATTTAGGCCTATAATGTTCTCAACGAATACGCTGTATAGCTCGTGTGATGTCCTGAATATATGTCAACTATTTATATTTCATACCATCCTTCTGCAACACAAAAATACTCCATACAAAAAAAATAACAAAACGTCGAAAAGACAGAATTTGTCTAATTCCGAAACCGAAAACATCCTTCACCAAGCGTTTCTCCTATTAGTTGGGCCCACACCTATATAATAAAATTAACTTAGCATACCCAATATACTTTACTTGTAAATATTTAATCAAATCATTTCTCCGACAAAAATCCTACGACGAAACGGAAGAATTCCTACAGTGATTACTTTAAATTATTTAATTTAAAGTAATCACTGTAGGAATTCTTCCGTTAGTAAATACGAGTACCTACATGTGTTACATTTGTATTATACATAAATTAAATCTGCCCACATTTATTTCTTAATACGATAATTATCACACGCTTTATATATTTATAATATTTATCTAGCAGCACAATACAACACACATACCCACACACACTAACACACACACACACACACACACACGCGCCCATTCAAACACACACGGACACACTATTTTACTGCATGTTATTTGTAATCTAATTTAGTATCTAATTAACTGTCAACTAATATCTAATACACATCTGAACTATTATTGTTAATCCTCATACCAAAGGGAAGCGGACTGTTGTTCCTCACTACAGGTTAGTAATTAACCTATCAAGGATAACAGAACTACCCCCACAAGATTGTATAAAAATTAGTTGTAAGAACTGCCATGTGAAACTATTAGTTGTAACTACAATCACTTTTTATGCAAATAAAGATTTTATTATGACTGCTGCTGAATAAGCTGTTAGAGCCATTTATAATTGTTGTATCTACGGGCACGACAATGAAACACGACGGCTCAACGCAGACTGATTTATTGTTAAAATACTCACCTAATACATAACACTTTTCCCTCTTCAATTTAACAACTTAATAAATATTAGACTTAAACTAGATAATTAAACTTAAACATAATCTCTTGACAATAACCTGATACGATAAATATAATTGCTGTTATAAAATAAATTTTATTAATGTTTTAATACCATTAATACAATGTGTACCTAAATATCTATGTTACTAGAAATAATAATGTATACATCTATAATACTACAAACATGTTCTGACTATTTACAAGCGCTTTTTTGAAGTCTACGTGAATAAAAACCATTTTTATTTTATTTTTTTTATTTTCATGTTTAAGCGTGTCACTCGCGCGCGGGCTCAAACAGAACTCAATATATCATAGTCTTATCGAATTCTCTGGGGTAACTCTGCTGACATTAACACCATATTTATATTGCAATAAAAAGCTGTTAGAGCCATTTATAATTGTTGTATCTACGGGCACGACAATGAAACACGACGGCTCAACGCAGACTGATTTATTGTTAAAATACCCACCTAATACATAACACTTTTCCCTCTTCAATTTAACAACTTAATATCAACAACTTAATATTAACTTACTGTAGTAACATTGACAAAACACAATAAAAGCAATTACAGTTTCTTTAATAACTCTTGACAGCGTATAGCAGCCTTCCTACGTACCCGAGTGATGTTATTATCAGCAGGTGGCGTGGGCGATGCGCTTGGCGAGCGTGAGGCCGAATGCCCTGCGGTATCCGCGCCCTCGACTATACTATCACAGAGCTCGTCCTTATCGACTGAATCTATACTGTTTTGTTGCGTTTGTTCAAAAGCCCGGGAAGACTCATAAGCGTCATATCGACCAAATACAAACTCGTAAATCGCGCCATTCATTACTTAATGAATGGCGCGATCTACGAGTTTGTATTTGGTCGATATGACGCTTATGAGTCTTCCCGTTACTAGTTATAACAGAATAAGAAACGGGACCTGTTCGCTCTGACACAATTCCCTCATCCCATTTGGGACCTGTTTTGCTATAAGTGCGACACATGACTGGCTCATTTTGTGCAAGCACCCGCAAAGGGCGGCCAACACTATGTTCGCGCCGTAAATGGTTGTTTCGTACACGCTCAGTGACATCAGGTCTTAGCAGATCAAGTCGTCCGCGCAACCGTCTGCCTAACAGAGCGACTGCCGGTTCGCGTCCTGTCGCACTTTGTTCTGTATTTCTATAAGTAAACAAAAACCTATTTAATGCCACATTAAGATCTTCTCCTTCAAACAGTGATTTTTTAAGTACTCGTTTCACCGAACGCACTGAATTCTCAGCGGCGCCGTTGGTAGATGGGTGATAGTGTGGTATTAATGTATGTTTGATTCTGACACATTCTAGATACCGCGCAAACTCGTGCGATGAAAAAGGAGGCCCATTATCACTAACCAAGTGTTTAGGTAATCTGAACCGCGCAAATAAAGATAAGATAAGATAAGATAAATACATTTTATTGTACACCATTATAAATAAAAGTTACAGGATCTCTAATAATTATAAAAAGGTACAATAGGCGGTCTTATCGCTTAAAGCGATCTCTTCCAGACAACCTTTAGTTGGACTATATTGTATGGAATTAGGAGTAGGGGTAGTGTATGGTGTCAAAATATAGAATATGATTAATTACTTAAGACTAATAGTGGTATCTACTTAATAGTAGTACTACCACTAATTACTTACATAATAGATATAATAATAATAGAATATTATTATTATATCTATTACAAATACAAATAAAAATATAAGTAATAAACATTAATATTCTGTTGTGATGAAAATATCAACTATATCTAGCAGGGTTATATGATGGACAAGAAAAAAAGGAACATTTATTGCAGCTGTGACAGATAATGTTTCGTCACAAGATTTTTAAACGTAGATAAAGATTGAGCGCGTCTTATTGATACTGGTAACGCATTCCAGAGACGAGCAGCTACAACAGTAAATGACTTGCTAAAGAAATTTGTGGAATGCGTTGGTAAGGTTAGCTGCAGGTTTTCTGATGATCTCAGTGACTTGGCATGCGTGTCATTGAGGAACTTGAAACGTTCTTTGAGATAATAGGGTGTTGAGGGATTAAAGAGAATATTGTACAAGAGAGATAAGATATGTGCATTCCGACGAAGACGAATAGGAAGCCACTTGAGTTTAGTACGAAATTCTGAAACATGGTCATATTTGCGAAGACCAAATATGAACCTAATACAGAAATTTTGGAGACGCTCAAGTTTGTCAAGTTGTTCCTGGGTTAAATCAAGATAGCTGGCGTCAGCGTAATCGAGAATAGGTAGAAGAAGAGATTGTGCAAGCGCAATTTTCGTGGTAATAGGCAGGAAATTACGAAGCCTTCGCAAAGATCCAGCAGAAGCAAAGATTTTACGGCTGACTTCCTGTACTTGCGGAGCCCATGAGAGTTCTATGTCTATTAAGATTCCCAAATTTCTAACATTTTGAGCCAATGGAATCACAGTATTATTCAAAGTAATATCGGGAATTTGTGACCAATCTACTTTACTTCGCATCCTAGTACTACCGATAACAATTGCTTGTGATTTGGCCGGGTTCACAATAAGCCCATAGCTATCACTCCAGGAGGAAATATGTATAAGATCTCTGTTTATGAGACGAATAGCTTCAGGCAGGTTATTGGGAGTTGCTTGACTGTAGATCTGGAGATCATCTGCATAAAGGTGGTAGGATGAAACTAATTTTTGGGAAATGGCATTAATAAATATTGCAAATAAAAGAGGAGATAAAACGCCACCCTGCGGCACGCCAACAGATGTATTACACCAGGAAGAATAAGAGTCTTCGATGTGAATCCGTTGACGTCGGCCAAACAGGTAACTGTGAAACCAATCAATTACCGTTGGAGATATGTTAAGAGAGCGTAATATGGCTAGCAATACATCGTAGTCGATGGTGTTAAAAGCATTACTGAAATCTAACAAACAGTGGTCTGAGAGTTTGCCATTTTCCATGCCAGATCTCACTTCATCAGTAATGTGAACTAGCGCTGAAGTCGTACTATGACCCGGACGGAAACCGGATTGGAAAGGATTCAGGAGAGAATTTTACAAAGGAAGGAATTGAGTTGGTTATGGATAAGGCGTTCAAGGGCTTTTGAGAGGAAAGGTAGTATGGATATCGGACGGTACTCAGAAAAGGATTGAGGATTGGATTTTTTTGGAAGCGGAGTGATTTGTGAATCTTTCCATTGTGATGGATAAGAGCCACTGGAAACGGAATAATTAAAAATGTGAGTAATAACAGGAAGGATTTCATCTAATATAGGAAGGATCATATTACGACTAACACAATCACTACCAACTGCGTTAGAAGTGATTGATTGAATACTCTTCTTAACATCACAATCGGTAAACTGACTAAAGAAAAACGGTGAATGATCAGGAGTTGGAAGCAGAGATAGATTTCTTATAGTATTTAATTTAACTGACTTATTCATATCAGACGACGATGAGAAATGCTGATTTAATAACTCAAAATTTAAGTCTTTTGGAATAGTTTCTTGACGAGATTTTCCAACTCCCAGTGATCTAAGAAATTTCCAGATCTTAGCTGGGTCTCCGTTTTCCACAGAGGTATGGATATGTTGGCGTTGCGCTTTCCTACACACTTTATTACAGTGATTACGAATAATAACAAATTTTTCCCAATTTTGTGGATTAGGGCGGGCCTTATACCTGGACTTAGCCGCTGCTTTTTTATTCATTATTGACTTAAGGTCGTCTGTCAACCATGGTGCTGGAAGGTGCTTCACCTTTACAGGGCGTACGGGGGCATGTTTGTTATATAAACGCAAGAGGCATTCAGTAAAAAAGTCCACTTTGACATCCATGGAATCAGCCGAAAAAAGAGGTGTCCAGTCTAGATTACTAGCATCCTCCCGAAGATTTTCTAGGTTCATCGCACGAAAACTGCGCTGCAGAAGAATTCTCGATTTAGCCTTGGGTGGACGAACCTTATAGGATAAGTAAATCAAGTCGTGATAGGAGAAACAGTCTGCAGAACACTGACCGTGCTTAATTACGTGCTCTGTAGAGGATACAACTGTAAGGTCAAGAAGAGAAGGAACGGAATTTGGGAAATGATGTGTGGCACTTAGCGGCAACACGGTCAGGTTATTTGATTCAACTGTAGAAATAAAAGTTGAAGCTCGAGAATCCTTCTTCAAGAGGCAGGTGTCAAAATCACCCATGATGATAACTTGGCTGTACGATGGAACAAGCTTTTCAAGAAGAATATCTAAAGAAGAGAAAAAGTTAATTTTTAGAGAAGGTGAATAGTAAACTCCGAGTAAAAGTTTAGTATGTTGGAGTTCAATTTCCAAGAAAAGATGCTCACCTGCATTTGGTGGTGAAGGTTGCGCTGAGATATCAACTATGGAGTATGGGATCTGTGACCTGAGATAAATAGCTACACCCCCACCACCACCTACCGAGCGATCATTCCTTACAAGATTGAAACCTGGCAAGTTATAAGAAACTGAAGGGAGACAAGGCTTTAGCCAAGATTCTGAGACAAGAATAGCATGTAAATTCTTACAATAACAAATAAAACGTCTTAACGAATCTATAACGAGCCGCGCTGACGTCGTAATAACTTTTTCAACCTCTATCCATTTTGAGTGTGCATCAATAACAACTAAATAATAAACATTATTAAACGGACCCAGAAAATCTTAAGTGCAATCGCGACCACGGCTCAGACGGCCATGGCCACGAGTGCAGCGGCGCAGCGGGTGGCGCGGGCCGCACCTCCCTGTAAGCGGCGCACTCCCGCGCTACGGACTCGATGACCGCATCTATGTTCTCCCACCACACATAATTGCGAGCTATTTGTTTCATTTTAACAATTCCCATGTGACCATCGTGGATTTCATTTAGAATGACATGTCTTAATGAGCTTGACACCACTATTCGATATCCCCATATTATCCATCCTTGATCAACATGTAGGTTATCTTTTCTGTCATAGTAAAATTTTAACAAACTATCGGACAGGTTGTTACTTGGCCATCCGTACATTATATAACCATATATTTTACTTAATAATGGATCCTTTACCGATTCAGTTTTAATATCTTTAAAGCTAATCGGAAAGTTTTCTTGAACGAAGTTTAGATAACTACATTCTCTGTCTTTGCATCTGAATTGATTATAATTCAATTCGAGAGGAAATCGAGAAAGAGCGTCAGCAAAACAATTTTTTGATGATGGCACAAATTCAATGTTGTAATCATAAGCTGCCAACTTAACGGCATAGCGTTGCAGTCTACTGGCCGCGGTCACGGGTAAACCTTTGTTTTTTCCAAAAATATAACTTAAGGGACGGTGATCACTGCGCAAAGTAAAGTGCCTTCCGTATATATATTGGTGGTGCTTACTCACTCCGAAAATAATCACCAACGCCTCTTTATCTAACTGTGAGTAATTAATTTCAGCCGAGTTGAGCGTTCTCGAAGCGCAACACCGGTATGTTCCTACCTCTCACTGCCATCCAAATACTTCTGCGACAGCACTGCGCCCACACCATACGCGCTGCTGTCCACCGATAAGATCAAAGGAAGACTAGCATCATAATGAGCCAGTTCAGGAGCGCTACTTAACACTTTTTTAATTTTTATGAATGCCCTATCACAAATATTTGACCATTCCCACTTAACATTTTTCTGCAATAAAAAGTTTACGAGCCCCATAAAACTTTTAAGTTGTGTGTCATTGGTAGGTTGAGGCGCTGCTACAATAGCCTCAATTTTTTATACTATCAGTATGTAAACCTTTATCAATTTTATAACCCAAGTATGTTACACTGTTTTTAAAAAATAAACATTTGGAGAAATTGATCCTTAAACCGTTTCGACTCAGCCTGTGTAACACGGCTTTTAAATTTGATAAATGGGTAGCTTTAGTTTTCCCGGTGACACAAATATCATCCGCGAATACCACCGTTGCCGGCAATCCAGCCAATGTCTCTTCCATAATTTTTTGGAAATTTTCCGGTAGGTATAGGTGTGTGTGTGAGTGAGTGTGTGAGAGTGAGTGCGTGTTTTTTGTGTCTAAAGTAAAGCAAAATATGTATAATTTGATTTACTTTATGCACCTATAGTATAAGAGTTTCAAGAACGTCATAGGATAGATTGTGAATCCACTCTACCAACATAGATTTACATTCGTGGTATGGTTTAGTATATATATTAATTTGTTTATTTATTTTATTATAATAAAATAAATAAATATTATATTATAATATTTATATTTAATATTTTAATATTATTATTTTATTTATTGGGTGTGGCAGCGACTGAAAGCAGCTGATCTTTGGAAATCCCTGGCCCTGCGGTGCCTGTACGCGTGTTGGCGGCTGCAGTGACCGTCGTGGTGCCCAAATAATACCTAAATAAGCTCAGTAAACACCATTAGAATTCTAAATGACAAGCGTGATCTGTTGCTGGGCAACAGTGTAACATGCGGTTGCGAAGAGCTACATCCACTGTCCACTGCTGCACTGCCGCGCAATTGGCTCCACTTACGCCTCAAGATCCAGGCTACCAATCAAATTACATGTCTGCGCAGAGCTCCAAAAAAATAATTATCCTCCGTGCAGTTTGCGCAGCACAGTTGACAACAGTGTGCCAAAAAGACTTTTTAATTTATTTTCTATAATGTACTTTTTAAAACTAGTTTAGTTACTCGTATATATATGTCGCAATCTGCGGGTCTGTCCTATAGTGGTCATAGGAACAGTAATGATGTCGGGCTAATTCAATGCCCACATTGCTCTCAGGCGCGCTTTTTTAAGGGTCAGCATGGCCTAAATGTGCATATTGGTAAGACTCATAAATCTCCTACCAATTCAGTGCATTTGGGCCAACCTGACCTTACATTACCTATATTGCAGTCGCAGTCCGATTCCTCTCCTTTCTGGCAAAGACTTTCGAATCTAAAATTAACTACACCGGTTGTTAAGCGTATTCCCCGAGGAGCACGCATAATAGCAGCTCAAAATTTATCCTACAGAATACAAAAAGTTTTAAATGAAAATTCCGAGTTCGCCTGGGAGCAACTGCTGTCTTTTTCTTTCAAAACTCTCCATGTTTCAGGAAATCAAACATCTCTGACATCAGCCATAAAAAAAAACTGTACAACCCAACAATACCATTGCAGTGAATCTGATCACCAAGCAAAAAACCATCATGGTGCTAAAATTGGACTTCTACATTCAAAAAACATATTCAGTAAAATAGAATCCAAAGTAAGCGATGGAGATTTACGAGGGGCAGCACAACTTCTTTTTACCAAAGACATCATTGCTCCTGACACGCCAGAAACCTTGACGGCCCTTATTGATAAACATCCACGTTCGGATCAGCCTCTCTTACCAACACCTTCCTCATCTCATCGCCCTGTCAATGCTCTTCAGGTAACAGAAAAGAACGTCAGAGCAGCAGTAATGTCTTTTAAGAATGGTTCCGCCGGGGGTCTGGACGCTCTTACGCCCCAACATTTAAAAGACCTCTTGTTTGGTGCCCCTGGTGATGCCGGTCGAGCCCTTCTTAAAGACATTACTGCACTTATAAATTTCATGCTTCAGGGAAAAGTACTTGCACAAATGTCACCTATCTTATACGGCGCCAATTTATGCGCTCTTAAAAAACGAGATGGCGGTATTAGACCTATAGCCGTGGGTTGCTTGTATAGGAGAATTGCTTCTAAGATCTGCTGCAAATATATCCGCACAAATCTCACAGAAAAATTTCAACCCATCCAGTTGGGATTTGGAAGTAAGGGAGGCTGTGAGGCAGCTGTGCATACTCTTCGTTCATTCATCACGCACAATGGTGGTGAGGTGATCTTAAAGGTGGATGTTAAAAACGCTTTTAACTCTGTTGACAGAACCACTCTTTTGACTGAAATTCAAAATTTTATACCGGAAACCTACGACTATCTGTGGCAATGTTATGGTTTTGACTCTAAATTATTATATAGATCTCACCTTGTGAACTCTTGCTCTGGATGTCAACAGGGTGACCCACTCGGACCTGCCATTTTCAGTCTTGCCATTCACCCTATAATTTCGACACTAAATTCTAAATTAAACATGTGGTATTTAGATGACGGAACCTTAGGTGGCGATGCTTGTACTGTACTACATGACTTGGAAACTTTAATAGACAGATTTCACACGATAGGTTTAGATCTAAATTTTTCAAAATGCGAACTGTTTCTTTTAGATACTCTCACTGCCGATAAGAAACAAGATATAATTGATAAATTTTCTATTATGGCTCCAAATTTAAAGATCATAAACAAACAGTCGCTTCGCCTCTTAGGCGCACCGATTCTGGAAGACTCATTCCCAACTTTTATTGAAGAACAACGCAACAAATTTGAAGAAAATTCGGTACGTTTGACTAAAATTCATTCTCACATTGCTTTTCATATCATTCGGTTTTGCCTTTTTGTACCTAAATTTACATATGTTCTTCGTTGTTGCCCTCTTTGGAATCATGGTAGTCTTTTGACAATTTTAGACAACACTATCAAAAACATTTTGACCCAAATTCTAAATTGTTCACTTTCGGAAAATGCTTGGCTTCAGGCCTCTCTTCCGATACGTTTCGGAGGTCTAGGCATTCGCAAAATTTCAAGTGTTGCTCTGCCTGCATTTTTGTCTTCTGTCCATGCTATTAACGGTCTATTTCGCAAGATAATTTCCCCATCTATCGTTAATACACCGTTGGTAGGCATGGATGGTGCCAGAGACGCGTGGTCAATGGCCTGTCCGAGTGAGGCGTGTCCAAAAACACTCAGTTCGCAGAGACAATGGGACGAGCCTCTATGTAAACTTGTTCAAAATTCCCTTTTAACCACCTGTCCTGGCACTAGAGATCGGGCTCGTCTCCTCGCCACTAGCGAACGGGAGTCAGGGTACTGGCTGCAGGCAATTCCTTCGACCAGTATAGGAACCCTTTTAGATAATACGGCTTTCTCAGTCGCTGTAGGTCTTCGTCTGGGCATCTCCAGGACAGAGCCCCATAATTGTCACTGCGGGGTTGAGGTAGACCGTTTAGGTCACCATGGGCTATCTTGCCGCCGCAGTGCAGGGAGGCTTTCACGCCACGCTGCCATTAATGACGTCATTCGTCGGGCGCTTGCCACCATTCACGTGCCGGCTCTTTTAGAGCCTAACGGTATCTCTCGTGACGATGGCAAGAGGCCCGATGGTATGACGTTGATCCCTTGGAGCCGTGGGAGACCTCTGGTATGGGACGCAACTTGTGTGGATACACTGGCTCCCTCCCACCTTCAAGTAAGTTCGCGTTCAGGCGGTGCTGTAGCGGAGGCTGCTGAGAACTCGAAACGGAGTAAATATGCTGCCATAGGTGATGGCTATATATTTATTCCGTTTGGGGTCGAAACAATGGGTCCCTGGGGCCCAGAAGCACGGTCCTTTGTCAAGGAGTTGTCCAAACGACTTATAGAGCACTCTGGTGATCAAAGAGCTGGCACGTACCTCGGCCAACGCATAAGCCTTGCGATCCAAAGAGGTAACGTCGCTAGCTTTTTGGGCACCTTACCGGCAGATGGTGACTTGAAAGCGGTTTTTTATCTATAAGTTATTCTTTTATTTGTAATTTAGTATTTTTATTTTAAGTTTATAATGATAGTTTTAGTTTGTACGTAGTTTTAATCTATTTCCAATATCTATGTTAGTATAGTTTTAATTTATTTATTACATTTATAGTTAGTTATTTTTTAGTGATTTCTCAAACAATTTGTATAAAGTTATGTTTATAAATGAAATAATAAATGTTACCTTTTATTATATAAGTAGGAAGAACGTTTCTCATATCGAAAGTTTGAAAATGCGGTTTTGACCTTAAGAATGGAAGCTACTTTATATTTATTTCGTCTACATTCTATATTGAGATCTAAGGGTAAGGTTTTGTGTTTTCTTAATATTAAATGTACAATATATAGTTTTCGGATTGTAAGTAAATTTGTTATCTGATACAGATCGTTTGTCGAGAAGGTCCTCTTTTTAAAATACATTACTTTTAGTGTATGTTCGTTGAGCCCATTCGACTTCAAGGAAACGTGTCTTTCGAGCACCTCCCCAAAATTCAAAATTCAAAAATTCAAAATTCATAAGTCATTTATTCCGTTAAAATATTACATTTGTGTGGAATCGTCAATTTTTTTTTACCCTACCGTGCAGTGCATGACGTGGCAGCTACTGAAAAACACTGCCAGAAAACTCAGTAGGAATCCTTTTTTTAAATATATATTTCTTAAATAAATTTACATTGTATATCAATGTGTTAATTTAGAGCGACTCAATCCCAAGCTGTTTTGTCACTTAAATAATCAGAAGTTTTGTAATAAGCCCTGCTACACAATTTGGCTTTTATAATTCTTTTAAACTTATTCATAGACATTTCTCGGATATCACTGGGAAGTTTGTTATAGAATCTTATACATTGCCCCATAAAAGAGTTACTTACTTTGTGGAGACGGGTGGTATGTAACACAAAGTTATGCTTATATCGAGTATTTATATTATGAGTATCACTCCTTTTACAGAAGGAGTCTATATATTTATGCATATAAATTAGATTCTCATATATATACTGACATGCTACAGTCAGAATGTTAATCTCTTTAAACTTCTCTCTCAAAGATTCTCGCGGACCAAGTTTATATATTGCTCTTGCAGCTCTTTTTTGCAATACGAATATGGTGTTAATGTCCGCAGCGCTACCCCAGAGAAGAATTCCATAAGACATTATACTATGAAAATAATTGAAATAAGCCATTCTAGCTGTATCCACATCAGTAAGCCGTCTTATAGTTTTAACAGCATATGCAGCAGAACTTAATAAATAAATATACATATATATTAGAACTTAATAATAAATAACAAATGGAGATACAGTACATTATAATGGATTGAACTAATGAAATGTAAATTTGGTGAGCCATTCGTTGGGACTCTTTGTCATAGCGTTTTGAATACCCAAACAAATTTTCTTATTCTTGCTGTAATATTTTCGATTTGGGGATACCATGATAGATGCTGGTCTACCATTACACCTAAATATTTCACTTGACTAACTTTATTGATTAACGGACAATTGCAGTCGTCATTCTCTGTACTCGTACATATATGTATTTTAATATTGAAGTCGTGTTTTGGTTGGGTAATTTTATAAATACTAAAACAGATGTAATTTGTTTTGCTAGTATTTAGCGTAAGGAGATTAATTCTTAACCATGAAGCTACTTTACTCATACCTCTCTCTGCATGTTATTTGGTTTTAGCCCATGTGGAGCCCGAAAAAATTATTTCCGTGTCATCAGCGTACGAAAAGATTTTGGCATTTTGAGGCTCAGCCTACACAAATCGTTTACGTCAATTAGGAATAGGATAGGGCCCAAAACGCTTCCCTGGGGAACACCGTAAGTTACATTAACGTCCTCACTGACAGTATCGTTCAGTTTTACCTCTTGTTTGCGATTAGTTAAATAATCCTTAAATAGGGAAAGTTGTGTACCTCTAATACCTATTTTTTCTAGTTTTTGTAACAGGATGGGTAGAGAGACCGTGTCAAAGGCTTTTTTAAGTCTATAAATACCGATAAACACTTATTACCTTTGTCAAGTTCTTTAGTTAGTAATGTGCTCAAGGAAGAGATGGCATCTTCTGTATATATACCGCTTCTAAAGCCAAACTGAGATGGTGATATGATTTTATTGGTCGATAGGTAGTTAACTAATCTCGTATTTAATTTTTTTCTAATATTTTTGATAAAACATATATGTGTGCGTGCGACACACACCCGCCATGTTATTTGATGAATACACGTCAGTACGCTAACAGCAAGCAGTGGTTTCACTTGTCCCCATCCCACGTATTTATCAGTGGCGACGAGTACCTACGTTAATAATAAAAATTAAAAAAAGCAGTAACGGAACATGTCCGGTGCAATATACGGGATTTTGTCATCATTTGACCATAATACCCAGTCTTGGGAAACGTACAAGGCTCGGATTTCACAGTGGTTCATCGCGAATGACATAAATCCGACTATAGATGCGTCGGGAACAAAGCGACGAGCGATTCTACTTAGCGCACTCAGCGATGGCACGTACAAACTGGCAGCTGACCTCGCTCTGCCAAAGCAACTGCAGGACGTGCCATACGAAGATATCGTCGGATTGCTGGACGTTCATTTCACTCCGAAGCGCTGTGGATTCAGCGAGCGGTTCAAGTTCTACGCGGCTACCCAGCAGACGGGAGAAACGTTCAGTCAGTGGGCAGCGCGCCTGCGCGGATTGACGGCGCACTGCGGGTTCACTAACGTGGGGGAAGCTCTCCGAGACAGATTCGTCATGGGGATGAGTTCTGGGCCGGAGAGGGATAAGCTCTTCGCACAGGACCTCAAGGACCTGACTCTGGCCAAGGCCGTGGAGTTGGCGGAGAGTGTACACTGCGCGCGCGCGGGCGCGGCGGCCGCGCAGCCAGCACAGGTGCATCACGAACAGCTGTTCAAAATTACACAACCACGGCAGCGAGCGAACACCGCTGAACGCAGCTCCGCAGGTGATAAAGTAAAGTGCCAAGTGTGTGGTTATTACAACCACAAAACATCTCAGTGTCGTTTTGCGAAATCCAAGTGTAAAAAGTGCAAATCGGTCGGTCATTTAGGCAGAATGTGTAAAAATGTAAATTTCATGGAAGCGAGTAACGTGGATGAGGGCGAAGACGGTGAGTGTTTTAATATTCGTTCAGTGAAAGGTGAGCCTATGGTCGAAACGATTTCAATTTCGGGAGTTCAACTTAAATTTGAAGTAGACAGCGGTTCAGCCGTTACAGCGATCTCTGAGAGCACATACAAAAAATATTTTACGAATGTGCCATTGTCATTAACAAAAAAACGGTTATTTTCTTACACCGGTGATAACATTCCGTGCTCGGGGGTAGTTCTCTTACCAGTTACTTACGCGCAGCAAACACATTCGCTTAGTGTTTATGTCGTACGGAATGCCGCTGCGGAGATATTAGGCCGCGATTTTATTTCGCTGTTCAAGTTAGAACTCTTACCGGTTCGTTATTGTAAACAAACCAACAAAAGCAGCGAAATAGTGTCTAGGCTAGAAAATCAATACCCATCGATCTTTTCCGATAAATTAGGACGATTTAATAAATATAAAGTTAGTTTACAATTAAAAGACAACTCGAAACCGGTTTTCATTCGCGCGCGGCCGATAGCATTCGCTTTGCGGGAAAAATTAGATAAGGAAATAGATCGTTTGTTGTCATTAGGCGTATTAGTGCCGGTGAGTCATGCGCAGTATGCTTCGCCGATCGTACCTGTATTAAAGAAATCGGGGTCGATTAGGATTTGCGCCGATTATTCGACAGGTGTAAATAAACAGCTGGTTGTCGATCAGTATCCTTTGCCTACTATAACCGAGTTGTTTGCGAAATTGCACGGCGGTCAACAATTTACAAAATTAGACCTGTCAAATGCGTACAATCAGTTCGAATTAGATGAGAAATCGCAGGAGCTGACTTGTATTAATACGCACCGTGGCATTTTCAGATATACAAGGATGGTTTTTGGTCTTAGCCCAGCACCAAGTTTATTTCAGCGGGCCATGGAGAGCGTGTTAGCGGGCGTGCCGGGCACGCTGTGTTTGCTAGACGACGTGCTCGTCACGGGCGAAAACACTGAACAGCACTTGCTTAGGCTCAATGAGGTGCTGAAAAGATTACAAGACGCAGGTCTCACACTGCAAAGGGAGAAGTGTGAGTTTTTAAAGATGAGGTCGTTTATCTCGGTTACGTAATTAATAAAAACGGCCTAAACAAATCTCCACTTAAAGTCAAGGCTATGGTAGAAGCGCCGGTACCTACGAACGTAAACCAGCTGCAATCCTTCTTGGGGTTGGTAAATTATTATAGGAATTTTGTCCCCAATGCGTCTAGCATATTAAATCCGCTATATGATTTACTAAAAAAAGGAGTTAAATGGGTATGGTCGGAAGAGCATAATAAAGCGTTTGTTGCTATTAAGGAATGTTTGGCTTCAGAACAGGTGTTAGCCCATTTTAACCCGGCCGCGCAATTGGTGCTCACTGTAGATGCTGGACCAGCTGGATTAGGGGCGATATTGTCGCAGATCGACGCCGACGGCGAACGTCCGATATCTTTCGCGTCACGAACTTTAAACGCGGCCGAGAAACGATATTCGCAAATCCAGAAGGAAGCGACCGCGATCATTTTTGGGGTACGCAGGTACCACCAGTATTTGTACGGCCGTGCCGTTCCTTTCACTCTCAGGACGGATCACAAACCCCTTTTATCGATTTTTGGCCCGTATCGTGGCATACCGGAAGTGTCCGCGAACAGGCTGCAACGTTATGCGATGTTTTTAAGCGGTTACAATTTTAACATAGAATATGTTCGGAGCGCTGACAATAGTGCGGATTTTTTATCGCGAGCCAGCCTGCCCGATCAGGCGGGGGCGCGCGCGGCGGAGGGGGGCGCTAACGCCGCACAAGACATACCTGATCGCGCCTCGTACATCAATTTCGTCGTAGAAGGTATTTTACCGGTAACTCTAACCCAGTTGCGCGAACAAACTCGTAAAGATGCAACTTTGCAAAAAGTGATTCATTTCATCGTAAACGGTTGGCCTACGAAAATGGTAGATGTAACTTTAAAACCGTTTCATTTATGTAGGTTACAACTTTCTTATGAAGACGGCTGTGTTATGAGGGGCCACAAGGTAGTTATCCCTGGAAACCTTCAAAATATGGTGTTAACTGAGCTCCACCAGTCACATCTAGGTATAGTAAAAACAAAGGCGGAGGCCCGGTCTAGGTTCTGGTTTCCCGGGGTAGACGCGGCACTGGAAAGCATGATAAATTCGTGTGATGTGTGCCTACAGCTGCGCCCGACGCCGGCGCGCGCGCCTCTCGCGCAGTGGCCGTACCCGCCGCACCCGTTCCATAGAGTACATTGTGATTTCCTCGGCCCTATTAACGGTAACACATTTTTAGTTATTGTAGACGCATATACAAAGTGGACAGAAGTGTATAACATGAAAAACGCGTCGACGTCTGCGGCAACAATCGGGAAATTGTGCGATTTTATGTCTAGGTTCGGAATTCCGTATACTTTGGTTAGTGACAATGGCACGGCGTTTACTTCGCGTGAGTTTGAGACTTTTTGTGCACTGAACGGTATTTCGCATGTGACGTCACCGCCTTATAATCCTGCTAGCAACGGACAGGCGGAATCCTATGTTAAAATAATTAAGAAGGGCATTAAAGCCAGTTTGCTTAGCGTCAAAGGAGTACAGAATTCGTATAATAATCTTTTGAAATACTTGTTCGATTATAGGAATTCAGTACATACGACAACCGGAGTTTCGCCTGCCGAGCTAGTATACGGTCGCAAACTCAGGTCACGCTTGGACTTGTTTAACCCTCATGTACCGACGCCCTCATCACCGTCGCTCGCTAACGTTGTACATAAAAACCAGTGTTCACAGAATAAGGCATCTGGAGGCCATAATAAACAGTGTTTCTCTCGAGGAGACCAAGTAATGTTTAAGAAATACACAACAAACGGTAAATTTACATGGTGTCGTGGTACAATTGTAAAGAAAGTTGGTAAAATTGTGTATATAATAAGAGACAATATCACATCAATGACTTTTAAAAAACATAAAAATCAATTAGTGGCGTACAAGGGCAATGACAGAGCGCGTAAGGACTATGTGGATATAGACGTGGAGATCCAGTACGGTGACTCATCACCCGATGTCGGTCGAGCGCCGACTGAGGGCACGCAACCAATCGCGGAGGAGGAAAGGAGAGATGACCCTGTTATTGAGGTTCATGACAGCCATAACCAGACTCAGCCAGGTGGAGATTCGCATGAGTCATCGATAATACCAGGCCCGGACCGGTCGGATGAAGACGAATTCCAGGAGGCTTTGCCGGAACTAGAACCTACCGCACAGTCAGCAGAGCCCACACAAGGGTCCAGCAGTAGAACCCTGGCAACCACTCCTCGGTCTAAACGCCCTCGCCCAAAGGTTGATTATAGGCAGTTCTATTAGGTTAAGGCAATTGTTATTGTATTCGTTATTGACGTGTATCTAAACTAAGGGGAGGAATGTTATATATGTGTGCGTGCGACACACACCCGCCATGTTATTTGATGAATACACGTCAGTACGCTAACAGCAAGCAGTGGTTTCACTTGTCCCCATCCCACGTATTTATCAAGAACAGATATAGGTCTGTAGTTGGTGACATCAGCCTCTCCCCCGCCCTTGTTAATATGAGTTATAATTGACTTTTTAGTGCCATAGGGAAGGTTCTTTTTTCGAATCAAACGTTAACCAAGTGCGTTATAATTGGTAATATTTCATTTTTTACATACTTCAGATACCTTGTTAGAATATTATCCCACCCTGGGGCGCTCTCTGTTTTTAAATTATATATTATAGAATAAACTTCATCTAGATATGTTTCTAGTAAAACAAATGATTTAGATTCACAAGGTAACGAATTGAGGTACGTCTGTAAGTCATCTTTGATTACGGTTGATTGAATGTCGCGAGCAAGTTGGCTTCCAACATTCGCAAAATAGTCGTTTATGAAATTGGCGGACTCAGTAGGTGATGAGTTCAAATAAGTTAATTCACAATTAGATTTCTTAGATTTATTAAGGTATGTGATAGTTTTCAAGTTATTCCAAAGTAGTTTATTATTGTTTAAAGAGTTAGTATGAAGGTTCCTTTCATATTGCCTTTTGAGTTTTTTTATAAGTTTGTTGCAGTAGTTTCTATAACGAGTATATGTGATCTTTTTAATTTCATTACAAGGGTCGTCTCGGCATTGTTTCTGAAGCTTATTTCGATTTTTTATGCATCTTAATATGCCATTACTGATCCACGGCTTAATTATTCTTTTATTTTTAGGTATTTTTGTATATTATTTAATTACCTTGCTAAATATAAATATAATAATAAAAGTTACTTGATTAAGCTTATTCCTAATTTCTAATTTCTTTGCCTTACAGATTCCTAATTTCTAATAATGCCGCGTACATACAAACTAAGCCACGAAAAAACATATAAAAAATATGATGAGTTTCTCATAGAATTGTATAAATTAATTATTCTTAGAGGCTGTTTTAGTTAAATTAACTAATATTCTGATTATAATACAAAGAAAGAACTGATTTTACTATGAAAATGTGATTATAAGACAGGCTGAGTCATTACTAGTGTATTAAAAAAATTCTATTTTTATTTATAAAATATATGTTCACAAAATACTAGTATTCTTTTCAGTGTTATTACCTTCTACCTACATATTTTCTCACCTCAATTCATCTTAATTCTAAATAGCCTTCTATCTAAGTACCTACCTATATTTCCAAAATTATGACAGCCCTGATACTTTTTCCCTATAATGCCAGTTACCGTCCCTATTAACCCCATTTCGTGTTTCAATAGGAACAACCTATATTTTGAAGAAATATCTAAAACTGAGTGCTTTTAATCATTAAGTGTAAAGTCCTGAGGAATCTTCAGGATGCGACTCAAATTTGTTACCAAAATCAATATAATATATTCTGGCATGATTAGTGATTTTACCCAAAGGTCAAATCTGTGCCTATTCACCCCGTTTGACGGTATACGCTCACTAAACTGTTAAACGGCGAAGAGTTACACGACAACCGACAACTCTATTGCGAAAAATAAATGATTTAAAATGTCTTCGGAGTTTTTCTTAAACATTCTTACTTCACTTCATGAATCGTAGTTTGAGCCATGCAAAATCCCATCCCATCCTATTTTAGTGCTATCACTAGTACTGATTCATAATCATCATCATGTCAGCCAAATTACGTCCACTGCTGGACAAAATCCTTCCCAAAGAATGGGGGGATATGCCATAATCGCCACGCTTGGCAGACGGGCTGGCGATCGCAGTAAAATGGTCATAACTAGTTCACAGAAAAACGCTGCTGCCCGGTATCTGGTAGGTATTCCGTCGGTTGATTTCTACGCCACCCACGGGATGAGATGGAGTGATGATTCTATGCCGTCACCATACAGTACTGATTAATATTATCGATATCGATATTAATGTAAAAATCGACATGACATACATCATTGACACTCACACATAAACATTTCGGTTTCGTTTGACAGCTCTTCTTTGTTGCTCTATTCCGTAGGTATACTAACTTTATGGGATGCACACAGAACACAAAGTACCTACTAGTTACAGTTATTTAATTGTTCTTAATTATTTATTATTATTAATCATTTATGTTCAGTCCAACAAAGGATCCATTTTGTTAGTAACAATACACTTATTTTAATTTAGCATCAGTATAGAATAAAATAATAAATAAATCATGTAATTATTAATAGCGACTCGCTTAGCACAAATAAGCTCTAGCAGTTATTGTGTTTAGAATTAAGAAAGTAAAAAAAATCTAGTGCACTTTAATTTTGGGTGGGATATTATTGAATACTCTAATCATCTAAACCAATAAGTCCATATCAAAGAGAAAATTAATCTTCCATTAACGACTATCATCTAACTATGATCACGCAGTAAATAAAAAATAACTGCGACATAATCGTCCCAGCCATACAGCTAGTATACCTACCTAGGTATACTAACTTTATGGTTCCAACATAGCGCTTTTTATAAACGTCATTTGAGATACAATGTGTGTCTACCAAAACCCACATTCATTGTGAAGTCAAGACTCGAGCTGGATCACCGTTCTGCTGAGTTTCTCTTATGTAAATAAAACAAATCGCAAAAATCATAAGGATTTAAGCTACAACCTCTAAAAAATGTCACGGGCGCACTTGTGCCTATAGAGATATAAAAATAACATACAAAAAATATCGCCTAAACGTCATTAAAGATTAAATCAGATTTATGTTAGTGAAAACTTAGTAAAACAGATGAAAATTATTATATTACATTTTATACTTTGTTTTATTCTTTTTGATTACTACTAAAGTGAATGTAACAAATAAATTACATTAATTACCACACTAATAATTTTCTATGGTCACATAATAAAAAATGGAAATCGTTCCAACCAAAGATATTTTAATATAACAAGATTGCGCACTGAGGGAGCAAAAACGGCCCGAGCAAGAAGTCGCTGTACAGGATGGCATCTCCTTCTAATAGAGTGACCATGCGTCGTGGAAATATGCGAATGCTTTAACGCGCCAAATTTAAAATTTTGTTTTTATGAGAATAAATAAACTTACTTTTGAAGTATAATCATGTTACCTGTGCAGTGCTTTTAAAGTTACTGTTCGCCCCACTGCATACCTAGGTATACGTATTCGAGATGTTTTCGTTACTTATACTTTATTTATTTTGTATGCCTCTCTGCAAGCAATATAAATTAAATTATACCAAGATTATTTGTGGATTATTTAAACGTTTAGGAAATTATATAATTATTTATAGTACAATTCCCGCTTAATGTGAGTAGTGGTCGATATTTTGGACAAAGACAGTAGACTTTCCAAATATTATATATTCGTAATGTATCCAAATAGTTTTCAAGTATAATATATGTTTTATATACTTATATTCTTTTTCGCAACTAGTGTTTTGTGTCAATTAGTATTCTAGGATAATTATTGTAATACATATATTCAATATACTTAGATTAGATTGTGAAAATCAGGTAACCCTAATAAACTACAGGCCCGATTTTAAAAATTATTCCACGGATAGTACTATACTCATTTCCTTAATTGAAAATATCTTCAAAATGGCTTAATCTAAACAACTGAGATAATTTTATATCTTTTGGTATTAATAAGAGTGTAGCAATTGTCTATTTCTTACCTATTTACTCATAACAAATACTGACACGAGGAAACAGTAGCCTCGTTTTAGTGTTAGATATAGTGAAATAGACAATTATTAGGTAGGAAGAAAATACCTAATATACATTACGACAGGTTGGAAAAATTGTTTGTTGTAAGAGGTAACAATCTCGAGTAGGTATGCTTAGTGGCAATAGTATTTTGTGTCAATGTGCAAAAACTCTGAAACAAATGAGAATGTTATTTGTAATAAAACAGTTAATTGCTAAATCAAATATTTTAAATTAAAAAAAATTACGATTTCTTTGACGATAAACCTACATATTGTAATAAAACAATAATAATTGAATTATTAATAAATAATCATAATAATATTGACTTAAACATTTAATAACGAGTATTATGACAATTATAGTAAACTAATTAAATTTTAAAATGTTTGCACGTCAATAACCAACGTCAGCACCAAAAACGATAAAACTGCAAGAAAGTGTCAGAAAGGAGAAGATCACTACGGGCACTTTTGTACACAAAATAGCATCTACTGCATCGCTTCATTGTAGTAAAATATAGCTAACACTAAAAATTTCGATACTTAAACTTAAACATAATCTCGTATAATACACGTAACACGTGACAATAACTATGCAAGCTAGCTAAATATCATTGCTATTAAAAAATACATTTTATAAATGTTTTCTTACAATCGGTGTACCTAAATAAACTAGAAATAATGATGTATACTTAATTATATTATAACAAATGCCTATTTACAAGCGCTTTTTTAAAGTCTACGTGAATAAAAACCTTTGTTTATTTTTACTTCCACACCAAGTAAAAAGAAATTACGTCGAGATATCTTAAAAGCAACAATAAAGACTTAGGCTCATAAGGCCGAAGAAGCCAGAGCCGCAAAACTGGATTTAAGAAAAAACGTAACAAGTATTTTTTTACCATTTTGAACTTAATCATTTGATTTGATGGAATAGCATATATTTTCAGCCGTTTCTTGAATGCACCTGAAACTTTTGCAAAATCTTCTTCTTTAAAATGTAAGCCACAGATACCGCGTATTTTGTGACTTTACCGGGAACGATATTTATCCATTTTTGTTTTAATTCCTCGGTTTTGGGAAATCTAGAAAAACAATACCATTAAATACGTAACGAATGGTTACCCTGTTGCTGAACTTAGCCAAAATATAGAAACATTACAAGATAACACTTACTTGTGAAAAGGTATACCACTCCCCAGATGACTCTCGCTTTTACACCCTTTCACGCAACAAGTTAAAACCATATTTAACCAAATTGGAACTGAGGTTGGAACACAATACGATAAATAATTTCAAACTAAACATTTGCCATATTTGTTTACAAATTGAGTGTGGTAAACGTCATTTCTTATTAATACTGCTATTGAATTTACCAAACCCAAATTAAATGTATTTAAAAAGCTATCAAAGAATAAGACGCAGTTTAAAAAAACGTTGTGTACGTCTTAAATAAATAAAAATTATTTAATTATGGTTATATGAAAACATAATCCTAGGAGTTTAACCAAATATTCTACTATTTTATACGTCAAGTAAGATATTTTTAGGCTGGCCATCTGTTAGACATGGACAAAATCCTGCACTTAGCCTCTCAAGTGATCCGTTTTTTCCTATTGGTACACTACAAAGAGAAATGGACTGTAACTTAAAGACTTTGAGTTCATTTTACTTTGAACTAAATCTTGGAGTGCGCAATCTTGTTATATTATAATATCTTTGGTTCCAACATAGCCGTAGACAGATAAACCAATAGACTTAGGCACCGTGAAGCCACGACTGAAACAATGATAGTTTGTCAATGTGTGTGTGTAATGTTGCCAAAATAATAGCACTCCCTGTTTTTGGGGGGGAAATTCGGGGATCGATCAATCGCATTTTTTTGTCAGATTAATTGTACCGAAAACTATTGACCAATGACTTTTTTGTTATTAGCATCATTTGAAGCAAATTTATAGGTCGTCGAAGTTATTTTCTAAATCTACAAAACATAGTTCAATTAAATAATACCTATAACGCATGATGTTATAGGTATTATTTAATTGAACTATGTTTCGTATATTTAGAAAATAACTTTATGCTATTGGCCGCAGCATCTTTTGAACTTTTTTCACTTGCCAAATGATTTATTGCAATATTTTAAGCACAATGAAACAACATTTTGTGCAAGACCGGGAATTGTGGATATCTTTGGGCGAGGCCTTTGTCCAGCTGTGACAGTCTTTCAGCTGATATTGTTATGATGATGAAGATGGTACTTGGTAAAGATTTTCGTCCAAAGGAAACATCGGAGTACCAAACGAAAACAATCGATTTGATTATAGGTCAACTGATATAGTGACAGACTTTAGTTCAATAAAGTAAAACAAAAGGGAATACTTGAAAAGTTTCATGTTAAAATTCGGTCAAATATTTTTCGAACTTATGATAGGTAACCGGGAAATTCATTTTGGATCTTATAAAATGGAATAAAGTAACTATAGAAATTAAATATTTTTTATTTTTAATACATAAAATAAAACAGAGGATACCAATCTATAAAAACCACTTTATTGATAGCTTTTAAAAATGTATCACGTAAACTTACTCCAGTTGCCCCAAGAAAATATAAGGGAAAAATGTCTCCTTTACCTATTACAAAGCACTTTATTGAAAAAAGGAGACAAATAAATAGATGGCATAGAACAGGGTGCCCATAAGATAAGATTACTAAATAATATGACCAAAAAACTTAAAAGAGATTTAAAAAAATGTTTTTTTTTTCATGTTCTTTGTTTTCCCAACTATGCCCAAAAAAAAGTTAAGGAAATCTGTGTTTCCGCTATCTATAGTGCTTAATATGTCAGCATCTTCAAATGATATTAAGGATTTGATTTTAAGTTCCGAAATAATGTCTGATAAATGAAAATGAAAAAATGAAAAAAATCGTTTATTGCCAGATTTTTTTTACATTATTGGTTATGCCCTAGATTCTACACTAGGATTCCCTGTGTTGTAAGACCTAGGCTCTCGATCCGTTCACAAAAAACTTAATTCTAGAACTTAAAACCTAAACTAGAACAATCAACATAATTTGAGTATATGTGTGTGTATGGTGTGTGCGTGTGTGTGTGGAGTGTGGAGTGTGTGTGCGGTGTGGTGTGTGTACTGTTGGGTGTATGTCTGTGTGTGTGTTTGTGTGCGTGTCTGCATTACTTACTCTAGAATTTATAATGAGCATTTCGTTTCAACAAAAACCTATTTGTTTGACGGACAGCACGTATCTTTTTCTGAGATTAATAAGACCCTCAGTTTTTTTTCTTTAAATTCACTTTAAGTTTTTTTCTTTCTTGGTGTATCTTCATCTGCAGGCATTAGCAATTTTCTTCTCGAGATACTTTTTATGTTAACGTCGTCTTGCAAAACGGCACTTAATGATGTGGAAGGCAATGGATCATCTACCTCTTGTGTCGCCACAATCTAAAACATTAAAGAAAAATAAATAAAAGCACACTGATTATGATGGCAAATAATGTTGTCATATTACTATGTAGAACTAGCAACTAAGGCCACCCTGTCTTGTTTACTTTTATGTATTTACTGTAGTATTTTCTTAACTATTGTAATTTTAATCTATATTAAATGATCTCTGTATTTAACATACTTATTTGGATAAAGATTCAGTATTATTATGATGATGACGGAGAATATATACCTTGATAGTCTTTTTCTTGTTTTGTAATAATGATAATGCATCTGATACTGGCGATTCATCAGAACTTCCAAATTTAACAGCTCTTATCTGCAAGGTAAATATAAAATTATAAACTGTATTTTGCAACATACTTATAAATTAAATAAGAGTAATATAAATATTTACTGTAGTTGGTACTGCATCAGGATACAAAACAGTTTACTTCTTCTTTTTTACCAAAAAAGTTTCCGGAAAGTGATTACTACATATTTTAGAGAATTTTGTGGGGTCCAGTCTTTTCTTCCAGTCACTTCAATCCATTTTCTGCATAATCCTGAGTCACCTGGAAAATTAAAGATAACTGACTTTTATAATCAATATTTATTCTATTAAAAATCTGATGTTCGTCACAAATTAAAAGATGCTTTAAATAAATTTGTAAGCTAGCTCATTTATACCCAGCTGTACTTCTACTAAATTTAAAGCAAATGTGTCAGATAAGTTTGTATAAGATATGGGGCTACATGGAAAACCCTCTCAAAGATAGAAACTTTTTACTAAGTTGTGAAATGAAGGGGGTTAATTCCAATTTACCTAAAGGAGTCTCCATTTAGGTAGATGTATAAATGAGTCTTAGAAATTAATTTGTTTAAAATTAAAATATTAAATTTCGATCACTTAAGGTTCAATTGCAATATTTATTTAAAACCATTATACAAACAAAATAACAGCACATATAGTAAAAATCTTAAAGAATTTATCTCAGGCTATCGAAAACTTATTTGGAGTTAATAAATTTGGGAATTTTAAAATTGGGGAATTTTACATTTGAAGTTTGCAACAAATACCAAACAAAAATTAAAGGTTATAATAACAAAACTTGACTAAATCCTTATATTTAACGAGTATTATCGTTACTAAATGCTATGTTTCAAGAAATTATCACTAAGAAACTATATTTAAGGACGACTAATAATAAAACACCGCCGTACTTACGAGTGAAAAGACACACCGGGAATTTTCTTCTCACTGTCACTGTAACTGTAAAGCAATCGTTTTATAATGTAAAATCAACAGAATAATATAACATAAACAAGATGCTACACGAACTGTCAAAGCTTGTTTCGCAATTAAAGTTGCTGACCTTGAAAAAACTGGTTACACGATACGGGACAGAAGATATCATAGTTGTGTCTCTGTCTATCACATTCGTATCGCGATTATAGCTCTCGTTCTTGAGTGAAAGAGAAAGGAATTGTCATTCGGTCTATTAGTTTCTCTGTCTACGAACATAGCGCTTCGCTTATATACTCTCTGAATATTTTTTATAAACTTCATGTAATCTATTTTTGACCAAATAGTTATCTGTGGAGTGATGTTATTGCTCGGAGCTGAGTATTACCTGTAGCTTTAAATAAATAAATACACTTAGTATTTGGTTTTCAAATAGTATGATGAGGTTTATGAGGTATTCACTATTCAGTACCTAGCTAGATTCCTCGGAAGTATCTAGTGTCTACCTAATAATAATACTTTACGGCCATCTTGCCCACAAGAAAACCATAGTGATTACATTTTATAGAAAAACTATTTTAGTTTGTGTTGTGAGTCTATCACAAACTCAACATTGCCGAAATTGTGTGCCTACGCCACAGAGACCATAACCCAAAATTCAATAGATTTGAGGTTCACCTCCAAGTGTTCCTGATTGCTATATAAAATGAAAACAATATGTAGAATATGTCTAGCGGATAACGTTACTATGTATCATATTGTTAACACGGAGCTACAACATGTATTTGAGAAGCTAACAGAAAATTTGGTAAGTACTTACTAACAAATACCACGTGCGGAACTGTGTCTGATCCCTCAGTGATAGCTTGTACCCACACTAATAATCCACTCTCGTTTAGTTTCCCTATCTAATGGCTATATAGCCACGCTCGAAATGGTGGTCAATATGTATGGTAACGGTAAATAGTGGTTACCCAAGCTATTATATAGGTTCTAACCCTATGTTTTCTGCTTAACCTAGATGTAAGTAAAGACCAAGTATAAGATACTTGTTTTGAGGTTAATGGCCTAGCAGTAAGTGCACTGGATTGCATGCAGGTCTGAAGTGGATAGGTTGTTTGTACAAACACATTCATCAGTCCAGCAGAAGTTTTAAAATTTTCTATCAGGTATTGTAATTTTTGAACTGTGAAGAAAACAGTTCCAACTTGTCATCATGGCTCCATAGTGACTACAATGATTCTGCCTATGTCAACAATTAGATTAAGGGAAAGAACATAGAAAACATATACACATGTTTTCTTATAATATAACTATGTATATATTAGTTGTTGGGCATTGGTGTATCTTTATGACACAAAGGCATCCTCCAGCACTTTCGAGTCTACTCTTTGCTGAGAGTTCTACTAAATGTACTTGATGCATGTGAAGTCTGCTAAACCGCACTACACCAGTGTGCTGGACTATGGCCTATGCCGTCTCATTGTGTGTGAGGTATTAGACTTAAACTAGATAATTAAACTTGAACATAATCTCTTGACAATAACCTGATACGATAAATATCATTGCTGTTATAAAATAAATTTTATTAATGTTCTAATACCATTAATACAATGTGTACCTAAATATCTATGTTACTAGAAATAATAATGTATACATCTATAATACTACAAACATGTTCTGACTATTTACAAGCGCTTTTTTGAAGTCTACGTGAATAAAAACCTTTTTTATTTATTTATTTATTTTTATAAAAAAGGTGTAATACCTGAAAGTATTGCATACTTGTTCTATAAATGCTCTTCTAAATATCCATTTCCACTTGGTGCAGGGAAAGCTGTTAAATATATTATACACTATTTGCCAACCCGTGTAGTAGATGACTAGAATAAACTTCGACAGTGTAATAAGTGCGCTCTCAATGAACTCACTTAATAACACACTGGACCATATATTGGACATTATTACTTAAAAGTAAAAGAAGTGTACTTGAATAGAATAGAAATACTTGCATGGGCTTAAAGTTAAGTACTAGTGTATTTTCGCAAGTAATACATATATTTGCAACAAACCACCTGATATCTCCAAATTATTTTGAAACTAATCTCATCTTAACTCTTTGCAACTACTCTTGAAAATGATTAATATAGTAAGACTCTTACATTACATAAAATTCAATATGAACCAACAACCCTTGTATATAAGAGTGAAGATTTATTACCTTTGTCATCTATGAACTCATCAAACTATATTAACTATGTTTTCAATTTAGAGCTTGGTCAGTGTATAATATAATTATTGATATTATAAAAATAATAACTATCCAGTATATAATTTGACTATCCTGTTTAAGTATACATATATGGTGGCACCATTGTATTAGTTCAGTGTTGACTTAGGGGTAACACATGTATGATATCAATATTATATTCTTATTAAACATTTTCCAGTTACTAACAGAAGCGAGACCACTGCTAGCATGCTATATCTGCTACACTCGTCTGAAACACTGTCACCAGCTTATGATTAGATGTGTCCAGTCGGAGATGATATTTATCCAGCTGATGGAAGGCAAGCAGGTAACTTTTGTAATATTATTTTTTATTATGGCAACTTGAAAACAACACGGGTCATGAATTGGGAAGGCGATGGTCTTAACCACAGTGCCACACGTACAGTATCTTAGTATCTGCGGTTGAACATGTTACCGCTATACCTACATTTGGCGTTATATGAGTAGTTTTCTGAAAATGGATTTTTTTACTACATTATAATTATGTAATTTTTAAATGTGAATACAACCATTTGACAATTTTTGCAGCCGGAGCAAGGCCTCATAGACAAGCTATCCAGTGTTCATACTCTGATCAGGACCCCACTGGTAATTGTGACTGTGGAAGAACAGAACGTGAATGTTGTGGCAAGAGAGAGCCTGGAGAGCAGTTTTAAAGGTGCTTTAAATAAAACTTATGTTATTCCTTACCTATAACCTGTATACACCATATACACTCGTCACGTAACAAGTCGTGCTACTCATTATACACCATATGTAGGTATAATGAGTAGTATGAGTCTGACCCCAAACTTGATAGGTATTTTTGGTGCACTGTCAAGTGCACTGCCTTGGAATTGTACTCACAGCCGATACACATTGTATGTTGCCCCACAGTCCACTATTGGACGGCTTTTGACTGACACACCAATTCACTAAACATTTCACTACACAATCTATCGAAATTGTGCTGATTCATTCCGCATACTATATATGCTTACTGTAAAACAGCTATTCATACTGAGAGGGAACTATACAACTGTGACTGCTATACCAACCAAACGGTCGAATTAAGTCTCGCAGGACTGTGCTAGAAAGCCGCCAGTACAGCTACATCAGAGGCAAGCTATATAGTTTGAATAATAAGACTATTATCACTTCTAACTTGTGAAAAGCTATAACCAAATTAAAGGGTTATCTACAATGACACTGGAACCCGTGTTGAAAACTAGTAACGCACTCACACACACACATACACAAACACACACTCCGCATGCATATCTATTTTATTTTCTTTAATTGTTTAGATTTTATTTTCTTTAATTTTAGTCTTCAGAATTATTATTACTATTATAGCTTGCACGAGCTCTACTGAAGTGAAGCAAGAACCGGTCCTTGAAGAGAGTGACGATGCGAGAGAGGAGTTCTCTCTGTCCGGAGACTGGGACTTGAAAGATGAAGTAGCGCTCAGTGAAGGTCAGTATTTTACTATCATAATTTTTCACAGGCATAGCAGGCGATGCAGTGATTAAAAACAACGAGTGTGGTTTAGAGCACACGACTGAAGTAAGACTTAGATATACGAAATGTAACAGGCCATGAGAGATAGATAATGTTACACTCTCTCTTTCTATCTTCACTAACTTATATCTCAACTTCCGTTCGGCTCGCTCGATGCCACCTTTGGTAACGCTCTCGTTACGCATTCCCCAGCTTACATCCCAAGTAAAGCGTGTTTTACTTCAAAAATAGAAGAACCACGCAGTAAAACCACAAAATGAATAATTAGGTTCAGTTTGGAAGCAAAATGTATATCATTTGCACCATTGACCTTTCTCCTTTTCGTGGAGCTGGTGTTACACGGATAGCAGTGGACCGTGGCGGTGTGTGTGTGTACGCGTATGTGCATACACACAAACACACACACGCACACCACCACGAGCCACGCCTATCCGCTTAACATCACTGATTGTATGTGTATATATATATAAATTATATTACGTGGAAGTTGTTAATTTCATAGGCAGTAAACAGTGAAAGGTTTGCGCATAACAATTAAAGGTGAAAATATTTTCTCATGTCCTGCTTTTCCCAACGTGTTTTTTCAGTAGTTGTGTTTTAGTATTGAATAATTTTAATTTGTAGCGTTATTTTTTCTATTTTACAGTGCCGTATCCTGAATCAGATCCTTTAGCATACGCACATGTAGAGCAGGTTGATACGCGGCCGCCCATTAATCAGACACAATCAGTCCCGCAATCTACTCAATCGGATCATGATCTGTCACAAACTAACTCTGATGATACTTGGTCTGCGCCAGAACTGTTAACAGTTAGGAACATCCAGGGGCGTGAATCTCTGCATGTGACATCCGAAGAGAAAGGTGAGTGTATTTAATGTATACTAGAGATCGGACTTGGTCGAAATTCAACCATTAAGGTTCTATTGTCAAAGACTATATAAACATTGAAAACAAATAAATTTATTCTGTTCTTAGTTTGTCAGTGTGTCAAAAGCATGGTAGTTTTTCTTATACAACTTCGTTGGCAAACAAGCATACGGCCCACCTGATGGTAAGTGGTCACCGTAGCCTATGAACGCTTGCAACACCAGGAAAATCGTGTTGCCGACCCTTTGGCCTTGTCCTCAAGGTGGCCACGGAATTGCACGTTACTAGAGACACCAAGGGTCCCAAGCTTCGCAGAGATGGTCAGGGCTGTGTTTTGGAATTGTGGTCCGACAGCAAATGGGGTTTTCTTAGCGGTGAACACGCAAACTTGTGTCTTGGAGGGGTTAAATTGGACTAAATTCAGTCGCCCCCAATCGGAAACTCTGTTTAGAGTGCATTCGATTTCAGACACAAGTTTTTCACGACTTTTCTCGATAATGGGTTATGGATATTGGCACAGCCCGTGTAGGGTCATCCGCATACCAATGAATGTTTCCTATCGATAAGATATAGAATACTCTTTAGTGTACACACTCACATACGACAAATTCATAGGACACTAATAACACAATCATGTACACACAGCTGCAAAAATGCATGGATACCTTAAGTTCCACTATCCCGTGAGCATTAATTCCATGTTCACAAAAATATACTAGATGGCGCTATTTGGCGTTCTAAATAAACTGGATGGTGGTTCTGGTTTTTAATTATTATTGCTATAAAATTAAACATTATGTAAGATTATTAAATTATTAAACAAATATATATATATATATATATATATATATATTATTTTTGGAAGTCATTATCGATATGATATGATCTGACCATATCAGTCGGCTATATTTCTAGAAAACGAAGCCGATGGATAATATCTGCATTCTCCGGAAAAGTGGAATCTTAAATTTGATATACCAGCGTGTATCGTTCGTAACTTAATGCACCTTGCTATTGTAGATGGTCTCGAACCGGTACCGGTTGGAGACCCGCCAGATAATTAAATTGATGATTATGATTTTTGACATTATGGAAGATAATAGTATTTACTTTTTGTTTATTTTTATTTTAGTATTTAATTCAATCTATGCTTGTGACATAGGTAATGGGCCTAGTAGGTTTACCTAACAAAAAGTTTAAGCAGGGAGAATGTAGTTTTACCTCCCTGCCTAAACTTTTTTCTGAAGGCTATTTATCAAAACAAAATACCTTTGAGAAACAGTTATTTTTATCCAGAAATAATACAAGTGTAAAATAATCAAAAAGCTTTATTATTTCTTACGTTATTACGTTAATTTTATTTTACATAAAGACATTCTTATTGGGGCCATATAGCTTAATTATTCGTTTCCGAAATTGGAAAGAGGATTGAAGCTTAAGTAACCGCAATAAAAATACAGTGAAAACCGGATTATCGTATCATAAAGATCAAACTGATCATATTTATAGCCAATGTATTACAAAATAGTACAGAAACATTTCATATTGTTGTTGGATTATATTCAATACCTTATTATTACAAAATAGTACAGAATCATGTCTTAATAGCAAAAAGAGAAAAAAAAATGCTTGAAGTGCTTTTATAATTTTATATGAAATCGGTTAGGTTAAGACAATCCGGTCTCCACTAAATAATTATATATAAGTAATATATAAGTTAAATTAATAACTGGTGTAACCCCCATTCTGGTCGATGACAGCTTGCATGCGGGAACGCATTGAACGAATAACATTTTGACACAAATCTGAACCGCGAATACTATCCCACATTTTCATACAGTGGGCCTCTAACGAATCTGGAGTTCGATCATTCTGATTAGCCCACCGTTGGACGATGATACCCCATAAATTTTCAATGGAATTTAAATCCGGCGATCTAGCAGGCCACGGAATGACATGAATGTCATCATGCTGATTAATCCACTCCTGCACAGTTCTGATCAGTTCGCCCGGGTCGGCTGCACTCATCCATCCCCACATGTTTACTGTTATACGACCAGATTCCATATTAGGCACTACGTGATCACTATTATATCGTGTATTATTACGACACCACAAACTTAAACGTCCGTGTCCATTTAAAACACTTTTCATCTATAAAAATTACGTTACTCCAGTCGAAATCTAAATGTTCTAACGCGAACTGTAACGTCGCTATTTTGTGATTTTCCGTTAGCAAAGGTTTCACAACATGCTTTCGATAATGCAATCCTTCACTATGAAGAACACGGCGAAAAATGTCAACGTTTGTGTCCAATAAACCAGCGTAATGGTGTGTTCGCAGAAAGCCATTTTCCTCATACTCCTTTATCATGGTTTGACGTTGCGATATTATTCGTGGTCTACCAGATCTTTGACGGTGTTCCAAAGAACCTTCCTCTTCAAATCGTCGTACCCATAATCTAACCGTTTTTATCTGTAACAATAAAATAAAACTATAATATTATCTAAGTCTAAGTCTAGGTTAATACTAACAAGTCTATTTCAATAAAAAAAATATTGTATAGAAATTACTTACGTTTACACCCATCTCCGACAAATTTTTGCCTTGATTATGCAAAGCAATTATTTGTGCTCCTATAGTACGGTCAATATTGCACTAGGTACTCATTTTTGAACTCAACAAAGGGCACTCGAACACGGCAACTTTATTTATTTAGGTAGATTATAGTTGTTAAAATAACTTCACGATAATTCCTGTTAAGATTATTTGATGAATTTTAATAGTTACACTATTTGGATTTAGATCCTTTTTGTAAATTGTATCGAGTAAACGCTTGACGTATTTCCGTACGCCATTGAAGACGAAAAAAGCAAGCCCGGAGTTTCTTTGTGGCTTTCTTCTCCAGGTCGTCCACCTAGGTAGCTAGAGAAAGCCGCAGGCTAGCTAGGGTAGGATCCTCAGCGGCGAGGATCGCGTTGCCCCCTTAACACGTGATCGGTAATACCGTGGAAGTGATCTGACCCCCATTTCAAATTCCATCTTTTTACTTCAGCGGCCGCCTGAGATGTGGCCCATAAGGGTGCCCTCAGGTATTAGTCGTTTAAATTAAGCTACTGGTTGAGAGCCTTTTGCGCTAGCCAACTGCTAAATGCTTAGTAACTTGCTATTTATTATTTATTTAAGAATATTAAAAATACATGTGACGAAACAGACCGCACGGACGGACAAATTTAAAATATTATATGTCTTCAAAAACGCACAGCATAGAATGAAGAAAGCATACTTAAATTCGTTCAGAATATTGAAATTATTTGTGATACATACCATAATCCAGGGATATACATACACAATTCTTTCACCAGAGGGCGCTTCAACCCATTTCGCGCCAATTCAACTGACAAGTGACATTAGCATCTTTTTTATCGTTCGAAGCTTTACTACCACGATAAAAAATTATAAAAAGTGTTGAAAAAGTAGTGATTTACGCACAAAAAGTGTGTTAAAGTTAGAATAGAAGTGTTTTGTGAGTGTTGGAGATATTTTCATACGCACAGCATTGTAATATTTTGTGTAAAATGGAGCCGACAGGTAACGACGCCGATGGTAGCGGGCGGGATGTTGCTCCGGAGGGAGAACAGACCCCGACACCGACTACGACAGGCGAATCGGATAGCACCTCCTCATCCTCGGAGTTTGAGGAGGGCATAGCATCACCCCTACCAAATAAGCGATCTCGTACCTCGGTTCGTAAACGTAAGTACAGTCAAGTTCAAACTGATCCGCGCGTTGATACGTTAATGTCTCAAATGTCTTACATTTCCAATTATTTAACTCATTTGCCTGCGTACATGAATATGTGTGCTCAAAATAATGATGTATCCCCTAGCACTAGTAGTGGTCTTGCTAGCAATTCAGAGCAATTTTTTACTAAGCCTACACAGCCTGAGACACTTTCTTTGTCATGGGGTAGTTTAGGAACACATATTGATGATAGACAAATAGTTCCAGCTAGTGACAAGGAACGCTTTATAGAGTTAAATAAGTTACAGCAGTTTGACTCTCCCGCATGAAAGGGTATAAGGTACAAAAATACCTTGCAAGATTGTTTAAGTTCACCAGGTTTTGTAGGCCTCAAGGTTAATGAGGAGTTATGCCACTTTAATAGAAGTAAGGATTATCTGGCCTCTACAGAGGTCTTGTTAGCAGGTCTATCTAATAAAGTTTTGGAACAGAGACAATTATTAAAAGTAGGGTTACAGTCCATTATTGATTGGGCTAGCACCAATCCAAAAGAATTGGACCCAAATTCCTTATTTGAGAAGATCACACATGTTTTTGGACCAGGCTCACCAAGTTTTAAAAATTCTGAAACAACAATGCAGGTAATTTGTGGGAAACGTTCTGAGTGTATTGAGACCAGGCGTGACCGCATTTTGAAAGAAATTGGGAACCAGAACCTTAAGGCTACCCTACGTAATGTTCCACCTAGTTCTGAATATCTGTTTAGTAGAGATGCTCTGCAACCCATTATTCAGTCCCTAGGAGGTTCCCAGATTTGGTTAAACACACCAACTTATTTAAAAGAGAAGGAAAGAAGAGTACCACAACGTAGTGAATCAGCTTTAACTAAGAAGTTTAATAACAGGGTTAATACTAAGTTTAGGAAGCCAGAAAAGAAATATAAGCACACTGTTAGAAAAACTCAGCCCTTTCGTCAACATCATACCAATGCAGGAGCCCCTAGTACAAATACAAAACAAGCATGACTCTCAGCAGGGCTTCAGAGGAGGATGTCTAAGGTGGACCAAAGACAGATGGGCCCAACGAGGAGCCAGTCAGTTCATTTTAAAGTCAATAGCCAACTGCCGTTTGCCTTTCAGGCAAAGACCTCCCCTGACATACCCATCCAAACATATCATAAAGAGTCTAGCAACCAAAAGTTCTCCAGACATGACCAAGATGATTTTAGAATTGACGGAGAAAGGGATTTTAGAGAAACCAACAAAATTAGACCCTGGTTTCTTTTCAAAGATCTTTTTAATAAAGAAGTCAGATGGGGGTCTGCGACCAATCTTCGATCTCAGGGCATTAAATACCCACATTATGACAAAGCACTTCCATCTGATATCACAGGTGGATGTAGTCGACTTCCTTCAGTCCAAAGATTGGCTGGTGAAATTAGATCTTCACCAGGCATATTTTCATCTGTGTATCGCGGAGATACACAGACGCTTTTTACGCGTCATTTACAATGGAGAGATCCTACAGTTAACTGCTCTACCATTTGGCCTGTCTTCAGCGCCCCGAACATTTGCAGCAGTTTCAAATTGGGTTGCGGAAACCCTTCGAAATCGTGGCATTCGTCTCGTAGTGTACTTGGACGATTATCTTTTGGCTTGCCAGGACAAGTCCAAGCTCAAGGCGCAGGTTGCGGAAACGCTCGCCTACTTGGAGTCCCTGGGTTGGCATGTAAACTACCAGAAATCTGTGATAGAACCCACTCAGGAAGTGGAATACCTGGGCTTAGTGTGGAACACCCTAAACCAGACATTAGCTTTGCCAACTCAGAAGGTCCTCAGAATCAAGGCCTCGCTCACAAGAATTTTATGCCAAAACAACTGCTCGCTCAAGGAACTTCAGAGTCTCCTAGGCATGTTAAATTTTGCCAACCAAGCTGTCACACAAGGCAGACTAAACTGTCGGAGAGCACAGATCTTTCTGAGAAAGTTTGCCCACAAGAGCCAAAGAAGAGAACTGTGCCCAAATGTGCAACAAGAACTAAGGTGGTGGTTGAATGCAATAGACTGCAATCCAACTCCACTTTACAAGAGAGAGATAAACCATTTCTTGACCACAGACGCAGCGGATGCGGGCTGGGGAGCACATCTGAACAACCAGTACCTATCAGGGAGATGGGCAGCACATCAAAGATCTTGGCATTCCAATGTGAAGGAAATGTATGCCGTCTTTGCTGTGATAAAGGCACAAGGTGCCCTATTAAAGGATGGCCACATACTGGTGCAAACCGACAACCGGACCCTAGTGGCTTACATTCGGAATCAGGGGGGGACTCGGTCCATAAGGATGCTCGGATTAACAACAAGGCTACTGAAACTGATCAGTACACTAAATATAACAATGACAGCTTACCATCTACCGGGAATCTTAAATGGAATTGCAGACCGCCTCTCAAGAGGAAAGCCTGTTCCAGAATGGCATCTACTGCCAAAAGCCACAGAGGCAATTTTCAGAATGTGGGGCGTCCCAGAAGTGGACTTATTTGCATCAAGAAGAACCGCTGTCGTTCCAGCTTATGTAACACTAGACTCAAGAGATGGATCTTCTCTTTTTTGCGACGCCTTCAGCCAAAGGTGGGAGTTTCAGACTGCGTGGGTGTTCCCACCCCCCAATTTGATACCCCGAGTTTTAGCACATCTCAACAATTCAACAGGAACATACTACCTGATAGCACCCCGGTGGACACAATGCTACTGGTACCCGGACCTGGAGGCGAGAGCTCTAAGCAGCCCCTTACCCATACAGAATCTGAGGCAGGTATTGGTGGATTGGACAACAGGAACAAACCCTCCACAGGTAGACAAGTTATTCCTTCAGGTTTGGAAAGTTGGGGGTGGGCAAATCAAATAAAGGATTGGAGTGGGGCAGAGAAGCAATTGCTTAAGGAGAGCTGGCGCCCTTCCACACTTAACACCTATAATGCCCCCCTAAAGAGATGGTTGCACTGGTGTGAAGCTAACAACATTCAGAGTAAGAGTCCAGAAGGAAAAGATGTGGCCAGATTTTTAGCATGTCTGTATCTAGAAAATAAATTTGCCTATAGTACTATTTTATTACACAAGTCAGCTATATCAACTTACTGTGCAACAACTGTAGAAAATCTTTCAAAAAATTTTTTCATTCAACAGATTTTAAGGGCTATTTCATATTCTAAGCCTCAATCACCAAGAGCACCTATATGGGATGTGAATTTATTATTTAACTGGCTTAGATCTTCATCCTGCTCTGACACCTTATTTGATAAGAGTAGACGAACAGCCTTGATCCTGTTACTTGCTTCTGGCCGTAGACTACATGATCTTACCCTTCTGGAACTCCCTGAAAGCAGGTATACAGAAACTGATAGCACAATAACATTCTGGCCAAAATTCGGTTCAAAGACTGACACCGGTACCCACAGACAAACAGGCTGGCTTCTTATGAAACATAAAGATCACAGTATTTGTCCAGTAGCCCATGTGAAGGAGTTGATTAAAGCTACTCAGGCTAGACGCAGTAAGGATACAGAAATTAGATCTCTTTTTATCTCTATTACAGGGGTATTAAGACCAGCTTCTAGAACTATGATTGCAGGTTGGTTGCATACAGTTTTTAAGCTGGCTAATATAGATGCTTCTCCCGGAAGTATACGTTCAGCTGTCGCATCCCGTGGATGGTTGGATAATAGACCTGTAGAAGAGATTCAGGCAAAGACCTCCCCTGACATACCCATCCAAACATATCATAAAGAGTCTAGCAACCAAAAGTTCTCCAGACATGACCAAGATGATTTTAGAATTGACGGAGAAAGGGATTTTAGAGAAACCAACAAAATTAGACCCTGGTTTCTTTTCAAAGATCTTTTTAATAAAGAAGTCAGATGGGGGTCTGCGACCAATCTTCGATCTCAGGGCATTAAATACCCACATTATGACAAAGCACTTCCATCTGATATCACAGGTGGATGTAGTCGACTTCCTTCAGTCCAAAGATTGGCTGGTGAAATTAGATCTTCACCAGGCATATTTTCATCTGTGTATCGCGGAGATACACAGACGCTTTTTACGCGTCATTTACAATGGAGAGATCCTACAGTTAACTGCTCTACCATTTGGCCTGTCTTCAGCGCCCCGAACATTTGCAGCAGTTTCAAATTGGGTTGCGGAAACCCTTCGAAATCGTGGCATTCGTCTCGTAGTGTACTTGGACGATTATCTTTTGGCTTGCCAGGACAAGTCCAAGCTCAAGGCGCAGGTTGCGGAAACGCTCGCCTACTTGGAGTCCCTGGGTTGGCATGTAAACTACCAGAAATCTGTGATAGAACCCACTCAGGAAGTGGAATACCTGGGCTTAGTGTGGAACACCCTAAACCAGACATTAGCTTTGCCAACTCAGAAGGTCCTCAGAATCAAGGCCTCGCTCACAAGAATTTTATGCCAAAACAACTGCTCGCTCAAGGAACTTCAGAGTCTCCTAGGCATGTTAAATTTTGCCAACCAAGCTGTCACACAAGGCAGACTAAACTGTCGGAGAGCACAGATCTTTCTGAGAAAGTTTGCCCACAAGAGCCAAAGAAGAGAACTGTGCCCAAATGTGCAACAAGAACTAAGGTGGTGGTTGAATGCAATAGACTGCAATCCAACTCCACTTTACAAGAGAGAGATAAACCATTTCTTGACCACAGACGCAGCGGATGCGGGCTGGGGAGCACATCTGAACAACCAGTACCTATCAGGGAGATGGGCAGCACATCAAAGATCTTGGCATTCCAATGTGAAGGAAATGTATGCCGTCTTTGCTGTGATAAAGGCACAAGGTGCCCTATTAAAGGATGGCCACATACTGGTGCAAACCGACAACCGGACCCTAGTGGCTTACATTCGGAATCAGGGGGGGACTCGGTCCATAAGGATGCTCGGATTAACAACAAGGCTACTGAAACTGATCAGTACACTAAATATAACAATGACAGCTTACCATCTACCGGGAATCTTAAATGGAATTGCAGACCGCCTCTCAAGAGGAAAGCCTGTTCCAGAATGGCATCTACTGCCAAAAGCCACAGAGGCAATTTTCAGAATGTGGGGCGTCCCAGAAGTGGACTTATTTGCATCAAGAAGAACCGCTGTCGTTCCAGCTTATGTAACACTAGACTCAAGAGATGGATCTTCTCTTTTTTGCGACGCCTTCAGCCAAAGGTGGGAGTTTCAGACTGCGTGGGTGTTCCCACCCCCCAATTTGATACCCCGAGTTTTAGCACATCTCAACAATTCAACAGGAACATACTACCTGATAGCACCCCGGTGGACACAATGCTACTGGTACCCGGACCTGGAGGCGAGAGCTCTAAGCAGCCCCTTACCCATACAGAATCTGAGGCAGGTATTGGTGGATTGGACAACAGGAACAAACCCTCCACAGGTAGACAAGTTATTCCTTCAGGTTTGGAAAGTTGGGGGTGGGCAAATCAAATAAAGGATTGGAGTGGGGCAGAGAAGCAATTGCTTAAGGAGAGCTGGCGCCCTTCCACACTTAACACCTATAATGCCCCCCTAAAGAGATGGTTGCACTGGTGTGAAGCTAACAACATTCAGAGTAAGAGTCCAGAAGGAAAAGATGTGGCCAGATTTTTAGCATGTCTGTATCTAGAAAATAAATTTGCCTATAGTACTATTTTATTACACAAGTCAGCTATATCAACTTACTGTGCAACAACTGTAGAAAATCTTTCAAAAAATTTTTTCATTCAACAGATTTTAAGGGCTATTTCATATTCTAAGCCTCAATCACCAAGAGCACCTATATGGGATGTGAATTTATTATTTAACTGGCTTAGATCTTCATCCTGCTCTGACACCTTATTTGATAAGAGTAGACGAACAGCCTTGATCCTGTTACTTGCTTCTGGCCGTAGACTACATGATCTTACCCTTCTGGAACTCCCTGAAAGCAGGTATACAGAAACTGATAGCACAATAACATTCTGGCCAAAATTCGGTTCAAAGACTGACACCGGTACCCACAGACAAACAGGCTGGCTTCTTATGAAACATAAAGATCACAGTATTTGTCCAGTAGCCCATGTGAAGGAGTTGATTAAAGCTACTCAGGCTAGACGCAGTAAGGATACAGAAATTAGATCTCTTTTTATCTCTATTACAGGGGTATTAAGACCAGCTTCTAGAACTATGATTGCAGGTTGGTTGCATACAGTTTTTAAGCTGGCTAATATAGATGCTTCTCCCGGAAGTATACGTTCAGCTGTCGCATCCCGTGGATGGTTGGATAATAGACCTGTAGAAGAGATTCTGGATAGAGGAAATTGGAAGTGTGTGGAAACATTTTCAAAATATTACTGTCGTGAAGTAAATAGATCTAGCAGTGATTGTGCTGGTTTATATAATAATTTTAAGACTGTTTAGTTTCAAAGATTACTAAGATATGATCTCAATATTATACTTTTAGCAGTATTATTTCTTAAATAATAATTTTAATTTGTTTCATAATAATAACTGAAATTGTTTTGTTTTATGGTTGATTTTTATAGAGATACTGTACTTGTTGATTTGTAATAAGAAGTTTATATTAATTTGAATTAGTGTAACTCAAGAGGAGATTTGGGTTTAAAAATTTTATTTTTATTAATATTTTTTATAATAACTTTTTCATACCAGTAAAGCAAGTTTTGTTTAACATCTATTTTTCAATTGCAATTACACAGTAGTACTAGTCACATTAGCATCTTGAGGACATTTATTGTCTGGCGACATTAATGTCAATTCTGTTCACCATCAGATATCAAACAGATCTTCATTCTATGCTGCGTTTTTGAAGACATATAATATTAATGTTTTGCATTAAAACAAAACAGTTATTATATGTTGGAGAAAACGCACAGCATAGTTTCAAGGAGCTTGCTGGTGATGAAGATTTAATGTCACTTGTCAGTTGAATTGGCGCGAAATGAGTTGAAGCGCCCTCTGGTGAAAGAATTGTGTATATATATCCCTGGATTATGGTATGTATCACAAATAATTTCAATATTCTGAACGAATTTAAGTATGCTTTCTTCATTCTATGCTGTGCGTTTTCTCCAACATATAATAACTGTTTCGTTTTAATGCAAAACATTAATATTTTGTTACTTTAATTACTGTTTTTAAACTGTGTTTATGTAATACATTGTGAGCTTGACAAGTACAAGTGTATGTAAATACCCAAGTGCTGAATAAATTTCATTATTTCATTTCATTAACAGAGCTGTTTGGAGGGAGTAGGAGGCGTGGCCTACCCCCATATAAGAGCTCGCACTGGCTTGTACAGTCAGTCTATCTTCGGATTAGACTCGAACAAGAGCTCTGCTCCCAACAGAACTGTTGGTCTACTTGGTACAGTCTTGCACTGTATATTGCATACGCGGAATTGCTGACGCGATACCCTTTGCTATAGCTATATTGCCTAGACAATATGCTATTCGGGTGGTTGTATTGCCACTATACGAACGTAGAATTAAGATTCTGTTCGTCTCCATTATACTTTCTTTATTTTAATTGCAATCATTGTAATATTGTAATTAGTGTGTAAATTAATCGACCTTGTTAGTTAATTGTGGCTACTTAATCCCAGCAACATGGGAACTCCAAACCCTGACATACCGCTCTTTGGCCGCCCCCCCGGATCCTACATATACGCATAAGCATATATATATATATATATATAATTAGATCACGATATAATCAATTAATTAAGTAAATGTTTCAATGTCAGATAAGATATAGAATTATAATCAATGTCAAATAGTATTGAGTAAATGTCAAAATAATATATAAGATTCTACGATACAACAATCATATAGGTACAAAAATACAATTAGCATTACTTTCAATTTAAATTTTATCATTTAGGAATAGAAATCTCACTGTAATAATTTTTAATAACAAGAAATTGCTTCAATTCTTTTTTGAAAATCTTGTCATTACTTCCTTTAAACGCTTTGGGCAGTTTATTGTATATTAGTGGCCCCATATAGAACACGCTTTTATGCATCAGAGTAGTTTTTGATTTTCTAAGACAAAGACGAGATTCGTCTCGTTGCCGTCTGTTACTACTCTCTGAAGCTACATTATACAGGTATAAATGAAGTTTAACAAACACAGCAATTTCATATATATAAAGACAAGGTAGTGGTAGTATTTTATACTTGCGGAAAAAGGGTGCACAACTTTCAATGGTTTTTAACCCAAACATGGCCCTTAAACATCTTTTCTGTGCTTTGAAATTGATCTTGGTCTGTGGAGTTCTCCCAAAAGATCAAGCCATATCTCAAGATAGAGGATACCATTCCTTGATATGCAGTCACTACAGTTCTAACATTACTAATTTGAGCTAGTTCGTAAAGTGCATATACAGATTTATTTATTCTTTTATTTAATTGATCAATATGAGATTTCCATGTAGTATCGACCTCAATCACCGATTTACCTCTCTAGCTTATAGTTATATCAGAATGGGTAGGTGTACGTTGTGCAAAGGTCATAAGTTTTGTTTTATTTATGTTAGCCCGTAAATTGTTAGCATCTAGCCATTCTATTATAGAACCCAGAGTATTATTTATACTCTGGATGTAGGTATGATCGTCTGCAGACTTAATGGTAACAGTACTGTCGTCAGCAAAAAGTGTTCGTTTTCGGTAAATGTCTTCCAAGTCTCGTGGTTTCTTTCCATCTTTTCGCCTTAATTTTAGCCGTTGAGAAGTCGTAACGGCATCAAAAAGCAGTTTTTTAGCTTCTAGTACGTCCGGCTCCGAAAAAGCTGATAAACAAACACACACATTCCGTATCCATCACATCATGCTTGTTCTGTATGAATGACAGAACCTCACTAATTATTATGTTACATTATGTCTCTAACAAGTTATTATATTCTCTAGAGTCTTTAGATTGTTTTAAAATATCTATATTTACATCTCCACAAAGAATAATCTGCTTTCTTGTATTGTGACAGAGCGTTCCCAAAACAGTATCAAGTTTATTGAGAAAAGTTTTTTTACATTTGAGGACGGTGTTCTATACAGACATATTAATCTCATACCATATTTAATTAATTCCACTCCACAACATTCGAATACGCATATTTCGCATAAAGTTTGTATCTCCTGTAAAATTTTAAATTCAAATCAAATGAACTTTATTGTGGCACATAGGTTACATACAGATGTTATGTTACAAGTTTAGTCTCACTATGACCCGCCATACTGGCATACAATATGGAATTGGAACTACATTAAATACAGATTACAATAATATTATTCAACATGTCAAATATTTTATAATACATTTTCTTACATAATAATATCATTTAGGTATTCAGTCATATTATAATAGCATTTTTCATTTAATAATTTATACAATGACTGTTTAAATTTTTTCGTGTCACAAATTTCTCTAATAGTCTTAGGTAATTTATTGTATATGTCAGGAATTAGGTAAAACACACTTTTGTGAAATAAAGTAGTTTTGTGTTGTACACGCGTCATTTTATCTCGAAGTCTTGCTCGATTACTAAAAATGAAAAGATTGAGATTATCTTTTGCAAAAATGGCACATTCATAGATATACATGCAAGGAAGTGGTAGAATTTTCAGCTCTTTAAAGTAGGGTTTACACGATTCGGTAGGTTCGATGCTAACAATTGCCCGAATGCATCTTTTTTGGGCTTTAAACGCCAAATCTTTGTTGGTGGAATTACCCCAGAACATCAAACCATATCTTAATATAGAGGCCACATGTCCGTGGTAAGCAGCCATTACAGCACACTTATCTGCTATTTGGTTCAACTTATGAAGAGCGTATGATTGTTGATTTAATCGTTTGCATACATAGTTTTCGTGTGATTTCCAGTCCAATTTCCGATCTATATGTAAACCCAAAAATGTTATATATTCCGTTTCATTAAGTGCTGTGTTCTGGAATGTTACATTGAGTTTCATAGTAGTTTGAAGTCTTTGTCCAATTCAATATCATTGTTAATTAGAATAGCGTAGCGTCTGGAGTAGTATGCTGCTGTTGTGAAGCCTTTTAGACGTAATTTTTTTTTTCAATGCCTTTAAGCAGGAATGTTTCACTAAGACAAAATGCTTGTATACGGACACCTCTTTCTGATAAGTCCAACAAGGCAACCGAAATTTCGTCACTCTTATTTAACGCACCAGCTATATTTTGATGCATAATAGTTAAGTGGGGATCATATTTATTAACGAAAACATTCATTTATCGTTTCAGTTTCCATACCAATATTATCGGTCTGCACACTAGCATTTTTTAAACTAAACGTTTGTCATGACTTCCCTTGTGCACAGTTTTATTCTCTGTGTCATTACATTTTCAGTGTAAGCTTGGTAATTATTTTTGTAAATTACATGCAAAATTTGTCTGTGAATTAATACAAAAATATGAAGTTTGTTCGCATAATTTGATGATGTTATACAGTCACTATGCAAAGTTACAAATAGAATTTTCACAATTATGGCATACAAATTTCAGTAGATTAAGTATTTACATTATTTACGTTTAAGAATCTGTGATTGTAGAGCTGACCAACCAACACATTAGTAAACTTCATTTGGCCTAATGTATGATGAAAATACGTTTGAATGTTCATAGGTTGTCTATCGTTTAAACCTGCTAATATTATAATAAAATCGGATTTATTAAAGTTTCTACACATACTTAAACAGGAAAAACCGCTCATTGTCAATATATTTTTTTTTCAGTGCAGATTTAGGCGTACGGTTCTTTCTTTCCGATAAATTCACTTTCTTATACGTTTCCATAACTTTTATGTATCGGTCTATATCCGTCTTTAAGTGACTATTTTCACTGTTTAAATTTTCAATTTCAAGTTGACCAACACCTTACGTGGAAAGACCACATTGACAAAATTTGCTAGAAAATAAATAAGTTTGTATTCGCTCTGAAAAAGATCAAAAAAACTACTTCTGTAAATGCCGCGCTGATGGCCTACCACGCGTATGTTTGTTCCATCATACATTACGGTATACCAATCTGGGGCTACTCAACTGAAATAATGCGGGTGTTCATAGCACAAAAAAAAATTCTCCGTGCAATGTTCAACTTAAAGTGGTTTGACTCGTCTAGACCGGTATTTAAATCACAAGCTCTTTTGACAGTTCCTAGTATCTATATTTATGAACTAGCTAAATTTGTAAAAGTAATCCTTCGCTCTTTGAATTCAAAGACAATATCACAAACGTCAAGTGACTCATATGCGTATGAAAATGCCAGTGCCACGTCTTGAGATGTTCCGACGCAGTTGCATTTATATGGCACCTCTCATTTACAATGCATTGCCTAAGATAATAACTGATTTACCTTGTAATAAGTTTTGTAATTGCCTACACAAATGGTTTATAGACGAATGTTTTTATGCAGTAGACGAATTTCTCAAAACCTATTCTAAAAACTCCTATCACTTTATAAATGCGCTGTAATAACAATTGTTGTAATTAATAAGTTTTTAATGTGCACATAGGCGCCATCTCTGGGACACCAATGAAGTTAGTGTTCTGTAGTTATGACATCGATGCCACAAGTGATCGTGCGAGATTGCCATTTAACAAAGGCCACTATTCTAACCCACACCAATTTTAATAGTTTGACAGCGATACGTGTGTATGGTCCTTTTCATACGAGCTATGATAGAAAGAGATGTAATGACATTTTGGCTAAGTTTAGTCGTGTAAATTTGAGAATTGCGGCTATATTATTGTTTAAGTAACATTAGCATAATTTATATACATGGCGATAGCGGGGTGTTGCGGGTTGATCAGAGAAGTAGGTGCTTATAAGGCAATCTTCATCTACTTACATCTACATCTTTCATCAATAAAGGAGATTCATTTCTATACGTATTAGTTATTTATATGTTATTAAATATAGAAAACCAATTTAGAAACGTTTATCTACTTATTAACGTATAATATTCACTATGTCTTTATTCATTGAATTCTGTTTTTTTACATTTATCTATACAAATAAATAAAATTGGAGTGTCTGTTTGTAATATTGAAATAGCCGGTTTTTACTACTAGTAGGAGAGACGTGGAAGAACGACCTTCACCGATCTGATAACCAGATGAGACGTATTTTTTATCAAATATTTTTTATAAACAAATATGCCTATAATTGCTTGCCTATCGAAAAGTGCTCATGGCTATTTTTAATTAAATTAACTTTTATCGATTTTTTTTCATCACCTTCATACTTTTGATAACCAAACAAAATTTATTTCACTGATAGTTTTTAATACACAGAATATGCCTAGGTATGCTTGCCTACTCATTTCAGTGTATAACTACCTGGCAAGCACGTGTAAACAGGTAAGTTAAAATAGGTGACTCCATCGATCTGCTAACTTATCAAAAGTTATCTCAAATTTTAGATTATTTTATTTCAAAATTAGTCGTATAAACTTGCCTGCGAAAAATCGTACTTAAAGTACTGTTGCCAGGCTAAAAACTTTTAGAGTTTTAGCCACTTGATAGGTGCGACAGAGAAATTAGAGCGTCCGAGGTCCGTGTGCTAGAGCAGGACATAACATAGCAGCTGCTCGCTACCGGACCGTAGAACGTATCCGAGTGCGCATGCTCGTGTATATTCGGAGTCGGAAATTATTTATTAGTGACAACACGCGCTAAATAACATTAATTTAAGCATTATAGAACCACTATAAGTAAAGTACACCAATAAGAGTGATAAACAGAACTAAACATTCTGGATACTATTTGCATTTATTACTTGGTTTTATAAGGGTTTATAAATTTACTTACAGAACAATTATCAGTAAAATGGAGCGGTTATATAGTGGTATAAACCAATATTGTTATAATCTTAACACGATTATAAAGGTTTAATGTAATATACTTAGTATCCAAAACTATATCCGTGGAGTCCTGAACAAGAAAACATTGATTTATAATGGTCTTGCAAATTCTGTTATAGTCTCAGTACGGATATTTTGATTTTGTTGAATCATAGAAATAAGAGAAGGTTCCGTACAAAATCGTTATTGTGAAAATTTAAGACAAAATGTTTATTTTAATGATTAATTAAAAAAGCAATTTTAAATGTAGACTTGGAAGATTGTGTTAGTGAGGAACCTGTACAAGAAGATGAATGCGATATTGAAAACCATTCCAATTTTCAACTACATAGCGATCTTAGAAAATGGACTGTAGAATACAATATACGACATGCGGCATTAAATTCTTTATTAGAAATTTTGAATAAATGTACTGTATGTGTTAGAAATTTTGAATAAATGTATCTGTTAAGTTTGTTTCAAAATCTTCAAGTTCTCTTAGATTTCTTATAACATGTCTACCTCTACGTCTTCTTGCTTTCTTGAAACGGTCATTGGATGTACGAGTTTAATTCATTCTGAATCTCTCTTCGACACAGCAAATGTTAGTTTGTATTTGATAAAGTGCATTTTGATTTGATATTACGGTTTTAATGTCTTCTTTGATTGATTTTACTTCATGTTGAAGTTGTTGAATTTGACCATCCTCGACAGGCTGTATTTGGTTATCCGTGTTGTAAAGAACGAAATGTTAAGCATTTAACCTGACATCTGACAGTGTTTCTTCTGCTTCTGTTATGACAAGTTGAAGGTTTTGCGCGACAAAAGAAGATACAGGTAAAATTGCAGAACCGGATTGAATGGTAGCCGAGTTTTGTTGTAAATGAAGTGATCTTGTAGTATTTGAACGAGTACCTTCTCGAGAGACCGTTGGCGTCTCACTAATTTGGTCTTGATCACGATTCTGTGAAACAATAAACCAAGTTAGCAAGGGCAATCACAAAAATAGAAGTAGAAAATATTTCAAACAATTTTTAAAGCTCGAAAATCCCTTTTAATTAAAAAGCTATCGACGTCCACAAACATTACCATTTTCACACCTGACACCTAAACAAAAATATGAAAATAAGACATCGGTACCTAATAACAACACAGAGTACCATTACAATATTTGCGGAACTCTAATTCCAAACAATATGGCCAAGCAATAGTTCTGATATTTACCATTTTTAAACAAAGTACGCCTATAACGGTTTGTTAATGTATTTGGGAACACCAAGTTTGTCAATATGGCGACTTTTCGTTGTATGTCTTACTGAAACCAAGATAATTTTTAAATTCAACTTAATGAAAACGTGAATTTCGAGGGGCGTTTAAAAATTTTGACAAAAAACTTATTACACTTCACCGAAAATATAGCTGCGCCATGCACATTCAAACACGGCTTCACTTATTGTTAACTAACATCCTACTCTTATTCTAGATAATATTTATTATAAAAATGGATTAATTACTTACCTTTATCAATATTAATTAATCTTTACAAATGTGTATAGCAACATTCACCAATTCACATCACTTTGTATGAGCTAGTAAGATATTCACTGTGTACGTTATTGTCGTGTTTGGTTCCATTTAGCGCTCATAGTTAGCTTCGCGAGAGCAAATAGTTCTACATAGTCCAACTATATGGCCGTTATTGGTCAAAATGGTATTCACCAAGTCTACTATAGATATTTAATTAGGTAAAATACGCCTATAAAGTGGGCCCTTTTCCGTGGTTATAATTGCTTACTATTCCGTTATAGTCCTAATGAAATGGTGGTTCCAGGACAATTACTAGACCACATTTTGCTGCTTGGGAGGCCACTCCCAGTTCGGCAAGCCGTGCCACATCCGTGAAATTGCTCCCCCTGGCCAACACGAGAGTGTCATCTGCATAGCAAACGACATCTACGCCGAGGGGGAGCCTCGTCCTGAGGACCGCGTCAAAAGCGAGGTTCCACAAGAGGGGTCCTAAAACAGATCCCTGTGGAACCCCGCGATCGACCTCCCTTGACATTCCCTCTCCGCCCCGAGCCGTGTACACGATGAGCCTATCGCTTAGATACGAGCTAACAATCCCCTGTAGGTAAGGGGGCACGTTGTGGTAAACCAGTGCCTCCCTTATTGCCCACCACGGGAGGGAGTTGAAGGCGTTGACAATGTCAAGACTGACAGCCATCGCCACCCTCCCCTCCCGAACGACGTCCTGTGACAGGGATTGGACCCGCCGGATTGCGTCCACCGTCGACCGACCGCGACGGAAGCCGAACTGGCAATCCGACAGGTCAGGTCCATCCCGTGACAGGTGCCCGCTGAGACGGGCGGAAACTACTCGCTCAAAGAGTTTGCCCACCTCGTCCAGAAGGCAAATAGGTCGGAACGAAGAGAGAGAGTCCGCATTTCTCCCTCTCTTTTGGATGAGGACGAGCCTGGCTTTCTTTTACTCAGACGGGAAAACTCCAAGGTGGAGGCAGCGAGAGAAGAGGCGACGCAGCTTACCGCCTAGCACCGACAGGGCCAGCACCCAGGCCCGACCTGGGATACCGTCGGGCCCAGGGGCAGCGCGCTGCGAGTCGCCTTACTGCGCTCTCAAGCTCGTCCTCAGTCACATCCATATCTGATGTCCAGTCCGGTATAGATCGCGGTGGAGCGACCGAGTCACCGGGCTCGGCCCTTGGGAAGAGGGTGTCTACCACTCTTCCCACAAACTCGGGGTCGAGCGTTTCGGTGAGTGGAGGGAGCCATGGTCTGAGCTTGCCCATAACCATCTTGTACGGGCATTGTCCATGGATCCCTGTTGATCCCCTCGATCAGCTCCTCTTACGCCCTGGACTTTGCCTCCTTGATGGCGAACTGGAACGCCATGGTGGCCAAGCGGTATGCTCGGTAAGCCTCTGCAATCTCGTCGGCTGAGGCACGCCGTCTCCTTCTAGTTCTAGTATAACGGCGGCGCGCCGAGACGCAGGACCCCCGCAGCCGTGCCAAGTCAGCTGACCACCAGTAGACGGAGGACCTCGTTGTCGGCCCGCCTCGGGGCATAGCGACGTCACAAATAGTCGTCATCTTTTCCCCGAACCAAGCCGCCATCACCTCCGGAGAGGCTTCGTCCTCCAAGTCTTCCCAATCTGCGACGAGGGCAGAAGCAAGAAGCAGATCTCTGTCTAATCGCTTCAAGGCCCATCGTTGCGGGGCGGCATTTTGTTGGCCTCCCAGTTCGTCACTTGGGCACCTGCCCGACAACCCTCCATAGACTCCTGACCAGCCAGCAGCGCGAACGAATTCGCTACTGGCGTAGTGGGAGGACCCTGCGGCCTCTGTAACGTCCGGTTTGTGGGAGGGAAGCACTTACTTCCTCCCATCCTGTGTTTGCCAGCGACGTCAAGGTCCGTACAGATCGGACACTTCGGTTCGCTGGCTTTGCAGTTTACAGCCTTATGGCCCTGGTCGCCACAGACATAGCAGCATTTGCTGCGATCTGTGTTTGTTGCGATTGGCCGCAGATTTTCGACCAACGACTTTCGCCCACGTGGTCTCTCCCGTATTCGCACGCACTGCATTAGGCTGCTGGCTCGGCGAAGCGCCAGCAATCTGTGTAGGCGCAACAGGCACGCCTGCGCTCTTACGCTGCCTCACCATTTCCCGCTTCTTTTTCCTCTTGTCCTTATTGGACGAGGTAGAAGGGGTTGGCAGTGGCGGCGGCGCTGGAGCTTTCGGCTTTTTCGCCTCGGCACCACGAGGAGGGATGGCCGCAGCCTTCTTCCCAAGTGGGGGCCTGATGGCCCTTCCTGGGAAGAGCTCCGCCATGAGGGCTGGACGGAAGGAGACGAGTTTCTCTTCCATAATGGCAGCCACCTGCTCGGCGTTGGAGCCGCTGTCTCTTCCAGTGGCCTTTGGCTTAGCTGCATCCAACTTAGAAGCCTGCCGTGGCACACTGGTCGTCGTAGCAGGATTCGCCTGGGTCACTGTGGGAGGCCCCTGACTAGAGCGCAGGGTCTCAACCTCCGCTGACAGTTTAGCGAGACGTCCCTCGAGGGAGGAGAGCTTCGAACGAAGCTCCCGGTTCTCCACCTCCAATCGCTCAGCCTCGCCCCCGTACGTCCGAACGTGCAGTTCGGAGGTGGCGGCCTGCGCCTCACGCACACTTCGCCTAATGGCGTGCTTTAGCGGCCCTTGGATGTTCGAGGACCTATCCGTGGCCTTCTCCACCACGGACAGAGCCTCGAGCAGCCTAGCCCCAACACCAGCCGTAGGCTTATGTCGGAGTTCCTCCGCTTTCTTCAACGCGGGGCAAAGATTTCTTAGCCCGCGTATTTGAAGGAGGGAGGAGAGGGTTGAGATTATCCGAAATATCCCCATCCAAATCCAAAGCCCGCACAATCTGTGTGCGAGCATTTGGAGCCACAAGGGATCTCCGCTTCCCAAGCTTCGGCCCTTATGCCGGCAATGACACGCAGGAAGCGGGTGACTTGTCGCTTCCCACGGAATCGCTTCGAAGTACGGACTTCGAGCGTGACCGCGACCGCGAACGCAACAGCAACCGAGAAGTAGAACGCGGTCGCAGCTGCCTCCGCGGTGGAGCAGTCTCTCTGGCTTTATCAGCCAGACTCCTTTCCTCTTTAGAGACTCTCACCCGCAGCTCGCTAGTTGCAGGTGAGGTTCCCTCGACACTCAAAACTGGGCACACAATACTGGGCGTGTGCGCCCTATCCGCGACCTCCGCGGAAACATGTCCAATAGTGTCCCCCCCAGATACGGTCGGACAACCGGGCTCAGAAGGACCCGGGAGGGATTCTCCGGCTAAGCCGGTACCCTCCTGGGTAATGTTTTACCAGTAGACATCCTGACCTTATACCCTGTAGACCGGTTTACCCCCCGGTAGCCCCCTCGCCGGGTATGCTCAGAGGTTAAGGGTTTGCCGAATGCTATCGACCGGATTAACGCACCGGCCATTCAGCCCATCACCGTCCGACGAAGCTTAGGCTTGCGTCCTCCGCTGTCCCCTCCAGAGTATGGAAGGGACAGCAGAGGCGTGAGATGTCGGAAGTGATGACATACGGAACAGAGACGTGGTCGCTCACTATGGGCCTTATTAGAAGGCTCAAGGTCACCCAAAGAGCAATGGAGAGGGCTATGCTCGGAGTTTCCCTTAAGTCATCACTGGCAACACACATTGGTCGAAGACTTTTGACATGAGAATCTGCGGTATTTTGGAAGAGAAATGTTACGTAGCTTCCCGAACGCTGCCCAGCCGTGTCGCACTGACATAGTGGCGTTTTCATACAAACACTTTAACACCTCGATATACTGGTAGTCGATTTGGCACTTTTGGAGAAACCTGAGCACGGCCCAGGTTTCGATAGAATCAAAGGCTTTCTCATAGTCCACAAACACTAAACACAGTGGCTTGTTATACTTTTGCGGTCTTCTACACAACTTGCCCCAGCGTATGTATGTGGTCAATGGTGCTAAAGCCTTTTCGAAAACCAGTTTGTTCGGGAGGCTGGAAGTCACCAAACCTGCGTGCGAGACGATTCGTAATGACCCTCGAAAGCAACTTGCAAACATGGCGCAGCAGTGTCGGTCTATAATTCTTCAATAGGGTTTTGCCGCCCTTTTTGAAGAAGAGCACAACCACACTTCTGTGCCATGCTGGTAGAGTTGTTGTTAGTTTGACCATCTAGTATGACGGATTTAAATAAGTTCTAATGGGCCCGTAGGATTGTTGTACCACCCGCCTTCAGAAGCTCTGCTGTAACTACATCCTCACCAAGCGCCTTATTGTTCTTAAGTTGTTTGAGAGCCATTCTAATCTCGTACAGGCTGACTTCCAGGATGTCTTCGGTGTAATGACGGGTTAGTCGTGCTCTGGGATCCGAGGCACTTTAGAGCCTTTGTTCCGCTTGATGGTCTTTTTAATACTAATTGTATAAAATTAACGCGTGTGGCGGGTCAAAGACTTTGAGGTCTGTCTGTTGAGCCGCCAGTATCTGGTAGCATCATCTGAAGAGTTCAGAACCATTATTCGTCTTTCTTCCATAAGTTGCAGGGTAAAGTCAGAGATCTTTTTAGTTCTGTTTGTACGGCGGGCCTTGAAGACTTTAGACCCAGCCGTATGGACAGCCTCTACAAGCTTGTCGTAATATGAGTCCACTTGACTGAAGGCGTAGTGGCTGAGACAGTTGCCTCGCCGCTTCGTGTCGCGGGTTTGAATCACGCGCCGGACAGCTATTTGTGTGACCCATAAATAGTTGTTCTGAGCCTGGATGTAATTTGTGTCCGTCTATTATATGTTTGTAAAGTACCTATAAGATTAGATTACCTAGTGCTAGGCATTAGAAACGGTTTTGCACTTAGAGCTGAAATGGTTTGGGGTTTTGGACGTGCATAGGTAAAGATTGGAGCGTAGACTTTATCAGTCGGGACCTCTGCAACTTGACGTTAAGGTTCAATGAGCCTCTCACCAGTCTGTGATCGCTGCCGGTTTTATCCGCATTGAACATCTGTCGTCTCATCGACAAGATAAAGTCTATCTCATTTTTGGTTTTACCATCGGGGTTCACCCAGGTCCATTTGCGGTGATCCGACTTTCTGAATAAGGAATTCATCATTAAGAGTTCCTCCTTCTCCATGAAGTCGGCCAACATTTGGCACCGGGGGTTCCGGTCTCCAGTTCCAAATTGCCCCACTCTAAGCCAATTACCGAATCGTTTACCCGGCTTCACGTCAAAGTCCACAAATAACCACAGTGAAAACGTTTTTAGAGCTATGTATATATCCTCAACCTCACCGTCGGAGTTCGTCGAAGTCGGCGCGCATACCTGTATTACCTTCAACGAATACCGCTTGATAATTCTGAGACTAAGTTATGCCACCCTAGTCGACACACTCTCGATTTTCACTACGTTGTCCCAAGTGTTTGTCCCAAGGTGACACCACCTTGGGAAAGTTGGTCGCCGTTGGTTCCGGAAATAGAGCAGGTTCCCGGATTTTAGGATTATCGTGTCCGGGGAAGACACGATAATCCTAAATTCTCTCTTTGGACTTGAGACAATCTTATGATTACCAATGTAACCTGCTCAGTTCCTCTTCCAGTTCGATGATCTTCTCGTCGGTCCGCAGTATGCGAGTGTTATATGTTGCCAGGGCCAGAGGATGTCGGTTTTGGTAAAACGGCGTCTGCTAGGGGTTTTTAGCACCCCGGTTTCTATTTCCTTTTTTTCTGTTTCTATTTCTGAATCTGTTGTCTCAGCGAAATATTGTGTTCCATGATTCTTTTTCAGGGTAACCCGGTGAGACTTGTTCAATAAGGGTTTCAATAATAGCTCAAGTTTTATAATATTACTTGTTTCATCTTCAGAATCTCTCGAAAAAATGGGGTTTATTAATTCAAATCTCTTTACTCTTTTTTTTTCTTATCCAATGAAATATTGATGTCTATTAAAGAACTAAGTTTCGTTTTGATGTTCTTCTTCTGTGTCCGGAATCCAGAATCAGAAAAAGGTTCTTCATCTGTTGAAGGTGGCATTGGTTTGATACCGGAAGTGGGACTTGACACTCTGATGACAACTTAATTTATTTAATTTTATTTGCTAAGCAGCTTATAATTAATCTTTATCTTGTTGTAGAAGAACTAAATAACATCAAATATTTATAAATTAGATACGTTATATCAGAATTCTGAATAGCAGAATTAAATAAATAGAGTTATTTAGTTTTCCTAGAACTAAGTTAGTTTTGTAAAAGAATTTTTAAGTTGAGAAAAAAATCAACAACTCAAGTTATTTAACTTATTCGACATTCATCTTGTCATTGACCACAGTTATTGATTTATTTACAGAGTTATTTATTTTTCCTTTAAAAAATGTGTTTGTCTGATGATATTTATTATTCCATCCGTCGTCATGACCTGTCTGATAAAAATGACTATATCTTTGGAACGGAATAAGATACGAAAATTTATTTAGTTTTCCAACTACGGGGACGGTATATATATATATATATATATATTACTTATTATAAAATAATTTCTTGTCTCCCAGTAATGTACAAGGTTATATACAGACGAATGTAATGGACAGCTTTACTATTTGCAGTCTGTCACAATACAACCGACCCCGTAACTGTAACGATAGAATACTGGATTTAGTTTGGTCCAACAGTGACGTAGATGTAGCTCTCTCCAGCGATCCGCTGGTTCCCGAGGACCCCCACCACCGCGCTTTGTGTGTTTCTGCTGATTTCGTGCAACTCCACAACCTATCGGTCTGCCCCCGTGTTAAATTTATATATAACCAAGCCGATTATAACTCGATAGCAAACGAAATAAACAATATTGACTGGCAGTCGGAATTAAATCGCGGGTCGCTTGAGGATGCTACTGCTTACCTATACAATACCCTAGACAGATTGCGAAATAGTTACATACCTACCAAAACTATTATCCCGCGAAACCATTATCCACCATGGTATAGGAGCCCTTTAATAAAAATCATCAAAGAAAAAGCTAAATATCATAAAAAATATAAAAAATACGGCAATTTAAACGATCTCCAGTCTTTCACTGTACTGAGACAGCGGGCCAAAGAAATTGAAAACAAAATGTTCGATAATTATATAATGAATATTGAATCAAACATTACTAAAGACCCACGAGCCTTCTGGCAATACGTAAAGTCCAAAAAACAGTCCAATACATATCCGTCAATCCTAAAATATAAAGGACAGACCTCGAGTGGTGGAGAGGAGATTTGTAATATGTTCGGGGAGTACTTCCATTCCAATTTTCTACAGGCCAACCATACACATGGTAATATATCTGACTACTCTCTGAACAACAACTATCGGCCACAGGGGGATGTTTCAGAAGCTAGCTCAATAGATGTTCAGCAAGAAGAAGTCTACAAGCTCTTCAAACACCTCGACCTAAAAAAAGGTGCTGGACCTGATAATATTCCCCTATTATATTTTTGTTTTCATCTATAATTGCGCCAAGTCCCTTACCATCCCCCTCTCCATCCTATACAAGCGATCCCTTAATACTGGAGTCGTGCCAGTTATCTGGAAATCGGCTTATATAACACCTGTCCATAAAAAAGGACCGAAGGATGATGTGCAAAATTACCGGCCAATCTCTAAGCTATGCGTATTTGCCAAAACACTCGAAAAAATTATTCATAAACAACTTTATTCGGCTATTAAATTGAGTCTCAGTGATCATCAGCATGGATTTATTAAGGGTCGCTCCACCACATCTAACCTCATAGTAGCCAGTGACTATATATCAGAACACATGTCTCATGGGTCACAGGCGGATGTTATATACACTGACTACACAAAATGTTTCGATCGTATAGACCATTTTATATTAAAGCGTAAATTATCACTGATGGGTATAAGAGGTGATTTATATAGATGGTTCGTATCGTATATTGAAAATAGGAGTCAAACTGTGGTGCTGAACGGTTACTCTTCGCGAGCAATGGATGTTACTTCAGGAATACCGCAAGGATCCTTATTAGGGCCCCTATTATTCAACATCTTCATAAACGATGTCGTATCCTGCTTTCTTAGCTCAAAAATAATATTATATGCGGATGACATGAAGATTTTGGGTAAAATATCGTCTTATAAGGCCGCTATCTCTTTGCAAAATGATCTGGACCGTTTTAATTCATACTGCATTGAAAACCACCTCGATCTCAACATTGATAAGTGCTACGTGTTATCTTTCACTCGTAAACCCAACCCGATTAATTACGATTATAGACTCGCGGCTACAGTCATTACGAGAGTGAATACTGTCAGGGACTTGGGAATGACATTTGATTCCAAGTTGATCTTTGATTCACACGTGGACAACATAATTAATAGAGCTTCCAAAGTGTTAGGTTTCGTTTTCAGACTTTCAGCAGATTTTGAAAACATTAAGACTCTCAAAATACTATATTGTGCTTACGTCCGTAGTCTACTCGAATACGCTTCTCAGGTATGGAACCCCAGATATGACATATATAGTAAGGTTAGAAAACATTCAAAGGAAATTCTTAAGGTACATTCAATATCGTGCTAAAACCTATCTACCTAACTACACAAGTCGCTGCAGTAAGTTCCACATGCTTCCTCTACAGGAGCGCAGGAAAATAGCTGATATCTCACTATTATTTAAACTCATGAATGGCTCAATGGATATCACTAGCTGATGAAAAAATTAGGCCTTCGCGTACCCTTAGCATTCCTAAGACGACATAATTTATTGCATACCCCTACCACCAAAAGCAACGACAGACAAAATGCTTTTTTGATAAGGGCAAGTCGTTTGTACCACACTGAATGCCAGAGAGTCGACATTGATATATTTCATACAAGTGTCTCAAACCTGAAAAGGACTATGTGTAATAATTTCTTTGAAACACAGTGTTCTCAGTAGATTTTTTAGATTTTTTAAAATAGTAATTTAGTAATAGGTATAGGTATGCTGTTTATTCTATATTTGTAATATGTATACAATTTATTAATTTGTGAAAACTTGTAATTGGCCATCTTTTGTACAACTTCAAGAATTTGTGTAACTTATTAGCTGTAAGTTTTCTAAATTTGAAAATAAATAAAATAAAAAATAAAATAAGAACTGGTGTGGCTTGAAATCGTTTTTGGACTTCTACATATCGAATTTTTGCCACGATTCCTGGCCTAGTCTTTGACATTGAATACCTTGTAAATTTTCCTATACCGTATTTCGCTTATCGAAACAACCTGTGCTTCGTTAAAGGCCAAAACTAAATCCAGCGTTGTTATCGCAAATCATAGACGGCATACGTCGTCCGAAGAAAACTTGAATTTCAATATTTTATATGTTGGTAACACACTGCTTCTTGTTTGAAAATCCAATACGTACTGACAACATGGCCGCCCGGCGATGGCAGCGTTACCAACGTCACCTAGCTATAGGACGTGTGCACTATATTGATAGGAGTATAAGGGGTGGGATACACTGCACTTGCGTGGAAATCTAAGGGGTAATCTCACAGGTGGATCAAGCGAAGGCTCGAACACCTAAATAACTTGATTGAATTAAATGATTTTTTTCTTTATTTTGCAGGGACGCAGGAGGACAACAAGCGACAAGATGCGACTTATCATAACAAGAGACCATCTAGCAAAGTATTCTCTGGCTCTAAATATTATCAATGTGACGTGTGCCAGAAATGTTATACTAGAAAGAGCCATTTACGTGAACACCTTCGCGTACACACAGGTGTACTGCCCTACAAATGTCACGTGTGCCAGAAGAGTTTCAGACATAATGGCCATTTAAATAAACACCTTCGCGTACACACTGGTGAACGACCCTATAAATGTGACGTGTGCCAGAAGTGTTTCAGACAAAAAGACGCTTTAAATATGCACCTTCGCGTACACACTGGTGAACGACCCTACAAATGTGATGTGTGCCAGAAGTATTTTCAAAATAAAAGCCATTTAAATAGACATCTTCGCATACACGCTGGTGTACGACCCTACAAATGTGACGTGTGCCAGAAATGTTTCAGTGTGAAGGACAATTTAAATGATCACCTTCGTGTACACACTGGTGTACGGCCCTACAAATGTGACGTGTGCCAGAAATGTTTCAGTTACAAAGGCACATTAAATACGCACCTTCGCGTACACACTGGTGAACTACGCTATAAATGTGACGTGTGCCAGAAATGTTTCAATGTGAAGAACAATTTAAATGATCACCTTCGTGTACACACTGGTGTACGGCCCTACAAATGTGACGTGTGCCAGAAATGTTTCAGTCAGCAAGGCATATTATATAGGCACCGTCGCGTACACACTGGTGAACGACCCTATAAATGTGACGTGTGCCAGAAATGTTTCAGTCAGCAAGGCATATTATATACGCACCTTCGCGTACACACTGGTGAACTACCCTATAAATGTGACGTGTGCCAGAAATGTTTCAGTGTGATTGACAATTTAAATGATCACCTTCGTGTACACACTGATCCACGGCCCTACAAATGTGACGTGTGCCAGAAATGTTTCAGTCGAAAAGGCACATTAAATAGGCACCGTCGCGTACACACTGGTGTACGGCCCTATAAATGTGACGTGTGCCAGAAGTGTTTTAAAAGTAAAGACAATTTAAAACAACATCTTCGCCTACATACTGGTCAACGATCTAATGTGTAGCGTATGCCTGAAAGGTTTCCGTTTTGGGAGTACTTTTATTGCACATATCCGACTACACGCTAGCACAATTATTTCGTCATAAGTCACTTGCGTATCACAATTATTTCAATCATAAATCACTTCAAACACTCACCTTCGTGTGCATACCTTCTAATAAGTATAATATAAGTATAGGTGTACATCACGATGGTGAGTGTACGTTAAAAAACAGTGATTATATACACATGAAAGCAATGTTCTAGCAATGGGAGGAATGTGCATAAAATTTAAAACAATGTGCTTTTATAAAACTAGAGTTATTTCAAAAAGTAAGTGCTTCAAGTAGTTAGAACCTAGGCGTAATGTAAACCGTAGGCTTGATTAATGCACCACGAACTAGATTAAAGCACGCGTTAAATGAACTTATCGACGCCAATAAATGAGACATTAAATTAAGCTTCCGGCATCACAGCTGACGTCGAATTTAAACATATTTTTTTCGTTTATAATCATCTGTGTGTGCTTGTGGTGCTAAGTGCTTAAACAATGTTTTTAACATAACAACACGATGTATGCGCCTTAAGAGAGAAATAAACCATTATTTTATTTTATTTATTTGTACATTCTTCATCAGAAATAAATGGACTAACAGCCAAAGCAGATATTAACAGAACAACTAGACAATTTTGTAAAAATATCGAAATCTGTTCTTATCTTATGTTTTACAGAATTGCCGAAAATGGCCTCCATCGAGTTAGCCAATGACTCAGAATCAATCTTCTTACCCTAAATATTTCAAAAACCTCATACATACAGTTAACATTTTCCAAAACTCACCTTAAAAACGTTAATATTAAAGCTCATTCATGTAATTACCCTATTAGTATTAACTGCTCCTGTCTATCTATAAATAAAGTCACACATGTCAAGTACCTAGGTGTTATCTTAGATGAGAAGCTAACTTGGGAACCCCATATAAGTCTCGTTACGGGTCGCACTAGGAAGCTTATTTGGGTTTTCAAAAACTCTGACATGCTGCCAAGTTTCCTCTTCTACGTAATATTTATTATGCTTTAGCCCTATCCATTCTTGGATGCTGCGTAGGGGTTTGGGGTGGTGGCTTAAAAACCCACACGATTCAATTAGAAAGGGTTCAAAGGTCATTACTGAAAGTAACCAACCAACTTGACGGGACTGTTGGCGTGGTTGGTAGATACGCTGCCTTGCACGCCGCAGGTCGTAGGTTCGATTTCCACCCGGGACAGATATTTATGTGCATGAACATGGCTGTTTGTCCTGAGTCTGGGTGTAAATTATCTATATAAGTATGTATTTACAAAAGAAAAGTAGTATATCAGTTACCTGGTTTCTATAGTACAAGCTCTGCTTAGTTTGGGATCAGATGGCCGTGTGTGAATAATGTCCCAGGATATTATTATGATTATTAACTTTAAGCACTTCAAATATCCTACATAAGTACTGTATAGATATTGCGAACTTTTAACAAGAAGACAATTATATGTATTTCAAATTAAACTAACAAAGCAACACAGGCAAACTCCCTACAATGAAAATGTTTATAATAGTAAACGTGTTATCAAAAATGTATGCTTACCTATTAGATGTCGGACAGCTACGGCTAAACGTGTGCGTCACGATTGCTCCGCCACGTTATCCAAACAGAAAAAGACATCGCTATATTTTTTGTCAAAATTAGTTAAAATCGAAAGGTACGAACCAAAACTTTGTCAAAGAAGAAATAAAGAAGTTACAGGGGTTTTAAATTGGCCGCGCGAACGTAACGTGCACGATTGCGCGGCCATGGAGATCTCAGTAACTACTTGGGATAGAGATCTAAATCTTTTTGTTAATTGAACATTTCATTTGTCAACAATTGTCACAAAAAGAATTATAAGACTAGGATCAATATTTCACGAAATATTCACCTTGGAAGTTATGGCCGCGCAATCGTGCACTTGATCTTTCTTTAATCTCGATTTTTTTCTTCAAAACTTAAGATATCATACAGTAAAACTATTACTAAAAGAAAGGTTTTAATATGTCAAAGGTACCGAAAGCATTTAATGCCACCAAAGTTTATTTAAACTGACGAAATCAAGGCAAAACAGAAGTTACGTGGCCGCGCAATCGTAACGATACTTTGAACGCTGATATCTCATTATCTATAATTGTTAAGATTTCGGTGTTAACATCCATTTATTCGTAATATTAACCTAATCAGATTGACATGGCGTTTTAACCTCAGGACAATTTGCTACGAGACGCTTCGAGAAACAAAATTAAAAACTGCCTACTTCAATTACATTACGACCAAACTGAAATGCAATACTCACAAACTCATATTCCCTACAACCCACAAATACCACCCACATCAAACAGACAAACACACACACACACACGCAGACAGACACACACTCATTATTCGTATTAGTAGTGATTGCTGTACCGGTGCGGTGTCGGCGAACGCGGGGCCCTTAACTGCGCGGGCGCACCGCGCCCCGCCGCCAGTCCAGCCCACACTGATACGCGTCGCTCTAATCAAATTTTACCGCTAAAATATTACGTTCCCGTATCTACTTTTTCCGTTTTTGTGCTTTTTTTCTTTCTGAACTCTCCTGTGACTTTCTCCTTCCATATTTTGTGAATACCGCTTGCTTGCGTGTGTAATTAAACCGTACCGTGCAACACAAGTGTTTTCTTTTACCGACCGCCACTCACGGCCCATGACCGACAACACATTAACCTCTGGTGACCACAACACTATAAATGAAAGCTTTGATTTATTTTTTGACATGTTTAAACTCTTTTTAAATGACTTATGCTTCCCTATTATGAAATGTAGAATTTCGACTATTACCAGACCTAAATGGATAAAGCGCGATATCAAACGATGTAGCAAAAAGAGACAGGACGTATTGTGGCAATTTAGACTGAAAAAAAATATAGAGATACGGAAGTGGAATTCAAATTATTTTCTAAAAAGGTATAAAAAGATTGTAAAATTAACTCAGAACCCCCCAGGGATCTCCACTATAGCCGGTCCTGCGCTGCCCGCATCCACCGACTTCCCGCGGCCCGCACAAGATCGTCGGTCCACCGTGTAGGAGACCTGCCCACGCTGCGTTTTCCGGTTCGAGGTCGCCACTCGAGAACCTTTCTGCCCCATCGGCCGTCAGTTCTACGAGCTATGTGCCCTGCCCACTGCCACTTCAGTTTGGCAATTCTTTCGGCTATGTCGGCTACTTTGGTTCCCCTGCGGATCTCAGCATTTCTGATTCGATCTCGCAGGGAAACTCCAAGCATAGCCCTTTCCATTACTCTTTGGGTGATCTTGAGCCGCCTGATAAGGCCCATAGTAAGCGACCACGTCTCTGTTCCGTAAGTCATCACTGGCAACACACACTGGTCGAAGACTTTCGACTTGAGATACTGCGGTATTTGGGATGAGAAGATATTACGTAGCTACCTAGAATATAATAAACTCTACGAAGCCTATTTTTCCCAAGTCCAATTTAAGTAATTACTGAGAATGATAAGAATATTACAAATCCCAAATTGATAGGAGAATCTTTTAACAATTATTTTGTAGACCTAGCGCAACTAAAAGACAATAGTTGTAACCAAACATACAAACACCCTAATATAAATCATTATGGAACCAACCACACCAAGTGACATAGTAATGATAATAAATAACCTCACGAACACAAGTAGTACTGGTTATGATGATATACACACCAGTGCAGTTAAGTCGGTGGGTCCCATTATAGAGGCTTTATTAAGTGACATTGTAAATAAATAATTACTAAATGGTATATTTACACAATTACTCAAAGTTTCCATAGTTAAAGCCTTTGCATAAAGAGACGATAAAACAAAAAGGAGTAATTATAGAACTGTAGCGTAAAATTTTTGAAAAGGTAATAACCATGTCTGTACAAATATTTAGAAAGCAATAGCATTTCCTGCAAGGAACAGATGGGCTTCAGAAAAAATAAAACATTTATGATGTCCATATACAAGTTTCTTGAGCAAGTAAAATCTTAATATGGATAAGAAGAAACCAGTTGCGGCAATATACATGGACATGTCTAGGGCATTTCATTTCGTAGATCATGACATTCTCTTTAAAAAAACCGTATAGTTATGGTGTCAGAGGCAATGTGCTTGACCTAATAAGATCTTATTTAAAAGACAGAAAACAAATGACACCAATAACTCAAGTGAGCGTTAAGTCTAAGACTGAATTTGTATACTCATTTTATTTTATTTTATTACTTAAGGAAAACTTACAGCTAGAGTACAAATGACACAAAGTATAGAAGATGAAGGCCAATTAAAAGTTTTCACATATATATACAGGTTTAGGAAGAAAAAAATGTAGGTAGACAGATAGACATGGCAAATAAAGAATAACATAATAAAATAGAATACGTAAAATAAAAGTAACATAAATCTAATTTATTATATTAACAACAATTAATATAATAAAATAGAAAAATATAATAATAAATAGTACGGCTTATAATGCGCTAAAAAAAATTATCCGCAATTTGGTTTTTTAAATGTAGTGTATGAAGCAGGTCGACATCTATTTTCTGACACACCGTGTTGAATGTCCTACTTGCCCTAACCATGTAATTGTTCTGTCTGTAGTTGGTGTGAACTACCGGTACGTAGAGAAGTCTATGGTTTCTTAACATAGCTGATGGAACTCGTAGCCCTATCTTCTCCACCAACTCAGAACAGTCAATGGTGTCGTTTGCCAGCTGGTGTAGAAACGCCAAGTCTGCTATTTTTCTAAAGACAAGATATAATAAAGACAAGATAACATTTGTATAGAAAACTCATTAAACGGTCTTAGGAGCAATGCAAGTAAAGAAAAATATCCACTAATATTTATACAGGTAACGATAAAACAATAGAAGCTAACAGGTGTGGTCATAAAATAATAAACCAGCATTAGAATAGTTAAAATAGATAATCTAAAAATACCGTACAAAAAATATAAAATAACATTCAATAGATGCAATACTTCGAAATGCATAAACAAAGAAAAAGCACCCTTAGCGCACTGGAAATAAAGTTGTAAATAACAGAAGCACCAGTATGGAGCGACCGATAAGAGAACAAAGGCGCATAGGGCAACAAGTGTGCACATAAAAAATATGTTACCTGCGTTGACTAAGATACTCAAACTTTTCAAACGGTGACAAGATTTGTTGTTGGAAGAATAACTCGACGTTTCTAAGGAAATATTCTTTACAAGTCGTATTCCGTTTTGATGTGGTGGGTCGGTGATGTTGTATTTTTCTTTAGGAGTAATTTGCACCCAACCACCCAAACATACAAAAAATGTCGTTCTCTAGCGTGATGTTTCGTTTTATTGAGAAGTGTCTTGCTCTCAAGGGCGAGGTGGTCATTTATATATATTATGTTATCGCCTTGAAGTCCAATCTTACTAGCGGTGATTGCAGTTTTGAGTTTCCTTGCCGCTGCCACGAAGTTGTTCTTCACATATCTGTTTTGCACACAACATATTATGTCCTTGTTCTTCTCGTTGTTACGCGATGGAACCCTGGCAATGAAGTTGATTTGCTCTTTGGGAATGTGGCAACCTATGGCTTCTCCGATATTCTCTATGACAGAGAACAGATTTTCGGAGTTTGTAAAGGGCACTCCTTTACAAATGCAATCTATTACTATAGTCCTTAAATGCGGTGTTCCACAGGGATCTGTATTGGGACCATTATTATTCATTTGCTACATCACCGATTTTCCCCAAGTCACCAATCATCAAATGTCGTTATTTGCTGGTGTCAGCACTGTGCTTTATAGCAAGGGACATTATAAAAATATTAAAAATGGCATTAACACAAGCCTAATATCTATAGCTAACTAGTTAAATAAGAATAACCTTAAAATCAACTTGACTAAAACCAGAATTATGAATTTTAAGCTAAGACAAATAGGACAACTACAGTTACAGACTAATTATAAAGATGACTTACTTAATTCATGAAACCTACATTAGTATAGACAAAGATATGTCATGGAGAACTGAAATTGATTTTGTGTGTACAAAACTTTTAATGAGTAAATTTTTGGTATGCGCTCTATATTCTTGGTAAAACAACAAATGGGGCCTTTCAAAAAGGGAGTTGTAAGGTTTCTAAAAGGTCGGCAAAGCGCTAATGATGCCCCTGGTGTTGCAAGCGTTCATAGGCTACGGGGACCACTTACCATCTGGTGGGCCGTATGCTTGTTTGCCAACTAAGTTGTATAAAAAAATACAACTGCGCTTCCAACAGCTTATAGATAGATAGATTACACTTTATTGCACCAAATCGAACCATTACATTATAACATCAGTTAACTTATATAATAAGGTATAAACGGCGGTCTTATCGCTTATTCAGCAATCTCTTTCAGACAACCGTTGGATGAATCAAAGCAATGCAGGGAGATAAAGTGGTAGTTGGCAGTGCATCTACTTAAATAAATTTACATATATATGTACCTACCTATATTGTATTCGTTTGGGCCTGAGACAAATGGTAAACAAACCATAAAAAAGGTTTTTTTGAGTGTACTTTTCTCACCACGGAATGATAATAACAACTAAAACATATTTGTTGGATATCTAAATACTTCATGCTTGTAAAATAAAAATTGTAAAATATTCACTTGTGCGGCTTTCCCGCTGAAATTATATACAATAAAGTAATTTAAAGTTTTTCACATTAGTATGAAATTATTTCATTAGTTGTTGACACTAAAAAGCTAAAAGTGAGTCTGAATATAAAATATGGAACGTATTATGATACTGTAAAATTAAGATAAACAGTTATTACTTGAAATGAACGAAGAATTATACAACTTTCTTATATAGCTGGGTTTTAGTCGCCGTTTTTACTTGCAATCAAATTCTAGACGTGATTTTGTTTTCGCTACTATTTTTGATATATCTTGTCATCAATAGTGTAAAATTGTTGGTTTTGTTAATTTTAATGGTTGAGCTGCGTTTCTCAATTTTATTATTGTTTAGTTATTATCATCCGAAGTTTTTGTGGGTGATAATGAGTGAACCCCGACCAAGCAGTGCTTGTACTTATACTTTGCCGAAGAAAAAACGTTCTAACCTTACTGCAATACGTTCTACAGATAGAGATTTAATTTATTATTAACATTATTAAGTATTTTTAAAAGTGATATTGTGAATAATCTGACTGATGAAATAATGGGAATATAGCGAGCCTCAGTATACCCATTCGTGAAGGAAAACAAAGAAATAGGACGTCTCTATTCTCCTCCATTCGTCAATAATTTCGTCAAAGGAAGCTGTGATAAGGCTCCCTTATCTTATCACTGCGAATTAAATCCTATTGAGTTAATCTGGACTCAAGTGAAATGATATGTCGCAGGAAATAATAAAAGTTTTAAGTTAAAGGAAATGCAGTCTTTATTAGCCGATGCTCTAAATTGTATCACAGTGGAGAATCGGCAAAAGTGAAAATTACCTTGTCATAAAGGAAGAGCAGAGAATGTTAAGAACTTATGGATGATGTGTTGGACTAATTTATGATTCATGTTGGAGATATTATTTTTTCTGAAGATGGGGAATAAATTGATTTTTAATTTGTATACTTGTCTTATTTGTAATATCCATACATATGTTAAGTGTATTAAAGCAACTGAATGATTGTTACGGTTTATTAAGTCCAGTGATGAAGTCACCTGTAACTAAACATAATGCTGCTGTTTCCTTTCTCATATTTTACACTAATAATTACATTCCTTAAACACAGTACATTTTTTACCCCAGAGTCGGGTAAAAAACTTTGACAGCCATTGGTTTCATTGTTTACACTTTGTCTCACACCATTCTGAATTTAATATAGGTACGAATATGTTATATATACACACACACAATATATAGATATATAACATAAAATATATAATATATAAATATATATAGTTCCCTACTTTTTAATATTTTATAAATAATAATTATGAAGACTAAAGAAGTTTTTGAGGAAGATGGAAGATTGCGAGCTGTGGAGATTAAAGTGATAGATAATTTTTTTTTTTTATTATTTTGAAAGATTATAAAGTTTGCGCGCGTCTGATATACAGAGGGAGTGAAATCCACAGCATCGAGCAGCCTGTACAGTGAAAGACTTGTCGTAGAAATTAGTGGAATGTGTGGGCAACTGGAGTTCTAGATTCTCTGACGATCTCAAGGACCTAGAATGTGTATCACATAGGAATTGAAACCTAATCTTGAAGTAAAAGGGAGCCGTGGGATTAAATAAAATGCTGTAAAGAAGAGAGAGTACCTACATGAGTATATCGGCGAAGGCGAATGGGTAACCACTCGAGTTTTCTACGAAATTCGGAAACATGATCATATTTGCTGAGTCCAAATATGAACCTTATGCAGAAGTTTTGAAGTCGCTCGAGTTTATCTAGTTTGTCGTCCGTAAGGTCAAGATAGCTGGCGTCAGCATAGTCAAGGATTGGAAGAAGGAGGGACACTCATTGATTTAATACACCAACATCTAAGTCGGTGTGCCCTGTAAATCTGTCTATTTTGCTGTGTGCACATGGCGACAATACTGGGCTACTGGGGAAAAGTATATTTAAAATGGCACCTACTGTATACAATAAAATACCTACATTGAATAGGGAGCTGTGTGGTGGCGGCAAAGAATATCTTCACCCAATCTCATCGCTGACAGCTGAGCCGGAGTTTATGTCAAAGTCAAAGTCAAAAATTATTTATTCCGTAAAAAAAATTACATTTAAGTGGAATCGTCATATTTTTTTCCTTACCGTGCAGTGCATGACAGAGCAGCTACTGAGAAACACTGCCAGAAAACTCAGTAGGAATCCATTTTTTAAATGAAATATACTTAAGATTAATTACTATCATGTGTGTTGACTACGAACAACTCAATCCCAAGCACTTTTATCACTTAAATAATCAGAATGTTTGTAATATGCCCTGCTACACAATTTGGCTTTAATAATTCTTTTAAACTTATTCGTAGACAACTCTCTAATATCATTGGGAACTTTGTTATAGAATATTACACATTGCCCCATAAAAGAGTTACTTATTTTGTGGAGACGGGTAGTATGCAATATGAGATTATTCTTATATCTAGTATTTACATTATGTGTATCGCTCCTTTTACAGAAGGAATTGATATTTTTATGCACATATTGTAAGTTTTCATATATATACTGAGATGGTACAGTTAGAATGTTAACCTCTTTGAACTTTTCTCTTAGAGACACTCTCGGGCCAAGATTATTGATAGCTCTTACAGCTCTTTTTTGCAATATAAATATGGTGTTAATGTCAGCAGAGCTAGCCCAGAGAAGAATTCCATAGGACATTAAACTATGAAAATAACTGAAATAAACCAGTCTAGCGTTGTCAGCATCAGTCAGCCGTCTAATAGTTTTCACTGCATATGCTGCAGAACTTAATTTGCCGGACAGTTTTTCTATTTGTGGGCTCCACTGTAGCTTTGAGTCAATAGAGATTTAACAGTGTCCAACCTAGCTCCCTTAAGTTGTACATTGGTTGTCGCCTATTTCACATTCAGTGTAGTGAATTTTATGACTTTAGTTTTCTTATCATTAAGCGCAAGATTATTGGCATTAAACCAATGAACAACTTTGGAAATTGCGTCACTAACATGGTCAAAATTGCTTAATTGTCGGTTTATTTTGAACGACAAGGAAGTATCGTCTGCAAACAACACAATCTCATGTTTATCACTTACATAGTAAGGTAAGTCATTTATATAAATTAAAAACAAAAATGGGCCAAGAATTGACCCCTGTGGAACGCCCATTACCACTGGAGTTCCCGGAGATATTTTACCTTTTATTTCGACCTTCTGAATTCTATTGCCCGAGTAAGAAGTCAGAAGTCCGAGAGCCTTGTTCCTAAGATATGGGTTGGACAGACCCGGGATAAATCTTTGTGAGGTGAGCGCGATTGTTCCTTTTGTGTCTGGGTGTAATAAATCTGTAATTTGTATATATTTGGAGGTGTGTTTGTCAGTTTTCTGGTTGCATGGTTGATGACGGGAAGCCCACTATTTGGCTTGATCCTCTTACCCTGCTGAAAGACGTGGCGTCTCTATGTGTCATCTACAAGTGGAAATTTCATCCTTATCATATGAATGAAAAACATAATAAAAACCGGCCAAGTGCGAGTTGGACTCGCACATGAAGGGTTCCGTACCAGCAAGTATTTCAGTTGATTAAATGAAAGCAAATTGCGGTTTATGACGTATAAAAAAAAACTGCTTGCTAAATCTCGTTCAAACCAATTTTCGTTGTTAGTTTCTATAGTAATGTACATCATATATTTTTTTTAGTTTTATCATTCTCTTATTTTAGAAGTTAGAGGGGGGGGGGGGGGACACTCATTTTACCACTTTGGTAGTGTCTCAAAATGATATTAGGAACCTCAATATCATTTTCGAAGACCTATTCATAGAGCACCGCTTGGGTTGTATGTGTAGAAATAAGAAGTTATCCCGCTGAAAATAACGGCGAGTGTAGTACACTTGGCTTGGCACCGACTTCAAACCTATCAATAGGTAGCACATAAAAATTATAGTATTTCATTAATATTAAAGGTATTACGTTTGCATAAGAGATGTATTAAATTAAATCTTTATTAAGATATTTTTTTTTATACTTGTAGTTTTTGAAGTCGGTTTTTTTAAACGAAGTTTTTTTTATTTGTTACTTTTTAGTGTCTAGCTATGGGTAGGAATACGAAAGATGCCGCGCGCCTCAAAACTATAGGTCGCAACAAACGAGAACTGAAAAAAGAAATATCCTCCGAAAAAATGTTGTTCGAAACTCTTTTTCACGTTCTTGTGAGACAGCGAATGATCGAAAAAACCGTTTGTAAAGTAAGAAAAACTACATAAAATTACGTTTACTCTAAGAAAACTTGCACAGTACGAGTCTAGACTCGCTAAGATTCATGAAAGTCTGAACAGCAAGCGCATAAGTTAGGCCGTATTTATGGCCACCTAGCTAACGAGTATGTTGGCCGAGGGCTTATAGATTAGGTTATATTAATGATCGAATACCCGTCAAGTCTGCTGAGCAGAGGGCATGAGTCTATGGAGACTAGGTCTTATTAATGATCGATTAGCCAACGAGTCTACTGAGCAGAGGGTTCATAGCCTAGGTATTATTTATAATTGATTAGCTAATGAGTTTGCTGAGCAGAGGGCTGTTAGACCAGGTCGATTAGCCATCGAGTGTACTGAGCAGAAGGTTCATAGACTAGGTCGTATTGATGATCAAGACAACGAGTCGAGAGAGTTCGAGTTGGACTCGCTCGAGAAAGGCGGAATTTTTTTTCCGTAGCAGCAAGTATATGAGTTGATAGAACGGAAGGTAAATTGCGGTTTACGATTGATGACATATTAATAGTAGTTTTATCATTCTCTTATTTTAGAAGTGTCTCTCGCGCAAACTATTCAGTTCAGAAAAAAATGATATTATAAACCTCAATATCATTTTTGGAGATCTATATATATCTCCATGTATGGTTCCTCCATCTACATGTATGGTTTGATGATTTCTTTTTTTGAAATTCAGTTCTAAGTATGGGGAACCCCCTTTACTGTGTGAAAATCTGAATGCGGTTTACGGAATACATCTGCTTGCCAAGATTCGACAGTATAGTTCTTATAGTTTCGGAAAAAAGTGGCTGTGACATACTGACAGACAGAGATGACAAATCTATAAGGTTTCCGTTTTCTGCCATTTGGCTACAGAACCCTAAAAATAATAGCTATTCCGCATCAAACTAAAGAAGAATCACGAAAATCGGTTCATAAATCTCAGCGTAATCGGTGTACGTACATAAAAATATCGGTGAACTTGAGAACCTCCTTTTGAAGTCTGTTAAAAAAATGTGCTTGTGCTAAAAGGTGTGCCTACATGCGCTTTCAAAAACGAGCTTATATGCGCGTATCAAACGAGTCCTCTAAATTGTTCTTTATGTTCATGCCAAGACACGCTTGAACAGTATGAATCTAGCTAGACTGGCTAAGATTAAGAAACGTCAGTGCCATAGACAATTACATCATCCATATAAACAAAAATGTTCATACAAAAATGTCCATAAAATCAAAACTTCTGGGCCAAACTATATAAAATTTTTATGGGACTAAATGGAAACTATTCCGCATCTAAAAAAAAAGAATCACGTACATCCGATCATAAATCTCCGAGTAATCGGTGTACATACATAAAAAAATAATACCGGTGACTTGAGAACCTCCTCCTGAAGTCGGTTAAATATGTAGTAATCACTTTCCGGAAACTTTTTTGATAAAAAAGAAGAAAACTGTTTTGTGTCCTGATGCAGTACCAACTACAGTAAATATTATATTTATATTACTCTTATTTAATTTATAAGTATATTGCAAAATACAGTTTATAATTTTATATTTACTTACCTTGCAGATAAGAGTTGTTAAATTTGGAAGTTCTGATGAATCGCCAGTATCAGATGCATTATCATTATTACAAAACAAGAAAAAAACAGCTATCAAGGTATATTCTCCGTCATCATCATAATAATACTGAATCCTTATCCAAATAAGTATGTTAAATACAGAGATCATTTAATATAGATTAAAATTACAATAGTTACGAAAATACTACAGTAAATACATAAAAGTAAACAAGACAGGGCGGCCTTAGTTGCTAGTTCTACATAGTAATATGACAACATTATTTGTGTGCTTTTATTTATTTTTCTTTAATGTTTTAGATTGTGGCGACACAAGAGGTAGATAATCCATTGCCTTCCACATCATTAAGTGCCGTTTTGCAAGACGACGTCAACATAAAAAGTATCTCGAGAAGAAAATTGCTAATGCCTGCAGATGAAGATACATACACCAAGAAAGAAAAAACTAAAAGTGACTATAAAGAAAAAAACTGAGGGTCTTATTAATCTCAGAAAGAGATACGTGCTGTCCGTCAAACAAATAGGCGTTTGTTGAAACGAAATGCTCATTTATCAGATATTATTTCGGAACAAAATCAAATCCTTAATATTATTTGAAGATGCTGACATATTAAGCACTATAGATAGCGGAAACAAAGATTTCCTTAACGTTTTTTGGGTGTAGTAAACAAAGAACATGAAAAAAACATGTTTTTGAATCTCTTTTTGGTCATATAATTTAGTAATCTTATCTTTGTCATCAGTTGAATCAAGAGCTTTGTAACATGGAAAGGATACATTTTTCCCTTATATTTTCTTAGGGCAACTGGAGTACGTTTACGTGATTAATTTTTAAAAGTCATCAATAAAGTGGTTTTTATACATTGGTATCCTCTGTTTTATTTTATATATTAAAAATAAAAAAATATTTAATTTCTATAGATTTATTGTTACTTTATTCCATTTTATAAGATCCAAAATGAATTTCCCGGTTACCTATCATAAGTTTGAAAAATAGTAATTTAGCAAATAACTTCAACGACCTTTAAATTTGCTTCAAATGATGCTAATAACAAAAAAGACATTGATCGATTCCCGAATTTGCCCCCCCCCCCCCAAACCATTCCCCCAAACAGGGAGTGCTATTATTTTGGCAACATTACACGCACACATTGACAAACTATCTCTGTTTCAGTCGCGGTTAAACACAAAGAAATTACAATATAACAAGATTGCGCACTGAGGGAGCAAAAACGGCCCGAGCAAGAAGGCGCTTTTTTGGATGGCATCTCCTTCTCATAGAGTGACCATGCGTCGTGGAATTATGCGAATGTTTTAACGCGCCAAATTTAATATTTTGTTTTTATGAGAATGAATAAACTTACTTTTGAAGTATAATCATACTACCTGTGCAGTGCTTTTAAAGTTACTGTTCGCCCCACTGCATACCTAGGTATACGTATTCGAGATGTTTTCGTTACTTATACTTTCTTACTTTTAAATTATACCAAGATTATTTGTAGTTTTTTTAAACGTTTAGGAAATTATATAATTATTTATAGTACAATTCCCGCCTAATGTAAGTGTGAGTAGTGGTAGATATTTTTGACAAAGGCAGTAGACTTTCCAAATATTATATATTCGTAATGTATCCAAATAGTTTTCAAGTATATTATATGTTTTATTTACTTATATTCTTTTTCGCAACAAGTGTTTTGTGTCAGTCGGCTATAGGATTCTAGGATAATTATTGTAATACATATATTCAATATAGATTAGATTGTGAAAATCAGGTTACACTAATAGACTACTGGCCCGATTTTTTAATTTATTCCACGGATAGTACTATACTCACTACCTTAATTGAAAATATCTTCTAAGTGGCTTAATCTAAGCAACTGAGATAATTTTATATCTTTTGTTATTAATAAGAGTGTAGCAATTGTCTATTTCTTACCTATTTACTCATAACAAACACTGACACGAGGAAACAGTAGCCTCGTTTTAGTGTTAGATATAGTGAAATAGACAATTATTCATCATCATCATCATTACAGCTTAAACAAGTCCACTGCTGGACAAGCCTTCCTCAAGAATCATCTTGAGGGGATATGCCATAATCGCCACGCTTGGCAGGCGGGTTGGCGATCGCAGTATGATGGTCGTAGTACTCAGAAGGAAGCTGCTTCCCGTCCTCTGGTAGATATTCCCTCGGGTCGACTTCTGCGCCCCCCACGGGATGAGATGGGGTGATGATATTATGAATCTGATATTTGTCGCCGTCACCACACAGCAGACAATTATTACGCAGGTATAAAATACCTAATATACATTACGACAGGTTGGAAAAATCGTTTGTTGTAAGAGGCAACAATCTCGAGTAGGTATGCTTAGTGGCAATAGTATTTTGTGTCAATGTGCAAAAACTCTGAAACAAATGTGAATGTTATTTGTAATAAAACAGTTAATTGCTATATCAGATTATTATTTACCGGGAAGAATATTCGTCCATTTTTGTTTCAATTCCTCGTTTTCCCAGATCTAGAAAAACGATCCATTAAATACGTAACGAATGGTTACTCTGTTGCTGAACTTAGCCAAAATATAGAAACATTACAAGATAACAATTACTTGTGAAAAGATATACGACTCCCCAGATGACCCTCACTTTTCCACCCTTTTACGCAACAAGTTAAAACCATTTCTAAGCAAATTGGAAGTGGATTGGAGCACAATACGATAAATAATTTCAAAACAAACATTCGCCATATTTGTTTACAAATTGAGTGTGGCAAACGTCATTTCTTATAAATACTGCTATTGAATTTACCAAACCCAAATAAAATGTATTTAAAAAGCTATCAAAGAATAAGACATAGTTTAAAAAAACGTTGTGTACGTCTTAAATAAGTAAAAATTATTTAATTATAGTTATATGAAAACATGATCCTAGGTGTTTGACCAAAAATTCTACTATTTTATACGTCAAGTAAGTTATTTTTAGGCTGGCCATCTGTTAGACAGGGACAGATTCCAAAACGAGACCCTCTCAAGGGGTCCGTTTTTTCCTATTGGTACACTACAAAGAGAAATGGACTGTATCTTAAAGTCTTTGAGTTCATTTTACTTTGAACTAAATCTTGAAGTGCGCAATCTTGATAAATTGTAATATCTTTGGTTAAACACAAGGGTATTACAATTGTAATATCTATGGTTAAACAGTACCCAAAGAGTATAATAACTGACCTATACAGGAGACAGTACCCAGTACCTTTGTCTTATGGTTTCTCTGTCTACGGCCTGCCTACGCCACGGAGGCCATAACACAAAAATTCAATCAAATCTTTATCACTCATCAATCAAAAAAAATCAAATCAATACGGTTTGCCTGTTAGTTCTTCATTTTGTTTAGAAATTAGGATTTCTAAAGACTTAAAATGAAGAAATCAATATGTAGAATATGTCTCGCGGATAACGTTACTATGTATAATATTGCGATATAGATATATATATATATATATATATATATATATATATATATATATATATATATATATATATATATATATACTTAAGATTAATTACAATCATGTGTGTTGACTCAGAACAACTCAATCAACTTTTATCACTTAAATAATCAGAAATTTTGTAATATGCCCTGCTACACAATTTGGCTTTAATAATTCTTTTAAACTTATTCATAGACAATTTTCTAATATCACTGGGAAGTTTTTATAGAATCTTATACTATGCTCCATAAAAGACTTACTTATTTTGTGGAGACGGGTAGTATGCAATATGAGATTATTCTTATAACTAGTATTCACATTATGTGTAGCACTCCTTTTACAGAAGGAATCAATATTTTTATGCACATATAGTAGTTGGTTTTCATATATATATTGAGATGGTCCAGTTAGAATGTTAACCTCTTTAAAATTTTCTCTTAGAGACACTCTCGGGCCAAGAATATAGAATATAGTAAGAGCTATCTATAGCTCTTACAGCTCTTTTTTGTGATATAATATGGCATTAATGTCAGCAGAGAAGAATCCCATAGAACATTACACTATCGAAATAACTGATATAAACTATTCTAGCTGTGTCAACATCAGTCAGCCATCTAATAGTTTTCACTGAATATGCTGCAAAAATTAATTTTCCAGACAGTTTTTCTATTTGTGGGCTCCATATAATATTGACATCACAGCCTGGAATCCTGGAAGGCTGCCACGGTAAATTACGTTACCGTTACACCATTATTATTTGGATAAATGTAAATGTAATTGTTTTGACATAATATACTTTGCAATTAACAGAAGGGTTAGTTGGTGTGTTATCACTTTAACATTGAACTTTTACAAAGATGAGTGCTGTTCAAATAAATAGTGATTTACTATTCCTGTTTTGTAATTTGGCACACCTGGTCTGCCCTGCTTTAATATAACATAGTCTTAATTTATACTACGTGCAGATTTTGACTAAACAAATATTATTAGAAGTGATAATGTTGTAAACAAAAGAACAAATCAATAAACCTAAAGCAAATCAGGAATATTATTAAAATATGCCTAAAGTGTAAGGAATTAAAATATGTTAAAAAACAAAATTTTACTTCTATCGACCTAATGAAAGAGGTTTGTTAACCTGAGAACACCAGAATAAGTCTGAAGTAGACATGTTACAGTGTTTTCCATGCTTGGCTGTTATTTTGAGGTTAAGCAACTCAGCATAAGGTAAAGATGCCTTGCCTTTTGATACAAGTCCAGATGCCTTCGGTATCATGTAATATATAATAAGAAAGTAAGTAATTACATATAAGTTAAAGACTTTAGGACTATTTATAGGTAAATATATAGGTATATTTTGTTCACTTTTACTATATGCTACACCTTTAATAGCTACTAGGGATCTCTCTGACAGGTAATTATACCTTTCAAACTATTTCTTATTAAATATTTATATTTAAATGTTCTCTTGGACGAACGAAGGTCCACAACCATGAAGGTCGTCGCAGTACCTATGCAATAGCATGGATAGCCACTATTTTGTTACATCTGTGAGCACTGCTAGGTTTGTTGTAGTCATATGATGATTAGTGTGGGCACAAGCTATCACTTAAGGACTAGGCACAGTTCCGCACGTGGCATTTGTTAGTACTTACCAAATATTCTGTTAGCTTCTCAAATACAGGTTGTAGCTCCGTGTTCGCAATATTATGCATAGTAACGTTATCCGCGAGACATATTCTACATATTGATTTCTTCATTTTAAGTCTTTAGAAATCCTAATTTCTAAACAAAATGAAGAACTAACAGGCAAACCGTATTGATTTGATTTTTTTTGATTGATGAGTGATAAAGATTTGATTGAATTTTTGTGTTATGGCCTCCGTGGCGTAGGCAGGCCGTAGACAGAGAAACCATAAGACAAAGGTACTGGGTACTGTCTCCTGTATAGGTCAGTTATTATACTCTTTGGGTACTGTTTAACCAAAGATATTACAATTGTAATACCTTTGTGTTTAACCAAAGATATTACAATTTATCAAGATTGCGCACTTCAAGATTTAGTTCAAAGTAAAATGAACTCAAAGACTTTAAGATACAGTCCATTTCTCTTTGTAGTGTACCAATAGGAAAAAACGGACCCCTTGAGAGGGTCTCGTTTTGGAATCTGTCCCTGTCTAACAGATGGCCAGCCTAAAAATAACTTACTTGACGTATAAAATAGTAGAATTTTTGGTCAAACACCTAGGATCATGTTTTCATATAACTATAATTAAATAATTTTTACTTATTTAAGACGTACACAACGTTTTTTTAAACTATGTCTTATTCTTTGATAGCTTTTTAAATACATTTTATTTGGGTTTAGTAAATTCAATAGCAGTATTTATAAGAAATGACGTTTGCCACACTCAATTTGTAAACAAATATGGCGAATGTTTGTTTTGAAATTATTTATCGTATTGTGCTCCAATCCACTTCCAATTTGCTTAGAAATGGTTTTAACTTGTTGCGTAAAAGGGTGGAAAAGTGAGGGTCATCTGGGGAGTCGTATATCTTTTCACAAGTAATTGTTATCTTGTAATGTTTCTATATTTTGGCTAAGTTCAGCAACAGAGTAACCATTCGTTACGTATTTAATGGATCGTTTTTCTAGATCTGGGAAAACGAGGAATTGAAACAAAAATGGACGAATATTCTTCCCGGTAAATAATAATCTGATATAGCAATTAACTAATATATATATGAAAACCAACTACTATATGTGCATAAAAATATTGATTCCTTCTGTAAAAGGAGTGCTACACATAATGTGAATACTAGTTATAAGAATAATCTCATATTGCATACTACCCGTCTCCACAAAATAAGTAAGTCTTTTATGGAGCATAGTATAAGATTCTATAAAAAACTTCCCAGTGATATTAGAAAATTGTCTATGAATAAGTTTAAAAGAATTATTAAAGCCAAATTATGTAGCAGGGCATATTACAAAATTTCTGATTATTTAAGTGATAAAAGTTGATTGAGTTGTTCTGAGTCAACACACATGATTGTAATTAATCTTAAGTATATATATATATATATATATATATATATATATATATATATATATATATATATATATATATATACATTAGTATATTGCATAATTCCCGAACTACACTTATGTGGAGAAGTATTTTCTGTATGGCGCCACAAATCTACAATAAAATAACTTTTTCATATAAAACCCTAAGAATAAACTTATTCAAAAAGAAATTTCAAGAATTACTTAGTAAAAAGGGTACTATAGTGTGAATGATTTTATACTAGATAAGTCTATTGTGCCAAATATGTGAAATTATTGTGTTTTAAACTGCGGCAAACTATATTACATACATAAATTTTAAGTAATTTGTACGCCTGATTCGGCAGGACATGTTGATACCACGACTATTATTGTAACACCACATGTAAAAAAGTAACACATGTTTCATACAAATAAATGAATCTTTATCTTTATATATTATTTAAAAAAATTCCAGATTCCTACTGAGTTTTCTAGCAGTGTTTCTCAGTAGCTGCCACGTCATGCACTGCATGGTAGACTATATATAAAATATGACGATTCCACATAAATGTAAATTATTTACGGAATGAATAATTTTTGACTTTGACTTTATTCTAATTGAACATTTTCCAGTTACTGACTGAAGCTAGACCGCTGCAGGCATGTTATACTCGTATCTGCTACACTCGACTGAAGCACTGTCACCAGCTCATGATCAGATGTTTCCAGTCAGAGAAGATATTTATTCAGATGGTTGAAGGCAAGCAGGTGAGTGTATCAATATTATTTTTTATTTTTACTATGATAAATACAACACTATGTGATATGACAACCTATAATGTACCTGCTTTTTAATATTATAAATTTAAAATAAATCATGCTCTATAAATGGTATGCAATAAAGTATATTTATCTTATCTTGTTCAACCACATGCAATTGGCAATCTTGACTAATTAGAGAATTTTTGAGATTTGTTGTTGACATGTAAGCCTTTTGTGAGTGCACATCCTACGATGTGCCATCTCTATGTATTACACTGGCCTGTTAGTATAGAGGTTAGTCACCCTGACTGCCAAGACTGTTTGTGGGTTAGATCCCCACCCAGGAGTCTATGTTTGATGGACATGGTTATTTGTTCTGGGTCTGGGTGTAATTTATGTATAAGATGTATGTATTTATAAATATGTAGTATGTAAGTATGTGTTGCAGTTGTCTGGTTCTCGTAGTACAGGCTCTGTCTAATTTGGGATCAGATGTCAGTGTGTTAATTTTCGCAGGATATTTCTTTTATATTTCTACAATTTATAAACCAACAATTTGCAAGTCTTTATTAGTAAAAAAATGCCAATAAATCTTGTAGGCCAGACTAATAATGTTCACTAGGGCAATGAATCCCTGTGTCGCGGGGTACTTTACAAACATATAATTGACGGACTCGAAGTAAAACCAGACATAAACAACTTTATATGAGTCCCACAAATAGTAGTCCTGCACGGCATTGGAACCTGTCTTTTTCGGGGGTAGGTGTAGAAAACATACATACGCACTTTTAATTAGCTCTGTGTATTTAAATTGAATTTAAAGTAAATTCTACGTTTTTGGCTGTAATTTTCAGTGCCTTATAGTTATTACAGTGGTACTTACGTTTGTATCACTTTTTATGTAACCAAAGAAGTTTATTTACACCATCTGCCAGCACAACATTCACACTACATTTTGGTGAGATTAACCACATTATTAACTATCACTATCACCATGTCCAATCTCTCAGAGATTTTAAGCACTCAACACAGGATTGAGGAGACAAGCGGCAAAAGACTTGTCGAACTCCAAGTTCAGATCCAGAATGCGGGGTCTTCAAAGGGATCTTCAAAAGACACAGTGTCGAAGGTGGCTGAAGAACTTCGAACATTCAAAGAGGTCATTTTCAACGTTCTTGGTCTTCTTCGTAAGCAAATCAGTGATTGCTCTAAGCAGTTGGATGACATGGAGACAAGGAACCGACGTAAAGCCCTGCTGTTCTCAGGCATTGCAGAGAAGGAGAATGAAGACTGCGCTGGAATGGTGCTAGAGATATTCAACACCAAGCTATGCCTCCATGATATCACAGCAACATCAATAAAAGTTTGCCACAGACTTGGTTCTCCCAGTAAGGACCGTCCACGACCTATTCTTGTCAGATTTTCAACTGTCGACTTCAAAACAGCAGTGTGGCGGGCCAAAACGAAGCTTAAAGGGTCCTCTATATCAGTAAAGGAATTCCTCACGAAGGCCAGGCAAGAGGTCTTTTCTAAATCACGATTGCTCTTTGGTATGCGCGCGGTCTGGACTGAGGGTTCTACTATATTTATAAAAACATGTGATGCAAAGCGCCACAAGATAACCACGGCCGAGGAGTTAGCCTCTTTATCTGCCCAGTACCCAAAGGCAGCAGATGGAGCATCAAACTCAGGCAGCGGTACTGGTGATAAACTGAAAAACAAATAGATAGTATTAATAAAATATAAACCTACTATGTCATAGTTCACTGGTTTTCATCTACGATTCGATTCATTATAACTTCCAACTTACCGGTGTAAAAATCTCTCGTTTGGTTTTGATCGTCTCATATGTAGGTATAAGTACTCTGATCAGTAGTTTTATCGTATTATTATTTCTTGCATACCACTATTAGTTAATAGATTCACATTTACCCTGCTTTGTTTTCTTATATCTCATATCTGTATTGTTGTTGTCTATTTGTACGGCGATTTTGAATGTCATTAATGTCAAACGTCAATCGAAACGTACAAATTATATAATATAATATAATATAATATCCCCACCGTCGTATCTCTACGTTGACGACGTGGTGGGGCTTGTGTGTATCGATGACTCTTAGGGCTATGCCGGTAGAGCTACTCATGCCGGAAAGGTCTAAGACGAGAAACCAGACTAAAAGAGATACAACCTAAGCCAAGGTGGAACAGCAAATGCCGAGGGCTGCATGGCTAGGAGGGAGCTTAGTCGCTGGTTTGCGAACTCCGGAGAATAGGGGAAATCCGGTTTCAAGTACCCTTGCCACGGTGAACGCAGGGCAATGCCGTGGTTGACCGATCGTCCCTAGCTTTTCGTGGGATTAGAATGAAACGCAGTATCAATGGGGAATCCGTTCATGTAGAGAATAACCTGGTGGGGGGGGATTGCCAGGGTACGTCTGGTGCTAGTGTCAGACGTAGCAGCAGGCTAACCAGTAGCACACGACAGAGTATAAGTAGGTCTTCAAACAGCACAGAAGATGAACACACCGATGATACTTTGCAGAGTAGGGACTTATCTCCCACAAGCTCTACCGGTACATTGGAATCAACCACACTATACTTTAATGATGACGCAAGACAAAAGTGGTCATATTTCGAAATGCATGAACTCATGTTGTGTTATTATATAGCTAGAGAAGGAGGACCAGGCTATATTAGAAGATTAGAGACAATTTATAAAAATAGGAATCCAGAAAACCCAAAAACGCGAAAACTCACAGGTAGCATGCTTTCTAATCAAGTACGCAGTATTTTATCTCGTAGGTGCATTTCAGTAGAAGTCCTTGAAGAAATTAAAAGTAGGGCGGAACAGATACACTCTACGGCTAACACGCGAAGACGCGAAACTAACACAAATTCGCCAGAAAGTCAATTATCTGTTAGGGACAGAAGGGATAGTCATACTTACATAAATATTACAGCTTATGATAATACCAATGACACTTTGCGGAGTAGGGACATGTCTCCCACTGGCTGTGCCGGTGCATTGGAATTGACCACAGACCAATTAAACGATGACGCAAGACAAACGTGGTCACATAATGAACTGAAAGAACTTATGTTCTGTTACTACAAAGCTAGACGAGGGGGCTCCGGTTATATAAAAAGATTAGAAAGAATTTTTAAAGATAGGAATGCGGGAATATTAAAATTTAGATATTTTTCGGGAAACACCCTTTCGAATCAGGTTCGCAGCATATTAAAACAAAAAAGTATTTCAACGGAATTACTGGAAGAAATTAAACGAAGGGCTGATCAATCAGACCAGTCGTCATCAAACGCTGAAATAACAACTGTTGTGGAAGAAGATGCACAAATACCAGCAACGGAACACCTAGAAAATAATACAGTACATATCCAGACGAACAGTTTTTTGGAAGCCGTAGACGGTTCCCTGCAACAGAGTAACTTATTACCATCTGAAGAAACAGAAAGACACGAAATTGTGGCCAATGAAAATTTAGATCCTATTATCCTTGAATTCTTAAAAATATTGTCCGAAACCAAAGAAACGCCTATGGAACTAAGAACTAATTTACCTAAACCTAAATTCAATAAAACTTTCATGAACAATTTAAATAAAATTAATAATTATTTACCGAATCTACTTGAAATAAATCAAACATTACGCGATATAAATGCTATTATCTATGCAGCCGCTAAAACATTGATTATAATTAACCAGCAAAAACCATATACAACCCCAAATATAATAAAACCGAAAAAAGATCCACCGTGGAAACAAAGAATAAAGCAAAGAATAGATGAAATTAGAAAGGAATTAGGATGGTTTGTAGAAATCAAAGCAGGCGCGAATAGTAGGAAAATGATTAGAGTTAAACAAAATCTGTATGAAAAGTATAGAATAACCAACGAAGAAGATTTGAATTACAATTTTGAGATACTGAAACAAAAAGTTAAAGCCCAAGCAGGTAGACTAAAACGATATGACACTTTGAATTTAAGAAAAACACAAAACCGTCTATTTGCAGAGAATCAACATAAATTTTATAGGTCCCTAAGTGATACACAAACTATTCCTAGCCAAATCCCATCACAAGAAGACATTCAAGACTTTTGGAAAACTATACTATCAAACAGTATATCTTATAACAAAGAAGCAACATGGATATCGGACATAGAGAACTCAAAAGAAAATATAGAACAACACGTGTTTGACGAAATTGATGTTACAAAAGTTAAAGATGCAATTCGAAAAACGCAAAATTGGAAGACACCTGGAACAGATAAAATTCAAAACTATTACCTTAAATTATTAACAAGTACACATAAATATATAGCCACCCTATACGATAAAATTATAAAAGGTTCCGAACCGATAGATGGTTGGTTCACCACAGGTCAAGTCATATTAATACCAAAAAATGAAAACACCCAGGATCCTAAAAACTGGCGTCCGATAGCTTGCTTGCCAACTATGTACAAAGTTCTTACCTCCATAGTGGCTAATGAATTATATATCCATTGTGATAAAAATAACATTATAGCACCGGAACAAAGAGGTTGTAGACGACGTGTGCGGGGCTGTAAAGACCACCTCATGATCAACAAAGCCATACTCGAAGATGCACACAGATATCAAAAGAATCTCAGTATGGCTTGGGTGGACTACCGGAATGCCTTTGATAGCATATCGCATGAGTGGTTACTCAAAATTCTTGATCTTTACAGATGCCCTCCTGCTATCCGAGGTTTTCTGGAAACAGTCATGCCCACGTGGAATGTGATCATGACAGCTCGCGGTGCAAACTCGTCTATAACTACTGAACCTATATACATACGCCGAGGAATATTTCAAGGCGACTCACTATCTCCTATCTTGTTTTGCCTTTGTATTAATCCAATCTCACAAATACTTAATAAATATCAATCTAAATGTTACAGACTTAAAGACGATACTAAAATAAATCATTTGTTATATATAGACGATCTAAAAATTTACGCAAATTCTTACAATAATTTAAAAGTTTTAATAGATAGTACCGAAATATTCACTAGAGATATAGGAATGGAATTTGGTCTAAATAAATGCAACATTTTACATCTAATAGCAGGAAGAAGAAAAGAACATCAAGGAACTGGACACATTTTACTGAGCGGGGAAGAGTTTAGTCATTTGCAGCCAGGTGAAAGTTACAAATACTTAGGAATAAACGAAGCCGGTAAAATCGATCATACTGAAGTGAGACAGCAAATACAAAATGAGTACTTCCGTCGTGTAAAGTATCTAACGTCTTCACAACTGTACGCACGAAACTTACTGAAGGCAATCAATATCTATGCGGTACCAGTTTTACTATATACATTCGGGATAATCCATTATAAAACTGCAGATTTGAAGAAAATTGACGTTAAAACTAGAAAGTTGCTAGCAATGAAAAAAGCACAACAGCAGAAAGCCGAAATAGAGAGACTATATTTACCCTTAGTACATGGAGGAAGAGGTCTCACATGTATAGAAACTTTATATAAGACACAAATAATAAAATACAGAGCATATCTTCAGACCCAAACCGATTATATACTTAAGGCAATATTAGAGCACGACAAAAATAAAGATAAATATTCAATAGTAAGAGAAACTCGCAACAATTTAACAGAATTAGGATTAAATCAAAATGAACAATATATAGATAAAGAATTAAAAGATGCTATAGTTAAAACCAGAATAGACAAAATTAAAGGAAAACCACTTCATGGGCAATTTTATAGAGCAGTCTTGGAAAAAGAAAATATAGATAAAGAACAGTCATTTTGTTGGCTTAAGAAGCAGATCGTTTCGCCATTATTAGAGTCAGCAGTATTTTCGATCCAGGACCAAGCGGTAGTAACTAAACAACATGAGAGAGACATTTTTAAAAGGGCTGTCGATGGTAAGTGCCGGCTATGTTTGGTAAAAGACGAAACTACACAACACATTATATCAGGGTGTGAAAAGCTGGCTGGCACTTACTATACAAAGCGACACAATAATCTGGTCCAGTACATATTTTGGACCCTAGCAAAAATACACAATTTTGAGGTGTCTAATCTGTGGTGGCTTGAACATCTAACGCTGCCTCTGGTTAAAGAAAATGATAATGCAAAAATAATGTGGGAGATACCGGTACAGACGGACCAGACAATAGTACATAACAGACCAGACATTATATACATAAATAAAATAGAAAATAAAACATATTTAATAGATGTAACAGTACCATCAGATTATAATATAGGACCGAAAGAACTGGAAAAATTAAGCAAATACCATCCACTCAAAACTGAAATAACCCGATTATGGAACACCTCTACAGAAATCATACCTATCGTTATAGGCGCAACAGGAGTGGTAGCCAAAAATATAGGTAGATATCTGGATAAGTTAGATTCTAAAGTTAATGTCCATATACTACAGAAACAAGCAGCAATACACACAGTTACTATAATAAGTAAAATTTTAGGAGACACCGTTTTTGTCAATAGGGAGTCCGAACCTCCTCTTCCCTGAGGGTCTCAGGGCGGGAGTTAGGAGTAAAACAAAAGACCGAGCAAGCTCGAGTATGAAAAATTTAAAAAAAAAAACATAATATAATACATATTTAATAGACGTAACAGTACCATCAGATTATAATATAGGACCAAAAGAACTCGAAAAATTAAGCAAATACCATCCACTCAAAACAGAAATAACCCGATTATGGAGCACCTCTACAGAAATCATACCTATCGTTATAGGCGCAACAGGAGTGGTAGCCAAAAATATAGGTAGATATCTGGATAAGCTAGATTCTAAAGTTAATGTCCATATACTACAGAAACAAGCAGCAATACACACAGTAACTATCATGAGTAAAGTTTTAGGAGATACCGTTTTTGTCAATAGGGAGTCCGAACCTCCTCTTCCCTGAGGGTCTCAGGGCGGGAGTTAGGAGTAAAACAAAAGACCGAGTAAGCTCGAGTATAAAAATTTTTCAAAAACAAACATAATATAATATAATATAATATAATATGAAAAGTATAGAATTACCAACGAAGAGGATTTGAATTACAATTTTGAGATACTGAAACAAAAAGTTAAAGCTCAAGCAGGTAGACTTAAACGATATGACACTTTGAATTTAAGAAAAACACAAAACCGTCTATTTGCAGAGAATCAACATAAATTTTATAGGTCCCTAAGTGATACACAAAGTATTCCTAGCCAAATCCCATCACAAGAAAACATTCAAGACTTTTGGAAAACTATACTATCAAACAGTATATCTTATAACAAAGAAGCAACATGGATATCGGACATAGAGAACGCAAAAGAAAATATAGAACCACACTTGTTTGAAGAAATTGATGTTACAAAAGTTAAAGATGCAATTAGAAAAACGCAAAATTGGAAGACACCTGGAATAGATAAAATTCAAAACTATTACCTTAAATTATTAACAAGTACACATAAATATATAGCCACCCTATACGATAAAATTATAAAAGGTTCCGAACCGATAGATGGTTGGTTCACCACAGGTCAAGTCATATTAATACCCAAGAATGAAAACACCCAGGATCCTAAAAACTGGCGTCCGATAGCTTGTTTGCCAACTATGTACAAAGTTCTTACCTCTATAGTGGCTAATGAATTATACATCCACTGTGATTAAAATAACATAATAGCACCGGAACAAAGAGGTTGTAGACGACGTGTGCGGGGCTGTAAAGACCACCTCATGATCAACAAAGCTATACTCGAAGATGCACACAGATATCAAAAGAATCTAAGTATGGCTTGGGTGGACTACCGGAAGGCCTTTGATAGCATATCGCATGAGTGGTTACTCAAAATTCTTGATCTTTACAGATGCCCTCCTGCTATCCGAGGCTTTCTGGAAACGGTCATGCCTTCGTGGAATGTGATCATGACAGCTCGCGGTGCAAACTCGTCTATAACTACTGAACCTATATACATACGCCGAGGAATATTCCAAGGTGACTCACTATCACCTATCTTGTTTTGCCTTTGTATTAATCCAATCTTACAAATACTTAATAAATATCAATCTAAATGTTACAGACTTAAAGACGATACAAAAATAAATCATTTGTTATATATTGACGACCTAAAAATTTACGCAAATTCTAAAAATAATTTAAAGGTTTTAATAGATAGTACCGAAATATTCACTAGAGATATAGGAATGGAATTTGGTCTAAATAAATGCAACATTTTACATCTAATAGCAGGAAGAAGAAAAGAACATCAAGGAACTGGACACATTTTACTGAGTGGGGAAGAGTTTAGTAATTTGCAGCCAGGTGAAAGTTACAAATATTTGGGAATAAACGAATCCGGTAAAATCGATCATACTGAAGTGAGACAGCAAATACAAAAAGAGTACTTCCGTCGTGTTAAATATCTAACGTCTTCACAACTGTACGCACGAAACTTACTGAAGGCAATCAATATTTATGCGGTACCAGTTTTACTGTACACATTCGGGATAATCAATTATAAAACTGCAGATTTGAAGAAAATAGACGTTAAAACTAGAAAGTTATTAGCAATGAAAAAAGCACAACAGCAGAAAGCCAAAATAGAGAGGTCTCGCATGTATAGAAACTTTATATAAGACACAAATAATAAAATACAGAACATATCTTCAGACCCAAACCGATTATATACTTAAGGCAATATTAGGACACGATAGAAACAAAGATAAATATTCAATAGTCAGAGAAACATGCAACAACTTAACAGAATTAGGATTAAATCAAAATGAACAATAAATAGATAAAGAATTAAAAGATGCTATAGTCAAAACTAGAATAGACAAAATTAAAGGAAAACCACTTCATGGGCAATTCTATAGAGCAGTCTTGGAAAAAGAAAATATAGATAAAGAACAGTCATTTTGTTGGCTTCAGAAACAGATCGTTTCGCCACTTTTAGAGTCAGCAGTATTTTCGATCCAGGACCAGGCGGTAGTAACTAAACAACATGAGAGAGACATTTTTAAAAGAACTGTGGATGGTAAGTGCCGGCTATGTTTGGTAAAAGACGAAACTACACAACACATTATATCAGGGTGTGAAAAGCTGGCTGGCACTTACTATACAAAGCGACACAATAACCTGGTCCAGTACATATTTTGGACCCTATCAAAAAAACATAATTTTGAGGTGTCTAATCTGTGGTGGCTTGAACATCTTTTTTTTTTTTTTTTTTTTTTAATTTATTTATTACAAATGTGATACATTTAGATACATATTAAATGATATCGCCAAACTGCATGACAGTTTGTTGGCGAACACTGTGCGCTCATTTTACAAAACAAAATATGTAACACATTTAAAAATTACACACTATATAAATTATTATTTCCTTTGTAAAACTTTTTAGATTCTAGTATATATTTTAATAGTAGTGATGCTGTTAATCTTGAATTTGATCATTAAATATTTGTAACAATAGTTCTTTTAACTTTTTCTTAAATATATGTAAGTTTAAACAATCTTCTTCAAACATAATTTTGTTATATAGTCTTGGTATTATAAACATACGTGTTCGTTCGCCATAGTAATTACATGACACAGGCTCTTTGTATTTATTTCTTACAGCTTGTCTGAGCATACAATGTGGAGCTTTAGGTATCTTAAACTCTGCTTTATTATATTGTTCGACAGTTAACATATATTGAACTTTTTGATGCACCGGTAATATATGACATATTTTAAACAATTTCATATAGTTTTTATTACATTCATTTTTCGTGTTTTTATCTACCATAATCTTTAGGAATCTACTTTGTATATTCAAGACTTTATCCAAATAAGTTTTAAATGTACGCCCGTATGCAGTCAGCCCATAGCTCAAAATTGCATCGACCAGTGCATGATACAACATAAACAGCGTGGATCGGTTTGTGACATATTTAAGTTGCTTGAATTTACATAAGACAGACCTTAATTTGTTACAAACAATATCGATGTGGGTTTTCCAGTTAAAATGACAATCTATTGTTAAACCTAAGTATTTATATTGTTCCACAAACTCTATATGTTCACAATTCATACATAGTTGCATATTGTTATGTAAGCATTCATACGTGTGACCAATAATGGATATTTTTCTAATTGATTTTCTGTTATATGGTGAGTGAAGGAGCATGCATTTTGTTTTGGATACATTTAATATAATCCCATTGTCGTGGGACCATTTGATAACATTTTCGAGATCTATTTGCATACATTTTTCTATAGTATCCAAGTTGGTGTCAGCGTACATTAGGCACGTGTCGTCAGCGTACATATATACACTACAATTCTTTATTACTCTACTCATGCTATTAACGTGCATAATGTACCCAACAGGCCCATATACTGATCCGGTTGGCACACCCGTCCCAACGACCGCTTCTTGTCCACGCTGTTCACATATACTGGTGCAAAGCGTTCTATTTTTTAAATAACACTGAAACCATTTGTTTAGAGGACCACGAATTCCGCACTCTTGCATGGCCTTTAGAAGAATCTCGTGGTCTAAAGTTTCAAACGCTTTTTTGAAGTCAATGAATAAAACAGCAACATACTTTTTATTATTTAACTGTATATTTATATCATCTGTAAATTTTGACAAGGCAGTCGCTGTACTACGTGATTTTCTAAAGCCATGTTGTGTGTCTGAATTTATATGGTTGGATTCTAAAAAAATACTGATTCTTTTTACAATTACTTTTTCAACTATTTTGTTTATTACAGGTAGAATGGCAATTGGTCTATAATTTGTGTAGTCCAAATGATTGCCTCCTTTGTAAATAGGCCGAATGATAGATTTTTTTAAATAATCTGGATATACTCCCTTTTGGATACACAGGTTAATGAATTTGGCTAGTATGGGGCTGATTTTGTCTTTAATGTATTTTACATCTTGTATTCTTATACCATCTATACCGGGTGATTTCCTACTACTTAATTGATTTATAATTCTTTCCAGCTCACTGGAAGTCGCTTTTTGGTAACGAAGAGATATATCACAGGGCTTTACATAGTCGTCACGATTTAAGAACGATAGCTTACAATGATGCTTAATTTTTTCTACATCTTCAGTAAATGTTCGTGCGAAATTTGTACATATGTTACTAAGTGTGTCTGTCTTACCCAAATACTGCATTATTACACAATCCAAATTAGTTTTCGATTTACCTATCCAGCTGTTAATGTTATTCCAAATTTTTCTAATGTCACCCTTACATTGTATTAATTCCATTTGCCTATATTTATTTCTTTCTTTAATTATGATTTTATTAGTTCTGTTTCTACACCGTGTATACTCTAACCTGTAATAATGATTCTTGGGGCATGATTTCCATCTCCTAAAAAGCTCGTCTCTACGATTTAACAAATGTTTTAATTCTTTGGTAATCCAAGGCTGTGATTCCCTATTTTTCTTACAGGTTACAGTAATTTTTGATCGTTCATAAATATCACTAAATAAACAATGAAGATTTTTGTACATTATTAACGGACAGTCCATGTTGTAAACACTCATCCAGTCAGCGTCATTTAGGTTTTGTTGCACTAATTTATTACTTAACACGCGTATTGCACTGTTTACGTTTACGCTGGATTCACTGCACCTTTCATTGGCCGCTAAGTTTACGCCTACTAAATAGTGATCTGACAACTTACAGGTAAGCATGTGTGCGGAGACACGCCAGGAACTACGCACCCAAACATGATCGATGCACGACGTCACCAAACGGCCGGCTACTATTTCTTCGCGCGTGCATTCATTGATAACGCTTTGTAGGCCGTACTCACACAGACTGCTTTTATATTTCTCCGTATGAGTGTTATGACTCGATAGATTTAAGTTCATGTCACCAAGGATGATCAAATTTTCTTTTTCTGGTATTTGTTTCAACAAGTTAGTTAGTTCCTCGATGAAGAGCAGCTTATTAGTGCTTGGCGGTCTATATATCGCTATGATGTGTAATAACTGTTTTCCATGCATAATACGGCTCTGTATTAGTTCCATGTAGCGATTATTCTTACGTGTTGAAAACGAAATATTATACGTAGGTTTCGAATACATGAGTAGTCCGCCTCCCCGTCGATCCTCACGAGTACTTCCATGCATGACATATCCGTCTATCTTGTACATTTCCAATTCATCTTGTTTGATATTTATTTCACTTAGTACAATAATATCGATACTGTATGCACACTGTTTCAATAAAATAAGCAATTCATTAAAGTTTTGTCTTAAAGATCTTATATTTAGGTGAACTATTTGTATTTCACTCTCTGTACTTTTTAAGTATAAACTCCATTTACAAACGTCAGTATACTTTTGGTATGTAATATTATTATCTACGATGGAAAGTATGTCATCGAATTTTAATGGGGAAGTAATCGCCTAGTGTGTACTCGTGCAGCCTCAGCTGGCCGCGGTTTGTTTGTTTACAGCTCGCTATTGAAACATATTTTATTAATATCATCCTCCGATTTAATGACATGGATCTTCGCACCTTCATCCTTTTTTATTAAGACCTTTTGGTCTTGAACCCAAATGTATTTGTACTTATCTTTGAGCATTTGTTTAGAACTCCATAGTACTTGACGCATATGTGTAGTGAGATGTTCGTTAATGTAGATTCTTTTTCCATTTTTATTTCCTAAAATATCATCGTTAGTGAGGCATGATTTTCTAGTTTTAATCCACTCCTTTTTTGCAGTTTTTGTGCGCAATGTCACGACGATTGTGCGCGGTCGATTTTCGACTTCTTTATCTCTTCCTACCCTCCTAGTTTCCACAATATTATCGGGATCGATTTTTAATTTTTGGGATATTGTTTTCACTATTTGAATTGTATTTTCATTTTTACTCTCATCAAGGCCAAAAATCTCTATACATTTTTCAGTTTCTCTTTGTTCTAAGGCCGATATTCTCAATTCTAAAGCATTGTTAACTTTTTGTAGGTGGGTATTTTTATTTTCTAATGCTAACATCTTTTTATTTGCATTTTCCTTAAATTCAAGCATCTGCTGATATTGCTCGGCGTAGAAGTCGACAGTTTCGGTCAGATCCTCGATTTTTTTCTGAGTTTGGTATATTATTTCCAGCTTATTATTTACCTCGGCTAGCAAGGATTCCACGGTTACTTTTTTTAGGTCAACAACAATTTGTGGTACGGTTGCCTTCGGACTTTTTTCGCTTCCCATAGCTCCAGAACATACTTCACACATTTCACTGCGTTGAAATTGTTTGATGTTTTGCACGCATTTTTTGTGGAATACCCCTTCACATGGGCCTTTACATTTTAGCACATCATCTTTCGCGAGCGACACGAATAATTTGCACTTTTTACACTGAACCATGTTCGGTATACACTATCTACTACTATTTGCAACGTTTAATAAAAATATCGGAGCGTATTCTCAACTCGTCCGTACGCAGAGCGCGCGCGCAGAAGACTGACGCTGCCTCTGGTTAAAGAAAATGATAATGCAAAAATAATGTGGGAGATACCGGTACAGACGGACCAGACAATAGTACATAACAGACCAGACATTATATACATAAATAAAATAGAAAATAAAACATATTTAATAGACGTAACAGTACCATCAGATTATAATATAGGGCCGAAAGAACTAGAAAAATTAAGCAAATACCATCCACTTAAAACAGAAATAACCCGATTATGGAACACCCCTACAGAAATCATACCTATCGTTATAGGCGCAACAGGAGTGGTAGCCAAAAATATAGGGAGATATCTGGATAAGCTATATTCTAAAGTTGATGTCCATATACTACAGAAACAAGCAGCAATACACACCGTAACTATAATAAGTAAAGTTTTAGGAGACACTGTTTTTGTCAATAGGGAGTCCGAACCTCCTCTTCCCTGAGGGTCTCAGGGCGGGAGTTAGGAGTGAAACAAAAGACCGAGCAAGCTCGAGTTTGAAAATTTTTCAAAAACAAACATAATATAATATAATATCTTGGACAATGTCACACAGATCATCCTAGCCCCAAACTAAGCAAAGCTTGTACTATGGGTACCAGGCGACGATATACATACTTATATAGATAGATAAATACTTAAATACATAGAAAACATCCATGACTCAGCAACAAATATTCATGCTCATCACACAAATGTTTGCACTTACCGGGATTCGAACCCAGGACCACCAGCTTCGTAGGCAGGAGCACTACCAACTAGGGTACGGTGACCTTCGGTTCGTTTACGAAGCAGGTTCCATGCACCTGGATTTATTAATTATTTTTCTTTATGCGTTTTGTTCATGTTTGTTTAATTTGTGTCTCAATATTTGTTAATTTGTTGATTAAAACTATTATGTTGTAAGCTGGCGGGTGGTGCAGAACAAATAGGTCTATTTGTATTGCACTGTTCCGTGTTTTATTATATTGCGATCTATTATTTTTATATTTAATATAATATATATATTTATTTATTAGGTATTTATTTTAATGTTCGATGTTGATTGTACTGATAATGAATCATATTTCTCTGCTCATGAATCTACGTGTACTGATGATGACAGTTTTTGCTCATTAAGCGACTCACTTGGTGACACTCTTCGACAGAACCTCAGCACAAATAAAAACCTCTTTAACGTTTGCCACATCAATGCCCAAAGCATTCCTGCTCACTACAGTGATTTCCTAGAGGCTTTCACCAATTGTAATGTGCATGCCATTCTGGTTTCGGAGAGTTGGCTAAAACCCCAGCTTCTTTCTACCATGTATCCTCTCCCCGGTTTCATACTAATAAGAAATGACAGAATTGGTAAAGGGGGAGGTGGTGTCGCTGTTTATCTCAGTAGCGCGTTTCAATATAAAATTTTAGCCGCCTCTTCTTCCAACTATTCTGGCTCAGCTGAGTTCTTATTCCTTGAAGTCTCCTTAAAAGGCGCTAAGTCAGTTGTTGGGGTCGTTTACTGTCCCCCGAATGCTAACTATTTCACTGATTTTGAATTGGTATTGGAATCTTTGGGTTCTGAGTACGCTCACCACATCATCATGGGCGATTTTAACACTAACCTTCTTTCCCACAACAATTCCCGTACCCGGAAATTACAGCACATTGTCGAGTCAACCAGCTTGCATGTACTGCCTCTTCAAGCTACACACCATAACATCTCTGGTGATGATAGTTGGCTCGACCTCATCCTTACCTCAAATCTCTCCTTCGTTTCCACTCACGGGCAGCTTACTGCTCCTGGGTTTTCCCATCATGACCTTATTTTCCTGTCCTACATCCTAAAGCCTCCCAAACCCAAGCCAAAGGTGCTCTACTTGCGTTCTTTTGCTCGGATGAATGTTGAACGGTTATGCAAAGATGCTTCCGAGACCGAATGGGAACACATTATTTTAGCAAATTCAATAGATGAGAAAATTGATTTATTTAACAAAATGATTATCGATCTGTATGATGTACACGCGCCCATTAAAAAAACGAAAATAAAGCACCCGCCTGCACCGTGGATGTCGGAGAGCATCAAGATGGCAATGCGACGACGGGATCGTGCTTTTCGAAAATTCAGAAGGGACAGGTGTGACGAGAACTGGACTTTCTTTAAAACCGCCAGGAATCGGTGTAATCAAATGGTACGTAACGCTAAACGCCGTCATATTCTAGAAAATATCTCCACTTCTACTCCTGCCGGTATCTGGAAGTTCCTTGGAACTCTTGGTATCGGCAAGTCGCGAAATTTAGACCTTCCAAGTTCGGTACGTTTAGATGACCTTAATCAATATTTCACTACCACCGAGTCCATGGATCATCTAACCAAATCTTTAACCATAGCCTTAGTGAACGGTCTAACGCGCTCTAATATTCAACCATTTCAATTCATTCCTGTTGACTCCAATGAGGTCAAAAAGATTATCCTATCCATTAAATCCAATGCAGTGGGATGTGATAACATCAGTCGACGCATGATCACCACTATCCTGGATTTCATTCTGCCTGCAATAACCCATATCATTAATTATTCCCTTGACTCCGGTTCATTCCCTTCCTTGTGGCGTAAAGCCTATGTCCGTCCACTTCCCAAGGTATCCAATCCATCACTATCCCAGCACTACCGCCCAATATCAATTCTTCCTTTCCTTTCTAAAATTCTTGAGTCCTGCGTCCATCAACAATTTTCCCGTTTTGTGCTTAAAAACAACCTTCTTAGTCCTTTCCAATCCGGATTCCGCCCTGGCCACAGCACCACCACTGCCCTTCTTAAAGTGACTGGCGACATTAGAGGTGGTATGGAGGATACCAAAGTGACAATTTTGGCATTGGTAGATTTTTCAAATGCTTTTAATTGCGTCAGTCACGACATCTTTTTAGCCGTCCTTTCCCATCTTATGATCTCTGACGAGGCACTGGAATGGTTCTCTTCTTATCTTCGGGAACGCCAACAGTCAGTTCACTTCGGTGACAGTTCTTCGAACTGGAGTAATCTTGACACTGGTGTCCCTCAAGGCGGTATTCTCTCTCCTCTCTTATTTTCTATATTTATAAATTTCTTAACTCGTGATCTTCAGTGTACGTATCATCTTTACGCCGATGACCTGCAACTGTACTCTCAAGCGACTACAGACAACCTCTCTGAAGCGATTCGGAAGGTAAATCAGGATTTAAATTTCATTAAGGATTGGTCTAATAGGTTTGGTTTAATAGTCAATCCCGAAAAATGTCAAGCCATCATGGTAGGCAGTTCACGCATGATGAGCAGAGTTGATATCGACCATTTACCACCTATTGTGTTCGACAACTCCATTATTCCATTTAGTAAGAGTGTTAAGGATCTTGGGATGATGATCGATACGACGTTGAGCTGGCAAAACCAGGTTGCCGCCGTCAGTAAAAGGGTGACGTGGACTTTGCGGTCACTCTATCGCTTCAAGAATTTTCTTCCATCCGAGACGAAAGTCATGCTTGTACAGGCCTTAATTTTTCCCACAATCGACTATGGTGATGTATGCTACTTTGACCTGAATGCAGATCTCATCACTAAACTTGACCGACTTCTCAATAATTGCATTCGATTCGTATTCAATCTTCGAAAGTATGATCATGTGTCAGCTTATCGCATGAAACTTAATTGGCTGCCTATCCGCCAACGTAGAACTCTGAGAGCGTTAACTACTTTGTTTTCTATTCTTGACTCTCCTTCCTCGCCTTCTTATTTGACCCATCATTTTCAATATTTATGTACTAACCATAATAGAACTCTTCGCTCTTCTCATAACCGTCTTCTAGAATGTCCTCCTCATCAAACTGACTTCCTTCATAAATCTTTCTTCGTCCAATCCATTCTGCTCTGGAACGCGCTACCACCCGAAATCAGGATGGCTAAAAGTCGCTATACGTTTAAAAAGAGGATTCATGACCACATGACTGATAAGCAACGTCCATTATCAGCAAATTATTAGGAAAATCAATATGTCCGTATGTATAGGTATTATATATTGTGTAGGTATATATTGTATTTATGTATACAAGTAAATTTATGTATGTAGGTATTTATATAGCATGTATATATGTAGAAATAGTATGTATTATTATGATATATCTAGTATTTATTTATATAATTAAACAACAATAAAAATCTATTAAATTTATATTTCACCATTTTAGTGCACCTACCTTAGTCTTTCTGCACCACCCAAAGGTTGACTGGCAGATAATGCCTATGGCATTAAGTCCGCCTATGTACAATATTATTTGTGCTAAAGTTTTAAATAAATAAATAAAATAAATAAACCTGGGAAACGAAGTGGCGAGGCGACTGTCTTAACCGCAGCGCGTGCAGTATCTTGTTATCCGTGGTCAAACAAGCTCCTGCTATACCTACATTTAGTGATATATGAGTCGTTTTCTGAGGATAGAGTTTGGGACTACATCTCAATTATATTATTTTTAAATGTGAAACACAATATTCTTCCAGCTGGAGCAAGGCCTCATAGACAAGCTATCCAGTGTTCATACTCTGATCAGGTCACCACTGGTAATTGTGACTGTGGATGAACAGAACATGAATGTTGTGGCAAGAGAGAGTCCGGAGAGAAATTTTAAAGGTACTTTTAATAAAACCTATGTTATTCCTTACCCATATTATATATATCCCTATATACTACATGGTGATAGCAGTGAACGCAAATAAACATGGAAGCATTCCTAGCTCGCAAAAATGACCCAACGCAGATTGTGACACGGGCTTAAAAATTGTGCCGTGGAGTTTGCGCACTACAGGCATCAATGGCGGTCGTCTGTCAGTTATTGGTTTCAGCGTGTATAATTTATAAAAATGCAAATCTCATTTGCATAACAAGAGTGTTGAAATTAGTTATAACGGGTAAGTACATAGCTATATATTTTAATTTATTAAATATGAAGTCAATCTAATTCACACAAAATATATGGTGATGTTGTTATGCAAACGAAACAATTTATTTTTCGACACAAACATTATGATAAATATTTTTATTTTATATAATTATTCAATTTATAACAATCTTAGATAAAATACTCAGCGTCTTTAGAGTTTGTTCAAAAGAATGGTAATGGTGGTGTGGCAAGATCGGCTGTATCCCGCCGCATTAGGGGTTGAAAATCACACTGATTCCCAAAACGTATTTGGAAGGCAATTAAACTTAGAGTAAAATAAGGACAATAGTAGCCGCCTTACCGTATCCCTCCAATGACAGTCCACCGGTTCTGCAGCGATGAAGGCACTAGATTTACACACTACACTTTACAGGGATAGTTTTCAGAACGTCTTCACACCACATTCAAATAAAATAATTATATTGTTCCCAAGACACGTATAGCTCCCGTGACTGAACCACGGAAGCGACGAATGCACACTGACACTAGAGATGCGCAAGTGCATACGCATTTAGTCGGTATCGATTCTCTATCTGACCCACCCCAGGTAGGCGACTTGCATGTTTGTATTAATGCTTGTCGGTTATTTTATTCCACGAATAAGTGCCAACTTGGTACGCTTGGGAATGCAGATCACGGGAAACATTCGGTGCGAATTAATTAAGTGATGCGATTACGATACATACCGCCCACCAAAATACACATTAGTTGTATTTTTAATAAAATACTCTTAAGTGAGATGAACTAAATAACGATTTATTTAAGATATGCTAACGAATAGATAAAGCGAGAATAACAATAATAAACTAACTCTTTATTAGTAATGAATTTAAACTATTAAGAATTATACTAATATCCTAGTATAAGAACAACGATACGTGACTTCGACAATAAACGTCTTAGAAATAAACTTAATAACTAAACATATTTAAATTAATTTTCTAATCCGTTTGGTTTGGCAAAGGACACAACTTTGTCAATGGTCGTGTTAGAAACGAACCATTCGGTAAACGCAGTTTCGCGATGCGTATTACTCCATCTGGACCACTGTGTAATTCTTCTACACGAGCTATCGGCCAGTGAAGGGGTGGCGTATCAGTTTTAATAACGACCACGGAACCGGTATCCAATGGTTTCGAATGTTTAGTCCACTTAGCCCTCTGTATGAGTGACTGAAGGTACTCATTTTTCCAACGCTTCCAGAAATCTTGCTGGAATCTCTGGATGAGTTGCCACCGTCCTAAACGTGATATATTTACGGAAGTGAGGTCCTGATCAGGAACAGCCGTCAGAGGCTCTAACGTTAAGAAATGTCCGGGGGTAAGCACGGACATGTCATCTGGACAGGAACTGAGGCTATAAAGTGGCCTCGAATTAAGCATAGCTTCGATTTGTACGAATAGCGTAAAAAGTTCGTCTAACGTCAAGGATTGGTTATTGGTGACACGATATAAGGTTGACTTCGTAGCTTTAATTTGAATCTCCTATACGCCTCCGAAGTTTGGGCTAGCTGGAGGATTAAATTTAAAATTTATGTGTTCTACATGACACGCATTCTGCATAAAAGCGGCGAGTTTCCGCTGCGCCCCTACAAAATTTGTACCTCGGTCCGAGTAGATTGTTTGAACTCGACCACGGCGACCTACGAAGCGTCGTAGCGCTGCGATAAATGACTCTGCAGTCAAATCAGTAGCAACTTCCAAATGAACTGCTTTAGTTGTAAAGCAGACGAATAGACAGAGATAAGCTTTACTAATTTTTGCACCACGATATTTGCCTGATTTAATCCGAAACGGACCTCCGTAGTCCACTCCAACAATGCTAAAAGGTTTTACCTGATTTAAGCGAACTGCAGGTAAATCACTCATAAACGGTTCGTGAGGAGTTGGATTTGTTTTGAAACATTTCAAACATTTTGAAACGCGATGTCGTATTGCTCGTTTAGCTGACAAAATCCAAAATTGTTGACAAATTAAATAATGTAACGTATTGATTCCAGGGTGACAATTTTCTCTATGGAGAGCATCTATAATCACGTCAGTGAGTTGAGCCTGTCGAGGAAGTAAGGCAGGATGTTTATGGCTGTATTCTAGTCCAGATCTAGATAACCTACCGCTCACCCTGAGGACACCTAAGCCATCGATGAAAGGCGACAGCTTACGCATTTGTTTTGAAAGAAGCTTGCCTTCTTCTAAACGTTTGATATCTTCATTAAACTGAAGAAACTGTGTACGTTTCACTATCATCAAAAACGCGTTGTGAAGTTCTGTACGATTTAGGGGAATATCAGAACGTCGATTTTGTTTACAACGCAAGTTATGTATATAGCGAAGGCACAAGCCAGTTATACGTTGGATCTTACGAATTGACGAATATCTAGATAGCAAATAATCAATTGGATGTACAGGAATATCACCTTCCAGTAAAACCTGTACTTTCTCTTCAACACGAAGTTCATCCTCAGAAGGATCTGAAATTGAACAAGGCCAAGATGATACATCTTTCGAGAGCCAGCTAGGCCCCGCCCACCATAACGAATTATTTACAAGTTCCGCTGGAGTCTGTCCTCGAGACGCGATATCTGCAGAATTGTCGGCTGATTTCACATGACGCCAATGTGCGCCTGGAACTGTATCCTGAATATGGCTGACACGGTTGGCTACGAATGTCTTCCAACGTGACGATGACGATCGGATCCACGAAAGCGCGACTGTCGAATCTGACCACGCGTACATGGCCGAAATGGGCAGACGAGATTGATAAACCTCACTAACGAATTGGAGCAAATCTACGAGCAACGCGCAACTACAAAGTTCAAGCCTAGGCAATGAAACGACTTTGATGGGCGCTAACCTTGCGTTTGATAACACAAAAGAAACCTTAATGTTACCATGGACGTCGATTACTCGAAGGTACACCACACCTGCATAACCACGTTGAAAACTGTCCGCGAAACCATGTATTTCGCACGATTTGATGTCTAATACTGAAAATTGTCGCTGAATTTTAATATTCTTAATTAGACTTAATTCATTAGTATAACGAATCCATTGTTGTTTGATATCCTCGGGAGGATCTTCGTCCCAAGAAACGCCTATGACCCATAACTTCTGCACCAAGTATTTGGCAAAAAATGTTAAGGGTGACAGAAAACCACAAGGGTGACATAAAACTTGAATATTGTTCCTTAAGAACAGGATCAGAGGAAAGTTTACGTTCTAACGAATAAAAACGCCTGAGAGATGACTCACGTGAACCTGGAAATGACGGTTCCTTGTCGTCTTTGAAAGGCAAGGCGACGCTATAACGCCCGGTAGCATCACGATACGTCGTGTCATGGTAAATTTGTTCACAACGTGTATCTGCCGCGCTTAACTTAGTGACGCTCGGAATGTTGTCTAGTTCCCAGAACTTCTTGACTTCATGAAACAGCTCGTCGTCTGTAACGAAGAAGGAGTTAAGTTTGTGTTTGACGTGAGTATCAGCAGCACTTCCTATGAGAAGCCAGCCGAAGACAGAATTCAACGCTGATGGTTGGTTTCGTTCTCCACTTACACTTCCAGGTAGAAGAAGAGAAGGGAAAATCTGCGCACCTAGAAGAAGATCGATTGGACCCGGTTTGTGACAGTCCGAATCAGCAAGGTTCAAACCACGAATATGTAGCCAAGACGATTTGTCAAGGTTTACGCATATTTCCGCATATGTTTGGTATAGTCAGGGCGTCCACGTTGAAAGCCACTTGACCGTTAATGCCTATCTGAAGATGAACAGCTCCAGAAACAGGAGCTGACGATTGACCTACACCACGAACTTGGCGCGAAGTCACCCGTTTGTCAAGTCCAAGTCGGTCTACTGCACGTTCCGAAATGAAATGAGCCTGACTACCAGTGTCGATTACACAGCGAAATGGCTGGTAGCTGCCCGACGAATCACGAATATGTATAACTGCAGTAGATAGAAGAACAACCGAATTCTCACCCACGCTCGCCAAAGCACGAGCGGGTTCACTGGATGTGGGTTCATGATCAGAAGAATTCGCATCAATATCCAGATGGAGAAGAGTGTGATGCCTTTGGCGGCATTTCTGACAGGAAAAAACTGATTTGCAATCGCGAACAACGTGTGAAGCCTTCAAACAGTTGAAACACCATCGATTCTCTTTAGCAAAATCACGTCTTTCCTGAATTGGTTTTGCTAAAAACGATTTACAATGCGAAATCGCATGAAGTTCTGAACATACAGGGCACTTGGAGGCTACCCCGGGTACGATTTTAGAAGGCCCCAAAAGGTTTGCCACTTTCTAGCCGGTTTGCTGTTTTCTCTGAATTGGATAGCAACGAAGAAGTAGTTTTCTTGTTGCTGAAACTTGACTTGACATGATTCTTGGTACTACTACTAGTAGAAGCTTGAATATCACGGTTAGTTGAAAAATGTGTGTCACGAACGAGTGCATCACATTGTTTTTCAAGGAATTCTTTAAGTTTAGTGTAGCTTGGTAATTCCGGCGTCGAGTGCTCTTTTTCAAAGGCACAACGCGTTTTAGAATCTAATTTCGATAACAAATGATAGCATAGGACAAAGTCCCAATGTTCCGTTGGTAACTTAAAACCTTTCAAAATTATTAAATTTTCATTAAAAAGGTCCAATACGCGTCTAAATTCAGTTGGTGAGTTCACCTTAAAGTTAATATTTAGCATTTCTCGCCAACACGTAAACGCAAGTTCACGTTTGTCTCGATAGCGAGCTACTAGGGTATTATACGCTTCCCGATAGTATTCACCTTGACTAGGAAAGGTTCGAATAAGTCCCAATGCGTCCCCGAATAAACTCGCTCGAAGGTATTGCATCCGGTCCGAGTCTGACAAAGATTCATTCAAATGAATGAGTGAATTGAACGCATCATAGAACATTAAAATCCTTTATACATCCTGAGAAACGCGGTAGGTCAACTTTTGGAAGTCTCATTGTCGATGCAGGTGGTGCAGTGGGCGCAGTACGAACGATTTCAGAAGGAGTAAGCTTACGATGAATAGCCAGCACTTGAAAATGAATATCATCAAAATTGGAACGAATTTCATCTTCTGCCTCAAGGTCCGAATCTTCAACGATGCTTAGAATGTCTAAATGTGCTTCTTCAAAATTTGTTATATGTTTATGAACCGCAGAATAATGTACGAGAAATTCGTCCAAACGGGAAATATCCGTAGTCACCAACCTAGCAACTTCCAAAGTTTTCCGCAATCGATTAAATGCCAACGTCCGTTTCCGACGTAAAACGGGCAAGTCCGCGTACGTAAGACCAACAAGTTCAAATGATTTAGATTTACTCATTCTTTTAGTGCGTTTAGTATTATAAGCCATGTCTAAATCGATAAACGAAGCAAAAAGACTAAATAAATAAACGATTCAAAATAGAATATTCGAAATTATCGATATCGATAGTTTAAATGTTAGGTGACAACACTATCTCGACACTAAGGCAACTTCAGGGTGTATGTCGTACCAACCGAACGGAACCAACTTTATTATTTTTATACCCTCAATACTATTGATAAAATGTATAACTAAATGACAGGAATGTATTGAACCAAACTTAGTTTAGAAGTCGAAGTTTATACTTATTAATGATAATTAAGTATACGAATACGATTACGATTGCGGATTCATACGAATACGATTATGATTACGGATGGATTGGATTTGTATTAACGAATACGAATGGTCTATAAGTATTAAATTATTCACTAGAATAACTCACAATTTATTAATAAACCTTAATTGTTGTGGCGATTGTATGTACGTGATAATACATGTACTGAACAAAACGATTAATTTACATGTATTAACACCATACGAAACAACAATTCTGAACAGTATTAATACAAATCACAGATTAGGTATGTCGTGGAACTATGTGTATCTGAATGGGCGAGTAGAAACAATAAGCAAACAACGAATTTAATAGTACGAGAAAATACCGAGCGGCCTACAATGGCCGGTAGGTAGATAACCTCACGGATTAGAAAAATGTTAAAATGTTTTTATTTTGTTCTGCATACGATTCCGAATAAACATAAATACACAATATTAAGCAGAATAATGTTTTCTATCGTGTTGTTCTTATATTTTGGAGAAATATACAATAACGAACGAGATGTTTAACGATTAATATGAGTAACAATATGGTTGGTTGAACAAAGAACGAAAGTTAGCTTATGTTTCTCGCGTTATAATTACGATTATTCCCGGGTTTCGGCACCAAAACAATGTGGCAAGATCGGCTGTATCCCGCCGCATTAGGGGTTGAAAATCACACTGATTCCCAAAACGTATTTGGAAGGCAATTAAACTTAGAGTAAAATAAGGACAATAGTAGCCGCCTTACCGTATCCCTCCAATGACAGTCCACCGGTTCTGCAGCGATGAAGGCACTAGATTTACACACTACACTTTACAGGGATAGTTTTCAGAACGTCTTCACACCACATTCAAATAAAATAATTATATTGTTCCCAAGACACGTATAGCTCCCGTGACTGAACCACGGAAGCGACGAATGCACACTGACACTAGAGATGCGCAAGTGCATACGCATTTAGTCGGTATCGATTCCCTATCTGACCCACCCCAGGTAGGCGACTTGCATGTTTGTATTAATGCTTGTCGGTTATTTTATTCCACGAATAAGTGCCAACTTGGTACGCTTGGGAATGCAGATCACGGGAAACATTCGGTGCGAATTAATTAAGTGATGCGATTACGATACAGGTGGTATTAAAATTACTTGGTTTCTTCAGATTTCTACTTGATCTAAAGTGAAGAGAACTATAGACGAAAGCGGTTCCTTTTGAAAGGAATGCAATTGAATGGAGCCCAAATAAAACGACAAGGGTATGTTCGGTTCATTTCAGCAATGACGATTTTTCTGTTTCAAAAACGGGATACAGGAAGCTAAAACAAACGCTACGATACGTACGGTACGATTATTCGTTTAATGCATTATAAACAGGCAATTCTATTTTATGTATATATATACAGGATAACTTGTAAAACACCATCAACCTCGCAGGACTAGACAGCTAAAACCATAAGCAATAACATTTATTTTACAAATTTTGATAATTTGTATTTTTATCCATATCTATATATATATATATTTTTGTAAAAAGTCAATATTAATTTAATTTCACACTTGAATGTTTATAACTTTACGTGTATCGTAAAGATAACGTAACCATGCGGGATACGTAATCTTTGCGATGCGCGTAGAGTTGTTGCTTATGGTGTTAACTTCCTAGTCCTGCGAGGTTGTTGGTGTTTTACAAAGAAACCTGTATATATACTAGATCACTTATAATTTCAAGTCGAGTCCTCCACGCGTTTTCAAGATCAAGGGTATTGATAGACAGAGGGACGGACGGATAACAAACTGATACTATAAGGGTTCCGTTTTTTTCTTTGAAGGTACGGAATCCTAAAAGGTCACTACCTACTACTACAACGTATGTAGCACGTTACCGTATACGTAACACTACTAGTGTTATGTATACGGAAATTGTAAATAATAATTATAATAAATAATTGACCACAAATTTGTTTATTTACCTTATTATCATAGCAAACAAACCCATTACTTGCCAAATACCTAAGAAAAGCTCTTGCCGTAAAGTTCAAGAAACTGTATATTTTATCATAATTATATATTATTTTAATAACATCAATGTCACGGTGAATTATTTTCGTTGCACTTTATAGCATAAAAGATCCCTCGGCGAATGACATGAACATGGCAATTTAGACCCAAACTTCACGTCATAATGTCTACTTTTAAAAGGTGAACCTGAGCGGTAATATTTTTGGCCAATCAGAGACGGTATCCCGTTGTGTCAGTTTGATTGAGATATTGGGTCATGATTTGAGCTTAGTTTCCTTGAAGTAATGCTTCCATGTTTATTTGCGTGCACTGGGTGATAGGTATTTTAGGATACCCATTGTACATTGCACTCACAGTCCAATATTGGACGACTATTGACAAACAAACCAATTTCTGCCCTCCTCACATTGCACTAAAAGATCTATGATTGTACTCACGACTCATGCCGGAAACTATATATTCTTACTGTAAGACAGCTATTCATACTGTCTGAGATCTGTACAACATTATACCATACAACTGTGACTGCTATACCAAGCCAAAGCTCAGCTAAAGTCTCACAGGACTGTGTTAGAAAGCCGCCAGTACAGCTACACCAGAGGCAAGCTCTATAGTTTGAATAATAAGACTATTAACTTTTACCCACTAACTCAGAATAAAGCTACGACCAAATTAAGGGTTTATAAATTAGGGGAATAAATAAAGGTTGAAAACTAGTAACTCACTCACACACAAACACAAACACATACATACACACAAACGCACACATACACTCAAACACCCACATACACTCAAACACACACATACACTCAAACTCACACACCCAAGCAGGCACACTCACGCATGCACATCTAATTGTTTAGATTTTATTTTCTTTAATTTTATTTTTCATAATTATTATTACTATTATAGCTTGCACGAGCTCTACTGAAGTGAAGCAGGAACTGGTCCTTGAAGAGAGTGACGATGCGAGAGAGGAGTTCTCTCTGTCCGGAGACTGGGACTTGGAAGATAAAGTTGCGCTCAGTGAAGGTCAGTTCATTGTATGTCATTTTACTATAAATAATAAAATGAAAAAAATTAAAAAGGTTTTTATTCACATAGACTTTAAAAAAGCGCTTGTAAATAGTCGGAAAATATTTGTAGTAATACAGTTATTATTTCTAGTTACTTATTACAGATATTTAGGTACACGGAATGTTAAAACATTTATACAATTTATTTTATAATAGTAGCGATATTCAGCTAGCTTGTATTAAGTTATTGTCAAGAAGATTCAGTTTAGGTTTAATTATTGAAATTTATATTTTACTATATATTGTCTGAATGGTTCTGTCTATATTAAGGTATGAATTCAGTATTATTTATTATTACTTTTTCATCTGCATCAGCAGGAGATGTAGTGATAAAAAAAATGACTGTGCTTTAGATTTCACAACTGAAGTAAAATTTAGATATATGAAACGCAACAGGCTATAGAAATAGATAATGTAACACTCTCTCTTTCTATCTTCACTAACTTATATCCTCATCTCGTTGGTCTAGCGGTAGCGTGTTCAACCGCAGACAATGAGGTCCTGGGTGCAAATACCGGGTCGGGTCAAAAAGTGATTTTGGGATTTTTCTGTATGAAGAAATTTCTCAGTATCAGCCCGATGTCTGGGAGTTGGCGGTATTATACCCCCGTGCCTCGGAGAGCACGTAAAGCCGTCGGTTCTGTACCTGATCTCTTTCCGGTCGTGTCGCTAGTCGTCCCATCGGATCATGAGGGTGATAGAATAGAAAGTGCCCCTGTATTTGCGCACACACTTTGTGCGTGTGTGTGTTTGTGTGTGTGCACAAACACACACACGCACACCACCACGAGCCACGGCTATCCGCTTAACATCACTATGATTGTGTGTGTATATAATATAAAATATGTTACGTGGAATTTGTTAATTTCATAGGCAGTAAACAGTGAAAGGTTTGCGCATAACAATTAAAGGTGAAAATATTTTCTAATTTCCTGCTTTTGCCAACGTGTTTTTTCAGTAGTTGGCTTTTAGTATTGAATAATTTTAATTTGTAGCGTTAGATTTTCGATTTTACAGTGCTGTATCCTGAATCAGATCCTTTAGCATACGCACATGTAGAGCAGGTTGAAACGCGGCCGCCCATTAATCAGACACAATCAGTCCCGCAATCTACTCAATCGGATCATGATCTGTCACAAACTAACTCTGATTATACTTGGTCTGCGCCAGAACTGTTAACAGTTAGGAACATCCAGGGGAGTGAATCTCTGCATGTGACATCCGAAGAGAAAGGTGAGTGTATTTAATGTATACTAGAGATCGGACTTGGTCGATATTCAACCATTAAGGTTAAATTGTCAAAAACTATATAAACATTGAAAACAAATAAATTTATTCTGTTCTTAGTTTGTCAGTGTATCAAAAGCATGGTAGTTTTTCTTATACAACTTCGTTGGCAAACAAGCATACGGCTTATGAACGCTTGCAACACCAAGAAAATCATTAGCGCGTTGCCGACCCTTTTGAAACCTTAGGCCTTGGCCTCAAGGTGGTCAAGGAGTTGCACGTCGCTAGAGATATGGACACCAAGGGTCCCAAGCTTCGCAGAGATGGTCAGGGCTGTGTTTTGGAATTGTGGTCCGACAGCAAATGGGGTTTTCTTAGCGGTGAACACGCAAACTTGTGTCTTGGAGGGGTTAAATTGGACTAAATTCAGTCGTCCCCAATCGGAAACTCTGTTTAGAGTGCATTCAATTTCAGACACAAGTTTTTCACGACTTTTCTCGATAATGGGTTGGAAGATATTGGCACGGCCCGTGTAGGAGGCGTACCCGGTGCTGTCATCCGCATAGCAATGAATGTTTCCTATGGATAACATATAGAATACTCTTTAGTGTACACACTCAAATACGACAAATTCATAGGACACTAATAACACAATCATGTACAATGGGCGGTCTTATCGCATTAAGCGATTTCTTCCACCCATATCATTGATATGCCGCAAAAACAGCGTACGGGCCAGCACGGATCCTTGTAGAACGCCAGCGTTGATGTCCATTCTATCCGAGCAGCTGTCATCTACAATGGCTCTTAATGCTTCTGTTTGCACAAAAAGCTGGCAATCCATGTGCATAATCCCTCGGGAAGACAGTATTCCGACAACTTCGATAGAAAACTGTGGTGCCAGACCCGATCAAACGCTTTCGCCATGTCTAGGCTGATAGCCAATGCCTCACTTTGATTCTCAATGGCCAACGCCCATCGGTGTGTGAGATCCGCTAGAAGATCACCAGCTAAGCGACCGTGGCGAAAACCATATTGGCGTTCGCTAATCAGATGTTCATCAGGCTCTGTAATGTTTTTTTTATTTAATAATTTATTATATAAAAATATAAGCGCTTTTGCACTCCTTCTTCATATGGATTCAGAAATTTAATTTGCTTAGAATATAGTTTACAGAACCAGATATACTGGTGACAATTTTGTGTACAAGCCATATTCTACCTATTACAGTGACAGCCTCGTTGGTCAAGCGGTAGCGTGTTCACCCGCAGACAACGAGGTCCTGGGTTCGAATCCCGGGTCGAGCTAAACCAGTCACGTGTGCTTCAGATGCAAGACTTACCCAGCACTACACCGAAAACATTCCGGACGTCAGTCTGTACGAGATTAGAATGGCTCTCAAACAACTTAAGAACAGCAAGGTGCCTGGTGATGATGGAGTTACAGCAGAGTTTCTGAAGGCGGGTGGTACACCAATCCTACGGGCCCTTTAAAAGTTATTTATCTCCTTCATACCAGATGGTCACGCATGGTGCTCATCTTCAAAAACGGTGATAAAACCACCAATATTCCAATCGTAATTATTAACTCCCTTTCATGTTCTTCTATATCTCCTGAGCAGATACTCAAGCAAAGCGTAGGGTCGTGTGACACAGTTTTTGAAATTTCGGTGGTTAGCCTTAAGGATATTTTAAATTAAGGGTATAAATTAAGGTTGAAAACTAGCAAGCACACAAACCCACACATACACACAAACGCGCACACACACACACACACAAACGCGCGCACACACACACAAACGCGCACACACACACACACACGCACACACACACACACGCGCACACACACACAAACACACACACACACACACACACACACACGCATGCACATCTAATTGTTTAGGTTTTATTTTCTTTGAATTTAGTGTTTAGAATTATTATTATTATTAAAGCTTGCACGAGCTCTACTGAAGTGAAGCAGGAACCGGTCCTTAAAGAGAGTGAAGGTGCGAGAGAGGAGTTCTCTCTGTCCGGAGACTGGGATTTGGAAGATCAAGTTGCGCTCAGTGATGGTCAGTATTTCATTATCCTAACTTTTGTTGTCGTGTGGTATATGTAGAACAGGTGATGCAGTTATTACAATTGTGTGTGACCAGAGTGTAAGCCGGTTGGGCATTTGTACCGTAGAGGTCGCGATTCGACCCCCACATCGAACACTCTTTGGGTTTCTTAAGCATTTATTATGTCTGGTTCGGTTAGGGGTTTCTTGCCTCTGAGAGCGTGTTAAGTCGTCGGTTGCCATGAAGAGATCTATGACAATAGGTTGGCTTTTCTAGGTTTTTAAGCCACGGGACGGTGTGTGCAAATTTGGTATGCAAGCAGTGAGCATTGTTATAGCAAGAATGAAAGAACAACCATTTATCATTTACCAGGACGGAGATAACAACGGATTGATCCAATAACAAAAACTCATATAAAAGGAAGCTTAAAATATAAATAGTCCGGTCTAGGTGAAACCGCATCTGCGAATTGGCCGTAAACTAGTATAGTATATGTAATATATAAATTATCTGGTTTCCATAGTACAAGCTCTGCTTAGTTTTGGATCAAGTGGCCGTGTGTAAATAATGTCCCAGGATATTATTATTATTTATAATATTTAAAATATCGGAAAATATCACAAAAAATAGTAATCATACATAGATAACACAAAAATAAAATAAAATAGGTGCCCCTTTGGTTGTAAGCTTGCAGAGTGAATCGCGTCATTTAATTGTTAAATATACGTCTAAAGCACATCATTGGGATGTCTGTGACTTTAGTTTTGCGTCTGATATCTACATTACGATCTTTTGACTTAAGCCCCAGTATGTTCCTTTTCATGGCACGTTGACATTTTGAAAGTTTTTCCCTTTGAGTTTTGTCAAAGCTCAGGTTTTAAAGCCACATGTGTTTCAAGGAAGAATGCATGTATCAAATGGTTTTTTTCTTGGTCTTGATGCCGAGTTACTTGCTTTTTATTACTTTTTTCAAAGCCCAACTTTTTTTCCATCCGCGGTTCTTATATAAATTTCTTTGGATATTTGGTCGCTTAGAGATATGATCTGACCCAGATATACGTATTCTTCAACGCACTCAAGTTTTTGTTTTATTGGAGTTAATTTCCCTCAGAGAATCCAACTCTAGGGGATACTATAGCTTTACTCTCGCTATAGATCTTTTTGATGACGTTTACGTAAGCATACTGTACTCCCTGCTCCAAAAGACTTTTCCATACAAACGTATGTTTAAGGCTGTCGAAGGGTTCTGAATAATCTATGAAGGCTACATTGTGATCGATTGTGCTAATGTTGTCCTGACTTGACCCTGCCTGTTCCACGGGTTGCTTTTCGTCAACAGTGTTCGATAATTAAGTGTTCAACAGTGTTCAAGAATAAGATCTTAACAATAGCAGAAAGAACATTCCCGAGCTATAATATATGCCACTATCTTAAACCATATTGTGGATTAAAGCATCTCGTCAACGGCATTGATAAAAAATTAACTACTTTTACAACAGATGACTACTGCATAATTCTCATCGGCGAAGAAGACTTTATCACAACAAACAACTATCACGACCTAATACATAACTTACGTGAATCACTTGTAGCTATGAGCAACACAAATATTATAATATGTTTACCTACGTATAAATACAGCTATTACTCTAATATGTACAACTTAAGAGTAGAATTGTTCAATAACCTGTTATACAATGACATTCAAATTCACAAATATGCATTTTTGTATGACTCTAATTTCGATCTACCCTGTGATTATAAAATGTTCTCTATGTTAAATGGTGTGATTAATAATACTGGTATGAACAATATTTTCTGCAATGTAAAATATGATATTGACATGTACTCTCATAATTATTTTTCCAATTCTAATAATATAAACAATGTTTCTCTGAAAATAGACACTCCTGAAAATGTGAACGATCAAAATTTTTTTCTTGTATAACCATATTCATGTTATTCATCAAAATACAAACGGTTTAATAAGTAAATCGGACTTACTAAGTTTGCATATAAATGATCTTGCTGGCCTTGGTAAACATGTGGATGTACTTTGTATTACAGAACACAATATGAAAGAAGAGGACCATTGCAATCTTTGTATTCCAAACTATACTCTTGCTACCTATTATGCAAGAAAGTCCCGGAGCGGAGGCTCATGCATATTAGTGAATAATAAACATCCGTATAAAACTATTAACGTAAAAGAATATTGCAGTTCCTGTGTCTTAGAAGCCTGTGCAATTGAATTAATCGAACATCAAATAAATATAGTCTGTATTTATAGATCGCCTAAGAATAATATTGACACTCTTACTTCGTTTTTCTATAACTTTGATGGAATCTTAAGGAAAATATGTAACAATGTCAAAAAGAAGGTGCTGATTTGCGGAGACTTCAACATCGATATCTTAAAAAAAACGAAAATGTCAATGGAATTTCAAAATCTTTTACTTAACTTTAATATGAAATTAGGCGTGCGTGTCCCAACTCGACTAGATAGCGGTACATGCATCGATAATATTATACACAACGTAAGAGGTAGTGTATGTGAGGTAATGGAGCTAGCCGTCTCTGATCATACAGCTCAAATCATAAAATGTCCCGTCAAAAAGACCTGCTCAATTACACACTGGTTTTCTTATAAACGTGATTATTGTCAGGAAAATGTCAATAAATTTCAAGAGGCTCTCCAAAGTCTTAGCTTTAATAGTGTATATAGCTGTAAAGATTCAAATAATGCATTTAAAGAATTTCACAACTTATTCAAATTGTTTTACGATCTGTGTTTCCCAATAATAAAAATAAAAAACGTGACTACTAAATCTCAAAAATGGATCACGAAAGGCATTAAACTGTGCTCTAAACGTAAACGTGAGATGCTATGGACCTTAAGGCGGCATCCAAATGTAGTCAATAAAAAAAGATATAATTCATATTCCAAGCGTTTAAAAACAATTATCAAATTGACACAAAAATCGCAAAATAGTTATTTTATAAATAATGCTGAAAATAAAATTAGAGCAACCTGGAGGGTTATAAACTCTTCAACAAATAACTTCCCGAGGAACATTCCTTATAAACTCCTTATTGACAATAAATGCGTAACAAATCCAATTGACATAGTAGAACTCTTTAATAATCATTTTATTGACCATATACAACCAACAAATAATTCTGACCATAAAATAACAGTCACAAACTCACAGATTAATTCATTATTCTTGTCACCCACAGCACCACTTGACATTTATAAAATAATTATGACTTTAAAAAATACTAATAGCTCTGGCTTTGACGACATTGAGACTAAGATAATAAAGAAAGTACCTGTTGAAATTTCACCGGTTCTTAGCTTCATTACTAACCTATGTATCGAACAAGGCGTCTTTCCAGAAAACCTAAAACTGTCCGTGATAAAACCTCTACATAAAAAGGATGATCCTCAAAATATACAAAACTATAGACCCATTGCCCTTCTATCAATATTTTCCAAAATAATTGAAAAGGTTATATATAACAGCATCTACATGTTTTTGGAAAAAAATGGCATCCTAACTAAAGAGCAGTATGGTTTTAGAAGGTGCAAAAACATAAACATGGCCATTTATGAATTAATTAATGAAATAGTTACAAATATGGACCAAAAAATACCTGTAACAGCCTTATTTATGGATATGACTAAGGCTTTCGATTTAGTTGATAAGGAAATCCTTCTGGAAAAACTATATAAATATGGCATTAGGGGCAACGTTTTAAATTTAATAAAGTCATACCTTACTGACAGAAAACAGATAACTAGTATTACAGCAGTCAGTGTCAAAAGTAAAACTGATATTAATTACCAATCGAGAGAGAGACAAATTAACTATGGCGTGCCTCAGGGTAGTGTCCTTGGCCCATTACTATTTCTATGCTATATAAATGACCTTCCGAAAACCATACCACACCCTATGACCCTATTTGCTGATGACTGCACTGTAGTATTTTCTGGCAAAAATAGTGACTCTCATGAAAATGACATAAATAGTAGCTTAAGTCTAATAATTCAATGGCTAAATAATAACAATTTACAGATAAATTTTAATAAAACTCAAATAATGACATTTAAACAAAAAACTGATCCTATAATTCTTGACATTAATTATGACAAAAATAAGATTATTCAAACGGAACGAACTAAATTTTTGGGAATCTGGCTAGACGAAAACATGACTTGGAAAACACACATCGAGATCATGACAAAAAAAAATTCATCAATTCTGTTACGCTTTGCACAATTTGAATAAGGTTGCAAACCGTAATACTGTTCTTACCGCATATCATGCATATGTCTCCACAACTCTTCGTTATGGCATAATATTTTGGGGCAACTCTACCAACAGAGAAATGGCATTTAAAGCCCAGAAACAATGTCTTCGAGCCATATGTTGCTTTAAAACTACCGAAAGTTGCAAAACATATTTCATTAATCTTAAATTACTTACGCTTCCATCCCTCTATATTTATGAAATTGCAATATTTGTAAAGGTGAATCTATTTAAATTTGATACACTTAATAATAGACGTCACCAAAATACACTAAAGTTAAAAAGACATAATACTGCACTTTTTTCAAAGAGTTGTCTCGGCATGGGTCCAAAAATTTTTAATAAATTACCAAAAACTATAAAAAACATTAGTAACATAAACCATTTTAAATTGCAACTTAAGAATTTTTTAATTGAAAAGGCTTACTACACTATCAATGAGTTTTTAGATGACAAAAACATAAAATAAGAAATGTCCGATCTACTTATTACTCTACCCTATTTATGAACTTTAATATTTATTATGTCATTATTTTGCATGTTTGTTTGCTCTGTATGATTTGTACGCCTTGCAAGGCAAAACATAGTGATACAACACAATTTTTATACCATGTACCATATTACCTATGTTTAACAAATAAATTACTTTGACTTTGACTTTGACTTTGATATTCTGTTCAGTATGACTTTCGCAAAAACACTTAAACACATTTTGAATCAGGGATATGGGTCTGTAATTTCCAATACCCTCTTTTGAACCATTCCTATATAAAAGTATTACGTGTGATTCTGCCCATTGACTTGGAATGTTGCCAGTAACACCACCAGTCATTGAACATCTTTGTTAGTATCAGACTTAATTCATCGACTGTTTAACTTATTAGTTCATTTAGAATTCTGTTAGGGCCAGGAGACTTTTCCAATGAATGTGTAATTATAGCTTTAACTACTTCCGATTTTAGCATTTGTGGTACTTCTTCGGTATTCGGTATTTCTATATATTTCCACATATATCTGCGTCGGAGCATATTAGCGCGACACGACGATTAAGTTCGTCGGTTGGAACGGATTGAGATCCAGAGAGAGCTCTCCTTCGGGGTTCAGCAGGGGTCGGTGTTGGGACCTTTGCTATGGAGCCTCGCATATGATGCGGTCTTACGAGTGACTGACTGGTGTCTCCCGCGCTGCAGAGCTATTCTAAATAGTCTGCAGCATGTGGTGGCCATACGGAGCGCGAGAGGATACCGTAGGGTATCTTTTAAGGCGGTGACGTTCCTAGCGCGCCTCCCGCCTTTCGTACTAGGGGGTCTAGTGCCTGAGCAGTGGTCATTCATAACCTAATATATAAAATCTGAGTGATTTGTGATTTTGTGAGGGTCGCTGGAAGCCGCTGGATGCGGGTAGTGCAAGACCGACATTTGTGGAGATTACTAGGGGAGGCCGTTGTTGTCCAGCATTGGAGATGTTTTGGCTGATATGATAATCATCATCATCATCATATCAGCCGAAAGACGTCCACTGCTGGACAGAGGCCTCCCCCAAGGATCTCCACAATAGCCGGTCCTGCGCATCCCGCATCCAGCGGCTTCACGCGACCCGCACAAGATCGTCGGTCCACCGTGTAGGAGGCCTGCCCACGCTGCGTCTTCCGGTTCGTGGTCGCCACTCGAGAACCTTTCTGCTCCGTCAGTTCTACGAGCTATGTGCCCTGCCCGCTGCCACTTCAGTTTGGCAATTATTTGGGCTATGTCGGCTACATTTTAAGATTCAAGTTAAAAAAACATGCAATATAAACTCGAGGCGTATTCGTAAACGTGATATATCACAAGAAAATCTCATTAAATTCAAGAATTATTTGCAAAATTTGTCCTTTTCTCAAGTTTATATCGCAAACGATCCCAACGAAGCGTATAATTGCTTCATAGAGTTATTTAAATTGTTATATGATCTATGTTTTCCTTTTAAATTAATAACAATTAAAGCTAATAAGTCTCCTAAGTAGATTTCTCGAGGAATAAGACTTTGTTAAAAAAAAATACATTACTGTGGAAATACAGAAAGTCACCGACTTCAGAAAATAGAGCAAATTTTAGATCATATTCAAGCAGACTAAAGAAAATTATTCATCTAACCCAGAAGGCACAAAATAACTCACACATTGAAAAATCAAGTAATAAGTCAAAGGCTGCTTGGCAAATAATTAACCGTTTCAAAAGTATGCCAGATCCTATTATGCAAATTATAAAATCTGGAATGGTTGTAAAGGATCCAAAGGAAATAGCAAATTTCTTTAACGATTTCTTCATAGACCAAATTTCATGCAATTCTATCATAAATCTGATAAAAAACCGGTATGTTTAGTAAATAATTCACATTCTCTTTTTTTATCGCCGGTTATTCCCCAGAATATATTAGAAGTGATTAAAAGCTTCAAAAATAAAAACAGTTGTGGTTATGACGGGGTATTGACGAAAGTAATTAAAATGGTGCCGCATTTAATAGCTTCACCTTTATGTCACATTATAAATACAAGTATGAGTGCTGGCGTATTTCCTACAAACTGAAGACAGTTATTGTTAAACCTCTTCACAAAAAATACTGTAAAGATAATATGGCTAATTACAGACCAATAGCTTTAACATCTGTATTTTCTAAGATAATCGAAAAAATTATTTACCACTCATTTTATGTTTTTTTGACAAAATTTGATACTTTATGTGACGAACAAAAGGGATTCCGGAAAAATAGAAATATTAACATGGCAATATTTGACTTATTAAAATGTTTTGACAAATGTAGACAAAAAAATACCAATATGTGCCCTTTATACTGACATGTCTAAAGCTTTTGACTATGTAAAACATGACACGCTTTTTGATAAACTTTATGCTTATGGAATGAGGAGAAATACGTTAAATCTCATTAAATCATACCTCCACAACCGCATACAACATACAGAAGTAACAAAAATAAATACAAAAACCAAGCTAGATGAAAAATATCTATCTAGGGGTTGCGTAAGAAAGTATGGTGTTCCCCAGGGCTCGGTCCTCGGCCCTCTATTATTTTTATTATATATAAATGACTTACCAAGACAAACTAAACATCCAATGATTTTATTTGCTGACGACAGCACCGTACTAATTAAATGTTCAGACAAATGTACTTATAAGTCAGAAATAAGTGGTGCTGTAAACACTATAATTAATTGGTCACATTCAAGTAACCTTGTAATAAATTTACAAAAAACGAACTTAATGAGCTTTTATTAGCGTACATACAACGCCAGTTTAGATATTAACCAAAACGGAGAAATGATTAACGAGGTTAGCACTGCAAAGTTTTTAGGTATTTTTCTCGACAGTAAGCTAACGTGGAAACCACAAGCTGAACATGTATGCATTAAATTAAGCAAGTCTGCATATGTCTTGTTTAGTCTGTCAAAAAAGGTTAACATTCACACTTTGTTGATAGCGTACCATGGCTTAGTTTCCTCAGTTCTAAGATTTGGAATTATATTTTGGGGCAACTGTAGCGAAAGAGAAACAATATTCAAGGCCCAAAAAAGATGCATACGCTCAATGACAGGACTTAAGCTTACAGATAGCTGTGCTCCCGCTTTCAAGCAATTAAAAATATTAACTTTTCCATAATTGTACATATTCGAAATTTTGATATTTGTTAAATGTAATAAAAATTTGTTCCCTTCATTACATGAAAATAGAAAACGCCATGTACAATTGCGTTCACAATATAAAAATGTATTATGCACTGGTGGCTTCCACACTGCACTATTAAAAAAAGTGTTTTACATATGGGTCCCGCCATATATAATAAATTACCAGATAGCTTTAAGGACGAACCGATAACAAAATTCAAGAATAAGGTCATGCAACTACTAATCGAAAAGTGTTACTATTCAATAACAGATTTTTTTAATGATAATTTTTAATTTACTATATAATGATTTAATTGTACTTCTGAAATTGTAATTTAGACAATAATGTAAATTATGCATAACACTATAATTTGACGTTGTATGTTTGACTTATTAATTATTCAATTCATTGACCGTTTTTTATATTTTTATGTTCTTAATGTAATTAATCTTGACATTGCAATCGTTAATTTGTTATATATTAAATTTATAATTAATATATTTTTGCTATTGTAAAAGATGCCACCCGAAGCAGGTCCAATAGGATGCGACGAAATAATAACACGCGCCGAGGACAGGATAACAGCATATATTTCGAACGGAGTTTACAATTAAGAACTGATTCGCAATAGCCAAAGTCCCACTGGTCGGAAGCTTATGGCCACTGGATCCTGGACTATTAACAAAAATATAAAGAAAGAAAGAAAGAAAGAAAAATATATTTATTCCGAAAAACAAGCACAGACATTAATAATATATAGGTACACATAAAGAAGTTCTTAATTGCTATCTGTGCGAGTCCGAATTGGTCCCATCTCAGCACTAGCTGCGACATTACTGTTGCAGCGCTGGTTTTCTGTTGGAACCAGGTAAAAAATAATAATCGGACAATTCATGTGTTAGTACAGCTAGCATTTCAATTTTAAAATTATCTGAACACTAATAATCTTACTTACAACTAATTAAAATACTAAATATGTGGATATGAAGACTTATAAAATAAAAATATTATAAACTACAACACTAATTTTAGATACGTAACATACACAGTATATAAAAAATGAAAATAATTTTTGTGATTATGTCGACATTCTTGTCACATTTTTTCATTTATTTCGACACACCAAAAACCAACTAATTACGACTAACTCGACTATTGATCAATATACATGAATTATATAATCTATGTTACTAATCAAGCCGAGTTGTCTGTCATCCTTACATACTCTTGGATTCTGACTGTCTGATGAAAGAAAAAGGGACGCGGAATTTGAATCACATAAAAACAATAAACAAAGTACAATAATAAACTGGGAGCTTATAAATCTATGTGCATTATACGCAGTACTAAATGAATAGCGTGTTTGGTGTATAGGTACGAGTGGTGATTGTGTTTTTTTGTCATAAAGCTGAAATATGCGTGAAAAACAACTGATGGAGTAATGGCGATGCTATTACCATGGACTTCGTCGCTGCGTGAACGTCAGGGCATTGTTGTTTGAGCTGACACAAGCCGCTAAAAGTGTGTGGTTATTTTGCGATACTCCTTCCCACCAAAATGTGCATAAAGACGGGTAAGTTCAGCCTTGTAAAATACTACTTGTACTGAGCTTGTGAATTTATGACATTAGTTTTTGTCGGTCTAACAATTCTTTTTTATATTTGTTACTAAACGTATGCAATGTTTGTAGACACTTCAAAGGGGGTGGTATATTGCACCAGACCTTTGCGGCCGCATATTTGAAGGATCCACGAAATGCTGCAGTCTTATGTCTCGGGGTTAAGATCAGGTGAGCTGAAGACCTGGTTCTGTAACTATTAACGTCCATTGACCATGTTAATTTCTCGTAAAGATACTCAGGCCTCTTGTTCGCAACCACACCAAATACTAGGGTTGCTAGGTGTAGTAATCTACGCTCTGACATTTTTAACATGTTCCCACTATTTATGTATGTAGTTACATGTGTTCGTGGGGGCACATTGAAGCAGAAACGAGCGCAGGCATTTTGTACCCGTTGTATTAGCCTTTGTGTTCTTGCCAGTAGGCAGGCCCCATACACTGTGTCTGCATAATTCAAACGAGAGAGGATAAGCGACTCACATAACAATATGCGTATGTCAGTGTTTATGTATGGTCTTATCTGATATAACAGTTTGAGGCGATAAAAGCAATTTTGGACTGCACTTGCTACATGCTTTTCAAAGTGTAGTTGTGGGTCGAAAATAACTCCCAGGTTGCGAGCCTCATATACCTGCTCTATAGAATTTCCATTGATTATAACAGTGGGGTGATACTGCTCCATTAGATCTATGGTGTGTTTTGACCCTATAATCATAAATTTAGACTTTGATGGGTTTAGGACTAGTGTGTTTTCAGTTGCCCATTTGGATACTCTATTCAAATCATCATTTATTTTTCTTATAGAGTCAAGACAGTCTGCGGGATGGCATGAGAGATACAGTTGCAGATCATCTGCATATTGGTGGAATTTACAATAAGTAATAGAATGGACGATGTCAGCACTGTAAATCAAAAACAACAGGGGCCCAAGAATGGAGCCTTGTGGCACACCTCTTTTTACTTGACGAAGTGAGGATGAAGATTCATGACTTTTTTTGTTACCACCAATTCGTACTAGTTGGTATCTCTTTGTAAGGTAACTATGAAACCATTTAACCGTCTCTGCATTGCACCCGTAGTACGTCAGTTTGGACAGTAGAAGTGAAATATTTATACAGTCGAATGCACGAGAGAAGTCTAGTAACGTTAATAAAGTTCCCATGCCCTGATCCCTGGCCTGGAGTATATTATCTACTACATCAATTAAAGCTGTAGAAGTGCTGTAGCCTTTACGGAAGCCTGATTGCCTTGAAGATAAAATACCAAATTGTTCTACATATTTGCTTAATTGGTCACATACCACCCTCTCCAGAATTTTGGATATACATGGCAATAAGCTAATTGGGCGAAGATCCTTGATATCATTGGAACTATTTGTTTTAGGTATTGGTCTTACAATTGCAGTCTTCCATAAGTCAGGAAAAGTTGATGTTGACACTGATCTGTTTATGATTCTTGTGAGAGTGGTCAGAGTTTGTGGCAGAGTCAGTCTCAACATGTCCAGTGATATGTCATCTATTCCCATGGCATTAGACCTAAGGTTACAGATAATCTTTGATACCTGTTCCTCATTAACAAACTGAATTTTAAAACAGCCACAACCAAACCTGTCAAATTCAAACTGCGTTAGATGAGATCATCATCATGATTCATCATTACCACATGTGTTTAGGAAGTGATTGTTTAAGACTTCAGGATTATTGCAGTGCTGTGGTAAATCTTGGCTTTGGGTTTTGTGTGTTGTTAAGTTTTTCTTAATGGACTTCCATAATATCTTAGGTTGTTTTATTTTGCTGTTAATGTGTGTCTTAAAGTAAGCACTCTTTTCTCGGTCAATGGCTTCCCTTACTTCATATTTAAGTTTTTTATAGAATTCTATATGAATGTCAGATTTGGTCCGCCTAGACTTAATGTGCTGTTTGTCCCTTATTTGCATCATATCTTTAATAGTGGTGGTGATCCAGGGATAAGATGCTTCTTTAACAAAAAATTTTTTAACTGGAGCATGAAGGTCAAATAAAGTTGTTATGTAGTTGTTAAGAGTCTCGACCATGTAATTGACATTGTCCAACTTGTCTATAGAGTCCCAGTCTATACCCCTATATCATACTGGAATGGTTCGTGCAGTATGTCATTTAATGGCCGATATCTTATCCAGAATGGGGCAGGTTTATAAACCTTAAAGTTAAGGTCAGCTGTGACTATAGCGTGATGTCCAAGGTCAGGTATGTGGTTTACTGATACTCCATAGACAGAGGCATCAGTGCAAATCAAGTCAATCAAGGTCGCACTGTGGTCAGTAAAATGAGTTGGTTCTGTAATTACATTAATGAGATTGGTGCTGTGCAGAAAACAGTTAAGTAGGTTCACTTTGTTATCAGAGGTATTAAATAAATTAATGTTAAAATCTCCAAGTAATAATATTTTATCAACATGCCGGAAAGAAGTAACAGAATCAGTAATGGCGTCAAGAAATACGCTGACATCGAGCCAGGGCGGCCTGTACGCGGTGCCGACGACCACTGAGTGCGTGTTCACGCTCAGCCGGAGCCACATCTGCTCTACGGTTGGTACAGACGGGTGCGGCAAAGCGCGGACGCTCAGTCCCCGACGCACGTAAAACCCAACACCGCCACCTCGTGACCTTCCCGTGATAGCCGTACGTGGCATGTGCCGTAATCTATAGTTAGGGACTAATGGTGCCCTACCTTCCTCTCCCGCTTTGATCCAGGTTTCATTTATCGCCATCAAGTCAACATCCAGTTTCTCCATAGCTACTATGAACTCCTCATGCCGTGTTCCGAGCGATCCCGCGTTGAAAAGTCCAACTTTTAATTGTTTTTGTTTAACCATCTGTATATAATAAGTAGTGTGTGTACTGATAAGAGGTGTATTGTGTGATGACTAATAATGTGTTGTACTGTATGTCGGATAAGCTATAACCTGTGTGTATATATTTAGACAATTTACATAATGCAGATAAGAAAATAACCATGTAAATAATATAATGGAATTGTAAATATTTATATAAGTTAAAACCTATGTTCATAAATTTAGAAAATTGACAAAAAGCAGATAAAAGAATAATGTCTAAATGAATAATATAATGTAATTGTAAATGTTTATATAAGCCACTTTGAACTAAATTTTGTAAATATACGAGGTTCAATAGGTAAAATATGGTGTATATGCAGAGCCTAAACTGTAAATATAATATATAGAGAGCACTATGAATAATCGCATTAGTAAGAGGAATAATAGTACCACTTTTTACGTTATTCGTCTTCACTACATTATACTTCTTTGTCGAACGCTTGCTCGCCAAAAACACGACGGATGTCAGCCTCTGTTCGTATGGCAAAGGTGCGCTTTCCATCAGACTCCTTGGCCAATATTTTGCCATTCTTAGTCCATGTGAAACGCCAATTAACGCGCTGGGCAGCCTGTCGAACAAGGTAGAATAGATGCCTGTTGACATAAGTTAGTCTCTCGTTGACATAGAACCTCTGGGGCGGTGCAGCGAGGCCGAGGTGCTCGCTGTCGACAGCTCGGCGGACGGCGGCGGCGAGGCGCAGCACCACGCGGCGCCGGCCCGCTCACAGCGCCAGGCTCGGCCGCTCGCCCGGGGCCCAGGCCCACCCGTTCGGCAAACACTATGTCTCGCGCTTCGAGGGTGACCCCCAGCTTCTTGGCAACTAGCTCAACGGTGTGCATGATGTTCTCACCCCTATCCTCAGGGAGGTTAGAGATCTCCAAATCCGAGCTTAACAGATCCTGATCTCGATCATTAATCTGTGATTTCAGCTGCGCCACTGTATTTTCCAGCTGCTTAACGGAGTCATCTGATGCGGTGGGGGGTGGTCTTTTTTCAATGTCTGTAATCTTGGATTCCAAGTCATTGACCCGTTGCTCACACTTTGACACCCGCGTCCCTAGTGCTGACACCTGATCCGTCAGCTTCCTGATATCGCGCCTAACTTCAGCCCTCATCTGCTGAATTTCAGACTTAATTTGTCTGAGCAATTCCACCTGCGATATTGGCACTTCATTCGGGTCCTCTTCATGCTCCAAGTCGGTCAGCTCTCCAGCGTCTTCAAATGCGGTGTTGGGGCTATTTTGTGACATAGAACTACAGCTGTTTGCGTCCGTCTCTTTATTCAGGGTTTTTGCCTTGGAATTGGAGTTCACGCGACATCCGCCACACTTCCAGGTATTACCCGCTTTGGGTACTGTAGACAGCTGAACACAGTCAAGGTGGTATTTTTTCCTGCAGTTACTGCAGGTAGCGCCTCCACGTACTGACAAGAATTTCCCACAATGCGCACAGTTGGTCATTATAAGATGCGTTAGTACTTCTATTGGGTACTAGATGGCGCTGCGCAACGAACAAATTTCTGTCTTGTATTAAAATATTGTATTTTAATGAATTATTACTACAAGGCGGGTTATTGCATGTACTTTATATAGTAAGACCGAATCCAGGCACTAAACTGACGGCTTATAGTACTTATATAAATATCACTTTCACTTTTAGTCACTTTTAGTTTGTCAGGTAGTTAATAATACGTTAGTTATGTTAAAGTTGTATAATTGAGTTTATATTACACTATATGTTTATATAACAATTGTCCTTTTTAACCCTTTCCCGGGCAGTGGGGATATAGTTACCACCACATTTTGAACCCTATTAGGTTATAATAAGGTCCAAAACCAATAAATTAGGAATATACCTACTGCCTGTTAAAGGGTTAATCACACTATAATCCACTTCGGGCAACAAAGATCTTGCACAGTTATTGCTTTATTTAATTAATATTAACTGATTTTTGTTTTTTAACTGGGAGCTATACCTTCACCGTTTGACAGTTCTCATGACAACTGAAAAGAAAAGAAAGAAAGAAAGAAATAACAGTTCGTCACAGAGAACTTTAATGTACTGGATCCTGTACTATACAATACGACATACGAGTCCCAATGTAGACCCACGAAGTGGAAGCTAATCAGAAGCAAGTATGTATTTGTTTGGTTTCCAAGACAACAATAATAATTTCGGTTGGGGAGGTCATGTATCGCCGGAGAATCTCTATAGCGCCATTCAGCATTTTAGCGTTCGCCGTAGAATGCCATCTATTGACGGACATAGGAACTATAGATATATGCCAACTATCTATTGAGCGTGTGTGTGAGGTGGCATGTGTAGAGACACAGTTTTATTGTATACTATGTGTGTATAGACCACCAGCATCCGATTTAAAGCTTTTTACAGCAACAATAGAAGACATAGTTAGGAAAATTAAAAATAAAAAAAAAATCCTTGTATGTGGTGATTTTAATATGAACATTTTAGCAGATTCACCTGAAATAAATATATTTCTATCTGTATTTCGGTCCTTTAACCTTAAATGCTTGTTCTCTGAGGCCACGAGAGTCACACCCACATCTGCTACTTGCATTGATAACATAATTACCAACTTTGATGTCTCTGAGAAGTGTTTGGTGGCTGGTGTTCGCTCTGACCATAAATGCCAAATAGTAAAGATGAAAAATGAGATAAATATAAATAAACAAAAAATTAGTTTTAGACCGATAACAAAATCTAATTTGGGAAAGTTTAGTAACAACCTGGAGAATAGTTTGTGCCATCTATTGCCAAACAAAAGTAACCCTAACGATATGTACACTACATTATTCCACTGTATTTGCAAAGAATTTAATAAAGCTTGTAAAATAAAAAACATAACGGTTGACAGTAATAAGATAAAATTTAGTTCTTGGGCAACTCAAGGCATTAGACTGAGTAGAGATTTTTTATATGAGTTGTATGACAGAAGGTCCTATAACCCTGATGTCAATTTTATTAATTATGTTAGAAATTATTCAAAAATTTTTAAAAAGGTTTGCATTCAAGCTAAATCTTTATATATAAGAGATAAAATTAAAAAATCTGATAATAAAATAAAATCAGCTTGGCAAATAATTAATACTGAAACTGGTAAAAGTAGATCAAGAGATCAAACATTAGTATTGAATATTGGTAATAAACTGGTTTCAGACAAGCTTACCATTGCCAATTTTTTAGCTGCTTTTTTTGCAAATATACCCGTGGATATTACTGGGTGTCTCGCATCATCACCAGATGTGGCTGAACTCTTTTTGAATCAAAGCGTAAAACAAACTGTGCCTAACTTTAGTTTTAAATCTGTAACAAGTGATGATATTATAAAAGCTTTTAAGAGTATTACAAGGAAAGGCACAGAAGATTTGTGGGGACTGTCTGTTAAAGCAATTGAATCAATCATACTAAACATTGCTACAATCCTTGCAGCCATCTTCAATGGCTGTATAAGTGATGGTGTCTTTCCCGATTTAATGAAAATGAGTAAGATAATACCCATTTTCAAGGCAGGTTGTTAAAAAAATGCCACGAATTATAGGCCTATCTCAATACTGCCAGCTTTAAGTAAAATATTTGAAAAGCTGATGCTCAGCCAAATGTTGTCGCACTTTAACGTGAATGAGATATTGCATAACAAGCAGTTCGGGTTTACAAGGGGCCGCTCTACTCAGGATGCAGGTTGCACATTAATTAGGTCAATATTGGAGGCTTGGGAGGGATCACAGGATGCGCTGGGAGTTTTCTGTGATCTCTCTAAGGCTTTCGATTGCGTTGATCATCGTACGCTCGTTGTTAAACTGAAGTACTATGGAATATCTGGCACATCTCTTGATCTTGTGATGTCCTATTTATCGGGGCGACAACAGATGGTTTCGATAGGCGGTGTCACTTCGGCACGTCATCCTGTGAAAATGGGGGTGCCCCAAGGATCTATATTGGGCCCATTTTTGTTTCTAGTTTATATAAATGATCTCCCTTATCTGGTAGAGAAAGTATCAGACATAGTTTTGTTCGCTGATGATACGTCGCTCATATTTAAAGTAAATAGAAAGGATAAAGATCTTATTGAGCCTAATAAAACACTCAGCTTTATATCAGAATGGTTTTCGGCAAATAATCTCTTGTTAAATGCAGGGAAAACTAAATGCATCAGGTTCTCATTGCCGAATGTAACTCAAATTGTACCAACAGTTGCACTTAATGCGAAAATATTAGATTTAGTCCCATCGACCATATTTTTAGGATTGACACTTGATTCAAAATTGCAATGGGGTCCTCAGATTGAAAAGTTAGCAGGTAAATTAAGTTCGGCTTCCTATGCTGTCTGGAAAATAAGGCAATTGTCAGATGAACAAACTGCTAGATTAGTGTATTTCGCGTACTTTCATAGCATTATGTCGTATGGCATTCTGCTGTGGGGTTCGGCGGCTGACATAGGTGCTATTTTTGTATTGCAGAAAAGAGCAGTCAGAGCCGTTTATGGTTTAGGCAGTCGCGATTCTTTGCGAAATTTGTTTAAAGAAATAAATATACTTACTGTGCCATCGGAATATATATATCAGAATATAATGTTTGTTAGAAAAAATATTCATAATTATAAAAAGAAAAGTGAACTGCATAATATAAATACTAGGAATAAAAACAAACTAGCCATGCCAGGCTTTAGAGTAAGCAAAACTAATAAATCATTTTTAGGAAATTGTATTAGGTTTTATAACAAGCTTCCTACTCAAATTACCGATCTGCCTGACACAAGGTTTAAAACACATATTAAACGTATACTTATGGCTAGGGGTTATTACACCACTAAAGAGTACATCGATGACAAAGACGTCTGGCTCTCACTTCCTACCCGCACATTGCTCGCTGGAGATCTTGTAGCCATATAGACATGACTGATCTGCTGTGTTACGTGAGCTATCTGTAAATGATTGCTATCATATACTTAATTTAAAATTATTGACTCTGTCTCAAAATGAATAATGTTATTGTTTAGAAGTTTTTCTTTTGTATACCTAAATATAATCTAAAATAATAAGCATTCAGACAACCGATCGAGCATATATTGTGTTTGCCTACTAAATAATTACTCTAATTGGACCAAATCCCGTGTTCATGCCCGCTTGAGTATGTTTCGCCGGACCGTCTCAACTGGGTCGTGTTGAAACCGGTAGTAGATGAACCCACTGAGTTTGTTTCGCTGGGTCTTCTCAGTTGGGGCGCATTGGATCCGGTGGTAGCATTAAAGCGCGACCGTCGTTATTAACACAAGGTCCGTCATAATAATAATACCTTTAATATAGACAGAACCATTGACAATATGTAGTAAAAATATTAGACTTAAACTAGATAATTAAACATAATCTCTTGACATCTCATCGCTCGGGTAGATCGACACAGTCTACTATTTTATTTTACTAAGCACCACATTTTAAGCTGAATCACTGTCTCTCAAGATACAGGTTTGCCTAGTTTGAGAGGCAGGGTTTTCCATATTGTGTACAGATTCTAGATCTTAGATTTGTATTCGTTGTGTTACTACCAAAGCTCATTTAAAACTGTCTTATATAAAACATGTTAAATCTGTATTTTCTGTGAAATAAAGTTATTATTATTATTATTATTATTATCTCTAGATACGAGCTAGCTAAATATCATTGCAATAATAAAATAAATTTTATAAATGTTTTCATACAATATGTACCTAAATATCTATGTTACTAGAAATAATATCAAATGTTTTTAACTATATTACTACAAACATGTTCTGACTATTTACAAGCGCTTTTTTAAAGTCTACGTGAATAAAAACCTTTTTTATTTTATTTTTATTTTATTTATTAGAGTTAACAGATGTGGTTCACTTCGTGGATTGATTTTGGTGTGTTACAATCTCCCCCTCAGGTTCCGAAGACGGCTCGGTGAGGAAGCTGGAAAATTTAGGTTTTCTTAGGTCTCCCTCGGCCACGTTGACTGGATTGCTTATGAGTTTGCTGCGGACTTCTAGCATATTCTACAGGATGCTCATCTGTAGACTCCCCCTATATCAAAGCTGCCCCCAATGCATACCCACTGGCATCCGTCTATGTAATGTGAGATTTTGACTCATAAGTTTGACGGAGTATAGGTGAGGTTGTAAGACAGCGCTTCAAATTTCATAAGTTTTTCGTTGCTTATTAGTCCAAGCCCAAGAGACGCCTTTCTTAGTTAGCGGCTCTGCGATGTGTGAAAACTTCTCTATAAACCGGCGATACCAAGAGCAGGTAACACGTCTTTCACCGGGTGTCCATTTGACAAAGTCATAGTGCTTGGACTTCGTTTACTTGGAATGTATGTAGTAGTTCGTCCCGCGCGTGTGACGTAGAAAGGTGTTTCCGCCACGGTGGACCGCTTCAAGGTTTGGGTTCTTCTTTCTTAGATGGTAATGTTTTATTTTAATGCCCCACGTTGGGCGCCAATTGTAAAAGATGCCACCCGAAGCAGATCCAATAGGATGCGACGAAATAATAACACGCGCCGAGGACAGGATAACAGCATATATTTCGAACGGAGTTTACAATTAAGAACTTATTCGCAATAGCCAAAGTCCCACTGGGTGGAAGCTTATGGCCACTGGATCCTGGACTAGTAACAAAAATATAACAGTTCGTCACAGAGAACTTTAATGTACTGGATCCTGTACTATACAATACGACATACGAGTCCCAATGTAGTCCCACGAAGTGGAAGCTAATCAGAAGCAAGTATGTATTTGTTTGGTTTCCAAGACAACAATAATAATTTCGGTTGGGGAGGTCATGTATCGCCGGAGAATCTCTATAGCGCTATTCAGCATTTTAGCGCTCGCCGTAGAATGCCATCTATTGACGGACATAGGAACTATTAGAGTTAACAGATGTGGTTCACTTCGTGGATCGATTTTGGTGTGTTACACTATTAATTAAATTTATTAGCTTATGCATGCTTTTTTGGCAGAATGTATAGGATGCTAATAATAATTGTAACACCTAAATGTATTACCTGCATTCTTAGCAAATAAATTGATTGATTGATACTTTGGTCCGCCTGCGGATCTCAGCATTTCTTCGATCTCGTAGGGAAACTCCAAGCATAGCCCTTTCCATTGCTCTTTGGGTCTCTTTGGCTCATAGTGAGCGACCACGTCTCTGTTCCGTAAGTCATCACTGGCAACACACACTGGCCGAAGACTTTCGACTTGAGACACTGCGGTATTTGTGACGAGAAGATATTACGTAGCTTCCCGAACGCTGCCCAGCCGAGTTGGATTCTACGATTGACTTCCTTTTCGAAGTTGGACCTACCTAGTTGTATGGTCTGTCCTAGGTAAATATAGTTCTCAACAACTTCGAGTGCAGAGTCTCCAACCTTAACTAGAGTGAGTGCAACATGGATGTTCGACATGATTTTCGTATTATCCATGTTCATTTTCAGACCCACTTGTTGAGAGACTACTGAGGCCATCGAGCATTGTACCGAGGTCGTCAAGGGTCTCAGCCATGACTACTATATTGTCGGAAAATCTAAGGTGGGTGATGTACTCGCCATTGACATTGATGCCAATGCCATCCCAGTCCAGAAGCTTGAAAACATCTTCCAATGCAGCGGTGAACAGTTTCGGAGATATGACGTCTCCCTGTCTCACGCCTCGCTGCAATTGAATAGGTTTCGAGTTCTGGTCCTGAAGTCGGACTGACATGGTGGCGTTTTCGTAGTCCACAAACGCTAAGCATAATGGCTGGTTATACTCCTCTGTCTTCTGTATAACTTGCCGCAGCGTATGTATGTGGTCTATGGTACTGTAGCCTTTTCGGAAACCGGCTTGTTCGGGAGGCTGGAAATCGTCAAACCTTCGTGCGAGACGATTCCTAATGACTCTTGAAAACAACTTGTATACATGGCCCAGCAGTGAGATGGGTCTGTAATTCTTCAATAGGGTCTTATCGCCCTTTTTGAAGATAAGCACCACCACACTCCTGTGCCATGCTTTTGGCGTTTGACCTTCGAGTATGACGGGGTTGAATAACTTCTGAAGGGCCTGTAGGATCGGTGTACCACCCGCCTTCAGAAGCTCAGCTGTAACTCCATCGTCACCCGGCGCCTTGTTGTTTTTCAGTTGTTTGAGAGCCATTCTAATCTCGTACAGGCTGACGTCCGGGATATCTTGGGTGTAGTGTCGGGTTAGTCTTGCTCTTGGATCGGCAGGACTATTGACAGGAAGTCGCGTTGTCGTGTACAACTGTCCGTAGAACTTCTCGATCTCTCCTAGCAATTCAGGTTTTGACGTGACGATTCTACCATCCTCAGTCTTCAGCTTCGTCAGTTGGCTTTGCCCAATAGACAAATCTCTTGCAAACACTTTAGAGCCTCTATTCCGCTCGATAGCCTCTTTAATACTAATAGTATTAAATTGGCGTGTGTCGGGAGTCAGAGACTTTGAGATTTATCTGTTGAGCTGCCTGTATCTGGCAACATCACATGAGGATGTTAGAATCATTTTCCGCCTTTCTTCCATAAGCTGTAGGGTATGGTCGGAGATCTTTTTGGTTCCATTTGTACGGCGGGTTTTGTAGAAGTTAGACCCGGCCATATGGACAGCTTCCACGAACCTGTCGTGGTATGTATCCACTTTCACAGTCTGCTAGGGATTCGAATCGGTTCTGAAGTTCGAGTTGAAAGGATTCAGGGTTTTGGAGGTGGAACGGTATGGGACGGAGCGAAGACATCATCAGTCGGGACCTCTCGAGTTTGACATTTTCAGATATTTATTTTTTCTCATCAACTCGAGCTTCAGAGAAAACATTATGAGAACCATTAGTAAGTACGTACTTTCATCGTAATCGCAGTCCACGTGGAATCATACTAATAAGCCAATGCAATCGCCGTGAGTCGCCTCGCCGCTTCGTGTCCCAGGTTCGATTCCCGCGCGGGGTAACTGTTTGTGTGAGCCTTAAGTAGTTGTTCTGAGTCTGGTATCAGTGTGCGTTGTGTCCGTTAAGTACATGTTTATGTGTCTTTTAAAATTAAATTAAAACAATAAATAAAATAAATATTTCTAGTAAGGTGTGAGTTTATTAATATTAATTTAACTAAAGTATCATGGCTAAATTACCCGAGTTAGTAAAGAAACGAGGTTCTTATAAAGGTCGTCTAACGAAGTCTGAGTCTTATATTGATTCATTTAAAGATGTTTCTAGTTTCAGACAAGTACAAATATTGGAATTAAAATTACGTATGCGAAAAATTGAAGCAATGTATACAGAGTTTGACGAGGTGCAGACCAGCATCGAGTGCCTAGCACCCTCGGAGGAGGAAGCTCAGAATCAAGCCGGTGAAAGGTCAGATTTTGAGACTCAGTATTTTAAACTTATGGCACGAGCTCAGGAATTGTGTAGCCAGTTAAAAAAAGGAAGTAGGTCTAAACGAGTAAAGGGCAGTATTTCTGAGACATCTTATTCCTCGGCCAGTGAAAACGAGGATGGTGACACGGTAAAGCGGGTAAATACAGGCATTAAGGGTGTTAAGTACCCACTATTCAAATACCTAAGTACGAGGGTGATTACAATAACTGGCTTGAGTACCGCGACACCTTCGTGTCACTCATACTTATTAATCCAACTATAAGTAGCATTCAGAAATTCCATTATTTACGCGCATCTCTCGAAGGAAGCGCTGCTCAGATAATTCGTGCATTAGAGTTTTCTGCTTCAAATTCCACGCTAGCCTGGAATTCATTACGCGAAAGGTTTGACAATACCAGGCTGTTGGTGCAAAAACACATTAAGGCTATTTTCAATCAAGAAGTCATAAAAACGGAATCTGCTTCTTCGATACGTAAGCTTTTAGACGCATATACAAAAAACCTGCGCGCTTTGGAAATCCTTGGCGAACCCACCGACAAATGGGACACTTTAATTATTTATATCATTTCATCAAAACTAGATCCCATTACGCATCGAGAATGGGAAGAACATAAGGTCACGCATAGTAAACTATCTTTAATTATTTTTACAAGTTTTCTTAAGAATAGAGCAGACTTGTTGGAGACTATCGAATTAAGTAAAACCAAAGAACATTCAATATCGAAGGGTACAGATAGACATGTTCGTGGTTTCACTACTACTACACAACCTACCTCTAGAGCTTATAAGTGTCCTCTTTGTAAAGATGAACGTGCTTTATATAAATGTCACCGGTTTCTACATATGAGTTTTATTGAGCGAGAGCACTTTGTAGACAAGATGAAGTTATGTAGCAACTGCTTAAGATCAGGCCATAATGTACGTGCTTGTAGACTAGGTCCTTGCAGAAAATGCAACCGTAAGCACAACACTCTATTGCACAAGGATGTAGGCTGCGATAATACTGCCCCGAGCATTCCAGATCCATCAGATACGCGTGCACCTGTTCCATCGTTGCACCAGACGATGTCTAGCTCAAATCCATCTACTTCTGTACCCATTAAGAACATGTCAGCAGTTAACCAACTTTGCAACCAGGTTCTGCTTGCGACAGCTTTAATAGAGATTTTAGACATTTATGACAAACCTCATGTAGTTAGGGCCATTCTAGACTCAGGAAGTCAGGCTTCTTTTATGACAGAGTCTCTTCTAAAAACGTTAGGCCTAAGATCGGAAAATACAAAGTCTACTGTCGCTGGCATCAATAATTCTGTTTCTATGGTTAATAAACTATGCAATGCAATAATACAGTCCAGAATCAATACATTTAATTAAAAAATTACGTTCTTAGTGCTGCCAACCATAACTTCCACTACCAATGAAGTCTTTTAATGTCAGTGCACTAAAAATACCCTCAAACATAATTCTTGCAGATCCGGAATACTACAATCCATCGAAGTATGACATATTACTTGGTGCAGACATATTCTGGGATCTTTTATGTGCAAACAAAATAAAGTTAGGCGATAATTATCCAGTATTACAAGAAACTAAGTTCGGGTACATAGTATCCGGGCCCAACTGGCACTCATGTTACTAATAGCGTTTCGTGCAATTTATCTCAATTCGATGACATTCAAAACCAGTTAGCTAAGTTCTGGGAAATCGAAGAAATCCCAGAACCTAACAAAACCGTATTTTCCACTGAAGAGGATTTGTGCGAAAAGCATTTTGTCCAGCATATGTCACGTAATAAAGACGGTAGATTTTCAGTAGGAATACCTATGAAGCAAGACGAGATCGAACTCGGTCAGTCCTTCGAACGTGCCAAACAAAGCTTCCTCTCATTAGAGAGGCGACTTCAAAAACAGCCGACTTTAAAGACCATGTATATCGATTTTATGAATGAGTATTTATCTTTGGGACATATGTCCGTTAGTGACATAAATAATCTTCATAAAAACTCATACTTTATGCCGCACCACGGTGTATTGCGTGAACAAAGTACCACGACTAAGCTGCGCGTCGTCTTTAATGCAAGCGCTCCTTCTTCATCCCGTCTTTCTTTAAATGATCTCCAAATGGTCGGACCGACGATACAAAGCGATTTATTTTCGATACTTTTACGTTTCCGGCAGCATCGTTACGTCGTAGCTGGCGACATCGAAAAGATGTACCGTCAGGTTCTTATTAATGAAGACCAGCGCCATCTGCAGAAAATTATTTGGCGTGACGATCCTTCTAAACCTCTTCAAACCTTCACTCTGAATACTATTACATACGGCACAGCTTCAGCCCCATTCTTGTCTGTTCGTTGTCTCAAGCAAATTGCGGACGAATGCGACAGTGAACTGGTGCGTACAATGCTAAGCGAGGACTGTTATGTTGACGATTGGATTTCAGGCTTAGATTCAGCGCAGGGTCTCATGAAGGCTAGCACTCTCATTACTAAAGAGCTCTCATCCGGTTGCTTTAATTTGAGAAAATTCCGATCTAACTTGCCTACTTGCAGCGATGGCTCAGTAGAAAAAGATCAAACCGTCGATTTAAGCGAGCATGAGCAGTCCAAGACGCTTGGCTTGAAATGGTCGCCTTCAGGGGATTTATTACTTTTCGATATTGTAGTGGTTCCAGTCAATGAAGTCACCAAAAGAGTGATTTTGTCAACCATTGCACAAGTCTTTGACCCATTAGGACTCCTTAGTGCCTTTATTATTGTTGGCAAAATTATTCTCCAAAGGCTTTGGCTTCATAAATTAGATTGGGACAATACTTTACCCCAAAAGATCACTAAATCATGGCTCAAATTTATAAACGATCTGACTCATCTTAATAATTTAAAAATTCCCCGACATGTTGTAGGCGTCAATCCCACTGACATACAGTTTCACGCGTTCAGTGACGCATCCAAGGATGCTTATGGTGGGTGCATATTCGTAAGATCTACCGACTCACGCGGTCTTGTTCTTGTGCGGCTCCTGTGTTCCAAAACACGAGTAGCACCTATTAAGCCCGTAACAATACCGCGCCTTGAGCTTTGCGGATGTTTAGTCGCATCAAAGCTTTTAGAAAAAGTCATGAGCACCACTCGTCTCACCGTTAATAAATGCGTCCTTTGGACAGACTCCTCTGTCGTGCTTAGTTGGCTCAAGACGCCACCAAATAAACTTAATCCATTCGTAAGAAACCGAGTGGCTGAAATCCACGATAAGACTAAAAGATTTTCATGGCGCCACGTTCCGACCACAAGTAATCCAGCCGATTTACTAAGCAGAGGCGTTAGTGCTGCACAAGCTAGTACATTAGACCTGTGGTGGAACGGTCCTAAATTCTTATTGGATGATGAGGATGCGTGGCCAAATAAAACATTCGATCAAGTTACTCTAGAGTTGTCAGAAATAGCTTCAGGCGTTGTTGTGTCCCACAACTCAAATAATGAATTATTTCCATTTTCACGATTTTCTAATTTAGTTAAACTTAAAAATACGATGGGTTATATACTACGCTTTATCTTTAATTGCCAAAACAGCAATAATAAAGCTCGTGGTCCTCTCTCTCACTCTGAGAAACTTAACGCATACAATTCATTACTCAAATTAGCACAAAGGGAATCCATCGAAGAGTATAATATATTAAAAAACAATAAACCATTATCATCCAAATGCAGAATTTTGTCATTAAGTCCATTCGTTGATGAAAATGGTCTCATTAGAGTAGGAGGTCGAATTAAAAACGGCAACTTCAATTTCGATAAAAAACATCCAGTCTTACTTACAGCTAAACATACTTTAACTAAACTTATATTTTACTATGAGCACCTTCGTTTGATGCACGCAGGACCACAACTGCTCTTATCTTCAATACGCGAGCAGTTGTGGCCGCTGGGTGGTCGAAATTTGTCTAAACAAATTGTATATAAATGTCAGCGGTGTTTTCGCCTAAATGCACAAACTTCAAGACCCATAATGGGCAACTTGCCTGAGCAGCGCCTCCAGTCGGGATACCCGTTTCAAAATACTGGCATGGATTATGCAGGTCCTTTATTGACTCTCAATCGAAGGGGCCGCGGTAGCAGGACAGAAAAAGTTTACGTAGCTATATTTGTCTGTTTTGCCACCAAATGTGTACACCTTGAACTCGTTAGCTCACTGTGTAAGGAATCTTTCTTATCAACGTTACGTCGCTTCATTGCTAGGCGTTCAAAACCATTTACCATATTTTCCGACAATGGAACTCAGTTTGTTGGCGCACGTAACGAAATTTATAAGTTCCTTAAAGACAACAATGATTCAATAATCAACGATATGTCTAACGACGGAGTAGACTTTAGGTTTATACCAGCGTATGCAGCTCATATGGGTGGATTATGGGAGGCAGGTGTAAAATCATTAAAATCGTGCTAGGGAACACACATTTAGTTTTTGAAGACCTTTACACTATCTTGGTTCAAATAGAAGCCATTTTAAATTCGCGACCCCTAACACCGTTATCGACTGACCCACATGACCTGACACCTTTAACTTCAGGACACTTTTTGGTGGGGCGACCGATGACCGCCTCGCCGACTCCATCATTTATTGACGCCAACCAAAATCGTCTTACACGTTATGAAAGACTGGAACAATTACGTCAGCATTTTTGGACTAGATGGCACAAAGCATACGTCGCTGAACTTCAACAACGCACAAAATGGCGATCAAGTAAAGGTCCACAACTAACCGAAGGAGCACTAGTTCTCATAAAAGAAGAAGCTCTTCCTCCCATGAAATGGAGTCTTGGACGAGTCCTCAAGAGTTATCCTGGGTCCGATGGTGTCAGCAGAGTTGCAGATCTCAAAACTACAAAAAGAGTCATACGTCGTGCCTTCAACAGAATATGTCCCCTGCCTACTGATGACTAAAGGGTTGAAAGACCAAGCCTTTCAACGCCGGCGGGTATGTTAAGGACCACAGAGGGGCGCCCCCCTACCGCAGCATCGGAGATAAGCGGGCGTCGAGCCCGCTGATGAGATGGCATTAGACACGGACCGCGAGCGCACACGTAATTCTTATTTTTTATTTCGATACTCAGTTTGTAATACAGTCATTAAAAATTCATCATTATATATCGGCATTATTTATTGGAGTCAACCTCACCAATCATAGTACTATTAAGAGGTTTGACAGTTATCTAAGTAACCGTACCGAATGTGTCGAAATGACTGACGCTAATGGATTTAAGTATCTATCTGACATGGCTCGTCTGAATAACGGCGTACCCCAGGGATCAATACTGGCACCATCCCTTTTCACTCTGTACACCGCTGATATAATCAATGTAATAAGACACTGTCAATATCATTTATACGCTGATAATTTGTAAATATACATAAGTTTTACGCTACAGCGGTAAATGCTGTCAACGAAGATTTAGACAGAATAGTGAACTGGTCTACCTGTAACTCTCTGATTCTTAATCCTAATAAGACGAAATACATGATCTTCGGCACCAACAACCAACTCGAAAAATTACAAAAAGCCACTATTGAGAGTCCTATTACTGTTACTATCCTTGGTAAGAGCATTGATCGCGTATATGAGGCGCGCAATCTAGGTTTACTAGTGGACGTATCACTTAGGTATGAGAACTATGTCGCTAGTTGTGTGCAAAACTGCTTCTATCGGTTGAAAGTACTATACAAACTGCGACCCCACCTAAGTCAGCAATTGCGAGTACAACTAGTAGAGGCAATTGTTCTGTCCAAAATAAACTATGTGGATACAGTGATTTGACCACGGTTACTAGCACGCACAGAAAAAATAATTCAAAGAGTTCAAAATGCATGTGCGCGGTTTTGCTTCGATATTCCTCGTAGAGCTCATGTAACACCCTACTTAAATAAGCATTTAATTTTAAAAATGAAACTGCGCCGTAAATTACACCTTGCTTGCCTTCTTTTTGGTGTGATCAAAAAAGCTTGTCCAATATACCTGCACAAAAAAATCACATGGATAAATAGCCATCGCACATACGAAACTAGACATTGTGCGCAGCAACTGCAAACTCCATCTCATAGAACAGCATTATTTCGCGGGAGTTTCAGATACGCGGCTTTCAAATGTTGGAATAATATACCTCCCCGTATCAGAAATTTAATAAATGCTTATAGTTTCAAACAGAACCTAAAAAAAATCCTTTTAATTCGTCAAGTTAAATATGAGCATAATAAAATCTTCCATTCTTTTTTCTTAAATCTTTCAATCATATAAACACTATTCAATCTACCTAATAAATGAATGCATATTGTCTTTTTTTTTCTCCATAAATCTGCTTTATTTTTTTTTACTTAATTAATTAACCACACACCAATCAGTATAAGTATTTTATTTAATGAAATTAGGTACTCTCTCTGCTGCTCGTTGCTAATACTACTGGGTACATAATGCCGTTTCTTTTATTTATGTTACTTTTGTTTAATTTAATTATTTTTTACTGTCAACAAACCAACACCAATACACACATTGTTTATTTATATATATATATATATACATTGAGGTGAACTATTAACATGATGCTGTCGCCCGTGGTTTACTCAAAAGGTTGTCGACTGAAACTGTTGGGTATTTCCTACCCAGCTAATGCTGAGACGGCGACCCTTCAGCAGGACATGCAGGGAGAGACTTATTTAATATGTAATGGGTCTACTAATTTAAAATACTTTACCTTAATTATTATTTATATCTATTTCTCTACCTATTACTAACTGTACTCTATCTCTATTTATTGTGTATTTGTTGTAATCTATATCTACTGTATTGTTTTCTTTGATTTCCTGTATGTCTGTAATGCTGATTAAATGTATTCTATTCTATTCTAAACCTCCTGTCCACGACATTTAAACGATCAAAAATTAACGGTTTATACAACATGTAACGTAACTAACGCACGCCCTCAGACACCCCAAATTGAATATTATGTTGTAATCATAATACATACACTGAATTTTTAATTTTACATGTATATGCATTGTTATGTACTAAATTCGTTTCTTGGAATGAAGTTTATTTTTCTTTATTTTGTATGGAATGATAGAATTTGTATGAATACAAATAAACTGCGATTTTAAAAGTATTATTACTTTTATTTATGGTCCATTTAAATTCGTTTGGACAGTACAGGGTTAATATGTCAATAATTTCCGTAGTTTTAATAATTTTGGAATAAAAATTACCTACATTAAAAATGATATAAATCGATTCAGTAAACGATTCCGAATAAACTATTTTCAGGAAGTGCGGTAACTAAGTTACATGTTGTATATACGATTACAATTTGAGTATCAACTTGAGGTTGCACCCTACTTAGTCCGCGTCTTCGGTAGAACCGATATAGAACCTTGCGCGTTGACTGCAGGTTCGCCCAACTTCTTTTCACTTTTAAATTGCTCGTCGTTTCGCTCGTAAATTGTAGGTTGGAGTGGACATTACTTTTTATTGTTTAACGGATAAATGTTACATATGGCCCAGAATATAACATGTTAGCTTGATGATGTATGACTCTCGAGAGGGCGTGGCCTTTTTCCATTGTGGGTAGTTGTAAAATCAACACAAAATTTCATGAGCTCTTTATTCAAAACTAGCGGCCAGTCCCGGCTTCGCTCAGGTATTAATTTATTAATTAAACACTTTGAGTAAAGCTATCGCTATCCTAAATTTTATTAAAAACTAGTCCAACGAAATATTGGAAATGTATTGTTTCATAAATATTAGATTTTTTTTTTTACTAAGGCCGCTTACTTTTATGTTACCGGTACAGGTACAGCCCAGTCAGTAGCTAAAAACCTAAAGTGGAATTCTGATAACAAATGATATTAAATGAATTCTGTAATCATTTTCAGGGGCGCAGGAGGACAACAATAGACAAACCGTGACTTATGACACCAAGATGTCCTCGAGCCAATACTATCAATGTGACTTGTGCCAGAAGTGTTATAGTGCAAAGCATACTTTAGTGAGACACCTTCGCGTACATACTCGTGATCGGCCCTATAAATGTGTCTTGTGCCACAAATCTTTTCATCGTAAGAATAATTTTGATAGACACCTTTTCTTTCATACTGGTGTACGGCCCTACAAATGTGACTTGTGCCAGAAGTGTTTCAGTCAAAAATGCAAATTAAATACGCACCTTCGCTTACACACTGGTGACCGACCCTACAAATGTGACTTGTGCCAGAAGTGTTTCAGTCAAAAAGGCAATTTAAATACGCACCTTCGCTTACACACTGGTGACCGACCCTACAAATGTGACGTGTGCCAGAAATATTTCACTGAAAAAGGCAAATTAAATACGCACCGTCGCGTACACACTGGTGAACGACCCTTTAAATGTGATGTGTGCCAGAAGTGTTTCAGTCAGAAATACATTTTAAATAAACATCTTCGCATACACACTGGTGAGCGACCCTACAAATGTGACGTGTGCCAGAAAGGTTATAGTTCAAAGAGCAATTTAAATGAACACCTTCACGTACACACTGGTGAACGACCCTTTAAATGTGATGTGTGCCAGAAGTGTTTCAGTCAGAAATACATTTTAAATAAACATCTTCGCATACACACTGGTGACCGACCCTACAAATGTGACGTGTGCCAGAAAGCTTATAGTTCAAAGAGCATTTTAAATGATCACCTTCACGTACACACTGGTGAACGAGCCTTTAAATGTGATGTGTGCCAGAAGTGATTCAGTCAAAAATACATTTTAAATAAACATCTTCGCATACACATTTGTCAACGACCTTATAAATGTGATGTGTGCCAGAAATGTTATATTACAAAGACCTATTTTACTGAACACCTTCGCGTACACACTGGTGACCGACCCTACAAATGTGACGTGTGCCAGGAAGGTTATAGTTCAAAGAGCAATTTAAAGAAACACCTTCGCGTACATAGTGGTCAACGACCCTTTAAATGTGATGTGTGCCAGAAGTGTTTCAGTCAAAAATCCAATTTAAATAAACATCTTCGCATACACACTGGTGAACGACCCTATAAGTGTGATGTGTGCCAGAAATATTATATTACAAAGAGCTATTTGAATGAACACCTTCGCGTACACACTGGTGAACGACCCTATAAGTGTGATGTGTGCCAGAAATGTTATATTACAAAGAGCTATTTGAAAGAACACCTTCGCGTACACACTGGTGACCGACCCTACAAATGTGACGTGTGCCAGGAAGGTTATAGTTCAAAGAGAAATTTAAAGAAACACCTTCGCGTACATAGTGGTCAACGACCTAATGTGTAGTATGTGTCTGAAAGGTTTCAGTTTTAGGAGTACTTTTATTGCACATATCCGACTATATGCTAGCACAAGGCGCTGGGCATGCCATGCGTGTCACAATTATTTCCATCATAAGGCACTTCAAACACCCACCTTGTTATTATATTTATGTTATACTTATTAGAAGGTTTATAATAAGTATTAGTATAGGTGTACATCTTAACACTTTTTACCTTTTTTTTTGGTTTGGCAACATCGGCAGTAGACACCTGTCAAATAACAGCTGACGATTTTTATTCAATATTAAATAGTTTTTTTTTGTGTTTATAGGGTTTAATAGTGTTTTAATTTATAAAATAACAATTAATTAAATGTAAGGAATAACCAATAAATTGTTGAAAACTGTGCTTTCAACTAAATATACGAACTAGTGTGACTGACGAAACAGCACCGGCACAGTGGTGTCTTTTTGGAAATATCGCAGGGAGTATAATTTGTTTACATAATACCACCTCCCGTTAGCATTCCTGGGTAACAAATACTACATACCAAGTGCCGTTTTGATAATTTGTGCCCAAAGCGTCATGTTAACATTATACTAAACCGACCTAAATAGCTTGGCAAAATAGAGTAGAAATTAATAGGGGCGCCACTGTGCTTTCTCTCAACTCAATATTAAAACAAATGATTGAAAACTTTGATAAGCCATCCTATACCTTTATATCAATCGATCCTAAATTTTGGGCTGCAATTTGGTGCTTCGCTATTCCCCAGACAGCTCGATTGGATGTCGGTCACAGTGGGAAGACTGTCAGTGGTGGAAGTCTTAGCATAGTGTGCATGCACCCTAAAAGTTCATCGATTTCGAACTTCGGCTCTGGCTTGTAACGTTTTACTAGCATTAACAGCTGTGGCTTTTTTAAAGTATCCTCAAATGGTATTTCATTTTCAATTAACTATTCCTTCATTTCGGCTATTTTGGTAGCAGAGGTGGGCGCTTTGTTTAATATTACCGAATGGTATGGCGCATTATCCATAACTAAAATTGATACTGAGAGCAAGTTGTTCAACCCATTTTGTAAAATTGCTTTTGTTCATCTCTGAATGGTAATCGGCATTTTTGTTAGCTCCAGTATAGATGAGCAAAGCATTAGGGATAAACCCTTGCTCACTCCCAGCATGAACAATAATATACCGTTTACCGATACATTGTGCTTTACTCCACCACATCTATAGTCTGGCAGCACTTTTTTAATTTGTATGACAACAATATGTAGACAACAATTTATTCATAATCAGTCGAGACTAAAAAGTCTTTTTCCCCTATAAGAATAATACAATAGTCATTCAAATTATAGTTTACAAGTTTTTGGTCGAGTGTTGCCAGTAGTTCTGAAACACCCGCCTTAGGCATGCAATGCAGACAAAATTTTGCTTTGGTAAATGTATTTTAGGCAATACGTAAGATATTATTAATATTATTATCACTAATTATACAAAGTTTAGTTGGTTGTACGATTTTCAAGAGAATGTTACGTTGGCTCGTAGTGACCGCGTGATCAAGTGGATCAGTGGCGCGCTCTGGTGTTACCTGTAATGGCATTGCATCATAAACAATGTTTGGTTCCTCAACTTTGCTTTGGCTTTGTTGCATGTTCTTAAAGTCAAGCTTAGTTCTGATAAGACTTACGCTTTATTTTGGTTGAAGATTTCTTTGAGGAACCACTTGTACATATATGTGCCATTTTTTTATTTTTAAGTTGCAATTAGTGATTTGTTTAGCTTGAGAGCTATTTTCCAACAGTAAATTATCTATTTCAGCTTCTGCTGTCTTGAACTTTTCTTCCTGTAGACTTATTCGGATTTTCAATTCTTTTACTTCATCATTTGCACTTTTAGTGTATAAGTCTCGATAGCTTCGGTTTAAATCGTAAGTGGGGGTTGAAGAAAGTGATGTATATTCTTCCTCGTTTCCCGATAATTCTGAATCTGCCCCAAACGAACTGTGTGTAGTAGTAAGGTTCTTGTTTTTGTTTCTCATAGTTACGTTGCTTGTGTAGATTTCATTTGTGGTCATAGGACTATTAGACATTAGGCTTGAGTATTCTGCCATTCCTCTTGTTGTATTATAACTTTCATTACAATATTTCTATGGGCAACACCGTCCGTGTTGTTAAACTTCAATTTATTCATTTTATATTTGTCCAAATCCTCTAAAGTCATGAGAATAATCGTAATTATAACTAAGAATTACAATTTGGTCCAAATCTTGTCACAAAAGGTCAGATCAAACTGTGCAGGATTAGAACGCCCTACCACACTCGTCAAGTTCAACGTAATACCACTATACTAGAAAGCTCTTAGCATTGATGTTGAAATTCGCAACTGGTACATAGTACAATAAGTTATGCGAGTAGGTAGGTTTATGGGAAATTCCTTCGTATTTTTATATCAGTCTTCGTTATTGTTGTAATGGAGTGTTACTATGTCGATTTCTTGTTGATGACTTGTTGATAACTTCACTTGTTAGTTTGATTGTTTTGGTTCACTTTTAGGAGTCATGAATAATATTACTATTTGCCAACGCTAAGGAATCTGAATAATAGTACTGTTCGTTCCCGACTTCATGTGCCATTCAATAGATGGCGCTATTGTGAGTTCACGCGGAAGTTCAATAGATGGCGCTAATGTGAGTTCCTGTGCGGACCTGCGAACCTGCGGACGTACAAACATCAAAAATCACTTAACTCATGATATGGGCGGAATATCTCAATAGCGAGATCTAGGAATCAGTAATGGAAACTCTGTAACGCCATCTATTGATCTTCCCGTGAACTCACAATAGCGCCATCTATTGAACTTCCGCGTGAACTCACAATAGCGCCATCTATTGAATGGCACGTGAAGTCGGGAACGAACCGAACTATTATACAGATTCCTTAGCGTTGGCAAATAGAAGTCAAAGTTCGTACATGGTCCTTATCGAGTCGGATAAGTGAAAGTGAAGTGTTTTTGTGCGTCTTGGCGTGGAAACCAGGGTGGATCGCCCTGAAGTGCCGCACACCTAATCTGGTGTGCACAGTGAAGTGAGTGACCAGTGCTGCAGCAGCGGGGTGGCAGGTTCCAGCATCACCAGCACAGCGTGGTGCAGAGTGGAGTGGACATCATCAGCACCAGCAACGTGGAGGTGGAGCAGGGCCGAACTATTTAGTTCGTCAACGCTGCAGCGGAGTCAGCCCAGTGGTGGGCGACGCGGTCTTCAGAGGAGTGAGAACGTAGTCAGTGCTAGTGAAGTGAGGTTTGTTGAAGTAAAAATCGTGAGAACATTTATTTTCAAGTTTCTGAAGATAGAAAAATTACCTCAGAGTAATAATTGAACTATAGTTAATTTATTCCAATAATTATAGTTAATTCCATAAAATTATACTTTAGTTTACTTTAGTTACTGTGCTCTTAAAATTATTATAATAATTACATTGAAGTTAATGGTAATGTTGAAGTATATTTGTGGACGAAGTTAACATTTGTCTTTGGTAGATTTCGACAGAAGTTTTGTATTTGGTATAAATTATTACTTTTCTTGGTGTACCATAAAATTCTTGGTGCAATAATTATTTCAATTATAATTAGTACTTTGTTTTTGTTGTCATAAATAATTATAAATATGGAAGCTATGTATGCATTGCAAAATAATAAGAGGCTTCTTATGGAAAAGGCTCAGATTAACTTTAAGAAAGCGCCTAAAGATAGAATTACTAAAATATACGTTGAGACCAGATTAGAACAATTTGAAACTTTGTGGAAGGATTTCTCCTCAACCCACAATAGCATTATACAGAATGCTACAGATGCACAGCGAGATTCCCATAAGTATTTTGTAGATGATGTTTATGACAGCACTGAAGAAGTTTACATTTTCCATAAAACTCAGTTGAAAGAAGTTTTAAGTAAATTCACTAATTCCAATTCTGAACAACAGCCAAAGACAAATGACCACGTAATGTCAAATACACAGTATTTGGTTGTGGTTACCAAAGATAAATATTCCCAAAGGACATCAACCACTTTGTATGGCGCTTGGGCTTGAACATGAACATAAAAATATTGCACTATTTTTGATTATAGCTGGCTTGGCTTACAGTACAAAGAAAACATATATTTAGGAAGTTTTGTATCAAATTGTTTAATATGATAATAAAAAACAAAATTCTCTAGGCAAAATCGGGAAGTCCATATTCATGCGATGAAATGCCAGGGTAAACGTTTAAAGCGGGTTCTGAGTCGAAGAGTGAGCCGGGATCGTTAGGTAAAAAATCATCAGAATCCATTTTGAAAAGGGTACGTTGTCAAAAATATCCAAAATCGAAATAATATTCACAAACGAACAAGAGCACAAACACAGAGCAAATGACATTGACATTGACAATCGATCACCAATCGATTATGGATCGGGGTTGCCAGTTCTCTGCACTAGGAATCAGTCGATTTGAATTCCTATGGAATCGATTTCAAATCGTATATTATATTATGCTGAGCTGTTTTGCTTTGCGTTTTATTTTTGTATATTATGCTGAGCTGTTTTGCTTTGCGTAATTATTTTGGTTATGGCCCATCTAATTAGAATCTTCAAGAAAAGCACGCGTTAATAATACTCGCTACCATGACGGACAAAACTCAAATGAACGAAGACGAAATACCAATTACGACGATTATTACAATTGTTACGTTTATTACATTTTTTTCTCAATAAAAACTTTCTCCGTTTGTTTTACGTTGCGTAGGCAAGCTGATGATTTTTAACACTTAAAAAAAATGTTGTTCTACATAAAATATATTTTATTATTTGTGTGCGGTTAAGAAGATGACGATGCTAATGATGAATATTCCACAACGGCTAGATAAAGCTCGGTCTTCCATCAAACATTTTAATGTTTTGAAGCTCTCGAATTGAAACACCGAATATCGATGTAATTTTTTTTGAGTTTTTATTTTGGCAACCCTTACTCAATGCATCCCGCATGTTGCATAGCAAAGCAACTGTCACCATACACAACCAATAGTCAATTAAAAATCTGTTTTATTCGTTTTTAATATCATTTAGTTTGACACTCCCAAAAGAAACCAATGTTTACTAAATATTATTACTAAATTATTTATGAATTTGTTTTTTCCCAATACAGCTGTTCACCAGTTAGCCCAAAATGGTTGAAGTCCTTTTCTGGTAAATATGCGGAGTGGACGAATTTTAAAGATTTGTTTACCTCTTTGATTCATAAGAATGAAAATTTAGAAGACGTCCAAAAGATGCATTATTTGAAGTGTTTATTGTCGGGTGAAGAACTTGTGAGACACATTGCGGTTTCATCAGATAACTAAAAAAAATATAATAAATAAATAGAGTTTTTATTGGAATAACGTATTTTTTTTGGTTTGTAAACCCACCAAACTGCGCAACAGTTTGTCGGCGGGATTAGCGCTTGTTTTAAATTCCTTAAACTAAGTAAAAACTAGCGATTAACATATAATTTTGATTAATATTTGTAACTGTAGTTATTTTGTCAAACCATCTATAAAACATAATCATTCACAAAATTCAGCTAGGAGTATTTGTCTAACTTTATGTTTTAGGGATGCTTTACATATCGTACCATGTTCTTTCCTAAGCCAAGAAAATTGATTATGTATAGTTGGGGTCAAATACTTGTTGGTTCTTTCGCCGTAATAGTTTTTGACTGAGGGTCGAATAAATTTTTGTTCTCGTACACGCCTGGTGTTATAATTGTTATTTACCCGTACCTTATATTGGTTACTATAGAACTGCTCCAGTATCACTAAGTATTTGACCTTCTCATGAACAGGTAATACTTTACACTCGACTAGAAGGTTCTCATAATTTTCTTTATTCTGAAGTTTTGTTTTTGAATTAACCAGATACCTGCAATCTCCAGTTCATGTTATTATCCACCCATAGCCCGAGGTACCTGAACTTATTCACATACTCCAAGTTTTGACAGGTACAGTTGACCTTAGCTGCGTGCAAGCATTCGTATGTATGTACTACAAAGCTAATGTCTGATCTTTTAATATTTTTAGCGACTTGATTGTGCGGCGAATATATATGCATAACTTTTATTTTGTCCAGATTGAGAATAATGCCATTGTCATGTGCCCACTTGGTAATATTGTCAAAGTCATCCTGCAGGGCAGCTCTGGCCTCCTGTATATTTCTGGATGAATATACTTGACAAGTATCGTCTGCATACATGTATACTCTGCACTTTCCCACTACTTTGCTCATGCTATTGACGTGCATGGTGTTTTCTGTGAAAACTTTTAATTGGCCTTCATCTTCTATACCGTGTGTCATTTGTACTCTAGCTGTAAGTTTTCCTTAAGTAATAAAATAACCAACCGGGCCAAAGACTGAGCCAGTTGGCGGGCCCAGGCCTACATCTGCCTCTCGTCCTACTACTCCTGAAATCGAGGTTTGTAGCGTTCTAACAGTTAGGTAGCTCCGGAACCACTTGTGTATGGGACCTCGGATTCCACACTCATGCATAGCCTGGAGTAGCAGCTCGTGGTCCAGGGTATCCAATGCCTTTTTATAATCAATAAATAGCGCTAAGACCTGGTGACCCTGATCGAGGCTGGTATTTAGATCCTCAGCAAAATTCCAATAATGCAGTTGCCGTACTAAGACCGCGCCTAAATCCATGTTGAGCGTTACAAAGTATATTATTCTGCTCCAGAAACTCGGTAACCTGCCCAATTACAATTTTTTCTATGTGGATGTATAATGGATAGCCGTCAATCATATAATATGTCAATTAACAAATAAATAAATAAAGTAGCCTAAGTCGTCAAGATACATCAATACACAAATTATCAATTTACATAGTTGAGCCATTATTATAATTTACATTATAATAAACCTTATTAATTAAAAACTCCGTCAAAAGCTTTTTGAATTTCGCATTGTTGCATTCTAATATTATATGGTGGGGCAATTTGTTGTAAATTTTTGGTGCCATGCCTATAAAGTTATTGTTAAATACGGCTTTTTTGTGGGGTCTAAAGCGTATTTTATGTCTGTGTCTTATACCATTGAGGGTGTCAAACAGAAAAAGGTTACTTTTTACAAATGTGGCAACTTCGTAGATATATAAGCAAGGTAGAGTAAATATATGAAGACTTTTAAAATATGGCTTGCAGCTGTCAATACTTTTAATTCCACATATCGCTCTAAGACATCTTTTCTGTGCCCTAAAGACTATTTCTTTATTTGTAGAATTCCCCCAGTATAAAACACCATAGCGTAGGGTAGACGTGACATATGCATGGTAAGCAGTGATCAAAGTTTTCTGATCCACTACCTTGGCTAAATTGTGGAGAGCATATGAATATTGAAATAAACGTTGACAAACATAGTTAGTATGCGTTTTCCAGGACATGTCTCTATCTAATTCAAGCCCCAAAACCCTTTTGTAGTGCTAGTTTCTTCAATAACCTTGTCATGGTAACGTATGTCAGGCTTAAATTGATTAGTTCGTTGCTCAAATGTCATAATTTTTGTTTTGTCTAGATTAATTTTCAAGTTATTAGCTTTAAGCCATTCAACAATTATTACGAGGCAGTCATTTATTTCTTTATCAAATGTCAATTTATCTTTTGCACTAAACACAAGTGTGCTATCATCTGCAAATAAAACCATCGGATGATGCGTGACTTTGGGTATATCGTTGATGTAAATAATGAAAAGCAAAGGGCCTAAAATGCTACCTTGGGGTACACCGTAATTGTTTGATTTTTGGCTTGATAGGTACGTTTTTATAGTTTTAGAAGGTAGACAAAGCTTATCTATTTGTGTAAACTGTTTCCTATTCGTTAAATATGACTTTAGCAGGCTGAGAGCATTACCCCTAATTCCGTATCTTTCCAACTTATTCAGGAGTATATCTCGATCCACGTAATCAAATGCCTCAAGAATTCGGATACTATCAATCCCCGGCGCCTTTTCACTGCTCAACATCTCTATAATTTTACACACATTATAACTTGATACGGCTTAAAACGGAAAGTTACATTACTCTTTTTTACATATTTTTCTCTATCTAAAAATTTCATACTGCAAACGTGCTTAATATTTATAATGTCTTCAGTAAATGTATCTACAAATCTACTGCATATGCTATACATTGAACCTGTACTCCCGAAATATTTGTTTACTATGCTATCTATGTTTGATTTTTTTCTACCAACCCAACTATTTATTTTTTCCCATATTTTTCTTGGATCCTCCTTACATTTATTTATTTCTTCCCGCCTAAATTTATTTTAGGCTCTAAAAATTAACTTATTTACTTTATTTCTAAAACGCGTGTATTCCAATCTCTTTATGTTACAATTACTTCTTTCCTTCCATTCCCTATATAACTGATCCCTACGCATTAACATATCATTCAGTGATTTATCTATCCATGGTTGTGATACGCGTTTTTATTTGTTTGATACTAATGTCTTACTTTGTCTTTAAAATTCTCTAAACACATATTGTATTTTATTATTTATAAAGTTACTGGACAGTTAATAGATAACAGTTGACTCCACTCATATTCGCAGATCTTTTTGGTTACAAGCTTTGTATTAATCACATACCGAGGGTTCAGGTCCTCACTGTTGCACTCCACTTGTGTCACAGGTATCGAAACTCCAATGAAATGGTGATCCGACATATAGCACTCAACAACACACGATTCACTATTTCGCAAATGTTTCGCACGTACCCACACATGATCTATGCACGATAATTCTTTCACACCTGCAACTGTAGCCTCGCGCGTTATGTCAGTTGCCGGTATGACGTATTGTAGGCCTAGTTCACACATGCAGTCCTTATATTTTGTAGTATCATGACTATTATTCCCTCCTGATATGTTGATATTTATATCTCCTTGTAAGACGATTTCCTATTTCTTGAAATATTCTGGAGTATATGTTGGATTTCAGAAATAAACATTAGTTTCTTAGTGTTGGGTGGCCTGTACACTGCGATAATATTCATAATCGAGCGATTTATTGTCAGTTTACCATGTAATGCTTCTACTGAGTTCGTCTGAGTTTTTTTGGCAATGAAACTGTATTTTTTCTTAACGTAGATTAATAATCCTCCACCTCTTTTATTTTGCCTTGTATTTGAGAAAGTATGATATCCTTCTATGTTATGTGATACCAACTCCTCTTCCTTAATATTGACCTCAGATAATACCAGAACATCAATGTGGTGACAGCTATTCTTCATTAATATTAAGAGTTCACTAATTTTTTTTCTTAGAGAACGAATATTTAAATGCATTGTATTTAATAAGTTCTTGCTGTTTGATATACTTTGTGCCCAATGGTTTATATTTTGAAATCTTTTAAAATGACAGTCCAGTGTAACAATCGCTTGGACTCGATCCACTATTATGTTGTTCTAGTGATCACGCAATGTGTACACCGCACTAGGGCTGCGTTCTTTACTAAACGTCTATTACTCCTTTTCTAAATATCGCTCAATGTCGCGGTCGCTGCTAATTACTGTTATTTTTGTTTGTTCATCGTTTTTTCTGATTAATATCTTTCCATCCTGTACCCAGATATACTTGTAGGTACTTTTAAACTGGGTTTTAGCAGCCCAAAGAAGGTTCCTTTTATATCTAGTTAGGTTCTCATTAATGTAAACACGGCCGTCGTTTTTTGTACTATAGATTTGGCCATTAGTTAGGCGATTTTTTCGAGTTGCAATCCACTTATTACGGGCTTCCTTTGTTCGCAACGTTATTACCACAGGCAGAGGTTTAGCAGAGTCAGGTTTTTCACGTCCTACCCTCACTGTATGCTCAATCTGACCTGGGTCTAACTCAAGCTTTTGGGCTACCAGGGTAACTACAACGTCCACAGATTTATTTTCCAACTTCTCCAGTCCTACTAATTCCACCTTCTTCTTCTCTTTTTCCTCCAGATCATTTAGGCGCTCCTCCAGTGACCTGTTGCACTTTTCTAGATACGTGTTTTTATTCTCAAGAGCTTTGATTTTGTTATCCGCCGATTTTTGCCAGTCGCACGTTTTATCATACTTTTCTGATACGAAATCGACCAGCTCAGCGAGCTCACTCAGTTTTTTTTCCATGTTGTACACTACCTCCATTTTCTTATTTAATTCAGCCAAGGTCACTGCTATATTGGGCTCCTCAAGACAAGGTGAACTATGCGAAAGTGAGGGGATGCAATCTTCACATGTCTCATTTTTAAAAGATTTTTTTTGTAACACATTTCTTGTGAAATAGCGCCTCACACGGTCCCTTGCATCTTACTATAAAGAATGTTGGTCGTTGCTGCACAGTAGATATAACAATAAACGATTTCTGTCCAATTGCATATTAAAGCGCTTGTTGAATCAGGCTAATGTAATAGAATGCTCAAGTAGCCATAAGGGTTTACTGGACACAACAATGGAGTGTCTAAATGGTCGAAAAATTCTCGGAATTGATGTTAGCACGTGGGATATCATAATTATTTATATCATTAGTTCCAAGCTTGATTTCGAATCGCGAAAACAATGGGAAACCAAAATTAGTTCCAAGGTAGAACTGCCCGTGCTTTCGGAATTTGGAGATTTCTTGGAAGTCCGATTTCATGCACTCGAGATTTTAGACACTAAGCGACCTAAACCTAATGTTTGTGTAATTAATAAACCAAAAACACACCATGTTGTTAGTGCCGACAATAAAGCCGATGTAATCTTAATGTGTTCATTCTGTGGAGAAAGCGACAAAATTTCAAACTGTAAAACAATTGCTAAGAAAGATTGTGACGAGCGTCGGGAGTTTGCACGAGTTAGTAAGCTTTGTTATAACTGTCTAGGAACAAACCATTCCGTATATTCTTGCCGTCAACATACTAAATGTCACCTTTGTAAGAAGAAGCACCACACACTACTTCACCCAAAATCAAATGCCAATGCTGCTGAAATTATTGATAGTTCAGTAGAAACGAAGGCGGTGGCTGCTTATGTAGCCACCTCTTCCAGCCAAAGCAATACCAAACGCATTTGTTGCTTTTCGGATGTTCACAACCATGCCCTGTTGGCCACAGCTCTGGTCAAAGTTGAGTCAAGAACTGGTACTGGTGTTGTTTTAAGAGCTCTGTTGGATCAGGGCTCTTAAGTCTCTTTTATCACAGAGGCTGCAGTACAGTTGCTTGGGTTAAAGTAAACACCAACTCACACCGACGTATTCCGACTAGGCGATGACGTCCGAAACTCAATGCCCTCGAAGTGGATAGTTCGATTTAAATTACAATCACGTGTAGATCTCACCTTTGTTTTATATGTCGATGCTTATTTATTGAAGATACTCGCGCCCCATCTTCCTGAGAAGAAGATCATTCAGTTATCAGCTTCGTTCTCATCCTTAAAATTAGCTGATCCGACTTTTGATACGCCTGGGAAAATTGATTTGCTGTTAAGTACGCGTGTAGTCGGAGAAATTTTATTAAGTGGTTTAGTTAAGGATCCGGGGGATCTCCAGTCGCCCAAAAGACTAAATTGGGCTGGATCTTGTCTGGTGAAATCCCATCGCCGGATCTGTAGGCCAGTATGTTATCATACTGTAGTACAGTCAGTGGATGTCAATGACCTTTTGCGTAAATTTTGGGAATTAGAATCGGAACCTTCAGGTCATAGTACGATTTTAACTGAAGAAGAACAAAAATACGAGGTTTTCTACTCTAAAACCACCAAACGCGACGCGACCGGGAGGTATGTTGTAAAACTACCATTCAAAACTGAGTCGCCTAGTTGCACGTTTGGGGGATCAGAGGTCATTGCCCGTCGGCACTTTCTCAACCTAGAAAACAGTCTTTTAAAAGACTCGGAATTTAGGTCATAGTATAGCGCAGTTTTAAACGAATATATACAGCTGGGACATGTTGAGGTTGTCCCACAAAAAGAATTAGGTAAGGATGCGTTCTACTTACCTCATCACTTGGTGGTGCGTGAGGATAAAAGCACCACAAAGGTTAGGGTCGTCTGTGACGCTTCATGTTCAGGCCACAATGGTATATCATTAAATAGAGAATTAATGGTTGGCCCAACCCTTCAACCTGATTTGCGTCAAATTATTATGCGGTGGCGCTGTCACCCTATAAGTTTGGTCACAGAAATCGTGAAAATGTACCGTCAGGTCAAGGTTGCAGATGAGGATGTTGATTATCAGCGCATTTTGTGGCGTGACAATCCAATTGATGAATTAAAACATATACGATTATTGCGGGTTACCTTTGGAACATCTTCTGCGCCATACCTAGCGGTACGGTCTCTGCAACAACTAGCTCGGGATGAAGGAAATGATTTTCCTCTGGTGGCAGACAAGCTGCTTACATCGTGCTACGTAGATGACATTTTGACAGGTTGTCAGTCTGTCGCCGAAGGGGAGCTTATTTATCACCAGCTGAATCAATTGTTAAGTCGCGGGGGTTTCAAGTTACAAAAGTGGTCCAGCAGTAGTGACGAATTGTTACACAAAATGAACGAAAATATTGATAAGCAGGATAATTTGGAGCTTAAGATGGATACGGTTCCTAAAATTTTAGGATTAACTTATCAACGAAAGTTAGATGAATTTAGATACACAGTGCATCTCCCACCACCCGAAGGTCTCATAACCAAGCGGAATGTGATCTCTGACATCGCTCGCTTATTTGACCCTCTTGGTTGGTTAGCGCCGGTGATAGTAACAGCCAAGGTGTTCGTTCAACGCCTGTGGTTAACAGGATTGGAATGGGATGATCCACTTCCAGATCACCTGTTAAAAGAATGGCTTAGTTATAGAAATAATCTTAACCATCTTAAGGATTTCCTGCTGCCACGATGGATCCACTCGAGTCAACTTGACGTCCTGCTAGAGTTGCACGGATTCTGTGACGCCTCCAATGTCGCGTGTGCAGCCGCTGTCTATACTCGTTCTATTGATGCCAACGGTCAAGTTCATGTTAGTCTAGTTGCAGCTAAGACCAAAGTGGCCCCCGTCAAACAGGTATCCATACCTCGTTTGGAATTATGAGGCGCTGTGCTGCTTTCAAAACTTCTGCGTGAAGTTTCCGACACTTTGGGTATCTGTAAGTAAAATATACATGCCTGGACTGACTCGACAGTGGTGCTCGCCTGGCTGAGCAGCCGCCCCAGTCGCTGGAAGACGTTCGTCGGCAACAGAGTGTCTGAAATACTTACTGTTATGGAAAATAGGCAGTGGTCGCATGTCCAGTCCGGTGACAATCCTGCAGACAGCGCATCGCGCGGTGTGAATCCTTCCGAATGCGCTAACCTAGAGTTGTGGACACAGGGACCTAGTTGGCTGAAAAATAAAGAAATTAATTATAGTAGAAAGGAAATTAAAGAAACGAACTTAGATGAGAGAAAATTGTTAGTAACGTGCAACACGGTAGTAAAAGAAATAGGTGACGATTCTATAATTTCAAAATATTCAACGCTTAGAAAACTTACTAGAGTAGCTTATTGTAAGAGGTTCTTAAAGTTTAAAAAAAAAAATTACACTACTAGAATTGATAACTTCCTAACACATTCTTAAATTCAAGGGACATTATATACCTGTGTGAAATTATGTCAAGGGGAACATTTTGGGTCCGAGATAAATATTTTAAAGATAAAGGGAGAAATAAATAAAATGGGAGTACTTACATCGCTCAATCCGTATCTAGATGAGGAACAAATTTTGAGAGTTGGTGGTAGGTTACAATGGGCCAACCTTCACGAAGACTCGAAACATCCTATAATTCTTCCTCGTAAGTCACATTTAACTCACATCATCGCTGACGCCCATGAGAAAACGTTAAGATAAGATAAGATTCTTTATTTGCGTTAAATGTGGTGGGTACATAGGTGGTAGGTTTAATTGTAGTTCTCACATTTAGCCAATTTCCGGCATACAAATATACATTTTAAAATTTAATAATTCATAATAGTATAATAAAAATATTTGAGAATTTATACATACACTTATTTCTATAGATTAATGCCAAATAAATTTCTATTTATAATTATTATCATTAATCTTACATTGTAAAAACTCATTAATTGAATAAAAACATTGCTCAGCCAGTAAATTATATAATTGCTTTTTAAATTTCGATTTTGGCAAAATTTTATAAATTTCTGGTAGATGGTTGTAAATTTTGACCGACATATGATATGAGTTTCTGGCTGAGATGTCTGTTTTTGTTCCTGGTAATAACAGCTTCCAACAGCTTCTTCTTCTTAGAATTCCAATGTTAGTAAATTTAATGAGTTACTTTGAGAAGATGGCAGTTGACACAACGCATGGTTCAGGACTTCTGGCGTAGGTGGTCGCGTGAATATCTAGTTCAATTTCAACAAAGGAACAAATGGGCACATCAAACCGTAGAATCGAAATTGGATAAGATAAAGATATATTTATTTGCGTAAAACATGTGTGGTTTACAGGAAATACATCCTAAAACAGTTGTGCAGATTAAATTGTACAACATGTCTTGCCATAATCGACTTGCAAATTGAATGTGCAATTGAATTATTATAGAATTAATTAAATTAGGTATAAAAACAAAGGTCCGTTATAGAAATGTCAAAGTAAAAAATGTCAGATTGCAATGTCAAATGATAATAGAATTAAAAAATTGTTTACTGAATAATAATTATTACTGGTGAATAAATAGTAAATGAAAAGATATGAATTTACAATTTGTCATTTATGTAGTCATTTAGATTGTAATAGCACTTTTTTATTAACATTTCTTTAACTTTAATCCTGAACAAATTAAGATTTAATGATTTGTATTGTTGAGGTAGCTTATTATAAATTTTAGGTGCCATACATATCACACTATTGGCCATATGAGTAGTTTTGGCGCTGTGCATACGTAGTCGTTCATTATCTCGCCTATTACGTTGAACAGTATCCGATAGTTTAGGAAATAATTTCAAATTACTTTTCACAAAGAGACACACTTCTAAGATATACAATGATGGTAGAGTTAAAATGCCATAATCGCGAAAATACGTTTGACAGCTATCTGTGACTTTCAGTCCGAACATTGCGCGTATGCATCTTTTTTGGAGGCGGAAAATTAAACTTTTGTCGGTTGAGTTGCCCCAGAAAATTATTCCATACCTTAACATGGATGCTACTAAACCGTGATATGCAGTAAGTAAAGTATCTTTATTTACTGTTGAGGCTAGTTTAAATAGAGCATAGGAAGATTCACTTAGCCTGTTACTGAGATTGTTAATGTGCTCTTTCCAGTTCAACTTTTTATCGATAATTAGCCCAAGGAATTTAGTATTGTAAACTTCCTTTATTGCTATATCATTGTAATTTATATAGATTTCTGATGGAGTGTCAATGCGCTGGCTGAAATGCATTATATTTGTTTTATTGAGATTAATTTTTAAGTTATTATTATACAGCCATGTGATTAGAGATGTCAGGGTATTATTAATGTCATTTTCATACAATTCAGGATTTTTACATGTCATTATTAATGTACTGTCGTCCGCAAAAAGAGTCATTGGTTGATTAGTTGAATAAGGGAAGTCATTTATGTAAATAATGAATAGAAGAGGTCCAATTACACTACCATGAGGGACGCCGAATTTAACTTGACGTTCACTAGATGTGTATAGTTGTTGTGTATTTGTCCTATTGTTAAATTTAGAAATTACAGTTATTTGTGTTCTGTTTGAGAGGTAAGAGTTCAGTAAATTTAAGATATTACCCCTTATGCCGTAGCACTCGTTTTTTTTTAGAATATTAAAATCTACATAATCAAATGCCTGGGTCATGTCACAATATACAGCGCATACAGGAGTTCGCTTGTCAATATTAGTCATTATGTTTACTATAAAGTCATATAAAGCCATGTTAATAGTCATGTTCCGTCGAAAGCCTTTTTGTTGTGGGCAGAATAATAAGTGTTTCTCAAAGTATTGGTAAATTTCATTGCAAATGTATTTTTCAAAGATTTTAGAAATTATTGATATTAGTGCAATAGGTCTGTAGTTGCTAATTAGATCCTTATTTTCTTTTTTATGTAGGGGCTTAACAATAGTGACTTTTAAGCGATCAGGGTAAACACCTTTACTTATACACAAATTTAGGATATGACTTAGATGATGGCATATTAGAGGACTTATTGATTTGATTATGCTTGTCGTTATCTCATCAAGACCTACGCTTTACGTGTTTTTGAGACTTTTTATAATACTTAAAATATCCTGAGGGGTACATGGCTGCAAAAACATTGAGTCTTTTCTAGACTTCATTAGAGATGTGACTTTGTCTCCGTAACTCTGCAATGGTACAACTTTGTCTATAAAGTAGTTATTAAAAGTGTCTGCTAATGTTGAAGGATCGGTAATATAATCATGGTCAAGTTTTATTCTCAGTATGTCACTTTTGGGGATATTATATTGATTTTTATTAATTATTTGCCATGCAGTCCTATTCTTGTTGTCAGATGTTTTTATTTTATAACAGTTTTGAGCTTGTTTCGTTAGGGTTATAATTTTTTTAAATAATTTATTATACCTTTTAAATTTAACACGATTGTTTTTTGTGCGTTTATAGCGGTATGTCCATAAAAGGTGACGTTTTCTTTTACTGCATAATTGTATACCACGTGATATCCATGGTGGTCTTTTGTTTACATTTATGGTAATAATGCGAATAGGAAAACATAAGTCATAAAATAGCTTAAATTGATCTATAAATAAATTGTAGGCTTTATTTGCATCATTTTCTTCATAAATTTCTCCAAAAGATAAGTTTTTAAGGCAATTTTCAAATTTTAATATACCTATTCTCTTTTGAGTAGTCTCGTGTTTTCATACGCCAATATTTAATTTTACACGTTTTTTTTTACGGGGCATGCTAATAACTGAGCTGTGTGATCAGATAGCGCAAACTCTATAACTTCAGCTTTGCACGACCTTTCATAGTTATGTGCGAAGTTGTCAATACATGTTTGACTTATTAGACGTGTCGGTTGATTTATAGCTAATTTTAAATTAAAATGAGTCAAAAGGCATTTAAATTCTACCGTCATATTATTATTTATCAAAATGTCGATATTAAAATCACCAGCTAATATTAATTTTGCATAGTTATTTTTACTTATTTCTAATAACAATTCCTCTAACTTTTGAAAAAATATGTTTATATTCCTCATTATAGGCGTTCTGTAGATACAGATTATGGCTATTTTATGCTCCAGAATTTCTACGGCACAACATTCAAAAGTACCCATTTGTGAACACCTTGCAACCTCTGTGAGTTCCTTACAATGTAGCCCTGTCTTCAGTAAGATGCACATGCATTGGGTGACGTAGTGTTGGTTATGGAAGATGATCTTCCACCTGCAAGATGGCTCTACGGTCTCATCACCGAAAAGCATACTGGCTCGGATAATATCACAAGAGTAGTTTCTTTGCGCTGTAAAGGTTCCACAATTGAAAGACCAGTGTCAAAATTAATTGTGCTGCCTGTAGCTTCATAACATAGTGTTTATTTTTTACTTTTATTGAATTAATGTTAAGGATCAATTAATTGTTCGTTAAGTTTAAAATTAAGCGTATATGGGTTTGGATTTTGTAATAAATTTGTTGTTCACATACAGTCCACTACTGGTTAACGTTCTACTAAATATTGTATTTTGTTTCATGGTGGGCGGTCATTCAGTTTGTATATTTAAGTTCTGGACATTCTGTCCATGGTGGGCGGGATGTTCGTTCCCGACTTCACGTGCTATTCAATAGATGGCGTTATAGAGTTTCCATTACTGATTCCTAGATCTCGCTATTGATATTTTCCGCCCATATCATGAGTTAAGTGATTTTTGATGCAATAAAGTCGTATTTGCTTTGGAAACAAATTGTCGTTTTATTTAACTTACCACCTCTGGAAGAAGTCAAAGTTTGTACATCTATACATTCATACTCACAAACATTGGCATTTATAATATTAGTAGGAAGTACGATTAAGTGCTACGTTACACGTCGTTTCGTAGAGAATTTGAATATGGAGTTTTACGTCACCCGTGTTTTGTGCGCTCCAGTAACGAACTACCGTTGATTCGCACAGATATTAAACAAATGATATTTTTATGAGGTTGTTCCCTTAATTTAACAAAATGTTTATATGTTTAATAAAATTGCTGACATATTTAGACGTCCCTTTCAAGTGGAGTCTCCGCTAAAAGTAGACCAGACCAGATCGTGGTGTCAGAGGTGCCGGAGCGTGTCACGGCTAAACAAGTGGCTCTAATAATAAAGTACATGACTCGAGGAAAGTCGCCGGGACACGACGGCCTCAGTATCGAGCATTTTCAGCATGCGGGGCCACACCTCCCGAGGCTTTTGGGGTTGTTATTTACGCTCTGTATAAGGCATTCCTACCTGCCAGGTGGGCTGATGAAGACGGTGGTAGTGCCGATAATTAGAAACAAGACTGGAGATAATTCTGATAAGTGCAACTACCGCCCGATATCATTAGTTACAACCACAGCTAAGGTGCTTGATGGTCTGCTTGAGAAACAGCTGAAAGAACACCTCAATTTGCATGACTCACAGTTTGGCTTTAGGCCAGAAGTTTCGACAGACTGTGCAGTTATGTCTCTCAAGCAGACCGTCAGGACAGACAGGAGAACACCGGTGTATGCAGCCTTACTTGACCTCTCCAAGGCATTTGACCTGGTTAGATAGGATATTCTCTGGAATAAGCTGAAGAATGAAGGTGTGCCGGATGGTACACCCTTGTTTTACAGAACAACGTTTGATATAATATTACTAAATCGAACAACGTTTAAGTAAATCATCACTTTGTATAATATCGTTTGACAGATATTTCAGTTCATCGAATATTTATTTGCTATAACAACATTTGCGCTAATGATCAAAAGGTATAATGTTCAGATGGTATAACATAATGTTCATTTGATGTAATGTTCAGATATTCATTTCGGCAAGCAGTATAGTAGACAGTTATTAGTATAGAAACGAATCGCTGCAAAACCGACTTTACGTAGTCTTGTCTGCCCTACCCTAGAGTGTAATTTAAGCCCGCGTAGGCGCGGTGGGGTGGGGCGGCCCGCGAGCTGAGGAGCAGGTAGTGGGCGTTAAAACCATCTGCGACGATAAGCTCGCGTGGGGCCGCCCAAACCCCGCAGCGCCGGAGCCGTGACAGAAACAATGCTTGCTGCATGTTGCATGCCTGGTTGCATGTACATGCCTGCTTGCTTGCTGCATTCCTGCTTCCATGCTGCATATCTGCTTGCATGCTGCATTCCTGCTTGCATGTTGCATGTCTGCTTGCATTTTGCTTGCCTGCCTGCTTGCATGTTGCATGCCTGCCTGCTTGCATGTTTCATGGAGCCGCCGAGTGCCAGATCCCTCTATTGTTGGTGAATCATTTGGGTTAGGTTCGGTTAGAACTGTGACCGGGGAAACAAAATATTTATATTCGTATTGTTCAAATATATTGTGTATTCGGCGAAATTAAATTTGTTCAAATGAAATTAGTTCAAATAAATAATTACGCTTAAAATTTACCAATGAATTATTCGGTCAAATGAATAATTCTTCGAAATGACTCGATTTAGTAATATTATATCAAATGTTGTTCTATCAAACAAGGGTGAACCGCCGGATGAGTTAGTTAATATATTTAAGTATTGGTATGGCCACCAAACTAACCAGGTCAAATGGCTTGGTGAACTTTCTGACGATAACGGGTTGAAATGTGAGGTGAGGCAGGGGGTAACCTCGCCTTCACTCTTCAACTTGTACGTGAACGGGCTGATTGTTGAGCTGAGCGACACCGGTGTAGGATGCTCAATTGAAATGGTCACTGTATCAACAGCATTAGTTACGCAGACGATATGGTGTTGCTCTGGCCATCAAAAGCCGCTCTCAGGAAGCTTATAAGCGTGTGTGAGGAGTATGCGAGAGTACGGTCTCCTGTACATTTCTAAAAGAAGTGAGCTCCTGGTATTTCAAGCCAAGGGTCGTAAACTGGGGATTGTGACACCTGTGCTGCTTAAAGCAGTCGCTCTTTGAAGAGTGAGAGAGTTTAAATACCTCGGCCATGTGGTAACCGATGATTTAAAAGATGATACTGACATTGAAGAGGAGAGCGATGGCAGTCCGCTGTAACATGTTGGCACGCAGATTCGCGAGGTGTAGCTTGGGGGTAAAGATCGCTTTTTTAAAGCATTATTCCAAACTCTCTACACCTGCAGTCTGTGGGTCAATTACACGCAGCGGGCCATCAACGCTCTCCGAGTACAATACAACAACGCGTTCAGGGTGCTGGTGGGGCTCCCACGCTTCTGTAGTGCGTCTACGATGTTTGCGCACGCGCACACAGACGGTGCTGCGGCGCCGGATCGCTTCGCTGATGTTTCGTACGCGTGGGAGCCCCAACACCATCCTGACTGTCCTCAGTCGGAAGATAGACAGTCTCATTTTGGGACACTGGGTTCAAGTAAGATGTAATTTACTAACAATATTATGGGCCAAGTGTCTGAAATAAAAAGATTTTTTTTTTTTTTTTATATAAAATATTCGGTTTGTTTATGTTATATATATATTTATATCATAACGCCATGACAGGACGCCTCAAGAGTTGCTAGTAATAAAATTTGGTGCAAGTCGTAACAGTCAAAACCGTAAAAATCGATACCCATTACAATGTTTACAAAGATTGTAATTGGTATCTACATAACCTAATAATATATAGCGCAGCGCAATACTGTCCCTCTGCAGGGCAAAAGTCACCTCTCACAACGAGAGGGCCAGGCCACAGTCCACCATGCTAGTGCGGGTTGGCAGACTTCGCATGTCATCAAGAACATTTGGAGAACTCTGGCATGGAGATTTCGTCACGATGTTCCCCTTCACCGTTTCAAATTCGAGATGATTAATTTCTAATTTATACAAGAATTTGAAAGCTCAGTGGTCCGCACGCCTTGGTTTTGAACTCTAGACCGTAGGCTCCACAGTCCAACGGCTTTATGCGGGGTGTGGGGGTCGCAGACAACCTGACTGTAGCGTGTAGCCAAGAATGACACAGATTATGTTTGGTAATGCTCTTGTCGTGGGGAGGTCATGAAGAGAGATCAAAAGCGCTATTTAGTATTCTCTGCATACTTTCCTCTTTCTTGGATTGTTTCTTGAAATTCTTCGTATCATTTAAATAACTTATTTGAATTAAATTAAAATTTGCTTTATTTTTCAGGGACGCAGAAAAGTGTTTCAGCCAAAAAGGCGATTTAAATAAACACCTTCGCGTACACACTGTGAACGACCCTATAAATGTGATGTGTGCCAGAAGTGTTTCAGACAAAAAGGCGTTTTAAATGATCACCTTCGCGTACACACTGGTGAACGACCCTACAAATGTGACGTGTGCCAAAAATGTTATAGTAAAAAGGGCAGTTATAGTGAACACCTTCGCATACACACTGGGTTACAGCCCTACAAATGTGACGTGTGCGAGAAGTGTTTCATTCAAAAAGGCATTTTAAATAAACACATTCGCATACACACTGGTGAACGACCCTACAAATGTGACGTGTGCCAGAAATGTTTCACTCAAAAAGGCAAATTAAATACGCACCGTCGCGTACACACTGGTGAACGACCCTATAAATGTGACGTGTGCCAGAAAGGTCATAGCACAAAGAGCAATTTAATTGAACACCTTAGCGTACACACTGGTGTACGGCCCTACAAATGTGACGTGTGCCAGAAGTGTTTTAAAAGTAAAAGCCATTTCAAGAAACATCTTCGCGTACATACTGGTCAACGATCTTATGTGAAGCGTATGCCTGAAAGGTATCAGTTTTAGGAGTACTTTTATTGCACATATCCACTACACGCTAGCACAAGGCGCTATGCATGCGATGCGTGTCACAATTATTTCAATCGTAAGTCACTTCAAGCACGCACCTTCGTGTGCATACCGCCTAGATAACCTAATAAGTATAATATAAGTATAGGTGTACATCAGGATGGCGAGTGTACGTTAAAAAACAGTGATTCTGTACACATGAAAGCAATGTTCTAGCAATGTGAGGAATGTGCAAAAATTAAGAGCAATGTGCTTTTATAAAACTAGAGTTATTTCAAAAAGTTAGTGAGTGAAGTAGTTAGAAACTAGGCGTAATGTAAACCGTAAGCTCGATTAATGCACCACGAACTAGATTATTGCACGCGTTAAATTAACTCATCGACGCCAATAACATTAAATTCAGCTTTTGACATATTCTTTCGTTTATAATAATCTGTACTTTCTTCAACAGAACTTAAATGTATACACTTTTAAACTTTCGCGTATCATAATTATATATGAACATTGTTAACAGGTATTAACGCGACTAACCTTATTGTTATTTTCCCGACGTTTCGACCAAGTTGCATTGATCGTGGTCACGGGATGACTGGCGCAGCGGTGTTTCTCCGCTACTGAGGGCATGGAGTATTTAACTACCCTCTCTGATCTTTTGTCACAATGTTAAGGCCGGTTACACACTCCACTAACGGAGTCCACATTTTGACCGACTGTACATATCGCGGTGTTAAATGTTTAATCACTGGATTCCATGACGCCGACAATTTGAAACCATCCTCCCGATTGAAATTTTTGTATTTCTTAATTTCAAGAGCTTCACACACAAGTCGCGAGTAGTTGTGACGCTCGGTGGAAAAGACTCGTGGCTGATCGAAATCAATCCAATGATTAGTGCCGGGTTGTAATAGATGTTCGGCAACTGCTGACTTGTTAGTCTGGCGCTTGTTTACCGCTGCAACATGTTCTCTGACCCTGTCCGCGATGGTCCGCTTAGTCTGGCCTATATAGGAACTGCCGCAGCTGCAATTCAATTTGTAGACTCCTGGTGTTTGTAGCGGCAAAACATCACGTTCGTCACGGTTGTATCGGGTGTGTATATGGTGCGTATGGCAAACTTTTTAGCACCGAACCAATCTTGTCCGTTACACGGGTTACACCTTTTACATAGGGCTAGTATTCAGGTTGTCTGCTTACGTCCGGACGTTTGTGCCGCTTCTCCTTTCGTTCACCTTGCCGACTCACTCTGTATCCATTATAATATTGATCTGCTAAGACACTGTTTAACCACTAACTCTACTGTTTAATCTGATACTGAGCAGCTCGTACACTCCCCGTCAATGGTCAGAATCTGAAATTATCTTGCTTTATAAAAAAGGAGACCTTAATGACATAAGTAACTATAGACCGATAAGCCTACTACCATCACTATATAAACTGTTTTCCTCAATAATAGAGAAAAAAAATTGAGAGAGTACAGAGAAATATCAACCCATTGAACAGGCAGGCTTTAGAAGAGGTTTTTCAACAGTGGATCACATACACTCACTAGAAATGCTGATAGAAAAATATCAAGAGTTCAAGAGACCTCTCTACATTGTATTTATAGACTATCAAAAAGCATTTGATTCTCTGTTCCACTCATCAATATGGGAAACTCTACTCTCTAAAGAAGTTCCACTAGACTACATCAAAGTCCTAAAAAATATCTATGAAAATAGTACTAGCAGAGTGAAGCTGGAAACTACAGGGCCACCCATACAAATTAATAAAGGCGTAGGGCAAGGAGACCCACTCTCGCCAACTATATTCATAGCGGTGCTGGAGGCCATCATTAGCAAACTAAACTGGGAAAAATTAGGCATTAGTATTAGTGGATGCCACTTGAATCACTTGAGATTTGCTGACGACATAGTCCTGCTATCCGAAACTACAAATCAACTACAAGTCATGATAAACACTCTACACGAAGAAAGTCGTAAACCGTCGTCGACCTTATATTCTTGTCCTATAAAGTTCGCCCACCGAAAGCGAAGCCTAAAATCATCCGGCAACGTAATTTTGGTGGCATCGATCTGGAGAATCTTCGGGAGGATGCTGGCAGCATCGATTGGATACCTGTGTACACTGCCACATCAGTCGACGCTATGGTCACAGTATTTAACAACGGGCTCCTACAGTTGTACGACAAGCATGCTCCAATACGGCCTATTAAACTGAAACACCTACCTGCTCCTTGGCTATCTGACGAAATTAAAGCTCTCCAAAATAAAAAAATCGCGGCAAAATCAAAATACAAAGGTCGGCCAACGGATTTGAACCGCGACAAATATGTCTTTTTACGAAATCACTGCAACAAGGTGTGTAGGAATGCACAACGCCAGCACATTCACAACTCTGTACAAAACGGTGATCCCGCTTAAGTATGGAAATTTCTAAACTCAATGGGGATTGGAAAGTCTCGCCAAAATGCAATTCCTAAAGACTTAGATGTCAATTTACTCAATAAACATTTTACTGCGTCGTCCAATTTTGATAGGGCACTTAAAATTAATACATTAAATTATCTTTCATCGCTACCTATCCCCAAATACTCTCAGTTCATCTTTAATCAATTGTCGGCTTGTGATGTCAGGAGGAGTATACTGTCAATAACATCCAATGCCGTTGGAACTGACAGTATCAGTCGTAATATGATCATTCCCATCCTTGATGAAATCCTTCCTGTCATATGCCATATCCTTAATTTTCCCCTATCCCATGGGGCCTTTCCATCAGCATGGAAAGATGGCCGAATAACCCCGTTACCAAAAAAATCCAATCCAAGTTCCTTTTCCGAATACCGTCCTATCTCCATACTGCCATTCCTCTCCAAAGTCCTAGAACGCCTTATTCATAACCAATTGAACTCCTTTTTATGCAAAAATAATCTGAATCCTGTCCAATCCGGCTTCCGTCCTGGTCATAGTACCACGACTGCTTTGATTCATATTACGGAGGATATTAGGTCAGGCATGGAGGAAGGTGATCTGACGGTGTTAGCATTACTTGATTTCAGTAATGCATTTAACACCGTCGATCACGATATATTGATAGGTATATTCTGCTCTATTAACATATCTCCAACGGCAATTGACTGGTTTCGCAATTACCTGTCTGGCCGCCGGCAACGTATACGTATTGATGACTGCTACTCTTCGTGGTGCAATACAAATGTTGGTGTGCCTCAGGGTGGCGTTCTATCTCCGTTACTTTTTGCAATTTTCATAAATTCCATATCCAATCAACTTATTTCATCCTACCACCTTTACGCAGATGATCTTCAAATTTATTCAAAAGCACCACTTGAAGAGCTTCACGAAGCCATTCATAATATTAATACCGATTTATGTCAGATCAGTAGCTGGGCTAGGTCTTATGGACTGCAAATAAACACATCTAAAACGCAAGTCATTGTTGTTGGTAGCTCCAGAAAGATTTCTATGGTAGACTGGTCGCTTGTACCACAGGTGCGCTTTAATGGTTCAGTCATACCACTCTCGAAGACGGTAAAAAACCTTGGTATACATATTGATACCACGTTATCCTGGGGCCTGCAGGTTAAAGAAGTTAGTCGAAAGATGTTTGCTTCCGCTGGGTCACTTAGACGACTACGTAATTTTTTGCCGACCACCACCAAGATTGCGCTAGCCCATTCCCTTCTCGTACCGATTTTAGACTACGCTGATGCCAGCTATCTTGATATCACGGAGGACCAATTAAACAAACTTGAGAGGCTCCAAAATTTTTGTATTCGATTCATATTTGGTTTGCGTAAATATGATCATGTTTCCGAATTTCGTGCAAAACTCAAGTGGTTACCTATACGACTTCGCCGGAATGCTCACATTGTTTCTCTTCTATATAGTATCTTGTTCAATCCTGCTACTCCGAATTACTTAAAAGAACGTTTTGAGTTCCTCCACGAGACACATTCGAGGTTGCTGAGATCATCGAAAAATTTACGAATCAAGATACCAATGCACTCCACAAAATTTTTAGACCATTCCTTTTCCGTACAAGCTGCCCGATTGTGGAATGCTTTGCCAGAGTCAGTGAGAGGTGCTCAGTCACTGGACATTTTTAAGAAAATGGTGAAGAATTACTATCTTTCTCTTTAACGTTAAATTACTATATATCTTGTTCTCCTATGACCTGCCTTATATATATATGTATGTATTTATTTATTTATTGTTAAAAGTACCCATGGTACAAAAAAAAACAAAAAAAAAAAAATCCTTTCTGCTAATTATGCCAACAAATACCCAAATGCCTTTTCTTTACTCCTGGTCCATTCAACGGTTGCCTGGAAGAGATCGCACTTAGCGATAAGGCCGCCATTTGTACAATCTTAACATGCTCAAAGTTCTTTTATGTATTATTTTTGGTGTACAATAAAGATTTACTTACTTACTTACTTAAAGTAGGCTTACAAATCAGCCTAACAAAAACTAATATCATGACAAACCATATTGAAAGACCTGTATATCTCGAAAATTCACCCTTGACATATGTCGATGCCTATATTTATCTGGGAAAGCAAGTTTCATTCAACCAACAAAATAACGAACTGGAAGTAGAGAGAAGAATCAACATGACATGGAAAAAGTTCTGGAGTCTCAAAGAAATACTAAAAAGTGATATGACCATAATAATGAAAACTAAAGTAATGAACACCTGCCTACTGCCCCCTTAACATACGCCTGCCAAAGTTGGAAATTAAGTAGAAAAACGAAAAATAGAATTACATCCTGCCAAAGGAGTATGGAGAGAAGCATCTTGAAAATTAAGAAAATCCAAAAGATCCGCCACACTTATATAAGACAGAAAACTAAAGCCATTGACGCTCTCAGCTATTCACTAAAGCTTAAATGGCGATGGGCTGGACACGTAGCGAGACTTAGTGATAATCGCTGGACTAAAAAGACAACATTATGGGCAGGTCCTCTAGGACAGAGAAAAAGAGGACGACCAAACGCGCGCTGGGCAGACGATATCATAAAAGTAGCCGGTACTCAATGGCGGCTGAAAATAGAGAGTATTGGTCATCTCTGGAGGAGGCCTTTACCTTTCATGGAGAGGGTTCTTGCCAACAAAATACAAACCCTATATCTAATGATTAAAATTTAAATATATAGTATATATATATATATATATATATATATATATATATATATATATATATATATATATATATATATATATATATATATATAGTATAGTATGTGTGTGTATATGTATATATATATATATATATATATATATATATATATATGTATATTATTTTCATTTTAAATCGATTTATTATGTAACTTACTTGGAATTGTAAATCTTATTAATATTTTTTGATAAGATAGTATAATAATTTAAATTAAAGAATAATACAATTAGAGATTGTCATTAATCTTTGCATGCACATTGCTATTGTTTTACAATTTGTACTACCAACAAGCAAGAAATAAAAGGCTTTTTTATTTTTTATTTTTATTTATTTAAGACACTGTTTAGAAGGCAACTACTTTCTTTTCCAAGGCCAGTACTACCTTCAGATAGATGGTGTTTTCAATATACCAAATTATGCATTAGCAGCAAATTGCAGCATAAGGCATGGGGGCTCTTGCATTCTGATTCATAAATATATTAAGTGTACAGAAAGAGAAGCGATAAAAAAAGTAAATATTCCAAACGTTTTTGAAGCATGTGCAATAGAATTGATAGATCATACCACCATCATATTATCTAATAAAGTGGACGAAAATCAAAAGTGTGTAGGTGTTTTTCTTGTTTTAACCAAAGCATTCGACACGGTCTCGATTCCTGCACTTGTGGATAAGCTGGATGTCATTGGTGTAAGAGAAACGGCACTAAATCTGTTTAAGAATTTTTTTATGTAACCGTAGACGACGGGTAAATTTTGGAAAACATGTTAGCTCCGATGCAAATGTTGTCTACGGCGTCCCTCAGGATAGTATACTTGGACCAAGTCCCTGCCTGGTGTATATCAATGACTTACGTCTTCAACTACTTAGTAACGGGAAAATATTTACGTATTCTGACGATATAGCCGCAGTATTCCACGAAGAGACTTGGGAAGGAGTGTGCCGCATTGCCGAAAATGGCCTCCATTGACATAGGCAATGGCTCAGAAAATATCTTCTTACCCTTAATATTTCAAAAGCTCATACATACAGTTAACATTTTCCAAAACTCACCTTAAAAACGTTAACATTAAAGCTCATTCATGTAATTACCCTAGTAGTATTAACTGCTCCTGTCTATCTATAAATAAATTCACACATGTTAAGTACCTAGCTGTTATCTTAGATGAGAAGCTAACTTGGGAACCCCATATAAGTCTCGTTACGGGTCGCACTAGGAAGCTTATTTGGGTTTTCAAAAAACTCTGACATGCTGCAAAGTTTTCTCTTCTACGTAATATTTATTATGCGTTAGCCCTATCCATTCTTGGATGCTGCTTAGGGTTTGGGGTGGTGCCTTTAAAACACACACGATTCAATTAGAAAGGGTTCAAAGGTAATTACTGAAAGTAACCAACCAAGTTGACAGGCCTGTTGGCGTGGTTCGTAGATACGCTGCCTTGCACGCCGTAGGTCGTAGGTTCGATTCCCACCCGGGACTGATGTTTGTGTGCATGAACATGACTGTTTGTCCTGAGTCTGGGTGTAAATTATCTATATAAGTATGTATTTACAAAAGAAAAGTAGTATATGTAGTATATCAGTTATCTGGTTTCCATAGTACAAGCTCTGCTTAGTTTGGGATCAGATGGCCGCGTGTGAATAATGTCCCAGGATATTATTATTATTAACTTTAAACCCATCAAATATCCTACTAAACAACTGTACTAAAATTGCGAACTTTTAACAAGAAGACAATTATATGTATTCCAAATTAAACTAACAAAGCAACACAGGCAAACTCCCTACAATGCAAATGTTTATAATAGTAAACGCGTTATCAAAAATGTATGCTTACCTTTTAGATGTCGGACAGCTACGGCAGAGACAGACAGCAGTCTTTAGGTCATCCTACTTATATAATAGAATAATAAACAATCATCCACTTACCCTTCGAGAAACAAAAATAAAATTAAAAACTGGCTACTTCAATTACATTACGACCAAACTGAAATGCAATACCCACAAACTCATATTCCCTACAACCCACAAATCCCACCCACATCAAACACACAAACATACACACACCCACAGACACACACACACACTCATTATTCGTATTAGTAGTGATCGCTGTACCGGTGCGGTGTCGGCGAACACGGGGTCCTTAACTACCCCCGCCACCAGTCCAGCCCACACTGAGACGCGAAGCGCACGTCGCTCTATCAATTTTACCGCTAAAATATTATGTTCCCGTATCCGTTTTTGTGCTTTCTTTCTTTCTAAGCTCTCCTGTGTCTCTCGCCTTCCATGATCTTTTGTGAATACCGCTTGCTTGCGTGTGCAATTAAACTGTGCCGTGCGACACAAGTGTTTTCTTCTTCTGACCTCCACGCACGGCCCATGACCTACATCACATTAACCTCTGGTGACCACAACAATATAAATGAAAGCTTTTCTTTATTTTTTGACATGTTTAAAACTTTTTTATGACTTATGCTTCCCTGTTATGAAATGTAGAATTTCGACTATCACCAGACCTAAATGGATAACGCGCGGCATCAAACGATGTAGCAAAAAGAGACTAAATTTGTTGTGGCAATTTAGACTGAAAAAAATAGAGATACGGAAGTGGTATACAAATTATTTTCTAAAAAGGTATAAAAAGATTGTAAAATTAACTCAGAAAGCTCAAATATGCTACTATATCAAAACAAGCACAAATAAAGCTAAAGCTACCTGGAATATAATAAACTCTACTGAGCTTATTGTGCCCAAGTCTAGCATTGAAGTAATTACTGAGAATGATAAGAATATTACAAATCCCAAATTGATAGTAGAATCTTTTAACAATTATTTTGTAGACCTAGCGGCACCAAAAGACATCCGACATCTAAAAAAATAGTTGTAACCAAACATACAAGAAGACAAACACCCTAATATAAATAATTAATTATGGAACCAACCACACATAGTAATAATCAGGTAACCCTAATAAACTACAGGCCCGAGTTTAAAAATTATTCCACGGATATTACTATACTCATTTCCTTAATTGAAAATATCTTCAAAATGGCTTAATCTAAACAACTGAGCAAATTTTATATCTTTTGTTATTAATAAGAGTGTAGCATTTGTCTATTTCTTACCTATTTACTCATAACAAATACTGACACGAGGAAACAGTAGCCTCGTTTTTGTGTTAGATATAGTGAAATAGACAATTATTATTAGGTAGGAAGAAAATACTTAATATACATTACGACAGGTTGGAAAAATCGTTCGTTGTAAGAGGCAACAATCTCGAGTAGGTATGCTTAGTTGCAATAGTATTTTGTGTCAATGTGCATAAACTCCGAAACAAATGTGAATGTTATCTATATAAATAAAAAGAGAAGTGCTGACTGACTGACTGACTCATCAACGCCCAACCCAAACCCTTGGCCCTAGAAAGCTGAAATTTTGCACAGATGTTTTCTTTGTAATGTAGACAAGGAATAAGGAAGGATTTTTCAAAATTCAACCCCTAAGGGGGTAAAACGGGGGTGCAAAGTTAGTATGAAACTTTGCTGTTTTGGAAGTTAGAGGCATGAAAGTTGATATTTGGCCTTGCAGTTAAAAATAAAAAATAAATGTATCAGGATTTTTGGAAATTTCACCCCCAAGGACAAAAAATAGGGGATGTAAGTTTGTAGGAAAAATGTCCCAATTTTTAAGTTAAACGCATGAAAATTAGCATTTGGCTTTTTAGTTAAAAATGAAAAATATATATTTCAGGATTTTTGAAAATTCCATCCCGAAGGTCATAAAATAGGGGATGTAAGTTTGTATGAAAAATGTGACATTTTTTAAGGTAAACGCATGAAAATTAGTATTTTGCCTTTCATTTAAACAGTATAAATATATCATCAGGACTTTTGGAAATTCCACCCCTAAAGACGACTAAAATAGGGATGTAAGTTTGTATGAATAACTGTTTTTTTTTTGGAGTTAAAAGCATGTAAATTGATATTTCAGTTAAAAATAAAGCAATCAAGGGAATAATTTGTTGTTAAAAAAGGTAATCCATAACTGATTCAAAAGGTCAACACCAAAAATGTACGCCAACTTAAATTATAGAGAAATTCGTTTCTTATTGCTTAAAATGTTGTGTTTGTTGTCGTCTAAGTAAAGATTTAGCGTTTTATAAGATTTGTAACTTCTTTTTTTTTGGTATTTTTCCTAACATATTAAAAAACGTCAATTTAATAAAATTGGGATAAAAAAGCCATTGACCCAAAATTCGAGTTAGCGTAGTATAAATTGTTCGTGTCGAGATGATCGCACCCAAAAAATATCATCTTAATTTTACTGATCTACAAGTTCACAATTTTGTAACTCGATGGCTTTTATATCGTTTCAGATCGCAGAATTCATTTGACATATCGGTTAAAATAAAATATAAATGCTTGAAGTAAAAGGTAGTCCAAAACTGAATCAAAAGATGATCGCCTAAATCTCACCCAAAATATATGCCCAAATCTTAATTTTACCGCTTTACAAGGTTATATTTTTGTTAGTAGATGGTGTAATCATCGTTTTAGATCGCGCTATGGTTTCGTTCACAAAATGTGATATTAGACCTATCAATGCCGTGGTCGCAACCTAAGCTAATGGGAGTTACCTTGGTGATTAATGCATCGTTGATTATTATATTACTTTATTTGACTTACTGACTTTACTTAAGGACAATTGATATGTATTCTTTGATATTTTTGGGTTTCTGATATCGGGTCTTTTTTTTAAATAACAGTAGCAAAGTAGTCTTTAGTTTATTCCTAACTAGGTTATTTATAGGTTAGGTTTTCTTAAATTTAAATTGCTTGCTTTTTTAGATTAAGCTAGAAGTAGGTAGTTACATTGGTAATCATTCAGAATTGTCGCGGACGAAGTCGCGGGCACCAGCTAGTTTGTAATAAAACAGTTAATTGCTAAATCAAATATTTTAAATTAAAAAATTTAACGATTTCTTTGACGATAAACCTACATAATGTAATAAAACAATAATAATTGAATTATTAATAAATAATCATAATAATATTGTCTTAAACATTTAATAACGAGTATTATAGTAAACTAATTAAATTTTAAAATGTTTGCACGTCAATAACCAAAGTCTGCACCAAAAACGATAAAACTGCAAGAAAGTGTCAGAAAGGAGAAGATCACTACGGGCACTTTTGTACACAAAATAGCATCTACCGCATCGTTTCATTGTAGTAAAATATAGCTAAAACTAAAAATTTCGATAGTTAAACTTAAACATAATCTCGTATAATACACGTAACACGTGACAATAACTATGCAAGCTAGCTTAATATCATTGCTATTAAAAAAATACATTTTATAAATGTTTTCTTACAATCGGTGTACCTAAATAAACTAGAAATAATTATGTATACTTAATTATATTTTAACAAACGTGTTCTGCCTATTTACAAGCGCTTTTTTAAAGTCTACGTGAATAAAAACCTTTGTTTATTTTTATCTACTTCCACACCAAGTAAAAAGAAATTACGTCGAGATATCTTAAAACAACAATAAAGACTTGGGCTCATAAGGCCGAAGAAGCCAGAGCCGCAAAACTGGATTTAAAAAAAAAAACGTAACAAGTATTTTTTTACCATTTCGAACTTAATAATTTGATTTGATGGAATAGCATCTATTTTCAGCCGTTTCTTGAATGCACCAGAAACACTTGCAAAATCTTCTAAGCCACAAATACCGTGTATTTTGTGACTTTACCGGGAACGATATTTATACATTTTTGTTTTAATTTCTCGTGTTTGGGAAATCTAGAAAAACAATACCATTAAATACGTAACGAATGGTTACCCTGTTGCTGAACTTAGCCAAAATATAATAATAATAATCTTTATTTCACTCAAATACACATAGTTATTACTAATTAGTACATAACACATTACGCAAAATCGTTGTCGTGCTGCCCTCCTAGATAGGCTACTAATTAGCCTGTATTAAGGGGAGACAGTGCCGTATCCGAGAACGTAAATTAAGGTGTTTTTCGCAATAGATCAGGTGAAGTGCTAAAAAGGTACATACTACAAACTAGGTTACAATTTTTTTTTTATGTATTACTATTGAATGCTAGTGTTTACATGCGTGTGTGTGTGTGCGTGTGTGTGCGTTTTCGTGCGTGTGTGAGTGTGGGTGTGTTTATGTGTGGGCCACAGTTATAGCAAATGAATTAGAATAGAAACATTACAAGATAACACTTACTTGTGAAAAGGTATACCACTCCCCAGATGACTCTCGCTTTTACACCCTTTCACGCAACAAGTTAAAACCATATTTAACCAAATTGGAACTGAGATTGGAACACAATACGATAAATAATTTCAAACTAAACGTTTGCCATATTTGTTTACAAATTGAGTGTGGTAAACGTCATTTCTTATAAATACTGCTATTGAATTTACTAAAACCAAATTAAATGTATTTAAAAAGCTATCAAAGAATAAGACGTAGTTTAAAAAAACGTTGTGTACGTCTTAAATAAATAAAAATTATTTAATTATGGTTATATGAAAACATAATCCTAGGAGTTTAACCAAAAATTCTACTATTTTATACGTCAAGTAATAACGTCAAGTAGTAATATTTTTAGGCTGGCCATCTGTTCCTGTTCAGAATCCTGCACTTGAGCCTCTCAAGTGATCCGTTTTTTCTATTGGTACACTACAAAGAGAAATGGACTGTAACATAAAAACTTTGAGTTCATTTTAGTTTGAACTAAATCTTGGAGTGCGCAATCTTGTTATATTATAATATCTTTGATTCCAACATAGCGCTTCGCTTATATCGCTCCTTGAATACAAAAGGGACACAAATCAAAATCCATAAATTTTACAGGACAGCCAAAACAAATTTTTGATCCTACTGTATTTTTATAATATTTCATATATTTATTGATTATATATAAGATGTTAATATATCATTAGATGCGTATTTTTTAGCTCTATCTATCTACAATATAAAGAACAATGTCCACTTTTGACCTGACTATGTATAGAAATGACATAAATCTTAAAATTCAGCTAATTTAATTGTAAATTAATTACGCTGATCACAATTTTAAAAGAAACGCAGGAAATAAAGATATTTTAATATTTCTCTAGGTCAAGAGCAAACGTATTTACCATATTTTGAACGCATCTCAACAGTATCTCTATATAGTCTGTGATCTCAGCTAACCCAAAGATATTACAATATAACAAGATTGCGCACTTCAAGATTTAGTTCAAAGTAAAATGAACTCAAAGTCTTTAAGATACAGTCCATTTCTCTTTGTAGTGTACCAATAGGAAAAAACGGACCCCTTGAGAGAGTCTCGTTTTGGAATCTGTCCCTGTCTAACAGATGGCCAGCCTAAAAATAACTTACTTGACGTATAAAATAGTAGAAGTTTTGGTCAAACACCTAGGATTATGTTTTCATATAACTATAATTAAATAATTTTTATTTATTTAAGACGTACACAACGTTTTTTTAAACTATGTCTTATTCTTTGATAGCTTTTTAAATACATTTTATTTGGGTTTAGTAAATTCAATAGCAGTATTTATAAGAAATGACGTTTGCCACACTCAATTTGTAAACAAATATGGCGAATGTTTGTTTTGAAATTATTTATCGTATTGTGCTCCAATCCACTTCCAATTTTCTTAGAAATGGTTTTAACTTGTTGCGTAAAAGGGTGTAAAAGTGAGGGTCATCTGGGGAGTCGTATATCTTTTCACAAGTAATTGTTATCTTGTAATGTTTCTATATTTTGGCTAAGTTCAGCAACAGGGTAACCATTCGTTACGTATTTAATGGATCGTTTTTCTAGATTTCCCAAAAACGAGGAATTGAAACAAAAATGGATGAATATTCTTCCCGGTAAATAATAATCTGATATTTATTTATTTATTTAAGGTCAACCAACAATTGTTTGCACGATACATTTATAAAATACATTAAATATAGCAAGTTATCAGGTGCAACAATTAATAATAGGTTAACACCGCATGCACTAGTTACAGCTTAGAATTAATTAAGCCTAGAACATTACATCTAATAACAAATATCAAAAATATGAGAACTTAAAATTAAATATATTATAAATTGAACTATATGGCATACATCATTACAAAATTATAAGTATTTATTATGATTGATTAACATAAACAATATGGAACACTAAATAAAATAGGGAAACCAATTAAATCACATTTGACCTGTATCTTTATTTATGAAGGCTTTTATATATTTACCCATAGTGTCATGATGAACATCTACCAAGTCACTGCATCCATTGAGGGCTTTACATAACCTCGCCACTGGCGAGTTTGCACCCAGCACTGTCCTTCGTAATGGTGGGCATAGGGGTGTAATGTTATGCCTAGGGTATCTACCTGGAGCTCGGAATCGGATATGACCAAGAATATTTGGGCAATCTATAGTATTTCTTAGTACTTTAAATATGAATAAGGCATCTGTAATATTTCTGCGGTTAGATAATGACAACATACTGAAATACTGTAAACGGGTTTGGTAGGAGGGTAGGCGCTTGGATTTCCCTACACTGAAAGCAAGATGCCACAAGAAACGTTTCTGTACACGTTCTAGTCGTAGTATGTGCGTCGCGAAATGTGGTCTCCAGACAACGCTGCAATACTCTAGGATATTACGTACTAGACTGTAGTATAACATTATCTTGGTGCTGCTTTCACGGAAACCTTTGGTATTGCGAATTAGAAACCCTAACATTCTTGATGCCTTTTTTACAGTGTTTTCAATTTGGGGAATGAAACTGACCTTTCTATCAAACTGTACTCCTAAGTCCCTAATTGTCTCGACTTCTTGTACTTTGTCTTGATTTATGAAATATTCGGTGTGTATATAGTTATTTTTTCTTGTATATTTTACGTGATAGCATTTTTTCGGATTTAATTGCATTTTGTTGTTATTACACCATTCAATAACTAGGTTAAGATCATTTTGCAGTAATTCATAATCTTTTGTAGTTTCAATCAGACGTGCAATCTTTAAATCATCCGCGTACATAAATGATTCCGAAAAATTTAAAAGTTGGGGTAGGTCATTAATAAATATGTTAAATAGGATGGGTGCTAGGTGCGAACCTTGAGGTGCCCCTGATGTGATTTTTTGAGATGCAGATTGGTAGCCGTTAACTACGACATAGAACTCACGCTCCACAAGGTAAGATTTAAACCATTCTCTTAACGACCCAGTCACCCCATAAGCTTCAAGTTTGTAAATTAATAGAGAGTGGGACATCTTGTCGAAAGCCTTACTAAAGTCCGTATATATAACTTCAAATTGCTTACCCTTATCTACAGCTTGGATTAGTGACTCCGTAAAATTTACTAAGTTAGTAGATGTTGATCTCGATGCAACAAAACCATGTTGACTATCTGAAAGGTACTTTCTAAAATGCTGTTGAATATATGGACAGACTATAGATTCAAAAATCTTTGCAAACGTTGATAGGATTGAAATTGGCCTGTAATTGCAAATGGCTTCTTTATTGTCCGATTTATGCACCGGGACTACTTTGGCTTTTTTCCATTCCGTCGGAAAAATTCCCGAGGCCAGGGAGGAGTTATAAATTATTTGTAGCGGGGTAGCCAAAGCGGAAGCGCATTCATAAATAAATGCAGGTGGGATGCCATCAGGACCAGGCCCTTTATTAATTTTAACTCCTTTTAGTTTTTCCAGTAAATAGTCTTGGTTAATCGTTGGACGAGTCAAGCAGTCACTATTAATATGTAGCATTTGAAGGTAACTTGAGTCGCAGTTAAGGTCTTTATCATTGTCAGGCGTGTATGCTCTTGAGAAATGGGTAGCAAACATTTCACAGATATCAAAACCATCAGATGTTACAATGTGTCCATCAGTCATAGTCATTGGGTACGAACTAGATCCACCGCGTTTTGTCTTTACATAATTCCAAAACAGTTTATTGTTAATTTTTATATTTTTTTCTATTTAAATAAATATTGTATAAATTCATTGCCAGTTTATCACACCGCTTAGATATCAGCTTCAGCTCAAGCTCGTCCATAGGGTTTTTGTATGTTCTAAAACGTAACCTTATTTTATTTTTTTCTTTTAACGATTTAATTAATGATTTATCGAACCACGGTGGATAATGATTATTCTTTGGTTTCCGATTAGGCACAAATTTTGCAATAGCATTATGTAAATGTGTGTAGAATATCGCCAACATATGGTCGACATCTTTACTATTTTTAAAAAGTTCATGCCAGTCATGTTCATTTAGATAGTTGTTTATTTCCGCGTAATTTGCTTTATAAAAGTTAGGCCTACTGCTAAGACTATATGGCAGAGCACATTTTTTTACTGATGATAGAGATATCTCAAGTGGGGGATGTAGTTTGTCAATGACAGTAAGAGAACAATTGGATTCGTTTACTGAGCATTTTGGCATCGTGGATAGTACGAGGTCCAATATACGCCCTGAGCAGTTCTTAACACGATTATGTTGTACCAACTGATTTATATTAATGAAATCCAAGAGACTTTGACAAGTTTTTGGTAAGGACATATTTTCAGCATTAATCCCCCAGTCAATTACACCTAAGTTAAAGTCTCCCACTAAGCATACAGGGACATCTGTTAAGTCTGTTACTCTGTTGAATTGATCAAAGAAATGTTCTAGCATGGTTGGACATACAGGAGGCGGGAGGTAAACTGCACAGAGAGCTATTAGATGTGATCTGTGTGATGTAGAAATGTCAATAGTGACCCAGAGATCTTCACATTTACTCTGCCAGTGTTCAATACACCTAGAATTGATATTTTTATTAACTGCAATTAAAACTCCCCCACCGTCTTTATGGTTATGAAATCCAGATTTTTCCCTATCCCTTCTATATACCTCATATCTGGCATCAAATAGCTCGCTGTTCAGAATAGTGCTATTTAGCCATGTTTCTGTCAATACTATTACATCGTAATTCATACAGCATAGGTTACGATAAAATTCATGCGTTTTTGTTCGCAAGCCCCTACAATTCTGATAATAAAAAACATAATCTTTGAATTTTATAAGTTAAGAGACTAAATCATGCATAAAATTAAACTAAAAATAAAATTAAGACTATAACACTTATACAATTTTGCTCAAACCTCCTTTGCTTTTGATTTGAATTAATTGGGCGCCGTCGCTTTTTCTCACAAATATTCTACCATTTCTTATCCACACATATTTATAGTTCATCTCTTTGGCTTTGATCCTTGTAGCAGCGTGGAGGGCTCTGTTGGTAGGCGACAGATGTTCCGCAACGTAGACAGGAGACTTTGGTCCAGCGTATCCAAGATGGGAGCAGTTTAGTTTTTCAAGAGGGTTAGCTTGGTTGTATTTAATAATGGCGGCAAGTAGTTTATCACGCGTTCTAGGTGCAGCTTACTGAACGATTATGGAGCGAGGACGGCTGCTCGATGGATTAATCTTAGCAGTACGAGTGCAATGTAAGATATCATTCTCATTGATTTCGCAGTTCACTACACGTGCTAGCTGAGTTATAACATTGTTCAAGTTTTCATTTTTATTTTCGGGTACACATTGCACTTCCAAGTTATTTGCTCGAGACTGCTGTTCCAAGTTAACTAGTCTTTCGTTAAGATCCTCCACAATGGACTTAAGTTCTGCATTTTCAGACTCCAAGTTCTTAATAATCTTATTAGAATTCTTTTGTTCCTTTTTTACGTCTTCAAATTCCTTATTTATGTATGACATGGACTCACCAATTGCTAGTATTTCCTTTTTTATAGGCTCTAGTTCTTTGTTTATAGTACTGACAATGGTACTATTAATCTTTGCCAACATTTCAGTAAACTTTTGGTTCATTATATCTTCTATAACAGAGTGCAAATCGTCTTTTTCGGTAATTCTTGAGGGGGGTGACGGGGAGGGATAACCAACTGCTGGTCTCTTCGATCCTCTACTAATAGAAACGTTACGGTTTGGAGTAGAATCATCGTTGCGTATTTTCGACCCACTGCTGGTACATAACGAGCATTTCCAGGTTTTGATTGGAGTTTCCCTGAGGGAAACGCATGCATAGTGGAAGCACTTCTCACAAATAGAGCATTTTATGGACTTTTCATTTAGGTCCATTTCATTTATATTTGCACAGCAACCCCATTGAATAGTTTTATTAGCCATCTTTATTTAAAACAAAACCACTAAAAACTTTTTTTTTTATTTTATTTATTCTTCTTAGAAGCAAAGCAACGAAGGTCCAAAACGTTTGTCTTTACTGTTGGTTTATCTTTGGCGCAACTGGTCGCAAGCCTTATCAGTTGTCGATGCAAGCGATATTCACGGTAACGCGCACTACACAGATTCGCAAATTATTTGCACTGCGCGTAAAAATGCTTAATCACTCACTTGGTTGGTTATTCGTTTATATTTCGACTTATGGCAGTTAGTTCGTATTAATGATGAAATCCCTTATTTCCGCTGGTTTTTTTAAGTATAATGCACTTCACTGATGTACTATAAGCACTGTGATATAAGTTCTTGCTAATTAAATTCGGATTTGAATATAAAATAACTAATTATACACGGAGCAAATAAATACGTAAGTCAGCTGTTCGGATGCCATATGCCAGGGCAAAGACTATATAGCAATTAACTGTTTTATTACAAATAACATTCACATTTGTTTCAGAGTTTTTGCACATTGACACAAAATACTATTGCCACTAAGCATACCTACTCGAGATTGTTGCCTCTTACAACAAACGATTTTTCCAACCTGTCGTAATGTATATTAGGTATTTTATACCTGCGTAATAATTGTCTGCTGTGTGGTGACGGCGACAAATATCAGAATCAGAATATCATCACCCCATCTCATCCCGTGGGGGGCGCAGAAGTCGACCCGAGGGAATATCTACCAGAGGACGGGAAGCAGCTTCCTTCTGAGTACTACGACCATCATACTGCGATCGCCAACCCGCCTGCCAAGCGTGGCGATTATGGCATATCCCCTCAAGATGATTCTTGAGGGAGGCTTGTCCAGCAGTGGACTTGTTTAAGCTGTAATGATGATGATGATGATGAATAATTGTCTATTTCACTATATCTAACACTAAAACGAGGCTACTGTTTCCTCGTGTCAGTGTTTGTTATGAGTAAATAGGTAAGAAATAGACAATTGCTACACTCTTAATAATAACAAAAGATATAAAATTATCTCAGTTGTTTAGATTAAGCCACTTAGAAGATATTTTCAATTAAGGTAGTGAGTATAGTACTATCCGTGGAATAAATTAAAAAATCGGGCCTGTAGTCTATTAGTATAACCTGATTTTCACAATCTAATCTATATTGAATATATGTATTACAATAATTATCCTAGAATACTATAGCCGACTGACACAAAACACTTGTTGCGAAAAAGAATATAAGTAAATAAAACATATAATATACTTGAAAACCATTTGGATACATTACGAATATATAATATTTGGAAAGTCTACTGCCTTTGTCCAAAATATCTACCACTACTCACACTTACATTAGGCGGGAATTGTACTATAAATAATTATATAATTTCCTAAACGTTTAAAAAATCTACAAATAATCTTGGTATAATTTAAAAGTAAGTAAGTAAGAAAGTATAAGTAACGAAAACATCTCGAATACGTATACCTAGGTATGCAGTGGGGCGAACAGTAACTTTAAAAGCACTGCACAGGTAGTATGATTATACTTCAAAAGTAAGTTTATTCATTCTCATAAAAACAAAATTTTAAATTTGGCGCGTTAAAACATTCGCATAATTCCACGACGCATGGTCACTCTATGAGAAGGAGATGCCATCCAAAAAAGCGCCTTCTTGCTCGGGCCGTTTTTGCTCCCTCAGTGCGCAATCTTGTTATATTGTAATATCTTTGAGCTAACCTTTTTCTAGGACGTTCCATTTTACATACTGCTACTTGACTTTAAACTCAACTCTGTTTGTGAGTTTTATACATTATTTTACGTTTTATTTAATCAGTAAGTATTTCTATACATATACATCTTTTTAAAGTACAGGATAATTAAATATAACATAATAAATTAATTAATTAATCATGCAGTATGTTATTAAACGCGCACAAGTGAAACGGATTTTTTAACATATGACAATGACAGTTCTACGATTGGCATCGACGTAGTCCAAAGAGTAGTTATATTAATATATACGGGAAACGCAGTCCTTCGTTGTTGCGTTTGCCAATCGTTGTTTACTGTGCCATGTGTTTAGACCATAGCAATGTGCTACAAACTTATCTGACCCGGTGGCCAAAAGTAGAACTAACGAGCCAGTTTGAAATGTCAATCGGCCTGTTATTCCATGACATTCCTGCCATTGATTGTTTGTTGCGCGTATTTATTTTTCTTTATGTGGTTTTTAATAGTGAAACATGCTGAAAGCTTTAAAAAGTGATGCGAGGAACGTTATATTACAAGTATTGAATTATATGAAGGGAAAAAAACGCCTTCAGGCACCAATTATACCCTTCAATAAGTTGCATGAACGCGTAGCTGCAGCTACAGGTTAGTGTTGTCAGCTTCTGAAAAAATACGAAACTCCCCCTCGCACTCTAAATTAAAATATATATTTTTAAATATTATTTATTTATTTAATTTTTGCTATTTCCTTTGTAGGTGTCCGGGAGCGATTTGTAAGAAAACTTGTGAAAGAAAAAGAGCAAGCAGATGCAAAAATTTATAGCAGATCAGAATATTAGTAGATCGAATTCTTAAATCCTATCATTGATTGCAGAAGCTTTTCATAAAATAACAGTCAATGAATGGCAAAAGCATTACAATCATGTAAAAAATATTGAAAATGTGTATTGAAAAAGGGATGGATACTTAGACGAGCCTTTCATCATTCATTTAGGTAGAGAAAGTGAAAGTGAAAGCAGTGATTCCGATAATGATGATGATGATGATGAAATGACTTCTGAATTAAACCATTCCGGGGACATAATAATACCTGCAGTATCTCCGTTAGAGAACAATCAGCATACATTTTATGTAAATGTTCATTATTTTATGTAAATTATTGTATAAAAATATAAATATTTGTAATGACAGTATTTGTTTGCTTTTTAGTGAAGTAACATTTACGTTACAATATGCATATTATTTTTATCCACTTTATTACAAAAAATAGTTACTAGCAACACTAAATGCGATAACAGCGACGCTGCCATCGGGCCAGATAAGTTTGCGGAACTGTAAGTATTCCTATCTAAACTTCGAGCGTTAATGATAGGTCTAGCACATTTATTTCTTTATTTTATATTTGATTAATGGCAAATCCTACTAAAAGACAAACATAGGGATGGCGATCTGAGATCGATTCATCGAAAAATCGATTTTGCAGGCAAAAAAGTCGATGTTTTTAATCGATATGAAGTACTGGATCGATACGTCACCCTTTAAAATCGACATTCGATTTTTTCTGATTTGATATTAACCATGCAATTAGTTGAAGGTGCCCGTATTACAAGAGTGCTGCCGGTAAATTAACCAAAAACGCGCCGGCCAACTATTTGTGTGACCCATAAATAATAATAATAATATCTAGGGACAATGTCACACAGATCATCCTAGCCCCAAACTAAGCAAAGCTTGTACTATGGGTACCAGGCGACGATATACATACCTACTTACACATATAGATAGGTAAATACTTATATACATAGAAAACATCCATGACTCACAAACAAATGTTCGTGCTCATCACACAAATAAATATTTGCACTTACCGGGATTCGAACCCAGGACCACCAGCTTCGTAGACAGGAGCACTACCAACTAGGCTACGGTGACCGTCAAAGGTTAGTAAATAGTTGTTCTGAGTCTGGATGTAATTTGTGTCTATTATGTTTGTAAAGTACCCCGCGATACAGGGATTATGCTACAAAGTGCGAGCGTTGTCTTTAAAAAAAAAATCATTTGAATTAAGATCGATTTTTTGGAAATCGATCTTTTAGACCCCGATATTTTTGGGGTTCGATTCATCAGGTCACGATTCGAATCGATTTAAAAATCAATCTCTTTCGGAAAGAATCGCCATCCCTAGACAGACAGTTCTATTACTTATAATTACCTATTACTCACTAAGGCAAGCAAAGGCCGGCGGCTATTATGCCAAGAAAAGTAAAATTAATATTTTCTGGACTTCGTAGCGTTTATATCGTAAAAATGACTTTATGACATCATTTTATAAACTCACAGGTAGCCTTTCTGCTAAATCTTATAACTATACATACATTTTCACTATCAGGTTTTTAAATGTATGGAAAGTGGTCATTGTTCTGTTTCCTATTAAGAAAAAAAAGCATAAAAGTCCCTTTTGCATTCAAAATTTGAACCAATATTATAAAAAATATGTCAAAAATTAAACACAGTTTTACAAATCAAAATGGTTAATTGTAAGTACCTTTTTGGTAAAAAACCGTACCTATCAAAAAGTTTAATCTTATTACTAGGTAAAAACATAAGTGAATAGACACCAGGAAAACATTATATTAAAAAATCTTAACTTATTATTAAGTAATATAATTGAGATCAACTTTGTACGTAACTATTATTCAGTAAAATTAAACATCTCTCTAAAACAAGAAGTAACTGTAAGAATGATAGAAAAAAACAAGAGATGACACTGTAATAATCATTATCAAAATATACATAAAATAACCATATTCATTAATAAATTCCCTAAAAAACTCAAAAAATAATCAACTGACGACAATTTGTCTCTCTTTAACATTAATAATTTAAACAAAACAAAATACGAGATCAGTTCTAAAGACACATAATTCAGTAGCGAAATGTTATAGCTTATATGTAATAATACTATTGCACACTAACAATCTAAGTAGTCTTACGAAATCACAGTTATAAACAATTTAAGGCACTTTTTACGTAAACTATTTTAAGTTACAATTTATAATCGTTATTTATTATTGTTATGTAAATGTTTGTATGAAATTTACAAGTCTTTATTATCAAAAGGAACTTTTAAAATTAACTATTCTAAATTTTATCACAATTAGTTATCTATTATTAAAATTACAAATTTTCGTAAAAGCTTTGGAAATACTTAGGAATGATATTTTTCTCAATAAGGTTAAGAATACCCTGTTTTTTACTTTAATTTATTTTAAGTTTTTGTTTGTACAGTTTTTTTGGCGCTATAGGATTAGCAGACCTTCTTTTTGTCAGCGTGGCTACCGAGGTAAACTCTTCAGTTTCGTAAGAAATCTTGAAGAAAAATTTGTTCTCATAAACTCGATGGACTTTAATAGTTTTATATCAGCCCATTTGACTTATTGATTATGACTGATAGATGGCTGTGTTTCTATATAAGGCGACTGAGTATCCAAATTGACTGGCAGATTATCATTGATGAGTAAGTGAGGTTCTACACGAGAAGGGCCCGGTTGGGGTGAAATACAAAATGGTTTGGCTGTATGTCTCCTTCGGAATCAGAAGATCTTCCATGACTAGGTAGAAAGTAGGGATCTTCAACACTCACAAAAATCTGCAATTCATGAACTACTGGATGTTGATGATCGGCTGGAATTGGTATCAGAGTCATTATCAGAGTCGCTTGAACTGCTACTCGAGTCACTTTTGTTCAACAACAAATACTAATGAATGAATGCAAAACGGACGTTTTCAAAAATACGGCACTTTTGTATTACAAAATATGGTTACAAATACTAATGTTAGAATGCCAAACGGACGTTTTCAAAAATATGGCACTTTTGTATTACAAAATATGGTTACAAATACTAATGTAAGAATGCAAATTGGACGTTTTCCAAAATATGGCACTATTGTATTATAAAATATGGTTACAAACACTAATGTTAGAATGCAAAATGGACGTTTTCCAAAATATGGCACTTTTGTATTGTAAAATATAATCACCCTTACCTGAAATTTTGAATCCAACACAGACGTATTTTGGATTGTGGCACTTTTTCACGCAACTGACGAGCGTTTGCGTTGAATCTCCGGGCGCAACTCACAAAATGGCGGTTTTGCACTGACATTACCTGTCAAAGTGAGCTATTGCAAAAATGATGGGAGTTTTTTTTCACTATAAAATATAGTCGGTTCAGGTGTCATTTTTGCAATAAAACAATTTTCATTTTTTTTCAATTGTGGCCCTTTTGTATTCATGGAGCGATATACTCTCTGAATATTTTTTATAAACGTCATGTAATTTATTTTTGACCAAATATTTATCTGTGGAGTGATGTTATTGCTCGGAGCTGAGTATTACCTGTAGCTTTAAATAAATACACTTATTCTTTGGTTTTCAAATAGTATGATGAGGTTTATGAGGTATTCAGTTAACCTAGCTAGATTCCTCGGATGTATCTAGTGTCTACCTAATAATAATAATACTTTACGGCCATCTTGCCCACAAGAAAACCATAGTGATTACATTTTATAGAAAAACTATTTTCGTTTGTGTTGTGAGTCTTATCACAAACTCAACATTGCCGAAATCGTGTGCCTACGCCACAGAGGCCATAACCCAAAATTCAATAGATAGATTTGAGGTTCACCTCCAAGTGTTCCTGATTGCTATATAATATGAAAACAATATGTAGAATATGTCTAGCGGATAACGTTACTATGTATCATATTGTTAACACGGAGCTACAACATGTATTTGAGAAGCTGACAGAAAATTTGGTAAGTACTAACAAATACCACGTGCGGAACTGTATCCCTCAGTGATAGCTTGTACCCATACTAATAATCCACTCTCGTCTAGTTTCCCTATCTAATGGCTACATAGCCACGCTCAAAATGGTGGTCAATATGTATGGAAACGGTGAATAGTGGTTACCCAAGCTATTGTATAGGTTCTAACCCTATGTTTTTTGCTTAACCTAGATGTAAGTAAAGACCAAGTATAAGATACTTGTTTTGAGGTTAATGGCCTAGCAGGAAGTGCACTGGATTGCACCAAGGTCTGAAGTGGATAGGTTGTTTGTCCAAACATGTTCATCAGGCCAGCAGAAGTTTTATAATTTTCTATTAAGTATTGTAATTTTTGAACTGTGAAGAAAACAGTTCCAACTTGTCATCATGGCTCCATAGTGACTACAATGATTCTGCCAATGTCAACAATTTGACTAAGGGGAAAGAACATAGAAAACATATACACATGTTTTCTTATAATATAACTATGTATATATTAGTTGTTGGGCATTGGTGTGTCTTTATGACACAAAGGCATCCTCCAGCACTTTCGAGTCTACTCTTTGCTGAGGTGTTCCTGCAAATAAGTTATTGAAATGTTGAAGGAAAATATTGTGAGAAACCTTTATGCCTGAGAGTTCTACTAAATGTACTTGATGCATGTGAAGTCTGCTAACCCGCACTAGACCAGTGTGCTGGACTATGGCCTATGCCGTCTCATTGTGTGAGGAGGTGTTTGCCCTGTAGTGGGACAGTATCATGATCATAAAAAAGGTGTAATACCTGAAAGTATTGCTTACTTGTTCTATAAATGCTCTTCTAAATATCCATTTCCACTTGGTGCAGGGAAAGCTGTTAAATATATTATACACTATTTGCCAACCCGTGTAGTAGATGACTCGAATAAACTTCGACAAAGTGTGATAAGTGCACTCTCAATGAACTCACTTAATAATACACTGGACCATATATTGGACATTATTACTTAAAAGTAAAAGAAGTGTACTTGAATAGAATAGAAATACTTGCATGGGCTTAAAGTTAAGTACTAGTGTATGTCGCAAATAATAGTACGTATATTGTAAATATATGTATTATTATTTGCGACAAACCACCTGATATCTCCAAATTATTTTGAAACTAATCTCATCTTAACTCTTTGCAACTACTCTTGAAAATGATTAATATAGTAAGACTCTTACATTACATAAAATTCAATATGAACCAACAACCCTTGTATATAAGAGTGAAGATTTACTACATTTGTCATCTATGAACTCATCAAACTATATTAAATCTGTTTTCAATTTAGAGTTTGGTCAGTGTATAATATAATTGATATTATAAAAATAATAACTATTCAGTATATAATTTGACTATCCTGCTTAAGTATACATATATGGTGGCACCATTGTATTAGTTCAGTGTTGACAGGCAGACCTTCAGGGATATGACTTAGGGGTAACACATGTATGATATCAATATTATTTTCTTACAAAACATTTTCCAGTTACTAACAGAAGCGAGACCGCTGCTGGCATGCTATATCTGCTACACTCGACTGAAACACTGTCACCAACTCATGATTAGATGTGTCCAGTCGGAGAAGATATTTATCCAGCTGATGGAAGGCAAGCAGGTAACTGTTGTAATATTATTTTTTATTGTGATAATCTGCAATTATCCAATATGATATATGGCAATTCTTCATGTAATTGGAATCATTTTATTTATTCTTTGTCTGAGTGTAATTTATGTGTACTATCTATATAATTAAAAGTATATAAGTATGTTTTTCAGTCTGTACTATGTCAAAAGTCAAAAGTTTATTTGTGACTAAGGCTGAGATCTATAGAGCGTACTTAGACTTTGCTCGAACTTTACTTACGGAAAACTTTGCTAAGTGTATGCTAAGCTTATACTTTGATTTGGTATTTATCGACTTTTTGACGTTAAGATTATGCTTAGCATAAGCTAAGACAGACAAAGTCAAAACACTAATTGTAATTTCGTTACATGCATTAACTTCTGTGTAAGTAAAGTCTGAGCAAAGTCTAAGTACGCTCTATAGATCTCAGCCTAAGTGTTGTACAGACCTTATCTAATAATAATATTAGGTACAAATTTCGCTCTTAGTGGCCTTTTGCAGGCATTGCTTTAATTATTAAAATTAGGAATAAATGTCCTTTATCTCAATTATGTCATTTGATTATATAATTCAATTTTTTTAGTGATATTAATATTAGTAATTTAAAGTTTGTCTCTATATAATGCAACGATAATCACTATAATAAACAATTGTCTAAAAAATCTAAATATACGTCTAGGGCATAATTCAGCATTAATTATAGGTACTAAATCTAAAACTAAATCTAAAATAATAAAACTAAATCTAAAATAAATTAAATAGGATGTTCATTAATTTGTATTTTCTCATAGCACCAAGTAAAATGTCAAGATAATTTTGATGTAAATATAGAATTTAAATTGGTTCATACATTTCTATAGAAATAATTATATTGGAATTAGGTATGTCGTTTTTCTAAATATTCTTTGTTGGAGTAAAAGCAGTTTTTTAATAAGAATGTTTTTAATTTTTTACCGAATGCTACAATGGGTTTAATTTTTTATGTCAGGTGGTAATTTATTAAATATTTTTATCACCATATAGTGTGGGCTTTCATTTAGCATTTTTATTCTAGGTGGTGGAAGATATAGTCTTTTTTTGTGACGTGTGTTTCTCGTATGGGTGTCTTCGACTTTTGTAAATTTTTCCATGTTTTTACGTACAAAGAGGCATATGTCTTGGATGTATATTGATGGTAGAGTCAATATATTGTATTTGATAAAGTAAGTCTTACAGCTTGTGTAAGAATCATAAGTCACATAGACAACAGTCTATGTGACTTATGATTCTTACACACTTCTTCTGCATTATAAACAGCTGATTCGCCTCCACACTATTTCCCCACAGCATAATGCCATACCTTAACCAGGAATATGCGTAAGCATAGTAAGCAGACAGGGCGGTGTTTGTATTAGTGTTTTCATTAATTTGGAAGAGTGCGTAAGTAAATTTCGATATTTTGGATTTCATTTCTGTTATATGTGTTTTCCAGTTTATATGTGTGTCGATGTGTAATCCTAGTAGGTTAAATGTTTCAACGGTTTCTAAAGGTGTGTTTTGGTAGGTTATGTTTGTGTTGAGGGGTGGTTTCTTGTAAGATCGGAATTGCATAGTTTTCGTTTTACTGTAGTTTATTTCCAGGTTGTGTTCTTCTAACCAGGTAGTGGCAGTGTCCAATGTTTCTTTTATAAGTGGGATTGGGTCCTCATTATTTTCACATTTTATTAATATTGAAATATCGTCCGCGAAAAGCACCGGTACAGTATTGTCTTTATTAAGTATTTTTGGAAGGTCGTTTATGTAAACTAAAAACAATATGCAGCCCAATACACTGCCCCGTGGAATTGCGCCAGTTAGTTGTATTGTTTCTGAACGTATGTTTACAATTTCATTCTTGTCTGTATCGTAGCTTTCTATTTGTACAATTTAAGTTCTATTTTGTAGATAAGATTTGAACCAATGGTAGGCATGTCCTCTAATACCTGATCCGTATAGCTTGTTTAGAAGTATATTATGGGGACATCCACCTCGCGCCGCGTGCGACGAAATACTGGCGCGTCTAAGACAAACATCATCGCGCGCCGCGCACCGCACACTTGAGGGCTTGAGGAACATACGTGCGCGCGCGGCGACAGCTATCTGGCACTGACACGATTTGTGAGGCGTTTGATATTTATATGAAGCGTGGTACTTGCGTTATGTATTTACATAGCAGCGCTGCCTCTGATTGGCTGTGTAATAAATGTTTAGTATTTTGATAAGATATGTTTGCGACTATAATTTGTATATATATTGGAGTAAATAAAATGATTTAATATTCAGTCTGGAATATCTAGTTTAACTAAGAACACCTCTCCAAATAATAAGAAGAAACCAAGAGCAACACCTAACAATATGATACGAGACTCTATCATATGCCTTTGACATGTCGAGTAGTAACCCTATTGCATGTTTTTTATCGTTTATGCTCTGTAGAGCTGTTTGCACATAGTTGTATACTGCTAAGGTAGTAGATTTTGATTTTCTGAATCCATTTTGTCTGTCATCAAGTATGTTATTTTTTTCTAAGAATTGATTTAGTCTAATGCACATCGCCTTTTCAAAAACTTTTGAGAAGGTGGGCAATAGAGCTATAGGCCTGTAATTGTTAGGTGAGAGTGTGTCGCCTTTTTTATGTATGGGTTTTACAAGTGATATTTTCAACGCATCCGGAAATTTTCCTTCGTTGAAACTTTGATTTACTAAGAGCGTGAGGGGAGTAGAGAGTTCAAGTGCGCATTTTTTCATCAGGATAGGCGGGATTTCGTCTATGCCACAACTATGTTTATTTTTGGTTGATTTTATAATTTTCGCAATTTCTATTTGATTCACAGGTTGGAGGTACATAGAATGAATTGGGGAGTTTTTAAGTGGTTGTCCTATAGGTTTTTTATTTGGTCGGTTATTTTGGCTTTCGCCTATTGTTGCAAAAAATACATTGAAATAATTTGATATAACAGTAGGGCATTTGGTAATTTTATTGTTTATATTTAACGATATATTATTATGATTGTATTTTTTAGTTTTACCATCATTTGTATTTATTATTTTCCACATGGTTCTTGTTTTGTTGTCTGAATTTTCCATCTGTCGTATGTATGCTTTTCTTTTTGAAATTTTAACACATCGTTTCAATATACGGCAAAATGTGTTGAAATATTTTCTGATTACGTGACTGTTTGTTTCATTTAAGATGACTTTTAATATTCTTTTATGATGGCAAGATTTTTTTAACCCAGTAGTTAACCAGCTTTTTTTTGTGATGGAATTAGGTTTTATTTTTCGTATTGGTATGTGTTCATTCAGGATTTCGTTAATTGTTAACATAAGTTGTTATAGTTTTTATTAATGTTCTTTTTGTGATCTATTATGTTTTCCCAGATTAAAGTTTTTAATGAATTTCTAAAGAGTTCCATATTGGAATTGGAAAAAAATCTTTTTTTTATGTACCATGTCTTACTTTTCTGTTTGGCGTCAAGTTTTAGTTTTGCATTTATTGCTTTATGATCTGAAATCCCGTAGTCCTGGACATTTGATTTAATTTCATCACTTTTGTAATTGGTAAATAATAAGTCAATACAAGTAGCGCTATGTTTCGTTACCCTCGTGGGTTCCTTGATTAACTGTCGTAAGTTATGTGATTGCATTCGGTCTAAAAAGTCTTGAGTTTGTCTATCATTTTTTTGAATATTTATATTAAAGTCCCCACCTAGTAAAATATATTTATTTCTGTCTTTAGTGTTGAATTTATGTAACATTTTATCTATCTGCTCATAAAAAATATCTATTTGTCGATCTGCTCTATATATTCCTGCTATTATACAGTTGAGCTTTGGTATCTCTATTGCACTAAATTCTATAATAAATTCTTTTGAGAGGTTGACAATATCAGTTCTTTCAACAAACTCTAAGTTTTTTTTCACAATTATGCAGACTCCACCACCTTCACGGGATTGGCGGCAGAATAGAGACGCAATTTTATGTTCTGGAAATGAGATAGACTCACAGAAATATTTCTTTTTCCAAACTTCGGATAAGGACAATATATCGATTTTGTGACTATTTATAAATTCTTCAATTAAATGTGTTTTGTTTCCAATACTTTGTACATTCTGATAAATAATGTTTTATTGATCACCGAAATGTCTGTACATTTTTCCTATTCCTAGGATAGTTTTTATCAAATATTGGTGAGTTTTGGTTTGACTGCGTGCATGGTTTTGGTGTGTTTCCTTCTTCTTGGGAGATGAAACTAGCATTTGCGGTGTTGTTATTAATGTTTTCTTATGGTTTTCCATTTATGTAGAGCGTGTTGTTTCTGATCATAGCATGTTGACCATTTTTTCTAGCAATCTGTAGGTTGTTTCTGAGTTCGTGTCTTTGTTTCAGAGTTTTTTGATCCATGAATATGCCTACCGCAAGTCCCGTGTTCTTGAAGTACATCCCATTGTCTAAGATGTATTTTGTCATTCTCTTACTTATTATCTCTATCATAAGTGGTCTTCTGTTTCCTTGTTTTCCTATTCGTTTCATATCTTCTATGTACGGATTTATATTAATGTTCATAATTTCGTTGAAGATTGCAGAGACACGAATATAAAGGTCTTCTTCCGTTTCGTAGTGTTCTTCGTATAGGCCGTAGAGTACAATTTTTTTCTCATTCTTTAACATGTGTAGTTGTTGTTCAATTTTTTCTATTTTGGTGTCAATATCGAGGATTTTTTCTTTAATAACTTCTTGTTCTTTTGGTATATTTCTATTTATTTCTAACTGGTTCTGGAGGTTTTTTAAGACTTTTTCCACTTCGTTCTTGATGGTATTTTTGACCTCTTGCAACATGGCTGTCTTTATGTTTTCTAATTTAGTATCAAGCAAGGTACTTAACCTTTCAATGGTAATGTTTTCATTCGGCATGTTTGGTTGGTTGATGGTAGAGTGACTGGTGCTCTTCGAGGTGTTAAATGTGTCTCCCATTATTCCATCGACAGATAAGTCTATATCAAACGCAACGTTGTTACTCTTTTTCCTCATAGTAATGTTCATTTTATCTGGGTTAATTTTATTGATTTCTGTCTGGGATTGACGGATAGGGGTGTTGGTATTATCGCCTTTTGGAAGTTTGCAAATACAAGCTTGACACTTCCATGTAGCTTTATCTTCTGCTGACATGTTACGAAGTTGTGGTTCTGTTATGTTGCTGCATGCTAAGTCATATATAAAATTACAGAATGTGAATTTAAGATATTTATTGTTTATTATCTTTTGATTACATCCCAGACACCTTAATACAGGCTCTGCCTAAATTGGGATCATTTGAAAGTGTGTTATTTGTCTCAGGATATTTATTGTATATTTGTTTCCATCCTGTGGACCACTACAAATGTTACAAAGGTTTTATGCGTGGAATGCAGCACCACCTTCCTGACTTGTTGCTGCTACTAAGACTTAAGCAGGAAAATCCCTATAACTCTTGAGAACAACACGAATCACGAACTGGCAAGGCGACGGTCTTAACCACAGCGCCACACGTGCAGTATCTTAGTATCTGCGGTTGAACACGCTACCACTATACCTACATTTGGCGTTATATGAGTAGTTTTCTGACAATGGATTTTTTGACTACATTATAATTATATTATTTTTAAATGTGAATACGACAATTTTGCAGCCGGAGCAAGGCCTCATAGCCAAGCTATCCAGTGTTCATACTCTGATCAGGACCCCACTGGTAATTGTGACTGTGGAAGAACAGAACATGAATGTTGCGGCAAGAGAGAGTCATACTCTGATCAGGACCCCACTGGTAATTGTGACTGTGGAAGAACAGAACATGAATGTTGCAGCAAGTGAGAGCCCGGAGAGCAGTTTTAAAGGTGCTTTAAATAAAACTTATGTGATTTCTTACCTATAATCTGTATACACCATATACACTTCTCGTCACGTAACAAGTCGTGCTGCTCATTATACACCATATGTAGGCGTATAATGAGTAGTATGAGTCTGACCCCAAATTTGATAGGTATTTTTGGTGCACTGTCAAGTTGCTCTGCCTTGGAATTGTACTCACAGCCGATACACATTGTATGTTGCCCCACAGTCCACTATTGGACGGCTTTTGACTGACACACCAATTCACGAAACATTTCACTAAACGATCTATTAAAATTGTGCTGACTCATTCCGCATACTATATGTGCTTACTGTAAGACAGCTATTCATACTGCGAGGGAACTATACAACTGTGACTGCTATACCAACCAAACGGTCGGATTAAGTCTCGCAGGACTGTGCTAGAAAGCCGCCAGTACAGCTACACCAGAGGCAAGCTCTATAGTTTGAATAATAAGACTATTAACATTTACCCTCTAAATCGGAATAAAGCTAAGACTAAATTAAGGGGTTATCTACGACGACACTGAAACCCTTATTGAAAACTAGTAACGCACACAAACACACACACACACACACGCTCGAACACACACATACACGCAAACACACCCACTCACGCATGCACATCTAATTGTTTAGATTTTATTTTCTTTAATTTTAGTCTTCTGAATTATTATTATTATTATGCTTCACAGTCTTCATTCGACGCGATGTATGTTACATGTTGTATTAGCGTTACCCAGCTTATACCTTGCACGGATTTTTAGAGGCATGTTCCCTTATTTTTAGTAACATATTTATTTTAATATGTGGGTCTACGGTCTACGGTAACTAGTTTGGATGCTGTACGATAATCTTCCATTATCGGCATGTGACGATGCACAGCATCTGTGAGAGTGCGTTGTATACCTCCCTTTGTATTTACACCAATTGCAACAACTTCCGGTTCCGACAGCGCCATATTGGTTATGATTTAAGCGCCATCTATAGCGAGTTGTCACCAGGGGCCGTGTACGCCATTTTGCCTTCATAGCGTCGTTACTTCTCAAACGAGTAACACCTCTCTAAGTGAATTTGTTTTAAACACAAATAGTTCACGTTTATAATAGTTCATAATTCGAGTGTTAAGATATCGCGTGTTTCGCTAGTCAACTATGAGTGATAGTGAAGTGGAAAATGTGCGTTCCGGAATGGCGGACTGCCCGGTCGTCGGTGGCGGCGATGGACCACCGGCGACTGCGCGTCGCGCAAGCGCTTCCAAACGAAGCCACTCGAGTGGCGATTCGGGATCATCCTATTCGGACTCGTCGGCCATAGAGGTAAAACGGAGAAGACGCGGTGAGTCCGATTTTAATTATCGTGACCTAGTTAATGAAGTTAGAGTTTTAACAAATACTTTGCTACACAATGTTGGTCTACCCTCTCAAGTAGATAATGTTAGCACGATGTACCCTGTAACGTCCTTGGCACCCGGTCGGCACCCGAACCGACGCCGGGTCCTAGCAGCCATTCATCTGCTATCGATTTTTGTTTGCAACGCCCTGCGGCCCCCGTCGCTTCGTGCGTGGTTGAGCCGCGGCTTTTAAGTCTTGGTCACGTACGGACTGCACTGAAGAGCCCTTTTTTAGATGTTAATGCTAGTGACGAATTATATAGTGAATTAAGTCAACATCATGATCACGTACGGGAGTTAACCGAGATTCGGTTAACTCCCGTACTTTAGTGTTTGAAATTGATACAAAAATAAAGGAACCTTCAGTTCCTAAAACATCTATCGAAAAATTACAGATATTAAAAGATATTCAGTATTTGGCAACAGTGAATGGTGTGAAGTGCATTATGCAGACACACAAAATCTTTATAATTCGTCACCGGGATTTTTTGAGCTGGACATTAATGACGAATTGAAGACGTATGACTCATCACGTTATCTAGCTCACTCGGATAAAGCATACGCTGCGTTAACGTCATGTGTGCTTAAACAACGCGACGTTTTGCAAAGTTCCCTTCGTTCCCTATTACAATGGGCTCGGGAAAGTGACGTATCATATGACAGTTTACGTGAGAAAATTGAAGAGTTATTCACTAAGGGTGATATATTTAACGTCTCTTCCGAACTACTTCAGCTTATTTGTGGTCACGGAGCTGAAATCATTCAGTTGAGGCGAGATGCCGTAGTCAACTATGTACGAGACCCTCTTACAAAGGTGGCGTAAAATTCCACCCTCTTGTCAACACCTTTTTAATGCTGAGTAACTGACTGCAGTACTCGAAAAGGCTGGGGGTGTTAGAAAAGTTTTCTTTCCTTTGAATAAAAGAGGCTCATGTGCTCCAGCTGCACAAGCTGTCCCGAGCAAGCCTACACACCGCCCCCCGCAGGGGCAAGCTTTTTACCACGCTCCCTCCCAGGGACGTGCGTGTCAATACGTACCCGCGTAGGGTGCCTCGCATGGCTCTTGTACGTCAACAAATATTTCACACGTTAATAAACCCTCACTAAGTGCTTACCAGTCAAGACCTCCGCACAAGCGTGGGTCTAGTGGATTATCCCGTGGGAAGCAAGCATCCGAGTGGCACCTTCTTCGGCCCGCACTGATAGAAGTTTTTCAGATATTTGGGACTCCTCAAATCGATCTATTTGCCACAATGGATACGAGGGTTGTACAGAAGTATGTCTCCCACGATTGTCGAGATAACTCGGCGCAATTTTGCAACGCGTTCAGTGGCCAATGGCAGTTTCAACTAGCTTGGGTGTACCCACCACCGAGCTTACTGCCACAAATACTGCACCACTTGAACGGGGAACAGGGTGTATACCTGGTGGTACCACCAATGTGGAAGCGAGCGTTCTGGCTTCCCGACCTCCGTCGTCGAGCACTTTGCAAATGCATAAGGATAAAGAATTTACGCTCGATGCTTATCGATCAGAGCACGGGCCTCCCACCAGTGCAAGTTCAAGATATGGAGCTGTTTGTCTGGAAAATTAGGGGTGGAGTGAAATCATAGACTCCTGGACCGACGCAGAGAGAGCCTTGCTCCGATCTAGCTGGAGAGAATCCACCCTGAAGACCTACAAGCCCGCCTGGGCAAGGTGGACCAGGTGGTGCAGTGAAAATAATTTTGTAACGGATTAATAGCGCAGCGTGACTTATTGAATCAAAGTTTACAACAATTCGTGAACTGGACAGCGTCTGCCGGGACAAGTTTGTCTGCAGATAACATATTTGATAAAATTAACTAGTTGTTTCAACCTACTTGCGAGTTTCACAAAACTAGTGACGAAATTATGCAAATGGTGTGCGGTAAACGGGCCGAGTACATTGAGAATCGCAGGGAGCGTATCCTTGGCGAGCTGCCCAATAATAATCTACGAGAGGGTTTGCGTAAAATTCCTCCTAGTTCTAAACATCTCTTTGATGAGAATCGCAGGGAGCGTATCCTTAGCGAGCTGCCCAATAATAATCTACGAGAGGGTTTGCGTAAAATTCCTCCTAGTTCTAAACATATCTTAGATGAGAATCGCAGGGAGCGTATCCTTAGCGAGCTGCCCAATAATAATCTACGAGAGGGTTTGCGTAAAATTCCTCCTAGTTCTAAACATATCTTTGATGAAAATCGCAGGGAGCGTATCCTTAGCGAGCTGCCCAATAATAATCTACGAGAGGGTTTGCGTAAAATTCCTCCTAGTTATAAACATATCTTTGATGAGAATCACAGGGAGCGTATCCTTAGCGAGCTGCCCAATAATAATCTACGAGAGGGTTTACGTAAAATTCCTCCTAGTTCTAAACATCTCTTTGATGAAAATCAGTTACGAGTTTTTATTCAAAACACTAGGGGTATGGACAAATGGGTGCGGCCATGGTTTCATGCTGAGAAAGAAGGTCTATCGAACGGTCCAACCGAAGTTTCACGGAGGCTGTCTCTGAGCGTATCGGAGGCAGTGGCAGGCGCTGTGGGCTCCGCAGGCCTTTCTTGGTATAATCACGGGAATGCGCCTACCATTCACCTCCAAACCTGTGCTCGTCTATCCATCGACACAGGTTCTCCGTCGTTTCGAGACTCCTCAATCCCCAAATATGGCTCAACAGATCCACATGCTGTTGGAACAAGGTATGCTGGAGAAACCGGATCAACGGTGGCTCGGAGCCGGTTATTTCTCCACAATGTTTTTAACGAGGAAGAGCGACGGATCGTTCAGACCCATTTTCAACCTAAAGCGGCTGAACCAATATATTGTACCAATACTTCGAATAACATTGACTTAAATTCAATTTTTTTTAGTATAATATATTTTAAAAGCAATTTCTCTTCGAATTGCTAGAGCAGAGAAGCCACCGGGTTGGGGTCCGAGTGACGTGGTCATCTGGTTTCAGAATAACCCACCTGCCAATGAAACATTGTTTAAAGCCTCACGTAGGTTAGCTTGCATTCTACTCTTGGCTTAAGGCCGCCGGGTCCATGATCTTACCTTGCTCAAAATTTTGCCGTCACATTATATCGATGTCGGGGACCACGTCATTTTACGCCCAGCCTTTGGTTCCTAGACCGATACGGCCACACATAGGCGGTCGGGTTATAAACACATAGTTATAAACACGTCTCTCACAGATGCTGTGCATCGTCACATGCCGATAATAGTGCAAGTTTTATGCACAGCATCCCAATAAGGGCTCCTGGTGAGAGACTTCTATGGAGGCAAAATGGCGTACACGGCCCCTGGTGACAACTCGCTATAGATGGCGATTAAATCGTAACCAATATGGCGCTGTCGGAACCGGAAGTTGTTGCAATTGGTGTAAATACAAAGGGAAGTATACAAAGCACTCTCACAGATGCTGTGCATCGTCTCTGCTCAATAATACAAGTTTTATTTTTATGTAAAACTTGCACTATTTTAAAATGTTTTATGTCAATAAACTTATTGAAACATTTTAGATTTAGTATGAATCTTTTATCCCCGTCTGCTTTTGGTACTAACAACACTGAAGATAAAAATTCACCGGGTTCGTGATAACAGTACGATATTGCGTTGATTTGCCACAAATTTTAATACAATTTTCATATTCATGGTAATCTTATTCATGGTAATCTGAATTAGATTTAGGTTTTACACTTGGTTTACTAGTTTGATTGTGTAACTTCTTTGTCCATTAGTCGACTGATAACTGTTCCTCAGTTTTTTTAATCTTCTGGCGAATATCTTCTTCACTCCTCTGATGTTTTCTTTTTTTTCCCATCGTTATAATAACACAGTACACACAAAAAACACTTCACACTCGGACATAAAATAATAAACTATTTAGGCGACGTGTGAAGGCTTGGTACGGAAATGCTTTAATGATTTAAATTTAATATTCACACTCGGTCGTTTAAGAAAAGTTGGTAGAGGTAAGTGACATTAACTGACATCTACCCACATATTAAAATAAATATATTACTAAAAGAAAACTTACCTCAAAAAATCCGTGCAAGGTGCCCAGCACCTTGCACGGATTTTTTGAGGTAAGTTAACGCTATTACAATGTAACATAAATCGCGTCGAACGAACCTGTTGGCATAATGGACATCGAACTTCACAAAGTAAGTTCGTTGGATTTTCAATTATAGCTTGCACAAGCTCTACTGAAGTGAAGCAGGAACCGCTCCTTGAAGAGAGTGACGATGCCAGAGAGGAGTTCTCTCTGTCCGGAGACTGGGATTTGGAAGATGAAGTAGCGCTCAGGGAAGGTCAGTATTTTACTATCATAATTTGTCATCGGCATAGCAGGCGATGCAGTGATTAAAAACAACGAGTGTGCATTAGAGACAGAAGACACACGACTGAAGTAAAACTTAGATATACGAAATGTAACTGTCTATGACAGAAAGATAATGTTATATATCCTCCTCCTAACTTCCGTTCGCCTCGCCCGATCCCACTTCTCGTAACGGTCTCGTCACGTATTTCCCAGCTTTCTCGCCAAGTCAAGCGTGCGTAAAGAAGCGTTACTTACTTCATAAATAGAAGAAGCACGCGGTACCAAACTAGTTGAATAATTAGGTTCAGTTTGGAAGCAAAATGTATATCACCTGCACCGATGACTCCATTTTCTGGAGCTGGTGTTAAGCTGATAACCGTGGCTCGTGGCGGTGTGTGTGTGTGTGTGTGTATGTATGTGTGTACGTGCACACACACACCACGAGCCACGGTTTTCCGCTTAACATCACTATGATTGTGTTTTAAAATATATTTTGTAGACTAATTTCATAGGCAGTAAACATTGAAAGGTTTGCGCATACCAATGAAAGATGAAAATATTTTCTAATTTCCTACTATTTGCAACGTGTTTTTTCAGTAGTTGGGTTTTAGTATTGAATCATTTTAAATTTTAGCGTCATTTTATCCATTTTACAGTGCCGTATCCTGAATCAAAACCTTTAGCAGATACACATGTAGAGCAGGTTGATACGCGGCCGCCCATTAATCAGACACAATCAGTCCCGCAATCTACTCAATCGGATCATGATCTGCCACAACCCGAGTCTGACGATATGACTTGGTCTGCGCCAGAACTGTTAACAGATAGGCAAACCCAGGGGCGTGAATCTCTGTATGTGAGATCCGAAGAGAAAGGTGAGTATATTTAACTTATACTAGAGAACGCACTTGGTCGAAATTCAACCATTGAGGTTTTATTGTCTGAGTAATATTTATTTTTGTTGAAATAATTTACTTTCTATGCATATTATATAAAAACTGTAGCTTTCTGCACTCCTTCTTTATATGAATTAAGAAATTTTATTCGCTTAGAATATAGTTTACAGAATTAGATATATGGGTGACAATTTCGTGTACAAGCCATATTCTACCTATTAAAGTGGACCTATCGCAGCGAGTGATGACTTACGGAACAGAGACGTGGCACCAGGTCACCCAAAGACCAATGGAGAGGGCGATGCTTGGATCAGAAACGCTGAGATCCGCAGACGAACCAAAGTACCGACGTAGCTCGTACAATTGCCGCACTGAAGTGGCAGTGGGGGGCACATAGCCCACTCTGGGGCAAAAAGGTTCTCGAGTGGCGACCACAAACCGGAACACGTAGCGCCGGCAGGCCACCTCCAAGGTGGACCAATGATCTAGTGCGGTTCGCTCGAAGTGGCTGGATGCGGGTAGCACGGACTGGCGATCTTTTTTTTATTTTATTTTGTTGGAAAACCTACAGCTGTTGATATGTGATTAGCTATTTGTGTTCATATAATATAGAAAACCAATTACAGCTTTTCACCAATAGCCATACATTATAAAACTGGTACCTACATGTTTGCTTATATCTCGGAAACATACAATTGAATACATATCTTAAAAATATTAGTTTCCTTAGAGTTACTTATTACTAAAGAAATCAAGGCATAGCAACCGCTTCACTGTTTTTATGTTGGATGAATTAGGGTCTAAGTTAGGTTTCTTACATACCATGTTAAAGTTCCTACTTGCTCTCACTATGAACAACTGTTGTCGGTAATAAGTTGAAACAATTAGAATAGATAGAAGGGGATTGTGACGAGTTCTGCTAGGTACGTTAAAGTTTATTTTGCTTAATAATTCCGGACATTTTTTTTTCTAATTGGATATTATCTTTAGTAAGTATGAAATATCTGAGGTTTTCGTCGTTTAATAAGTGGCATTAGGTGAAATTTCCTACACAGTTCGAGATAGTTGTCTGACCGATATGGTACTTTTGCACGAAAACATAAATATTTTATGAAACGTTTGTGTATATTTTCAATTCTATCTATGTACAGATTATAATTGGGATTCCAGATTTCCGATCCATACTCTAAGAGATTTCTGACAAATGTGCAATACAGTATCTTAAACATTTTAATTTCGCTGAAACTGTTTGAGTTTTCTCATAATAAAGCCTAAGGAACTAGAGGCTTTAGAAATTGTTTTGTTTATATGAATATCAAAAATTAATTTAGAGTCATGTTAAACCCTCAAGTCACGTATCTCATTTAACCTGGGTAGTGTTTGACCATTCAAAGTTAGAATGATGATATTATATTTTTCTTGCGAGAGAAGGTATTTACTGAACATTTAGAAACATTCAGATCGAGCTTATTAATATTACTTTAAACCTCAAGTTGTTTCAAGTCAGCTTGAAATGCTTCAATGTCAGATGCAGAGAAGATAGTAGTATATATCTTCATTCGTCTACGAAACATAAGAGATTGGATGAACAAAAGGCACTGGCTAATGTCGTTTACATATATGATAAAGAGAAGTGGCCCTAACAAGGAACCTTGCGGGACGCCACTGGGGACACGAACCCAACTTGAGATGTAATTATTAACGACAACAGCTTGAGACCTATTATGAATATAAGAACTAAACCATCTCAGCAAATCCCCACATATTCCTATCCTATTTAATTTATGTAATAGTATACTATGGTTTATACGATCGAATGCTTTGCTATACTCTGTGTAGACAACATAAACCTGCTTACCTTTATTCGTAGCATTCGAGATGAAATCATTCAGCAGAACAAGATTCGACACTGTAGACCGATTTCTAAGAAAACCGTGTTGGGAAGTACTAAAACACTGTTTGAGAGTCGAATAGACCTGATTATATACTACTCTTTGTAACAGGTTTGCAATAACACATAATTTCGATATTGGTTCGCTATGATTCTGTACGTTAGTTTTGGGTCCACTCTTATGAATCGGCGAAATAAAAGCTGATTTCCAAATTTGAGGTACAGTGACTGTAAGCAAAGACTTCTCAAAGAGCAGTGATAGAGGGTCCTGCAGATTTTGTAAGATCTAGATTTAGCATTATGGCAATTCGATTAATGGTTGATGATGTGCTAACTATATAGCTTGATAATCATCATATCAGTCGAAAGACGTCCACTGCTGGACAAAGGCCTCCCCCAAAGATCTCCACAATTGCCGGCCTTGTGCTATTCGCATCCAGCAGTTTCCAGCGACCCGCACAAGATCATCGGTCCATCTTGTAAGTCAGTGGTCGCCACTCGAGAACCTTTCTGCTCCAAAGGCCGTCGGTTATACGGGGAATGTGCCCTGCCACTTTACTTTGGCAACTCTTTGGGCTATGTCGGCTACTTTGGTTCGCCTGCGGATCTCAGCATTTCTGATTCGATCTCGCAGGGAAACTTCAAGCATAGCCCTTTCCAATGCTTTTTGGGTGACCTTGAGCCGCCTGATAAGGCCCATAGTGAGCGTCCACGTCTCTGTTCCGTAAGGCATCACTGGCAACACACACTGGTCGAAGACATTCGACTTGAGACATTGCGGTATTTTAGACGAAAAGATGTTACCTAGAGTAGCTTCCTGAACTGCCCAACCGAGTTAGTTTCTACGATTGACCTCCTTCTCGAAGTTGGACCTACCTTGTTGGATAGTCTGTCCTAGTTAAATATAGTTCTCTACAACTTCGAGTGCAGAGTCTCCAACCTTAACTAGAGTAGGGTCAACATGGATGTTCGACATGATTTTCGTCTTATCCATGTTCATTTTCAGACCCACTTGTTGAGAGACTCTACTGAGGCCATCGAGCATTGTACCAAGGTCGTCAAGAGTCTCAGCCATGACTACTATATTGTCGGCAAATCTAAGGTGGGTGATGTACTTGCCATTGACATTGATGCCAAAGCCTTCCCAATCCAGAAGCTTAAAGACATCTTCCAATGCAGCGGTGAACAGTTTCGCAGATATGACGTGTCCCTGTCTCACGCCTCGCTGCAATTGAATGGTTTCGAGTTCTAGTCCTGAAGTTGGACTGACATCGTGGCGTTTTCGTACAAACACTTTAACACCTGGACATACTGATAGTCAATTTGGCACCTTTGAAGAGACCTCAGCACGGCCCATGTTTCGATAGAATCAAAGGTATTCAAGGCATCATAGTCCACAAACGCTAAGCATAATGCCTGGTTGTACTCCTCAGTCTTCTGTACTTGCCGCAGCGTATGTATGTGGTCTATGGTACTGTAGCTTTTTCGGAAACCGGCTTTTTCGGGAGGCTGGAAGACGTCAAACCTTCGTGCGAGACGATTCGTAATGACTCTCGAAAACAACTTGTAAGCATGGCTCAGAAGTGATATGGCTCTGTAATTCTTCAATAGGGTTTTATCGCCCTTTTTGAAGAAAAGCACCACCACACTGCCATGCTTTTGGCGTTTGACCTTCGAGTATGACGGAGTTGAATAACTTCTGAAGGGCCCGCAGGATCGGTGTAGGGTAGAGTGGTAGCCAATGAACCACTAAAATTTTGACGATCTCTAGCAAGGTGGTTATTGCAGTCCAAGAACATATTTTTATCTCACCAAATAGGTAATTTAATAAACTACCACATTGCATTAAACATTTTGAAGAATATTTGCTATTGCCTATTTGATACCGATTTTTAAAAAACAAGGTAAATAGTTCATAGTGTACCCGATGGGGTACACGATGAATCGGGGGGGGGGGGTGGGACCGAATGATCCAGGTGGTACACAATGAATCACTGTAATAGAGAAACCGATAATTGATTGCTTTTAGTTGAAAATAACTAATACAGTTGTAAGTTTTGTTATTTATTAAGTTTCATACTTATATTTAAACCTCAAATCAGACTTAAATGTTAACAAAATCCATCAAAGTTTGTACCTACTCACTAATGAATATTGCTGTTATCAGATCACAACCAGTTTTTATGTTTATTAAGTGTAAATCACAATTTGTACTTAATAATTACAACAATAATCATTTCGCTTGGCCTCCGTCATATAGCAATAAAATTTATGTGCACAAATTCCAAATAATTCCAATAAATACTTATAATGCCGTCCTTTTGTACATCATTAAAAAATTGCTTGCATCGTAATGTGGCTCCGATCTACATGACGGATTGTTCCGATATTCCTTAATGTACCTTCGCAGGGTTGGATAGGAAAGACTTGCTGCTTCGGCAGACCTGCTTTTCTAATATTCAGCCCCGGCAAATGTCCGTGCGTGATTCCTTTTTTAATAGCTGCTTCCATGTGATAACCCTTTTTACGGGTTTGCTGTCCTAGTGTGTTTCGACCCACGCTGAAATAAACAAATGGTACTTAATGATACTCACATTAACTCAATGGTTATCTGGAATATTACTCCCCACCTGTTTATATGTGTTAGATGCCATGGCCATATAATCAGTGTTACCTACACAAAAGCACTATTTAAGCAAATCCCGCAAAGCACTTACATGTGGTACACAATGAACCGTGGTTCACTGTTTACCCAGTCTTTGTGGCTCACTGCGTACCCATCCCTTCTCAGGAAATGTTAGGTTATTTTTTACACAATAACTTTCTAGAAGTTATTTCAAAAAGTAGTCTCAAACAAGCGCAAGGACCCTCATTACACATACAATTTACTCATAGTTTAATAAGAGCTAGTATAATAAAGTAATTACAAAAAGAAACTCACGATTTTTGATATACAAAACACAAGGACGCGGCGCACGTGTTCATTTGTAGCGATAGGCGGCCGGCGACTAGATCAAACTGAGTGGCATGGCAAGCGTGTCCTTATCAGCTTTTTGCAGGAGCTGGCAACGTTGCGTATTGCCTGTAGGCACGCTGGTTCATACGGTACACGCGGTTCATTGGCTACCACTCTACCCTACCTCCCGCCTTCAGAAGCTCAGCTGTAACTCTATCATCACCCGGCGCCTTGTTGTTTTTCAGTTGTTTGAGAGCCATTCTAATCTCGTACAGGCTGACGTCCGGGATATCTTGGGTGTAGTGTCGGGAAGCTTGATAATGAATGTTGAGAATTATTAGTTGGTGCATTAAAAAAAGTAAAGTGAAAATATGATGAAAATGCGTTGCAGATTGATTCCCAGTATATTGAATTGATCCATTGTATTCAAGAGCACTGGGTATGAGATTTGATTTAAACCGTTTTTTTGCAAAAGCCCAAAAGCATTAGGGTTGTTTTTGTTTTATTTTCTGTCATATTGAGGTAGTTTCTGTAACAAATGGCTTCAAGAGATTTCACCCATGCACGTAATAATTTAAAAGTACTTTGATCCGATCTATTACCATACATTTTAAAAATTTTGAAGTTTTTGTATTTTTCTCTAATAATTTTTATCAACGGCCTGTAATACCAAATGGGATATGAGTTGCTTTTCATCTTTTTTGTTGGTTTATATTTTACATGTAAGCCACATAATGTTTCATAGAAAAAGTTAACCGATTCGTCAATAGAACGTGATAAAAATTCAGAACGCCAATCAATATTGGATATTTCTTTATTAATGAGCTCATAATTACCCTTTTCGTATAAATATATAGTACGGGGATCATAGTTTAAATGTGTCGGATCATCAAATTCCGTAATAATATTAAGGGCTGGGTGGTATGCATCCGCAGAAACCAACGGCGAGTCTAAACAGTGTGACACCATAATGGAGTGATTACATTATGTTAGGTCTAGTATTTTGCCATATTTGTTTACAATTCCATTATATTGACGAAGATCCAACAACGAAATTTCATCAACAAACATGCGCTCGTCGCCACTGGTGACATTCGTTGGTCGAAAAACATTATCATTGGCAGGTATCCATAGTAATCCACTCAAATTAAAGCCACCCACTACTAAAAATCTATCAGACAAGTAACTAAGCACGTTGTCATTTAGTTTCGAAAGAAAGTTGCGTAACTGCGTTGAAAAGGATAAGCCAAGGTTCTGTTTATACATATAAACAACACCGATGTGTAAATTATTGGAGTTCCTAGAATTACTATTTTTTAAATCTTATACTTAGCTACAAATCTTCACTGTTGAATGAAATAGTGGTTGACTAGTGACCGGTAACTACTTCCGTACTGTAATTAGCACCCCACCGCCGCGACATTGACCGGTCAGTTCGTAGTCCCTATCACGACGCCATACTATATATCTACTATCAAACATTTCAGAACTCGAAAAATCATCCCATAGCCATGTCTCGCATTATAATGTCGTACGAATTAAGACAGAGTTGACGATAAAACATTTCCGTCTTCGTACGTAGGCCTAGCACATTTTGATAATAAATACGTAACTTAGCCATCGCTTAAGCTATTAAAAACATAATAGAACACTCTATAATAGTGCTACGCGTATGTTACTATAATAATAATATTTTTGTGTACTTTCATTTTGCAAATGGACGTTCGATTTCCCTGCCAGCTCCTCCGGGAAACAGGCGTGAATTTATGTGTATATGTAATTGTTGATTTACGTTTCGTGTATAAAGCTAAGCTATAGTAAAAATTATGGGAGCTATAAGAAAATAATATGAGGTATTCAATAAAAAGAATTCGTAATTGCTTATTAATTACTATCATAATTAAATAGTAATAAGGGCCAAAATCGTTTGGTTTGTATTGCGTTTAGGCATCGGCCTGCATGCGGCCATTCAACTGCATCAATGGAATATTCCGTGCATTAAGTTGTAAACGACCGTATGATAAAACAAGTAATAGTGCGTGGATTGAGCAAGATAGATATATTAACATGCATTCGTATTTTAGTTGTAAGTATGCGATAAGGAGAACAAAGGCAGCTTTGTTTAGGACAAGTTTGTAAAGCAGAGATGCGCAACCTTTTACAATGAATATAAAAGAGTACTATAACAAAGTTAATGACTAATAGTCAAATTTTAAAACATATTAGAGTAAAGTATTTATTAATTACGAAGAACTAGATTATTGTGTTTACATCAGTGTATTGTTTTATGACAATTACCTTAGAATTATCATCTTTCAGGACGTGAATTTTATCGTGTTTGACCCAGACATAATGAGACTTCAATTAGTAGCTATATTTTTAGCTTTGGTTAGTAATATTTTTTGTTCAATGCTCAGATGATCGTTGACGTACACCCGGCGGTCGTGATCTTGAAATCCGATGTCTGCAGTAGTTATCTTTTTCTCAGCTCGTGCAGAGGCAATGAATTCTTCTTTAATGTATCGATTTATAAAGCCAATTATGATCAATTTCTCACCCGGATTATAAGTAGGGATTCTAGATATACATATACTTTATTTGGTTTTTAGGCACTGTGTATTTTTACTTTGCAACCGATGGCTTTGAGAATCTCAAAGAGGTTTTCATCTTTTTTTGAGGAGCACGCCCTTTACTTCGACGTTGTTGAGCCTTGATCTTTGTTCGAAGACCGCCAAATCCATTTTAATTTTGCTGTTCTCATTTTTAAGGTCGTCTAATGTGAAGCGTATGAGGTGTGGTTTAAAAGAAACAAATAATTAAACGGTTCATGCTCACCACTTACAAATTTATTAAAAAGAATTAATGGTCATGGGTTATAAGCCCGTCAATTATTATGCCCTATGGAGGTAGGCGCGCCAAGTACTCTCCTGGCTGGCTTCGTCGCTAACGGAGATGTCGCGGAGTTCCAGGAGGATTACGCAGGCCGGAGGATGACCCACAGGGATTGGGCTGGTCTGAAGTGTGGCTTCGTCGCTAACGGAGATGTCGCGGAGTTCCAGGAGGATTACGCAGGCCGGAGGATGACCCACAGGGATTGGGCTGGTCTGAAGTGTGGCTTCGTCGCTAACGGAGATGTCGCGGAGTTCCAGGAGGATTACGCAGGCCGGAGGATGACCCACAGGGATTGGGCTGGTCTGAAGTGTGGCTTCGTCGCTAACGGAGATGTCGCGGAGTTCCAGGAGGATTACGCAGGCCGGAGGATGACCCACAGGGATTGGGCTGGTCTGAAGTGTGGCTTCGTCGCTAACGGAGATGTCGCGGAGTTCCAGGAGGATTACGCAGGCCGGAGGATGACCCACAGGGATTGGGCTGGTCTGAAGTGTGGCTTCGTCGCTAACGGTGACGGATGTTGAGGTACAGTTGCAATTCGTACTTTGGACCCTCGTAGGCCGAACTTTGGACCCTGGGAATTGAAGTCCATTATATAAAATATCCTTTTGAATAAAACCTCTCCTGTCTGTGACCGCGTAATGGTGATGAGGAAGCGGGAGTACTAATTACGCATATGGCGAATGTGTGCAAATGTCACAGGCAGAAGCGGAGTTTACAAATTTAAGTTTGTTATAAAAATGTTATAGAATAAAGGTGTGAAGCACCGTACATAAAATAAATTTAGTGTAGGCATAAGGCACAAGATGAAGTTGACATGGTATTTGCTACAAGGTCAATTAAAGGTGGCCGTTACACGTTACAATACCCTACATGAGATGAGAACTAAATACTAATCAACACTTACCCAATATGGGGTTAACACTGATTGAAATTATAACTTGTTAAACTAATAACTATTGTTACACGACGCGACTAAGAAAAATATAACGTTTTTTTTTTAAGTGAGTGCGTACGTGCTATCGCAATGAGTGCAATCTGAGTCTGACCTCCCAACGTTCGCTAAATCAATTGCAAAGGACCTCACATAGCACTGGACAAGACGTGCCCTGTCTTCCTGAAAGAAAAGGAAATTCGGACTCTGATGAGTGTTGAGAATATTTCCTATAGAGCAGCCCTCGAAATATATCTGAAGAACAACAATAAAGAAAGCACTTTTGAACCAATTGAAGTTTCTGAAAAAAAAAACGGGAGAGAATCAAGCTACTTTTAAAAAGACCTACAGTAGTGCTGTGCAATCAACAGTTTCACAAGAGGTATTAATTAATAAAAATATATGCAGTAGACAAAACGAATGTTTGGGTAACACACAAATACAAAAACAGAAGGCGAAAAGATTGAAGAAGCAAAATAAAGATAAAGATGGGCGAGATAATCATACTACATTTATGGAAACAGAGTGGGAAACTTTTTCTACGGAAGATGAGATAAATGTTAGTAATCAGGAAAATGGGCAATCGAGAAAAGAAGAAGGTGAAAAGAAGAAGAACAGAAAATTCAGATTTAAAGAAATATTTTGCAAAATTAAAGAAATAATTTGGTCAGAGAAAGGATTTGAAGAAATAATTATGTCGGTGTTGAAAGTAATATTTGAGGAATGCAAGGTATTTGTTAAGGATATATTTATTGGAGGAAATTTATGTCAATGGTTGTTTAAGTCTGAAAATGAATAATTATCACAAAGACACGTTGATTAATATATTACAGTGGAATAGTCAAAGCTTAAAACCAAAATCACTTACTTTAGATGCGTTACTTAAGCAAGAAAAAATTCATATTGTTATAGTTAGTGAAACTTGGCTAAACTCAGACATTAATTTGAATATTAGGGGTTATAATATACATAGAAAGGACAGAGAGGATTCCTACGGGGGTGTCGCGATAATTATCCATAAATCTATACAGGCGCATGTATGCCCAATTAGTTTAAGTAATGTAGGTATAGAGGCTATATGTATAAAAATACTTAATTGTAAAAGTTTAGAACACGTTGTATCTATTTACTGTCCATCTTCAGTGCGTACAACCACATCAGATTGGGACAATATTTTCTCGTGTATACCCAAAAAATCATTGGTTGCAGGTGACTTTAACGGTCACCATACGAACTGGTCTTATAAAACGGATCAGCGCGGAACTCAAATATTAGATTCATCGTTAGATTACGGTTTTGTAACATTAAATGACGGAGAGGCAACCCGAGTCAAGTTAGTTAATGGAAATGTACAAAGATCATCACCGGACATCACTTTCGCGTCATCTGATATCGCTATTAAGTTTCAGTGGGCTTTAATGAATGAAAATCTAGGTAGTGACCATCTCCTAATTAAGATTTCGATGAATTTTCAAGAGAATATTGAATATATTCAAAGACGAAACTTCAAAAAAGCAAAGTGGGAAGCATTTCGTCATGAGCTTATAGATTCCTTTTCTAGTGTAGTTGACATGGACAATAATATTCAAGTATTATACGACTATTTTCTAGAACAAGTTGATAAGGCAGCGAATAAGCACATACCCATGATTAAAATGTGCACCAGTCCTTTAAGTAATTTTAAGCCAAAAGAGTATTGGGATCCATCATTGTCTAGAGCAGTGGCCGAACGCAGGTTGGCTTTAGCCAAATTTAGACGAAACCCTACTCCTGACAATTTAACACGACTAGAAGAGAGAGGGGCACATGCCCATAATTTGATAAGTAAAGCCAGAGATAGCAGTTGGAAACATTTTTGTAGCAGCATAGATGAAACTTCTTCAGTTTCTGATATGTGGCGAAGGATGAGATGGCTTAAAGGTAATCGTCAAGCTAAGTTTAGTGTATCGGAAGACAAGTTAAAAAGGTTGTTGTATTCACTCACACCGGATTCCGTGACGAATTTACCACCCCTGTTCAAATCACAGAATGTACTAATAGAATCGGCATTTACAATGGATGAATTTGAGAATAGTATAAAAAAGAAGGATACTTCTCCGGGAAATGATGGAATAACGTATTCTATGATTTATAATCTTCCGTGTGTGGCCAAGCAGTTTCTTCTGCAAGTGTTTAATGATATCTTCAGAACGGCAGATATCCCAAAACAATGGCGTGCAATATCAGTTATTGCTATTCCTAAAGCTGGGCACGACGCGAATTCCGAGGCGAAGCTTAGACCAATATCGCTTATATCCTGTGTATGTAAAATATTCCACAATATGATCGGTAAAAGAATAGAATGGTATATTGAGAAGCATTCCATATTGTCACCATATACGGTTGGTTTTAGGAGAGCTCCATCTTGTTTAGACTGTATTACGAGACTATCTACGTATATTCAATTGGGTTTCACCAGGAATTACCCTACGTTGGCTTGCTTTTTAGACATCACAAACGCTTATAATAATGTTTTGGTGGAAAAGCTTGTTCAGACACTAGATGATTTCGGAATGGGCTCAAAAGTTTGTAGTTACCTTTATTCATTTTTATTGGAGCGGTACTTAATGATAAAGAATTGTAGTGATGGACGTATTGTTGACGTCAGGCGAGCATGTAGGGGGTTGGCACAGGGCGATCCAATATCACCGATGCTTTTTAATATTATTACATCAAAAATTTGCCAACAGATTGAGAGTGTTATTGTTTCGCAGTACGCGGATGATTTCGTATTTTATCTTAGCAATAAAGATTTAGACCACGCGGAATCGGAAATGCAAGTTGCCCTTGATGCTATGGTTGTATTGCTGGATCAGATGGGTCTGGACATGTCACCGAATAAGACAAAGATGTGCCTTTTTAGTAGAGGTAGAAGAAGAAGACAATTGCAACTTACAATTAACAACTCACCAGTTGCCTCAGTAGATTGTGTGAAGCACTTAGGTATTTGGTTAGATAGGTCACTTCTATGGAAAAAGCATATTAACGAAATACATGAAAAGACGGCTAAATATTTAAATTTATTTAAAGTTTTAGCGGGGCCGACTTGGGGAATACATCCAAAACATTTGAGGTCTTTGTACATTTCATTGGTACGTAGTAGGATTGACTTCGGTTGCTTTCTCTATGATAATAGTGCAAAGGGTCATTTAGGTAAACTGGATATAATCCAGAACCGGTATTTGAGGTGTATAGGTGGCTTTATAAAAAGCTCTCCAATACATGTAATGGAAGCTGAAATGTGTATACCACCTTTGTACGTTAGAAGATTATATTTGGCTTACAAATTCTGTATAAAAAGTATGTCATGTATTAATAATGTAACTATTAAATTAATAAATGAGTTGAATGACCTTTCAGTCACAAGATACTGGAATAATAAGAAAAAACCGTTACTTGTGACCGTGTACAATGAGTGTAAGCCACGTAATATACATTGTTCAAGGATTTTAGATATGTTTTCGCTGGAGAAATGGGTAACAGGTATAAACGTACGAGATAAAATTAGATATAATTTAGATTGTGTCAAATTAGCTAAGCGCAGGCATGAGGTTACATCACTTAAATTCGATGTTATTAAGGAACTTAGTGAAAAGTACTCTGGGTGGAAAATATTCTTTACTGATGGGTCCAAGAGCAATATGGGATGTGGTGCCGCTTTTTATAGTATAAGTGATGGAACTTCGGCCTTGTTTAAATCTATCGATACAAACATATCGGTAATGACGATGGAACTTGTTGCAATCTCAAAAACTCTAGAGAACATAATTAGTAGGAGCAATGTGAGCCTTTCTGTGAATCAAAACATAGTAATATGTACGGATAGCAGAAGTGGTTTAATGCATTTAGCTCGATGCGCCTCTGGTTGCAGAGGTGTACCGATAGCTTATGTAATTCTTAAGCTATTTTGTGAACTTGGCGACATTAATTTGAGGTTGCAATGGATTCCATCTCATATAGACATAAGTGGAAACGAGAAGGCTGACATGTTTGCAAAGAAAGCAATTTTGGAAGGATTGGAAATTGACATCGCTCCGTTCTACACAGAAATACTTAGCTATTATAAAAATATATGTTACAATCATTTTAGAGAGTATTTCGACAGAAGGTCAAAAGAAAAAGGCATATGGTATAAGACCATACAAAGTCAGCCTCCTCGAATCCCTTGGTTTGCTGAAAGTCTTTTGAAGAGGTCGCATGTAGTTATGGCACATAGATTGCGTTCTGGTCATTTTCCATCTAGGAAATTTGGATACCTCATGAAAAAGATTGATTCCCCTGATTGCCAAGTATGTAACAAAGTCGAAGATGTCCAACATTTACTAATGGAATGTGAAAAGAACAAAAAAGAAAGAGAGTTAGTGTTGCAGGAGTTAAAAGTCAATATGTATGATGTTGGGGCTTTCATTAGAATACTAGCTGTACCTAATGCAGGAGAAGCGAAACTCATTTACGAAATGGTTGCTGCATCACTATCTCGCTCACTTACGCAATAATGTTACGTTAAAATTATAATATTATATGTGTAATAATTAATTAGATTAGGGTATGATGAGGCTGGCATACCTTTGTAAGGTAAAAGCCTCTAAATAAATTTAGAATTAAAAAAAAAAAAATAAAAAAAATAACAATGTTAAGACGTGTTAATAAATAAGAAATGAAAACTAAGGAGCGTTGAATATATATACAACGTTACAATACCCCCGCGCTCAGTCAAGTATTTTACCGCTTCTAAAATCGTAAAATCCGCATTAGAACTCTGTGGAACTACCATGGAGCTATTGTAATAGCTCCATGGGAACTACTTGTTACTCTTACATAATCATCTATCATACATCACGCAATCATAAAACCAGCAGCAGTTATAGTTCATTAGGACTAAAATAACTGTCGCTTACGTACAGAAAATGGTAGGTAACTCGTTGATTTTAACGTGATACCTTGCAAATAGTTGTTCTAGTAATGGGTAGAAGTAGAGCGAAAGGAATATTTAATTGTCAAAAGAAAGAAAAAAAAATTATTTACTTCTTGGCTATTAATTTTAAGTCTTTTATGTGCCAAGAACCTAAATTTTTACCAGACATATCTTGGAGAACATAAACTAGCGGAGACTTTCTCTCGATAATTTTTGCTTTTATAAATTTGGGAGCTAATTTCTTAGAAAACCGACTCTCTTTATCACTTAAAAAATAAGCGCGTTTCATGACTACGTCACCTACGTCAAACTCGGCAAACTTGCGACGCAAATTATAATGTGACGTATTCTTTACATGAGCCTGCCATAGCTTTGCTTGGACACTGTCAAAGATTGTCGATAAACTACCTAAGTTTTCTGCGTAAATATCTCGGGGCAAAAACAGTATTTCACTATTGTTGGAGTTTATCAAAATCTTTAGTTTTGTCTTCCAGGATGGTTAATCTAGTGTTGTATTCAAACAGTGTTTCCTTAGTTCTGTCACAGGTGATCTGGAGATTAGATAAATCGGACTGGATTCTCTCAGTACTCGCCTTTATATCGGGCAGATTTAAAAGCTGGCGTTCCATATACAATAGCTTCTGTAGCATGGTGTCGAGCGAAATTGGTTCAGGCTGTGATGATCTACAGTCGGCGCACTTCCAAGAGGCTCTTTTGACTCCCATCCGTTTCCATTGAACTCCTTCAGAAAACCTGATACTACATACCGCACATAATTTCGTCGTGAGATTAAGACGCAGGTAATAAACTTTTCACTACAGAAAAAGGTTTGTGATATGCGACGTTGCAAGTAGTCACCGTGAGGACGTGTTCGCGATCCAAGCGCAAACAAGAGACTGATGTTTAAATATCAAGCGTTATATCAAGCACAACACATATTAAACGTGTACTAATGTCTAGGGGTTATTACACCACTGAAGAGTATATCGATGACACAGACGTCTGGCTCTCACTACCTACCTGCATATTGCTCGCTGGAGATCTTGTAGCCATTATAGACGTTATTATTAATATTATATAGTCGTTATTAACACAAGGTCCGTCATAATAATAATACCTTAATATAGACAGAACCATTGACAATGTAGTAAAAATATCAAATCAAAATAGCCTTTATTACTGATAATAATTACATCAAGTTCGTTACAACTTATTATACATAAATATATAGTATAATACTGAAATATAATGCATACCTATTCTAATACTCTTCTCTTTCACTTTTAATAAGTATTTTTTTAGTCTACTAGTTCTAATCTTCGACATCGGTAACAGTATTATCAGTTTGCCTTTTGGCATAGGCCTCCCCTAGAATTTTCCACATATCCCTATCCGCAGCTTTTCTTTGCCATGTTGTTCCAGCTACCTTTCTGATATCGTCCTTCCATCTTATTTTTTGCCGCCCTTGCCTTCTTTGGCCGTCTCGAGGGTACCATTCAGTGACTTCTTTTGTCCATTTTTCCTTTTTGTTTCGTATCAGATGACCTACCATTTAAGCTTTTTCAGTGTAAACTACATCGGTGACTTTTGTTTTGCTTCTTATATTTTTAAGTTGAATTTTATCTCTTAACTTGAGGTTTAGAATGCTTCTCTCCATTTTATTTTGACATACTCTGAGTGCTCCAGTCTGTTTGCTAGCAAGGGCCCAGGTTTGTGCTCCATAGGTTAAACATGGTAATATGCCTGAGTTGAACACCATAGTCTTATCTTGAAGAGGTATGTGTGGGGTCTTCATTACTTTCTTTAGGGACCAGAATCTTTTCAAGCTTTATTTATTCTGATGTTTATTTCTTTCTGCATCTGATTTTCCGGTGCGATAATTTGTCCTAAATATGTGTATTCATCAACATATTCTATTTGATTAGATTCTAACAAAATATTTGTTTTTATATGGTTTGTCATTAGTTTTGTTTTGTCTAGATTCATAGTCCGGCCAACTCTTTTACTTTATCTCTCTAATTCCTTTAACATTGTTTTTAAGCCTTTTGCGTTATCGTTAAGCAGAATCAGATCGTCTGCGAATCTAAGGTGTTCGAGTTTTCTGCCATTTATGTTTATCGCAAATGTATCCCAATTAATTCTTCTAAATATATGTTCTAGTACAGCCGAGAATAGTTTTGGTGAAAGGGGGTCGCCTTGCCTTACTACTCCCTTTTTTATTTTGAAAGCCACTCCTTTCCTTTCAGTCTGGATTTTTGCCGTTGATTCCTTGTATATGTTTATTATTATCCTGATATATTTTGGATGTAGGTACTCCTTGTGAGTCTAGAGCGTCCCAAATGTGTGCATGTTTCAGAGAGTCAAATGCTTTACTATAATCTACAAATGCCAAGTAGAATGTTTTCCCGTACTCATTACTCTTTTGGATAATTTGTTTTATGACATGAATATGATCCATTGTTGAAAAGTCGCTTCTGAATCCAGCTTGTTCTCTCGGCTGATTTTCGTCCAATGCTGAGCGAATTCTGTTCAACAGTACCTTCGCAAATATCTTGTATAGGTAGTAAATAGTAAAAATATAGTTAATTTTGATAATTAAACTTAAACATAATCTCTTGACAATAACTTGATACGAGCTAGCTAAATATCATTGCTATTATAAAATACATTTTATAAATGTTTTAATACAATCAATACAATGTGTACCTAAATATCTATGTTACTAGAAATAATAATGTATACAACTATATTGCTTCAAACATGTTCTGACTATTTACAAGCGATTTTTTAAAGTCTACGTGAGTAAAATCTTTTTTATTTATTTATTTTATTATTCGATTGATTTAAGAGGCTTTTGTCCTGCAGTGGGCGTCTTACGGCTGATATAATGATGATAGTAACGTTAGTTAACAGCAGTCTCCTGTAAACACAAAAAATCGACACGCTGCACTAACAGATAGCGATTCCCCTGCAAAAGATGAACTCGATCTAAAAAATGGCGTCACTAACTTGCAAAACCAGGTCAAGAAGATAAATCTCAAAAAGAGCGACAGATATTTTTCACTAGATCGCGTTAAACCAAATGACGGGCGAGATGAAATAATAATACCAAAGCGTAAAATACACATTCTTGGCGGAGGGCAATGCAGAAATCTTGCTTCAATTCTAACTTTTTTGAGACAGACGTCAAAATTAAACACCAACAAATATGAAGTCTCGTCAATAATAAAACCAAGCGCTTCGACCGAAGAAATCCTTAAAAGCTGCAAAAACGTAGCAGATTCATGTCATGATTATTTAATTATCTGTTTAGGTGAAAATGATAGTGATCCCTCTAAACTGTCCTTTGATTTTGTCTCAGCCTTGCAAAATTTTAATGATATTAATATTATCATATTGAGTGTTTTAAAAAATAGATATCTTAATGGAAAATGCCTTAATAATATGATCAAGAATTATTGTAAATACCTTCCTAACTGTATACATGAAGACAATATCAAAATACAATATCATTCATCCCTATATCAAAAGTCATATTTATATCAGATTTCTGCTAAAATTAACTTTTACATTGATTATAATATAATAATATCGTGGGACATTATTCATACACGGCCATCTGATCCCAAACTAAGCAGAGCTTGTACTATGGAAACCAGATAACTGATATATTACATATACTATTTTTCTTTTGTAAATACATACTTATATAGATAATTTACACCCAGACTCAGGACAAACAGACATGTTCATGCACACAAATATTTGTCCTGTGTGGGAATCGAACCCACGACCTCCGGCGTGAAAGGCAGCGTATCTACCAACCACGCCAACAGGCCCGTCAAATTGTAACGATTACGATACTCAATACATTTGTAAGACCAAAAATAAAGCTGTAAACTCCGATTATAAGTATTATAATAATATCTCTGCTAAAGTAAATAGAAAACTGTATAATGTACAACATATCAAATTAAACATTGTGAATAGTTCTTGCAATCAGTCCACTTAGCAAATAACTTCAGACATTAAATATAGAAAAGGGACTATTCCATACTACTTCTCCAAAATATCTAAAAGTGGTGGCTCAACTACTAACACTAATGAAACAGAACAGATTTTTCGTAAATAATAAAAAAGCAAAGGAAAATAAAATTACCATAATTCATCAGAATATTGCGGGATTATTAAACAAACTTAGTCTGTTGGAAATAAGTATACAAGAATTGTCAAAAAGCCGTCCTATTGATATTATCTGCCTTTCAGAAACTTTCATAAAGCAGGGAGGTGAAAATAACATACACCTTAAAAACTACAATTTGGCTTGTGTATTTTCTCGGAAAAATATAAAACGTGGTGGTGTCTGTATATTAATACATAAAACCTTAGAAATAAAAACTGTTAAAATATGCAAAGATATGGCCATTGAAAAATCATTCAAGTTTTGTGGTGTGGAGGTTCCAATACTAAATTGTATCGTTGTATGTCTATATAGAATACCTAATATAAACGCCACCATATTCCTTCAAAATCTAAATCTTCTCTTACATAAATTAACCTACAAATATAAAAATAAAAGAATTATCATTACGGGTGACATAAATATTGATATTTTAAAAACTAATAAAAATACAACCGAACTAAACCACATACTTTTTAACTATAATCTTATTTCCCACATTAATTGCCCCACTAGACTAAACACGTGCATTGACCATATTTACAGTAATATCATAAATGCTAGTGGTCAAACACACAATCTATATCTTTCTGACCACAACACGTGTCAACCTCTGACTTTCTCAACCACTACTGAAATTAATAAACTTAAATATTGGTATGTTCTAAATAATGTTATGATGATGATAATATGAATAAATTCATTAAATGTTTATCCAGTCTCAGTTGGTCCGAAGTTTACAATGAAAATAATGGCAATAACGCTTTCATCCTGTTTCATGGCACATTTTGCATGTTTTTTGAGCTTTGCTTTCCTACTATTAAAATAAAGATTAATGCTTACTTCAAATCTCATAAGTGGATTTCGAAGGGCATTAGGAATTCATCCATGACAAAACAAAAACTAAGACATAAATGCTACATAAAATCATCAAAAAAAAATATTACTACCTATAGATACTATAATAGAATACTCAAAAAATGTATAATATGCTCTAAGATGAACGATTTATATGTTAAGAAGGCAAAAAATAAGTGCAAAGCATCATGGGATGTGGTTAAAAATAAAACCGATAGCATGAAGTGTTATAAAAATATTAAAGCAATAAAACATAAAAATAAAATAATTAGTGATCCTAATACTATAGCTGATGCTTTTAACGATTACTACACCACAATAAATATCTCTAAAAATAACACAAAATGTAATTATGACAGCGTTAAGGGTATAAATTCTTCCATCTTCTTGAAGCCGTGTACCCCAACTGTAGTCGTAAGAACTATTAGAGATCTTACTGACACAAACTCTGTCGGATATGATTCTATTTCGACAAGTACTCTGAAAAAATGTGCAAACATCATATCATTACCTCTTACACACGTCATAAATCTATCATTTACACAAGAAATATTCCCAAATAATTTAAAAATATCGATTGTAAAGCCTCTTTTTAAAAAAGATGACACCCTTGAAGTAGGTAATTACAGGCCTTTACCTTAATACCCATATTTTCCAAAATTTTTGAAAAACTTATGCTTAGTCGTATCACAAATTTTCTAGATAAATTTAATGTAATTAAAGAAGAACAAAACGGCTTCCAAAAAAATAAATCGACAACACTTGCAGGTTTTTGTTTAATGAAGTCTATTACTGAAAATATTGATAAAAAAAAAATCCCGTTACAGTAATATTCTTTGATATTTCGAAGGCATTCGATTTTGTTGATCATTCAATTCTCTTAAGTTAGTGCCAACGCTATGGACTCAGAGGACCTGCTTTAAATTGGATAGAAAGTTATCTATCAAACAGAACTCAAAGCGTTGAAATCAGTTACCTCAATAGTGATTTAGTATCATTAGCTGCCAGATCAACATACCGGCATAATGAAACAGGAGTCCCACAAGGTAGTTTGATGGGACCCCTTTTGTTTTTATTGTACATAAATGATATTCCTAATATCACGAACCACCAATATATATTATTTGCTGATGACATTTGCATCATTATCCCCAATACCAATCCAGTAACAATAAATCACGAAGTAGAAGTAAGAACGCCTTAAGACTTATAATACAATGGCTTAAATCTAATAATCTAAATGTTAAATTAAATAAAACTAAATACATTCAATTCTCCAACTATAAAACAATAATTAATAAAATGACTTTAAAATATGAAAATGTTGTTGTTGATCCAACTAATGACATAAAAATTCTAGGTATTACTGTAGACAACTTTTGTAATTGGAAATCTCACATATATAATGTTTGTACTAAAATAAATAAATTTGTTTACGCATTTCTGCTAATGATTCTGTAATATCGGCCAATGATAGTTTTTGCTCTGTAAGCGATACACTCGGTGCATTTATACGACAACAGTTTGATGCTCGTCGTAATATGCTAAATGTATGTCACATTAACGCTCAAAGCATTCTCAGTAAATACAGCGACTTGCTTGAAGCATTTACTGACTGCAATGTCCATGCCATTCTGATTTCCGAGAGTTGGCTCAAACCTCATCTTCTCTCAACCACTTACCCTCTTCCGGGGTACATACTTGTCCGGAATGACCGGATAGGTAAAGGGGGGGCGGGGTAGCCATTTATATTAGAAGTGATCTTCCCTACAGGATTATGGAGGCTTCTCCATCCAGCTACTCAGCCTCCGCCGAATTCCTATTTATTGAGGTTACTATAAAGGGGTCCAAGGCCATAATTGGCGTTGTTTATTGTCCCCCTTCTGTTGATTACTTCACCGGTTTCGAACTGGTTCTTGAATCGTTGGGTTCTCAGTATGCACACTACATCATCATGGGCGACTTTAATACCAATCTCCAAGCTCCAAATTCTCCTCGTTCCCGCAAATTCCTTCACATCATCGAGTCAAGCAGCTTGCATGTGTTGCCGCTTCAAGCTACTCACCATAATGCGTCCGGTGATGATACTTGGCTCGATGTAATCCTCACCTCTAACCCTTCCTTGGTTTCCTCCCACGGACAGTACGATGCTCCTGGTTTCTCCCATCATGACCTCATATTCATGTCCTATATCCTTAAGCCACCTAAAGTCAAACCCAAGGTACTGCGTGTGCGTTCTTTTGCTCGGATTAATGTTGAAAATTTGGCAAAGGATGCGTCCAATATCGACTGGAAGCAGCTGATGGAGGCTGATAACATTAATGATAAGATCGGATTGTTTAATGATGCTGTCACCAGGCTATATGATATCCACGCACCCATTAAAAATGTTAGACTGAAACGTCCACCAGCGCCTTGAATGACGCAAGGGATCCGAATAGCAATGCGTCGCAGAGACCGTGCCTTTCGAAGGTATAAAAAGGATCGATCTAATGAGCAATGGGGCTTGTTTAAGGTTGCTAGAAATCGGTGTAATAAAATGATACGTGACGCTAAACGCCGACATATTCTCGATAATATATCTTCTTCTACTCCTGCTGGTATCTGGAAGTTTTTGGGAACTCTAGGTATTGGCAAGTCGCGAAATTTAGACCTCCCCAGCACAATAAGTTTAGATGATCTTAATCTACATTTCACCACAAGTTCTTTTATGGATCATCAAACAAAAACCCAAACTATATACTTTTTAAATGGTCTAACGCGCTCCAATATAGATTCTTTTCGTTTTTCTCCAGTTGATTCAAAGGACATTAAGGAGGTTATCCTATCTGTCAAATCTAACGCAGTTGGCTGTGACTACATCAGTCGGCGCATGTTAGTACCAATCCTGGACCACCTTCTTCCCGTAGTAGCCCATATCATTAATTATTCCTTGTGCCATGGATCTTTCCCCGCTTTATGGCGTAAAGCCTATGTCCGTCCACTTCCTAAAGTCACCAACCCATCACTTCTCACCCATTATCGTCCTATCTCCATCCTTCCCTTCCTATCCAAGGTACTTGAGTCCGCTGTCCATAAACAACTTTCCCATTTTATCCTATCCAATAACTTAATAAGTCCCTTACAATCCGGGTTTAGGCCTGGCCCACCACCGCTCTCCTAAAAGTGACTGGCGATATTAGGGCTGGTATTTTTATTTTATTTTATTTTATTTTCAAATTTAGAAAACTTACAGCTAATAAGTTACACAAATTCTTGAAGTTATACAAAAGATGGCCATTTACAAGTTTTCACAAATAAATAAATTGTATACATATTACAAATATAGAATAAACAGCATACCTATACCTATTACTAAATTACTATTTTAAAAAAATCTAAAAAATCTACTGAGAACACTGTGACTCAAAGAAATTATTACACATCGTCCTTTTCAGGTTTGAGACACTTGTATGAAATATATCAATGTCGACTCTCTGGCATTCAGTGTTGTACAAACGACTTGCCCTTATCAAAAAAGCATTTTGTCTGTAGTTGCTTTTGGTGGTAGGGGTGTGCAATAAATTATGTCGTCTTAGGAATGCTAAGGGTACGCGAAGGCCTATTTTGTTCATCAGCTCAGTGACATCCATTGAACCATTCATGAGTTTAAATAATAGTGCGACATCAGCTATTTTCCTGCGCTCCTGTAGAGGAAGCATATGGAACTTACTGCAGCGACTTGTGTAGTTAGGTAGATAGGTTTAAGCGCGATATTGAATGTACCTTAAGAATTTCCTTTGAATGTTTTCTAACCTTACTATATATGTGTCATATCTGGGGTTCCATACCTGAGAAGCGTATTCGAGTAAACTACGGACGTAAGCACAATATAGTATTTTGAGAGTCTTAATGTTTTTAAAATCTGCCGAAAGTCTGAAAATGAAACCTAACACTTTGGAAGCTCTATTAATTATGTTGTCCACGTGTGAATCAAAGATCAACTTGGAATCAAATGTCACTCCCAAGTCCCTGACAGTATTCACTCTCGTAATAACTGTAGCCGCGAGTCTATAATCGTAATTAATCGGGTTGGGTTTACGAGTGAAAGATAACACGTAGCACTTATCAATGTTGAGATCGAGGTGGTTTTCAATGCAGTATGAATTAAAACGGTCCAGGTCATTTTGCAAAGAGATAGCGGCCTCATAAGACGATATTTTACCCAAAATCTTCATGTCATCCGCATATAATATAATTTTTGAGCTAAGAAAACAGGATACGACATCGTTTATGAAGATGTTGAATAATAGGGGCCCTAATAAGGATCCCTGCGGTATTCCTGAGGTAACATCCATTGCTCGTGAAGAGTAACCGTTCAGCACCACAGTTTGACTCCTATTTTCTATATACGATACGAACCATCTATATAAATCACCTCTTATACCCATCAGTGATAATTTACGCTTTAATATAAAATGGTCTATACGATCGAAACATTTTGTGTAGTCAGTGTATATAACATCCACCTGTGACCCATGAGACATGTGTTCTGATATATAGTCACTGGCTACTATGAGGTTAGATGTGGTGGAGCGACCCTTAATAAATCCATGCTGATGATCACTGAGACTCAATTTAATAGCCGAATAAAGTTGTTTATGAATAATTTTTTCGAGTGTTTTGGCAAATACGCATAGCTTAGAGATTGGCCGGTAATTTTGCACATTATCCTTCGGTCCTTTTTTATGGACAGGTGTTATATAAGCCGATTTCCAGATAACTGGCACCACTCCAGTATTAAGGGATCGCTTGTATAGGATGGAGAGGGGGATGGTAAGGGACTTGGCGCAATTATAGATGAATACAGGGGGAATATTATCAGGTCCAGCACCTTTTTTTAGGTCGAGGTGTTTGAAGAGCTTGTAGACTTCTTCTTGCTGAACATCTATTGAGCTAGCTTCTGAAACATCCCCCTGTGGCCGATAGTTGTTGTTCAGAGAGTAGTCAGATATATTGCCATGTGTATGGTTGGCCTGTAGAAAATTGGAATGGAAGTACTCCCCGAACATATTACAAATCTCCTCTCCACCACTCGAGGTCTGTCCTTTATATTTTAGGATTGATGGATAAGTATTGGACTGTTTTTTATACTTTACGTATTGCCAGAAGGCTCGTGGGTCTTTAGTGATGTTTGATTCAATATTCATTATATAATTATCGAACATTTCGTTTTCAATTTCTTTGGCCCGCTGTCTCAGTACAGTGAAAGACTGGAGATCGTTTAAATTGCCGTATTTTTTATATTTTTTATGATATTTAGCTTTTTCTTTGATGATTTTTATTAAAGGGCTCCTATACCATGGGGGATAATGGTTTCGCGGGATAATAGTTTTGGTAGGTATGTAACTATTTTGCAATCTGTCTAGGATATTGTATAGGTAAGCAGTAGCATCCTCAAGCGACCCACGATTTAATTCCGACTGCCAGTCAATATTGTTTATTTCGTTTGCTATCGAGTTATAATCGGCTTGGTTATATATAAATTTAACACGGGGGCAGACCGATAGGTTGTGGAGTTGCACGAAATCAACAGAAACACACAAAGCGCGGTGGTGGGGGTCCTCGGGAACCAGCGGATCGCTGGAGAGAGTTACATCTACGTCACTGTTGGACAAAACTAAATCCAGTATTCTATCGTTACAGTTACGGTGTCGGTTGTATTGTGACAGACTGCACATAGTAAAGCTGTCCATTACATTCGTCTGTATATAACCTTGTACATTACTGGGAGACAAGAAATTATACCCTGTCGTTTGCCAGGTTATATTGGGTTGGTTAAAATCACCTACGATCAGGAATTTATCTGAGGGATGCTTGAAGACAATATCGGTTAAGTTATTCGTGAAGTTTGATAATTGAGTTACCAGTGTGTTACCAAGATTTTGCGCGCAAATATACACTACACATATGTGAATCTTATAAGATACTTTAGGCTTTTTTTGGTGTAGTGTTAAGGTAACCCACATATCCTCTGCGGATGAACACCAATCACTTATGCCAGTGGCTGCTAATTCCCGTCTTACGGCAATTAGAACACCACCTCCTAGAGCTTGATTAGTGTTTTTATAATTTCTATCGCGTCTCCACACGACATACCTACCGTCAAATAACTCGGAATCTGCGATACTATCAACTAGCCATGTTTCGGATATACAAATTATGTCGAAACTATTAATGTACACGTTTCTAAGAAAATCAGATGTTTTAGTCCGCAATCCTCGCACGTTCTGATAATAAACACTAATAGGCGCCATCGTAATTTAACGTTATTAGCATTAATATAAGCAAAAAGATAAAAATAGCAGGTGCATTCAACTTAATATAGAAAAAACGCCAGTCATTGTAGGTAAGAAATGATAGCAGGGAACAGTCATTTTGAGCTGTATGCAATTGTACATTAAGTCTAAAATAGCGATATCCTGTCTTAGTAATAAAAATAGAAATATATTTTTCTTTAATAAAATGCATCCTAGCTGATAGACAAGAATCGACATTAAACTCATAGTAATAGCGTATATTATTTCTATAGCATAAAAATATTGAATGGTCGTCTTTCACTAATGAGCAAACAAAAGGCCGGCAGCTAATAATCGCAAGTAAAAAATAGGTACCTGTGGTTCTCAAACTATGTCAGTCAGAGTGTTGGTAAACGATGCCAGAGAATCGACATGATGAATTACTTAAAAAAACTTTTTTAAATCATTTTCCGTTGAAATACGGTGTTTAGGCGAAGTTTGATTCTTCCTCAAAAATATTTTACATCCAGTAACCCACACAAATTCAAAGCCTCTTTCCTTGGCGAAGGACTTAGTTTTGTTCAGTAATAATTTATTTTCTAGCGTTAGATGGTCGTTGACATATATTCTGCTGTTGCCCTTTAGACCCAGGTCACCTGTGTTCAACGTTTTTAATTTTCTCGCAGCTGCCACAAAGTCGTTCTTCGTGTAACTATTAAGTAGTGAGCATATTATATTTTTCATATTAGTATCATTTCTCATTGGTACTCTCGCTATGTAGTTTATTTTCTCTTTAGGAATTTGGCAGTTAATAATTTTACCAAGTTTTTCAACTATCTCAAATAGGTTTTCTCCGTCGGAATAGGGCACACCTTTGATTTCTACATTGTTCATACGCGACCTCTGCTCACTTTCGCGTTGGTGCACTTCTAACTTGATGCAGCGCGTTTGTAACATTGTGAGTTCTTCTTTCATCGTTTTCAAAGAATTCAGTTCTACCTCGATAGTCGATACCTTGGTTTCTAAAGTTTCTGTCGAACGTTGCGTAAATTCAAGAGAAGATTTCAACTCCAAGAACTCTGTTTTGATGGTTTTAAGTTCAACAATTTCTGCTTGTAAAGCTTTTAAGTTCTCCATTAGCGCCGGCAGTGCTTCCATTTGGGCAGATAGCCGTTTTAGCTCCGCGAGGATGCAATCCGTATCTTTCTTCGCAGCATTAGGTCGTGGGCTGGGGCCTACCTTGGTCCTACAGTCACCGCATTTCCAAGTGTTTCTTCTGTCTTCACCCATTTTTCTCCAGCCTGCTTCGGTCAAGCCCGAACAAGGAATATCAAACTGGTCCATGCACATAGAACACGTAACACCATCCCTTACTTCAGCATTGCAGCGCTTGCAACTTGCCATTATAGAGATAAAAAATAAAAAAAAAAAACTTTGAGATACGCAGTCAGTAGATTTATAACTTGTAGCTAGTAGCAACAATATTATGCGCGCGGTAGGTTTGCCGTCTACCGACGTACTGTATGGAGGGGACTATGGTCACAGTCCTGGTGCTGGTTGATTTCTCCAACGCCTTTAATACCGTCAGTCACGATATCCTTTTATGTATCCTTTCCTACCTTAGGGTGTCTGACGAATCTCTGGAGTGGTTTTCTTCCTATCTTCAAGGGCGCCAACAGTCTGTTCGCAGTGGTGATGTTTCATCAAACTGGTGTAAATTAGATACTGGCGTTCCTCAAGGCGGTATCCTTTCTCCCCTCTTATTTTCGGTATTTATAAATCTCTTAACTCAAAATCTTCAGTGTTCGTATCATCTATACGCCGATGATCTACAACTTTACGCACAGACAAGCATCGATAAGTTAGCAGAAGCGATCGTCGCCATAAATAGGGATCTTGATTTAATTAGGGAGTGGGCTAACAGGTTTGGCTTGACTGTCAATCCACTCAAATGTCAGGCTATCATCGTGGGCAGTTCCCGAATGATGAGTTTAGTGGATGTTGACAGTCAACCTCCAGTCTTATACAACAATTCTGTTATTCCATACTGCCAGAATGTAAAGGACCTTGGTCTGCTGGTTGATGCTACTTTAAGCTGGCAAAACGAAATCGTTAGCGTCAGCCAAAGAGTGACTGGGATCTTGCGGTCACTGTATAGATTAAAGAATTTCCTACCATCCGAGACAAAAGTAACGCTCGTGCAGGCCATTCTTTTTCCTATAATCGACTATGGTGATGTGTGCTACTTTGACCTGAATGCAGATCAACTCAATAAATTAGACCGTCTTCTGAATAACTGCATTCGATTCGTATTCAATCTTCGTAAGTACGACAATGTGTCATCTTACCGTTCTCAATTGAATTGGATGCCCATTCGGCACCGAAGAAACCTCAGAGCACTCACTACACTATTTTCTCTTCTCGACTCTCCGATTTCTCCATCCTACTTAGCTCCCTATTTTCAGTATCTATCTTCTAACCACAACAAAAATCTCCGTTCCACTCTTAACAGACTTTTACAATGCCCTTCTCATCGGACTAACTTCTTACATTCTTCCTTCTTTGTACAAGCTATTCTTCTCTGGAATGCGCTACCTCCGGAAATCAGAATGGCTAAGACGCGGGTTACTTTTAAAATCAAAACTCGTGACTACATTCACAAAAAAATTAAGGCAGAATCATCTTAATATTACAGTTTGTGTATATATTATTGTATATGTAATATATTTATATGTATATATGTATATATATGTATATATATATATATATATATATATATATATATACATATATATATATATATATATATATATACCTATATATTTATGTATTTATAGTATAGTGTGTAGTTGTGTAACTATTGTATTTTATAGTACTTCTCAAGTATTTTAGTAATTTTTATTATACTTTGTCTATAGTGCACCTACCATATTATCTCTGCATCACCCTAAGGTTGGCTGGGAGAGAATGCCTTTGGCATTAAGTCCGCCTTTGTACAGTTTTGTGCAAGTATAAATAAATAAAAAAATTAAGACATCTACGCGCAACATCCACGGAAAGGACAGCAATTACAGCATACCATGGCTATGTTGGGTCGGTTTTGCGGTATATATATATAATAAAAAATATCAGGTAAACATTTTGTTAAATTAAGAGAACAACCTCATAAAAATATCATTAGTTTAATATCTGTGCAACTCAACGGTAGTTCGTTACTGGAGCGCACAAAACACGGGTGACGTAAAACTCCATATTCAAATTCTCTACGAAATGACGTGTAACGTAGCACTTAATCGTACTTCCTACTAATATTATAAATGCGAATGTTTGTGAGTATGGATGTACAGACGTATGAATGGTAGATTGATTTTGATGCAATTTTGTAGTAATATAGAATACATATCCGAATAACACATAGGCTATTATATAAAATTTGACGCGGGTAAAACCGCGGTGCCCAACTAGTTACCAATAATTTATAAAGCCAGACAAAAGTCATTGTTTGAACGTACAACTTATACCATCCTAAAGCCAATACAAACAATCACGAATCAGTGTAAAGTTGAATAATACCACTAAAGTAAAGTAAAGTAGTCTTTATTGTTCTGATTGAGTTATATGTACAGTTGTTACATGTTTTATGGTAGACACATCAATCAGCCCGTTTTGGGCATACCATATTTATATTAATATTTATATTATGATAGGTTATGACACGGGTATACATCAAAGTTAGGTTATACAAAAAATTATAATTATTTACATTGTTCTACTTTTTGTCTATCTTCTAAAAATTCTTTAACATTGTAGAAACATTTTTTATTAGCCATTTTTTTAATTTTAAGTGGAATAGTTTTAAAGGTAGTTCTCGTAATGTTTGAGGTATTTTATTATGGGTAGTATTTAAACGAGTGACTGTAAATTAAAGTTTTAAGTGACAAAAATAATGAATTTACGTTATAGTATTACTAAGTGAGCGACTGACTGCGAGTGACGAGAAATCAACATAACAGCAACTAACAAATATTAATTTGAGTTACTTCAAATACAAAATGAGAAGCTTCATAATATTTGAGCGACCTAATATTTCTTCGCTTTGACCAATCAGAGAGTTCAGAGGCTTGTGCGGCGGACTTCAAGCGCTATTGTTTTTGGTTAGATTTGCATTGTATGTCTCCTGATAAATTAAAAAAGCTCCAAAAAAATGGGATTTTCGAAAACTTTCTAACAATCTTCACTAACAATAGTGTCTAGCTTGATGGTCATTGTTCTAACCTAACCTAACCCAAATAACTTCCGGAAAACTCCTCTCTATCCTAATATGGAAGTTGCCCTCTCTGTATTTCTAGTCGCTCAATTAGTAATTTAGTCGCACGGCTAGAATTTTGATATGTGAAATGGATTAATTATAACTCACTTTTTGTAAGCTCGTTCTAGATTTTATTATTAATCAATATTCGTCGTTAGTTTGGTTAATTATTCGCTTACTCAAATTCATGCCGCTCAAGTTATTAAAACAGTATCTCAACATCAGTCGCTAAGTATTTTTGTATTCGATCGTTTTATAATTCCCCTTTTATTATACACAGGTATTTTACTTGACACACATAAACATACAATTTTTATGGTAAAGAATAGTTCGACATTTTGACATTACAATTTTTGTAGGAACTCTTTGGATAAACAGGCTTTTTAGGTCTACTCTTTCAAATAATTGTGGATGCTTCCTGACAAACAGTCCAATTTCGAGGATATATAGAGCTAAGAGTTAGTATTTTCATTCTTTTAAAATGAGGTCTACACGAAGAAAGTGGATCAATATTGCAAATAGCTCTTACACATTTCTTTTGAGAAAGGAAAACTTCGTGAATTAAAGTTGAGTTACCCCAAAATAATAGTCCATACCGCAAAACCGACCCAACATAGCCATGGTATGCTGTAATTGCTGTCCTTTCCGTGGATGTTGCGCGTAGATGTCTTAATTTTTTTATTTATTTATACTTGCACAAAACTGTACAAAGGCGGACTTAATGCCAAAGGCATTAAGTCCGCCGGCAGTGCTACGTTACACGTCATTTCGTAGAGAATTTGAATATGGAGTTTTACGTCACCCGTGTTTTGTGCGCTCCAGTAACGAACTACCGTTGAGTTGCACAGATATTAAACTAATGATATTTTTATGAGGTTGTTCTCTTAATTTAACAAAATGTTTACCTGATAGCAAAATATTCTGTTTGTTTATGTTTGGGCCGTGACGATGAGTGTATATTCCTATTGTAATCGTGCATCAAACATTTCACGCCACCGAACAGAAACATCATAGCGCCATGACAAAGCCTCAAGAGTTGCTAGTAATAAAATAGGTGCAAGTCGTAACAGTCAAAACCGTAAAAATTAGATTTATTGCAATCTTTAAAAAAATTGTAATGGGTATCTACATAACCTAATAATATATAATCCAGCGCAATACTGTCCATTTGCATGGCAAAAGCCACCTCTCACAACGAGAGGGCCAGGCCATAGTCCACCATGCTAGTGCGGATTGGCAGACTTCACATGTCATCACGAACATTTTGGAGAACTCTGGCATAGAGATTTCCTCACGATGTTTCCCTTCACCGTTTCAAATTCAAGATGATTAATTTCTTATTTATACATGAATTTGAAAGCTCAGTGGTCCGCACGCCTTGGTTTTGAAATCGAGACCGTTGGATCCACAGTCCAACGGCTTTGTGCGGGGTGTGGGGGTCGCAGACATGATATGACATAATGACACAGATTATGTTTCGTAATTCCCTTGCCGTGGGGAGGTCACGAAGAGAGATCAATTTCGCTAAACTGAATTTTTGGGGGCTCGCTATTTAGTATTTTCTGCATACATTCTTCTTTCTTGGATTGTTTTTTAAAAGTCTTTGTGACGTTTAAATAACTTGTTTGAATTAAATTCGCTTTATTTTTCAGGGACGCAGGAGGACAACAAGCGACGAAATGCGACTTATCATAACGAGATGCCTTCGAGCAATGTATTCTGTGCCTCCAAATATTATCAATGTGACGCGTGCCAGAAGTGTTACCGTGAAAAGAAAACTTTAGTAGAACACCTGCGCGTACATACTGGTATATATAAATGTAATGTGTGCCAGAAATGTTTTAGCAAAAATCATGATTTAAAGAGACACCTACGCGTACACACTGGTGAACGACCTTATAAATGTGATGTGTGCCAGAAATCTTTCAAACGACTGGGACATTTGAATGTTCACCTTCGTGTACACACTGGTGTACGGCCGTACAAGTGTTATGAGTGCCAAAAGTGTTTTAGTCAGCTATTCCGTTTAAATGAACACCTTCGCGTACACACTGGTGTACGGCCTTATAAATGTGATGTGTGCCAGAAATGTTTCAGTTTGAGGAGCAGTTTAAGAAGTCACCTTCGTGTACACACTGGTGTACGGCCTTATAAATGTGATGTGTGCCAGAAATGTTTCAGTGTGAAGAACAGTTTAAATGGTCACCTTCTCTTACATACTGGTGTACTGCCCTACAAGTGTGATGTGTGTCAAAAATGTTTCCGTGCGAAGAACAGTTTAAAGGATCACCTTCGTGTACATAGTGGTTTAGGGCCCTACAAATGTGATGTATGCCAGAAATGTTACAGTGCAAAGAGCACTTTAAAGAAACACGTTTGTGCTCATACTGGTAATAATGCTTTGTAAGTGCTCGCTAAGTAAATCATAGAGAGCTGATATTATGACGGTGGAATAACCCTAAATCAATAAAATTTCACAGAACTTCCCTACCTGGTGGAAGCTGTACTTGGGTATCTATTAACAACCATTTTACATTATAATGAAATATGTCGTTCCATTTAAAAGTGACTCGCACATACATAATTGAATAAACAAGTAGTACTTTATTATTATATTCTGTGTTTTATTATAACATATATTTTGTAATATTTGATTGTTAATAACATTGTTTATTATTTAATTTGATGTCTGATCACTACAATAGTGACGACAACAGCGACTCGTTAGTAGCAATAGTGATAGTTTTGTTAGTCTCCTGTCGCTAGCCGAAACACACACATTCACAGTTCTCAGATGTAGAATCTCAACGTTGTCCATATAAATGCGCAAAGTATACCGGCTCACTTCCCGGATATGCTAGCCAGTTTTAACTGTGAAAACATACATGGAATTCTTATTTCGGTATCGAGGCTTAAGCCATGGCTTCCTTCTTCGTGTTATTCTCTTCCAGGCTTTACGCTCATTCGCAATTACCGCACGGGTGGTGGCGGTGGTGGTGTCGCTATTTATTTGCGTTCTTATATACGTTTCAGCATAATTAGCCTTCAGCATTATATCGGCACGACCACCGGCACCCAACGCTGCCGAACACCTTATATTGGAAATCGAGCTGAAGCACACCAAAATGCTTCTAGGAGTTTTCTTTAGTCCCTCATTGCGAAATAACTATTTCAATGCCTTTGAAAACATTCTTGAAAATTTATCTCAAAATTACAGTCACACAATAATTGCTACGGTTAATACGGTACTGATCCTAATCTGAATGCACTGCCTGAGGTTTCGAAATAAAACGCTTCTTGATCTGGAATCTTCTCTTTATTCGACGGTAGTGGACTGTGCTTACAAGCCTGAGCCTGACGGATGGTATGGGGCAATACGTTGGCGGTCCCACGAGAATGAGTCGGCGCGGCGCGTCCCTTCTGGACTACCAGTTTCACGTGAGGGGCCATGCACAAGTGATTGTCTATGGTCACCCCCAGGTACTTCACTCGTGGTGACCACTCTACGGTTTTCCCTTTATGTTGAGTGGTGGTGGATAGTGGGAATGGCGGCCCACGATGATGGCTTGTGTCTTACTCACGTTTACCGACAGCTTCCATTTCTGGAGCCATTCCGGTCGTTTTTTTTAAATGCAAAATGGGTTTGCGGTTGACCACGATCTCACCTGATGGTAAGTGAACATGTGGTCGAAGGTGGACCACGCGTACCCATAAGATGCCTGTTCACTCTAACCTTGAATAAACACGTCGTTTGGGAGGTTGTTCTACAGTTTAGCCGTGCGTATGATGAAAGAGGAAGCGAAACGCTTCGTATGGCATAATGGGAAGTCAACGACATAGCGGTGGAGAGCCTCCCGACGACGCCTTGTAGTCCGATGAAAAAAGGGAGATAGAAGGATAAGTTCATGGAGGTCTTCAAATACAAATACAAATTTATTTATTGGGAACACAGGTAGATAATGTACATTTAAGGGTGATAGTAAATTTTTTTAACCGTAGCTTTCTGATTGACTTTGCCAGTATATTTAGAAAATATATCATATGTATAATCAAGTTGGTTATTGGTGTCAAACATGTATGCATATTTAAAAGATTGATTACTTAGGTACAAAAGTCGATTGAAAGCTTCGATTCTTGTATTAAATAAATTAACATTCAACTTCAATTTAAAGTTCGGAGAACATAGGATAACGTTAGTATGCATACTGACGTTATCCTATGTTCTCCGAACTTTAAATTCAAGTTGAATGTTAATCTTTTCGAGTTTACATTTTATGTAGACAACAATTTTTTCATAATCACTCGAGACTAAAAAGACTTTTTCCCCCATAAGAATAATACAATAGTCATTCAAATAAAAGTTTACAAGTTTTAAGTTTTTGCCAGTAGTTCTGAAACACCCGCCTTAGGCATGCAATAATGACAAATTTTAGCTTTGGTAAATGTATTTTCGGCAATACATATTAATATTATTATCACTAATTATACAAAGTTTAGTTGGTTGTACGACTTTCAAGACTATGTTACGTTGGCTCGTAGTGACCGCACTGGTGTTACCTGTAATGGCATTACATCATAAACAATGTTTGGTTCCTCAACATCTATTATCTTTGTGCCTTCAGGCATCGTGTTATTTAAACCACTTTGCTGAGTGGGGCTTTGTTGCATATTCTTAAAGTCAAGCTTAGTTCTGATAAGATTTACGCTTTATTTTGGTTGAAGATTTCTTTTAGGAACCACTTGTACATATATGTGTAATTTTTTTTATTTTTAAGTTGCAATTAGTGATTTGTTTAGCTTGAGAGCTATTTTCTAACAGTAAATTATCTATTTCAGCTTCTGCTGTCTTTAACTTTTCTTCGAGTAGACTTATTCGGATTTTCAATTCTTTTATTTTATCATTTGCACTTTTAGTGTACAAGTCTCGATAGCTTCGGTTTAAATCGTAAGTGGGGGTTGAAGAAAGTGATGTATATTCTTCCTCGTTTCCCGATAATTCTGAATCTGCCCCAAACGAACTGTGTGTAGCAGTAAGGTCCTTGTTTTTGTTTCTCATAGTTACGTTGCTTGTGTAGATTTCATTTGTGGTCATAGGACTATTAGATATTAGGCTTGAGTATTCTGCCATTCCTCTTGTTGTATTATAACTTTAATTACAATGTTGTATAGATATTTAATTCTATTTCTATGGGCAACACCGTCCGTGTTGTTAAACTTCAATTTATTGATTTTATACTTGTCCAAGTCCTCTAAAGACTTGAGAATAAACGTAATTATTACTAAGAATTAGCAAGTTGGTCCAAATATTGTCACAAAAAGACGGTTCAAACTGTACAGGATTAGAACGCCCTACCACACTCAAGTCAAGTTCAACGTAATACCACAAGACTAGAAAGCTCTTAGCATTGATGTCGAAATTCACAACTGGTACATAGTACAATAAGTTAAGCGAGTAGGTACTTCGAATTTCTTTTGCCATTCATTATATAGTTTCAAAGTCCAGTTTTAAATTTCGTCAAATGAAGTCTGTTCTATGCATTAACGGTTTATTGTGATAATTATTTTTAAAACCACTCACAGTTTATGGGAAATTCCTTCGTATTTTTATATCGGTCTTCGTTATTGTTGAAATGGAGTGTTATTATGTAGTTGCCTTGTTGATTTTTTTATTTTTTTTATTTATTTATTTGGTCAGTCTACAATTGTTTACACGTAACATTTACAAATTCTTAATTAATAATAATAATACAATTTTAAGTGCAACAATTACTTACAGACTAACACCACTTGCATAAATTAACAAACATAAACTAAAAATTAAAATTATGACATAGAAAATGAATAATTAATCAATTAAATTAATAAATAATATAATAAGATGGCGTAAAAAAAATGAGAATTAAATTTATTTATAACGGTACAAAATAAATTAGTTTCAATTGAATTAAAAATTAAAAATTGTGAATTAGTATAACTGGTGAACCATGACTTTCTTAAGCTAGCTTTAACCTATACGAGGCTTTCCTCTTATTATACTCGTTAATTTTTTAATGCTGTCGTGGTGTATGTCAAAGAGGTCACTGTAGCTATTTAGCAATTTGCATAAACGTGGAATTGGTGAATTCGCCCCTAAAACCGTTCTACGCAAGGGAGCATATAATGGAGAGATACGGTATCGTGGATATCGGACTGGGACTCGAAATTTGACCATGCATAATATATTTGGGCAATCAATCTTGCCTCTTAGCAGCTTGTGAAGGAATAAGGCGTCTAAAATTTCTGATCGCGTATTTAGGGAATAAATCCTGAAGTACTGCAAGCGGGCGGTATATGAAGGCAGTTGTTTACTTTTGCCCTTTGAAAATGCCAGGTGCCATAAAAACCGTTTTTGGACTCTTTCTAAGAGGAGCCTATGTGTGGCATAGTGCGGCCTCCATACAACACTGCAATACTCCAGGATGCTTCGTACAAGGCTATTATACAGCATTATTCTAGTGCTAATCTTTTTAAAGTCTTTGGTGTACCGTATCACAAAACCAAGAGTTTTCGATGCCTTTTTAATAATGTTTTCGATATGGGGTAAAAAAGTAATTTTTTTATCAAATAAAACTCCCAGATCCCTAATTGTATCAACTTCTTGAATTTTTTCGTTTTTTATAAAATATTCTGAACAAATGGCGTTAGATTTCCTCGAAAAAGTCATGTGATAACATTTTTTCAAGTTTAGATCCATTTTATTGTTCTCACACCATTCTATAACTCGGTTTAGATCTTCTTGTAGGAGCTCGATATCACGTGATGACTCAATTGTTCTGGCGAATTTTAAGTCATCCGCAAATAAAAAACTTGATGACTTGTTGATAACTTCACTTGTTAGTTTGATTGTTTTGGTTCACTTTTAGGAGTAATGAATAATATTACTATTTGCCAACGATAAGGAATCTGTATAATAGTACACTAAATACATTTGTTTATAACATATACACTAATAACTTGTTTTACAATTTTAAAATATTTTTCGTATGCGGAGTCGATGTTTACTGTGGCACGACCATAGGAAATACTTTTCAATACAGACATATGACTTCCTGCATATAGCAAAGGTGGACCTTACAAATTCATGGCATGCAACAGGGAGGCGATGGCTGGCCCTCAAGTCATACTCCTGAACTGGTGCAGCTTGCGGTAACTGGTCACTTACATACTGTATCTTTACCCGTTGCATTGCCCCAAAATATATTTCCGTATCTTAATGTTGAGGACACTAGGATATGCTGTTAATACTGTTGCTCAATTGGCAGTTTTACTTAACATATGCAAGGCATAGAAGTATTAGATGAGTTTACAACAAACTTTATCCATATGCGAATTCCACTTTAATGTTTGCTATGTTTAACCCGAGGAATTTTGTAACATTTGTTTCATTAATTACTTAATCATTCTAATATTTAAGTTCACGTTAGGATTTGTTCATTGTTGAAATTTCATTATTACGGGTTTGTCTAGATTTTTAATCAAATTATTATGTCGCAGCCAATATAAATCCGACTTTAAATTAGAATTAATGTCAGCTTTTAATGTATTTACTGCAAACATTGTCATAGGATACTTTGATGTTGTCGGAAAGTCATTAATAAAGATAATAAACTACAGTTCTCTGACTAGATTCATATGTGTGTTAAGTATTTTTACTATTTATCGTTAATTGCTTTGTATTAAATAGATTAGATTCTATAAAATTTTATATAGTTCTTCTAATTCCGTATGAGTTAAGCTTATTTATTAGTCAGTTAGAATTTATGTTCCACTTGGTCAAAATTTTTTGATATGTCTATTTAAAACGCTAGAGTTGGTAGTCTCTTATCCACTCTGCTGCTACCCATATGCAAGAAATCATAGATGGCCATGTCAATTGATCTCTTTTTCCTAAAACCTTTTTTGATTATCAACGAATAGGTTATCTTTCTCAAAATATGTAGGAAGTTGACTGTATATAACCTTTTTTTTTTGAGAAAGTTGCTTTGGAAAGGGAAGGAAAGTTGCTAGATTTATGCACATAGGTCGTAACTGAGGATTGTTTTTGGAGCGAGATAATCCTTTAAAATTAAAAATTGTCACAACTCTCCTAGTTCTCCCCTACCTAAGGAGCCGCTCGCCCTGCTTATAAGTGTAAACAAGGCTTCCTCGAGATCAGAGTAAAAGACGGGTTTATCCACTCATTGCTCTGTCATCCGTGATACATGTCTACTGTATCGCAGTTCTCACTGTACCAACCAGATAGAATTCTGTACCACCTACATTAGCTCCGCGGAGGCCTTCGGTGTTTGGTACGCGTTCCGACCATCGGATTCCAAATATTTTCCTCAAGCATCCAAGCTGAAAATAGTCTAACATGGGTTTGTGTTGGCCTAAAATTAGCTGCTGAACTACGGCAGCTACTTTTAGGTTAGTTAACTCAGCTGGAACCTGGACCGTGTACCGCCCACATATACGCTATGTTAGACTATTTTCACCTTAATTTTAGGTCATGCTAACAGAATACCTTGGTATCCAGCTTGGTAAACGCTGCAGCTGTGGCGCCCTGAGCGACCCCTTCTCCAGGGGATGGTAGACGACTCTTCTTCTCAGTAGAACTGCCAGACCGCGGATTTGGCGTTATTGCTAGACCTCTCATCCTGCGGGTAAGCCAGGTATCCTGGTAATTTGATTATGTCTTCAGGTCCCAGGAGCGTCTCGCTTATCAGCGCCACCTCGATGAGTTGTTCCTGTAGAAGTAGGAGGAGGGCGTAATTCCGCGTATTTGAGCCATAGAATTCGACAATAATGCGACCCAACTCGCTCACGTATATTAACCGTAGTTGGGTCTTGGCATTCCCGCATAGGTGCAATACGCCGGTGAGGAGCCGTAGGCCCGTCTCGATCAGGTTTGTAGGCAGTAAGGGCAAAAAATGTGACGATACAAAAAGAATTTTAAGATTTTACTGAATAAATTATACATGAGTTTGACTACGAGTACCTACTTGACACAGGCAAAATTTCTGTTTGGCATGAGCCTGGGAGTAATTAATATATATGCAGGTATTTACAAAAGAAAAGTAGTATATGTGGTTTCCATAGTACGCTCTATCTTATATTACATATTGCCTATATATCCTAAAACAAAAAAAAAACATGGAAAGAGAATGCTGAAAAACAAATACAATACCATTCATTAATGAACTAAACATGGAATTACAAATATTTTACAAAAGGTATAAAATGTAAAACTAAATTAAAATACTTTTATCTGAAAACACAGTATGGATGCACCATAAAGTTAGTACTACTTACGGAATAGAGCATCAAAGGGCTGAGGGATCGAAATGTCACTAGCTGCAACACTGTATGATAAAAAGAGATGCGACGCAGTAGAACTGTTTTTGAGCATCTGTTTGACAGTTCTTCGGCACTTATCGGCACGCTGCGAATTTGACTCCTGATGATTTTACGTGAAATCGGGGATATTTTTGAAAAATATTTTTTCTGAAACATGGTGACTTGTTCAGTGACTGATTGTTGTACAACACAGAGAAATAAAAAATGCTCATTTAAAGTAACGGTAAATTATTCCAAATCGACACCTCCTAACTTAGGATTTATTTTTGCCAATGCGCTTCGAATTTTAGGCACTAAGTGTGTTAATTGCCTTCTATAATCATTTATTAATGTAAGAAGCAAAGATCTAATACACATAATGTAGAATTTACGAATATTTTGTGTAAAGAAAAAATTATCTGTTTACACTAGAGCTGAATTAAGTTATCGATCGATCGATCACGCGGTAAACTAATAGGTAAGTATTACTGATATTTAAGTACCTATGTGACGTTTAGATGTGAATCACCTGGAAATGGAAGTAATCCCAAATTCCCATTTAAGACACTAAGCCGATTTATAGGTATTAGTTTTCGACTGTTAAATATGTCTTAATCGAGTCCTCCTCGGAACGCATGCCTCGCGCTTGCGTTAGAATTGCGCTAGAATAGTTTATTTTAGTTCTTTTCATGGTATATAGTCAGGAATTCTCTGGGGTAGCACTGCTGACATGAACACCATATTTATATTGCAATGAAAAGCAGTTAGAGCCATTTATAACCTTGACCCGTGAGTGTCTAAGAGAAAAGTTCAAAGAGGTTAACATCCTAACTGTAGTCTAAATATAGATACAAGAATGATCTTATGTTGCATACATACATACAGCATTGCAACATAATATTATGCAACATAATCCGAACACGAACGAAATTTTATTTAAAAAAGGTATCCTACGGAGTTTTCTAGCAGTGTTTACAGTAGCTGCTACGTCCTGTACTGCACAGTAGGGTAAAAAATTACGATTCCACATTAATGTATTTTTTTTTACGGAATAAATGAATTTAGAATTTGAATTTATTGAGACGGGCGTGCGCTTCTAACTATAGCCGTATAGTGTATATCTGTACCTATCTAGTGATTGAAAATATAAACGACCTTCATTTTAATCTTTCAACCCCAGTGGCTCGCGGGCGTTCCCAGTCGGCAGACGCGTGGATCGTTTCTGTATTGTGATGTGAACCGGTTTTCGATTGGCAGTTCGCTCGACGTGCGCTTGATTACTTTATATTTAATATTTTTAATGCGGTTTGTTAATGAGTAGCGAAAATGTGATTCATACACATATTGGGACAGCAGAATTAAGCGAGATGATTACGGTACCGGGTGAGATAGCAGGATCGAGTAAAGATAATTTGTTAGAGAGTGAGAACTTGGGAAAGGAATCGAATGCGGAGGCATATAAGCGAGACCGGTTTTTAGATGACAATGAAATATGGACAACTGCGATAAGGAGAAGCAAACGGTTTGTTCGTGATGTGGATTGTGTTCGTACTCCGGAAGATATGATTGAATTGAGTATTACATCTACAGAGAAATTACCGGGACAAGTTGGATTGTCGAAATTATTTAAGACGCAGAATATTCAGAATGTTATTGGTATTAAATATGTTAATGCATACAAGGCTTTCATTCGCTTTAGTAAGGAAGAGATGGCGGAGGCCTTGTATGAGTCTTCATATTTTAAAAGCATGGGGTTTAAATGTCAGAAAACCTTTGACCTTAGTTATACATATGGTGTTGTTAAAGAAATAGAGTTAGAGATCAATGAAGAGGAAATACGTGAGAGTATAACCAGTTCATCATTGATAACAGGAATAAAGCGATTGAATAGAAGAAACAGTCAGAATGGAAAATGGGAACCCAGTGAAACAGTTAGACTATGCTTTAAAGGGTCTTCGGTGCCTTCATATGTATATCTCAATGACGTTAGGGTACAGGTTTATCAGTATACTTTCCCGGTGACTCAATGTTCACGCTGTTGGCGATTTGGTCATACCCAAAAAATGTGCCCGTCAATTAAAATAGTATGCCCTAAATGTAGTAAGGATCATCCAAATTGTGAAACCCTGGTTTTTAGATGCAACAATTGTGGAGGCAAGCACATGGCGTTGTCAAAACAATGTCCAATTTATATTAAAGAACGGACGATAAGAAACTTTATGGCTGAGTTCAACTGCTCCTATAAGAAGGCTCAAATGTTGTATGTCGGTGCCACAGCTAAGCACCAGCAAGATATTGTCGAGTCAGTACACAATTCTGACGATGTTTTATTACAGAAAACCTGTGCCAGTACCTCTGAGGCTCCATTAAAAGACCCTTGTAATCGAGATCCATCACCTATTTTGGTCGGCAGGACGTATGCAAGTGTTGTAAAGAAAAAACAAAAGAAACAGTTGCCTGAAAAACAAAAAAAGAAAGAAAATCGTACACGACACAACGACGCGTCTAACCTTATGGAGTATGAGTCAACGAGGGAGAAGTCTACGGGGGAGTCTGATTTAGACGGTGATACAGAAAATGAATGCAATTCAATTCGGCAAGAGCATCCCAGGGTTGAGAGTCAAGGGAAAACGTTTGATAAGTTAAATTGGATTAATTTGTGGAAAAAGCTTACAAAGAAGATACTTGATAGTAGCCTGTCTTGGGAAGAACGGTTAAAAGGGGGTGCTGAAATAATTTTTGAGGGTTTAAAAGCTTTTGTGGTTAGGTGCATATCTGATTTTAATTTCGGTTTTATTTAAATATGGATTCCCGGGCCAATAAAGCATCAATTAATATTATACAATGGAATGCGCATAGTTTACGACCAAAATCGATAAATTTTGAACTGCTACTGAACCGAGAAAAAATCCATATTGCTATCATTAATGAGACATGGTTAGAGCCAGATAGTGAATTTAGAATATCTGGGTATAATGTATTTCGACAGGACCGGTACGATGGGTATGGGGGTATTGCTGTATTATCCCACTGGTCCATTAATGCTAAATTTTGTACAGTTAACATTACTAATCAATTTATCCAAGCGATTCATATCCAAGTTTATAATTGTGGTGATCTAAAAAATATAATTTGTGTGTACTGTCCTCCATCTGCGACAACAAGCAAGAGACATTGGGATCAAATATTTAAGATTTCAGAGAAGGGAACGCTTATTGCGGGAGATTTTAATGGACATCACCCTAATTGGTCCACTAGAGTAGATAGTAGAGGTTCGGATATATTTGATTCTATTGTAGATAGTAATTTTTTTATTTTAAATGATGGTTCTCATACAAGAATTCAGTTAGTTAATGGTTTTCTGCAACAATCTTCCCCTGATATAACATTAGTATCTACAGATTTAGCATGTAAATTTAACTGGAAAACGTTAAATGAAAATCTAGGCAGTGACCACTTAATAGTTAGTATTAAAATTGATTTGATTGTCAATAATTCAATTAAAATCCAAAGAAACTATAAGAAAGCAAATTGGCAAGGTTACAGAGAGAAACTTGAACTTTCATTGAACAATTTTTTTTTACCATTAGATTATCAGTTAGCTTATGATTCTTTCATCAATATATTAAATGAAGCCGCAGATTTATTTATCCCCAACATTAAAATTTGTAATAATCCTATCCGGCAAAGCAGATTTACACCAAAACCTTATTGGAATCAAACTATATCTAAGGCGGTAGCAGAAAGACGGTTAGCTTTAGCTCTGTTTAGACAATCTCCAAACTCAGATAATTTTGACCTTTTGCAACAGAAAATAAGTAAAGCTCAAAAACTGATAAGAGAAGGTAAGTCAAATTCTTGGCAGAGTTTTTGTAATCGAGTAGACAATACGACAACTACTTCAGAGATGTGGTCACGCATGAAATGGTTTAAAGGTTATAAATCTGCTAAATCTGTTATAGATCACGACACGGCAGAGTCGTTTCTGCGTTCTTTATGTCCGGATTTCGTATCACCTGATATCCCTAATTTCCTATCCATTAATCCTGCCTTATGTGGTCCAATTACAACGGAGGAGTTATGTAACGCCATTAAAAGTTCAGATACGGCACCAGGAGACGATAACTTGACATATTCTATGTTTAGAAATCTTCCGACAGGTGGAAAAAAAATCCTTGTTGCCCTGTTTAATCGATTTTTAGGTTCCGGTTTCGTACCAAGACAATGGAGACATATAAAGGTAGTTCCAATACCCAAACATGGCAGAATTCCAGGATCGGTATCAAGTATAAGACCAATCTCTTTAATATCTTGTCCATGCAAGATTTTACACTCTATTTTAGTTAGAAGATTGGAATGGTTTCTAGAAAGAAATAAGTGTTTTCCGCAAGAAATGACAGGTTTTAGACGGTCACAATCATGTATTGATAATTTAACTCGATTAGTATCTACAATTCAAATAGGATTCTCTAATAATAATCGTATAGCGGCATGCTTTGTAGATATTGAAAATGCCTATAATAATGTGAATGTAGAAATTATGTTAAAAACTTTATACAGTTACGGAGTGGGAGCTCCCATATGTAGATATTTATGGGAATTTTTAAATACGAGGATGTTATCGATCGAAACCAATAACGATATTAAAATATGTCGCACAACAGGAACTGGCCTAGCACAGGGTGATCCACTATCTCCTTTGTTGTTTAATGTTGTAACTGCCAGTATCTGTCAAAATATTAACAGTGTGATGATTTCCCAATATGCAGATGATTTTGTTCTTTATTCTTGCAAAAAACAAATACACGATGCTGTTAATGATATTGAGATTGCTTTACACAAATTCATTGAATTAGTTGAAGAATTAGGTTTAAGTATCTCATTCTCTAAAACGAAATGCTGTATCTTTAGCAAAGGCATTATCCGCAATGCAAGCGTTCCTCGAATCGCTAATCATAATATTGAGTTGGTAGATTCTATTAAATACTTAGGCGTATGGATAGATAGATCGTTAAAATGGCGAAAGCATATTAATGAAATTCAGTATAAAACCTTGAAATATTTAAATTTATTTAAAGTATTGGCTGGTTCTAAATGGGGTATGCACCCGAAACATTTGAGAAGATTATATATTAGCGTGATTAGAAGTAGAATTGACTATTGTAGCTTTTTGTATGATACAAGCTCCAAAAGCCTTTTATATAAGCTTGATAAAGTACAGAATCAATGTATGAGGGTTATTGGTGGATTTATAAGAAGTACTCCGACTCATGTTATGGAGGCGGAGTTGTGTTTGCAGCCATTAAAGACACGGAGATATTACTTAGCTGGAAAGTTCTGGCTTAAATCTCGGGCGGTTCAAAACAATATTAGTTTAGAAATATTAGAAGTGTTATCAAATTTGTGTAATAGTAGTAATTATTGGAGAAGAAAAAGAAATCCTTTGTTAGTTGATTGGCATTATTATTTTAAAGATACTCTTATTTATTCTTCAGTCATCTTGGATATGTTCTCACTGGATTATTGGTTGAGTGGTGTTCATATGTACGAGATAATCAAATGTAATGTTAAAAATATTAATGCAGCAAAACGTTTGATAGATCCGTCTCATATAAAAATGGTATGTCAAAAATTTATCGATTATGAATATGGTTCATTCTATAAGATTTTTTGTGATGGGTCAAAGTGTAATAATGCTGTTGGAGCAGCTTTTTTCGATCCGTTGAACGGTTTAATGGCCAAATTTAATATTAAGGAGAATATTTCTATCATGCACGGTGAATTAATTGCAATAGCAGAAGCATTGTCTTATGTTTCTACCCTTGATGGCAATAATTTTGTGATTTTTTCGGATTCGAGAAGTGCTCTCCAACATTTGGCTCGGATAACCTCGAAATTTCGAGGACTTCCGATAGCCTACGTTATCCTTGACACAATATGCAAGCTTCGGATGAACCAAAAAAACATTGTGCTTCAGTGGATTCCTTCACATGTTGGTATTGTTGGTAATGAGGAAGCCGACCGATTGGCGAAAGAGGCAACAAGTGAAGGTATTTTTGCCCCAGTTCACACTGAAATTTTAAGTGAAGTTAGAAAACGTTGTAGAGTAAAATGGTCCGAATATATTGATGAGCGTTCCCTGTCTAAAGGTATTTGGTACCGCACTATCCAGTATAGCCTTTTGTATTACCCCTGGTTTGATAATAAAAATATGAAGAGAGATCAGGTAGTAACATTGTTCAGACTTCGTTCCGGGCACATTCCATCCAATAGATTTAAACATTTCATAGGACTTGCAGAGTCACCTAATTGCGAAGCTTGCGGTGTGGTGGAAGATGTCCAACATGTATTGATGGAGTGTGTGCGAGGCGAAGTTTTAAGGTCACAGTTACAGTTACAATCGAATGATGTTGGTGCATGTAATACTTTGTTGGCTACACCGGGATCCAGACAATGCTATTTGTTGTATAAGATCTATGTACTGTCAATGTGCCCTAGTTTAAGTTAGATATATAGTACGTTGTCTTACGGAGGTGACATCGTCATTTAATGTACAAAGCCTCCTTAAATAAATTAGATTAAAAAAAAAAAATCTTTCAACGTATATACGCTCACTAAACTGTTAAACGGCGAAGAGTTACACGACAACCGACAACTCTATTGCGAAAAATAAATGATTATGTGATCTCCGAAAACACACAGCGTTGATGTGAAGAAAGCTGTTGTGAACCTGCCTTAAATCTAGTTGTCTATGATAAAACTTACCGCTTTATCTCTGGTTTTATACTTCTCTCTTTCTCTCACCAGCGTGCGTCCTCTTCTATCCAAGTATGACGCCTGTCACAACTGTCAACACTCACACTGACAGTTCATAGCGTTTGTGAATTTTGCCGCTAAAAGATCGCAAAATTTTCAAGGTTTCTAAAAAGTGCAAAATTAGTGTTAATTATCGTGTTGAAGTTTCACACAGCGACTTTACTCGCTTTAAAATAGTGTTTTCTATAGGAAAACAAAGGTTTCCGAAATGGATCAAGAAGATATTGCAAGTATTTGTGAGGGCGGTGAACAGGGTTCGATAGTTGATGCTTCGGAGGAAGATCAGCCTTCGAACAGAGTTGTATCGGATGATTCGTCATCTTCTTCATCCTCGGAGGATGAGCAAGGTATAGCTTCACCACCGCCGAACAAAAGACGTAAGTACACACGTGTTCAAACAAGTTCCTACCCGCGAGTAGATACTTTAATTCAGCACGTAGGATACATTTCTCAATTTTTATCTCATTTACCGTCAATAACAACTGAGAATCAAACTTGTTTTAAACTGCAGAGTGGTGATCCTACTCCTTCTACATCACAGTTCTTGACAAATCCAGTTACATCTTGTAAACTCTCCTTAGGTGAGTTAGGCACCGAGTTTGACGAAAAGACTGTGGTCCCGCCAGCAAACAGGGAGCGTTTACAAGAACTTGTACACCTTCAGAAATTCGATTCTCCTGCCTGGAAGGGTATCCGTTACAAAAAAGCCTTACAGGCTTGCTTGGCTAGCCCTGGTTTTGTGGGTCTTAAACTCAATGAAGAACTATGCCATTTTAACAGGGACGTTGAAAGGTATGCTTACCGCCGTCGAAACCAGTGAACGATCATGGCAAGACGTGGTTGGTGATGTCCAATTAGCCCTTAATTGCACAGTAAATCGTGTTACTAAGGCTAGTCCTTTGGAATTATTGATAGGACGGGTTGCTAGACCTCTTAATTTGATTAATTTATCTTGTTAGAGAACAAGCAGCTTTAGGTATACACAAGAGTGCTCAATATGATAAAGAAAGATTTGATAAGTCTAAAGCAATTTTAAACAAATTTAAAGTTGGTGATTTTGTCCTTATTGAGAATGAAGAGAGACACCAAACTAAATTAGACCCAAAATTTAAAGGTCCTTATAAAATGATTGAATTATTGGATGGTGATCGATATTTGTTGAAATCTTTAAATAGCGTGTAAGAAAAATGCCTGAATTTCCTGTTAGTGTTATTGTGGGAGGACGTCAATTTTGACGGTGATGATAATGATTGTTCTGTTACTGACACATCATAGCTACAATTTACAAAATGTGTAAGGTTGTCTATCTTGACTTGACGCCAATGTGGTTGTCTATCTTGCTTTACGCCAATGTGGGTTATCTATCTTGACGCCAAAGTGGGTTGTCTATCTTGACTTGACGCCAATGTGGTTGTCTATCTTGACTTGACGCCAATGTGGTTGTCTATCTTGACTTGACGCCAATGTGGGTTGTCTATCTTGACGCCAATGTGGGTTGTCTATCTTGACTTGACGCCAATGTGGTTATCTATCTTGACTTGACGCCAATGTGGGTTGTCAATCTTGACGCCAAAGTGGGTTGTCTATCTTGACTTGACGCCAATGTGGTTGTCTATCTTGACTTGACGCCAATGTGGGTTGTCTATCTTGACGCCAAAGTGGGTTGTCTATCTTGACTTGACGCAAATGTGGGTTGTCTATCTTGACTTGATGCCTAAGGATGTCTATCTTGACTCCAAGTTTTGGATGTTGACCTTGACTCCTATGCGGGATGTCTATTCAACTCCAATTGGTCGAATCCCATGGTGTGATTTCGACTGAGTTATGTTTGTCTGTGACAGTTTTAATTATTATAACTACTTTTTATGATTTATGATGGATTCAGGATTTTTCTTTCAAGTTTCTGTTCTTTATTGTTGGTCAGGAAGACCGATCGGTATTTACCCGATTGTGTTTTGTTACCACACGAGGACGTGTGAATCGTCAGTTCTGGCCGTGTCGGAGATAGTTAAAAATTAAATTCGCCAACCAAGTCAGACATTTAGTTGGTACTGTACAAAACATTGTTGAGAGTATATTTTGATATTGTAATTAGATTATAGTTGTTAAAAAACAACTGTTATAACTTCACGATAATTCCTGTTAGATTATTTGATGAATTTTAATAATTACACTATTTGGATTTAGATCCTTTTTGTAAATTGTATCGAGTAAACGCGTGACGTATTTCCGTACGCCATTGAACAGAGCTGTTTGGAGGGAGTAGGAGGCGTGGCCTACCCCCATATAAGAGCTCGCACTGGCTTGTACAGGCAGTAAAAAGGAGAGTCTCGTTTGGACAGCCGACGCGCACGGACACGTTCGTGCGCTCCTGCCTTACCCGACTATTTCCGACCATACGTGCTCGTGTACGTCCGTCAGTCGAGATAAATCGATCGTTAGATTGGTTGAATCTCGGCAAACCTTCACACTATAAATTGTAGTAGCGGCGTCTTTTTCAAGACAGCGCTGCCCCAATTTGGTGTGTGTTTCTTAGTACTTTCGTGCCCCTTCAGGGAAAATCCACTTTTCTAGTGGTACTTGGTGGAAACGTAACCGTGCCAACTAAGCCAAGTTAGTGTAGACCCAAGCACTAGGCCTTGCTCCTTCAGAGCACTGCCAGTTAATTGGAAGCGGTTTGGAATCACTGGCCTTGGGGGCTACCCTAGTCAACTCCAAATCGGAATCCCACCTCCTTACCCTACCTTCCCATTCTCTTTTGTTGTTTGGGTGCTGACGGCTTCGGCCCATATCGCCCTCTGCATTAGAGCTGCTAGGGACCCTTTCGCACAATAAGACTGGCGAAAGGGATACAAGCTTAGGGCTCACCATAGGTACACATACCTCCTCGTCTAAGCCGGCGAGGAGGGTGATACACACACAAACACACCCTCGGGCCCGTCCAACCCGAGGCGATAGGTGTTAGGGACATTCTATTGTTAGAGCGACCGCCGAGAAGTTTCTTGTTGGTTCTTCTTCTCGGAACGCTCCGGGAGCGAACCAACATAAAATTCGGTAGCTGCTAGGCAACTAAAATCCATCACAAGATGGCCGCCCCCGTACCCGCCTCCATGGTAGACATTACCAAAGATCCCCGCTTCGTTGAGGCTGTCTTCAAGCTCCTCAAGTCCGACCCAGTTGGCTGGGTAAACTTGATGGAGACCGTAAAGACCAAGATCATGTTAGATGACCCCCCTTGCTCCGGCGCAACAGCGCAGGAGAACCTCAGTCTCTCCGTCCCCTCCTCTTCTGCCCCGTTCACCCAGACGGACAGGCAGTCGCCACTCCCCCGTAACCGTACCCCCTCTCCATCTCAGCCTCTAGCCACAGAAGAAGAGATGGACGTCGTGCAGATAGACAGCGATGACGACGCCCACAACGAGTGGACAACCGTCAGGCGCGGGAAATCTGATAAGCGGACCCGCGGCGACAAGTCGTCATCGTCCTCGTCTGGCAGCTCTTCGGGCTCCGACTCTGAGTCTTCAACTCAGGAGAAGAGCAAAAAGAGCGCCAAGACAAAGAAGTTGCGCACAGAGAGACCCTCCGCCACTAACTCTGTCCCTTCTTCCCCCACCACAAGCGCCTCCGCCTCCCAGGCAAAGGCCAAACCCTCTGGCCTCACGGCCAAGATCACCAAGCCCCCTCCTATCATGCTACTCAGCATCGATAAGTGGGAAGACTTGTCCACCACATTAAAGTCCAAAGGTGTAGTCGCACTTAGCACTACATACATCCTCAAGGAGCAGATGTACAAAATACAGCTGCAGACCCCCACCGAATACAGGACAACGACGGATCTCTTCGATGCACGTAAGGTAGACTACTACACTTACGGCACCGCTGAGGACAAAACACTCCGCGTGGTTATCCGCCGAGTGTGCCGTTACCTTCCTATCGACTCCATCAAGGAGGACCTAATCACCCAAGGGTACCCCGTGAGAGAGGTGCATCGGATGCGCCGATCGAACGGTGGCGAGCCCTTCGATATGGTGCTGGTCCACCTTGACCACTCGAAGGAAGGACAGAAAATCCTGACTGTCCTAAAAACAGTTTGCGGCGTCGGCGGTATCGTCGTCGAGCCGCCGCGGCGAGGGACCGTACAGGGGCAGTGCCACAACTGCCAACTGTACGGGCACTCGTCAAAGAACTGTCACGTAGCTCCGAGGTGCGTTAAATGCCTGACCCCAGGCCATCACACCTCAGACTGCGCCCGACCCAAAGATCGTAGCGAATGCTCCGAACCACCTGGTTGCGTCAACTGCCAGTCCCTGGGACACCCTGCGAACTATCGCGGCTGCCCCAAGGCACCGGCGAGGAGACCCGCCAGGAGGCCTCGTAGCAAGCGTAACGCTCGGAAGCCCCAGGCGCAGACTAGCTCCGCCAAGCCCCCCCCCGCTAATGTCCTTGAATGTCCAAAAGACATCCCTGCGACCAGCGAGACCACACTGGCCTCTGCCAGACTACGTCCCCTCGACCGCACTCAAGGCTGCGGGTGAGGCGGTCGCCCCTAAGGCTGTGCCAGTCCCAGCCAAAGAGGCGTCCCCCAAACCCTCAACCAGCGCGACCCCTCCCGCCCCAGTCCAATCGGGCTGGGCTTACAACCCGCTGACTAAGAAGTCACAGGCTCCAAAGGCCCCGGCCAAAGGAGCCCAGACTCCAAAGTCATCAGCCCCAGCGCCCAAAACCAAGGCGCCCCAAGCGAATAGCAAAGGGCGCGCCTCAGGTTTTGCCGAGCGCATTAAGACTCAAGGTTGGGAGTTGCTCGACCAGTTTGAGGACCTCTCCCAGAGGGCCGAAGCTGATCCGACCAATATCCAACTAGCCATCGACGCGGCTTACGTCTACCGCCGCTTTATCAAATCCCTGCAACCGTAATGGCTGTACACCCGCTTATGACTCCCCAATTCACTTGCAGGCTAAAACCCAGATCTCTAAAGATCGGGTTTTACAATGCAGACGGATTAGCGAGACAACGCGATGAAGTCGCAGAATTCCTCTGCGATCATCAACTTGATCTCTTCCTCGTGCAAGAAACATTCCTCAAACCGAGCAAACGGAGGAGTCCTACAGTTGCCAACTATCGTATAGTTCGCAACGATAGGACCCACTCCATCAAAGGTGGCACGCTGATTTACTTTAAGAAATCACTGCATTGCGTACCTTTGGACCCTCCCGTGCTGAAGAACATTGAGGTCTCTGTCTGTCGCATAGGCATGACAGGCCACCAGCCAATCACGATAGTTTCGGCCTACCTCCCCCCTGACAAGGAGATGCTACTTAGCGATCTCCAAGCACTGTATGATCTAGATGGCTCTGTCATAGTGGCAGGCGATCTGAACTCCAAGCATGAGCAATGGAGCTGCCGTACGAGCAACTCGAACGGCCGCGCACTTGGCAATCATACCGTTCGACCCTATAGTCCCCCTCGAACCGACCCACTTCCCCAGAATTGACAGTCACCGACCCGACATACTCGATGTAGCGCTCCTTAAGAATATAAACCTACGTTTGGCTTCTGTAGAAGTGCTACACGAGTTAGACTCTGACCATAGACCGGTCATCGTTAGCCTTGCCTCCCGCACAAGCCACTCTGGCGCGGATAGCAACCTCCCACCCTGATATGTAACCGACTGGCAGAAACTTGAGGCTAAACTCAAGACAGCCACGTCGGAGCACTTAGATTCGATTCCATCCCTCATAGAGACCCCCGAGCAAACGCATGCAGCTATCGGCTCTTTCACGACTCACATCCAAATCCAAATGAACGAATGTTCCCGGGAGGTCCCAGCGGCTGACGAGTTCAGACGGTGGAAACTCCCGGAGGATTTGCGTGAGTTAGTGACTGAGAAGAATGCGGCCATCAGAGCCTTCGACTCCTTTAACACCCTAGAAAACCGCACTCGAATGCGTGAGCTACAGCGCACTGTACGCGAACGCATGACCGAGAGGCGGAATTCCGGGTGGGATAGGACGTTAACCGAGATTCAACCCTCGCGGAAGGCCTTTTGGAATCTCTGCAAGCGACTTAAGACAGACACCGACTGGACCATCCCCCCGCTGACGCGTCCGAATCAACGCCCCGCGTTCGATGACGACGAAAAAGCCGAATGCATGGCCGACAATCTAGAGTCCCAATGTTCTCCCAGCACCCTACCAGTAGACCCGGAGCACCTCAACGAGGTCGACTCTGAGGTAGAACGTAGGCTCGCCATACCACTCCCTCCGACCCCAAGTGCCCCCTCCCGGGAGGATGCAGACGTCGACGACGACGACGATCCCCTGAGGCCAGTGACGATCGAAGAGGTTAAAACTCTGATCAGGGACCTCCGCCCTCGCAAAGCCCCCGGGTATGACGGAATCACCAATCGCGTTTTCAAGCAACTCCCGTTGCTTCTACTTAGCCTGATGGTCGCGATTTTCAACGCGGCCTTTTCCAACAACATCTTTACACACCAGTGGAAACAGGCAAACGTGATTGGCATCCCGAAAACCGGAAAATCCAAATCCGATCCGGCGAATTACCGCCCCATCAGTCTCCTCTGCGCCATGGGGAAACTCTACGAGCGCATCATTCACGCCCGTTTGTCGTCTTACATCCACGCAAACGATATCCTCCCTGACGAGCAGTTTGGCTTTCGAGCCAGACACTCCAGCGTTCACCAGGTGCATCGCATTGTCGAACACATCCTGGTGAAAGCTGCCCGTCAAAGAGCCCACACAGGAGCACTCTTCTTCGACGTGGCCAAAGCGTTCGATAAGGTCTGGCACAACGGCTTATTATATAAGCTGTTCGAACTCAAAGTGCCTGACCGTCTCGTGCACATCTTACGAGACTTCCTTACGGACCGAACGTTTAGCTACCGCGTCGAGGGAAATTACTCCTCCCTCAGACCGATACGCGCAGGAGTTCCCCAAGGCTCAGTCCTTGCCCCGCTCCTGTTCTCGCTGTACACCAGCGACATCCCCAGACCCAACAAGACTCATCTAGCCCTCTTCGCTGACGACACAGCTCTCTACTACTCCAGTAGGAGCACGTCAGCCATCCACCGAGAACTCCAATCCTCAGCCGACGCCCTCGGCGAATGGTTCAGGAAATGGAGGATCGAAGTCAATCCCACCAAGAGCGCAGCGCACCGATCCCCTGGGAGAAGAAAACCAAATATTTGGGAGTGATCCTTGATCGGAAGTTAAACTTCTTGGACCATCTGAGATACGCTCGTAACCGCGCCTCATTTGCCCTTTATCGATTACACGGCCTCCTGAATGCATGCAGTAAAATGTCCCTTGAAAACAAGGTGAGAATTTACAAGACGTGCATTCGACCCATGATGACCTATGCGAGCCCGGTCTTCGCGCACGCTAGGGATCAATTCATCCACCTCCTCCAGGTAGTCCAGAACAAGTTTATGCGACGAGCCGCGGGCGCACCGTGGTTCGTCTGTAACAAAAGCCTCCATGCCGATCTCCAATTGCCTACCATCAGGCAATGGATGAAGCATGCGTCCAAAAGGTACTTTGACTCTGCCACTCACCATCCAAGTAAATTGGTGGTACAAGCGGTCAAATACACTCCTTCCCGACTCTCACGTAAACACCGTCGTCCGAAGAACGTCTTAGACGAATCGGACGACGAGATCACCGTATACTTGAACCAAATCAAATCGATTAGAGACTCTCGCAACACTGCACAACCGATTTTTCGTACTCGCCGGACGTCCACCAGCGTCCACCATGACCCTTAGTTTGCATTCGATCCGATGAACGCCCGCTCCGGACCTAAACTGGAAGCGAGGCCCGCATTAACGTAAAGCGACAGTTGCACAAAATCCCCTAAAATCATGATCTCTCGCCCTCTCCCCGTCAGTATCCGCCCAGAGCCGAGGTTCGAGCCCCACAGGGGGCGCCCTCCGGCGCGGGTACTTAGTTTGTAGTTTGTATTTGCTAGGCGGTTAGAGCCCACGCTCACCCCTACTGTCCGGTGAAGCGGTAAAAGCCAAAAGGCTAACTGCACGCGTCACGATAAAAAAAAAATAAAAAAAAAAAAGTACAGGCAGTCTATCTTCGGATTAGACTCGATAAAGAGCTCTGCTCCCAACAGAACTGTTGGTCTACTTGGTACAGTCTTGCACTGTATATTGCATACGCGGAATTGCTGACGCGATACCCTATGCTATAGCTATATTGCCTAGACAATGCGCTATTCGGGTGGTTGTATTGCCACTATACGAACGTAGAATTAAGATTCTGTTCGTCTCCATTATACTTTCTTTATTTTAATTGGAATCATTGTAATATTGTAATTAGTGTGTAAATTAATCGACCTTATTTGTTAATTGTGGCTACTTAATGCCAGCAACATGGGAACTCAAAAACCTGACATACCGCTCTCTTTGCCCCCCCCCCCATACTCCTACATATATATATATCATCATCATTACAGCTTAAATAAGTCCACTGCTGGACAAGCCTCCCTCAAGAATCATCTTGAGGGGATATGCCATAATCGCCACGCTTGGCAGGCGGGTTGGCGATCGCAGTATGATGGTCGTAGTACTCAGAAGGAAGCTGCTTCCCGTCCTCTGGTAGATATTCCCTCGGGTCGACTTCTACGCCCCCCACGGGATGAGATGGGGTGATGATATTCTGATTCTGATATTTGTCGCCGTCACCACACAGCAGGTATATATATATATATATATATAATCATAATCATAATCATTTATTTTGGTAAAGTTATTTTACATGTCAAATATTAAATTTAAAATTTAAAAAAAAAAATTGGTAATATATTATAGAAAAAAAAAATGATATGTCAACTTACAACTATTTGCTTTAACATTTCATTCGGAATCCTTTGTAGGAAGTCAGAAGTCATATTTGTAGACAGTCAGTAATTGTTATTTATTCGTCGTCAAAAATTCGTCATAACTATAAAACGTTTGCTCAACAAGCCAATGCTTCAGTCGAGACTTAAAACATGACAAATTCGGAGCCACGGTGACATTACCAGGTAACCTATTATATACAGCCGGTCCCATGGCATGTGTCAGCTTACCCGACTTGGTTAACGAGCATTGTACTGACGAGAGCTTTTGGGCGTTTCTTGTGTTGTAAGAGTGGATCTCATTATGCGCGGTGTAATTTCCAAGATTGGATCTTGCATATAATGCAACTTGCAGTATAACTATCGACGGTAAGGTCATAATTCCTAGTTTTTTAAAATAGGGCCTAGTAGAGACATCTTGTGGTATGCCCACGATGGCTCTGATGGCCCGTTTTTGCATGCGGAATGCCCGCTCCCAATCAGCAGCACGTCCCCATAAATCCGCACCATACTGAAGCAGTGCGTGTACTGTAGCAAAGTAACATGCGCGCGTTACCGCCTCGGGAACTACCCGCGCTACACGTCGCAGCGCAAAACATGCACTACCTATTTTAGAGCATAGGCTGTCAATATGCTGATCCCATTTTAGGCCAGCATCCACTTTGAATCCCAAAAAATTTTTAGTGGTTAATTGTTCCAACTTTACATTGTTAACAAATACGGTGAGATTTCTTAATGGACGGCCTGAAAGATTAAAGTGTAAGTGGTGGGTTTTTTTTTAGATTTAACGCAAGGCCATTTATGTCAAACCACTTAGACAGCTGCGCGGTTGTTTTGTTTAGCTCTACTTCTAGTTGGTCTACTGTTGCAGCCGTTACAACAGCTGCAACGTCATCAGCGTACATCAGTATTTCAGCTGAAGATATTGAGTTTGGTAAGTCATTCAGTAACAGGGAGAACAATATATTGGACACCGAAGAACCCTGGGGTACGCCCATAAACGATTCTATGGGGTCCGACACCGTTTTTCCTCTGTTACCGACCACGACTTGTGCTCTATCTCTCAGCATATCCGTAAACAAACTCAGCGAATTTGCCAGAATGCCGTAATGTTGCAGTTTCTTGTCTATAACTGAACGATCAGCGACATCAAAGGCCTTGGACAAGTCACAGCATATAATGGCGACTTGCTGTTTGCCTTCACGAGCATCGAGTACACGTTGGACCAACTCACGTGCCAGTGACGTGGTGGAGCTTCCTTTGCGATACGCGTATTGGCGATCAGACAATGCCTCAGTAGAAATAAGAAAAGCTGTCAGGCGAGAGCTCAAGCCTTTTTCAAAAACTTTGGCTATCGCTGGTATGATGGAGACGGGTCGGTATCCGTCCAAATCCTCTTTTTTCCCTTTTCCCTTGAATATTGGGGAAACTTTAGTTGTTTTCAGCGCTTTCGGATAAATACCTTCCCTCATACACCGATTGAAAAATTGTGTCAAAATGGGTACAAGTGGAATAGCCGCAGATCTCAATACCAACATATTTAAACCATACATATCTTTGGATGGTTTGGGAGGTATTTCATTTACAAGTAGTTTATAAATTTCATTCTCGCTAAACGGACTGAGTCTAAGTGAACAGTTTGCAGGCGTTTGTAACCTCATTATACCCTCTACTTGTAGCAAGTCCGCGCGGGGCGCACCACATGCTGAAGCTGCGCTCATAAATCGTTTATTTATTGCATCTACCGCTTCTTTTCTATGTTTAAATTCGGTCCCGTCTAAGTTCCTTACTATATCCGTAAAGTCTAAATGGGGAGATTTTGTTATGCCCCTCTCTTTATTAACGACCTGCCACATACCTTTCGATCTGTTTTTACTATTAGTTATCGTCTTAGCATAAAAATCATATTTCGTGTCCATAATTAAGATATCATATTTATTCTTCATGTCAATTATCATTTCATTTAATAGAATATCATTTGGAAATACTTTATGAAGTTCTAACAAATCAAAGAGCAATGATTTGTGGTCCCTGACTTTCTTATTTACCCATCCCTTGATTTTTTTAAACGTACTCGATATTTTCCTAAGTGGAAAACAGATATCGAACTTATTCACTAAAATGTTTATAATTGACCTTGCCATGTCATTTACGTTGCTGCAGCGGAGAATAATATTGTCCCAATCAACACTTAGCAAAGATTCCCGAAAGTTATCTTGGTTAAACTGGGAAAAACTCCGCGCATAATGAGATTCCCCTGTACCCGTGGGTATTGGACTCAATGTAATCACACTGCACACAGCAAGATGGTCACTGACGTTAGTTGTTATCGGGTATGTATGCACCATGCCTGATGACAGGTTACTGTAAACATGGTCTAAACATGTCGATGAAGTCGATGTAATACGAGTCGGGAAGTTAACTAAATTCATCATGCCGTGAGCCGACAGCACATCAACAAGTTTTCTAGAATTGAGGTTCGCTCCATCTAATAAATTTACGTTAAAGTCACCTACTATCACGCAATCAACTCCGAGATCGGTTACCTTGTCGAGCAAACGTTCAAACGGACAAATAAAGTCATTAATACCAACTAAGTTGGATCTATACACACCCAATATTGTCAAGTTAAAATCTAATAAGTTTATAGCAGATACTTCACAACATTTCTCTACAGATAGTCCTACCAAGTCACAATTTTCTATACATTTAAAATTTTCTCTAACAAACAAACATGAGCCGCCGTGTGCTGTTTGTTTCCTACAGTAACTCGACGCTAGTTTATAGCCATTTATGGCAATACATTTTATTTTATCAGTCGATAACCAATGCTCAGATAACGCGAGGATGTCACATTCTAACTCACCTTCTAATAACACTTCCAAGGATTGTGTTTTCTTATCTATGGAGCATACATTTTGATGGCATACAATCACAGTACGATTTACAAATCTCGATTGTATCGGCGTAGTAAAACTCGCTAATGAGTTATCACTATTATTCGACGTGCGTACGCCGAGACAGCTTTGTTGCACTACTGGACTGCTCATCGAATTGATTCCCCCGCGCGGCATCGCGGGGACGGATAAGAAACCAGTTTGATATCTTGACGCCTTTAGGCCACGCCGATGGCGAGTACATACGTTCGTACAAACTCTCTGGGAAGCCAATAACAAAAGCTGCATGCTTGTTGGTAAGTATTTTGCGTTTTTCCACGGAGTATTCACTGCGTTGTTCAATTTTTTTAAGGTGATTCAATACGTTCTCAGTTGTAGTTTCTGGTTTAAATGACCATGCCTGGATGTATTTCACTTTTTCGACCGTTTGGAGTTCTTGAACGCTGTCTCCAGAGCCAGTAACAACGAGACGTTTTTTCTTTTTATATATATATATATATATATATATATATATATATATATATATATATATATATATATATATATATATATATATATATATATATATATAAATATATATATATATATATCTGATGTACCCAAGATGAGTCATGTTTTATAGTATTGCTTGTTTTCCGAAGTGGAAAACAAATGTCAAACTTACCTGATAACACGTTAATGATTGCGGTAGCCATCTGTAATGTTGTCTTGTTACGCATCTTTATTTCGTGCCAGTCTACGCAACCTATAGACGCGGTGAAGTTATTTTGATTATGTAGCGAGAATGAACGAGTGTACTGCGATGTATTTGAGTCGGTGCTTTTTGAACACATCAGTTCACATCTCACGGCTAGGTGGTCACTCAAATGAGTGGTCACAGGTTGTGCAGTGACACCAGCTGACGGAAGATTTGTGTAGACATGGTCGAGGCTAGTCATAGTGGATATCGTTATCCGTGTAGGGAATTCTACCTGATTCGTCATGTTATGGGTTGACAGAATATCAAGTAACCTTTTAACATCACTAGTTAAACTACCCAATGTGTTAATGTTAAAATCACCTACTATTACACACTGGATTCTTAGATCATCTATTTTATCGAGGAATCGTTCAAAGTTGTCTAAAAACGTATTAGAATTAATTAAATTAGTCCTATACACACAAATTATGGTAACGTCAAAATCTAGCAACTTTACCGCCGATATTTCACAAAATTGCTCAACCGATAGGGCTGCTTAGTCAATATTCTCTACTCACTTTATATTTTCATTAACAAATATAATAATAAAGTAATAATGAATTTGAATACATTTTAAATTAGTTTCGGTCAACAAGTGCTCTGTTATTGCGAGTATATCACATTTTAACTCACTGCGTAATAAGACTTCTAATCGTTTAGTTTTTTGACTTAACGACGCAATGTTTTGATGGCATATAACAATCCTATTAAGCCGTTCATTCACATTAATGTCATTACGCACATCCGTGTTAACGCTGCGGCTCCGTCGCGCTGTTCTGAGGACTGGTTCTGTTGCACTCGGCGCCGCCCCACCCACCGCGGGGCTGCGGGCGAAACCAGTCTGACACTTTCACACGCGGTGGCCACGACGCCGGCGAGCTGAGTTGTTCGTACAAACTTTCGGGACAACCAATTACGAATGCTGCATGCTTGTCCGTTTTAATGTCACGTTTTTCAACAAAATATTCTTCGCATGCGTTAATTTTATTAAGATAATTTAACACATTCTGTGTAGTAGTTTCTGGCCTAAACGACCACGCTTGTATATATTTCACGCGTTCTACCGTTTTCAGCTCTGCGTCTATTTTTCCTGCTCCAGTTATTACTTGCCGCGTTTTCCGTCTACGACTTACTACTGTTTGCCAACCTTCTTCATTCTTGTTCTTAGTTAAATGGCCAGAATCACCATTATTTGCCGTAGTGCACTCCGTTGGTTTCGGGGCCATACCACATGCAACCGCCTGGACGTTAGTCGTTGCGCTTATCGCATCTTCTGATCGGCTCACCTCTGGTGTTTTCGGCAATTCATTAGTAATTGGCGTTTTAGGCAATGCAGCGGGAGTGACGCCGCTTTTTGCAGCGGTGGTAGCGGCAATGGTATTGAGACGTGCTTGACGGACCGGCCGCTGAATCGCTGTTTGGGTTTGAGCACTAAGTGACTTGTGGATTGCAGGTGTACCGTCAATTTTAAATAACAATTCTTTGATGGTCACAACTTGAGATGAGATAATTCCATTTTGTGCTTTTATATTAGTCTCCAAGGCACTCACTTTATCACTGAGAAGCGTAATTGTCTTTTGCAAGTCGCGGACACAACTTTCAAGAGCTTTGTACGCCATTTTTAATATAAATAACTAAAAAAACCGTAGAGGAACTTTTAGTGAACTTTCGTCTTCGGTGACGTACCCCCGAGTATATACATATACGATAATATACAATAATGAAAGAATATGGGCATTCCGACGAAGACTAATTGGCAACCACTAAAGCTTTATACGAAATAATGAAACGTGATCATATTTGCGGAGACCAAATATGAATCTAATGCAAAAATTTTGGAGTCGCTCACGTTTATCCAGTTGTTCTTCTGTGAGGTCAAGATAGCTGGCATCGGCGTAGTCGAGAATAGGCAAGAGAAGAGACTGTGCAAGCGCAGTTTTAGTGGTAATAGGTAGGAAGTTACGAAGGCGCCGCAAGGAACCTGCTGATGCGAACAGTTTTCTACTAACAGTTTTAAGCTGTGGACCCCAAGATAATGTGTCGTCGATAATTATCCCCAAGTTCTTGACGCTGTCCGTAAAAGGGATGTTGGTTCCATCTAAAGTAACCTGAGGAAGTTGTGACCAGTCCACTCTAGAAATCATTCGAGAGCTACCAACGACAATAGCCTGACTCTTCAGTGGATTGATTTTAAGTCCATACGCGTGACTCCACTCTCCTATTCGAGCCAAATCATGATTAACCGCGGTAATGGCGTCTGGAAGTTCCGCAAGCGGTGTATGGGAATAAATTTGGAGATCGTCTGCATATAGATGGTAGGAGGAAGTAATATTATTGGATATTGTATTTATATATATAGCAAAAAGTAACGGAGAAAGAACGCCACCCTGTGGCACGCCAGCAACTGTATTGCACCATGACGAAAATGTGTCGTCAATACGGACTCTTTGCCGACGGCCAAGCAGGTAAGACTGAAACCAATCAATCGCCGTTGGAGATATATTAAGTGAGCTGAGGATGCCAAGGAGAATGTCAAAATCAACAGTATTAAATGCATTACTAAAGCCAAGTAGAAGAAGAACTGTGAGATTTCCAGTCTCCGTAGCATTCCTGATGTCCTCCGTAGTATGGACCAAGGCCGTGATGGTAATGTGACCGGGTAGGAAACCGGATTGCATTGGATTAAGGAGATTGTGATAACAGATAAAGGAATTGAGCTAGATGTATATAAGGCGTTCAAGGACTTTTGATAAGAATGGATATAGGACGATAGTCAGAAAAGGTTGTAGGATTCCTATTTTTTGGTAATGGAATGACTTGGGCTTCTTTCCATGCGGAAGGGACTGATCCACTAGAGACGGAATGATTCAGGATATGACAAAGGATAGGTAGGATTTCATCAAGTATAGGAATGATCATATTACGGCTGACATTGTCGCTACCAACCGCATTGGAAGATATTGAGAAGATGCTTTTCTTAACATCACAATCCGTGAATTGATTAAAGACGAAAGGTGGATGATCAGCCATTGGAAGAGATGAGAGATATTTCAAAGTTTGAGCTTTTACTGCCGCATTACTCGAAGGTGACACAGAAACGTGCTGATTTAGCGAATTTATATCTAGTTTAGGAAGTTGTTCTTGGCACTTTCCCACTCCAAGTGACCTGAGAAATTTCCAGATTTTGGCTTGATCTCCATTTTCTACAGATTTATGAATATTATGGCGTCTGGCGTCCCTACACATCTTATTGCAGCGATTACGGATAGAATTGTATTTTTCCCTAGAGTAATCAGAAGGACGACACTTATATTTAGTTTTTGCTGCAGCTTTAAGATTTATTAACTTTTTAATGTCGTCATTTAACCACGGAGCCGGAAGATGTTTGACTTTTATAGCTCGAACATGGGCGTATAAATCATATAAGTCAATTATAAGGGATGTAAACCTTGTCATCGACTGTCGACGAATTTAGTACAGGACTTCAGTCGATGCCGCTGGTAGCTTCTCGAAGTCTTTCAAGATTCATACCACTAAAATTGCGTTGCAGAAGGATTTTCGACTTAGCCTTAGGAGGACGGATTTCATAGGAGAGAAAGATCAGATCGTGATATGACAATACATCAGCACAACATTGACCATGCTTGGCGACGTGATCACGAGAAGAAGCGAAGATAAGGTCCAGAAGGGATGGAGTGGCATTAGGAAAATGGTGTATCGCGTTTAAAGGAAGACAGAAAAGGTTGGTGGACTCAATAACCGATAAAAGAGAAGAATCACGTATATCATTTTTTAAAAGACAAGTATTAAAATCACCCATGATGATACTATGACTGTAAGAGGGGATAAATTTTTCTAAAAGTATTTCAAAAGAGTTGAAGAAGTTGTTACGAAGGGATGGAGAGTAGTACACACCTAACAAGACTTTCACATGATGTAGTTCCACTTCAATGAGAAGGTGTTCACCTGCATTTGACGGGGCAGGTTGTGGTGACGTATCTATTATAGAGTAATTTATAAAATTACGGAGATAAATAGCTACGCCACCTCCATTACCCGTTATGCGGTCGTTGCGTATTAAGTGAAAGCCTGGTAGAGAGTAGGAGATAGAGGGGAGGCATGGTTTTAACCAGGACTCGGAGACTCGGCATGTAGATTCTTACAGTCAAGATTTACCAGCATATCTGGTAAATGTGCCGGAATGCTTTGGGCTTTTATGTGCACAACATTGAAATTCCTAAGAACATTACCAAAATGCGATTGGAGTGTTTCACTTAGAAATGGGATGCTAACATAACTTGAATCACTACTAGCAGTTTGAAAGCTATCTGAGTCACTATCATCGTCGGACAGTGACATCGACATATAATATAAAATAAATAATAAATATTATACTAAAATATACAATATATCAATGCACGGCGACGTGGTCCGCCACCCGTCACGTCTCGTTTCCCAGAGAGGCGAAAAGTGGTCAACGGAGAGCCGTTTTGCTACGTTGAATGTTGGAGGAGGAATAGAAGGTAAGATGGACGAAGTATGTCAGCTGATGAGTGAAAAGCGGATCGATGTGTTGTGTGTGAATGAGACGAAGCGGAAAGGGTGTGATACTACAAACCACGGACTATACACGGCGTATTGGTCTGGAGTACCGAACACCACCCGAGCTTGCCAAGGTGTGGGTCTCATTCTTTCCACAAGTATGTCTGAGTGTGTGACTGAGTTCGAATGCGTGAATGCAAGAGTAATGTGGTTGAGAATGAAAGTTGGTATGACCCGTATCTTCCTAGTAGGAGTGTACGCTCCTGTAGATATGGGTGCAGTTGTAATACAGCGAGAACAAGAGGAAAGAAAGGCATTCTGGGAGACCCTGAGAGATGTGTTGCGGTTAAGTCGGTATAATGAAAGAGTAATAATGTTAGGTGATTTTAATGGATGGGTTGGGGTAAAACGTGATGGTTTTGAAAGAGTACTAGGTCAATTCGGTGACGAGAGTGAGAATGAGAATGGGTACAGTCTGCTTGAGATATGTTTGGAATGGGGTCTTTGTGTTACAAATACTATGTTTGAACATAAAAGAATCCATACGTTTACACGAGAGAGGAAAAATGTGAGAAAGAGTATGATTGACTTCGTGATTGTAGATGAAAGACTGAGAAAGAATGTTCTAGACACAAGAGTCTATCGTGGGACCGCAATCCATACAGACCACTTTCTGGTGATGAGCCGAATAAGTGGTCTGTCCAAAGGATGGCGCCACCGAATCCCTGAGACTAAAAGTGTACTAGAGAGAATAAAAGTAGAGGAACTGCAAGAGGAAGAAGTGGCAGACGAGTACAAAAGTAAGTTGGTTGAGAAGTTTGAGGGATCTGAAGACATAAGAGAAGTAGAAGAGCTATGGAAGGTAGTCAAAGAAGGTGTGGTGAGTGTAGCTGGTGAAATATGTGGTGTAATAAAGAGAAGAAGAGGAAGAAAGATGAAGAATATTTGGTGGGATAAAAGTGTACAAAAAGTTGTATGTGAAAAGAAGAAAGCGTGGTTAGACTGGCTAGCCACCAGAGCAAACGAACGAATGAATAAGGCGACGAATGAGGATATAGAAAGGGCCTGGAATGATTATAGGAAAATGAAAGTAATTGTAAAGGATGTGGTGAACGAAAAGAAAAATGAACAAAAGGATAATTTTGATAGAAGGTTGTCTAAGGATTTTCAGACGAACATTAAGTTTTTCTGGAAATCCGTTAGATCAGTAAGAGGCATAACTCAAACCTCAGAACTGAAATCCATACGAGACCAAGATGGAAATATAGTGAAAGGGGAAGAATGCGTGTTAAAACGTTGGAAGGAGTATTTTGAAAGTTTGTATGAAAGAGGTGTAACAGAGAGTGAACGTAGTTCACTAAGTACAGACGAGAACAAATGTAAAGATGAAATTGGTATGGATGAGATTGTGAAAGCTATTAAGGGTATGAAATCAGGTAAGTCACCAGGGTATGACAGGATAACTTCCGAGATGCTGAAGGCTGGACATGGCGTCATAGCGAGTCAGCTGTACAGCCTTTTCAATCTATGCTATACCACCGGCCAAGTGCCAAGTGATTGGTGCAAGGCTGTCATTGTACCTCTTTACAAAGGGAAAGGCTCACGGCAAGACTGTAAAAACTATAGGGGCATTAGTCTGCTCAGCGTCGTTGGTAAGTTGTATGCAAAAGTATTGGTTGAAAGAGTTGTGAAAGAAACCGATGCGAAAATATGGGATGCACAGGCGGGTTTTCGGAAAGGAATGGGATGCACGGATCAGGTCTTTTCTCTGCGAAGTATAGTAGAGAAGTTTTTGGGCAAAAACCAAAAGGTCTACTGTGCCTTCGTAGACTTAGAAAAGGCCTACGATAGAGTGTTGAGGAATGAACTATGGTCGGTACTGTCCATGTATGGGTTGAACGACAACCTTGTTCAAGCACTGAAATCTCTTTATAGGGATTCCAGAGCTTGCGTGAGGATTAACGGGTCATACACCGAGTGGTTTAGCATCCAAAAGGGTGTTAGACAGGGATGTGTAGCGTCACCGTGGTTGTTTAACCTATTCATGGATAGCTGTTTAAAAGATTTGAAAGAAAGTGAATGCGGTGTAAGGATGAATGAGTTACTCATCAAATGTCTGCTTTACGCTGATGATCAAGTTTTACTTGCATCATCGGCGGACGAGTTGCAGGTGATGGTAACAAATATGTATGAATCCTTTGAAAGGAAAGGGATGAAAATGAATGTAGGTAAGACGAAAGTAATGGTATTTGAGAGGGATGAATACACGACAGCGTGTGATATTGTGATTGGAGGAGAGAAAGTCGAACAGGTGAATGAGTTTGTATATTTGGGAACTTTGTTTACGAGAGATGGGAAATATGAAAAAGATATTGTTAGAAGAGTAAATGCGGGGAACAGAGTGAATGGGGCACTACACGCCTTTATGAGTAGCCGGCAAGTATCAAAGAAGGCCCGACTAGCCGTGCACGATGGAGTGTTAGTGCCAACTTTAATGTATGGAAGTGAAAGTTGGGTATGGCAGAAAAAGAATGAAAGTAAAATAAATGCAGTGGAAATGAGAGCTCTGAGAAGTATGTGTGGTGTGACTTTGAGAGACAGAATTCGAAATACTGATGTAAGAGAGCGTTGTGGTGTGAAAGAGGATGTAGTCACAAAGATTGAAAAAGGCATGCTGAGATGGTTTGGCCATTTAGAAAGGATGAATGAAAGAAGATTGACAAAAGAAGTATACCTGGCCTGGGTGAATGGGACAACCGGAAGGGGAAGACCACGTCGAACATTCTCTGACCAAATTGGAGATGTTCTCAAGAAAGGGCAGGTCAGAAGTACCCTAAACCGGCGAGCATGTATGAAGAATATAATGACAGTAATCGAGGCAAAAGAAGTATGCAAAGATCGTGACAAATGGAAATCCGTTGTCTCTGCCTACCCCTCTGGGAAACAGGCGTGAGTCTATGTATGTATATGTATGTATCAATGTAAAATATATAAAAATAAATGTAAATAAATATATATAAATAATATAATTACATATAAATAATAAATAACGGAAAATTCGATAGATGAGCTGAGTGAATGAGTGAAATTTATTTGGTTGAATATACTACTAAAAATATAAATAGGTAATTAACCCATTTGAGTTGTTTACATTCACCCGGCTTAAATATACCATAAACAATTTTACAAGCTAAACAACAAAGCAAGGCAGAAAATGGAACGCGCAAAGTTGACAAGTGACAGCTGACAATTGAGTTGACAGATTAAAATTAAATATTATTGACCATTATCAAGTTATTGTACGGAAAAAGTATATGAATACTAATACTATAAATAACTTATGTGGGTAAAGAGTAAATTAAATATACATACAATGTTGAGGATAGTAAGAATGAATGAGATCTATACAATGATGAAATATAAACAAAATGCAAGTTTGATACTGTTTTTGTATAAAAGAATGCTCACTTCGCCTTCTGAGTCGGATTGCGCCGACTTCTTAGAGGAGCCGCCGGTTCCGAACGACTTGCCTTCGACGTTGAAGCATCCATGTCCGAACTATGGGCGATCGTCACTGAACTGGAAGCGACATAGTGAGAGACGCAACCCTTCCTCCTCTTCTATGGCAGTTGGGCAGAGTGATTGCTGTGAGAACAGGATCAGATGGCCATTGTCGAGTCGCCGATGTTTTAACAAAGAAGGGCACGATAACACGGGCCTGCAACAACCTCTGCCCTCTTCCCGTCTCGCCATCATCATCTTCTTGAAGAGTTCTCTTTAACCCTGGGAATATGTTCCAGACATCACATCAGGCGGCGCTGCGCTCTCGCCTCCGACTGGTCCTCTGACCTTTAGCGTCTTTCCCCACCTCGCTAACCGGCCGTCGCGCTACAGCGGCGGGGATTCGCTCTCAACACTCAGCACAAGCAACGCGGTTACTTATTATCTTTGAATCAGTTACAATACAGTTTGTATATATCGGAGATAATAGTTTTATTTATTAGCTGAGACCCCCAGAAGCACAACTGGAGCTTGGCATTCATACAGTAAGATTCCTTATTGGCGGCCTGAAACGCAAGGCCATTTATGTCAAACCTCTTAAAACAGCTGCGATGTTGTTTTTTTTAGCTCTACTTCTAGTTGGTCTACTGTTGCAGCCGTTACAACGTCACCAGCGTACATAAGTATTTCAGCTCAGGATATTGAGTTCGGTAAGTCATTCAGTAACAGAGAGAACAGATGCCTGGAAGAGATCGCACCTAACATAAGGCCGCCATTTGTACAATCTTGTTCTTTTTATGTATTGTTTTTTAGTGTAGAATAAAGAGTTACTTACTTACTTACTTACTTATATTGGACACCGAAGACCCCTGGGTTACGCCCATAAACAATTCTATGGGGTCCGACACAATTTTTCCTCTATTACCTACCACGACTTTTGCTCTGTCTTTTAGCATAAATAAACCCAGCGAATTTGCCAGAATGCCGTAATGTAGCAGTTTCTTGTCTTTAGCTGGCCTGTCAGCGACACCTAAGGTCTTGGACAAGTCACAGCATATAATGGCGACTTGCTGTTTGCCTTCACGAGCAGCGAGTACACGTTGGACAAACTCACGTGCCAGTGACGTGAGGGAGCTTCCCTTGCGATACGCCTATTGGCGATCAGACAATGCCTTAGTTTAAGTTAGAAACGCTGTCAAGCGAGAGCTCAAGCCGTTTTCGAAAACTTTGCTATCGCTGGTATGATGGAGACGGGTCGGTATTCGTCTAAATCCTCTTTTTTTCCTTTTTTCTTGAATATTTGGGAAACTTTAGCTCTTTTCAGCGCTTTCGGATAAATACTCTCCCTCATACATCGATTAAAAAATTGTGTCAAAATAGGTGCAAGTGGAATGGCTGCAAATCTCAATAGCGACATATTTAAACCACTAACAAAACAAACAAACAAACCTTTCGATGGATTGGGAGGTATTTCATTTACGTGTAGTTTGTAAATCTCTTTAGCACTAAACGGACTGAGTCTAAGTGAACAGTTTGCAGGGGCCTGCTTAATAAAGCTGACCATTCGACAAGTCCGACATATGTCAAAAAGTTACAATTCGACAATATTTCTGTTCAATAAAACTTACAGGTGACAAAATTGTCACGGTGGAAAATTGACAAATATGTCGGGTTGTCACGACAATCCGACATATTTCTGTTTAATGAAACTTTTTGGGCGACAGGTGACAGGCGACAATTGGTCGTGGAAAACTTGTCAATTCTGCTTTATTAAACAGAAAATTGTCATGACATATTTGTAGAATTGTCCAAAAAATCTGACAGGCGCCTTACCTACTACTACTTATAAAATTATTATAATTTATTTTTGATTACTTCATTCTTTTACTTTGTAGAATTTTTTTTCTTGTTTTACCCTAATTTACCTTCATAAAACGGAATGATCAGCAAATATGTCACAAGTTGACATAATTGTCACGACAATCCGACAGTTGTCAACCGAAAATAGTCTGAAATAATTTGACTGTAGTATTTTGACATATGACGAGTTTGATAAACGTTTTTAAATGACAAATATGTCAAAGATTTTATGTCGACTTTTGACATATTTGTCACCTTTATTAAACAGCCTAAGCACGACAATTCTACAATTGTGTAATTTTTGGTCATATATGTCGACTTGTAAGCTTTATTAAACAGGGCCCAAGCGTTCGTAACCTCATTATACCCTCCACTTGAAGCAAGTCCGCGTGGGGTGCACCACAGGCTGAAGCTGCGCTCATAAATCGTTTATTTATTGCATCTACCGCTTTTTTTTCTATGTTTAAATTAGGTCCCGGCTAAGTTCCTTACTATATCCGTAACGTCTAAATCGGGAGTTTTGATATGCCCCTCTCTTTATTAACGACCTGCCACATCCCTTTCGATCTGTTTTAACAATTAGTACTCGTCTTAGCATAAAAAATATATTTCGTGTCCATAATTAAAATATCATTTGGAAATTCTTTACGCAGTTCTAACAAATCAAAGAGCACTGATTTGTGATCCCTGACTTTCTTGTTCGCCCATCCCTTGACTTTTTTTAAATACTCGTTATTTTCCGAAATGGAAAACAGACATCGAACTTATTCACTAAAATGTTTATAATTGACCTTGCCATGTCATTTACGTTGCTGCAGCGGAGAATAAAATCGTCCCAATCAACACTTAGCAAACATTCTCGAAATTTATCTTGATTATATACTGGGAAAAACTCCGCGCATAATGAGATTCCACTATACCCATGGGTATTGGACTCAATGTAATTACACTACACACAGCAAGATGGTCGCTGACGTTAGTTGTTATCGGGTAAGTATGCACCATGCCTAATGATAGGTTACGGTAGACATGGTCTATCTATACGACTTTTCGACCAAGTTGCATTGTATAAGGTCGGTGATGATGTAAATGAGACTAGACAAATTGGATGCTCAAATCGGACTGTATTAATATTAAATTGGGTTACATATATATCAAACACACACACATTCGTACCTTTATATCTAAATACACACTACAATTGATTGTGGTCACGGGATGACTGGCGCAGCGGTATTTCTCCAATACTGAGAGCATCGAGTATTTAACTACCCTCCCTCACTGATCGTTTGTCACAGGGTTAAGGCCGGTTACACACTGCACTAACGGAGTCCACATTTTGACCGACTGTACATATCGCGGTGTTAAATGTTTAATTACTGGATTCCATGACGGCGACAATTATAACCGTCCGCCCCATTGAAATTTTTGTATTTCTTAATTTCAAGGGCTTCACGCACAACTCGCGAGTAGTAGTGACGCTCGGTGGAAAGGACTTGTGGCTGTGATGTGTGTGTGCTGTGATCTAGGTGTTCAGGGTCACAGAGGTCATGAGCTCTAGTCATGAGGGACGAGACAACCGAGGCACCGTGTAAGTATCTGTCAGTGTGCGTGGGCTTGCGATATACACAGTGCGACAGAGAAGAGATCCATCCAATCTCGCAGTTATTTTAAACTTGATCGAAACGTCGGGAAAATAACAATAGTGTTAGTCGCGTTAACACCTGTTAACAATGTTAATATATAATCTTTAGATAATATAATAATTGATATAATATGAGAAGGGAAAAGAAATATGTATTAAATTTGCGTCAACTTTTTTTAATGATATTGATCTCATTAAACATATATATCACGATAGAAATAACTATGTAATAGCATCAAATTTGTGTATGAGATTGCAGCCGGTGGACAATAATAAGGTAATGAGCGATATTAAAAAAATGAGTAACAAGAAATCGCCAGGTGCGGATCACATACGAATGTCAGATCTTTAGGTGACTCCAGCCATTGCTAATCCAGTCAACCTATCTGTAAGTAAGAATATGTTCCCTGACAGTTTGAAGAAAGCTATAGTCCGACCGATTTACATAGAAGATGATCGTAAAAAGTTCTCAAACTATAGACCTATCGCTATCTTGTCAAGTGTAGATAAAATTGTGAAAATGTATAGTAGACCAACTAGGATACTACCTTTACAAAAATAAAATATTAAATAGCTGTCAACATGGGTTCCAAAAGAATAAAAGTACAAATACTTTGTTATCAAATTTTACGGATGAAATTAATACTGCTATTAATAGCTGAAAAAAAGTTTGTTATAGCAATATTTTAAGACTTTAAAAAAGCTTTCGTAAACATTAGAAACGAGTACTCTATTAAAAGCTATGGAGGAGTGTGGAGTGAGTCAGCCACTGAACCGATGGTTCCGTGACTACCTCAATGCACGTTCCTACCAAGTTAAGATCGGTGAGAGTTTTAGCGAAGAGAAAAAAGTACAATACGGCGTACAACAAGGTGCGGGCCGTTCAAATGTATGCTATGTTTTTTGGACGCGGGTAGTTGTATAAAGAAGTTGTACTGAATTTTGCTGCTCAATTAATTTAATTTAATTTTAACATTTATTATTATTATTGACATCTAATGTGCTTAAAGTTAAGCTAATACACTCACCCTGCCAGCCTAGTGTTATCTTTTGTCCAACTTATATCACAACATCACAACACCATTCACTATCTGAAATGGAGTCCATGCAGCAAGCTTTCTCAAGCATGAAAGAGACCCTCTTGAAGCGCATGACTGAGTTTGAAGAGCTCCAGAAGACACCTAGCACACCTGCCACTGCAGTCACTTTAGCAGCAGACTTTGCTGCCTTTAAAAAATTCGTTTATGAATCATTTGGCTGCTTCCAACAACAACTGGATGCCCTTGTCCGTTGTAATGACCAAATGGAGATGCGAGGAAGGCGTAGGATGCTGTTGTTCCATGGTGTTCCAGAGGAGAAGAAGGAGGTGACCACTCAGGTTGTAGTCAACACTATTACCAAGCAGCTGAAGCTGCCTGACTTTTCCAAAGCTGATATTCAGCGTTCACATCGTCTGGGCCGTGCTCCAACCTCTGACAGACCCAGGCCAATACTGGTAGAATTTACAAGTTACCAAGCTCATGATAATGTGTGGTTTGGTAAAACAAAGTTTAAAGGTAGTGGAGTCACAATTTCTGAGTTCCTGACTAAGTCCAGGCATGAGGTCTTTATGACTGCGCGCCAGCGTTGGGGAGTTTCATGCTGCTGGAGTCGCCATGGCATTATATATATCCAAGCTTCAACTGGCCAAATACACAAGGTCGTAACGATGGAGGAGCTCAATAAGATCGCGCTCGCTGCGATGCAGGACGACATCACGAAGGAGAGCACCTCAAATAGCAAGGTTATCACCGCAGCAGCTAGGCCTAAACGAGGAGCTGCCACAAAGAAATGAAGTCCAGTCCTCTGACAATCCGGTGTGTAGTGCAACATGTTATGAACATAATCGCTTATTGTGTGAGTGATATATCTTTTTACTCATTTCTTATATTATCTATATTTAGTTTTAAGCTTGCTTTTAATTTTGATACCATCTTGTTGTTTAGTCATTAATTAGTATAGGTTAGGTTATCTCTCAGTTCTCTCATTATGATTACTGGACAGCAACCAAAGAGTCTATAACGAACTACGTTGTTTACAACAACTTTAGTTTCTTATATTCTCTTTGACAACAAGTGTCTATGGGACATTAAGAAAAGGAGCATTAACTGCATGATTTTATCGAAGTGTCAAGAAAAGGAGCAGTATCTGAAACTTAGGAAATAGTCTGTTAGTCTAATGTTCGGTTTCTCCGTAACTCTGAATAATATATTAATATTATTGCAGTCTATTGATACAAAAATATACATACCTATTTTCTTGGCAAGTATTTAGAGTTAATTTATTTCTCCTTTTCTCTATGTGCAATACGCATTAAGCCATTTGTAGCCTTATATTTTAAAATTGATGTTATTCTTAAGTGTAAGATAATATATATTTTGAGCTTTTATCATAAATTAAAACTATACAATATAATAGTTGTGTGCTATATTGTATAGTTTTAATTAAAATATGTTAGCTGGTTAGCCATACTTTTTTATTTCTTTTGTTTTTATCTTTGTTTTTATTTTATTTCTATTAATGCCTCAGATGGTGTGATCAAAATGTATTTAGCACTGCACTGGCGGGTATTGAGTGTAGATAAGTGCATATAAGTTTAATTGTTAAAATTATTTATTAGCATATTTACTTATTTATATTTGTAATAGTAATTAGTATATAATATTATATGACTGATGCTGAAGATGCTGATACTGATCAAGATTTCTTTTCGGTTAGCAGTGATGATGATAGTTTTGTTAGTATACCATCGCTCGCTGACAACCTTGAATGTGTTTTTTCTGACGTTCTTGGGAACTTCAATGTGATTCATATTAATGCCCAAAGTATTCCGGCCCATTTCCCCGATATGCTGGCAAATTTTCAATGCAAAAATATCCATGCCATCCTCGTTTCCGAGTCTTGGCTAAAACCTTGTCTCCCTTCTGCCTCTTACTCACTTCCTGATTTTCAGTTGATCAGAAATGATCGTACTGGTTCAGGAGGTGGTGGAGTTGCCATATACCTACGTAATAATTTTAAATATTCTATCCTAAGTATGTCCTCGCAGCCGCCACCTGCAAGTGCTGGTGAGCATCTTTTTCTCGAAATTGAGCTTCACCACACTAAAGTCTTGTTGGGCGTGTACTACTGTCCCTCTCTTAGGATAAATTTTTTCTCTTCTTTTGAACAATTACTAGAAACTTTCTCACCTTCCTATAGCCATACAATTGTGATGGGTGACTTCAACACCTGTTTGTTGAAGAATGACTCTCGTTCTTCATCCCTTATTTCTGCTGCGGAATCTAGTAACCTATCTATCCTTGCTCTTAACGCCACACATCATTTTCCAAATTGTACTCCTTCCCTTCTTGATCTTATTCTTGTCTCTTCGAAAGACCACGTCGCTAAGCACGGACAGTGCATAGCTGATGCTTTCTCTTACCATGACCTACTTTTCCTTTCTTACAAAATTCGCCTTCCTAAGGCAAAATCTAAAATAATTTCGCAACGCAATTTTGGTGGTATAGATTTGGATTGTCTTCGAGCGGATGCTGGCAGCATTGACGGGGCTCCTCTGATTGCTGCTGATTCGGTCGACGAGAAAATTATGATGTTCAACACCAGTATTATTGGGTTATACGATGTGCATGCCCCATTGCGTAAAATAAAAGTTAAGCATCTCCCCGCACCTTGGCTAACATCTGAAACGAAAACTCTTTTAGCTAAGAAAGCGGCAGCTAAGTCACGGTATGCGAGTAGGCCTAACGATCTGAATCGGCATAAATATATTTCTCTTCGAAATCGCTGCAATAAGGTGTGTAGGTATTCACAACGCCAACACATCCATAACTCGGTTGAGAATGGAGATCCAGCAAAAATATGGAAATTTCTGCGGTCATTGGGAATAGGGAAAGCTCGAAATGATGCTACTCCTAACAATTTAGATATTAATTTACTTAATAAGCATTTCACTACTTCGCCCAATTTCGACAGGGCAACAAAATTTAACACATTACGTGACCTTTCAGCCGTTCCCTCTCCCAGCTACTCTCCCTTTTCTCTTAGTCAGTTGACTGATTGTGACGTTAGGAAGAGTATTCTATCCATTACATCTAACGCAGTAGGCAATGACAATATCACCCGTAATATGGTCCTTCCTATCCTTGACGAAATTCTTCCTGCCATTACCCACATCCTAAATTCATCTTTAAGCTGTGGTGTCTTCCCAGTAATATGGAAAGATGCACAAATTACTCCCCTTCCAAAGAAGGCCAACCCAGCATCCTTTTCCGACTATCGTCCAATTTCCATCCTGCCTTTCCTTTCCAAAGTCCTTGAACGCCTTGTCCACAACCAACTAAGTAGCTTTCTCACGAAAAATAATCTCCTTAATCCCTTCCAGTCTGGTTTTCGTCCTGGCCATAGTACAACCTCAGCCTTGGTTCATATTACGGATGACATTAGAGCCGGGCTAGAACGTAGTCATTTAACAGCGCTTGCACTGCTCGATTTTAGTAATGCGTTTAATACTGTGGATTTTGATGTGTTACTGGGGATATTACGCTCTCTTAACGTATCTCCAACAGCTATTGACTGGTTTCGTAGTTACCTGTCTGGCCGCCGGCAATGTGTTCGTATCGAGAATTTATGTTCTTCTTGGTGCAATACTATTGCAGGCGTGCCTCAGGGTGGCGTTTTATCTCCATTACTATTCGCAATTTTTATAAATTCCATTTCAAAAAGCCTTCTTTCTTCCTACCACCTTTACGCAGACGATCTTCAGATCTACAATCAGGCTCCTTTAAATAGGCTGGCAGAAGCTGTAAACAACATCAATACTGATCTGGTTACTATCAGTGAATGGAGTCGTGCGCACGGATTACTTATTAACCCTCAGAAGACCCAGGTCATTGTTGTTGGCAGCTCGAGGATGATAGCTAAAGTGTCTTGGTCTCAACTTCCACAACTTCGTTTTGGTAGCAATGTTTTGCCACTATGTCGCGAAGTAAAAAATTTGGGCATATACTTGGACAACTGCCTCTCCTGGGCCCCTCAGCTTCAATACGTCAGTCGCAAAATATTTGCGTCGATTGGATCTTTGCGAAGATTTAAAAACTTCCTCCCAACTAGCACCAAAATTGCGCTTGCTCAATCCCTTCTTCTTCCAATACTAGATTACGCAGATGTCAGCTATCTTGATCTTACCGAGGCCCAGCTTGATAAACTTGAGCGTCTCCAGAACGTCTGTATAAGATTCATATTTGGTCTACGTATATATGATCATGTCACGGAATTTCGTAACAAGCTCAAGTGGCTGCCCATTCGCTTTCGCCGGAATGCTCATATTCTGTCACTTCTTTACAATGTTTTGTTTACTCCTTCTACTCCCTCTTATCTTAAAGATCGCTTTTCTTTCCTGTATGAGTCACATTCGAGGTTACTAAGATCAGCGCAAAATCTTCGATTAAAAATGCCAGAGCATTCCTCAATATTTTTTGATAAATCGTTTGCTGTGCAAGGTGCTCGTCTGTGGAATGCACTGCCATTAGTAATTCGTCAAGCAAAATCACTACGACAGTTTCAGAATCTTGTGAAAGAACACTACTTGTCTCTTCAACAAAGTACAAATTGATTACTTTTAATTGGTCTAGAACTTCAGCATTAAAAATAACTCTTGTGTATATTATGGTTATAATTTTCAAGAATGTATATATATTTTATTTATATATGTATATATTTATATATATGTATATAGTATATGTTATGTAATATGTAAGTTAAGTATAAGTTTGTAGCGTATTAAGTTCACTGTTTTTGTCATGGTACCAGTGCGTACCATGTCATCATTTTTGTACACTGACAACTACCGCAACTATTTTGTTCTATATTCCAATCCCTGCCTAGGTTGTCTGGAAGAGATCACATTTAGTGATAAGGCCGCCAATTGTACATTTCTGTAATGCATCCTTGTTCCTTATATTTTATTTTACTTGGTGTACAATAAAGAGTTATCTATCTATCTATCTATCTATGTCATGCACGTTTACAGCTTACTTAGTGTTTTACGTCATTGTACAACACTCATGTTCGCGGATGATCTGTACACTCTTCGTGTGTGCACGGACCTCACTGAGACTTGTCGTTTGGTGCAGGAAGATGTAGATACAATAGCAAACTGGTCACATGATAATGGCATTGTACTAAATTCGGAAAAAACTAAACATATAATTATACACTCACCTTATTTGCAACCTACCGGAATACCGCCTCCAATTATTTGTCATAGTTTCTCATGTTACCATAATTATCTTAATAACTGTCACTGTTATATATATATACCTTTATATATATATACTGTGTATACCTATAGAATAAGTACCTAAATTGTGTCACTTCCATTGGAATGAAGATAGATGAAAATTTCTCATGGATACGTAGATTATATTTGTGAAAAAATAAGTAAGGATATTACTGGGTAAGTTCTATCACCTAAGTTTCAAAGTGCCAAGCACTACACTAAACTGTTTATATACATCACTTATATACTACAAAGAATCTCATCTGAGTCCACAGACAAACTGTTTAAAACAGCTTTGTGGGATTACGTATTTATTTATTTATTTATTTAAACTTTAGTACACAAACTGTACAAAGGCGGACTTAATGCCAAAGGCATTCTCTACCAGTCAACCTTTGGGTGATGCAGAGATAATATGGTAGGTGTACGAAAGAACGTTTAAGTAAATTGTAGATACCTACTTTTGTACTCTATATAAGCATAAACACATTACATACACTACTTACTATAAATATTATTTTATACAAATTATACAATATATATTATTATATATACATAAATAAATACATACAATATATACATAAATAAGATTACTGATGAGAGGTTTCCGACATTATTTTATTTAAAATGTGCTCACGTGTTTTCTTTTTGAAAGAGAATCGACTCTTAGCCATTCTAATCTCTGGAGGTAGCGCATTCCACAGAAGTATAGACTGCACGAAAAAGGAATTATGAAGAAAATCAGTGCGATGTGAAGGGCATTGTAGAAGACGGTTGAAGGTTGAACGCAGATTTTTGCTGTGATTAGAGCATACATATTGAAAATAAGGAATAAGGTACGTAGGAGGAGAAGGAGAATTAAGAATAGAAAACAATGAAGCCAATAAGAAGAAACAATAAGAGCCCTCAGGTTTCTGCGGTGACGAATAGGCATCCAATGTAATTGGGATCTATAAGAGGACACATGGTCGTACTTACGGAGATTGAATATGAATCGAATGCAGTTATTCAGAAGACGGTCAAGTTTATTGAGGAGGTCTGCATTCAGGTCAAAGTAGCATACATCACCATAGTCGATTATAGGTAGGATAAGGACCTGCACGAGCATCACTTTTGTCTCGGATGGTAAAAAGTTTTTTAATCTGTATAGCATCCTCGAGATCCCGGTAACTCTCTGACTGATGCTTGCAACTTGATTTTTCCAGCTAAGTGTTGAGTCAATAATCAGCCCAAGATTTTTTACATTTTGACTAACGGGAATTATAGTGTGGTTAAATATTATAGGAGGAAGAATATCATTCTCAACCCTACTCAGCATACGCGAACTGCCCACTATGATGGCTTGAGTTTTGACCGGATTGACAGTTAGTCCAAATCTATCTGACCAGTTCTTAATACAGTCAAGATCTCTGTTAACTTTGTGGACTGCTTCAGATAGTCCATCAATACTTGCCTGCGCGTACAATTGTAGGTCATCGGCATATAGATGATACGAACACTGAAGATCATGAGTTACCAGATTTATAAATACAGAAAACAAGAGAGGTGAAAGAATACCGCCTTGAGGAACGCCAGTATTTAAATTACACCAACCAGATGAAACCTCGTCGATGCGTACCGACTGCTGGCGCCCCCGAAGATAAGAAGAAAACCATTCCAGCGATTCGTCGGAGACCATAAGATGGGAAAGGATGGATAACAGAATATCGTGACTGACGGTATTAAAGGCATTAGAGAAGTCCACTAAGACCAAAATTGTGACCTTAGTGTCCTCCATACCTGCCCTAATATCACCAGTCACTTTAAGGAGAGCAGTAGTAGTGCTATGACTGGGCCGAAAACCAGATTGCAAGGGACTTATCAGGTTGTTGGTCAGGATGAAATGGGAAAGCTGTGTATGGACAATAGACTCAAGGACTTTAGATAAGAAGGGGAGGATGGAGATGGGACGATAGTGGGAGAGGAGTGTTGGATTTGAGACTTTGGGAAGTGGACGGACATATGCTTTACGCCATAATGTGGGAAAATATCCAGACTCAAACGTAAAATTAACGATATGGCATATGACAGGCAGGATGTGTTCCAGGATTGGGATTAACATACGTCGGCTGATGTTATCGCAGCCAACAGCATTGGATTTTATGGAAAGGATAATCTTCTTGATCTCTTTAGTATCAACTGGAGAAAAGTGAAAAGGATTAATATTTGAGCGCGTTAGACCATTTAGGAAGTTGATTGTACAGTTTTTGGTTTCATGATCTATAACTGAAGTGGTGGAGAAATGTTGATTTAGATCATCTAATCCAATTGAGCTAGGAAGGTCTAAATGTTGCGACTTGCCGATACCTAGAGTTCCGAGGAACTTCCAGATACCGGCAGGAGTAGGTGCTGATATATTGTTAAGAATATGTCGGCGTTTAGCATTACGTATCATCTGATTACACCGATTCCTAGCAACCCTGTAAAGGTCCCAGTGTTCCTCAGATCGATCTCTTTTATATGTTCGAAATGCACGATCTCTACGTCGCATTGCCATTCGGATACCTTGAGACATCCAAGGCGCAGGTAGCCGCTTAAACTTGACTTTTCTGATAGGAGCATGTGTGTCATACAAGTTGTTTACCGATTCGTTGAATATGCTGATTTTGCTGTCTACGTTATCAGTTTCTAACAAAGGCTTCCAATTGATTTGGGATGCATCAATTTCTAATTTGTTATAGTTGATCCGAGCAAAAGAACGCACGCACAGTACCTTGGGTTTTGGCTTAGGAGGCTTCAGGTTATAGGATATGAAGATAAGATCGTGATGGGAAAAACCAGGAGCATCATGTTGGCCATAGGAGTAAACAAGGGACGGGTTGGAAGTAAGGATTACGTCAAGCCAAGTATCTTCACCTGACATATTATGGTGAGTAGCCTGAAGAGGTAACACATTCAGGCTGCTTGACTCAACGATATGAAGGAATTGGCGTGAACGGGCAGAATTTTGAGCAAGGAGGTTAGTGTTGAAATCTCCCATGACGATGTGATGAGTCGTATTATCTTTAAGAACTATCTGTAGTTGTAAATATATAATAATAATAAAATATTTCCTGAACGTCTTTCCAGGCTGAATGAGGTTTATAAATACAAAAATAGAAAAGCAGATGGCAATGTTTCTAATTTGTCAGTTTGTTATATTCTCTTTGATGACTACCAATTACCAAAGTTAACTTAACAAATTACGTTTAATTACTACAATAAAGGACTGTCACATAATTTAAAGAAATAGAATGACAGCTTCAAAATTGTTATATTTAATATAGCGCTTATAATAATAATATACTCTCGATAATTCTTGAAAACGCCATGTTATTTGTTTTCATATTGTATTAGGTTTCCAGTAGTGTATAACAATTAATATACGTTTATGGTCGGAGTTTTGGCGCCAATGCGGAAAAAGACACATCGAGGCTTTTTCATTTTTAAAAACTGGCGTAAATTTGAGTTTTTATGTGTAAATATGGTGGATTTTTAGACATAACATCTTCGACAACGTACACAAGTGAAGGAAAGTGCGATATTGCCGTGAATTGTGATTTTCCGTGTCGAAACCAAAACTCCATAGAAGCCTTTAGTAAAGTCTCCACTGCTTTACTGGGGTAGGACTATGACTTGACTGTGACGGACATGACTGACTGACTGTGTAATATAAATACCTATTACAACTGCAGATGGCTGCTGCAACTATATAATTATTGCCTAAAGTCAGCTTCAGTTCCACGACTCTGGAGAAAATCGAAGGTAATAGCAATTCCAAAGCCAGGAAAATCAACAGACGATCCGAAAAGCTTTCGGCCGATATCTCTACTGTGCCATACTTATAAGCTTTTTGAGAGGCTATTACTTAACCGTCTTACAATCGCTATAGACCCTAAGTTAATACCAGAGCAGGCCGGCTTTAGACCAGTTAAGTCTTGCGGCAACCAGTCCCTAAAGCTTGTACAACACATTGAGGACGGTTTTGAGGACAGAAAAGTTACGGGTGCTGTATTTGTTGACTTATCAGCTGCCTATGACACAGTTAACCTAAAGCGGCTGATGTGGAAAGTGGAGACGATCACCAAGGACCACAATTTTGTGAAGGTACTGCGTGAACTGCTACATAATCGCAGTTTCCAAGTCCATCTCCTACTTGATAAAAGTCGTTGGAGAACACACAAAAACGGCCTTCCTCAGAGTAGTGTCTTGGCCCCTCTTCTATTTAACATTTACACCAACGACCAACCGCTGAATACAAACACGTCCCATTTTTTATATGCTGATGACCTCGCTCTCACCTCACAAGCCGCCACGTTTGAGAAAGTGGAGGTTGACCTCTCAAATGCTCTTGAAAACTTGGCTAAGTACTATGTCATAAATTCACTAAAACCTAACCCGAGCAAAACCAAATCTTGCGTTTTTCATCTGCGCAATAGAGAGGCAAACCGCACACTGAATATAGGATGGAACGGAACGCCCATTGCACATAGTAACTTCCCTAAATACCTTGGGGTTTCTCTGGATAGGTCTCTAAATTTCAGAAAAAACTGCGAAAATATCAAGCAGAAGGTGCACTCTCGTAACAATCTCCTACAACGTCTAGTTGCCACCAAATGGGGAGCTTCGCCCGACGTTGTACGTACTACCGGATTAGCGCTCTCATTCTCTGCAGCTGAATACGCATGCCCGGTGTGGAGTCGCTCAGCCCATGCAAAGCTAGTGGATATAGCTTTAAACGAAACGTGTCGAACCATCACTGGTTGTCTTAAACCGACACCAGTTCAATTGCTGTATCCACTGGCAGGCATAGCTCCTCCGGCGGTACGTAGAGCGGCGGCAAGCTCCAGCGAGAGATTAAAAATGGACAGTGACGCACGGCACCCATTGCATGATCACAGTCCTGTGTCACAAAGGCTTAAAAGTCGACACAGCTTTGTGAAGTGCGTCCTTCCACTGAGCGGAGAACTGTCACAGGCTAGATGCCAGCTGTGGCGAGAGTGTACCAAACTGCCTACACCATTTGTTCCACCATCTGAAAGTCTCGCCCCTGGATGGAAACTGCCTTGGCTAGCCTGGAAATCATTAAATAGGCTTCGAACCCAGGTTGGTCGCAGCAGGGACAACCTGCTCAGGTGGGGTTACATTAATGATCGCAGCCTTCAATGTAAATGTGGTGTAGTCCCACAGACAATGGGACATCTACTATCATGTAGCGCGTGCCCTTACAACTGCACGCTTAAAGAACTGATGGAGGCTACTCATAATGCGATTCTCGTGGCCAAGTTCTGGGCGGACACAGTTTAGTTTGCCATCGACTCGCTAAGAAGAAGACAACTGCAGACGTGGCGGTATGGTCACAAATCTTAGCTTGCCCAAAGAGGGCGAAAAAATAAGAAAAGTTTATGGTCATGTTCACAGAGTACATTTGTTTATAATTATGTAATCTTGCCCGCATGAAAATTTGCTGTGTTTGTTTTTTTTTGTTTTTTTAATTTCAATTTTACGGCTATTACTTCTTCGGCCTTATGAGCCTCCCGTAAAATATATTTTTATTTCATTTATTTTCGTCATGTCAAGTAAAGTCCGTCACAGTCAAGTCATACGTAGTCCTTGTCGTACCCCAGTAAAGCAGTGGAGACTTTACTACAGACTTATGTGGAGTTTTAGATTCAACACAGAAAATCACAATTCACGGCAATATGGCACTTTCCTCCACATCTGTTGTTCATGATGTTATGTCTAAAAATCCACTATATTTACACATAAAAACTTGAATTTACACCAGTTTTTGAAAATGAATCAATTCCCTGATGCGCCTTTTTCCGCGTTGGCGCCAAAACTCGCTGTGTTTGTTATTCTTCTGCCACGTAGACATTTCTCTGTCTACGTGCTGTCACAAACCAAAGAGTATAAAAATAAACTGTCACAAACTCAACATTGACGACTCCTATATAGGTCAGTTATTATACTCTTTTTGGGATTCTCCGGTAAGTGTTCTTGGCAAGCACATGTGGAGTATTATTTTTTGTATTTCTTGACGTCTAAAGTATAATTTTGTGTTTCTTTTAGAGGCCGTTGTGTTTGTGTGTGTTCTGTTTGTTGTGTAATTTGTTTTTGTGTGTTATTGCTTCTTGTTGGTGAGTTATTTGTTCCTATTAAAGCTTATGCCGGTCGATCATGGAGGTTGATGAAACTCTCCATGGCCGTCCGCCGGATCCCAATAAATCGCGTGAGTTAGATAGTGATATCCCTTATTCATCGGGGTTGACGGCCCCTTTAGCTAATTTTGAGGTTGTGGAACGTATGGTTCGACAATGCGACGTCTTTGTTGGTCCTCCCCTGCCAAAAAACCTCATTCGTCTCATTCATCTCCCATTGAACAACAGTTATCCCAGTCTACTGTTATTCTTCCCTCCCAGTCCAATGTTACGCCGATTGGCACCCCCAATGATCAAAATCCATCTATTTCCACTAATAATGTACGTTCTAGATACTCCCATAAAGATGTGCGTCCCTTCTTAGTCCATGTATCTGTCAAATCCGATAATCCTGCATCTGGCACATCAATTCATCCAATCAAATTTGGTCAGTTGATGCTGAAACTTAATATTAAAAATATTCTTGCCGATGGCATCAAAAAGGTAGGCAGAAACCGGATTTCAGTTAAGTTTAAGACACCTGAAGATGCCAATACTTTCCTTGATAACTCTGAAATTGCTGACAAAGGCTATATAACTTCCATACCATCTTATAATATTACACGGATGGGTGTTGTGAGAGATGTCCCAATGGATTGGTCGGAAATTGATGTGCTAGAAAATTTAAAACCTGAATTAGGATACGGTCGCATTTTAAAAGTTAGGAGAATGAACCGTAAAGTGGTGGTTGGGGTATTTCTGAATGGAGGCCAACTTCCATGGTTGTTCTTACCTTCGATGGTCAGATTCTTCCCAAGCGTGTTTTCTGTTGTTATAATTCCCTTCCTGTTCAATTATATATCTTTCCTACAATCCAATGCTTTTCATGTTGTAAGTATGGTCATACCAAAAATCAATGTCGGTCCAAGCCTAAGTGTTTTCGCTGTGGCGGGGAGCACTTTGGGGCTGATTGTTCGATTGAAAAACCCATATGCTTTTATTGCTCAGGTCCCCATTGCGCTAATAGTAAGAACTGTCCTGAACATGAGAGACAAAAAAAAATCAAAGTGATCATGGCACAAAACAACATCTCATATGATGTAGCATCACAAAGTGTTCCTGCCTCTTACAAATCATATGCTGATGTCACTGCCTCAGTTCCCAGCCCAGTTGCCTCCAATGTTTATGTTCCTCCTTCCCGTAATATTCGATCCAATTCCCAAGTTTTTTCTTCCAGTTCTTATCGTAAGCCTGTTTTAGACCACAGAAATCTCATTCTCTTTTATCACCTCCAGGTTATAACCAAAAAGTTCATCAAAATACTTTGAACAATTATTCCTTTACACCTTCAGCTGCTAATGGCTGTGCTCTTAACAAATCTCCTGTAGATGTTGATTCTGTCAAGGAATTAGAATTCGTAGTGTCCCTTTTAAACTCCTTTTTAGCTAAACATAAACTACCTGACCACGTTGCCAAACACTTAATATACTCAATTCAATTGAATAACAATGGCTCTACAGTTGCTTCAATGGAACGCCAGGAGTGTTCATCCCAAAAAACATGAAATTTCTCACTTACTAAATACTTTCCATCCTGCAATTTTTGCAATATCAGAGACATGGTTAGATCCATGTCGACAGTTTAATTTCTCTGGGTATAGCACATATCGTGATGACCGATCTGACGGTTATGGCGGTTCTGCTATGCTTATTAATTCTCTTCTTCCTTTTTCCCCTCTTTCTCTCCCTTCTCATGGGGATGAAATTAATGTTGTTGGCATTCAGTTCAGTGGCATTAATTTTATCTCTGTTTATGTCCCTTCCCCTAACCCTCTTTGTCTACAATTTATTAAAAATATTTGTATAAATTTTTCTCCTATAGTCCTTTTAGGGGACTTCAATTGTCATCATACTCTGTGGGGATCTCCCTCTTGCGATAGTGGAGGCCTAGACCTTGTTGATATTATGGATAAGATAGGACTATGTGTCCTAAATGACGGATCTGCAACACGTCTTCCAAGAGCTGGCCATGGACCGAGCTGTGTAGATCTCACATTATGTTCAGCCAGTTTGACTGCCCAGTTTGATTGGAAACGGCTGAATTTAACATATGGCAGTGACCACTCCCCGATATGTTCTACCTTGGTAAACAGATTTCTTCCTCATAAGGATAAGACACCCCTGCTCAAATATAGGACTTCAGTAGCCAAGTGGGATGTGTACCGTCAATTTATTGAACACAGAATTATCTCCTTGCCTACAATTTCTACTGATAACCTTGATATTTGTTTATTACAATTTTCTGATGCTGTTTCTTCGGCTGCTGAAACCTCCATCCCTCTTAAAAATTCGGCTTCAGGGAAAGCCTCATCTCCCCCTTGGTGGGACCGTGACTGCTCAGCCATCATAAAATCCCGAAATGAAGCTGAATTAAGGTATATTGGTGATATGTCCCTGACTAACCTCATGGAATATAATCGAATTGTTGCGAAGTCCAAACGTCTCTTCAAGAAAAAAAAATATGAGGGTTGGAAGAAATTTTGTTTCTCCCTTTCTCCATCTTCCCCATCTTCCCTTGTGTGGAAAAATTTTAAAAAGTATCGATGTGGCTGCTTCCCGTGTAATTCATCATTAATTCCTCGGGAGACAGCAGAGTCCTTCCTTAATAAATTGGCCCCATCCTTTGTTTCTCTCTATGGAGAATGTCCTTCCTTGGATGTAAGTGCTCCCTCTAATGATCCTTTAGATAATCCTTTTTCCCTACCTGAGCTGCAGGCAGTTCTGCATAGTGTACAGGATTCTCGCTCCTGGGTTGGATGTTTTTCCCTACTCTTTTTATAAAATGATGGGTCCTCTAGGCCAGAAATATCTTTTAGACATAGTTAACTTAGTTTTCTCTCAGGGTTGTATACCTATCAACTGGAAGTCACAATTAATCATCCCAATTTTAAAACCTGGTAAATCACAAAATAACCCTGATCACTATCGTCCTATAGCACTTTCTCCTGCTATATGTAAAATATTTGAGCACCTAATTAAAAATAGGTTGGAATGGTTAGTGGAAAATAGAGGTATCTTAGCTCAATCTCAGTTTGGTTTCCGTAAAGGATTTAGCACAATGGACAGCATAGCTAGCTTTATGACCGATGCGCGCATTGCTTTTAGTAAGAATAAATCTGTTCTTGCAGTTTTCTTGGACATTTCAGCAGCTTACGACAGTGTTCTTCTTTCAATGCTCAGACGTAAGTTACGCCAGCTGGGTATCCCAGTAAAGATGATCAATTGTATCTGCAATCTGCTATCAGGTCGCCTGATCAACCTACACATTCCTGGGGAAAGGTATGGTCCCAGAACAGTGTGGCGTGGATTACCTCAGGGCTCCGTCTTGAGCCCTTTATTATACAATATTTATACATGTGACTTACATAGATCTCTCAACATCAATTGCCAAATTTTGCAATATGCTGATGATCTTTGTTTGTATGTTACTGATTCGTCCATTGAAGATGCTAAGAAATCCATGCAGGTTTCTCTAGATTCTTTAAACAACTGGCTTTTCTCCCATGGTCTCCATCTATATCCCCAAAAATGCTCAGCAGTTATATTTACCCGTAAAAGAGTGGTCCCACATGTTCACCTAGAAATTGAAGGATCTCCTATCAAGGTTGAGGATAGAGTAAAGTTTCTGGGTGTTATCTTAGACTCTAAATTGTCTGGCGTTTCCCATCTTAATTACATTACCAACAAATGCGAAAAGAATATAAATATGTTACGTGCACTTGCAGGTGTTTGGTGGGGTGCCCACCCTTTCACTCTGAAACTTATCTACAATGCCACAATAAGAAGCTTACTGGATTATGGCACTTTCTTACTTGAGCCCTGCAGCAAAATTGCGTTGGCTAAATTAGAATCCATCCAGTCTAAGTCGCTCCGTATTGTTCTAGGTTGCATGAGGTCCACGCCCATCAATGCTTTGCAGGTGGAGAGTAGTGACCCTCCCCTTCTTTTTCGCAGACAATATCTTGCAGATAAATATGTTTTTAAGGCATTTTTTCTCAAAAACCACAATATATTGTCAAAACTGACAGAATTAGTTAGATTATATTATCAGAGTGAGTACTGGAAGCACAAAACTAGCCCTCTAATTTTAAATTCATTTAAAAAGATTGGTATGGTAGAGGTGAATACTCCCATTAACCAGTGCAGTAAATTCCCTTTGTATGAATTTCCATATGAAATTATAAATTTTAATCCCAATTTTATTCCGCACATTGGTATTGATAAACAAACTATTCATGCCAATGATGTGTTTTCTGCTATTGTTGATGATAAATGGAGAGACTACCAAAAAAATATATATTATACTCTTTGATTGACGAAATTGTGTGACAGCCAAAGAGTAGATTATTAATATGACTGTGATGATAGTTATCTGTGATGTGATGTGACTGCCTGCCTGCCTACGCCACGGAGGCCATAACGCCCATAACACAAAAATTCAATCAAATCTTCATCATTCATCAATCAAAAATATCAAATCAATACGGTTTGCCTATAAGTTCTTCATTTTGTTTAGAAATTAGGATTTCCAAAGACTTAAAATGAAGAAAACAATATGTAGAATATGTCTCGCGGATAACGTTACTATGTACAATATTGCGAACACGGAGCTACAACCTGTATTTGAGAAGCTAACAGAATATTTGGTAAGTACTAACAAATGCCATGCGCGGAACTGTGCCTAGTCCCTAAGTGATAGCTTGTGCCCACCATAATTATCAAACATAGCAGTGCTCATAGATGTAACAAAATAGTGGCCACCCATGGTATTGCACAGGTACCTACTGCGACGACCTTCATGGTCGTGGACCTTCGTAAGTCCAAGAGACCATTTAAATATAAATATTTAATAAGAAATAGTTTGAAAGGTATAATTACCTGTCAGAGAGAACCCTAGTAGCTATCAAAGGTGTAGCATATAGTTAAAGTGAACAAAATATAATTACTTACCTAAAAATCGTCCTAAAGTCTTTAACTTATATATAATTACAAGATACCGAAGACATCTGGACTTGGAGATCGCCATAGTACTGATGTTATGCTGAGTTGCTTAACCTCAAAATATCAGCCAAGCACGGAGAACACTGGAACAAGTCTTCTTCAGCCTTATTCTGGTATCCTCAGTTTAACAATCCATGTTCATTAGGCCGGTAGAGGTAAAATTTTGTTTATTAACATATTTTAATTTCTTACACTTTAGGCATATTTTAATAATATCCAGATTTGCTTAGGTAAGTTTTATTGGTTTGTACTTTTGTTTTCAACATTATGACTTCTAATAATATTTGTTTAGTCAAACTCTACACATAGTATAAATTAAGACTATGTTATATTAAAGCAGGGCAGACCAGGAGTGCCAAATTACAAAACAGGAATAGTAAATCACTATTTATTTGAACAGCACTCCCCTTTCTAAAAGTTCAATGTTATAGTGATAACACACCAACTAACCCTTCTGTTAAATGCAAAGTATATTATGTCAAAACAATTACATCTAAATTACATTTACAAATAGGTCAGTTGATTTAAAATACATAATAAATCTAAGCAAATATCATAAATATTGAGGTCATTATGTTATACAAATAAAAACTATACATTAAATATTAAGAGTTTCCAGTTAAACAATTTACGGTGGCAGCATTGTTGTAGTTCAGTGTGGTTGGCCCACTGGTAGGAAGACCTTCCAGGATTCCAGGCTGTGATATCAATATTATATGGAGCCCACAAATAGAAAAACTGTCAAGAAAATTAAGTTCTGTAGCATATGCAGTGAAAACTATTAGATGGCTGACTGATGTTGACACAGCTAGAATGGTTTATTTCAGTTATTTTGATAGTGTAATGTCTATGGAATTCTTCTCTCTGCTCCGCTCTGCTGACATTAACACCATATTTATATCACAAAAAAGGGCTGTAAGTGCTATCTATAATCTTGGCCCGAGAGTGTCTCTAAGAGAAAAGTTTAAAGAGGTTAACATTATAACTGTACATGCATAAAAATATTGATTCCTTCTGTAAAAGGAGTGATACACATAATGTGATTACTAGTTATAAGAATAATCTCATATTGCATACTACTATTAGAGAATTGTCTATGAATAAGTTTAAAAGAATTATTAAAGCCAAATTGTGTAGCAGGGCATATTACAAATTTCTGATTATTTAAGTGATAAAAGTGTTTGGGATTGAGTTGTTCTGAGTCAACACACATGATTGTAATTAATCTTAAGTATATATTATTTTAAAAAAGGATTCCTACTGAGTTTTCTGGCAGTGTTTCTCAGTAGCTGCCACGTCATGCGCTGCATGGTAGGGTAAAAAAAAGATATGAGGATTCCACATAAATGTAAAATTTTTACAGAATAAATAACTTTTGACTTTGACTTTATTCTAATTGAACATTTTCCAGTTACTGACTGAAGCTAGACCACTGCAGGCATGTTATATCTGCTACACTCGACTGAAGCACTGTCACCAGCTCATGATCAGATGTTTCCAGTCAGAGAAGATATTTATTCAGATGGTGGAAGGCAAGCAGGTGAGTGTATCAATATTATTTTTATTTTTACTATGATAAATACAGCACTATGTGATATTACAACCTATAATGTACCTGGTTTTTAATATTATTAATTTAAAATAAATCATGATCTATAAATGGTATGCAATAAAGTGTATTTATCTTATCTTGTTCAACCACGTGCAATTGGCAATCTTGACTAATTAGAGAATTTTTGAGATTTGTTGTTGACATGTAAGCCTTTTGTGAGTGCACATCCTACGATGTGTACTACAAGTTATAGAGGTGAGTCACCCTGACTGCTAAGACAGGTTGTGGGTTAGATCCCCACCCAGGAGTCTATGTTTGATGGACATGGTTATTTGTTCTGGGTGTGGGTGTAATTTATGTATAAGATGTATGTATTTCGAAAGTCACCGTAGCCTAGTTGGTAGTGCTCCTGCCTATGAACTGGTGGTCCTGGGTTTGAATCCCGGTAAGTGCAAGTATTTGTGGGATGAGCATGGATATTTGTTACTGAGTCATGGATGTTTTCTATGTATATAAGTAATTATCGATCTATATAAGTATGTCTATCGTCGCCTGGTACCCATAGTACAAGCTTTGCTTAGTTTGGTGCTAGGATGATCTGTGTGACATTGTCCCCAGATATAATATCTGGGGACAATGTCACACAGATCATATTATTATTCCAAATTATTTATATATAGTTCTTATTTTTAACATATTTATATCTATAAAATTTAAACAAAACAATAATATATAAATAAATGTGAAAAAAATAGAGGTCCTCCAGCGGCGAGGTTTGACACCCTAGGCCGCCGGTGGTCAGGGTGACAGAGTAAGGAACCTCCTTACAATGCGTGCCGTTCCCATTATTGCCGCCTTTTGTATCCGACCCTTGACCCAGTGATCTAGCGAAAGCATCCTAAGATGTTGGTCGAGGCTCTTTGCTATGAGACCGTTTACGGAGACTACTATGGGGACAATTATTGTTGAGTCCACATCCCACATGGCGGTAACCTCGTGAACCAAATCCAAGTATTTTGACAACTTGTCAGTCTCGGCTTTTACGAGGTTATCGTCAAACGGGACAGTGATATCAACAATTAATGCCCGGCGCTCCAACCGGTCTACCAAAACGATATCAGGCTTATTGGCAACAATAGTCCTGTCTGTAATGATAGACCGGTCCCAGTAGAGCTTGGCACAACAGCTTTCGAGTATATTATTATTATTATATTTATAAATATGTAGTATGTAAGTATGTGTTGCAGTTGTCTGGCTCCCGTAGTACAGGCTCTGTCTAATTTGGGATCAGATGTCAGTGTGTTAATTTTCACAGGATATTTCTTTTATATTTCTACAATTTATAAACCAACATTTTGCAAGTCTTTATTAGTAGAAAAACCCCAATAAATCTCGTAGCCCAGACTAATAATTTTCACTAGGGCAATGAATCGCTGTGTCGCTGGGTACTTTACAAACATATAATTGACGGACTCGAAGTATAACCAGACATAAACAACTTTATATGAGTCCCACAAATAGTAGTCCTGCTCGGCATTGGAACCTGGGAAACGAAGTGGCGAGGCGACTGTCTTAAACGCAGCGCGTGCAGTATCTTGTTATCCGTGGTCGAACAAGCTCCTGCTATACCTACATTTAGTGATATATGAGTCGTTTTCTGAGGATAGAGTTTGGGACTACATCTCAATTATATTATTTTTAAATGTGAAACACGTCTATTCCAGCTGGAGCAAGGCTTCATAGACAAGTTATCCAGTGTTCATACTCTGATCAGGTCACCACTGGTAATTGTGACTGTGGATGAACAGAACATGAATGTTGTGGCAAGAGAGAGTCCGGAGAGAAGTTTTAAAGGTACTTTAAATAAAACCTATGTTATTCCTTACCCATATTATATATATCCCTACATACTCCATGCTGACAGGTATTTTAGGATACAAATTGTACATTGCACTCACAGTCCAATACTGGACGACTATTGACGAACAAACCAATTTCCGCCCTCCTGACATTGCACTAAAAGATCTATCAAGTTTGTGCTCACAACTCATGCCGGATACTATATATGCTTACTGTAAGACAGCTATTCATACTGAGATCAAAATGGACCTGAACCAATTTGTGGTATAAACAAGCTAAGAGCCTACTCCATTCTCAACAACCAATGCACAGCAGCAGCCATAGAACAGTGGAAATCCTCAGCTAGATCTCTACACTCAAAGGCTCCAAAAATTGTCGATAGAATTACTTGAATTCAAACGCTACAAAACATGTGCGGTAACTCGAATCCTCCCCGGACACTGTACAACCTAAAGTGGTCGACAGCACAATTTGCAGATTCTGCCAAGAATCAGAGGAAACTCCAATGCATATATTGTGCTTGTACGGACCACTAATGCGTTACAGAAGTATCTAGTTAGAACAGCATATCATGCAACCGGAAGAGATACAAACACTCACTGCAAAATCAATCTGGAAGTTTATTAAAGCTATAGGAGCAAGCAGTGAACTCTAACAATCAAGGAGCTCTGCTACAATAAATCAGAAATGGTTGAGGTAGCAAGATGCCAACAAGGCATCAAGCCCCAATTAAAATAATAATAAATAATACTGAGATCTGTACAATATTATACCATACAACTGTGACTGCTATACCAAGAAAAAGCTCAGATAAAGTCTCACAGGACTGTGCTAGAAAGCCCCCAGTACAGCTACACCAGCGGCAAGCTCTATAGTTTGAATAATATGACTATTAACATTTTGTTGCGCTGCATTTATACGCACGAGTGACAGGTACGTCACAACGCACCGGCGCTTGCCACAACTTATAGACGACAGCGTGAATTAGAAATTTCAAGGAGCTGGCCCAAGTGGTAAATAAATATTAAAATACTAGTACGAAATTTTAAAACTTAAAATATATATATATTTTTTTTTTTTCTTTACATTTATTATATTCCATAATATTCTAAAATCATGGACAAGAGTATGGATAAATCTCTCTCGGAATCGAATCTATTAGACACTGCAAATAAGAATTCGACTCCCCCTGATTATGTTTCGAAGCGTCCCAAGAGGAAACGAGACGAATGCACAAAAGCTGACTTGGCGGACCTAAAGAATGAATTAAAGGAGATGATCATGACGTATATGGATGAACAAAAACAAAAATACGCAGACATTACCTCCAATTTAAAGGACATTCAACAGTCTAACCAAAGTATAGAGAACTCAATTGCATTTCTTACGAGTCAGAATGAGGAATATAAAAGAAAAATTGAGTCGCTAGAATTACAAACTAAAAAAGACCGAGACTATATCAGTATTTTGGAAGAAAAACTGGAAGACAATCAAAGAACACTCAGGAAATCAAGCTTAGAAATTAAAAATGTACCTAGGAAGAACAAAGAAACATCAGAAGATTTGATAAACATGGTGATCAAGTTATCTGAAAGTATTAGCTGGCCTATCGAGAAAAAAGACATTAAGGATATTTACCGTGTCAAAGGAAAGAAAGAGGGAGCTACTAACTCACCTATTATAGTGGAAACAAATTCTGCGATCCAAAAAAATGAGCTACTCAAAATGTGCAAACTATTTAACATCAAAAACAGAAAGAAAATAAGTGCAGGGCATTTGGGATTCACTAAAAATGAAGATACCCCTGTTTTTGTAACGGAACAACTGACTCCTAAAAACGCCCGACTGCATTTTCTGGCCAGAGATTTAGCAAAGTCAAAATCATACAAGTATTGCTGGACCTCCTTTGGAAAGGTTTATGTGCGAAAAGATGACCTTACGCCGATAATAATCATTAAAAGTGAGTCACAGGTACAACAGCTTATTCAAACAGCATGACTATTTAATTTAATTTATATTTTAGATTTCCTTTTTTATAATTCGTTCATTTTCATAAGTAGCCAAAACCATATTTTATCTTTGATCTTGATACTTTATATAATATTTACTATAGAAAAATTAACCTTTATTTTAATTTTAAGTTATTTTATAAGTCTTTGTTTTTTAAATGTTTACAAGGGATTGTTTTATATCATATATTTACACACACTCTACACTACAAAAAAGATTCATCTCATAATTGTACCCGCCCTATTCACAATACAGGCTCTATTCTCGAATAATATATACAAAACTAAATTCATAGATACACAAACACAGCTTTACCTGATGGCACAAAGTATTTTAATTCAACTGGAAATTCAGGCATCTTTTTCAACCCACAATAATTTTACAATCTTGTTATTAATTATGTGTTCTAATTTTCAATACAGTGATGGATAGTAAACTAAATACCCTACAAGACTTAGACAATTTAGAGATCACTCAATCAGTTGAATGCTCGATATATGACTTACCCGCGTATTATCCTAAACATATTAAACACTCGAAATTAAACATAGTATCGCAAAATATTCGCAGTATTTACAGTAATCTAGACGAAATAAAAGTAATGTTAACACAATTTCAGTTCCATATAGACATCTTAGTGCTCACAGAATGTCGACTAAACAAAAATAAAATTATCCCTACCCTGAATAACTACAACTCATTTCATACAATTAATTCACTGAATCAAAACGATGGAGTCGTAATGTATGTTAGGAAGGACTGTTCCGTCAAGGTTAAGGAAATAATACTACAGCACTCGTCTTGTCTACAAATTTCGACTACCGAGTATACGATACTTGGCATTTACCGTTCTCCAGCTAATACCTGTGCTGATATATTTATTAATTCACTTAATTCACACCTTGAAACTATTAAAAATCATAAAAACCTGATCATTACTGGGGATCTGAATATAAACCTAAGTCCTAAATCAACTGAAACCTCCCAAGAGCGCACTAACAGGGAAACCTATCTCACCATGTTGTCCATGCACGGCTTGTTTCCAGGCCATACTCTACCCACTAGAGAATTAAGCTGCCTGGATCACTTCATTGTGAAATTGGGAAAAAAACCAATATCAGCCTTCATTGCTGTCCTTAATACGTCAATTACTGACCACCTTACGATATTACTATGTTTAACAAGCGAGTTTAAATATAAACAAATGTGTAAATTAAAAAGAGTTGTAGATCTGGACCAGGCCTGCATAGACTTTTATTCCAAAAATCTCACTGAACTATATTCATATACGGACCCCAATTTATTCACAAATATTTTAATCAGTAAAATTAGAGAAAGTCTCGATGACAATACACGAATTTGTACTACTCCTCGGTCGAAACTTTTAATTAAACCCTGGATGACCGAAGGTGTATTGCGCTGCATAAAAAACAGAAACAATATGCAAAAGAAATTAAAAATACAACCCTTTGATGAAATTTTAAAAATAACCTACAAGAGATACAGAAATTATTGCAACGCTTTGATAAAAAAAATTAAAAGAAAATATGATCGTGATAGACTAGCTGGCTCAACACGTAATAGTAAAGTTTTATGGAAAACGATTAACGACATAGTTCAATATAAAACTTCAAAAAATTCTAACACTAACTTATTAAACAGTTGTCCATCACCCGGAGAATCAGTAAATAAAATTAATCGGTATTTCGCTGGTATTGGTAAATGTTTGGCAGAAGACATAGTGTCCAGTAATAACGGGATACAATATACGCACGTTCCAATCTTACCATTAGTTACTAAGTCGTCATCATTTGTACTATTCGACACTGACCCGTCTGAGGTAGAATACGTCTTAATGAGCCTTGATTCCAATAGTGCCGCTGGGTGGGATAATATACCCACAAGATTCTTAAAATTAGCTAAAGCAGAACTAGTGCCTTTAATAACTTATCTTGTAAACCTATGTTTCAAATGTGGTGTATTTCCCAATGCTCTTAAGCAATCAATTATCACGCCAGTATATAAGAGTGGTGACGGTGAGAATATTAATAATTACCGACCAATCTCAGTTCTCCCCGCTCTATCGAAGATAATTGAAAAAATACTAAACAAAAGAATACTATCGTATGTAGAGAAGCAAGGCATCATATCATCTTGTCAATTTGGTTTTCGAAAAAAATTGTCAACTGAAGATGCTGTGTTATCGCTTAGCTCTATTGTAGTAAACAAACTAGATAGTAAAAAAAAATGCTTATCGGTATTTTTAGATTTAAAAAAGGCTTTTGATACAGTCTTTATTCCCACCTTAATACGTAAGCTTGAGAATATAGGAATAAGAAGTATTCCCCTTGCCCTTCTAGAAGATTACCTGCATAACCGTAAGCAGCGCGTCAAAATAGGCGATCACTTTAGTCAGGATGAAAATGTCTCCTTTGGCGTACCCAGGGGAGTGTTCTCGGTCCAACACTATTCTTAATCTATATTAATGACTTGTGCAGTATGAATATAGAGGCTGGGAACATTTTGTCCTACGCGGATGACACCGCTGTTATCTTCTATGGTGATACATGGGAAGACGTACGAATTCGTGCCGAAAATGGCCTAGCTCAAATTTATAAATGGTTATCTTCTAATCTTCTCACTCTTAACGCAATAAAATCTTATTATATCTGTTTCTCTCTTAATAACACTTCCCAACCCAGTGCGGCGTATGAAATCAAGATTCATAACTGTGAAAATTCTCAAAATATATGTTGTAACTGTCCCGTAATAAATAGAGTAAAAAGTGTAAAATACTTAGGCATAAATATAGATTACAGATTGACTTGGTACTCACATTTAGACTTGTTGAAGACAAGAATAAGAAAATTAATTTGGATATTCAAAAATTTACGACATGTAACGACTAGAGATATGATTAATAAAATATATGTTGCACTCGCTCAACCTATATTAACGTATTGCATTCCAGTTTGGGGTGGAGCGTCAAAAACAAAGTTCTTGGAACTTGAGAGGGCTCAAAGGTCACTTCTAAAAGTCATGCATTTTAAGCCATATCGCTTTCCAACCACAGAATTATATACTTTTAGTAACCTGCTCTCAGTCAGGAAAATGTATATATTATTTACACTACTAAAACTACACAGAACCTTAGTATTTGATAGTGAAAAGCTCACAAAAAGAAGATGTGTTATGGTAGCCCCCTGCCATCGTGTTACAAGCACATTTGCACGTCATCAATATAATAGACAATCTTCATACCTATACAATAAAATAAATAGACTCTTGAATATCTACCCAATGAATATATACAAATGTAAAGAAGCAATAACCACTTGGTTAAAAACGCTAACATACGACGAAACTGAATCCCTCTTGACCATCTTATCGTAAAATAACCAAAACAGTACACTCATACACAAATCTTCACATACACACCCTCACATACACACACCATCACTCACACACTCGTAAAAAAATTGCGCAACTAACTTATGCGATTGCCTTTATTTTTTCCTTTGTTTTTTTTTTGTAATTAACTATAACTGTATTTCTTTTTTATGTCTTTGTTTTTATTATTATTTTAAAACTTACGCTTTTTAATCTGCTATGAATTACCTGCATGTGGAAGAGCGGGGCTTCCTAACACAGGCAATGTTATGCCTAAAAGGTATGCCCCAACAATATTGTAATTAGGTTAAGTTGAGTTAATGAAAATAAAAACTATTTTTATTTATTATTTATTATTATTTATTCACTAACTCAGAATAAAGCTACGACCAAATTAAGGGTTTATCTAGGACGACACTGGAACCCGTGTTGAAAATTAGTAACGCACTCACACACACACATACACACATACACTCAAACACACACACCCAAGCAGGCACACTCACGCATGCACATCTAATTGTTTAGATTTTATTTTCTTTAATTTTATTCTTCATAATTATTATTACTATTACAGTTAGCATGAGTTCTACTGAAGTGAAGCAGGAACCGCTCCTTGAAGAGAGTGACGATGCGAGAGAGGAGCTCTCTCTGTCCGGAGACTGGGATTTGGAAGATGAAGTAGCGCTCAGGGAAGGTCAGTATTAGTACTATCATAATTTTTCATCGGCATAGCAGGCGGTGCAGTGATTAAAAACAAGTGTGCATTAGAGACAGAAGACACACGACTGAAGTAAAACTTAGATATACGAAATGTAACTGTCTATGAGAGAAAGATAATGTTATATATCCTCCTCCTAACTTCTGTTCGCCTCGCCCGATCCCACTTTTCGTAACATCTCATCACGTATTTCTAATTTACAAAACTAATTGTCTAATTAGGTTCAGTTTGGAAGCAAAATGTATATCACCTGCACCGTTGACACCACTCCTTTTCCTGGAGCTGGTGTTAAGCTGATAACCGGGGCTCGTGGCGGTGTGTGTGTATGTGTGTGTGTGTACGTGCCCACACACACCACGACCCACGGTTATCCGCTTAACATCACTATGATAGTGTATTAAAATATATTATCTAGAAGTTCTTAATTTCATAGGCAGTAAACATTGAAAGGTTTGCGCATGACAATTAAAGATGATAATATTTTCTAATTTTATTTACGTGTTTTTTCAGTAGTTGAGTTTTAGTATTGAATAATTTTAAATTTTAGCGTAATTTTTTCTATTTTACAGTGCCATATTGTGAATCAAATCCTTTAGCAGATACAAATGTCGAGCAGGTTGATACGCGGCCGCCCATTAATCAGACACAATCAGTCCCGCAATCTACTCAATCGGATCATGATCTGCCACAACCCGAGTCTGACGATATGACTTGGTCTGCGCCAGAACTGTTGACAGTTAGGCAAACCCAGGGGCGTGAATCTCTGTATGTGAGATCCGAAGAGAAAGGTGAGTATATTTAACTTATACTAGAGAACGCACTTGGTCGAAATTTAACCATTGAGGTTCTATTGTCTGAGTAATATTTGTTTTTATTAAAATAATTTACTTCCTTTACTTTTATTTTATATAAAAATATTAGCTTTCTGCACTCCTTCTTTATATGAATTCAGACATTTTATTCGCTTAGAATATAGTTTACAGAACTATATGTATGGGTGACAATTTCGTGTAATAGCCATAGTCTGCCTATTAAAGTGGACCTATCGCAGCGAGTGATGACTTACGGAACAGAAACGTGGCTCCAGGTCACCCAAAGACCAATGGAGAAGGCTATGCTTGGATTTTCGCTGCGAGATCGAATCAGAAACGCTGAGATCCGCAGACGAACCAAAGTACCGACGTAGCTCGTACAATTGCCGCACTGAAGTGGCAGTGGGGGGCACATAGCCCACTCTGGGGCAGAAAGGTTCTCGAGTGGCGACCACAAACCGGAACACGTAGCGTGGGCAGGCCCCCTACAAGATGGACCGATGATCTAGTGCGGGTCGCTGGAAGTGGCTAGATGCGGGTAGCACGGAGCGGCTATTGTGGAGATCTTTTTTAGAGGCTTTTGTCCAGCAGTGGGCGTCTTACGGCTGATATAATGATGATGGTGATGATGACTGGCATGCAAATGCTCATCTATTGCCATACTCTCATCATCAATTTTGAGTAAAGTAAGATCGTGAATTGTTCTACCAGATGCTAATAGTAATAATAGCGCAACATGAAAATGTCGGGCAACTTGGAAAATACTGTCTTCCTGTATGGATGTATTATCTAGCCATCCTATTATTTGTTTCACATCCCAAATCTGCTTTTTATGTGAAATTGGCTTTGCTAATTCAATAGCTTTGACAGTCCGTTTAACAATTGGGCTATCTGATATTTTATCCCTATTAAAAGGCTCAGAAAAAGTAGCAATCACTGATTTGTGCAATTTTATGGTGCTTGAACTTTTTAACCCTATGTAGGAAGCTTACATGTTGGGCTACTGTTGCTGCTTCCGGTTTATTAGGATTAAGACCGAGGGTCTTACATGGAGCGCGATATGTTTTTAACGAAGAGTTACGCCATGCTTTTTGTAAGCGATTACGGTCTTCTTCTGACCAATCCTCAGTTAAAATAAACCACCCCGTACCTTCCAAGCCTCCAAATGTAGATTTTTTAATTTTGACAGATTTGTTTGTGTCGTTAGGTCTTTCAGGTGATGATGAAGGTTTCGAATTTGAAATGGGCGGTCTATCGCTCGTAACCTCAGATCCGATCTCCAAAATACACGTTCCCAGCGTGGAATAATCAGAATGCCTTTGGCTTGATTTAAATGGGCTAATATTCGAGGGATCAGCAAGGGAGGCGGAAATATCCATGCTAACCTGTACTCCCATGTCCTGCTGAATGCGTCTATGAATAGAGCTGATTTGTCCTTCACGTCTCGGGACACATAAATCGGAACTACTTTTGAACTGCTTGACGCAAACAAGTCCACTTCCGGGAGACCCCACTTTTGAAATATGCGGTGACATATTTTCGTTGAAAGGTGCCAGTCCGACAGGTGTCTCTGCCGGGATAGACTGTCGGACACGTCGTTGTATATTCCTGGTATGTATTTAGGACATATTTCTGCACATTGCTCCTTGACAAGTGTTAAAAGCTGTGATACTAGAACTGTCCGCTGCGATGATTTGGTTCCACCTTGATTTCTTATATATGCGATTACTGTCCGATTGTCTGTTTGCACAACAACTCTTTTGGTTTTTATTGAATGCTTCTCTGTTTGAACAGCTAGAAGGACAGCAAACAACTCTTTTTTGTTGATATGCCATTGAGATTGGTTAATGTCCCAAGTGCCTCCTATGCGTCTCTCGTTGATCTGAGCTTCCCAACCTACATCCGAGGCATACAGTCTCTGAGGTTCTGAAAAAACATCTTTCTCTTCGAGGTTTTGCATCCACCAGCTGCATTGTTGAAGTGCCTTGGTCGGGATGGGAAACTTCCTGTGTTTCAACACTTCTGGGAGAACGTTGGATGCCCTCTGTATTTCTCTGCAGTGGAGTCTTCCCAGGGGTATCACAAAAGATGCAAAGTTTAGTTTTGCCAATAAACTTTTTGCGGATTGCCAACTCCATTTTTGACTTGATAGAATTTTGTTGATATCTTTTCTGAGAGAGGATATTATTATTGTCTTTTCTAGGAGGTATTTTGTGTTGCGGTATGAAAATGAAAATGAAAAATCATTTATTCCGTTAAAACTTCCGTTAAAAATTAGTGTGGAATCGTCAATTTTTTTTACCCTACCGTGCAGTGCATGACGTGACAGCTACTGAGAAACACTGCCAGAAAACTCAGTAGGAATCCTGTTTTAAAATATTCATTTGTTACATAAAATTACATTGTATTTAAATGTGTTAACTTAGAGCGACTCAATCCCAAGCTGTTTTGTCACTTAAATAATCAGAAGTTTTGTAGAAAGCCCTGCTACACAATTTGACTTTTATAATTCTTTTAAACTTATTCATAGACATTTCTCGGATATCATTGGGAAGTTTGTTATAGAATCTTATACATTGCCCTATAAAAGAGTTACTTTGTGGAGACGGGTGGTATGTAACACAAAGTTATGCTTATATCTAGTATTTATATTGAGTATCACTCCTTTTACAGAAGCAGTCTTTATATTTATGCATATAAATTAGATTGTCATATATATACTGACATGCTACAGTCAGAATGTTAATCTCTTTAAGTTTGTTCTCTCAAAGATTCTCGCTGACCAACTTTATATATCGCTCTTACAGCTCTTTTTTGCAATACAAATATGGTGGTAATGTCCGCAGCGCTACCCCAGAGAAAAATTCCATAGGACATTATACTATGAAAATAACTGAAATAAAACATTCTAGCTGTATCCACATCAGTAAGCCGTCTTATAGTTTTAACAGCATATGCAGCAGAACTTAATTTGCCTGATAGTTTTCTATTTGTGGGCCCCATTGTAGTTTTGAATCAATTGTGATACCCAAGAACAAAGTTGACTTAACAGGGGTCAATCCATTAAGCTGTACATTGGTAGCCACCTGTTTCACATTAGGTGTTCTTGTCATTTAGCAAAAGATTATTAGCATTAAACCAATGAACAACTTTAGATATTGCGTCATTTACTTCGTAAAAATTGCGTAATGGTCGATTTATTTTAAACGTCATTGAAGTATCATCCGCAAACAAAACAATCTCATGTTTATCCCTTACATAGTAGGGTAAGTCATTAATATAGATTAAAAATAAGAATGGGCCGAGAATCGATCCCTGTGGAACGCCCATTACCACTGGGGATCCCGCAGATTTTTTACCATTTATATCGACCTTCTGAATTCTATTGCCCAAGTAAGAAGTCAAAAGTTAGTGAGCCTTGTTCCTTATACCGTAGTGGTGTAGTTTCCTGACAAGAGTGTCATGATGAACACAATCAAATATTTTGGACAAATCGCAAAAAATACCTAATGCATCCTGCGAGTCCCCCCAAGCCGCGAATATACTTTTTAACAGATTGACTCCTGCATCTATAGTTGAACAACCCTTCGTGAATCCAAACTGTTTCCGATGAAGTAAAATATGTATATTAAAGTGACTGAGCAACTGGCTAAGCATTAACTTTTCAAATATTATACTTAGAGTGGGCAATACGGAAATAGGTCGGAAATTTGAAGGATCTGAAGTATCACCAGCTTTAAACAATGGATTATTTTTACTATGCTTCATCAAGTCAGGAAATACGCCAAAGCAAAAAGCATTCAAAATATCTTTCGGTTAACCACCGAGAATTCAAAATCTGTGTCACACTTCTCTAAGCTTTGCTGGAGTATTAGCTCAGCAGATACAGAAGAAGACAGATTTGGTAACATCGATTGGAACATTAGAAAAATATTTTTCAAACTCAGTCGCAACTTCTAAATCGCTTTTAATGTCAACATTATTTATTCTTAAATTAAAATCACGGCTACGTATTTTTTTCCTACATGTCTCAGTATTAATAATCTTCCAGGTAGTTTTAATAATATTTGTCGAATTTTTTATAATATTTCTTAAGTACAACGATTTAGCAATGGAACAGGCTCTTCGAAAGGTTTTGGCATATTGTTTTACATGCTCTAGAAAAGTTGTATTTTGATTATAGGATCTTTCTTCATACAATTTATATAATTGATTGCGACTTTCATTAATTCCTGGAGTTGCCCAATCACAGAACATCAGACGGTTAGTTACAGACAACTGTTTGGGTGTGAATATTGAGCAGAAATCACCATTAATCATGTTGAATAAAGAGTTGTACAAGTGATCCGGATGACTATGATAGGGCAACAATGCCAGTTTTCTTGCTATATTATATTTAAATATTCCTAAACGGCTTTCACTATATGGTATGTAACTTATTTGTGTACTTTGAACCTTTGGAGAATTTGTAAAAGTGACCAACTGACCAGAATGATCAGATATTTGCACGCCGTGGAAAATGGCAGAAATGTCGTATTCCACTTTTATTTTAAGATCTTGCATCATCATCATCATCATATCAGCCGAAAGACGTCCACTGCTGGACAAAGGCCTCCCCCAAAGATCTCCACAATTGCCGGTCTTGTGCTATTCGCATCCAGCATTTTCCAGCGACCCGCACAAGATCATCGGTCCATCTTGTAGGGGGCCTGCCCACGCTGCGTCTTCCGGTTCGTGGTCGCCACTCGAGAACCTTTCTGCCCCAACGGCCGTCGGCTCTACGAGCTATGTGCCCTGCCCACTGCCACTTCAACTTGGCAATTCTTCGGGCTATGTCGGTGACTTTGGTTCGCCTGCGGATTTCGACATTTCTGATGCGATCCCGCAGGGAAACTTCGAGCATAGCCCTCTCCATTGCTCTTTGGGTGACCTTGAGCCTTCTAATAAGGCCCATAGTGAGCGACCACGTCTCTGTTCCGTATGTCATCACTGGCAACACACACTGGTCGAAGACTTTCGACTTGAGACACTGCGGTATTTTGGACGAGAAGATGTTACGTAGCTTCCCGAACGCTGCCCAGCCGAGTTGGATTCTACGATTGACCTCCTTCTCGAAGTTGGACCTACCTAGTTGGATGGTCTGTCCTAGGTAAATATAGTTCTCTACAACTTCGAGTGCAGAGTCACCAACTTTCAATTGAGTGGGTGCAACATGGACGTTTGACATGATTTTCGTCTTATCCATGTTCATTTTCAGACCCACTTGTTGAGAGACTCTGCTGAGGTCATCGAGCATTGTACCGAGGTCTTCCATGGTCTCAGCCATGACTACGATATCATCGGCAAATCGAAGGTGAGTGATGTACTCGCCATTGACATTGATGCCAAAGCCTTTCCAGTCCAGAAGCTTGAAGACGTCTTCCAATGCAGCGGTGAACAGTTTCGGAGATATAACATCTCCCTGTCTCACGCCTCGCTGCAAATGGATAGGTTTCGAGATCTGGTCCTGGAGTCGCACTGACATAGTGGCGTTTTCATACAAACACTTTATCACCTCGATATACCGGTAGTCAATTTGGCACCTTATGAGAGACCTCAGCACGGCCCATGTTTCGATAGAATCAAAGGCTTTCTCATAGTCCACAAACGCTAAGCACAGTGGCTTGTTATACTCTTCGGTCTTCTGTATAACTTGCCGCAGCGTATGTATGTGGTCTATGGTGCTAAAGCCTTTTCGGAAACCGGCTTGTTCGGGAGGCTGGAAGTCGTCAAACCTGCGCGCGAGACGGTTCGTAACGACCCTCGAAAACAACTTGTAAACATGGCTCAGCAGTGTGATGGGTCTATAATTCTTCAATAGGGTCTTGTCACCCTTTTTGAAGAAGAGCACCACCACACTTCTGTGCCATGCTTGTGGCGTTTGACCATCTAGTATGACGGAGTTAAATAACTTCTGAAGGGCCCGTAGGATTGGTGTACCACCCGCCTTCAGAAGCTCTGCTGTAACTCCATCATCACCAGGCGCCTTGTTGTTCTTGAGTTGTTTGAGAGCCATTCTAATCTCGTACAGGCTGACGTCCGGGATGTCTTCGGTGTAGTGTCGGGTTAGTCGTGCTCTGGGATCTGAGGCATGACTTTTGACAGGTGGCTGTGTTGTCGTATATAGCTGTCCGTAGAACTTCTCGATCTCTCCCAGCAACTCAGGTTTAGACGTGACGATTCTACCATCCTCAGTCTTCAGCTTCGTCAGTTGGCTCTGTCCAACAGACAGAGCTCTTGCGAACACTTTAGAGCCTTTGTTCCGCTCGATAGCCTCTTTAATACTAATTGTATTAAATTGCCGCGTGTCGCGAGTCAAAGACTTTGAGATCTGTCTGTTGAGCTGCCGATATCTGGTAGCATCATCTGAGGATGTCAGAACCATTTTCCGTCTATCTTCCATAAGTTGCAGAGTAAAGTCAGAGATCTTTTTAGTTCTGTTTGTACGACGGGCCTTGAAGACCTTAGACCCAGCCGTATGGACAGCTTCTACGAGCCTGTCATAGTATGAGTCCACTTCCTCGCAGTCTGCTAGGCATTCGAAACGGTTTTGCAGTTCGAGCTGAAATGGTTCGGGGTTTTGGACGTGGATAGGCAAAGGTCGGAGCGTAGACTTTATCAGTCGGGACCTCTGGAGTTTGACATTAAGGTTCAATGAGCCTCTGACCAGTCTGTGATCGCTCCCGGTTTTAACCGCATTGATCACGGAGACATCATTGAACATCTGTCGTCTCGTCGACAAGATAAAGTCTATCTCATTTTTAGTTTTACCATCGGGGCTCACCCAGGTCCATTTGCGGTGATCCGGCTTCCTGAAGAAGGAATTCATCATAAAGAGTCCCTCCTTCTCCATGAAGTCGGCCAACATCTGGCCCCGGGGGTTCCGGTCTCCAGTTCCAAATTGCCCCACTCTCAGCTCATTACCGAATCGTTTGCCCAGCTTCGCGTTAAAGTCCCCCATGACCACAGTGAAATAAGAGTTAGAGGTATGTATGGCTCTGGATATGTCCTCATACATAACCTCGACTTCATCGTCGGAGTGCGTCGAAGTGGGTGCGTATACCTGTATAACCTTCAACGAATACCGCTTGGTGATTCTGAGTATAAGGTACGCAACCCTCGTCGACACACTCTCGATTTTCACTAGGTTGTTCACGAGGGACTTGTGGACTATGAACCCGACACCACCTTGGGATATTTGGTCACCCTCCCGGTAATAGAGCAGGTTTCCGGATTTCAGTATTATCGAGTCCTCCCCCTCTCTTCGGACTTCAGATAATCCTACAATATCCCAATGTAACCTGCTCAATTCTTCCTCCAGTTCGGTTATCTTCTCGTCGGACCGCAGTGTACGTGTGTTATATGTTGCCAGGGCCAGAGGTCGTCGGTGTTGGTAACACGGAATCTGCCGGGGATTCTTAGCACCCCCTGCCCTGCCGTAACCACGGCTGTTACCACGGCTGGGAATAGCAGGGCTGCCGGGGACTGGGGGCCGCGGTTTGGTTGTGTCCATCATTTGAGGGGATTTGCCATAATCGCCACGCTTGGCAGACGGGTTGGCGATCGCAGTAAGGTGGACATGGTACTCAGGAGAACGCTGCTGCCCGTTCTCTGGTGTATATATTTCCCTCGGGACGACTTTTACGTCCCCCCACGGGATGAGAGGGGGTGGTGATATTCTTAGGCCGTCACCACGCAGCAAGATCTTGCATGCATGTATTTAATTATTTATAAATTCTATACACATGTTTAAGCAAATAAAATGTCTTATTCTCACACTTATTGACTCCACAGTCCGACGGTTTTGTACGCCACGCACCTTCGTTGCGGTGTACTGTAGCGGGAGCCAAGATGATACATAATGACACAGATTATGTTTCGTAATGCCCTTGCCGTGGGGAGGTCCCGTAGAGAGATCAAGTTCGCTCTTTAGTATTTTCTGCATACATTCTTTCTTGAATTGTTTCTTCATATATTCTTTGTATCATTTATATAACTTGTTTAAATTAAATTAATATTTGCTTTATTTTTCAGAAATGCAAGAGGACAAGAAACGTCAAAATGCGAGTTATCATAACAAGATGCTTTCGAGCAAAGTATTCTCTGGCTCTAAATATTATCAATGTGACGTGTGCCAGAAACGTTTTAGTAAAAAGAAATGTTTAGTTCAACACCTGGGCGTACATATACGGCCCTATAAATGTGATGTGTGCCAGAAGTGTTTCAGTATAAAGAAAACTTTAGTTCAACATCTTCGCGTACATACCGGTACACGGCCTTATGAATGTAACACGTGCCGGAAATTTTTCCGTTTCAAGAGTAATTTAGATGTACACCTTCGCAGACATACCGGTGCACGACGCTACAAATGTGATGTATGCCAGAAATATTTCGGTTCCAATTATTGTTTAAAGATACACCTCCGCGTACATACTGGCGTACGGCCCTATAAGTGTGACTTGTGTCAGAAATGTTTTAGTGTGAAGAGCACTTTAAATAATCACCTGCGGGTACATACTGGTGAACGGCCTTATAAATGTGCCTTGTGCCAAAAATGTTACACTGAAAAGAGCAGTTTAAATAAACACCTTCGCGTACATACTGGTGTACGACCTCATAAATGTGAGGTGTGCCAAAAAGACTTCAGTGATAAGGGCTCTTTAAAAAAACACCTTCGCGTACACACTGGTGAACGACCCTATAAATGTGACGTGTGCCAGAAGTATTTTAAAAATAAAAGCTATTTAAAGAGACACCTTTGCGTACATACTGGTCAACGATCCTATGTGTAGTGTATGCCTGAAAGGTTTCAGTTTTAGGAGTACTTTTATTGCACATATCCGACTACACGCTAGTACAAGGCGCTGTGCATGCGATGTGTTTCACAATTATTTCAATCATAAGTCACTTCAAACACCCACCGTCGTACATAAAAATATCGATTCCTTCTGTAAAAGGAGCGATACACATAATGTAAATACTAGATATAAGAATAATCTCATATTGCATCCTACACGTCTCCACAAAATAAGTAACTCTTTTATGGGGCTGTCTACAATATACATCGTCAGCGCAGGCGATGGAGGAGGCGAGGGGGCGGGACACAGCACCATCCGCCGCGACACAAACACGCGAATCACTGTATTTTACGTTCATATTATTCCTTGTAAATCGTAATACACATTTATTACAAACACGCTGTTTTTATCCTGCTAAGACCTGCAGGACTTCCGCATACTCTCAGACAGGGGCAATGTATAAGATTCTATAACAAACTTCCCAATGATATTAGAGAATTGTCTACGAATAAGTTTGAAAGAATTATTAAAGCCAAATTGTGTAGCAGGTCATATTACAAAATATCTGATTATTTAAGTGATAAAAGTGTTTGGAATTGAGTTTTTCTGAGTCAACACACATGATTGTAATTATTTTTAAGTATATTTTATTTTAAAAAAGGATTCCTACCGAGTTTTCTGGCAGTGTTTCTCAGTAGTTGCGCTCAGTAGTATTTTTATGGAATAAAGAATTTTTGACTTTGAATTTACTCAAAAGGATTCTATTAAGTGTGCAAAAAATAAAGGTAGAATATGCAACTTTGAAATATGTTGGCGATGTGTGTACTAAAGGCTGTCCAATCCAGATGCCCGATTAGTCACCTATAGCAAACTCCCAGACAAACATAAATCGGCAAAAGGGTGCATATATACTCGACGATAATACGTACCTAGAAAAGTGTGACTCAAATAAAACATGCGACGGTGTACAAAAGTATCAATCAATGCACCGAGGGCTATGATAGACCGAAAGCGCTAGGTTTTGAGGTTTCAAAAATATTAGTTTTTTGTATTTTGCTAATAGTTTCCAGACCATTTTCCTAACCTAATACCGTTAGTTTGTGTCATCCTAGGTACTTGCATAGGTAGAAATTTAGGTATTAGTCTTTTCGATGAGTTGGCTGAAAAGAAAATTACAGATGAAATCTTTACTTTCATAGTGAAGGTTACATAGGTTAATAGTGAAGTAGTAACTGATATAGATAGGCATTTTGTGACATTTCTGTCCACGGGAATTCTTGTCTTTAACCAGAACCAAACACGTCGCCCAAAAAGCGCTAAAAGGATATTATAATAGGTAAAATAGGTGTTACGCTTTTTAGAGTACTGATATCTATTGCTTAAAATGTTTTGTGCCAAATAGATCCACGACTTTAGTAGTAGTTTATTTTTTTTATTTCTACGCCCTGTAAAATCCACAAAAGAAAATGCAAGTTATTAGATTTAAAATCTTTTTATTTATTATGGTGTAACAAAACGCTATTTATAATTTGTGTTGTATTTATCCACGGAAACTTATTATTTAATAGAAATACTGTCTTCTTCGCACCAAAGGCGAGCGCGGGACAAGCGCGGGCGCGGCATGCAGGGGTTCTGTCCAGCGAGCAAAGATATTACAATATAACAAGATTGCGCACTTCAAGATTTAGTTCAAAGTAAAATGAACTCAAAGTCTTTAAGATACAGTCCATTTCTCTTTGTAGTGTACCAATAGGAAAAAACGGATCCCTTGAGAGGGTCTCGTTTTGGAATCTATCCCTGTCTAACAGATGGCCAGCCTAAAAATTACTTACTTGACGTATAAAATAGTAGAATTTTTGGTCAAACACCTAGGATTATGTTTTCATATAACTATAATTAAATAATTTTTATTTATTTAAGACGTACACAACGTTTTTTTAAACTATGTCTTATTCTTTGATAGCTTTTTAAATACATTTTATTTGGGTTTAGTAAATTCAATAGCAGTATTTATAAGAAATGACGTTTGCCACACTCAATTTGTAAACAAATATGGCGAATGTTTGTTTTGAAATTATTTATCGTATTGTGCTCCAATCCACTTCCAATTTGCTTAGAAATGGTTTTAACTTGTTGCGTAAAAGGGTGGAAAAGTGAGGGTCATCTGGGGAGTCGTATATCTTTTCACAAGTAATTGTTATCTTGTAATGTTTCTATATTTTGGCTAAGTTCAGCAACAGAGTAACCATTCGTTACGTATTTAATGGATCGTTTTTCTAGATCTGGGAAAACGAGGAATTGAAACAAAAATGGACGAATATTCTTCCCGGTAAATAATAATCTGATATAGCAATTAACTGTTTTATTACAAATAACATTCACATTTGTTTCAGAGTTTTTGCACATTGACACAAAATACTATTGCCACTAAGCATACCTACTCGAGATTGTTGCCTCTTACAACAAACGATTTTTCCAACCTGTCGTAATGTATATTAGGTATTTTATACCTGCGTAATAATTGTCTGCTGTGTGGTGACGGCGACAAATATCGAAAGTCGACCCGAGGGAATATCTACCAGAGGACGGGAAGCAGCTTCCTTCTGAGTACTACGACCATCATACTGCGATCGCCAACCCGCCTGCCAAGCGTGGCGATTATGGCATATCCCCTCAAGATGATTCTTGAGGGAGGCTTGTCCAGCAGTGGACTTGTTTAAGCTGTAATGATGATGATGATGAATAATTGTCTATTTCACTATATCTAACACTAAAACGAGGCTACTGTTTCCTCGTGTCAGTGTTTGTTATGAGTAAATAGGTAAGAAATAGACAATTGCTACACTCTTATTAATAACAAAAGATATAAAATTATCTCAGTTGTTTAGATTAAGCCACTTAGAAGATATTTTCAATTAAGGTAGTGAGTATAGTACTATCCGTGGAATAAATTAAAAAATCGGGCTTGTAGTCTATTAGTGTAACCTGATTTTCACAATCTAATCTATATTGAGTATATGTATTACAATAATTATCCTAGAATACTATAGCCGACTGACACAAAACACTTGTTGCGAAAAAGAATATAAGTAAATAAAACATATAATATACTTGAAAACTATTTGGATACATTACGAATATATAATATTTGGAAAGTCTACTGCCTTTGTCCATAATATCTACCACTACTCACACTTACATTAGGCGGGAATTGTACTATAAATAATTATATAATTTCCTAAACGTTTAAAAAATCTACAAATAATCTTGGTATAATTTAAAAGTAAGTAAGTAAGAAAGTATAAGTAACGAAAACATCTCGAATACGTATACCTAGGTATGCAGTGGGGCGAACAGTAACTTTAAAAGCACTGCACAGGTAGTATGATTATACTTCAAAAGTAAGTTTATTCATTCTCATAAAAACAAAATTTTAAATTTGGCGCGTTAAAACATTCGCATAATTCCACGACGCATGGTCACTCTATGAGAAGGAGATGCCATCCAAAAAAGCGCCTTCTTGCTCGGGCTGTTTTTGCTCCCTCAGTGCGCAATCTTGTTATATTGTAATATCTTTGCCAGCGAGCCAGACGCATGCGTATTGTTTGTTTAAATTCGGTACGAGGTTCGAAAAAAAATGCGTGCGTTATTCGATTTGAAATTTTTGATACAAAAGTTAGTTATGAAGCTACGAATGACTAAAATGGAGTTTGAATATAATAAATGTGTAATAAGTGAACTTGTATCGGACATTAATACAATGGTCGGTAAAAAAGAATTTTCTTCTCACTGTCGCTATCGCATGAAATAACACGACAACGCACCATTTTATTAGCCTAAATGTGGTTTAGGATCATTTACGAGTATATAATTGTCATTGGGTCTATTAGTTTTTCTGTCTACGAAACCCAATGACAATTCCTTTCTCTGTCACTCAAGAACGAGAGCTATAATCGCGATACGAATGTGATAGACAGAGACACAGCTATGATATCTTCTGTCCCGTATCGTATAACCAGTTTTTTCAAGGTCAGCAACTTTAATTGCGAAACAAACTTTGACAGTTCGTGTAGCATCTTGTTTGTGTTATATTATTCTGTTGATTTTACATTATAAAACGATTGGTTTACAGTTAATTCACTCGTAAATGATCCTAAACCACATTGAGGCTAATAAAATGGTGCGTTGTCTTGTCATTTCATACGGTAGTGACAGTGAGAAGAAAATTCCCGGTGTGCCTTTTCACTCGTAAGTATAGCTTGACAATAAAGTCTTGAAACGGAACTAATTTTTTTGTCTGCTGGGAACACTGTCAAAATAATGATTCATGTAAACAAAACTTCGACAAATTTTTGCATTTTTTATTTTGAGCATTAAATATTAATAAAAATAGTCTAAAAGTGCAAAATCATGAATAAAACCATTCGGAGTGCTGGCAGGGAGGTTATTTACAAAGTGTACAGGCGATGTCTAATGGAATATGAGGTAAAAAGTATTCTTTCAGATCTAGACAATGTTTACCAAAGAACCTCTGATATGACAGGTATGTTAAAGTTTGTTTCGCTGTTATTAGTTTAAACTAGTGTTAATTGATGAAAATAAAGGTGTTTTGATGAAGGCTTTCAAACGGAATAAGTGGAATACTGAACAATTAACATCGAGCACATAGGTTATGTTTACGTTTGTACCGTAGGACTCAGGTATAGCGTGACTAGATTAATTGATATTTGAATCAGTAAATTACAGGTACACGTATAATGCAATGTTTATCTTTATAGGTAGCAGCTGAGCGTGGATTCATGGCCATAACCGAGGACGACTAGAAGAATTCGTGCCAGCACCTCAAAGATAGAAAGAGAGTACTGTGAGAGAGAAATAACTCTATATGACGATATAGAACGTTTGGTAATTAACCTCGAGGATGAAAGCAGCAGTACCTCTGAATCTGAGTACGAATCAGACGTTTTTGCGGCCAGTTCTACCTAAGACATGGATATCGAGGGGATAGAGTATTTAGAAGAGGATTATTCTTCATAAAATATATAATTTTAGATACTAATGTATTATTAATTTTTCCTTGAAAACTATTTTTTTATAAAAAGTTGAGTTAAATAAATGTTGAAAACTTGGCAGTACTTATTACATGTTGTCTCACAAGGTTATCTCTAGATGTTTAATACCATTTACAATATATAAAATAAATGAGCCGTCATGGGACGCCTGGCAGATGTGAAACATCGACATTATTTTGTAAAAGTCATATGCAGAAAAGAACATATAGGAACTAAATATGTCATAATGATAAAATTAAAAGTCGATTGCGCATGGCGACGCGTCGCCACACCGTACACACTACTATCGTATAGCGAGGCGACGCGTCGCCACGGCATGCGTCGCCACGCCAGAAATCTGTTTTACGTGCGGCTATAGATGTTTCACATCAATATCATATTTGTAACCTTTTGAGATAATAAATTACTGTATTATATTATGCCTCAAATCTCGTGTACGTGACCAGTATATTTCGCCGGTACGTCTACCACTGGCTGTCTTCTAACTCGCTAACTTTAAATGCAGATAAAACTAAATATATGTTTTTCTCATATCAAAATATATATACTTACTGATGTTAGTACACTATATGTGAATTTGAATATATGTGTAAACAAAAGTAAACAGCTAAGTATCAAGTTCAAGTAGGCGCGCTATACGAGTTCAAGCGGGTTGTCATATGAAAGCACAGTGGCGCCCCTATTTATTTCTACTCTATTTTGCCAAGCTATACTATAATACGGCGGTGTTTTATTATTAGTCGTCCTTAAATATAGGTTCTTAGTGATAATTACTTGAAACATAGCATTTAGTAACGATAATTCGTCTTGATACTCGTTAAATATAAGGATTTAGTCAAGTTTTCTTATAACCTTTAATTTTTGTGTGGTATTTGTTGCAAACTTCAAATGTAAAATTCCCCAATTTTAAAATTCCCAAATTCATCAACTCCAAATAAAGTTTCCGACAGCCTGAGATAGATTCTGTAAGATTTTACTATATTATGTGCTGTTATTTTGTTTTCTATAATGGTTTTAAATAAATATTGCAATTGAACCTTAAGTGATCGAAATTTAATATTTTATTTTAAACAAATTAATATCTAATTCTACTTTTCTTAGTCATATTTGTGAAGGGGAAGGCACTTTGTTCGTGTTCTTTATAATTACATTATTGCTACCACGAAATTCACTAATCACGACACTAGTTCATAGGGTTTTGATCTCTTTAATCGTCTCACCAGCTCTGTAATGTCGAGTACCCGGATGGCCTCGACTTTCACATGATCTGCCCAATGATATTAGAGAATGTCTACGAATAAGTTTAAAAGAATTATTGAAGAAAAATTATATTCAAAATTTCTGATTATTTAAGTGATAAAAGTTCTTGAGATTGAGTTGTTCTGAGTTAACACACATGGTTGTAATTAATCTTAAGTTTTTTTATGTTTTCAGCAGTTTAGGAAAACGTCTTTCGCAACCTTGACTGGGAACATCTAGGCCTCAACATAGACGGACAAAAACTAAACCACTTAAGATTTGCGGACAATCTGGTTATACTAGAAGAAAGTCCAAAGGAACTCGAAAAGATGATCCAAAGTCTAAATACTGAAGGTTGTAAAGTGGGTTTAAATGAATATAACAAAAACGAACCTGATGACCAACTCAAAAATAGAACCCATTGAAATCCAAGGACAACAAATAGAATATGGCGATGAATATTGCTATTTGGGCCCTCTCATCTCCCCCAAAGACCATACAACCGAGGAAATAAATAAGAGCATTGCAAATGCGTGCAAAAGATACTCAAGGAAGAAGATACTCTCTCAAGGAAATTGTTAAATCTAACGAACACAATATGACAATGAAAAGAAAAGTATTCAATGCCTGTATTCTTCCATGCATCACCTACGGCTGCGAAACATGGTCCCTTACAAAATTCTATAGAGAGAAACTAGGAAAGTGCCAGATAGGTATGGAACGAAGTATGAGGAGAACAAGAAGGCAAAATAAAATTAATAATGTGCAACTAAGAGCAAAAACCAGATTAACCGATATCCTAGAAAAAATAGACTTCCATAAATGGAGGTGGGCCGGCCATGTGTTGATCAAGACAAGAAAAGTGGAGCCAAATTATAACGAATTGGTATCCAAGGGATGGCAAAAGACGTCGGGGACGACCACTAATGCGCTGGGAAAATGAGCTGAAACTTACTGCGGGACCCAAATGGAGGAGAGTTGCTCAAGACAGGCAGCAATGGAAACTACTGGAGGAGGCCTTTGCCGAAAGACACACTGTGTTGAGAGAAATCCTATAGTTAAACGAACCAAAGATAGAGACGTAAAAATTTAATCATTCACCCAGCTTTACGGGCTATATAAATAATATATGATACTGTATTCATATTAGATAGATAGATAGATAGAGTACACTTTATTGCACCAAAAGAAACAATACATGACTTACAAATAAGCAAATACAGGTACAATCGGCGGTCTTATCGCTTTGTAGCAATCTCTTCCAGACAACCGTTGGGCGGACAAGGAAAACAGTAAGTTAGAAAAGGCAGTAGCTGTAAGTGTACAGTCAAGTATTCAAAGTTATGTACTTATATACAATTTACATAAACATACTTATATTTTAAATACTTATAATACTATACTATAATAATATACTATACATACAAAATATTATACATTTATTCAATTAAGGAGTTTTGAAAAAGGAGTTTACAAAAAGCAGTTAAGAGATAAAAAAAACATAAATTATGAAGATGATTTAAAGCGATAAAAAGGGTTTTTTTAAAGAAATTTTGAATGAGGTCAGAGTTTGGGCACGTCTTATTTCTACAGGAAGTAAATTTCATAGCCGAGCTGCTTGGACAGAAAAAGATTTATCATAAAAATCTGTAGAGTGCACTGGAATATGCAGTTTTAAGTTCTCTGATGAACTCAAAGACCTAGAATGTGTATCACAAACGAATTCAAACCGTTGCCTAAGGTAAATAGGAGCTGTTGGATAAAACAAAATATTGTAAAGGAGACAAAGTATGTGAGAATTACGGCGAAGTCGGATTGGTAACCACTCGAGTTTTTTTACGAAATTCGATGACGTGATCGTTTTTGCGGAGTCCAAATACAGAAATTTAGGAGGCGCTCGAGTTTATCAAGTTTGTCCTCTGTAAGGTCAAGATAACTGGCAGCAGCATAGTCAAGGATGGGAAAAAGAAGAGATTGAGCTAGTGCAATTTTAGTGGCGGTTGGAAGGAAATTACGCATTCTTCGCAAGGAACCTGCTGCCGCATATAATTTGCGACTAGTTTGCTCGAGCTGTGGACCCCATGAAAAAGTTTTGTCGAAGTAAACCCCCAGATTTCTTACATTATCACTAAAAGGTATTAAAGTATTATTAAAGATAATCTGGGGGATCTGTGACCAGTCGACCTTGGATATTATGCGTAAACTACCAATCACAATAACCTGGGTTTTAATGGGGTTCACCGTAAGACCATGTTCCGCACTCCATAGACTTATCCGGCCTAAGTCATTATTGATTATACTAATTGCTTCACTAAGTCGTTATACTGATGCCTGAGTATAAATTTGTAGATCATCTGCGTAAAGGTGGTAGGAAGAAGTTAAATTAAAGGAAATACAATTTATAAATATCGTGAACAGTAATGGAGATAAAACGCCACCCTTTGGCACGCCTGCACTAGTATAGCACCAAGAATAATAAGACTCTTCGATGCGAATACGTTGCCGACGACCAAACAGGTAACTACGAAACCAATCAATTGCCGTTGGAGATATGTTAAGAGAGCTTAGTATGCCAAGCAGAATGACAAAGTCCACGGTGTTGAATGCGTTGCTAAAATCTAGCAGCGCAAGCACCGTCACCTTTCCACACTCCATGCCCAGTCGTATGTCATCCGTAATATTGACCAAGGCTGTGATTGTACTGTGGCCGGGACGGAAGCCGGACTGACACGGATTAAGGTGACAATTTTTACACAGGAATGAACTCAATTGGGAATGGATAAGACGCTCTAGGACTTTGGAGAGGAAAGGTAATATGGATATGGGCCGGTAGTCAGAAAAGGAAGAAGGATTAGGTTTTTTTGGTAGTGGAGTAATTTGTGCAGTTTTCCAAGCCGAGGGAAAAGTACCGCTGGAAATTGACAAGTTAAGGATATGAACAAGGACAGGTAGGATCTCATCAAGTATTGGGAGGATCATATTACGACTGATACAATCACTTCCAATTGAATTGGATGTGGTTGATAGTTTGCTTTTCTTAACATCACAAGCAGAGAATTGATTAAAATTAAATTGTGAATAGTTAGGGCTGGGAAGCGATGAAAGACGCTATAATGTGTTCTTTTTAGTAGTCCTATCAAAATTGGACGACGTTGAGAAATGAAGATTTAGTGAATCAATATCTAAATCTTTAGAAATGTTGTTTTGACGTGATTTCCTTATACCCAAAGATCTTAAGTATCTCCAGACTTTTGCTGGATCACCATTTTGGACTGAGCTATGAATGTATTGGCGTTGAGCATTTCTACACACCTTATTACAGTGATTTCTGGCCGAATTATACTTTGATTTATTTTTTTCTAATGGATCAGATTTGTATCGTGACTTAGCTACTGCTTTCCTATCGATAAATTTCCTAATATCTTGAGTAAGCCATGGAGCAGGAAGATGCTTTAGTTTGACCCTTTTAATAGGTGCGTGGAATTCGTAGAGTTGAATTAAAGAAGCTTCAAACAAATACACCTTATTATCAATAGAGTTCGCAGAAGTTAGTAAACACCAGTCAATATTACTAGCATCTCTCCGAAGATTATCAGTGTTCATGCCACTAAAATTGCGCTGCAAAAGAATTTTTGGTTTCGCCTTAGGTAGACGAATTTTATACGACAGGATAATAAGGTCGTGATATGAAAAAGAGTCCGCATGGCATTGACCATAATGAGCCACATGCCCTTTGGAAGAAACAATTACTAAGTCTAAGAGAGATGGTGTACAGTTAGGGAAGTTATGCGTAGCATTAAGAGGTAATAGAGAAAGATTATGCGACTGAATTATCGACTGAAGAGTAGATGAACGAGAATCATTTTTAAGGAGGCAAGTGTTGAAGTCCCCCATGACTATTACATGACTGTAAGCTGGAAGTAAGTTTTCTAGAAGGATATCCAAAGACGAGAAGTAGTTTATACGCAAAGAAGGACAGTAGTAAACACCAAGAAGGACTTTGGTATGATGCATCTCTACTTCTAGAAAAATATGCTCGCCGGCGTTTGTTGCGGGAGGCTGCGATGACATATTAACAATACGATAAGGTATATGTGATCGAAGATATATAGAAACGCCTCCGCCATTACCATTAATGCGATCGTTCCTAATCAGATGGAAACCGGGTAGGGAATATGAAGTAGAGAGCAGACATGGTTTAAGCCATGATTCAGAGACAAGGATTGCATGGATATTCTTACAGTCAAAACTGGCCAGCATATCTGAATAATGTGCCGGAATACTCTGGGCGTTGATGTGAATAACATAAAAGTACAATACAATAAAGTTCTTGGAAACATCAGAGAACTGAGAATCTAAAGTTTCTGTCAAGGAGGGTATACTGGCAAAACTTGTATCATCGCTTGTCAATGAAACAAAATACTGTATTCATATTATTTAGTAGTCTTATCTTATGGGCACCTTGTTTTATGCCATCTATTTCTTTGTCTCCGTTTTTCAATCAAGAGCTTTGTAATTATGTAAAGGATACATTTTTCCCTTATATTTTATTTAGGAAAATAAACGTTTACGTGATACGTTTTTAAAAGTCATCATCAATAAAGTGGTTTATTATAGATTGGTATCCTCTCGCTTCCCGGCAAGAAAGGTGTCACAACACATATTAGGTACAAAATGACATAATTACAGTATTAAATAGCGCGTATTTCCTTTGTCCAGCTGAAAAAATGTCGTTATTATGTTACGCATGGTTACTGCTAGATGACACAAGTTCTCTTTTTTACGGAGCCGTTTCGCTCCGAACACAGGCGTGAACATTGTCACATTTGTGTTAATACATAGTAGACGTGTAATGTGTCGCCAGAAAAGTGTTTTAACGTATGATGTGACTTTTATCGGTAAGTTTTACGTTTAGATATTAGAGTTGTTACTAAAAGGTTACTGTGTTAAGACTGTATTGTTGACGAAAAAACATTGTAAATATTGCCATATCATACAAAAATCAGAAATAACATGTAAGGGGTCTCTTTTTTTACGGTCTTTAATCGCAATTTAAGGGAATTTATAAAAACGCAACACATGGAATGTCGTTATTGTTGTAAACTTTTATAATAATCAAGAGTTATGTTGTGTTCCGTCTTTTTTTCTGGATAAAATATAACTCAATCTTAATGCCATATTGTGTATTTTATTTATTTAATAGTACTAGTCTTTACTGATTGTTTATTTTTTTAAGATCAATATGAATAATAATAGGTGGCCAGCATTCCTAATACTCCTAGATTGCGAGAAATTTAGTAAAAAAAAATATTTGTAATCAAAATGCTTTGAAAGATGATGTTTTAATGCAAGGTTAGTATTTTATATTTAAGGCAAATATAAATAAATGTAATGTAACGCCCTAAAGTTCTAGTGGACCATGGTCGTGGGTTCGATTCCCGCAACAAACAAATAATATTTCGAAAATTTGCTCTGGTTTGTTATCACAGGCATTTGCTAAGTGAGTAAGTAAGTAAGGCATTTTTAGTGATTTTTCCAGATCCTACCATTGTTATGGTGACATGAATTCAATGATGAAGATCTTTGCCTTGCAGTGGGACAGGCTGATTACTTTAATTTTATGTATTTTTATCAGCTGTTCGATTACCATGATACAAGTACGGATTCTAACGCCTGCATGTCAGTTATCCAGGGTTCCTTATATCGCTCATTTGGAACGACAGTGACACAACTGCAAATTTGTAAATTTTACACTACGCCATTATTAAGATTTTTTCATAACACTAATGGAGATTCTATATAATACTTACAGCTAATGGCATCGCTATTATTTTACTTTTGTTGTTTGAACTTTAAGCTTGAAAATTGACAAACATTTTTTTTAATAATCACCCCATATTTTATAAAATAAATAAAAAAACATTTTAATACTTACACTTGGGTCGTTGTTACCCTAGAAAATTAAAATTTGGGTAGATATGACATTTGTTGTATGAGCATAAAATGAAAGAATTTTTGATTAATCAATACAATTAGCTTTATTTCAATTGAAAATTACAATCACAGTCCACTGGCGACATAGAATTAGCAATTTAACAAGGTACAATGTCGCAGAGCTTAATTTGATAACGCTATAATAGTATGAACTATTCAATAAGTACCTACTAAATGACAAAAAAGGATACAAATGCTGTTTTTTTATCAGTCTGACCTGTTTTTTTATCTTTATGGCACAGAAAAACACCAGAAATTTACTGCAACAGATAGTTACTGCAATATTCTTAAAATTTATAACTCTACACTTCCAAAAAGTTACTCACAGAAGTTAAACTTACTAAATATTTATACCTTACTAGCTTTGCCCCGCGGTTTTACCCACATACATCAGCATCATATCAGCCGAAAGACGTCCACTGCTGGACAAAGGCCTCCCCCAAAGATCTCCACAATTGCCGGTCTTGCGCTGATCGCATCCAGCAGTTTCAAGCGACCCGCACAAGATCATCGGTCCATCTTGAAGGGGGGCCTGCTCACGCTGCGTCTTCCGGTTCGTGGTCGCCACTCAAGAACCTTTCTGCCCCAACGGCCTTCGGTTCTATGAGCTATTTGCCCCGCCCACTGCCACTTCAGTTTTGTAATTCTTCGGGCTATGTCAGTGACTTTGGTTCGCCTGCAGATTTCGACATTTCTGATTCGATCCCGCAGGGAAACTCCGAGAATAGCCCTCTCCATTGCTCTTTGGGTGACCTTGAGCCTTCTAATAAGGCCCATAGTGAGCGACCACGTCTCTGTTCCGTAAGTCATCACTGGCAACACACACTGGTCGAAGACTTTCGACTTGAGACACTGTGGTATTTTGGACGAGAAGATGTTACGTAGCTTCCCGAACGTTGCCCAGCCGAGTTGGATTCTACGATTGACCTCCTTCTCGAAGTTGGACCTACCTAGTTGGATGGTCTGTCCTAGGTAAATATAGTTCCCTACAACTTCTAGTGCAGATTCACCAACTTTCAATTGAGTGGGTGCAACATGGACGTTTGACAAGATTTTCGTCTTATCCATGTTCATTTTCAGACCCACTTGTTGAGAGACTGACAGTTAGTTACCCACATTAAACTTTATAAAGTGTAGCCTATGCGTTAATCCAGGATGTCAGCTAACTCCATACCAAATTTAATTAAAATCGCTCCAGATGTGATAAAGTAACAAACATACACACTCACACAGTCACAAACTTTCGCATTTATAATATTAGCAGGATAAATCATTGGAATGTTAGAACACTTTTTAAACATTTCAGATTCGTTACTGTTTTGAAGTACCTACAAAGGACTTCTGTGAATGATAATTATTAAGAAAAACTAAGTATATAAAATTTAAACAAAAATTGAGACATGTCGTCTCAACTTTTGTTTTTCGGGTCTACATTTTGCTGTACAAGGTAATTTAATAGATTTTCTGCAATGGTTTTGCCAGTTTCAGATATGATTGTTTTCCATGGTTATGTTGTCGTTTTCGTAAATTTTTATCCACGCAGAGTTCGAAATGAATTCCGAACTCTCTTCTTTCCTTTCTTGGTTACAGTAGTCTCGTAAGGTAGCGCTAAATCGTGTCTGGCATCCATTAAATTGGAATTTCTGACCGAATCATGAGTATGTTGAGATATGATAGATGATGATGTTGAACATAATGAGCTCGTCGATCAGCTCGATTATGCTGAATTTATACGGCCACGTTGTACAGATTGTTCAGCTTTATATTTATCATCACTATCATCTGCAGAAAAGTGTCTAGTTTCGCCTTCACTATCATATTCATCGTTTGCTAGGATTGGTGGCAAATCTGTATTCACTTATAATATTTTCCGTCACAGTCGATGCTGTTTGTTCTGCAGTAAATATCTCTGAAATTTAGGAAAAAAACATTAAAATTGTGCTCTCGACATTGTGCCAAAACATTAAACAATGTAAACTATAAATAAACGTAATGTTTTATTTACCTTTTACATAAGCAGAATTAACGCTATTGGAAGAAGATTGGTCCTCAAAACTACAAGATTCAAACATTTTTGTTTACAAAGTTTGACTAACATTCGTGCTCGGCTTCCCATATTAGTGGCTGAAATTATATAACAAATAATAATAATATTTTTGAGTATTAATATTAATATTTATTATATTATTTATTAGTTTTTGATATCAAAATATTGTAATTAGTCATAATTGTTATAAGTAATTAATTCTCATTTCAGAACAATACTGGCGTAATTACATTTACGACAAAAAAATACTATACATTTAGAGGAATAATTGTATGATACGTCATTGTAGCCATAAAACTATATTAAATATCACTAAAAGTTTAGTGAAACAACGGCGCATTTGTATGATATGTCAAGGTAGTCACAAAACTATATTTTTTGCAAGTTTAAAAGTGTCATAAACTCAATTGCGTCTTTGTAGCTCCTATATATATTTTACAAAAATGTCATATTTACCTTAGAGGCGATGTAGCTCCTTGACATGTGCACACTACGAGGGGTGGCCCGCGCAACTGTATGTTTGGCCGTTGTCGCCCGGAATTCGCGCGCAAAAATGCAATATTTCAACAACGTCTTTTCGTTCTTTAACGGGCTTTTTTTGAACTTATAAATATGACGTTTTTACTTCTAACGTAGATTATTGTCGTGAACGTTGTGGTGTAATTAAGTCGATTTCGCATTTTTTGGCAATTGTGTCACTGTCGCTCCAAATGAGCGATATATTTTGTTTTTCAGATCTTGACACATCTACTTCGAAAACATGTGAAAATAAGCATTACGAAACTGAAGATCAAAATATATTGCATATGATTGCATTTAGACGTATGTTTAATAAAAATAATTTCATGTTCTTTGATTATTTTTTTATATTGTTATCTGCCAACGAGTGAATTAATTAAGACTGATTGTTAATTAGACCAAAAACTAGTAATTTATAACTAAGAAGTAATTTATTTGATGTTTTTGTTTCATTTTAATGAGAAGTTTATAAATTAGTTACTTTTTATTGATTTTTAATTAATTTTTAAGACTTTTAATAAAAAAAGTAATGGTAATTACATACATTATAATGTGTATTATTTTGTAAAGTACAGAAATTAATCGAAAAAAGAGTCATAATATTCATCAAATTATAAGTTTCTTAAAAGTTAGTTTAAAAAAAATTACAATTTTGCTATTAAATTTAAAGCCCTATAATAAATATATAAATAAGCAATTTACACACCAAATTTCAGCTATCTGAATATTATAGTTTTGAAATTATTGACGTCTAGATGACCAAAAAACTTTTAAAGTTGCATTTTCTCGATACAGTTATTTTTGTATTATGACACTTTTTTGCCGGGAAGTGCTCTGTTTTATTTTATGTATTTAAAAAAAACTCTTTAGTTTTATAGTTACCTTATTCCATTTTATAAGATCCAAAATTAATTTCCCGGTTACCTATCATAAGTACGAAAAAAAATTGACCGAATTTTAACATGAAACTTTTCAAGTATTACCTTTTTAGGGTTCCGTAGCCAAATGGCAAAGAACGGAATTACGGAACCCTTATAGATTCGTCATGTCTGTCTGTCTGTCTGTCCGTCCGTCCGTATGTCACAGCCATTTTTTTCCGAACCTATAAGAGCTGTACTACTGAAACTTGGTAAGTAGATGTATTCTGTGAATCGCATTTAGATTTTTACACAAAAATAGAAAAAGAACAATTATTTTGGGGGGTCGCCATAAATATAACTGAAATTAAAAATAAAATTTTTCATTGTACCCATACATGTGGGGTGTCTATGAATAGGTCTTCAAAAATGATATTGAGGTTCCTAATATCATTTTTTTCTAAACTGAATAGTTTCCGCGAGAGACACTTCCAAAGTGGTAAAATAAGTGTCCCCCCCTCTCTAACTTCTAAAATAAGAGAATGATAAAACTAAAAAAAATATATGATGTACATTACTATAGAAACTAACAAAGAAAATTGGTTTGAACGAGATCTAGGAAGTAGTTTTTTTTATTACGTCATAAACCGCAATTTGTTTTCATTTAATCAACTGAAATACTTGCTGGTACGGAACCCTTCATGTGCGAGTCCGACTCGCACTTGGCCGGTTTTTTTTTACTTTATTGAACTAAAGTCTGTCACTGTATCAGTTGACCTATAATCAAATCGATTGTTTTCGTTTGATACTCCGATGTTTCCTTTGGACGAAAATCTTTACCAAGTACAATCTTCATCATCATAATAATATCAGCCGAAAGACTCTCACAGCTGGACAAAGGCCTCGCCCAAAGATATCCACAATTGCCGGTCTTGCGCAAAATGTTTCATTGTGCTTTAAATATTGCAATAAATCATTTGGCAAATGAAAAAAGTTCAAAAGATGCTGTGGCCAATAGCAAAAAGTTGTTTTCTAAATCTACGAAACATAGTTCAATTAAATAATACCTATAACATCATGCGTTATAGGTATTATTTGATTGAACTATGTTTTGTAGATTTAGAAAATAACTTCGACGACCTATAAATTTGCTTCAAATGATGCTAATAACAAAAAAGACATTGGTCAATAGTTTTCGGTAAAATTAATCGGACAAAAAAATGCGATTGATCGATTCCCGAATATCTTTGTTTCAGTCGCGGTTACACGGTGCCTTAGTCTCTATTGGTTTCTCTGTCTACGACCTAGTATGAGGTAGAGTTGTGTCGCTTGCGAGCGAAAGATATAAATGATGTATAATCCGCGAGCGAGTATATCAATCGCTCACCAGTGTCTTAACTATATCTTTACATCCGAATCATAAGATTCATTTTGGATGAGTTCAAACCGGCTCGGACTAGATGAGTAAAAGATACATCGCTCCCTTGTGAAAGAGAGAGATAGTCGTTCCAACTGCGCGTGTGTATCTAAGTGAGCGGGAATCGAAAGAATAGCAGAAAGAAGTCTAATTTATAGTTTGGTACTAAAGCACAAAATGGTTTGCGTTGCGTATAAAATTCCCGTTGCAATTTGTAAGCATTGACGTAATTTGATTTTGAACTAAATAGTGTTATTGTACAATTTTATTGTAAGTGGTTACTGTTTTTAATTTGATTTAGTGTCTCGCGTGATTTGCCCCGTGTGTGCACTTTCATGATATATCTATATATATAAAAATCAATGCCACTTTTCGTTGTAATGTTATAACTCAACAACACCTTTACCGATTTGGCTAATTTTAGTCTTGAATTATTCGTGGATGTCCAGGGAAGGTTTGTACGTAGAGAATATTTTAAAAAATCTTGAAAATCTTTTATCACTATGCCTTATACGTAGCGAAGCACGTACCGGGCCGCTAGTATTAGTATAAATGTAAATTTAAAGATCCCTGATAACACGAGCAAACGTCTGAACAGATCTTCATAAATTATAGCTAAAATCACGTTATAATCAGTCCCTTCATTGGGTAGCTACGATGCCACAGTCAGATATTTTTTTGCGTTGGTGATTAAATATCGTGCTACAATATCATTCATATCTTTCGCTCGCGAGTAACCCGTCGCCACGTTAGATCCCGCTCTCTTTTGGCTCTATGAATTAAACAGTTCAGTTACTCTGTACTACTCTGAGCGAGATATAATAGAGTGATATATATCTTTAACGAAAAGATATATTTCGGATGGAGCCGTAATCTGTTGTAGAATTGGCGAAGGTGGGCGATGATCCATAGAGTCACCATTAATTGTGAACTGGTCTTCAGACATGGTTTCGAAACGAAAACTTAGTTATTTGTGTATTAAATTAAAGCAAACTGATAGAAAATAACAAAAACTAATATAAAAATAATAATAAGGATGATTCAGGCGTGAACAGTGTCACTATTAAGAGGTGTTGACGGTTCGAGCGCCTCGAGTCAACTAAATCCGGCCTTTTTTTTTTTTTTTTTTTTTTTTTTTTTAACGTGACGCGTGCAGTTAGCCTTTTGGCTTTTACTGCTTCACCGGACAGTAGGGGTGAGCGTGGGCTCTAACCGCCTAGCAAATACAAACTAAGTAACCCGCGCCGGAGGGCGCCCCCTGTGGGGCTCGAACCTCGGCTCTGGGCGGTTACTGGCGGGGAGAGGGCGAGAGATCATGTTTTTAGGGGATTTTGTGCAACTGTCGCTCTACGTTAATGCGCGACGCGGGCCTCGCTTCCGGTTTAGGTCCGGAGCGGGCATTCATCGGATCGAATGCAAACTAAGGGTCATGGAAGACGCTGGTGGTCGCGACGCGTTCGCGGTCGTACTCGCGTCCGGCGAGTACGAAAAATCGGTTGTGCAGTGTTGCGAGAGTCTCTGATCGATTTGATTTGGTTCAAGTATACGGTGATCTCGTCGTCCGATTCGTCTATGACGTTCTTCGGACGACGGTGCTTACGAGAGAGTCGGGAGGGAGTGTATTTGACCGCCTGTACCACCAATTTACTTGGATGGTGAGTGGCAGAGTCAAAGTACCTTTTGGACGCATGCTTCATCCATTGCCTGATGGTAGGCAATTGGAGGTCGGCATGGAGGCTTTTGTTACGGACGAACCACGGTGCGCCCGCGGCTCGTCGCATAAACTTGTTCTGGACTACCTGGAGAAGGTGGATGAATTGATCCCTAGCGTGCGCGAAGACCGGGCTCGCATAGGTCATCATGGGTCGAATGCACGTCTTGTAAATTCTCACCTTGTTTTCAAGGGACATTTTACTGCGTGCATTCAGGAGGCAGTGTAATCGATAAAGGGCAAATGAGGCACGGTTACGAGCGTATCTCAGATGGTCCTTGAAGTTTAACTTCCGATCGAGGATCACTCCCAAATATTTGGTTTTCTTCTCCCAGGGGATCGGTTCACCAAACATTCGGACGGGATCGGCGGTGGGGGCGGGGTCTATCCTAGAGAAGAGCACGGCTGCGCTCTTGGTGGGGTTGACTTCGATCCTCCATTTCCTGAACCATTCGCCGAGGGCGTCGGCTGAGGATTGGAGTTCTCGGTGGATGACTGACGTGCTCCTACTGGAGTAGTAGAGAGCTGTGTCGTCAGCGAAGAGGGCTAGATGAGCCTTATTGGGTATGGGGATGTCGCTGGTGTACAGCGAGAACAGGAGAGGGGCAAGGACTGAGCCTTGGGGAACTCCTGCGCGTATCGGTCGGAGGGAGGAGTAGTTTCCCTCGACGCGGTAGCGAAACGATCGATCCGTGAGGAAGTCTCGTAGGATGTGCACGAGACGGTCAGGCACTTTGAGTTCGAACAGCTTATATAATAAGCCGTTGTGCCAGACCTTATCGAACGCTTTGGCCACGTCGAAGAAGAGTGCTCCTGTGTGGGCTCTTTGACGGGCAGCTTTCACCAGGATGTGTTCGACAATGCGATGCACCTGGTGAACGCTGGAGTGTCTGGCTCGAAAGCCAAACTGCTCGTCAGGGAGGATATCGTTTGCGTGGATGTAAGACGACAAACGGGCGTGAATGATGCGCTCGTAGAGTTTCCCCATGGCGCAGAGGAGACTAATGGGGCGGTAATTCGCCGGATCGGATTTGGATTTTCCGGGTTTCGGGATGCCAATCACGTTTGCCTGTTTCCACTGGTGTGGAAAGATGTTGTTGGAAAAGGCCGCGTTGAAAATCGCGACCATCAGGCTAAGTAGAAGCAACGGGAGTTGCTTGAAAACGCGATTGGTGATTCCGTCATACCCGGGGGCTTTGCGAGGGCGGAGGTTCCTGATCAGAGTTTTAACCTCTTCGATGGTCACTGGCCTCAGGGGATCGTCGTAGTCGACGTCTGCATCCTCCCGGGAGGGGGCAGTTGGGGTCGGGGGGAGTGGTATGGCAAGCCTACGTTCTACCTCAGAGTCAACCTCATTGAGGTGCTCCGGGTCTACTGGTAGGGTGCTGGGAGAACATTGGGACTCTAGGTTGTCGGCCATGCATTCGGCTTTTTCGTCGTCGTCGAACGCGGGGCGTTGATTCGGACGCGTCAGCGGGGGGATGGTCCAGTCGGTGTCTGTCTTAAGTCGCTTGCAGAGATTCCAAAAGGCCTTCCGCGAGGGTTGAATCTCGGTTAACGTCCTATCCCACCCGGAATTCCGCCTCTCGGACATGCGTTCGCGTACAGTGCGCTGTAGCTCACGCATTCGAGTGCGGTTTTCTAGGGTGTTATAGGAGTCGAAGGCTCTGATGGCCGCATTCTTCTCAGTCACTAACTCACGCAAATCCTCCGGGAGTTTCCACCGTCTGAACTCGTCAGCCGCTGGGATCTCCCGGGAACATTCGTTCATTTGGATTTGGATGTGAGTCGTGAAAGAGCCGATAGCTGCATGCGTTTGCTCGGGGGTCTCTATGAGGGATGGAATCGAATCTAAGTGCTCCGACGTGGTTGTCTGGAGTTTAGCCTCAAGTTTCTGCCAGTCGGTTACGTATCGGGGTGGGAGGTTGCTATCCGCGCCAGAGTGGCTTGTGCGGGAGGCAAGGCTAAGGATAACCGGTCTATGGTCGGAGTCTAACTCGTGTAGCACCTCTACAGAAGCTAAACGTAGGTTTATATTCTTTAGGAGTGCTACATCGAGTATGTCGGGTCGGTGGCCGTCAATTTTGGGGAAGTGGGTCGGTTCGAGGGGGACAATAGGGTCGAACGGTATGATTGCCAAGTGATTAGCAAGTGCGCGGCCGTTCGAGTTGCTCGTACGGCAGCTCCATTGCTCATGCTTGGAGTTTAGATCGCCTGCCACTATGACAGAGCCATCTAAATCATACAGTGTTTGGAGATCGCTAAGTAGCATCTCCTTGTCTGGAGGGAGGTAGGCCGAAACTATCGTGATTGGCTGGTGGCCTGTCATGCCTATACGACAGACAGAGACCTCAATGTTCTTCAGCACGGGAGGGTCCAAAGGTACGCAATGCAGTGATTTCTTAAAGTAAATCAGCGTGCCCCCTTTGGTGGAGTGGGTCCTGTCATTGCGAACTATACGATAGTTGGCAACTGTAGGACTCCTCCGTTTACTCGGTTTGAGGAATGTTTCTTGCACGAGGAAGAGATCAAGTTGATGATCGCAGAGGAATTCTGCGACTTCATCGCGTTGTCTCGCTAATCCGTCTGCATTGTAAAACCCGATCTTTAGAGATCTGGGTTTTAGCCTGCAAGTGAATTGGGGAGTCATAAGTGGGTGTACAGCCATTACGGTTGCAAGGATTTGATAAAGCGGCGGTAGACGTGAGCCGCTTCGATGGCCAGTTGGATGTTGGTCGGATCAGCTTCGGCCCTCTGGGAGAGGTCCTCAAACTGGTCGAGCAACTCCCAACCTTGTGTCTTAATGCGCTCGGCAAAACCTGAGGCGCGCCCTTTGCTATTCGCTTGGGGCGCCTTGGTTTTGGGCGCTGGGACTGATGACTTAGGAGTCTGGGCTCCTTTGGCCGGGGCCTTTGGAGTCTGTGACTTCTTAGTCAGCGGGTTGTAAGCCCAGCCCGATTGGACTGGGGCGGGAGGGGTCGCGCTGGTTGAGGGTTTGGGGGACGCCTCTTTAGCTGGGACTGGCCCAGCTTTAGGGGCGACCGCCTCACCCGCAGCCTTGGGTGCGGTCGAGGGGACGTAGTCTGGCAGAGGCCAGTGGGGTCTTGCTGGTCGCAGGGATGTCTTTTGGACATCCAAGGACATGAGCGGGGGAGGGCTTGGTTGGGCCTTGGCGGAGCTAGTCTTCGCCTGAGGTTTTGACCCGTTGCGCTTACTGCGAGGCCTCCTGGCGGGTCTCCTAGCCGGTGCCTTGGGACAGCCGCGATAGTTCGCAGGGTGTCCCAGGGACTGGCAGTTGACGCAGCCAGGTGGTTCGGAGCATTCACTACGGTCCTTGGGTCGGGTGCAGTCGGAGGTGTGGTGGCCTGGAGTCAGGCATTTAACACACCTCGGAGCTATATGACAGTTTCTAGACGAGTGCCCGAACAGTTGGCAGTTGTGGCACTGCCCCTGTACGGTCCCTCGCCGCGGCGGCTCGACGACAATGCCGCCGACGCCGCAAACTGTTTTAAGGACAGTGAGGATTTTCTGTCCTTCTTTGGAGGGGTCAAGGTGGACCAGCACCATGTCAAAGGGCTCGCCACCGTTTGATCGGCGCATCCGATGCACCTCTCTCACGGGGTACCCCTGGGTGGTTAGGTCCTCCTTGATTGAGTCGACAGAAAGGAAACGGCTGACTCGGCGGATTACCACGCGGAGTGTTTTGTCCTCAGCGGTGCCGTAAGTGTAGTAGTCTACCTTACGTGCATCGAAGAGAGCCGTCGTTGTCCTGAACTCGGTGGGAGTCTGCAGTTGTATTTTGTACATCTGCTCTTTAAGGATATACGTAGTGTTAAGTGCCACTACTCCTTTTGACTTAAGTGCGGTGGACAAGTCATTCCACTTATCGATGCTGATTAGCATGATAGGAGGGGGCTTGATGATCTTGGCCGTGAGGCCAGTGGGTTTGGCCTTTGCCTGAGAGGCGGGGGCGCTAGTAGGGGGGGAGGAGGGGACAGAGTTGGTGGCGGAGGGTCTCTCCGTGCGCAACTTCTTCGTCTTGGCGTTCTTTTTGCTCTTCTCCTGAGTTGAACACTCAGAATCAGAGCCCGAAGAGCTGCCCGACGAGGACGATGACGACTTGTCGCCGCGGGTCCGCTTATCAGCTTTCCCGCGCCTGACGGTTGTCCACTCGTTGTGAGCGTCGTCATCGCTGTCGATCGGTACGACATCCATCTCTTCCTCTGTGGCTAGAGGCTGAGATGGAGAGGGGGTACGGTTACGGGGGAGTGGCGACTGCCTGTCCGTCTGGGTAAACGGGGCAGAAGAGGAGGGGACGGAGAGATTGAGTTTCTCCTGCGCTGTAGCGCCGGAGCAAGGGGGGTCGTCTAGCTTGAGCATGGTCCTCACAGACTCCATCAAATTTACCCAGGCAACTGGGTCGGACTTGAGGACCTTGAAGAGCGCCTCAATGAAGCGGGGATCCTTGGTAATGTCTACCATGGAGGCGGGTACGGGGGCGGCCATCTTGTGATGGTTTTAGGAGCCTAACAACTACCGGAATTTACGTTGGTTCGCTCCCGGAGCGTTCCGAGAAGAAGAGCCAGCAAGAAACTTCTCGGCGGTCGCTCTAACAATAGAATGTCCCTAACACCTATCGCCTCGGGTTGGACGGGCCCGAGGGTGTGTTTGTGTGTGTATCACCCTCCTCGCCGGGTTAGACGAGGAGGTATGTGTTTACCTATAGTGAGCCCTAAGCTTGTATCCCTTTCGCCAGTCTTATTGTGCGAAAGGGTCCCTAGCAGCTCTAGTGCAGAGGGCGATATGGGCCGAAGCCGTCAGCACCCAAACAACAAAAGAGAATGGGAAGGTAGGGTAAGGAGGTGGGATTCCGATTTGGAGTTGACTAGGGCAGTAGACCCAAGGCCAGTGATTCCAAACCGCTTCCAATTAACTGGCGTTGCTCTGAAGGGGCAAGGCCTAGTGCTTGGGTCTACACTAACTTGGCTTAGTTGGCACGGTTACGTTTCCACCAAGTACCACTAGAAAAGTGGATTTTCCCTGAAGGGGCACGAAAGTACTACGAAACACACACCAAATTGGGGCAGCGCTGTCTTGAAAAAGACGCCGCTACTACAATTTATAGTGTGAAGGTTTGCCGAGATTCAACCAATCTAACGATCGATTTATCTCGACTGACGGACGTACACGAGCACGTATGGTCGGAAATAGTCGGGTGAGGCAGGAGCGCACGAACGTGTCCGTGCGCGTCGGCTGTCCAAACGAGACTCCTAAATCCGGCCGTACTGTGAGTCTTTATATTGCCGGTTATCGCTCCGTCCCCACCTCGCCTGATTCACAGAGCGGTTTGCGATGATGTCACGTTGCACGTGCGCGCGTTTGTTCACAACTTGTTACTGAGCGCCGACACGGCCATTCTGCATAAGGTCGCCTTCGACCTTTAAAAGAAATTTAAATGCGTAGTAGGTTATAACTCAACTGGTTCTCCAGATAGAACTTTAAACAACTTGTATAAGGAGGCCCCTGCCCTCAACTTATGTCATTTATTCCAAAAGTAAGGAGGCCCCTGTCCTCAACTTACGTTATTCATTACAACAGTAAGGAGGCCCCTGTCCTCAACTTACGTAATTCATTACAAAAGTAAGGAGGCCCCTGTCCTCAACTTAAGTCATTCATTACACAAGTAAGGAGGCCCCTGTCCTCAACTTACGTTATTCATTACAAAAGTAAGGAGGCCCCTGTCTTCAACTTACGTTATTAATTAACATAGCACACAATCAATTGATAAGGTGTTCATTACCTTTACTTTTTTTTTTCTAAACTTGAGTCTGATCATCAGAACAAGGTTCAGGCTCACTCGATTCTTGTACCATTGCAGGTTCATCTTGCGCCGACATGGCATCCTGATTCGTGGCCTCGTTTGGTTTCGGCGCAAGCCGAAGTTGGTCATGGGCTACTTTCTTCGGTCGTCCACGTCCTGTTATCTTTTTAACTTGGTAACGGTCACTGGGCAGTATTTTCCAGATAACATAGGCATCTGGATATTTAAGGTCAAGTCCAATTTGGGACCTAGGGTTTGTCTTAAACAAAACAATGTCTCCTTTCTGGAACCTCTTTACCTTGGCTTTACCTTGGTCAAATCTCACCTTGTCTTCTTTTCCTTTTTTGTCCATTTTCTTTGTTATATAATCATCGAGTTGATTTCGACATACTGTCGTAGATTCCACGTCAATTAATGATACTAGTTCTGGTGGTACTGCACACTGTCTTCCTGTAAGTACTTTTATTGGACTTACATTTGTAGTTTTGTTTTTAGTACAGTTTATTGCTAACTGTAGTGCGTCTAAACCCTTTTTCCAATCTTGAGTTTCATAATTGCGGATGATAGTTAATCCGTTTTTAACAACAGCCATCATCCGTTCAACCTGTCCATTTGCTCGACTAACTCCAGGAGCTATAAAATGTTGATGGATGTTGTGGCTTAAACAAAATTCTTCAAATTCGGCTTTAAAAGCAGTGTCTTGGTCACTTATGATTTGTCTAGGTGCTCCAAATAGAAACACCACATGTTTTAGAGCGCGTAGCATTGAGTTGGCTGTCTTATCAGTAGCATAGGTCAAAGTAACAAATTTGGTGTAAGCATCGATAATAACCACAACGTATTCATGCTTGTTACCTCTTCTGGTTAAATGGCCAGTCATATCTATATGAATGGTATCGAAGGGAATGGGTTTCTTCTCAATGGGATACATTTCTGCCTGTTTGGCTCCGGAAGGACCTTTACTGGTTTTGCATATAACGCAATTGTCTACGAATCGTCTAACGGTCGTAGACATTTCAGGAAACCAGTAATTTTCTCGAATCTTGCAAAGAGTCTTTTCCCATCCAAAATGTTTTAGTGCGGTATGATAAGCATTAATTATGCTCCATTGGTATGTTTTTGGAACCACTTTTTTCCATTTTTTGCAACCAGGTTCATTCTCATCATGACAGTGTTCTAAAACTAAATCTTGTATGCGGTAATCACGTACATCTTCGTTGCGCTCCAACTTTTTTATAATTGTGGCTAAGTCTGCATCACGCCTTTGCTCAATCTTTAGCCATGTATCAACATTTTGCGCTAAGTTAATGCACGTGGTAGGGTTGCGGCTAAAGAAGTCTGCGTGTTTCATTCGGCTTCCTTGCCGGTATTCTATTTTGAAATCGTAATGCTGGAGAAATGACCACCATCTGTGGATTCTGGGTAAAAGTTCATGTTTACTTGAAGATGATTTTATAGCGTTACAGTCAGTAATAATTGTAAAAACCCTGCCATAGAGGTACTGCCGGAAATGTTTCACTGCTCTTACTATTGCTAGTGTTTCTAGCTCGTAAGAATGGTAGTGACTCTCTGGTTCAGTTGTTCTCATACTCATATAAGCTATTACATGCTGTCGGCCGTCCTGTATTTGAATGAGTATAGCACCCAGCCCGGTGCTGCTAGCATCGGTATGCAATTCGATTGGTTGTCCCTCTTGAAAGATTGTTAGAACTGGAGCTGAAGTCAATCGACGTATGATGTCAAGTCTAGCATTTTCACACTCTGCAGTCCATTGAAATTTAGCATCTTTCTTTGTTAAGTTGTAAAGTGGAATTAGACGTTCGGAGAAGGATGGAATAAAACGTCTAAAATAGCCAGCCAAGCCACAAAATTGTCGTACTTGTTTAACGTTTGTTGGTACTACAGATTTTTCTAAGGCTTCTACCTTTCGTGGGCTTGGACGAACCGTACCTTTCGTGATAAGATTTCCAAGATATTCAATCGATGTCTTGAAAAATGAACACTTTTTTGCATTTACAGTAAACCCAGCTTCAGTTAAAGCTGCTAAAACTTTTTCAAGAGTCTGCAATCCTTCATTGAATGTTTTGCATTTTATCAATACGTCATCCATATATACCAAAACATGGTCCAGTAAAGGTCGTAATGCAGTCATTATAGCGCGCTGAAACACAGCTGGCGCATTCATCAGTCCAAACGGCATTCTTACATATTCGTATAGACCATCTGGTGTAATAAAAGCAGTTTTGGGTACAGAATGTTCTTGGATTGGAATTTGGTAAAATCCTTGTGCCATATCTAAACTGATGAAATAGGTAGCATCTGATAGTCTGTCAATCTGATCTGAAATTATCGGAAGTGGAAACTTGATGGGGATAGTATTTTTATTTAACTCACGATAGTCAGTACACATTCGATCTTCTCCATTCTTTTTTTTTACAAGAATAACAGGACTAGCATAATCTGACGTACTTTCTCGAACGATCCCATGAACCATCAAATCGTTAATAATGTCCTTCAATTTTTGTCGCTCCACTGGGGCCATACGATAGGGTCTTCTGGATACTATTTTAGTTACATCTTTTAACTGTATATCCAACCTTCCAGTAGTGACTTGTTTTCCAGTAGCGAATGTCTCACTAAACCTTAACAGTAACTTTTTAACTTGCATATTTCATCCGTATCCAAGTTACTGAAAGGGTCTTCAACCATATTGAGGTTTGAAATAGTTAAATGTCTCATCAAGGTAGCACCCGCTTCAGTAATGAGTACGCATAAACCTGTACCTTTAACTATTTCTGCTCCTATCATAAGATCGCAGGGTGTTTCATGGTCTTCAACAATATGGAAGGCGATTTCTTACAAAACACCGCTAATATGACACGTTACTATAATCTTTTGGTAGGACAAAATAGGGATACTTTTACTCCCAATGCCTTTAAGCATTACGGTACAATCTTCACGTTTTCCAGGAACGCATAGACTGACAGAACGTTTTACCAAGGAACGTGCAGCACCGCTATCGTATAATGCTATAAATTTACATTGGTTGATCATAACAGCCATCGGTGTCAATATTTCATCGCATTCTCTTGCTAAATTTACCTTTTCCGCTTCATCTCCCATCTTTTTGAAACCAGCGGATTCGGTATGACCAATTTTATCACAGTAACTGCACTTAGGTTTAGGGCGTTCCGTCCGATTCCAAGATTCGTTTGTATTATTTGTACTCAACAATGGCTTAGGATCACTTAATTTCTCGTTAACTTTGTTACAATTCATTTGAACATGGCCAGGTTTTCCACACTTGAAACAAATAATTGCATCATCTCTATTGTTCCTTAGTCTTGGTCGTTTGGCAGGTGGTTCACCATGCCGGGTTTCTCGTTGTTTAATTGTAGCTGCTACAGAAATTAACTCAGGGACAGTTGAACACTTACTATAGAGTAAACGTAATCGTAGAAACTCATTGTCTATGCAGCCAATTACAGCTTCCACAGCGTCCTTGTCCTTATCACCGTTGATTACTCGTTTCCAAATATTCCAAGCTCTAGTAATAGATTCAGCTGGGTTTGCCATATCGAATTTAAAACTTCGTAATTTCAATATATCATTTGAATAACGTGCCTCGGGCTCAAAAGTTTGTATTAATGCTTCTCGCATATCACACCATATCGGGGACTTAACTAACCACGTGTCTCCTAGAGTTTTGGCACGACCTTGTAGTAAGCCAGCAATTTTTGTACATACTTCATAATCTGTCAGTTGCCAATGAGTTTTTGCTCTATCAACGTGCTCGCACCAATCTCGTACTGGTACATCATTATCAGGGTCAAATGGTGCAATATAAATATCATTTAACCGTGGTCGTTTTGAAGGAGCCACTGCTTGGCTAAGTAGTCCTGCAAGAAACTCGTGATTAGCTTGCATACTTGCTTGCTGCTGCCGTGTCAAATTTTCAATAATACCAGCCAAAGCGGATAATGCCTGGTTTGTGCCATCTCCAGTGCGGGCTGATGAAGCTGATGGAGCTCCATCGTTGTTCCCAATTCTGATTTCGGATGGAGCCGTAATCTGTTGTAGAATTGGCGAAGGTGGGCGATGATCCATAGAGTCACCATTAATTGTGAACTGGTCTTCAGACATGGTTTCGAAACGAAAACTTAGTTATTTGTGTATTAAATTAAAGCAAACTGATAGAAAATAACAAAAACTAATATAAAAATAATATAAGGATGATTCAGGCGTGAACAGTGTCACTATTGAGAGGTGTTGACGTTTCGAGCGCCTCGATTCAACTAAATCCGGCCGTACTGTGAGTCGCTTTATATTGCCGGTTATCGCTCCGTCCCCACCTCGCCTGATTCACAGAGCGGTTTGCGATGATGTCACGTTGCACGTGCGCGCGTTTGTTCACAACTTGTTACTGAGCGCCGACATATATATCTCTCTTTTCTTTTCAGTGATATATTTTGCGCATCTCTAGTATGAGGTTTAAGAGGTATTCAGTATCTATTTCTGTAGGTTAAAAATGCTTTGGTACCTATCAAAGAGGATAAAACGTAGACAGAGAAACTAATAGACCCAATGACAATTCCTTTCTCTTTCACTCAAGAACGAGAGCTATAATCGCGATATGAATGTAAAAGACAGAGACACAACTATGATATCTTCTGTCCCGTATCGTGTAACCAGTTTTTTCAAGGTCAGCAACTTTAATTGCGACCAGCAGTTCGTGTAGCATCTTGTTTATGTTATATTATTCTGTTGATTTTACGTTATAAAATGATTGGTGTACAGTTAAATTACTCGTAAATGATCCTAAACTACATTTAGGCTAATAAAATGGTGCGTTGTCGTGTTATTTCATGCGATAGTCACAGTGAGAAGAAAATTCCCGGTGTGTCTTTTCACTCGTAAGTACGGCGTTGTTTTATTATTAGTCGTCCTTAAATATATAGTTTCTTAGTGATAATTACTTGAAACATAGCATTTAGTAACGATAATACGTCTTGACACTCGTTAAATATAAGGATTTAGTCAAGTTTTCTTATTATAACGTTTAATTTTTGTGTGGTATTTGTTGAAAACTTCAAATGTGAAATTCCCCAATCTTAAAATTCCCCAATTCATCAACTCCAAATAAAGATTTCGACAGCCTGAGATAAATTCTGTAAGATTTTTACTACATGTGCTGTTATTTTGTTTCCTATAATGGTTTTAAATAAATATTGCAATGGAACCTTAAGTGATCGAAATTTAATATTTTAATTTTAAACAAATTAATTTCTAAGACTCATTTATACATCCCCCTAAATGGAGACTCCTTTAGGTAACTTGGAATTAACCCCCTCCATTTCGCAACTTAGTAAAAAGTTTCTATCTTTGAGAGGTTTTTCCATGTAGCCCCATATCTTATACAAACTTGTCTGACACATTTGCTTTAAATGTAGTAGAAGTACAGCTGGGTATAAATGTGCTAGCTAACAAATTTATTTAAAGCATCATTTAATTTGTGATGAACATCAGGTTTTTGATAGAATGAATATTCATTAAAAAAGTCAGTTATCTTTACTTTTCCAGGTGACTCAGGATTATGCAGAAAATGGATTGAAGCGACTGGAAGAAAAGACTGGACCCCCAAAAATACTCTAAAATATGTCGTAATCACTTTCCGGAAACTTTTTTGATAAAATAGAAGAAGAAAACTGTTTTGTATCCTGATGCAGTACCAACAACAGTAAATATTATATTTATATTACTCTTATTTAATTTATAAGTATATTGCAAAATACAGTTTATAATTTTATATTTACCTTGCAGATAAGAGCTGTTTAATTTGGAAGTTCTGATGAATCACCAGTATCAGATGCATTATAACTATTACAAAACAAGAAAAAGACTATCAAGGTATATATTCTCCGTCATCATCATAAAAATACTGAATCCTTATCCAAATAAGTATGTTAAATACAGAGATCATTTAATATAGATTAAAATTACAATAGTTAAGAAAATACTACAGTAAATACATAAAAGTAAACAAGACAGGGTGGCCTTAGTTGCTAGTTGTAAAAACAAAGTTGCAACACCGGAACATGAAGATGTGCAGGAGGCTATCGCTAAGAGCTCGACGTCGACCCAGCCGTCTATAGCCACTGGAAAGAGCCGAAGGGTCAAAAAGTAAGCTGTGTAGTCATGGTTTTTATATCAGCAAGTGTTCTAAGTCTTGCACCACTGTGTAGTCTTTTTATCACCGTTCCATTTTATTGTTTTACTGTATAAGATACGGTACCATACAATTCACACTATATTTGTAATTGTAAATTTGTATTCTTTACTTTATTTGTTCTATGTTTAATGTTTGTTTACAAATTGTCTTCGAACAATGTGAGAATGTGATCTTTTTCATACGACACACTTGACACTTACAACAAACCGCGTTCCATATCGTATCTTTACCACATTATAAAGCATACTTTTTTTTTTATTCCTCAAAGTTTTAGTCTTTTTGCTTTTCCTAATGGGATCATTAAAAACAAAACGTTAACTTTTTTTTTATTTTTTATTAGAATACTGTACTGGTAGGCATGGAGTAGTTTTTGCTTCTAAATAATAATATATTAGTAAATATTAGATTAGGGATAAATACATATTTATTTGTTTTAGTATTTTAGTGATAGTATTTGCATCTTATGTGCGATACTGAAAATGAGCATAGTGATTCAGATACTTACTACTCAGCATGTAGTGATGGAGACAGCTCCATCATTATTCCTTCACTTGCTGACTCTCTCGAATCCCAGTTCTCTGATGTCTCACGTAATTTTAATGTGATTCATATAAACGCCCAAAGCATTCCGGCTCATTTCCCCGATATGAGCTGGCAAGCTTTGAATGTAAAAATATACATGCAATCCTTGTATCAGAGTCATGGCTTAAGCCTTGTCTCCCTTCTGCCTCTTACTCACTTCCTGGCTTCCAGCTCATCAGAAATGATCGTGTTGGGGCGGGGGGTGGGGGGGTTGCCATTTATCTTCGGAGTCATATTAACTTCTCTTTAATAAACTTGTCTTCACAGCCGCCGCCACAGAATGCTGGTGAGCATATATTAATAGAAGTTGAACTGCATCATACTAAAATATTACTTGGCGTGTACTACTGTCCCTCTCTTCGTTTTAATTTCTTTTCCTCCTTTGAACTTTTACTCGAAACTTTTTCTCCATCTTATAGTCATACGATTATTATGGGAGATTTTAACACATGTTTGTTAAAAAAGGACTCTCGTGCCTCATCATTTGTTTCCGCTGCAGAATCTAGTAACCTTTTTATTCTTCCTCTAAACTCCACTCATCATTTTCCTAACTCTGTTCCTTCCCTTCTTGATGTCATCCTTGTCTCTTCGAAAGACCATGTCTCTAAGCATGGTCAGTGTTCTGCTAATGCCTTTTCTTACCACGATCTTCTCTTCCTTTCATACAAAATTCGCCCTCCTAAACTAAAACCTAAGATCATTTTACAACGCAGTTTTGGTGGCATGGACTTGGATCGTCTTCGAGCCGATGCAGTACAAATAGATTGGTCTCCCCTATTCGCAACGGAATCCATTGATGAACAGGTTAGCATTTTCAATTCAAAAATAATAGAACTATATGATGTACACGCTCCTGTTCGTGCAATTAAAGTTAAACATTTACCCGCGCCGTGGCTTACCAGCGAGCTAAAGAACCTTCTCATTAAAAAAGCTTTAGCTAAATCTCGATTCACAAGCCGACCTAGTGATTACAATCGCGAGAAATATATTGCTTTAAGAAATCATTCCAATAAGGTGTGTAGGAATGCACAACGCCGACATATCCACAACTCCGTCGAAAATGGAGATCCTAGCAAAGTTTGGAAATTTCTAAGATCATTGGGAGTTGGAAAAGCTCGAAATGACGCTACTTTCAATAAACTAGATACTGACTCTTTAAATAAACATTTCTCTTCCTCGCCCAATTTCGATAGGGCAACTAAAGCTAGTACTTTAAATTATCTTTCAACTATTCCACTTCCCAACTATTCTCCTTTTACTTTTTGTCAATTTACTGATTGTGACGTGAAGAAGAGTATTGTATCCATTACGTCTAATGCCGTTGGAGATGATGGCATCACCCGTAATATGGTCCTGCCTATCCTTGATGAAATCCTACCTGCCATATGTCACATCCTCAATTCCTCCATAACACGCGGTACTTTTCCATCTGTTTGGAAAGATGCCAAAATTATTCCTCTCCCCAAGAAGTCCAATCCCGCTTCCTTTGGTGATTATCGCCCAATTTCAATTTTGCCTTTCCTCTCCAAAGTGCTTGAACGCCTTGTTCATAACCAGATCAGTACTTTCCTTACCAAAAACGATCTCCTCAATCCTTTCCAATCTGGTTTTCGTTCTGGGCATAGTACAACTACCGCCCTGGTCCATATTACGGAGGACATTAGATCTGGCATGGAACGTGGAGATCTTACAGTGCTAGCACTACTGGATTTCAGTAACGCATTTAATGCTGTGGATTTTGACGTATTGCTTGGAATCTTACGCTCTCTTAAAGTATCTCCAACAGTAATTGAGTGGTTTCACAGTTACCTGTCTGGCCGCCGGCAGTATATTTGTATCGATGACACTCGTTCTTCTTGGTGCAATACTACAGCAGGTGTGCCTCAGGGCGGCGTTTTATCTCCTCTACTTTTCGCAATTTTCATAAATTCAATCTCTAATCAACTTCTTTCCTCCTACCACCTTTATGCGGATGACCTCCAAATTTATTGCCAAGCTTCCAACGATAAATTATCAGAAGCAGTAGACGTAATAAATACAGATCTGGCTAAAATAAGCAACTGGAGCCGTGCACACGGACTACAAGTCAACCCACTCAAGACACAGGTCATGGTAGTTGGTAGTTCTAGGATGATATCTAGGGTTTCGTGGTCACAACTACCCCAGCTTAATTTCGATGGCAATATAATTGCCTTAACGGATAACGTCAAGAATCTTCGTATTTTTTTCGACCGCTGCCTATCCTGGGATATCCAAATGAAGAACGTTAGTCGTAGATTGTACGCTTCCTTTGGATCTCTACGTAGATTAATAAATTTTTTACCTATTACCACCAAAACTGCCCTCGCACAATCGCTTCTTCTTCCAATACTAGATTATGCAGATGTCAGCTATCTTGATCTCACTGAGGCCCAGCTTGATAAACTTGAGCGTCTCCAGAACGTCTGTATAAGATTCATATTTGGGCTCCGTAAATATGATCATGTTTCCGAATTTCGAAATAAGCTCAAGTGGCTCCCTATACGCCTTCGCCGGAATGCTCATACTCTTACACTTCTCTACAATCTTATCTCAAAAATCGCTTTTCATTCCTACATGAGTCACATTCAAGATTACTGAGATCGTCAGAAAATCTCAAGTTAAAAATGCCAGCGCATTCTACTAATTTTCTTGACAAATCTTTTTCCATACAAAGTGTTCGATTGTGGAATGCACTGCCTTTAGTAGTCAGACGTGCACAAAGTTTGCAAGAATTCCAAAGACTTGTCAAGAATCACTATCTGTCACTACAAGACTCACAACACAATTAGGAACATAATATATTATATGTATTTATTATTTGTAAAATGTTAATATTTTCTTTTTATTTATTTCTTAATTAATTGTACCCATAGGTACTATTTGTAATGTACCTGTACACCGACAACTGCCCCTCTCAATAACTCCATTCTCCAATTTTACTTTGGTTGTCTGGAAGAGATCACATTTTGTGATAAGACCGCCCATTGTATACTTTTAAGGTTTTAATTGTTTTTTATTTTGTTATTTCCTTGGTGTACAATAAAGAGTTTATCTATCTATCTATCTATCTATCTATGACCACATTATTTGCCATCATAATCTGTGTGCTTTTATTTATTTTTCTTTAATGTTTTAGATTGTGGTGACACAAGAGGTAGATGATCCATTGCCTTCCACATCATTAAGTGCCGTTTTGCAAGACGACGTTAACATAAAAAGTATCTCGAGAAGAAAATTGCTAATGCCTGCAGATGAAGATACACCAAGAAAGAAAAACTTAAAGTGAATATAAAGAAAAAAACTGAGGGTCTTATTAATCTCAGAAAAAGATACGTGCTGTCCGTCAAACAAATAGGTGTTTGTTGAAACGAAATGCTCATTTATCAGATATTATTTCGAAACTTAAAATCAAATCCTTAATATCATTTGAAGATGCTGACATATTAAGCACTATAAATAGCGGAAACAAAGATTTCCCTAACGTTTTTTGGGTGTAGTTGGGAAAACAAAGAACATGAAAAAAACTTGTTTTTGAATCTCTTTTAAGTTATTTGGTCCTATTATTTTATTTTTTATTTTATTTTATTACTCAAGGAAAACTTACAGCTAGAGTACAAATGACACACAGTATAGAAGATGAAAAAAACTAACTAAACTCTTAATTGTGGCACTTGTGGGATAACCACCACAATTTCGCCAATGTCGAGTTATGATAGGCCAACAAACGAAGGAAATCAACAATCAGTAAAAAGGCCAAGTACTATTTTGTGTTTAAGTAGATGGGTAGAGGCACGTCGGAATCTACAACAAACAAAATAGACACACACATTTATCAACCACCACCATAAATAAGTAAATAAAATTCTAAATGTACTTAGATAGATAATTAAAGTTTAATTTTATTAGTTCTTATATATTTACATAGTATAGTAAAGTAAAGTAAAGTAAAATACGCTTTATTGTACACCAATACATAGCATAATAATTTAACATAAAGTTATTAAGGTACAATGGGCGGTCTTATCGCTGCTGCGATTTCTTCCAGACAACCTTAAACGGAATATAATCCAAGGATCTAGAAATAAATTGGGTAGTGCAGGTGTTTGAAAAAATTAACCTTAACCTAACTTAAACTAACAAAAGTCAACAAATATAAAAATATATACATAAATAAATAAATATACTAATATCCCTATGATATATAATAATAAATATTTATATCAAGAATACCCATGTAATTATCAACTGATTCCTATAAATCTAATGTAAAAGGTAGCAGAAATTGCGTAACTATTATATGAAAAAGAAACAATAAATAAATGATAAAGACATTAACACTAGTTTAGGATACTAATTTGTAAAAATAATACTTCTTCACTTCTCCTTTAAAAGTCGCTAAAGATTGCGCACGTCTTGTAGTTAATGGTAATTCGTTCCAGAGGCGGACAGCTTGCGCAGTAAAAGATTTAGAATAAAAGTTAGTTACCTGTGTAGGTGTTTTTAGAATTAAGTTCTCCGAAGACCGTAAACATCTAGAGTGTGTGTCATGTAAGAACTCGAAACGTTCTTTGAGGTAATTTGGTGAAGAGGGGCTGAACAATATGTTATAGAGAAGAGTTAAAATATGAGTATTACGGCGAAGGCGGATCGGAAGCCACTTGAGTTTAGTGCGATACTGAGAAACATGGTCATATTTTCGTAGGCCAAATATAAACCTTATGCAGACATTTTGAAGGCGCTCAAGTTTATTAAGTTGTGCTTCAGTGAGATCAAGATAGCTGGTATCGGCGTAGTCAAGAACAAGTATATATATAAAAGGAGTATATACTAGGGACAGAAGGTATTTGAAGGAGATTGGGCGAGGGATATGGGACGGAATAACATCATATAACGAGAACTTCTGGTTTTTGCAATTAAAGAATATATGGTCAACATGTCCTTCATCCAAACCACATTCACAAAGTGAGGAGTCCCTAATCCTAAGTTTAGCCAGGAAGACAGGAGTGCAACAATGGTTTAAGCGGAGGCGACAAATAGTAGAAGTGGTGACTTTATCAAGATTTTTAAATTTGGAAAACCAGGGTTTATTAGGTATAGAAGGTTGAATGTCACCATAATATTTACCTTTAATTGATTTAGAGATTTGCCATGCCTTAGTCCATGAATTGTACAAATTTTGTTTTAAAGATGAACATATATCATGGCTATAAATTTGAGAGTGATCAAGAGAGCCTGATTCACTAGCACCCCTGGCATAGGAATCGGCTAATTCATTGCCCACTATACCTGAGTGACCAGGTATCCAAGCTAGAATCACTTGAATATCAAGATTGTGACACTGAGACAGCTCCTCTCTTATCTTAAGTATTATGGGAAACCTAGATTTTGAACGGAAAGGGTTTGAAAGGATGGCTTGTAAGCAGCTTTTGGAATCAGAGAAAATTATAGACTTTTTCAACTTATGAGACCGAATAAAACGAATAGCCTCTAGAATGGCAATAGATTCCCCTGTAAACACAGAGGTTGCAGAAGGGCATTTATAGCTCAAGATGATAGAGGTAAAAGGAATCCACACTGCAACACCAACTGGACCATCATTAGAGACTTTGGAAGCATCGGTGTAAAAAGGGAGCCAGTTTTTATATTTAGATTTGATTAGTTCAATAAATACTCTGTTTGCCTCCATGGTGTTTTTGTCAATGCCAAAGTCCAGAATAATGTTGGGTTGAAATATTAGAGACTCATAAGGAGCTGAGTAAAGAGGGTTTAAAATCTGTTGAAAAAGTGGAGCAGAAAGACGGGAGAACTGTAGATGGGCACTGAGAAGACAAGGCAATCTCAAGCGGGACTGGTGTTCACGCGAATTGTAAAGGGCAGATAGCTCTTCTAATCTATGAAGAAGCGGGTGACCTGGATTTTGGACAAGTTTAAAATAAAAACGATTAGCTAAAAGTTGTCTGCGCAGAGCAAGGGGCGGATCACCACATTCCACTTGCATAGCATTTATTGGTGATGACTTCATAGCACCCAGGATAATACGCAAACATTTAGCTTGGACCTTGTCAAGCTTTTGAAGACCTGCCTGGTTGCAAGGATCCAGAAGAAATAATCCATAGTCCATATGACTACGGATTACAGCATTATATAATAGTCTCTGAGAAGTAGGGTGAGCACCCCACCAAACTCCAGATAGGGAACGTAAAACATTGATATTTTTCTCGCACTTTTGGACTATATAATCAGTGTGTGCAATACCAGAGAGCTTAGAGTCTAGCCATACCCCCAAAAACTTTTCTTTGTCTTGCTGGGGAATAGTTTCATCCCCAACTACAATTAAAACAGGAGGAACATGTCTCTTGTTCGTAAAAACTACAGTCCTGCTTTTGGAAGCTGATAACGATAATCCATACTGGAGAAGCCAATCAGTTAAGTAACCAAGAGCAGAGTTCAGCCGGGTTACAGCCACATCTAGAGACTTACTGGAAATATATACTGCCAAATCATCAGCGTACTGCAAAATTTGGCAGGAAGGCTCCACTTATAGTTCTAGGTCGTAAGTGTACAGACTGTAAAGTAAGGGACTAAGGACTGAACCTTGCGGAAGACCTTTCCAGACAGTTCTAGAAGAAAGAATTGAGTTATGACATTTTATGGAAATAGATCTCTCCATAAAAAGATTGCAAATGAAGCGTACCAACTTCACAGGGATACTCAGCTGGTGAATCAGTTTATTCCTGAGAACTGGAAGGAGGACATTATCATAAGCAGAAGAGATATCTAGAAAGACCCCAACTAGATATTCTTTCTTTAATATGGAGAGGCGGATATCGGAGGAAAGTAAAGAAAGGCTATCCATTGTGCTCATACCTTTTCTAAAACCAAACTGTGATTTTGCCAATACATTCCCATTTTCAATAAACCACTCAAGTCTATGTTTAATCATATGTTCAGTAAGTTTAGCCAAAATGGAAGATAGTGCTATAGGTCTGTAGCTGTTAGGGTCTGAGGGGATCTTACCGGGTTTAAGAATTGGGATAATAATTTGAGACTTCCAAGATATTGGCACTACACCTTCTTCAAAAAATTTATTTACTATTTCAAGATAGTATAAAAGACATTTTTCAGAGGCATTTTTAATAAATGAATATGGTATTCCATCAGCTCCAGGAGATGAGTCAATTAGACCAGCAAGAGCTGACTGAAGTTCTGAGAGGAGAAAAGGACTATCCATAAAGTTTGTACTTGCTAAAGGGATTGCGGGGGATGGGAAATAGTCCACATTTGGGACAGATGGTGGTGACATTTTATTTGAAAAGCCTTCAAGCCAAATGGAGGAGTCATTAAATGATATGTTCTCCCTGTTGAGTGATCCCCTATATCTCTTAATTTGTTTCCATACTATGGAAGAAGGAGTTTTTGGGGATACATTTTCGCAAAAGCGAAGCCATCCATCTCTCTTCTTCTTAGTAAGGATTCTAGTTGCTATGGCAGCTTTTCTTTGGTAAGTATTGAAATTACTTTGGGACATATCATCATTATATGCCTCTTCGGCATTCTTTCTATCTTTCACAACTCTAGTACAATCTGAATCCCACCATGGGGTAGAAACTCTAAACCTATAAGTCCCCATACCTTTCTTAACAGGGAACTGTTCATCTGCAGTGGATATAATTGAATCTACAAGTCTAGAGTAACTGTCCAACTTATTACTACTGTCAGGTGTAGGTAAAGACTCCAGCTTAGCATTAAGTGATGAAGAATAAGAGGACCAGTCAACATTGGATAAACGGTATTTAAGAGTAGAGGAATAATTATAGAATGGAACTGCTCTGTTGGGGAGAGAAATGATGATAGGAAAGTGGTCGCTCCCATAGGAATGGGATAACACATTCCATGATAACGTAGAAGCTAAGGATGGGGAGCAAATGGTCAGGTCTACGGCACATTTGGGATTTTGATTGGGGAGAACTCTCCTGGTAGGGCTACCCGTATTGATGACACAGAGATTTAAATCATCAAAAGATTCGAGGAGTGCCAGACCAAACAGGTCATCATGACTTGAGCCCCATGAATTGTGGTGAGCGTTAAAGTCACCCATCAGAATGATGGGCTGGGGGACAGAGGAGATGATATATAAAATATCAGGAATCAAGGTAGAGCAAGGGTGTGGTATATAAACAGAGAGATAAGATATGCCATCAGCCCTAATGGCTACAGCATTAATCTTTGAGGAAAAGGAGGGAAGAGGAAGCTGAGAAAAAGAGAGGTAACGACTTACAAGTAAGGCGCTACCCGCATATCCATCAGCCCTGTCATCCCGGAGGCAAGAGTATCCTGAAACACCAAATCGGGATCCAGGCACCAGCCATGTCTCCGAGATGGCAATAATTGATGGATGAAATTTATTAATTAAATATAAAAGTTCAGGTTTTCTTCTTGGGAGGCTTCTAGTGTTCCATTGAATGACTACTTGGGCCATGGAAGTTAGTAAGTGAATTAAGGACAACAGTAAGTTTTTGGGCAACGTGGGACGGTAAGTTAGAATTTTTCCGGGATATCAGGTCAATAATTATATTAAGGAGGGTTTCCAGGAGATCAACATCCTGCCTCAAAGGAGAGGTATTAGGTTGTTGAGCTTGAATGGCACAACCATTGGGTAAAGCAGAAGGCTCATCGGATATCAACTTTTGATGGGCAGCTCTGTCAAATGACTTACCTAACATAGGCCTAGCGCGAGGTTGTGTGAAAATAGTATTTTTGTAGCTCAGAGGAGAAGATGAAGAGTTGTGTTGAATCATTTCACTGTATTGAGAAAAGTTAGGTTGGCTAGGTTGAGTATGGGATGATTGGGAGGGGATAGTTCTTTGTGCCATTTCGGAGTAAGGCCTATTTACTTTTGGGCATAGAGAGGAAGCCTCTTCATATGAAATATTTTCTTGGGACATAAGAATTTTAATAGCCTTTTGTCTCCCCTGCTCTGGGCAATCCTTGCTAGTAGCAAAATGGCATCCAGAACAGTGAATACATATAGCGTTACTAACAGCTACATCACATTCAGCTCCGGAGTGATGATTAGTACATTTAAAGCAGCGGGGGCTAGATCGACACTGTGTCTGAATATGGCCAAATCTGCAGCATTTATTACACTGGATGGTTGGGAATTGATAGGTCTCCACGGGCAAAGATGTGTGAAAAGAGAATACCCTATCAGGAAGGAATTGTCCTTGAACGGTGAGGACAACAGTTTGAGTGGGGATCCATGTGATATTGCCATCTTCTGAGGATTTTCTGTTGAGACGGCGGGCCTTCAAAACCTCACCACAGCCATTTGGTACAGTCAAATTTTCTACAAAATCATTCATTGACAAGTCTCCAGGTACCTGACGAACAATGCCCATTTTAGAAATGTTGTAAGTAGGGATTGTTGCTATATATTTATTAGATAATAAAACTGGGTTGTCCAAGAATGAATTAGCATCAGCACAGCTCTTGAATTCAACTGATATTTTGTTTCTGCCCACTTTTTTAACACCTCCTGAACAAATATTTCGAATATTATATCTTGTTTGAAATTGACCAAATTTAATAGGGCGAATAGTTAATCCTGCAGAAGGGTCAGGTTCCGATCGAGACACATGGACTAAGAAAGGGCCTCTGTCTAAACTCGAGTAAGCTTTAACACCTACTACCAGGTTTGGGTGCATATACACTTCCTGTATAGAGGCATTAGGCATCTCCAGGTTTGTAACCAATTTTTTTTGCATTATGCTCCGCTGACTTACTGTTGACCGATGGACGTTTTGTTGCGCCTGAAGACGATGGTTTACCACGGATTGGTTCATCAACTGGGATGTCGGGAGGACTAGGAGGGGGGAGGTCGTCCATGACGGACGCCTCCACCGAACGGAAAACTTACAACACAAACACTGGGTACTATCTACTATCTTACCAAGAAACACGAAGGACAAGTTGTTAATACGGTTAATAACACATAAATCTGCTCAAAACACTTAATATTATTCCAATTACACTAATTCTGACAAACTTTCTTAAAAGATTCTCTAATACGTGTATCGGCTATCAATACCCGCGAGCGAAAAAAACATAGAAGATGAAGGCCAATTAAAAGTTTTCACAGATATACACAGGTTTAGGAAGAAAAAAGTAGGTAGACAGATAGACATGGAAAATAAAGAATAACATAGTAAAATAGAATACGTAAAATAAAAATTAGTAAAAAAACTTTTTATGTTAAACGGTTTTATGTTAAACATACATTGTAATGTTTAAGATATGTACTAAAAGCTAAAAAATAATAAAATAGATACAGTCGTGGGCATTATAAACATATGCATAGACTAGACTAAAATAAAACCGTGAGGCACGTCAATTGTCTACAATCGTTGAAAATGTTCGTTTTGTAGTGTCACGCGATAATAAGACAGTTGTTCAACCGACAACGATGGACGAGTGGCAAGTAGGGCTAGAATGTGGAATCAAGCTAGCGAGCTCGAGTATAAGCGTGTTTAAGGGTTTCATAGTGTTGAGAGAGTGTTTAATCATAAGTTTTGTCGATTAAAGACAAACTACGAGTAGTGAAGTGAGTCCTCGCCAGCCAGCAGTGTGAACGTTGAACGATAAACTATTGAATACAACTCTTTTGTTTACATGGAATGTATAACTATCAGACGAAATATATATATATATATATATATAATATTGAAAAATGAGCAAGAAAATAGTAAGTAATTTTCTCACCGTCGCCGCGCCGGTGGGCCAACTGCCTAGCGACGAATTAAACGATTTATCGCACATTTTAATCGATAATTGTAAACAATTGACGTGCCCCACGGTTTTATTTTAGTCTAGTCTATGCATATGTTTATAATGCCCACGACTGTATCTATTTTATTATTTTTTAGCTTTTAGTACATATCTTAAACATTACAATGTATGTTTAACATAAAACCGTTTAACATAAAAAGTTTTTTTACTAATTTTTATTTTCTAGTTTTTAGTTTTTATTTCGCATTCTGCTTAATTCACTTAGGGCCTCATTATTGCAAGGTTTTTTGCCCGTTAGTTTATTGCAGTCCAACTCCTCTATACGTAGTCCCTGCAAAGATATTACTCTACTAAGAGTCACGTAGGCTTGACCTTCTTCAAACAGTTTCGCACCTAAGTATACGACTGCGTGATCCACAGTGCTGCCCTGCATTTTATGTATTGTAGAAGCCCATGATAGTATTAAAGGCAGCATTCTTCTTTCAGCCGTCCCGTAATTGTACATAGCTGGAAACTGTATGGCTTTTGGGGGTATAAGATGTACGCCGTCTCTTGCGAAATCAATTCGAACAGAAGGTACATCTGTTGCATACATCTGAGTTCGACGAAATTGAGGCCAAACGATTTCGTTGATGTAGCCTATAGCGCCATTTACTAAACCCTTTGAAACGTCAATATTGGAACGTAGCATTACTTTTGCCCCCAGAAATATTTCCAGTTCCGCTGGTAAACCCCCAGTTGAGTTGATATCAGCTGGTATTATAGTAGCTATATCCACATTGTCCGCATTTCGTGTGGCGTGTACTAGCTGATCCTGAGATTTTATTTTATAAATACGAGCACCTTTATTTCTAAACAAATTCAATACAGCAGAGTTATGGTCGTTAATTTGTTGATTTGTGGGGTATACCCTTAACGCCTTGTCTATTGCAAACTCATCACTTATTTCTTGAAGAAGTCTTCCCATTAAAATACTAAAATGTTGGCTAGTTAGCTCACCGACTCTCAAAGCATTCAAAATATCAATAATTTAAAAGTCTGTTCACCTTGCTGGCGCATATTTTCAGTTAATTCACACAGCAGCTAGCTGGAGATGTTCTGGCTGTTTGAAAACAGGTATTCCTGATCGTTTTATAGGAGGCAGTTGTAAAAGATCACCGAAAAGTAATACGTTTACTCCTCCAAAAAACTCATTTTTACAGTTCTTTATTTGCCTTAATCGGGCGTCTATCATGCACAACATTTGGTAAGACACCATAGAAATCTCGTCGACAATCAGAAATTCTGTCGGATGCCATTGTCGCCTCATTATTCGTAAATAATTTCCGGACAGTGGTGACATACCTGTTATACGACCGTCTTTCTGTACAGGCAATTTTAAAGTACTGTGTATTGTAGCTCCATTTATTAATCGAGTTGCAACTCCTGTTAGTGAGCAGACTTTAACCGCATCCTTTGCGTAGCACCTATTAATTTGGTCTCATAGTAACTTTAATAGAAAAGTCTTGCCCTCACCAGCTCCACCTGTAAAGAATATTTTTAAACGTTCTTCGGCAACTGACATTTCTACTTGTCAAGCCCTTTCATTTGATACCCATATCGATGGGATTGGTAAAAAATAGGTTATCGGCCATTTTGTAGAAGCGGCCATCTTGGATTTCAATTATGTATAGCACATTGTATTCTACTTGTTGAGCCCTTTCATTTCATACCCGTATTGTTCAGATTGATAAAACCTAGGTTATCCACCATTAAAACCTGATATCCGAGAGCTGGCTCAAACCTCACCTTCTTTCTATCTTGTATCCTCTTCCTGGTTACATTCTTATACGTAATGATCGAATAGGTAAAGGCGGTGGTGGTGTTGCCATTTACTTAAGATCCGACCTTCCGTATAAGATTGTAGCTATTTCTTCATGTAATTATTCTGCCTCTGCCGAGTTTCTTTTTCTTGAGGTTTCTATCAAAATGTCCAGAACCATTATTGGTGTCGTATACAGTCCACCCAATGTCGACTATTTCACTGATTTAGAATTGGTATTAGAATCTTTGGGTTCGGAGTATGCTCACCACATCATCATGAGATATTTCAATACCAACCTCCTAGCTCCAAACTCTCTCCGTTCCCGTAAACTCATAAATATAGTCGAGTCAAGTAGCTTACATGTTTTGCCATTGCAAGCTACTCACCACAATGCCTCGGGTGATGATACTTGGCTCGACTTAAACCTCACCTCCAATCCGTCTTTAGTCTCATCTTATGGGCAACGTGACGCTCCCGGATTTTCCCATCATGATCTAATTTTCCTATCCTACATCCTTAAGCCACCCAAACCTAAACCTCAAGTGCTGCATTTGCGTTCTTTTGTTCGGATTAATGTCGAAAATCTGTGTAAGGATGCTTCTGAGGTCAACTGGGAATTATTGTATAAGTCCGAATCGATTGACGAAAAGGTACTGTGTTTCAATCAAGCGGTTACAAAGTTATATGACACTCACGCACCTATTAAAAAAGTTACTCTGAAGCGGCCACCGGCACCATGGATGACGAGAGGGATTATGATGGCGATGAAGCGTAGGGACTGCGCCTTTCCTAAGTTTAAACGAAATCGTTCCGACGACAATTGGAACAATTTCAAAGTTGCTAGGAATAAGTGTAATCAGATGGTACGTAATGCTAAATGCCGACATATTCATGACAACATTTCATCTTCTTCTCCTGCCGGTATCTGGAAGTTCCTTGGGACTCTTGGTATCGGCAAATCGCGTAACTTAGACCTTCCCACCTCCATTCGACTAGATGACCTAAATACTTTTTTCTCTACCACTTCTCTTATGGATCATCAGACCAAGGCTCAGACTATTAACTTTCTAAATGGTCTAACGCGTCCTAACATTAATCCTTTTCACTTTCTCCCAGTCGATTCAAATGAGATTAAAAAGATCATCCTGTCCATTAAATCCAATGCAGTTGGCTATGATGAAATTAGCCGACGCATGATATTACCAATCCTTGACCAACTGTTGCCTGCAATTTCCCATATCATAAATTATTCCCTTGAATCCGGCCTTTTCCCTTCCATATGGCGTTTTGCTCATGTTCGTCCACTTCCCAAGATTTCAAATCCGACACTTCCTAGTCATTATCGTCCTATCTCCATCCTTCCTTTCCTGTCTAAAGCGCTGGAGTCCTGTGTCCACAAGCAATTATCTCATTTTGTGCTTGCCAATAACCTGATAAGCCCCTTACAATCCGGATTCCGACCAGGACACAGTACCACCACGGCGCTCCTTAAAGTGACTGGCGATATTAGAGCCGGCATGGAGGCGACCAACCTCTCTGTGCTGGTGTTGATCGACTTTTCAAATGTTTTTAATACCGTCAGTCACGATATCCTCTTAACCATCCTCTCCCATCTTATGATCTCTGGCGCTGGAGTGGTTTTCCTCTTATCTTCGAGAGCGCCAGCAATCAGTTCGCCATGGCGAAGCTTCATCAAATTGGTGTAACTTAGAAACTGGTGTCCCTCAAGGCGGTATTCTCTCACCTGGTCTCTCTTGTTTTCAGTATTTATAAACCTTTTAACTCGTGATCTTCAGAGTGCGTATCATCTTTACGCTGATGACCTGCAACTGTACGCCCAAGCGAGTGTCGATAGTTTGCCAGAGGCGATTAATAAGATAAATAATGACTTAGAATTTTTAAAAACCTCATCATCGTCTCGTCAAGTTTGGCTTAACTGTCAACCCATCAAAGTGCCAAGCAATCATAGTGGGTAGCTCAAGGATGATGTGCAAGGTAGATGTTGGCAGTTTGCCGCCTATTATCTTTGACAACTCTCCTATCTCAATTAGCCAAAAAGTCAAAGATCTCGGATTGGTAATTGACAACAACCTAAACTGGCAAAGTCACATTTCTGGGATCAGCCAGAGAATAACCTGGAGTCTACGGTCATTTTATAGGCTTAGAAATTTCCTTCCATCCAGAACAAAAGTAATGCTTGTGCAGACTCTAATATTTCCCATTATCGACTATGGTGATGTGTGCTACTTTGACCTGAATGCAGATCTTCTTAACAAACTTGACCGACTTCTGAATAACTGCATTCGATTCGTTTTCAATTTACGTAAGTATGATCATGTATCTGCTTACCATACCCAGTTAAACTGGTTGCCCATTCGCCAGCGAAGAAATTTGAGGGCGCTCACCACACTTTTCTCCATACTGGAATCTCCTACTGTTCCTTCTTATTTAACGCCTCACTTTCAATACCTTTCTGATAATCATAGTAAGACTCTCCGCTCTAGTCATAATCGTCTTTTACGATGTCCACCTCATAGCTCTGACTTCATTCACCGCTCTTTCTTTGTCCAATCTATACTTCTTTGGAATGAGCTTCCTGTAGGAATCAGGATGGCTAAGACTCGCTTCACGTCTAAAATGAAAGTTCGTGAGTATATTTCTAAGAAACTTCACACAGAAATGTCTCGCCAATAATTATATTTATTATTGTATAGTATGTTATAGTATAGTATTCATTAGATTAAACTCATATAGTATTTATTGTATAGTATCTATTATATATATTATATATAGTGTTCGTAATTATTATTAGTTTAATTATACGTATAATAAGTAAAAATACATTTTATATAACCCAAATGCACCTGCCACGATCTCTCTGCACTACCCTAAGGTTGACTGGTCGAGAATGCCTTTGGCATTAAGTCCGCCTATGTACATTTTCGCTGTATGTACATTTTCGCTGTAGGTACTAAAGTTTAAATAAATAAATAAACCTAGGTTTTCTGCCATTTTGTAGAGGCTGCCATCTTGGATTTCAATTTTGTATTGTACTATATATTCTACTTGTTGAGCCCTTCCATTTGATACCCATATTGTTGGGTTGATAAAACCTAGGTTATCCGCCATTTTGTAGCGGCGGCCATCTTGGATTTCAATTTTGTATAGCAATTTTATTCTACTTGTTGAGCCCTTTCATTTGATACCATATTGATGGGATTAATAAAACCTAAGTTATCCCCCATTTTGTAGCGGCGGCCATCTTGGATTTCAATTTTGTATAGGACATTGTATTCTACTTGTTGAGCCCTTTCATTTGATACCCATATTGATGGGATTAATAAAACCTAAGTTATCCGCCATTTTGTAGCGGCGGCCATATTGGATTTACAATGAAACAAAATTTATTTAATTGTATTGTCACCAGAACCCGAGGTGTGTACCAAATTTCAGATCAATCAGTCAACAGGAAGGGGGTCATATTGCAGTTACTAAATTTGACCCAAGAATGAAAAAAGACTAAAACAAACAGGGTAAGCTAAATAAAACCGTTTAATAAAAGTAACATAAATCTAATTATTTAAATTAACAACAATTAATATAATAAAATATAAAAATATAATAATAAATAGTACGGTTTATAATGCGCTAAAAAATAATCCGCAATTAGTTTTTTTAAATGTAGTGTATCTTTGTGGAACAGGTCGACATCTATTTTCTGACACACCGTGTTGAATGTCCTACTTGCCCTTACCATGTAACTGTTCTGTCTGTAGTTGGTGTGAACTACCGGTACGTAGAGAAGCCTATGGTTTCTTAACATAGCTGATGGAACTCGTAGCCCTATCTTCTCCACCAACTCAGAACAGTCAATGGTTTCGTTTGCCAGCTGGTGTAGAAACGCCAAGTCTGCTATTTTTCTACGTTCATGCAGAGGAAGTATGTGGAATTTCTTGCATCGGCTTGTATAGTCGGGTAGAAAAATTTTGGCACGAAACTGTATATATCTGAGGATTTTTTTTGTATATTCTCGATACGGTTCGCATAAATATCGTAGTTAGGATTCCAAACTTGAGAGCAATATTCCAGGTGACTTAGAACAAAGGCGCAGTAGAGAATTTTTAACGTTTTAAGTTTTTTAAATTCGGCACAAATTCTCAAGACGAATCCCAGAGACTTGGATGCTCTTTTGGCAATGGTGTTGATATGTGCATCGAATAGTAACTTAGCATCGAAGGTGATGCCTAGATCACGGATAGTTAGAACTCTTGTTAAAGAGGTGGCGGCAATTGTGTAATTGAATTTAATACAGTTTGTCTTACGAGTAAATGAGCACACGTAGCATTTGAAAATATTTAGGTCCAACTCGTTAGCCATACAATAATGGTAAAAACGATCCAAGTCACTCTGGAGACGCGAAGAGACCGCAATGGTTTTAACTGAACTCATTATTTTCATATCATCGGCAAACAGAAGTATTTTTGAGTGGTTGAAACATTTAGATATGTTATTAACAAAAATATTGAAAATTAGCGGCCCTAATAAAGACCCCTGGGGAATTCCAGAAGGAACACGAACAGATCGGGACGTGAAGCCATTGAGTACTACTGTTTGACACCGGTTTTCTATATAAGAAGTAAACCATCAGAGGAGGTTACCCCTTATGCCCATGCTCGAAATCTTGCGTAATATCAGTTGGTGATCCAGACGGTCAAATGCCTTACTGTAATCAGTATATATCACATCTACTTGACCTCCCTGTGACATGTGACTTGTGATGTAGGCAGCACAAATGACAAGATTGGTGGTAGTCGACCGACCTCTAAGAAAGCCGTGTTGATGGATACTGATATGACGGTAAAGGGCAGAATAAAGTTGTCTGTAAACTATTTTCTCTAGAATTTTGGAGAAGATACATAATTTGGAGATAGGCCTGTAGTTAACAGCCAGGTCCTTGGGTCCCTTTTTATGTATGCTGTAATGTATGTAATGTATGCTGATTTCCAGATCTCCGGCAGCGTTCCAATAGAAAGCGACTTTTGAAAAAGCAATAAGAGCGGAACGCTCAGGCTTTTGGCGCAATTGGCGATTAAGATTGGAGGAACACTATCAGGCCCTGCAGATTTATTACGGTCAATCTGCTTCAGCATTTTTAAAGCTCGGATTCCCGCACTTCGATACAGTTTATATCGGGAGTTATATCGTCTGAGTTAGTGTGGGAGTCACTAGAATGAGTGATGGACGGTACGCCGCCGGTGTTGACTAAGAAGTTGGAGTAAAAGTAGTCGCTAAACATATTGCAGATTTCGTCACCATCACTTGAAGCTCTAGATTGGTATTTTAACAAAGATGGATAGGAATTAACCTGTTGCTTGGATTTTACGTATGACCAGAATGCCTTTGGGTTCTTGTATATGTTATCCTCAGTCTTAGCTATATAATCGCTGTACATGTCGACTTCAACTTCTTTAGCTATTATTTAGTAATCTTATCTTATGGGCATCTTGTTTTATGCCATCTATTTCTTTGTCTCCTTTTTTCATTAAAGAGCTTTGTAATAGGTAAAGGATACATTTTTCCCTTATATTTTCTTGGGGCAACTGGAGTACGTTTACGTGATACATTTTTAGAAGTCATCAATCAAGTGGTTTTTATACATTGGTATCCTCTGTTTTATTTTATATATTAAAAATTAAAAAAATATTTAATTTCTATAGTTTTATTGTTACTTTATTCCATTTTATAAGATCCAAAAATGAATGTCCCGGTTTCATAAGTTCGAAAAATATTTGACCGAATTTTAACATGAAACTTTTCAAGTATTACCTTTTTTTTAGTTTATTGAACTAAAGTCTGTCACTGTATCAGTTGACCTATAATCAAATAGATTGTTTTCGTTTGGTACTCCGATGTTTCCTTTGGACGAAAATCTTTACCAAGTACCATCTTCATCATCATAATAATATCAGCCGAAAGACTCACAGCTGGACAAAGGCCTCGCCCAAAGATATCCACAATTGCCGGTGTTGCGCAAAATGTTGTTTCATTGTGCTTCAAATATTGCAATAAATCATTTGGCAAACGAAAAAAGTTCAAAAGATGCTGCGGCCAATAGCAAAAAGATATTTACTAAATCTACGAAACATAGTTCAATTAAATAATACCTATAACATCATGCGTTATAGGTATCATTTAATTGAACTATGTTTTGTAGATTTAGAAAATAACTTCGACGACCTATAAATTTGCTTCAAATGATGCTAATAACAAAAAAGACATTGGTCAATAGTTTTCGGTAAAATTAATCGGACAAAAAAATGCGATTGATCGATTCCCGATTGCCCCCTCAAAATAGGGAGTGCTATTATTTTGGCAACATTACACGCACACATTGACAAACTATGTCTGTTTCAGTCGCAGTTACACAGTACCTTTGTCTATTGGTTTCTCTGTCTACGGGATAAAAGCACTACGTTTTAGTACCTATCTCGTAGACAAAGAAACTAATAGACCCAATGACAATTCCTTTCTCTTTCACTCAAGAACGAGAGCTATAATCGCGACACGAATGTGATAGACAGAGACACAACTATGATATCTTCTGTCCCGTATCGTGTAACCACTTTTTTCAGGTCACCAACTTTAATTGCGAAACAAACTTTGACAGTTCGAGTAGCATCTCGTTTATGTTATATTATTCTGTTGATTTTACATTATAAAACGATTGGTTTACAGTTAATTTACTCGTAAATTATCCTAAACCATATTGAGGCTAATAAGATGGTGCGTTGTCTTGTTATTTCATGCGATAGTGACAGTGAGAAGAAAATTCCCGGTGTGTCTTTTCACTCGTAAGTACGGCGGTGTTTTATTATTAGTCGTCCTTAAATATAGTTTCTTAGTGATAATTACTTGAAACATAGCATTTAGTAACGATAATACGTCTTGACACCCGTTAAATATAAGGATTTAGTCAAGTTTTCTTATAACCTTTAATTTTTATGTGGTATTTGTTGCAAACTTCAAATGTAAAATTCCCCAATTTTAAAATTCCCAAATTCATCAACTCCAAATAAAGTTTCCGACAGCCTGAGATAGATTCTGTAAGATTTTTACTACATGTGCTGTTATTTTGTTTTCTATAATGGTTTTAAATAAATATTGCAATGGAACCTTAAGTGATCGAAATTTAATATTTTAATGTTAAACAAATTAATTTCTAATACTCAATTTATACATCTACTTATATGGAGTCTGTCACTGTATCAGTTGACCTATAATCAAATAGATTGTTTTCGTTTGGTACTCCGAGGTTTTTTTTTTGGACGAAAATCTTTACCAAGCACCATCTTCATCATCATAATAATATCAGCCGAAAGACTCTTACTGCTGGAAAAAGGCCTCGCCCAAAGATATCCACAATTGCCGGTCTTGCACAAAATGTTGTTTCATTGTGCTTAAAATATTGCAATAAATCATTTCGCATATAAAAATAGCTAATAATAATATAATAATAATTCAAAAAAAGCTGCGGCCTATAGCAAAAAGTTATTTTCTAAATCTACGACACATAATTCAATTAAATACTTAATACCTATATCATCATGCGTTATAGGTATTATTTTACGAACGACGAAACTGTACGTGTGATCGAGTAAGTAAACTGCAGTAACTCCTACTAGAGGCACTGTATGTGTGGTCGACTAAGTAAACTGCAGGAAGTCGTGCTAGAGGCACTGACTCGTATCTAACAGATAACTATGATAGTATAAACTATAACTGGATATATGAACTTGTGGTACCGATTATGAAGGAAACTGTAGGTATGATCGAGCATACTACATCGAGTTTGGTGAGCTCGAAATCAAGTTTCCGTTTCATACTGAGGTATCTTGTGGTAGTGCTACTTGTACTAGAGGCACAGATGGCCGTGTGTGTATAATGTCCCAGGATATTATTGAATGCTCTAAGCGAATGAGTCAAATATCAAAGAGGAAATTAATCTTCCATCTATGATCACGTAGTAAATAAAAAAAAATAAAAAATGCGACATAATCGTTCCAACATTATCGCTTATATACTCTCGGAATATTATTAAGTTTCCTGTTTCTCTGTCTACGATTTTATACGTCAGTGAGATGTGTGCAATAAACCTAAACAGAGAAACCAAGCAATAAATTATCAATAGATGTATGTCTACAGCCGTAGGTTTAAATACTCTTTGGTCTACAGCAGAGAAGATTAGGTACATAAGGTTTATCAGTCTGCATAATAGAAAGATATTATAAATTATATTATAATATCTTTGACATAATAATATTTGTCAACTCAACTCAACGAAATTGTGTGCCTACGCCACAGAGGCCCTAATCCAAAAATTCAATAGATTTCAGGTTTGCCTCTAAATCGTCCTGATTTCTAATTAAAATGAAGAAAACAATATGTAGAATATGTCTAGTGGATAACGTTACTATGTATAATATTGTGAACACGGAGCTACAACATGTATTTGAGAAGCTAACCGAATATTTGGTAAGTACTAACAAATGCCACGTGCGGAACTGCCTAGTCCCTAAGTGCTAGTTTGCATGGCTACATAGGTTGCCACTCCACCACCACAAACATAGTCTTAAAACGTTGTTACGCATTTTAATCCTTTGTCGACCTTATCTACAATTTCCAAGGTCAATGCCGTAATAGCGTCCTGGGTTGAAATCCCTTGCCTGAAATCAAATTGCGAATCGGAAAGGATATTGTATTTATTTAAATAGCTTTAAAGTCTTTTATTTAGGTTTTTCTCAATTATTTTTGACACTGATGGTAAGAAGATATGGGTCGATAGTTGTTGACATCCCGTACGTCGCCTCACTTGTGCACAGGCGTTATTAAAGAGCGCTTTTTTTTTGAAGCATCAATTAGTTAGCTGGCATATCAGGGGAACCAAAAAATCTCTAGATAACTTAAGCAAGTGTATGGGTATACTATCGCACCCAGGAGCACTTACCGAATTCAGAGCCATCAGTACACTATGCACTTCCATTTCATCAGTTTCCATCAGAACAAATGAGTTGGTTCGACCTTGTGTTATGAGTTGGTTCAGAATGCAACCTGATTTCCTCCGCTGACCTTTTCCCAATTGTTATGAAGAATTAATTTACTCTATTTAGAGAGTCTATTGGGCTCAGTGTAATTTTAAGAAGATGCTCATTTGATGATTCTGGTTTTTTAAAATGGGTGATGTCAATAATATTACGCCAAAGTTTTTTTGGATTTTTTATAGAGCATGAGATTTGTTTGTTATTGTTATGTTCTTTTCAGTATTTTTATTAGATTTGTGCAAAAAGTATGATAGTGTTTATAGGTAATTTCCAGAATAATGTTTGAAGAGTCTTTCCTTGACTGTAATTGCATTTTATTTCTAAGCCTAATACATCTAAGGATTCCTTCAGTTATCCAGGGCTTTAAACTACGCTTGCAGCTTGATACTGGAGTAATCCTGGTATTTAGAAGGACATATATCCTGATCAAATCGATCAATTTGTTAGCTACTAAATTAGGGTCTCTGTTCATGTTAAAAAAACAACATGTCTGTATTCACAAAATCTCTATAAGCACCTTCAAAATCAATGGCCGTTTTAGAATGAATGTAAGATTTATTTTGGTATGTATGGGATACTTTTAGCAATACTGTTGAGTGGTCAGTGATAGATGTATTTATTACAGCCACAAAGGCTGAGCTTGTAGACTTGTCTAGTTTTAATAGAATGTGGTAGAGGCAGCTCACCTCCCTGGTTGGCAGGCTATGTACCGGAAAGAACCCATGAATTGACAACATGTTTAAGTAAGATGATCTATTTGACCTATTTGATCCATTTGATGATATATTTAATAAAGTTTTCTGCGGAAACATTAGATGGGGACCAATAAGTACAGATAATTGTGAAGTGAGCAGCAGTTATTTGTAGAGCAGAGGAACGGAGGAGATGTATTAGATTCATTTCGGTTACTTGAGATATACGCTATTTTTAATATATGCTACAACTCCGTCATTTTGGTTGGAGTAGTAAAATATGAAGCATTGTCATTTAGCACTGGTATTTGTTTATTAGAGTAACACATCACCATCAACTCCCATTTCTGATAAATTAATCTGAAAATCATCAAAATGACTGTAGCCTACGCAGTAGTTTTGATGGTTTTCAGATCCTGACATTTTGTGTCAAGACAAGAAAACTGTCTCTACCTGGTGCAAGATGCATAGACAAGTTTCCTATGTCAATAATAGCAGATTTAGCTATTTCACTATTAAACAAAATACAAAATCAATATGTAGTGTTAATTCCGCTGATTGTCACCAGTACGATACCCAACACATGTTTCAGTCGAGTGCTCGGAGGAGCACTCGACGAGTTAGCAGCCCTTGAGAATGGTCTGTGGAGGACTGAAACACGTGTTGGGTATTGTACTGGTGACAATCAGCGGAATTAAGACTACATATTGATTTTGTATTTTGTTTGTTATGGATTTCCGCAAACTAACGCCAGATTCCATTACTTATTTCGCTATTGTCTAATTCATTAAAGGTTATGTTACAATCCATTTTTATTAAAGTAATGTAAAGATGTTTCACTGTATTCTATGTATATAAAACATAACAGGAGACAGAGTCCTGCATATTCGTATTTAATTTTTTCTGTGCGATCCAAATTATAAAGCAGTACTTTATTGGGAATTGAGCAGACAAAGTACCTTTGTTTTTGTGTGAGGTGTGGTATAGATGTTAAGTGAGATGTAGAGTTTTTGTGTGTTATGTGGAGGTTAGAGTTCTTGTGGAAGTAACATTATACAATACTAGCTGTGCCCGCGACTTCGTCCGCGTGTTAATTAATTTATTTCGTTTTTTAGTAAAAATAAAAGTAGCCTAAGTTACTCCTTATTACATCAGCTACCTGCCAATATAAGTCCCGTCAAAATCGGTCCAGCCATTTCAGAGATTAGCCGGAACAAACAGACAGGCAAAAATTTTACCGTAAAAGTATGTACCGTATATATATTCATATACATGTAGTAAAAATCGGTTATTTCGATATTACAAACAGACACTTCAATTTTATTTATTTGTATAGATTGAGCAGACAAAGTATGTTTGTTTTTGCGTGAGATGTGATAATGTGGTATAGATGTTAGGTGAGATGTAGTGTTTTTGTGTGTTATGTGGAGGTTAGAATTGTTGTGGAAGTAACTTTATACAATATGATGCTTAAACAATCTGAAATTTATATCTATACAAAGTAAAAATAATGTAAATCTATACAAATAAATAAAATTGAAGTGTCGGTTTGTAATATTGAAATAACCGATTTCTACTATATGTATATAAATAAATATACGGTACATACTCCAAAATATTTTTTTTTACAATTTTTGTCTGTCTATCTGTCTGTATGTTCCGGCTAATCTCTGAAATGGCTGGACCGATTTTGACGGGAATTTTATTGTTAGGTAGCTGATGTAATAAGGAGTAACTTAGGCTACTTTTAATTTAGAAAACAACTTTTATTTTTGAAAAAAAAAAAAAAAAAAACTAATTAACACGCGGGCGAAGTCGCGGGCACAGCTATAGTAAAAAAAATTATACGAAAATATATTTCGAGTATCCAGTTGTAAGTATGTATTTATGGTGGCAGCATTGTTGTAGCACAGTGTTCGTGTTGTCGGCCTGCTCGTGTAGGAATACCCGGAAGATATTCCTACACAATCTGTTAGGTCAGATGTAGTGTTTTTGTGTGTTATGTGGAGGTTAGAGTTCTTGTGGAACCAACATTATACAATATGATGCTTAAATAATCTGAAATTTATATCTATACAAAGTAAAAATAATGTTAATAGTAAATAAAATGATACGAAAATATTTTTTTCACGGTCACCGTAGCCTACCACCTAAACCTACCACCTATGTACCTACCACATTTAACGCAAATAAAGAATCTTATCTTATCTTATCTACTTGGTAGTGCTCCTACCTACTAAGCTGGTGGTCCTGGGTTCGAATCCCGGTAAGTGCAAATATTTGTGTGATGAGCATGAATATTTGTTTCTGAATCATGGATGTTTTCTATTTATATAAGTATTTATCTATCTATATAAGTATGTATATCGTCGCCTGGTACCCATAGTACAAGCTTTGCTTAGTTTGGGGCTAGGATGATCTATGTGACATTGTCCCTAGATATTATTATTATTATATTATTTTGAGTATCCAGTTTAAGTATGTATTTATGGTGGCAGCATTGTTGTAGCACAGTGTTCTGTGTTGGCCTGCTCGTGTATGAATACCTTCCGGGATTCTGGGATATTATATCATTTTACATTAAACATTTTCCAGTTACTGACTGAAGCTAGACCGCTGCAGGCATGTTATATCTGCTACACTCGACTGAAGCACTGTCACCAGCTCATGATCAGATGTTTCCAGTCAGAGAAGATATTTGCCCAGATGGTGGAAGGCAAGCAAGTGAGTGTCGTAATATTATTTTAATTTTGATAATTTGCAATTGGCCCCATAATTATAATCAGATTTGTTGTTGACACGTGAGCCTTTAGTGAGTGCACTTCCTACGATGTGCCATCTCTACGTATTGGCTGGCCTTTTGGGCTTGCTTGGGTCTGTGTTCAATTCCCACCCAGGACAACACTCTTTGTGGGATGAGCACGATTATTTGTTCTGTGCCTTTTTATACTATTTATGTTATAATGTATATATGTTTATCAATTGTCTGGTTGCTATAATACAGGCTCTGCCTAGTAAGGGTCAGATGGCAGTGTGTTAGTTGTCACAAGATGTTAACGCTGTAGAGCATCAGTAGTTATATATGTTTATCAATTGTCTGGTTGCTATAATACAGGCTCTGCCTAGTAAGGGTCAGATGGCAGTGTGTTAGTTGTCACAAGATGTTAACGCTGTAGATCATCAGTAGTTAATATTATTATAATAATAATATTATAATAATAATAGACTGCCTCGTTGGTCTAGCGGTAGTGTGTTCAACCGCAGAAAATGAGGTCCTGGGTTCAAATCCCGGGTCGATTGATTTTGGAATTTTTCCGTAAAAAGAAATTTCTCATTATCAGCCCGAAGTCTGGAAGGTGGCGGTATTACACCCCCGTGCCTCGGAGAGCACGTAAAGCCGTCGGTCCTGTGCCTGACCTCTTTCCGGTCGTGTCGCTAGTTGTCCCATTGGATTATAAGAGTGATGAATAGAAAGTGCCCCTGTGTTTGCGCACACACTTGTGCACTATAATATGTCCTGCGCAATTGGCTAATATCCATTGAGAATGGCCGCCGTGGTCGAAATTCGGCCGGGAAGACATCAACATCAATAATAATAATATTCTGGGACATTATTCACACACGGTCATCTGATCTAAACTAAGCAGAGCTTGTACTATGGAAACCAGATAACTGATATACTACATATACTACTTTTTTTTTGTAAATACATACTTATATAGATAATTTACACTCAGACTCAGGACAAACAGACATGTTCATGCACACAAATATTTGTCCCGGGTGGGGATCGAACCCATGACCTCCGGCGTGAAAGGCAGCGTATCTACCAACCACGCCAACAGGCCCGTCAAAATAGGATTAGGATTACTGGCCCGTCATATTAGGATTATGTCGAATATAATAATAATAATAATATCTAGGGGCAATGTCACACAGATCATCCTAGCCCCAAACTAAGCAAAGCTTGTACTATGGGTACCAGGCGACGATATACATACTTATATAGATAGATAAATACTTATACACATAGAAAACATCCATGACTCAGAAACAAATATTCGTGCTCATCACACAAATATTTTCACTTACCGGGATTCGAACCCAGGACCACCAGCTTTGTAGGCAGGAGCACTACCAACTAGGCTACGGTGACCGTCAAAATATAACAGTGAGTTGCTCAATACACTTGCAACGATACTCACGTCTTTTCTTTAAATATCCAAACAAAAATCCAAATGGAACCATAATGTACCCAACATAAGATATTTTACTTATTAAGAATGGTAGGCACAGCGTATATCGCTCAAAGTGCACCCCGACTGGGGAAGTACCTCCACCTTTTTTTTTTATTATTAATGGCAATCTGCCGTTACTTTCAGCAATTTTGTGTCGGTGTCATGGGATATACACCTCCACCTTACAGAAGACATTCTGACATAATAATAATTTTAATTACAAATTAATAATTTTAATGTTGTGTTTCTGCGTGTGAGTAAGATCGCCAGAGCTCATCGGGTGGGGGAAGGAAGAGTCAGCACACTTGTTTGCTGACTCTTAAAGGCCGGCAACGCACCCGCGACTTCTCTGGTGTTGCGAGTGTCCATGGGCGGCGGAGAGTTGTATTGATTGTGGATGCGGGATGACTAGCTCAGTCCTGTTGCTTAGCTACTGAGGGCCAAGAGTTTTGCATAGTCAGACCAGACCACCAGTGAGTTAGATATCCCGTGACCACTACCAGTGCTTGTTTGAAACATCAGGAAAATGAATCAAAGGAAAGTAGAGTCATCATCTGTCTGTGCTCAACTTCCAGTAACGAATATGAACAAACTGCTCACCACATCCTGTGGGAGTGTGATCTCTGGCAAAATCAGCGTGATATCATGTTAAACAGCTTGCAACCAATATCTGGAGTAGTTTATTATACGGATCTTGTAGCAACAAGGAACAACTTCCGTGCGTTTAAGCGCTTTTGCCATACTTACTATTGGAATCAAATGTAACAGCTCACTTAGGACCCTTAAATTGATCCTCGGTGCTTTTGCAGCTGGCTTCTCTAGTTGCAAATCTCTCATTTTATGAGGCTATAGCCTCTTTACATCATTCTGTCTCCCGCTTTGCTCTGGAGGGAAGTGGAACTATTCATTTTCTAACTCCTCCTTTTTTCTGTCTCTGATTAAATTCGTTGCAGGATCCAAGACAGTTAAAGCGATTCCCCGGGACATGCCTGAGCCTCACCGCTCAGTGTCATTTCATTGTGTGCCACTGTTGAACCTGGCTTACAGGAGTTGCAGTGGTGGGTAAGAGGGAGGGACTAGTCCCGAGTATAAACAGTCGTTAAGCCATGTCAGTGGCCTACTGGGCGGCTTGAGCAACTCTGACACTAGGGTTACCACTACTCATACGATAAGAAGAAGATTGGGATCCCTTTTAATCGGGTTACAAAATTTGAATAATGAGGACCTCTCAGATGACCTCGACATAGTGCGGAAGAGTAGGGTCTTGGCAGTGAGATGTAATATGCTGGCTCGTAGATTTGCACGGTGTACAAGAGAAGTAAAAATAATACTTTTTAAAGCTTACTGCCAAACTTTGTACACCTGCAGCTTATGGGTCAGTTATCGTCGCAATTCACTTGAAAAACTAAGTGTACAGTACAACAATGGTTTTAGGATGCTAATGGGACTGTCTCGCCGGTGCAGCGCATCAGATATGTTTGCAGAAGCAGGAACTGATTACTTCAAAGCTATATTAAGGAAAACAACTGCTTCCCTGATGCATCGTGTGCGAGACAGTACCAGCAGCCTCCTAAACACCATATTGCACAAAATTGATTGCCCAATAGTGAGCCACTGGAACAGTGTTCACATGGGTTCCAGGGCTCCACTTTTTTATGTAAGGTAATGCCTGCCTCGTTGGTCTAGCGTTACGTGTTCACTCGCAGAGAACGAGGTCCTGGGTTCAAATCCCGGGTCGGGCCAATAGTGATTTTAGGACTTGTCTGTGAAAAGATAAATTACTCAGCATTAGCACGAAGTCTGCGAGTTGGCGGTATTATATCCCCGTGCCTCGCAGAGTACATAAAGCCGTCGGTCCTGTACCTGAGCACTTTCCGGTGCTGTCGCGTCCCATCGGATAATGAGAGTGATAGAACAGAAAGTGCTCCTCTGTGTTTGCGCACACACTTTTGCACTATAACATGTCTCGCACAGATGGCTAATCTCTATTGAGACTGGCCGATTTTCGGCTAGGAAGGCATCTAAAAAGTGTGTGCGCAAACACAGGAGTACTTTCTGTTCCATCACTCTCATTATCCGATGGGACGCGACAGCACCGGAAAGAGGTCAGGTGCGGGACCGACGGCTTTATAATTCTGTGAAGAATGACTATCAGAGTGACCCATAAAAAGTTGTTCTATGTCTAGTTATTATTATTATAACTAGACATAGAACAACTTTTTATTGTTATTCTATATTATACTAGCTGGTGCCCGCGACTTCGTCCGCGACAAATTTGAATGATTACCAATGTAACTACTTACTTCTAGCTTAATCTAAAAAAAATACTTTTAAAAGAAATAAGCAATATAAATTTAAGAAAACCTAACCTATAAATAACCTAGTTAAGAAATAAACTAAAGACTACTTTGCTACTGTTATTTAAAAAAAAAACCGATATCATAAACCCAAAAATATCAAAGAATACATATCAATTGTCCTTAAGTAAAGTCAGTAAGTCAAATAAAGTAATATAATAATCAACGATGCATTAATCACCAAGGTAACTCCCATTAGCTTAGGTTGCGACCACGGCATTGATACGTCTAATATCACATTTTGTGAACGAAACCATAGCGCGATCTAAAACGATGATTACACCATCTACTAACAAAAATATAACCTTGTAAAGCGGTAAAATTAAGATGTGGGCATATATTTTGGGTGAGATTTGGGCGATCATCTTTTGATTCAGTTTTGAAGAAGAAGAAGAAGAAAAAAATATTTATTTTATTTTGGACTACCTTTTACTTCAAGCATTTATTTATTGAAACCGATATGTCAAATGAGTTCTGCGATCTGGAACGATATAAAAGCCATCGAGTTACAAAATTGTGAACTTGTAGATCAGTAAAATTAAGATGATATTTTTGGGTGCGATCATCTCGACACGAAAATTTTATACTACGCTAACTCGAATTTTGGGTCAATGATTTTTATCCCAATTTTATTAAATTGACGTTTTTTAATATGTTATGAAAAATACCAAAAAAAAGAAGTTACAAATCTTATAAAACGCTAAATTTTTACTTAGACGACTACAAACACAACATTTTAAGCAATAAGAAACGAATTTCTCTATAATTGAAGTTGGCGTCCATTTTTGGAGTTGACCTATTGAATCAGTTATGGATTACCTTTTTAACCGACTTCCAAAGGAGGAGGTTCTCAAGTTCACCGGTTTTTTTTTTTTTTTACGTATGTACACCGATTACTCGGAGATTTATGATCCGATTTACGTCATTCTTTTTTAGTTTGATGCGGAATAGTTGCCATTTGGTCCCATAAAAATTTAATAAAGTTTGGCCCAGTAGTTTTCATTTTATGGACATTTTTGTATGAAAATTTTTGTTTATGTGGACGATGTTATGCCTTTGGCACAGACGTTTTTAAATGTTAGCAAGTCTAGCTAGACTCATGTATACTTTTTAGTTTTTGAAGTCGGTTTTTTTAAACGAAGTTTTGATTATTTAACAACAAATTATTCCCTTGATTGCTTTATTTTTAACTGAAATATCAATTTACATGCTTTTAACTAAAAAAAAAAACAGTTTTTCATACAAACTTACATCCCTATTTTAGTCGTCTTTAGGGGTGAAATTTCCAAAAGTCCTGATGATATATTTATAATGTTAAAATGAAAGGCGAAATACTAATTTTCATGCGTTGCCTTAATAAATGTCACATTTTTCATACAAACTTTCATCCCCTATTTGTCACCCTAAAGGGCTGGAATTCCAAAAAATCCTGAAATACATATTTTTAAATGAAAGGTCAAATACCAATTTTCATGAGTTTACCTTAAAAATGTCACATTTTTCATACAAACATCCCCTATTTGTCACCCTACGTGGTAGAATTCTCGGAAATCCTGAAACACATACTTTTAATTTTTAACTGTAATGCTAAATACCAATTTTCATGCGTTTAACTTAAAACTTGTTGGCCCTTTTTTTCATATAAACTTACATCCCCAATTTTACGCCCTTGGGGGTGGAATATCCAAAAACCTGAAATATATATTTTAATTTTTAACTGCAAGTCTATATACTAAAGTCTATATACTAAAGTCTATAAACTACTATAAAATTATATCCCCTATTTTCCGCCCTTGGGGGAGTAATTTCCAAAAATCCTGAAATAAATGCTATATATTTTTAACAGAAAGGCCAAATACTCATTTTCATGCGTTTAACTTCAAAAATATCGCATTTTTCATACAAACTTACATCCCCTATTTTATGACCTTCGGGGTAGAATTTTCAAAAATCCTGAAATATATATTTTTTATTTTTAACTAAAAAGCCAAATGCTAATTTTCATGAGTTTAACTAAAAAATTGGGACTTTTTTCGTACAAACTTACATCCCCTATTTTTTGCCCTTGAGGGTAAAATTTCCAAAAATCCTGAAACATATATTTTTTATTTTTAACTGATAGGCCAAATACCAACTTTCATGCCTCTAACTTCAAAAACGGCAAAGTTTCATACTAACTTGGCACCCCCGTTTTACCCCCTTAGGGGTTGAATTTCGAAAAATCCTTCCTTATTCTTTGTCTACATTATAAAGAAAACATCTGTGCAAAATTTCAGCTTTCTTGGGCCAAGGGTTTGGGCTGGGCGTTGATGAGTCAGTCAGTCAGTCAGGACTTCTCTTTTTATTTATATAGATTAGTTGTTCTATGTCTAGTTATTATTATTATAACTAGACATAGAACAGCTTTTTATTGTTATTCTATATTATATTAGTTATTCTATGTCTAGTTATTATTATTATAACTAGACATAGAACAACTTTTTATGGGTCACTCTAATAGTCATTCTTCAAAGAATTCGAACACGGAACACCAAGTGGCAAGGCGACTGCCTTAACCACAGCGCCACACGTGCAGCATCTGAGTATCTGCAGTTGAACACGCTACCACTATACCTACATTTGGCGTTATATGAGTAGTTTTCTGACAATGAATTTTTTGACTACATTACGACGGTCACCGTAGCCTAGTTGGTAGTGCTCCTGCCTACGAAGCTGCTGGTCCTGGGTTCGAATCCCGGTAAGTGCAAATCTTTGTGTGATGGGCACGAATATTTGTTTCTGAGTCATGGATGTTTTCTATGTATTTAAGTATTTATCTATCTATATAAGTAAGAGTAAATGCGGGGAACAGAGTGAATGGGGCACTAAACGCCTTTATGAGTAGCCGGCACGTGTCAAAGAAGGCTCGACTAGCCGTGCACGATGGAGTGTTAGTGCCAACTTTAATGTATGGGAGTGAAAGTTGGGTATGGCAGAAAAAGAATGAAAGTAAAATAAATGCAGTGGAAATGAGAGCTCTGAGAAGTATGTGTGGTGTGACTTTGAGAGACAGAATTCGAAATACTGATGTAAGAGAGCGTTGTGGTGTGAAAGAGGACGTAGTCACAAAGATTGAAAAAGGCATGCTGAGATGGCTTAGCCATTTAGAAAGGATGAATGAAAGAAGATTGACCAAAGAAGTATACCTGGCCTGTGTGAATGGAACAACCGGAAGGGGAAGACCTCGTCGAACATTCTCTGACGAAATCGGAGACGTTCTCAAGAAAGGGCAGGTCAGAAGTACCCTAAACCGGCGAGCATGTATGAAGAATATAATGACAGTAATCGAGGCAAAAGACGTGTGCAAAGATCGTGACAAATGGAAATCCGTTGTCTCTGCCTACCCCTCTGGGATACAGGCTTGAGTCTATGTATGTATGTATGTATATCGTCGCCTGGTACCCATAGCTTTGCTTAGTTTGGGACTAGGATGATCTGTGTGACATTGTCCCTAGATATAATTATAATTATATTATTTTTAAATGTGAAAAACGACAATTTTTGCAGCCGGAGCAAGGCCTCATAGACAAGCTATCCAGTGTTCATACTCTGACTAGGACCCCACTGGCTCTTGTGACTGTGGATGAACAGAACATGAATGTAGCGGCAAGAGAGAGCCCGGAGAGAAGTCTAAAAGGTGCTGTATAAACCTATGTTATTCCTTATCCATGATTTATATAGGTACCCCATATCAATGATGTTATAAGTAAAAAGGTGTAGATAGGTTTCCAACACAACATTCGGTCTTCAAAAACGGCACGCCAACGCACACATAAATAACTTAATATTGCAATATCACACTACATTACGATAAGACGTCAAAGTAAGATGGCATGATTCAATAATCGTGAGCGAAAACGAGACAAATGTAATTTGCGATAGTGCGTCGTCTCAGGTAGTGACTGAAGTAAATTCTGGCTAATTAGCCACATTTTGACGTGCCGCTCCCGGAGCGCTTGTAACCTATCTACACCTGTTAACGCACACACAGCCACACGTCGCCGTGTCGCCGCACCTCCCCTTCCATCGCCTCAACAGTCGCTCGCTCACGGACCGAACCTGAGGACGCGCGGCTATAGTTCTTGTAACCTATCTACACCTGTTAACGCACACACAGCCACACGTCGCCGTGTCGCCGCACCTCCCCTTCCATCGCCTCAACAGTCGCTCGCTCACGGACCGAACCTGAGGACGCGCGGCTATAGTTCTTGTAACCTATCTACACCTGTTAACGCACACACAGCCACACGTCGCCGTGTCGCCGCACCTCCCCTTCCATCGCCTCAACAGTCGCTCGCTCACGGACCGAACCTGAGGACGCGCGGCTATAGTTCTTGTAACCTATCTACACCTGTTAACGCACACACAGCCACACGTCGCCGTGTCGCCGCACCTCCCCTTCCATCGCCTCAACAGTCGCTCGCTCACGGACCGAACCTGAGGACGCGCGGCTATAGTTCTTGTAACCTATCTACACCTGTTAACGCACACACAGCCACACGTCGCCGTGTCGCCGCACCTCCCCTTCCATCGCCTCAACAGTCGCTCGCTCACGGACCGAACCTGAGGACGCGCGGCTATAGTTCTTGTAACCTATCTACACCTGTTAACGCACACACAGCCACACGTCGCCGTGTCGCCGCACCTCCCCTTCCATCGCCTCAACAGTCGCTCGCTCACGGACCGAACCTGAGGACGCGCGGCTATAGTTCTTGTAACCTATCTACACCTGTTAACGCACACACAGCCACACGTCGCCGTGTCGCCGCACCTCCCCTTCCATCGCCTCAACAGTCGCTCGCTCACGGACCGAACCTGAGGACGCGCGGCTATAGTTCTTGTAACCTATCTACACCTGTTAACGCACACACAGCCACACGTCGCCGTGTCGCCGCACCTCCCCTTCCATCGCCTCAACAGTCGCTCGCTCACGGACCGAACCTGAGGACGCGCGGCGCCTGCGCACAATATTTCATTATAATATCAACTATAGTTCTTGTAATTGCCAATAAACATTTTAATACCATCAAGTTGCTGAGTTATTGAAGTGATCCTATACCGAAGTAGAAGTAATCAACAACACCTTTTTACTTATAACATCATTGCCCCATATGTAGTGTTTTGTATCAACGCGGCTAGTACGCGACATTGCCGCGAGAGTTCGCTATTGTCTTAGCACATCTTAGAGACGGGCGCGGCGGCCATATTGAATAGGTCTTGTGGGTGGCGCTTGGCGTTATCATTCCTTGTGGATATTTGTGTATACGAGGCGATATTATTTATATGAACAATTTCCTTGTGAATAATTTGATTTGAACGAGCTAAATGAAGTGGAGTTCGTGCCGTTAACCAGCTGCCCTTTTCTTGGGGGTGTCGTTAGCACTCGATAAATATAGCGAATTGCGAGCTCCATATTGGTTTTAATGGTTAATTAAACACACTGACTTTAATGGTTAAAAACTATTGTATTCAAAACTAAGATTACACTGGTAATAAAAACTAAATTGGTCAATTAATACTATTATAAATGTTAGATAATAATTAAATGGTTTATGGTAAATTATGGTTAAATGGTAAAGTGGTAATTGAGCTCGGTCGCTGGCGGATTGCAAACTGACTTAAAAGTCTAATAAAATTATAAATTAGCTGCGTACCAATTGTACATGCAATGCACAAATGGATAACGCTGAGCTGTTCGGTTTTATAACTCCGAACAATAAATATATATTATAATTGGCCAATTGTAGGTACTAGGTATGTTTATTGATGCATTATACGACGCCTATTGTAAACGAAATATGGTTAGTTTTTTCAAGTTCTATATTTTGGGTTTGTCCTGCGGTGGACAAACTTCCTTCTTTTTGTGTATTAGCTCCCTGAATCGGCATAAGTTATTTGGATTAGATCCATAACATGTAGTATGCTATTATGCTGACTGTAAGACAGCTATTCACACTAAGATCTGTACAACATTTATATCCATACAACTGTTAAAATTTTCCCGACGTTAAAACCCAAAAACTGTTCTTCTACAATAACTTTATTACATGAATACAATTTATCACTCTGACAACCAACCCGCTTCGTAGCACAATGAGTACTGCCTCGTCGGCACTCGTGTTGCCATAATATAGACTTTGATTATAACATCAAATGAAAAACAAGTAGTCAAGTCAACGACTAACTCATTTATTATTGCTACAACTGTCGGAAGTCAAAATAGAGCTCCTAAAAAGTTTAATAAATATATCAATAAAAATATAAACATACTCTAGTCAAAATCAGCATGTTTAATGGTTAAATGAAAGATAATTAATATTTTATTTTATACAAACTCCCGCAATAATTAACACGTTTTAGTCAAATCCGCAATTTATTTAAATCTCTGAACCAAATAATTAGAAAATGTGCAATATTTAATTGAAATTGTACTATGTTTGTTATCAAGCTAACACAATTACTGGTTTACCAACAAAAAGATCGGAAAGTCTCGCAGGACCGTGCTAGAAGAAAAAAAAAAAGACTATTAACATTTACGCCTGAGTTAGAATAAAGCTAAAAACCAATTAAGAGATCTCAAAAATGGGAAATCGTAAATTTAATCGTCCGGCGGGTCTCGAACCTGCACCATCTACCAATCCGGGGTAGGCGCTCTGCGTTAAGCTACGAATGATACACGCTGGCAGATCAAACTTAGGATTCCCTTGCTAACACCCTTCCGGAGGATGTAGGTATTATCTATCGGCTTTGTTTTGTAGAAACATGGCCGACTGATATCTTCACAGTTGCATGTGAAAGATCATATCATATTGATAATACCTTCCAAATTATTACATTTTAATTTTATAGCACACACATGCACATGCACACACACAAGCGCATACCGCAATGTTGTCTATAGAATTATTACTATTATAGCTTGCACGAGCTCCACTGAAGTGAAGCAGGAACCGGACCTCGAAGAGAGTGAAGATGCGAGAGAGGAGTTCTTGCTGTCCGGAGACTTGGATTTGAAAATTGAAGTTGTTGTCAGTAAAGGTTTGTATTTAATAACGTTATATTTTACAAAGTCATATTTTGTTTAGACATTTTATTTTTGAGCCGTCACATTTTTTCGCTACCGTGTAGTGATGACGTGGCAGCGACTGAGAAACACTGCCAACACAGTACGACACCTTTATTAAAAAAAATATCAGGAACAACATAACATCTAATTACAATTTTGTTACCTATCTAAATGCAAGGCATCAAGATAATAAAATTGTAATTAGATGTTATGTGTGTGTGATTAAATCTACTCATTCCGAAGCAGTTGGAACGAAGTTCCTTATCGCGCGTTGTGAAAATTAGACGGAAAAAATTCTCACGAAAAGTTTTCACGACACTTTTTGCTATTACCTTTTTGATATGTTACCACAAGCCAATTATTACGAAAATTGAGCCTACTGATTAAGTTTATATTACACTAGCTGGGCCCGCGACTTCGTCCGCGTGTTAATTAGTTTATTTTTGTTTTTTTTTTCAAAAATTGACGTTTTTTCTAAAATAAAAGTAGCCTAAGTTACTCCTTATTACATCAGCTACCAGCCAATAACAGTCCCGTCAAAATCGGTCCAGCCCTTTCAGAGATTAGCCGGAACAAACAGACAGACAAAGATTGTAAAAAAATTATTTTGGAGTATGTACCGTATATATATTCATATTTATGTAGTAAAAACCGGCTATTTCAATATTACAAACAGACACTCCAATTTTATTTATTTGTATAGAAGATGTATAGATTATATTTTTGTTAATAATAAAAAAAATATTATTATAACTTAAAAAAAAATTAATTACAATTCCTTCACTAATTAATCGAAAGGAACTTCGTTCCACCCGGGTGTCCCGCGACACCTCGCAAGTGTTTTATCATTAACATAGTCAGAAGCTTTGCAGTATGCCGTGCTGCACATTTTTTTGTTTTAAATTTATTGGCAATTTTCTAATGTTATTGGGAAGTTAGTTGTAGAAGCATATACACTGACCCATATGAGAGTAACTGTTTGTTGTTTGTGAAGACGAATAACATGTGCAACGGGTTTATGCTTATTGCGAGTATTTACATTATGATTTATACACATACACAGACGCGAGCTAATTGTTTTATGCGATGAATTCATAGACCAGGAATAATATTTGAAGAGATAATATTTATTGATTAAACTTTGGTAAAAAACTTATCACTAACTACTTATTAGTTGTTAACGCACACGTTAACACCTTAGACACACCTACATCACCAAGAGAGGGGAGCGGGGGCGCGGCAGTGCAGCGGCTCACTCACTACGTTGAACAACGCGACAACGATCGCAACACATTTTTTATTTTAATTTGTAACTTTTGTAAAGAACCGATTATACCTATAAACTAATATACAGTCTACTTTTAATTCTACCTGGGCCTATCTATTAGTTATGGTATTTTAATTGGTTTATGGTAAATGGTAATAAATGGTTATAAAAATGAAATGGTTGAGTGGTAGTTGAACTGGAAAACGGCACACAAATTGAAAACGCTGAGCTGTTCGGTTGCATAACTTCGAACATAGTAATATGGTGAAGCAACAGTTACAATATTTATTTCTTTGAACTTAACATTTCGTGTTGTGTGTTATGAGAGGAGTGTAAGCCTCGTGGTTAAGTTCTTGTGCCCTACAGGTCGCAATAACCCTCCACATTGAACAATCTTTGCGTATACTAAGTTTTATTAATGACTCCCTCACTAGGGAATACTGAATCCCTGTGTCGCGGGATACTTTTTAAACATATAGTTAACGGAAATCCAGAACAAAAGACACAAAGTACATCCAGACTCAGAACAGCTGTTTTGGGTCACACAAATAGTTGTCCTGCGCGGGAATCGAACGTCTGAGTGCATGTTAAGACAACTGGTAGACTTTTCTAGCATGTTACGCCATAGGTTGGTTAGTTGGCATATGTAATCTGCAGCCATCAGAACCATGAGAAAGAATCTGAAGAAATCCGATCCGGATGCAGAAAATCATGGCTACGATGAAAGATTTCCTGCCTGCCACTTACTCACGTCTACTGACGGGGAATGCCCGGGAGTTTACGGCGTAAGTTAGCCTGAACTGTTAATTTTATTTGTTTCAATAGATATTAACTAAAAACAAACGGATTTTGACATATGTTTGTTTTATAAGCTACATCTGTTGGTGTCTAATTTAACGTCATTATTGTATACTAGCTGTGCCCCTACTAGATCACGCCCCAAGTATCCTTTTTAAAAATATTCAATGTACAATTTTGACTTTCCTACGATTTTATTATATGTATGGATTGCATTGTATCGATATCACCGGATTCTGCAATATTGACTGCCTAGCAGATCTAGCGCAGTATAAAGGGAAAGAAGGTTTTTAGGGTAAGTCATTTATGTGGAAAACTGGTGAAACAGCAAGCCTTGTCGTATGGCAGAAGGGAATTATTGGCCCCAGTATGTTACAAAAGTTGCACTTAGAATATTGTCTATAACTTGTACGTTTGCAGCGACAGAAATAATGTTTAATGGATTGATACACAATGCAATAAAACTGCTTTACGACAAAAAGAACCGCCTGTAAGAACATTTATGAATGTTATAGGTTTATTTTTCTAGTCAGTATCGTATGATCGCTTTCCAACAGCTCCAACAATTATCATATAATATAATTGGCTTTTATTGCAGAAGAAGAAAACAAACAACGAAGACCCTGCTTCTGGCAGTTAGAAGTCGCAGATTAAGATATTATTTACCAAGACACTGCTCCATTTGAATCTTCTCTTATGGAGAATATACAAGAAACCAGTGGGCTCAAGTGAACGAGGAACTAGTAATATTGAATTCATTGCTGTCGGAGAGCGATCATACGATACTGACTAGAAAAATAAACCCATAACATTCATGAATGTTCTTACAGGCCGCACAAGTTTTACGTAAGCAATTTATTTTACAATTAGTGTTGTATCAAAGTCGAGCAACAATGGTGCGGCCACTAACACAACTAACGGCCAATCCAAAGAAAACAGTTGGTTTTCTTATTCACAAACAAACATCACGGACCTGCCCAAATTCTCAATCTCAACTGAAGTCAATTGGCTTGATAGAAAGCTTTTTTTTATTTTTTTTGTAGGGACTAGTCCCTCCCTCTTACCCACCACTGCAACTCCTGTAAGCCAGGATCAACAGTGGCACACAATGAAATGACACTGAGCGGTGAGGCTCAGGCATGCCCCGAGGACTAGTCCCTCCCTCTTACCCACCACTGCAACTCCTGTAAGCCAGGATCAACAGTGGCACACAATGAACTGACACTGAGCGGTGAGGCTCAGGCATGTCCCGAGGACTAGTCCCTCCCTCTTACCCACCACTGCAACTCCTGTAAGCCAGGATCAACAGTGGCACACAATGAACTGACACTGAGCGGTGAGGCTCAGGCATGTCCCGAGGACTAGTCCCTCCCTCTTACCCACCACTGCAACTCCTGTAAGCCAGGATCAACAGTGGCACACAATGAACTGACACTGAGCGGTGAGGCTCAGGCATGTCCCGAGGACTAGTCCCTCCCTCTTACCCACCACTGCAACTCCTGTAAGCCAGGATCAACAGTGGCACACAATGAAATGACACTGAGCGGTGAGGCTCAGGCATGCCCCGAGGACTAGTCCCTCCCTCTTACCCACCACTGCAACTCCTGTAAGCCAGGATCAACAGTGGCACACAATGAACTGACACTGAGCGGTGAGGCTCAGCCATGTCCCGGGGAATCGCGACAACTGTCTTGGATCCCCCAACGAATTTAATCAGAAAGAAAAAAAGGAGGAGTTAGAAATGAATAGTTCCACTTCCCTCCAGAGCAAAGCGGGAGACAGAATGATATAAAGAGGCTGTAGCCTCATTAAACGAGAGAATTGCAACTAGAGAAGCCAGCTGCAAGAGCACCCAGGAATAACTGGAACAAACATATGCAAGTGAAAAGGCCCGACCGACCTTCTGGCAATGTAGAAGACTTGTAGGGAGAAAGCGGCGCCTAAAACCATCCATGATGGCTCTACAAAATGTTAATACTCCCCATGATAACGTATGGTGCCATTGTGTGGTGGCCCAGTACACAGCTAAGCACGGCAAGAACAAAATACCAAAGACTAGCATGCTTAGCAACTACCGGCAGTATGAGAACGACTTTCACAGCTGCACTAGAGGCCCTACTAAATCTCAGACCACTGCACCTAGGGGCCACAGTAACAGCCATACGGCTCAGCTAAACTGGGCTGTGGAAGCAAAACTACAGGGACAATCACACGCGCCTCATGCATGACATAAAGACTCTCCCAATGATGGACACTATATGTGACCTAATCCCAAAAACTTTACTATTTGATAAAAACTACGCCATCCTACTTCAAGACGCCAAGGACAGCTCTGGCATACATGAAGTTCGGATGTACTATCTGCTGCTATACTAGGCTGCAAAAGTGCATGGATAGTATAAAAACAAAATCGTATGAAGTGATAATTGACGACATCTGACGGATAACAGCGAAAGCGTTACCGATAAACTTAAATTGTAAATAATTGAAAGATAATTAACTAAGATAATTATTCTATTATATATCTAGTAATTAATGAATAAGCTGTGGGTATTTTAAATAACAGATACTTATATACATATATTTGTTATAAATTTAATAATCTTCCATAATGTATAATTTTATTATTTTATTATAAGTACTTAATAAAACAACCTTATATTAATAATATCGTGACAACTATACAACTATCGTGACTACTATACTATTTATAACGTCGTGACAACTTTTCGTAAGAATTTTTTCCCCTTTTCACAACGCGCGATAAGGAACTTTCGTTCCAAAATATTTACATAATATAAGACGCGACGCGTGGCTTGCATACCTCTCTACTACAAGATATTTACAAAATATTTCTTTGTTTAACAAAATTGACACACACAATATTCACAAATAACACAATTAAACAAAGTCCATTTATTCTTGCCTACTACATTATGATGGTTGCGGAGGTAATACGCCTCGCAGCGTACGTAGTTCCATAAAATAATTATATTTTTAGGGCCATACCACAGTGTAAAATAAAAATGAAATCGATTATTTATTTGAATTATTGTTCGCAATATACGCCTCCACCGCAAAAGCGCGGCTCGTCCACTGACTGCTACAAACACCCGCGCGAGTGACGCGCGCTCTCCCCGCTGGCGCTGTGCTGTCACTGAGCTCTGTGTAAAGTGTACAGTCGGGCGGCGGACACCCGTACACTCGATTCTAATGAAATTATGTACATACGCTGCACATGTGGGCTCAACATTATGCAGCAGTGCATGACGTGGCAGCTACAGAAAAAAATGCCAAAAAAAACCTCAGAAGACATCCTTTTTAGGGTTCCGTAGTCAAATGGCAAAAAACGGAACCCTTATAGATTCGTCATGTCTGTCTGTCTGTGTGTCTGTCCGTCCGTATGTCACAGTTACTTTTTTCCGTAACTATAAGAGCAGTACTATTGAAACATGGTAAATAGATGTATTCTGTGAACCGCATTAAGATTGTTACACAAAAATAGAAAAAAAAAATATTATTTTGGGGGTCGCCATACATAGAACTGAAACTCAATTTTTTTTTTCATCGTACCCTTACATGTGGGTTGGCTATGGATAGGTCTTCAAAAATGATATTGGGGTTCCTAATATCATTTTTTTTTTATAAACTGAATAGTTTGCGCGAGAGACACTTCCAAAGTGGTAAAATGAGTGTGCCCCCCCCCCCCCCCCCCCCCAAATATATGATATACATTATCATATAAACTAACAACGAAAATTGGTTTGAACGAGATCTAGCAAGTAGTTTTTTTTAATACGTCTTAAACCGCAATTTGCATTCATGTGCGAGTCCGGCTCGCACTTGGCCGGTTTTTTTAGACATGAGAATGTTAAAACCTGTGTTCAAATTTACAGTGTCGTGTAGTGAATCAGCTCCTTTAGAAGATACACCTGACCAGGCTCCAACGCAGCTGCCTGTTCAGCAAACACAATCAGTCCCGCAACCTACTCGATCGGAGCATGGTCTGCCACAACCCAACTCTGACGACATGACTTGGTCTGCGCCAGAACTGTTAGCAGTTAGGAAAATCGAGAGCTGTGAATATCTGAAAGTGACATCTGAAGAGAAATGTAAGTATATATATTTTATTTACATAAGAATCACACTCTGCTTACTGACACCATCATGCCGTAAAGCCGCAGCGTGGCAGGCCGCCCACCAGATGGACCGCTGATCTTGTGAAGGTCGCTGGAAACTGAAAATATATAAAGAGACAAAATTACTAAATATCACCCAAATTTATCAATACAATACAGCTATTTTCTGGTCACCGTAGCCTAGTTGGTAGTGCTCCTGCCTACGAAGCTGGTGGTCCTGGGTTCGAATCCCGGTAAGTGCAAATATTTGTGTGATGAGCACGAATATTTGTTTCTGAGTCATGGATGTTTTCTATGTGTATAAGTATTTATCTATCTATATAAGTATGTATATCGTCGTCTGGTACCCATAGTACAAGCTTTGCTTAGTTTGGGGCTAGGATAATCTGTGTGACATTGCCCCTATATTTTAATTCGGAAAATTTTAAATAAAGACATACATACACAAATCCAATTTATTAAAAATGTGCAGTTACAAACACTTAGTTTTAGAAGAGCACATAACTTACAACTATACAAGCCACGTACTAACTACGGAAAGAAAACCATAATATTTCAGGGAGCACAAATATATACTGCACTACCAAATACATAAAAACGCTAAATCAATTCACTTTACAAGAAATTGTTAAAACAATACATCTTCAAAGGTATTACTAACAACGAAATAATAAAATAAATATATAAAAAACAAATTTCTGCAAACTAAAATTTTAAATAGATTGTATACTTATTTTAGTTCTACCCACACAATCAATCAACTAAAATTGTTAAATTTTTTTAATAGTTTAGCTTATCTAAATTAACTACATTTGCGCATTTTAAGCTATCTTATTGTGATTTAAATATCGATACTTAGTTTATTTCTCCTCGACGTGATTATGAAATTGTAATCTTTGAGAGATAAAGAATTGCGGGTAGCGCATGCCATCCGACTAAACCCACCTGCCGTGCACTTGGCACCTGGGGGGAAGTGCCCGGCACGCGGGTATGCTGCTCCGTTACCCCCCTTTGCGCCATCCGACTAAACCCACCTGCCGTGCACTTGGCACCTGGGGGGAAGTGCCCGGCACGCGGGTATGCTGCTCCGTTACCCCCCTTTGCGCCATCCGACTAAACCCACCTGCCGTGCACTTGGCACCTGGGGGGAAGTGCCCGGCACGCGGGTATGCTGCTCCGTTACCCCCCTTTGCGCCATCCGACTAAACCCACCTGCCGTGCACTTGGCACCTGGGGGGAAGTGCCCGGCACGCGGGTATGCTGCTCCGTTACCCCCCTTTGCGCCATCCGACTAAACCCACCTGCCGTGCACTTGGCACCTGGGGGGAAGTGCCCGGCACGCGGGTATGCTGCTCCGTTACCCCCCTTTGCGCCATCCGACTAAACCCACCTGCCGTGCACTTGGCACCTGGGGGGAAGTGCCCGGCACGCGGGTATGATGCTCCGTTATCCCCCTTTGCGCCATCCGACTAAACCCACCTGCCGTGCACTTGGCACCTGGGGGGAAGTGCCCGGCACGCGGGTATGCTGCTCCGTTACCCTCCTTTGCGCCATCCGACTAAACCCACCTGCCGTGCACTTGGCACCTGGGGGGAAGTGCCCGGCACGCGGGTATGCTGCTCCGTTACCCCCCTTTGCGCCATCCGACTAAACCCACCTGCCGTGCACTTGGCACCTGGGGGGAAGTGCCCGGCACGCGGGTATGCTGCTCCGTTACCCCCCTTTGCGCCATCCGACTAAACCCACCTGCCGTGCACTTGGCACCTGGGGGGAAGTGCCCGGCACGCGCGGGTATGCTGCTCCGTTACCCCCCTTTGCGCCATCCGACTAAACCCACCTGCCGTGCACTTGGCACCTGGGGGGAAGTGCCCGGCACGCGGGTATGCTGCTCCGTTACCCTCCTTTGCGCCATCCGACTAAACCCACCTGCCGTGCACTTGGCACCTGGGGGGAAGTGCCCGGCACGCGGGTATGCTGCTCCGTTACCCTCCTTTGCGCCATCCGACTAAACCCACCTGCCGTGCACTTGGCACCTGGGGGGAAGTGCCCGGCACGCGGGTATGCTGCTCCGTTACCCTCCTTTGCGCCATCCGACTAAACCCACCTGCCGTGCACTTGGCACCTGGGGGGAAGCGCCCGGGACGCCATGTCGCAAAGGTTCGGGACACGTACCCTGGGAGGGCTCTGGATTGCCCTCTACTATTTTTTAAATAATAATAAAGGTTTTTAGTCACGTAGACTTTAAACAAGCGCTTGTAAATAGTCAGAACATGTTTGTAGTAATACAGTTATTATTACTAGATGCTTATTACAGATATTTAGGTACACGGAATTTTAAAACATTTATACAATTTATTTTATAAGAGTAGTGATATTTAGCTAGCTGGTATTTAGTTATTGTCAAGGAGATTATGTTTAGGTTTAATGATTGAAATTTATATTTTACTACATATTGTCTAAATGGTTCTGTCTGTATTAAGTAATGAATTCTGTATTATTATTATAACGGACCTTGTGTTTAAAACGACGGTCGCAACAAACAAACTCAGCGGGTTCATCTACTACCGGTTTCAACACGACCCAGTTGAGACGGTCCGGCGAAACATACTCAAGCGGGCATGAACACGGGATTTGGTCCACTTAAAGTAATTATTTAGTATGCAAACACAATATCTGCTCGATCGGTTGTCTGAATGAATATTAATTTAGATTATATTTAGGAAACAAAAGAAAAAGAACCTACTACTCGTTATATAGGTGAGCTAATAAAGTGTTGTGGGGTCTTTGCGGCTAAACATGGTTTGGTCTAAATGTTATGAAATGTAAATACTTGGTCTTTAAGGCCGGTGGTAGATGCACTGAAAGTGTACCTGTCAACACGGGTAACCAGCAGGTGCAGGCAGGCTTGGAACTATATAAGGTAGATTCTTTTAAGTACCTCGGGCACTTCCTCACCGCCGACCTTAAAGACAATGTAGACATTAATAGGGAATACAGGGCGTTATCGGTCCGAGGAAATATGCTGGCGCGTAAATTTTCCCGGTGTAGTGCAGATGGCAAAATCTCCCTTTTTGAGGCATATTGACAAAGTTTCTACATGGGAAACTTCGCTTATGCCACTATAGCGATGGACACTTTGCGAGTCCAGTACAATAATATTTTTAAGCATGCTGTTGCAAAGGCCTCGTTTCTGTAGTGCTTCAGAAATGTTTGTGCAGAATCGAACCGATGGATTTCATGAGGTGATTCGCTAAAAGACTGCATCTCTACTAACCAGAGTACGAGAAGCTAACAACAGCTTCTCTAAATAATAGGGGAGGATCTCCTCTCCAATTTTAATAAAGATGGTGAGGATGGTGCTATAAAAAATGTGTTATATACTGACTCACCAATATCGTGTCGATTTACTAACAATAAATGTAAATCATATATTTGTTAAATAACACATTCGATCTTAGTTACCTGAATAAAGATTTTCAGTTTCATTTCATACATTTCAATACCTACCAACCTAAAGGATCATTCTGATAATAGATTCTATTCAATTAATTCTGTAATAATTTTCAGGGGCGCAGGAGGACAACAAACGACAAAATGCGGCTTATGACACCAACATGCCTTCGATCAAAGTATTTTCGGGCGCTAAATATTATCAATGTGACGTGTGCCAGAAGTGTTTCAGTGAAAAGAAAATTTTAGTACAACACCTGTACGTTCATAGTGATATACGGCCCTATAAGTGTGATGTGTGCCAGAAAAGTTTTCGTCAAAAAGCTCATTTAAATGGACACCTTCGCATTCATACTGGTGTGCGGCCCTACAACTGTGACATGTGCCACAAATCGTTTAGTGTTAAGGGTAATTTAGATGTCCACCTTCGCGTACACACTGGCGTGCGGCCCTACAGCTGTGACGTGTGTCACAAGTGTTTTAGTCAAAAAGGTGCTTTAAATGCACACCTTCGCCTACACACTGGAGTACGACCCTACAAATGTGATGTGTGCCAGAAACGTTTTAGTCAACAGATTTATTTAAATGCACACCTTAGCAAACATACTGGGATAAAATATAAATGTGATGTGTGCCACAAAGGTTATATTTATGAGCGAAGTTTAGTAAAACACACTATGTCACATACTGGTTTATGGCCGTATAAATGTGATGTGTGCCAGAAAGGTTACAATGCAAAGAGCACTTTAAATGAACACCTTCGTATTCATGCTGGTCTGAAGTATAAATGCGATGTGTGCAAGAAAGGTTTCAGTTCAAAGCGCACTTTAAATGAACACCTTCTTCTACATGCTGGTGTGCAGTATAAATGTGATGTGTGCCAGAAATGTTTTAGTTATAAGAGAAGTATAAGAAAACACATCCGCGTACATGCTGGTATTGCCTGACAACGAGCGGCCGGCATTCCGTAGGGAACAGGGCTCGAGACTACGACATCTTATTTCCATTCCATTCATTTCGCCAAGAAGTTTAAAGTCACCAAAGAACAACAAAACGGTTCCCAAAAAAAAAAAATCGTACACATGCTGGTTTTTCATTCATAAAAACAATAACAGGAAATATTGACAACAAAACTCCAGTGACAGTAGTATTCCTAGACATGTCAATAGCGTTTGATTATGTAGATCATGATATACTTATAAATAAATGTCAACGCTATGGCATCAGAGGGCCAGCATTAGATTGGAATCAAAGTTATTTATCTGATCGCATACAATGCGTGGAAATAAATCGTCTGGACCCTAATTTAGTATCAACACATTACAGGTCTGCCTATGAACTTAACAGGACCGGCGTCACGCAAGGCAGTATAATGGGACCGCTCTTGTTTTTATTATAAATTAACGATCTCCCTAATATAACATCGCATAAATGTATATTGTTTGCTGATGACATATGTGTAATTATTCCTAATGATGACAAAAGACCCAACATTGACTATGAATTAGAAATTAATATTACTCTTGGACATATTATCAACAATTACAACAAACAACAAAACAAATTACAATGGCTAAAATATAATAATGTGACTATCAATCTTTTAAAAACAAAATACATACAATTCTCTAACTGTAAGATGACGGTAAACAAAGTAGTGTTAAAATATGACATCATAACGATTCAACAAACGGGTAATATGACATTTTTGGTTATATCTGTCGATAAATTCTGCAATTGGAAATCACATATTAATAACATCTGGTCAAAAATCAATAAATTTGTACACGCTCTGAGAAATTTAAGATTTACAGTATCAGAAGGCTCAGCAATTACCTATGGCTTACCACGGCTATGTTGGATCGATGTTGCGGTACGGTTTATTATTGTGGGGTAATTCTAAGTTAGTCAATCAGGTATTTCTGTCACAAAAAATGTATTAGAGCGATATGCAATGCCGATCCTCTTGACTCATGCAAGCCACTTTTTAAAGAAAAAACATACTAACTTTACTCTACATCCTAGAGATTGGACTATTTGTTAGAAAACATCCACAACTGTTTGAAAAAGCCAGTGAAAATGGTCTGCTTAGTCGAAGAGATCCAACTAAACTCAGATTAATAAAATGTAGAACTACACTTAATCACCGGAACAGCCTTTTTATGTGTATAAAGATATATAATAAAATCCCACAACCACTAAGAGAACTTCCCCTAGAATGTTCAAAATTAAATTTAAAAAAAGGCTACTTGAAAAATGTTTTTATGGTTTGTTATATTTTGATTGTTTTTTTTTTATTTGAATGTATGATAATGGATATAAATAAATATTTTAATAATAAATATTAATGTAATTTTATTTGATGTATGTAAATGTAATTAATGTAATGAATTGTTAGTTTATGTTTTAAATAATTTGTATACCAGTCCCTGGTTAAACATGTTGAACATATTTTAATTTTGTGACCATGTTTAATGCAAATAAATATATTCTATTCTATTATATCCATTATGTACTGTATTCCTTAACGAATAAAATCGAGAATCGTCTATATTTCACTTGTATTTTTTTAATACTAGACAAAATTGTGTGACGATTGCTCCGCCATGTTATCCAAACAGAAAAAGACATTATTATTACAACAGGAAACAGACCAACAATTTTTCAAAGCAGAAATAAAGAAGTTATAGGGGTTTTAAGTTGGCCGCGCGGCCATGGACATCTCAGTAACTACTTGGGATAGAGATCTAATTCTTTTTGTTAATTGAACATTGAATTTGTCTACAATTGTCAAAAAAGAAGTATAGGTAAGACTAAGATCAATATTTTACGAAATATTCTTGGAAGTTATGGCCGCGCAATCGTGCACTTGATGTTTTTTAATCTGGATTATTTCTTTACTAACAGACGTGACTATGAATCCGATATAAATAAGGCTCTTGCCACAGCTATTGAATGGCTCTCAGTGAATAAGCTGAGGGTTAATATACATAAAACTCAATTCATGCAATTTCATTCCTACAAATTTAAACCTGTAAAGCTAAATATTTCATACGATGGGGTGACAGAGTCAGAAACAGGGATGTATAAGTTCCTTGGTGTCACAACCGATCATTTTTGTAATTGGAAAAGTCACATAGCAGATATCTGTTCAAGATTAAATAGTTTTGTATATCCGTTGAGACGAATAAGTCAAGTGGTTTCTAAAGATGTTTCTAAAGTGGCCGCGATGACGGCATATTATGGGTATGTTCGTTCCATACTACGTTATGGTATTATCGTTTGGGGCAGAAGTGTAGACATAGACGATGTGTTTATAATGCAAAAAAATGCCTAAGAGCCATATTTGGGCTGCAACAAATAGACTCTTCTGCAGGTAATATAAAATTTTAACTGTTCCATGCTTGTATATTTTGGATGCATGTATATTTGTATTTAAGCATAAGAACCTATTTCAGGAAGCCTCTAGTTCTGATAGTAGACGGGCGCGACATCAGCATACATTCTGCAGACCTTTTACTAGACTGACTTTGACATGTAATAATAGTTATATAATGTGTATTAAACTATTCAATAAGATTCCTAATAATTTTAAATCAATGACATTTCCTAAATTTAAAAAAGAGTTAACGCGGTGGCTTACTGAAAATAGATTTTATAGCATTCACGATTTCTTTGAATTTAAATTATAAATTGACATTATATTGTTAGATTGTGCTTTTGAAAAACAGTAATGTATTTAGCTTCTAAAAATATTTGTACGCTCGTAAGAGCAAAACATAGTGGGCCATGATTAATTTATAACACCTTTAATGTACCTGTGTTTCTTGTCAAATAAACATTATTCTATTCCATTCTATTCTTTTAAAACTTAAGATTTCCTGCAGTAAAACTGTTACTAGAAGAGGGGTCTTAATTTGCCCACAGTACCAAAAGCAATTAATACCAACAAAGTTTATTTAAACAGTCGAAATCAAGTCAAACCAAAAGTTAATGGCCGCGCAGTCGTAACGTTACTTTGAACGCTGATATCTCATTATCTGTAATATTTAAGATTTCGGTGTGAACATCCATTTACTCGTAATGTTAACCTCATCAGATTGTCATATATTTTTACCCTCAGAACAGTTTTCTATGCGTGCAATCTCAAAAGTTATGTTATATTATTTCTTTTTATTTTATTTATTTATTTATATATATATATATATATTACACACACATATATATTATACACATACTTGTCTACAACACAGACTTGTACAAACCAGTCTTGGTTTAATGGCACAAAATAAAATAATAATGTATCGAACACATATATATATATATATATATATATATATATATATATATATGTTCGCCAACTTGTACAAACCAAGACTGGTTTGTACAAGTCTGTGTTGTAGACAAGTCTGTGTTCGAGCAGAGTGACCATAATTTTGTTTTAATACGGGAATATCTTTTGCTCTACTAGACGCAAATATACCTTTTAGGAATGATTGTTGTAGATTGGCGAATTTGAATTAATGTTCTTTAAAATTTTAACTTTCAATGATACCAAACCAGCCAGATACAAATAATACAGCCGAAACGATTTTATGACAAGTTCATACATACTATAATACGAAAAGACTTTTTGCCCAATAGTCCAGTCATTATAGTAAGTTCACCTCGGAATTTGAGATGACCCTAAAAGTTGTCTCAAAACCTACATAATTATGGTAGGGTGTACGCAATTATTGATTTTCAAGGTCAAAGGTCACACAAATCGGTTTTATGCGCTTTTTTTTGTAAATATCTCATTTCCTATGGGGTTTTTGTTATTTGTATTAATAACAATAATGTAGAATACAAAGTTCTCTACAAATATGGTACGTATCGTGTTTCAACAATTTTTTTTATACGGTGAACCGTTTTCGAGATAGAGGGCGGAAAGCGCGCGGTCACAGCATCACTTCAGGTCACCAGGTGCCTCCGGTCGAAAACGCGCCATATATATTTGATGAACTATCGATACATCAATGATATGATACAAAGTTCTCTACAAATATTTGCCAATTTTTATAAACTAAGTATTATATTATATATTTTTTTTTCCATAGCTATCCACTTTTTATTCAGTTGCAGAACTGTTAATGAAAATATTGGAATGAGGGCTACCGTTTTTGTGCTCACCAGTCGGCGCCACTGTCGCGGAAGGTCCACTATAGCTGATCAAAATCATTGTTATTGTGGACGCGACGAATGTTTTTACGAAAAATATTTAAAATCCTGTTAAAGTGTTTCATAAATAGCATGCCGTAGTGTTGAGCAGTCCCCGCACAACACTGCGGCATGCTATTTAAGAAACACTTTAACAGGATTTTTAATATTTTTTCAAATATTTATTACAGTCATCGAGCTGTTACTCATTTTGTAATTTATTTAGTTTTAAACCAAAATGTTTAGTTATAATCGCAGTTTTTATTAATAAACAGCGTAACCCGAACAAAAACAGTGTATTTTGACGTTTCGTAGACCTGCCGCGATGCTAGCGCCTCTAGCGGCAAATTGATACGCGGTAGCCCTCATTATATTTGAATTTTAACCTAATTAATATTAATAACTTCTTACAGAACGGAAAAAAGAACAAATAAATTATGAATTAATCTTTTTATTAAAACATATCAATCAATACATTTATTTTTATTAAACGTAAAAAATGGAATAAAGGGTAAAAGAACTACAATCTGTACCTTTAATCATCTTCTTCGTAAGAAGTGTGGTTTGGAAAGTAATAAATCACTACACTCAATAACTTACAAATTTATTTTAAAATAAATGGTCATGGGTTATAAGCCCATCAATTATTATGCCCTATGGAGGTCGGTGCGCCGAGTACTCTCCTGGCTTCGACGATGACGGTGGTCACGCGGAGGTCCTGGAGGTTGCCAGGCCGGAGGATGACCCACTGGGATAAAGCTGGGCTGTAGTGAGGCGGTGTCAGTGACCGCCAACCAGCTACCGGTAGGTGCGATGGTGCAGTACGGTTAACGACCGTACCTACTTTGGACCCTCGCAGGCCGAACTTTGGACACTGGAATTTATGTCCAATAAATTACATATTCTTTTAAACAATGTTAAGTACAATTGTCACAGTCAGAATCGGAGTTTACAAATGGGAAACAATTATTGTATTATGTGTAGTGTGAAGCTCCGCACATAATATTAATTTACATTGTTAGCGTTAAGCACAATATAATTTTTACTACCGATACTTGTAATATTATTTTATACTGTTTGAAGCTAATAAATTATTATTATTACAACATGAAGCATAATGAAATGATTATGATTTGTCTTACAATGTGAAATAAAGGTGACCGTTATATAATGTAACAATACCCTACATGAGTGAGAACTAAATATTAATCAATACACTTACCCAATATGGGGTTGTCACTGATTGAAAGTTAAATTTAAACTAATAACTGATTGTGAATCTTCACGTTACACGACGCGACTAAGAAAAATATAATGTTTCTTTTGAAGTGAGTGCGTACGTGCTATCGCAATGAGTGCAGTCTCAGTCTGCCCTACCACCGTTCGCTTAATGCCCGCTCGGCGGCTCACGCTACTGAACCGGTTTAGAATGAGTGTTCACTCCACCGGAACAGAACGAGTTGCAACGATATTACAATGTCAGGACGTGTTAATTTATAAGAAAATGAAAACTAAGGAGCGTTGAATATATATGCAACGTTACAATAGTCTTCTTCCGGCTGCTGGTATATTTCAAATTGGTCTTCATTATCGTCTTCAACGACATTTGTCTCAAGTTAAGTCAATGTCGCTCTGATGTTTTATTTTATTTTACTGGCACACAAAACAGAATACTATCAATACATGATAGCAAAGTATACATTAAGGTTTAGCACTAGACAATATTCCTAAACAAGTGTGCACAGCATGACAATTTGAATAGAACTAAGAGTGACGCAGGCCAGAAAGTAAAATAAATAAAAAAGGTTTTTATTCACGTAGACTTTAAAAAAGCGATTGTAAATAGTCAGAACATATTTGTAGTATTATAGTTGTATACATTATTATTTTTAGAAACATAGATATTTAGGTAGGTACACATTGTATTGATTATTTTATGACAGCAGTGATATTTAGCTAGCTCGTATCAAGTTATTGTCAAGAGATTATGTTTAAGTTTAATTATCTAGTTAAAGTCTAATATTTTAATACATATTGCCAATGGTTCTGTCTACATTAAGGTGTTATTATTATGAAATGAATTGAGTAAAATTATCTGATAAGACTAATAGATTTTAAGTTTAACTTAGAACGATCCGTAACAACATGATAAATCGAGTCGCACCTAGGTGAACATGCACCTTAAAACTAATTAATTAAAACTAAAATCTAATAGTTTGAAGCTTAAATAAGTATTAAAAGTTAACAAGATTTGACTTTTAACTTTATGACATGATATGTCTAACTTTCCTTTTAAAAGTTTGGATTCCGAGGTTGAAAACATCTAATTCGTTGCTATGTTGAAGCAGGAGCTCATTATAAAGACGGCACATTCTAACAAGTAATGTGTGTAATACGATATATTATTTATGTGAACATTTAACGTAAAACTTTTGAGATGAGGTTGACGGGCTCTAAATTTTGTGTTAAAATTCAAAATGGATGTTAAGTCAGGGGCATCGATTAAGGAGTGCTCTATCTTGTGAAGACAAGTGAGATCAAAGCATTTCTCTCTTTATATGATCTTAATTGTCTTAGAAGACCGAGCATGTGTCACATTATATGTAGGCATTTCTTTTGCAATTGTTCTATTCGGTTTATTATGAATAGCATAGAAAGATGACCAAATAGGTGAGTTATACTGCAGGATGCTCCGAATTACAGTGGAATAAAGTTGTAACAGACAAATAGGAGTTTTAAAGTTCTTGCTTATTCTGAATATAAAACCGAGCAACTTGATGCTTTTATTATCGAAAAGTATAGGGAAATTTAACTTTTCATAGAAAATAATACCCAGATTTTTAACCCATGAAGGACATAACGCAGCACTTTTGGACGTTCAAAGACATGTAATTATCATGACACCAATCTTTGACCGTTTTAAGATCTGTCTTAAGAGATAGGGCGTCATGAATAGTTTACAGTTGAATATATTTATAGATCATCAGCGTACAATAAGCATGGGTTATTTAGTCTATCTATAAGATCGTTGATAAAGATGACAAAAAATAGGGGTCCTAAATGCGATCCTTGGTGAACTCCTGAGGTGCAAATTATTGGAGTTGATGCATGACCTTTAATGGCTACGAGCTGACTCCTCATATCCAAATATGATTTTACCCACCGTAGTAAATTGCCATGAATGCCATACCTCGACAGTTTGATACACAATAAAGAATGACACATTTTGTCAAACGCTTTTGAGAAGTCTGTGTATATGGAATGGACCTGAGATCTCCTACCGAACGCTATACATAGATAATTTTATATATTAGTAGATTGGATAAAGTTGAGCTATTTTTAACGAACCCATGTTGTTTAGGTGAGATAAGCGAGCTTACATGATGGTAAAGTGTATCGTAAATTACAGACTCAAACAGCTTAGCCAGGCAAGATAGGATACTTATTGGTCGATAGTTCTCACAGCGAGATTTGTCACCTGATTTGTATATAGGTACTATGTGTGCTGTTTTCCACACAGTAGAAAATGTGCCCGAATGGATGGATTTATTAAAAATTATTGACAACGGCGCAATGAATTCCTTAACACACATTTTTTATAAAACATGGGGAAATACCGTCTGGACCAGTACCAGATCAGATGAAACCAAGTTTTAATATTTCATTGGCTGTGGTATTGAATTGATACCCTACGTACCTACTGTCAAAAAACCGCCAGAAATTTCTAGTTGGTATCGAGAGAAGATTCCACTGATGATAGGAAATTGTCGTAATCCTCACTCATTAGCTTTTAACGCCTAGAACGAAACAAACTAAATGTATCATAGTGACGGGGATTTCCGTATTTATTAAAACGTCTATGGTACCTGAGCTTTTCCTTCAGGTTCCGCTTCAAGCCTGATGACAACCATGCAGGATGAGTATGTGCATCCACTTTCGTGAAGGGTGTGAAACGTGAAATGATGTCATTAGTGTAGAGTAAAATAGAGTAGATATGGTAGAGCATTAAGACAAGCTTGCTGAAAGCTGCTGAAAATTCCATTCAAAAACCCTGAGATTTTTTAGTTTGAGAAATTTCTCTCAAACGTACTTAAATTAAAAGCTCATCGAAATTTTATCGTTTTTATACACTGCGCTCACGCGTTGCACATGAAATAAATAAATAAAAAAGGTTTTTATTCACGTAGACTTTAAAAAAGCGCTTGTAAATAGTCAGAACATATTTGTAGTAATATAGTTGTATACATTAGATATTATTTCTAGTAACATAGATATTTAGGTACATCTTGTATGAAAACATTTATAACATTTATTTTATTACAGCAATGATATTTAGCTAGCTCGTATCAAGTTATTGTGAAGAGATTATGTTTAATTATCTAGTTTAAGTCTAATATTTTTACTACATATTGTCAATGGTTCTGTCTATATTAAAGGTATTATTATTATGACGGACCTTGTGTTAATAACGACGGTCGCGCTTTAATGCTACCACCGGATCCAAACTGAGAAGACCCAGCGAAACAAACTCAGTGGGTTCATCTACTACCGGTTTCAACACGACCCAGTTGAGACGGTCCGGCGAAACATACTCAAGCGGGCATGAACACGGGATTTGGTCCAATTAGAGTAATTATTTAGTAGGCAAACACAATATATGCTCGATCGGTTGTCTGAATGCTTATTATTTTAGATTATATTTAGGTATACAAAAGAAAAACTTCGAAACAATAACATTATTCATTTTGAGACAGAGTCAATAATTTTAAATTAAGTATATGATAGCAATCATTTACAGATAGTTCACGTAACACAGCAGATCAGTCAAAACAAAGGATATCTATTTCATATTTTTCATTAAAAAGTTCTAGGTCTAGAATTTTGCCAGAGAAGCGGTTTATATTTTGATGTGATAGAATTAGATAGTTATCACACTTCTCTATTGTCATGCTTACATGTTTAAACTACTAACTAAATTGATTTTAATAACATTACTAAAAGATGGTATAAAAAGTGACTTCATCATACTACTTATGACTGAGTTAATATGTGCCGCTACTAAAGTTGCAAGTATGTTCAAAAATTTTCTTGAGACAGTAACTGTACTCATGGTTACCCTACAAGAATCTATAAAACTATTTGTGTCCAAAAATATAAATTTATCACTATAATGGCTAACCAAAAACTGTAGGTGCATATTTAGCTTGTGGATATAATTATTTGTACTATCAGGCACATTGGACACATAGGGGAAGGCACACAATATTATCTTATTACAGTCAAAATATTATCTTATTGCAATCGAAGCGGTTGGGGCAGGGGCACCAAGAAGCAAACGGCGCTGTATACGCTGGCAGAGTGCGCCGCTTGGGAGGAGGCGCTCCGTGGCCTTATTTCTGGAGTAGGCAGTGACCTGTCGCTGTTGGCCGTCGTAAATCAGATGATTGGCAGCGAGAAGTCCTGGGACGCGGTGGTTTCCTTCTGCGAGACAGTCAACTGGCGGAAGGAGGCAGTGGCGAGGCAACGCATTGGGCGTCGGTGGAGGGCCCTTCCGACCCCCTAAATGGGTCCACTCGGGGGCGTCCGTCGCCCGCCACACATCCCAACCCGAGGTGGCGGCGCGACGTGTTCCACGCGCGCCCCTCTTAGACGTTGCGGGGGAGTTTAACACCACAATCCCCCCGCTGATCTGAGGAGGCCTGTGGGGATGGGCGGCACCAGCCGGGGGTTGCGAAAGTATCGTAAGGTCAATGCGTGCATTAGCCTACATAACACCCATCACAATGTAGGAAAATACAAGATACAAAAAAAACAAAAACAAAAAGCTAAAGAAAACTAAAAAAGCAAGCCCGGAGTTTATTTGTGGCTTTCTTCTCCGGGTCGTTACCTAGGTAGCTGGAGAAAGCCGCAGGTTAGCTAGGGTAGGTTCCTCAGCGGCGAGGATCGCTTTGGCCCCTTAACGTGTTATCAGTGACCCCGTGCAACTGATCACACCCTCTCTTAGAATACTGTGCTTTTGCTGCAGCGGCCCCCTGAGCTGTGGCCCGAACCCCAAAAGCGTGGCCTCAGGTATTAGTCGTTTAATTTAAGCTACTGGTCAAGAGCCTTCTGCGCTAGCCAAATGCACATTGCCTTAATTTTTTATAATTTTAATATAAGTAAGTAGTGCAACTAAATTTCAAAATAATAACTTGTTATTTATTTTAAGACTTAAGAAAATATATCTGATAAAACAGACCGCACGGACGGACTAATTAATTTTTTATAACTTTAATACTGTATTCGACTATGTACTGAATTGTGAGCTTGACAAATACAAGTGTGTGTCAAAACCCAAGTGCTGAATACATTTCATTATTTAATTTCATTATTTCAACACCCAGCGGCTTGCCTTTAGATCAAACGAAATACGGAGTTTTGTCGTGATTGAACCCAAAAGTACGTGCAGAAGTATAAATGGCACCCAGTGACCGTCACTCTCCATAAGACTAACGGCTAAACAAAAAATTCTTAAAAATAGTGGCTTCAAATCATTTTATTTCATTTAATTTGACATATGGTGTGCAATAATGCACACCATATGTCATAAAAGTTGTTACAGAATTGGATACAGTACAAATATGGACCCTGTAGGGCACGGCAAACTTAGAAGAGAGGAGGAAGTATTATATTTAATTTATTTAATTATGTTTTTTTTAATAATTTAAAGTTATTTTATATTATTAAGTATACCTATAATTTTATATTTATAGTATTATATTTTTACCATTTATGTAATCTAAAATCTGTCTTTGGGTGTGCTGTCTGAACCATAAAGTTAGTATACCTACGGAATAGAGCATCAAAGGGCTGAGGGAGCGAAATATCACTAGCTGCAACACTGTATGATAAAAAAATGCGTGATGCGACGCAACTGAACTGTTTTTGGCATCTGTTTGACAGTTCTTCGGCACTTATCGGCGCGCTCCGAATTTGACTCCTGAGATTTTTTCTGATTTTACGTGAAATCGTGGATATTTTTGAAAATATTTCTTCAGAAATATGGTGAATTGTTCAGTGACAGATTGTTGCACAACACAGAGAAATAACCCTGAAAACTGTTCATTTCACAGGTAAAGTATTCCAAATCGACACCTCCTAATAATTTAGGATTTATTTTTGCCGATGCGCTTCGAATTTTAGGCACTAAGTGTGTTCATTGTCTTCTATAAACATTTATTAAGAAGCAAAGATCTAATACACATAATGCAGAATTTACGAATATTTCGTGTAAAGAAATAATTTCTGTTTACACTAGGGCTGAATCAAGTTATCGATATTTCGTGTCCACTGCCTATCACGCGATAAACTAATATGTATTACTGATATTAAATTACCTATGTGATGTTAAGATGTGAATCCCCTGGAAATGGAAGTAATACCAAATTCTAATATGTCTCAATCGAGTCCTCCTCGGAACGCAAGCGCTTGCATTAGATTTGCGCTAGAATAGTTTATTTCAGTTATTTTCATAGTAGTTATATAGTCTTATGGAATTCTCTGGGGTAGCTCTCCTGACATTAACACCATATTTATATTGCACTAAAAAGCTGTTAGAGCTATTTATAATCTTGACCCGAGAGTGTCTAAGAGAAAAGTTCAAACAGGTTAACATCCTAACTGTAGCATAACTGTAGATATAAGAATAATCTTATGATGCATACATACACCATTGCAACATAAGATTATGCAACATAATCCGAACCCATCTCCACAAAATAAGTAACTCTTTCATTGGGCAACAATGTATAAGATTCTATAACAAACCTCCAATGATATAAGAGAATTGTCTAAGATTAAGTTCAAAAGAATTATTGAAGCCAAATTGTATATTACAACATTTGCAGGGCCTATTACAACATTTCTGATTATTTGAGTGACAAAAATGCGTGGGATCGAGTTGGTTTAAGTCAACACACAAACAATATGTAATTAAACTTAAGTAAATTTTATTTAAAAAAAAGGTTTCCTACTGACTTTACTGGCAGTATTTTCAGTAGCTGCCACGTCCTGTACTACACAATTGGGTAAAAAATGAAACTAAAAAACGATTCCACATAAATGTATTTTTTTACGGAATAAATTAATTTAGAATTGGAATTTATTGAGATGGACGCGCGTTTCTAACTATAGCCGTGTATATCATTACCTATCTAGTGATTGACAATCTTTTATCTTCAATTTAATCGTTCAAAGTATATACGCTCACTAAATTGTTAAACAGCGAAAAGTTAAGCGACTACCGACAACTCTAATGTGAAAAATAAATTATTAAAAATTTCTTCGGAGTTTTTTTTAATATTCTTACTTCACGAATCATGGTTTCAGCCATGCAAAATCCCATCCCATCCTATTTTAGTAATATCACTGGGACTGTTTCATCATCATCATCATGTTAGCCAAATTACATTCACTGCTGGACCAAAGCCTTCCCAAAGAATGGGGAGATATGCCATAAACGCCACGCTTGGCAGACGGTTTGGCGATCGCAGTAAGATGGTGAGAGATGAGATGGAGTGATGATATTCTATGCCATCACCACACATTACTGACTAATATTATTGATATCGATATAAATACAAAAATCGACATGAGATACATCATTGACACGCACACATAAACACTTGTACACACACAAATGTCATCCTATTTCGGTTTCGTTTGACAGCTCTTGTTTGTTGCTCTATTCCGTAGGTATAATATCTTTATGGTCTGAACAAGCGGCGGAATCTAATTATGGAGCTGAGGCAATTAATTATGGAGTCATGACCTAGAACACCATTCTTAAAAAATTGTATAGCAAAATATAACAATTTGAACCTTTCCTATCGCGCTTTGGGATCTACTGATACAATTATTTCCTTTCATATAAAAATCAATACACAGAATACTTACTTTGAAGATTTTTAAATCATTGATTTTTGTTTTTTTATTTAATATTATTATTAAGCATTCGGCATGCAAGCGAGCACGCAACATGCAGCAAGCAGGGTTGCTGTCACGGCTCCGGGCTTCGGGGCTCCGGCGGTCCCATGCAGATGGTATTCACGCTCACCACCTCAGCTTCGGCTTTCTGCAGCCTCAGCCGAGCGTTAGTACCACCTGCTCCTCAGCCCGCCGCCTCGGCCGCCTTGCCCCGCAACGCCAAGCGGATTTAAATTACACTCAAGGGTACACTCATTAAACTTACAATATGAGAGGATATATCATTGATGAAAGCCAAAAAAAAGTATCGGTCCCGGGTAAAGTAGTAAGAAATATCAGCGGTGATTTTGCAAACGCTCAATTCATCATGATAAATAAGTCGTTGTGGCTGATTCTAATGAACACGGATCGAGACCTGAAGAATTCAGGTTCAAATCTTAGAAATTCAATTAGGTCTTTTTGCGAGTATATTTTAAGAGTAACAACTAACAAAGTATTTATAAAAATTAAACTATTTTTAAGTAAATATAAATTTTATTTTTGTGTATTATATTTAGTGGAACAATAACTTACAATGTATATAAACATGAAATGAAACATATGATAATAAAAGATAATTTTACTATTTTTTTGTATTAAGGTGTAACAACAACTTTTGTGATATTAAAAAACAAATTGGCTGCAAATTTTGTTTTTGAGCCGTTTGGGGTAGAAACCTTAGGACCATGGGGCCCAAGCGCACATTTAATATTTCGGGAAATAGCTAAACGTTTGATCGACGCTTCCCATGATCAGAGGGCTGGTCTATTATAGGTCAGAGGATCAGCATTGCCATCCAGCGTGGCAATGCGGCCAGCCTTCTGGGCACTTTTCCCATAAGCGATGCGGAGGGATTCCTATATTGGACGCCTTTTAGGGTAAATAGTGTATCTGTAGTATATCAATTTTTTTTTATTATTTTTATTATTTCATTTTATTTAATTTAAAAAACAATAGGTTACAATTATTTATGGGCTTAGAGTTTTCAATAACAGGTGAAACAAAATTCTAAAATACAAGTAATACGTTATTCTAAAAACGAAATGTAATAAAATTTATTTAGAAATATAACGAAATTCCAATTTCACACCATATGATATAAAATAAATCTTAAATACTATACTTTTATCTATTTATTCATTCATAATTTTAGTAACGAAATATTATCCAAATTAGAAAATATTTCTGCCAATGTTTTTTTATTGACCTATTTAAGAAAATAATATTAGATATTGTAAATACATGACTAAAATATAACATTTAATATAGAAATACTTATTAGGTATAGCTATTTATTCATTCATAATTTTAGTAACGAAATATTATCCAAATTAGAAAATATTTCTGCCAATGTTTTTTTATTGACCTATTTAAGAAAATAATATTAGATATTGTAAATACATGACTAAAATATAACATTTAGTATAGTAATAACTTAACTTAGTGTCGATATTATATCTTTGCATATTGTAGGTATTATGTTTAGAATCAAGTTTTAATAAATATATAGGCAATTTGACGGATAAATGAATCAACGTGTACTTCGTGAAAAAATTGTGATATAACTCACAATTTTTAATCTCAATAACAATAACATCATCCACCCGTCTGCCTTATTAGGTCGCATAATTTTTTTTAGTTAGTAACTTACAATATTTTCAGGTATTTATTTCCCTTAAATTAATTATTTAATTAAAGTCATGGATAATGGACCTGCTACAATTATCTAAAGTAGAATAGTAGTAGTATATAAAGAAACATGAAATATTGAAACTTCGGGTTTTATTTATCCATTAATTTTATATATATTTATATACACCATTACTTTTTGATCATTTTAATTCCGTGGACAGGAAGTTTAACTTACTAAGTACTATTCATTAGTGATTAATTTTGCATGATATCTCTAAAATTTAATAAAATAGAAAGTGATAATGTAAAACTCGCATAGTGCATAAAACCAATAGAAGTTGCTTTTTAGGTATGTAACTACTCGTGTATACGCTACCGTAGGAACCTACGCGGCTCGCTCGAACGACCTAGGTCATTAACTCGCTCAGCTGATATACTTTTACAGGCTTAGGACTGTCTTAAATGCTTTGTATCTAAGTTCTGATACCTAATTAGATTAAAATAACAATGCTAGTAATAATTTATGGCGTAGTTAAAATGTGGAATCATAATTATTTACAACGATTTAAAAATAAAAAAAAACTACAATAGTGAATAATTAAAGATTCTGCTACATACCTAATAATGAATCACGTCTGTCTTACACTTACACTGATTTCACTTTAGGCCTACACCACACCTACACTTTGCGATAGCGTAGCAATTGTTCAAAATACAATTCGTTCCAAACACCGTCTTGCCTTGTCTATTAATTTTAATAGTGTATGGCACTTTTGTACACCAATCGCTTCACCTCACTAACCAAAAAAATCTAGTGTCCCGAGTAAGTCCCGATTTCTTGGTGGCCAAACCACTGGACCACCACGTCCTATGACCAGATGGAATTTGAGGGTTGCGTGAAACACGCAGCCGTAATGATTCGAAATAATGCGGTTCACGGTAGAGGCGTCGAGCTGCTTGCGCATCGTAACCCGAAATCGCGTAAAATTGCACCATGGCAACAAACTCCAGGTCCAGCTCCAGGTCTTAAAAACTATGATTTATTTACAAGACAGTGATAATCTCGATGCGCGGGGCGAGGAGCGCGGGGTGCGCGGGGCTGTGCGGGGCGCGTGCGGCGGGAGCCTTGCACATTGCCAATCAAAAAGCGCTTGCGGGCGGAGTTTCACCTAGCATTGGCTTATTAGTATGAGTCCACGTGGACTACGATTACGCAATTTGTTGAAATAATTCAAAATTAATAATTGTGTCGCGGTCGTCGGTCTCTTTGAATGAAAGTACGTACTTACTAATGGTTCTCATCATGTTTTCTCTAAAGCACGAATTGATTCCAGTTGATAAGAAAAAGTAATTTTATCTACACAAATCGATAGTGTTTCATGCACCCTATCACCCCTCCACGGGATTAAAACGATATATATATACTAGTGGAAGTAGGTGGTCGTAATAACAATCCAGGTTATTGGATGTATAACAATATATATATATAGTCGTGGACAACTAATCAGGGACATTCAAGATCGTGAAGGGCTATGACCGGTTATGTACATATAAAAATAAAAACCTACAGATGAGAGCAGTACTCCATGCAGGGTCGGACTTGAGCTTTGTACAAAATTTAAAAGCTGTTCCTTCGTGAAGTACCGTCTCACCTTATTAAGGATACTGAGCTTCTTAGCAGAGGCCTTAGCTTTAGACTCGATGGATCGATCGAAATTCAGGTCGCAAGATATATTAAGACCAAATAAGTCTAGGTGACTGGATATGGGTACAGATACATCACAAAATGTGGGAGTCCGATAGAACGGGGTCTGTTTGGCGGAAAAAAGACATGCCTGTGTTTTTGTGGCGTTGACATCAACCCTGTTTACGATACCCCAATCAGATATGACCTGGAGGGTCGAGTTCATCCGTCCTACCATACTCTCTCTGAGAGAATCGGTTGTGCTCCTACTAGCCCGTGGATCAGACATGTAACTCTCTGATACTGTGCTGTCATCTACGTACCCATAAACACCGGGTAAAAGCAGGTCGTTTACATGCAGCAAAAAGAGTGTAGCAGAGAGAACAGATCCTCGACATTTATGGTCTTGAGATCGGAAGAGCAGCCATCGATGACCACTCTAATAGACCACCCACTCAGGAAATCTGAAATCCAGTTGCACAGGCCAGAAGGTAGTCCGTATGATGGAAGCTTGCTGACCAGACTATTATGCCAGACCCTATCGAAAGCCTTCGAGATGTCAAGCGAAACCGCTAAGGTTTCACCATACTTCTCAATTGCTTCGCCCCAGAGGTGAGTGGCAAGCACTAGAAGATCCCCTGTAGATCGATTTCGACGAAAGCCGAATTGGCGATCACACAGAAAATCATTGTTTTCAAGGTGCTTGAGTATTTGGGTGTTCAATACACGCTCCATAATCTTACATAGTATGTAGGTGATTGCGATTGGTCTGTAATTCGATGGGTCTGCACGACTACCCTTCTTCTTGGGTATGGTCTGGACATTTGCAAGCTTCCATGATTCGGGCACACGACACGATATCAGAGAGAGCCAGAATAAGCGTGTTAGTGTAGGGGACAACTCAGGTGCACACGTCTTTAGCACTACTGCCGGGATCTCATCGGGTCCACTGGCCTTACTCACATCTAGTTCACGCAGCACTTTAAGGACCTGTTTTTGGTGTCTGTGGACATCCGACATTTCGGAGCCACAGTGAGGAACCTGTGGTGGAAGTTTGCTGCATGAATCTAGGGAAGAGTTGCTAGCGAAAAGATTCGCGAGTAATTGCGCTTTGTCCTTCGCACTGTGGGCCAGTGAACCATCGGGCGTTTTCAGTGGAGGTAGTGAAGAGCGGCAAAAGTTCACTTCAACCGATTTGGCCAGGGACCAAAAAGCTTTGCTACCCGTAGGGTAGCTAGCAAGTTTGTGGCCGATTCGGGCTATGTGGTTGAAGCGGGCTCTTTTTAATACGTATTTGCATCTTTTGGCGGCTTTATTAAATGCTTTCTTTTTTACGCATGTACCAGACGCCCTAGTACTTCGCGCGTGTGCCCATTCCACGTACGCCGTCAGCTTAAGGGCCACACTAGTGTGGCATTCGATATTGTACCATGGACGGGCTGTATAATGTCTAATAGGAGAATGCGCACATCTATCGCTGGGATGACCGGGGAGGATGCAGCTGTAGATCTCGGGGTGCCGACCGGTCCAGTCTAGGGTCCAGTAGGATACGTGATGCACGTCAATAGCGTGTCAAATGTGGTTAAAAGGTGTCGAGTGTACATGTATGCAGATGACATATGCCTGATTTATGCTTCGAAGGAGATATCAGAGATCCAAAAATATTTACAAGACTTCGAAAGTATTACCAAATGGGCACATGATAATGGGATAATATTAAACTTATTAAAAACCAAATGCATGCATATACACTCGCCATACAACCGACGTGCTAAAACCATTAATAAGGAGAGTAGGTATGGCTATTATAGGGCATACATACGAATGTTTACATAGTAATGAAATGAACTGCCGATGTGATAAACTAAAATATGTAGACACATTTAAATATTTGGGATTAACTATAGATAAAAGTTTTAATTGGAAGCCGCACGTTACTGACATTTGTAATAGGTTAAGATCTATATTAGTGAAGTTCTATCAACTAAATAGTGTATTAAATAAACGCACGTTATTGGTAATATATTACGCACTTTCCGACTCACTGCTTAGTTATGGGCTCATTGTATATGGTCGAACATTTATAACATATTTAAAAGATATTAAGAATTTACAAATAAGACTGCTTAAGTACCTGGTTAGTAAAAAAGTTAAATTAAAATGTAACAAAGATAAATTATTAAATTGAATTTTATAGCATTATTCGCAATGCAAAGCGTTAATAATAGGTCTTTACCTATGAAATTGCCGTTTTGTATGAAAAAATTTAAACGAATTTTTTTCATGATTTTTTTTATTTGTATTAATCGAAGTAATCACCCATGCAATCAATGCATCTTTGCCATCGCAGTGGCAGTTTATTGATGCCCTTCTTAAAGAAATCAGCTGGACGGGAGGCAACAAATTCTTCAAAGGCATTTTGTACTGCCTCTCGGGTATTGAATTTTTTTCCCGCCAAGAAGTTATCCAAATTCTGGAAAAAGTAGTAGTCTGTAGGCGCAAGGTCTGGTGAGTAGGGCGGATGACGGAGAGCTTCCAACCCCAGTTCTTGCAACTTGGAGACCGTCTGCTGTGCAGTATGAGGTCGCGCGTTGTCGTGCAGGAGCAGCGGAGACGAGCGATTGACCAATGCTGGTTGGAGATGCGCCAGCTTCTCCATCATTGTGCTCAGTTCTTCACAGTACACATCTGCAGTAATGCTCACCCCGTTTGGTAAGAAGCTGTGATGAATCACACCGGCGCTAGACCACCAAACAGTGACCATCACTTTTCTAGGGGTAAGTTTTCGTTTAGGGCATTGTTTAGGTGCTGAACCAGGATCCAACCAACTTGCTGAGCGCTTGCGGTTATCAAACAGAATCCATTTTTCATCGCAGGTAACAATGCGGTTCAAAATTCCTTCATTTGTGTGTCTGTTGAGCAGTGCAAGGCACGTCTCGACGCGTACTTCGCGCTGGCGATCATTGAGTTCGTGGGGCACCCATTTGTCAAGCTTTTTTACCTTGCCAATTTGACGCAAATGGACCAATATTGTTTTGACGCTAACGTCGAAAGCTGCTGCTAATTCAGCCGTAGATTGTGTATCATCAGCTTCCACAACCGCCTTTAATTCGTCATTGTCGACCAAAGTCTTCGGACGACCGCGAGGTTCATTTTTCAGGTCGAAATTTCCAGAACGGAAGCGAGCAAACCAATAACAGGTGGTGCGTTGGTTTGTAGTGTTAGCTCCGTAAACGTCGTTGATGTTGCGTGCCGCTTGTGCCGCGTTGCTGCCACGACGGTACTCATATTCCATAATTACTCGAATTTTTAACGTATCCATGATGACGAAAAAGATTGAAATGCGATGAAAATGTAACACTAATCAATAAAGAAATGACTACTTTTGGAAAAAAGAATCCATGTTTTTTAAATAAAATTAATTTGAAATTAGAATTCTTAGCCAAACAAAAATTATTTTGATTTGAAATGGCCAGTACTGCAGAACGGCAATTTCATAGGTAAAGACCTAATATAATCTCAAAAATGGGAAATCTAAATTTGATCTGCCAGCGTGTATCGTTCGTAGCTTAACGCAGAGCGCCTACCCCTGATTGGTAGATGGTGCAGGTTTGAGACCCGCCGGACGATCAAATTTATGATTTCCCCTTTTTGAGATTATATTAACGCTTTGCATTGCGAATAATGCTATATAATTCAATTTAATAATTTGAAAGGTATAATCAATATGATATGATCTTTCACATGCAACTGTGAACATATCAGTCGGCCATGTTTCTAGAAAACAAAGCCGATATATGCTAACACCCTTCCGGAGGTTGTAGGTATTATCATACCTACAACCTCCGGAAGGGTGTTAGCAAGGGAAGCCTAAATTTAATCTGCCAGCGTGTATCATTCGTAGCTTAACGCAGAGCGCCTACTCCGGATTGGTAGATGGTGCAGGTTCGAGACCCGCCGGGCGATCAAATTTATGATTTCCCATTTTTGAGAAAGATAAATTATTTCCAATATGTAAATTTTTACCTGTAAACAAAAAAGTAGAATATTTAATAGGTCTGGAACACTACTACAATGAAAAGTATAAATTAAACGTAAAAAATAATTATAATACAAAAAGTGACTAGAGAGAAAAAGTTAGTTCAACCGCGAGTGACAAACTATTACGGAGAAAGAATGTCAAAATATCTAGTGCCGCAAATATTGAATAAAGTCGACGTATTGAAACAAGAACATAAAATAAGTAAAACTATGTTAAAATCTAAGCTGAAGAACTTGTTGCTCGATGATGATTAGACTGTATTTAACCATATACATACCAAATATACCAAATACCAAAAATAACTATATACCAAAAATAATATATATAATAAATAAAAGAAAAATAAAACAATCAGTATCTGATATCATCGAGGAACAAATCCACAGTGTGTGTCAATAGAAATAAAATTACTGAAACGTTGCATGACTAATTAAGGTTAATTATAAAATTATGATTAAGTAAGGTTAAAAATGTGTAAAACGAGTGCGCCTCGCCTCGTTCTAGTCTCGCCATTAAACGTAAAAGTTTGGCGAGTATATTATAGTGTTAATTGTAAAATTGTTATGTCTGTGTATAAATAAAAAAAAAATACAATACGTAACAGTCACTATATCCCACGGTGTACCCCAAGGCTCTGTTTTAGGTCCAATGATTTTATTTTATTCTCGAATGACTCAATTGGAATGAAAATTGGTCAATTTTATAAGAAAACGTATAACAGATACTACACATTTGTCATTTTTGCTGATGACACATGCGATAGTGCCTGCAAATACTGTTGAGGATTTAGTAGTCAAAATTAATACGGTTTTATTGCTTTCGAAATTGATTCGGTTCAAACAATTTAAAACTTAATGTAAATAAAACAAACTGTGTACTTTTTCAGTCTACTGTTCGCAACAATACCAGGCTTCCTGCGGAGAAAAGATTGATGCAGTATGTTGTATTTGTTACTACTATGCATACAGTTAGTGAATAAAGACAGTCGCATTCACGCAGTGGCAAAGCACACACGTTTTTAATTTCTTAAACATCGCTCCAATCTAAAATCGACCCTAATACACACCACATATGGTCTAAAACGAGCCGGATACATCAGTGCATCGAGCGGCCGGACCCGAGCGTCGCAAACAAAAGGCAGCCGCATTCCTTAGATAAGGAGCGAGTCGATGAGAATAAAAGTGTTATTTTGAACCTAATTAGCAACTTGTTTACGTAATTATACGAATAGAAACGTCGGACATCGTTAGAAACATTTTTATTTGAAGAAACTTAAGTTTGTGAAGTGACTACATATTATTATACAATTGTTTAAAATGTCTACACCTGAACAACTACTCGGAGTTTTAGAAGATATTACTAAATTACTTCAGAAAACGCAAATAAACTTGAATAAGTGCCCAAAACAAAGGTTGACGCGCGGATACATAGAAGCACGAATAAAATGCATACAAGAGTATTGGAATAATTTCACCGCAGCGCACCAAGACTTAATTAAATGTACAACGCGTGAAAGTAGACAAGATATAAGTTATTTTGTGAACGAAAATTATTTTTTATGTGAAGATCTTTACTTAATTATGCTAGCGGACCTCAACGACTTACTGCTAACGTCGTCAAATACTTCAGCGCCGACTTCTAGTCCAAATCAAAGTGAGTTGTTTACGTCACAACTTCGACTTCCGAAAATTTAACTGCCGAAATTTATGGGACATTACGAAGAATGGGCAACTTTTCACGATTTGTTTGTATCGTTAGTTCACAAAAATACTTCATTAAGCGATGTCCAAAAGTTGCATTACTTAAAGTCCAGCATTGGCGGCGAAGCGCAAGCATTATTGAAATATATACAAATTACTGATAGTAATTATTCTCAAGCCTGGTCAGTGTTGCAACAAAGATACGGAAATAAACGACTTATCGTGAATGCCGTTCTCAAACGTTTATTTAACCAAAGAAAAATTAACACACAGAGTTCAACTCAGATACAATCTTTGTTAGACACAACTAATGAGTGCCTTAACAACTTAAACAACATGTCTATTAATACCGAGTCTTGGGATCCTTTGATAATATTTCTCGTCGTGCAGAAATTGGACCAAGATACTCATAAAGACTGGGAAGAATATTCATACGAAGATGATTCTAAAGAGTTACCTACCTGGGTTACTTTGAAGAAATTTCTTGAATCAAAGTTCCGCACCCTTGAGCTCGTATCACCTGGCACCGCTGCACCTGTAAGAGAGAAACCTAAAGAGAGAACATTCGCTGCTATAGCTACTACCACCACTGAAAAAACGTGTGTAAAATGCGAAGATAATCATACGTTGTGTCACTGCAAACAATTCACAGAGATGAACGTCAAAGACAGAAACGAGTACGTGAAGGAAAAGCGATTATGCTTCAATTGTTTGTTACCAGGACATTCGGTATTCAAGTGCCGAGTGCCATTAAATTGCCGAGTTTGTAACAAGCGCCATCATTCTTTACTTCACGAAAAGAAAGAAAACATTTACAATGCTCAACAAGATACACAAGACACTACTGCAACCAATTCCGATGTGTCTGTCAATCATGCTATCGAAGACAAGAGTGAGACAACATTAACAATGACGGCACATTGTAATAACAGACAAGGAACAGCACTTTTAGCAACCGCAATGGTGACAGTTAAGAGCAAGGAAGGACACACCATTGTTTTAAGAGCACTCATAGATCAAGTATCAGAAGCCTGCTTTATAAGTGAGAAGGCAGCTCAGCTTCTAAAACTTAAAAGACAACCAATAAGAGGTACCGTGATTGGAGTAGCATCTACGAAAACAGATGTCAAGCAAGTGGTTGAGCTACAGGTCTTATCTAGAAGAGAGAACTACTTATGTCTTAACATACAGGCCTATGTGATGAGTAAACAGCTGACCACTAAAATACCACAACACACCATCACTATAAACAATGATTTACGACACCTTGAAGGGTTAGACCTAGCTGATCCGAGTTACTATATACAGGGGTCTATCGATCTTCTACTTGGTGTGAAAGAATATGGAGAAATTATACAGCAAGGGCTAATCAAAGGTCCACCAGGCACACCCTGTGCACAACGAACCAGCCTCGGTTGGATACTTTTTGGAGAGATACAAAACAAACACAATGACACGTCTATGCTTGTCATGCACCATCGAGTAGATGTAAAAGATATGTTGAATACACCCTGCGAGATAGACACGGAAAGCAAAAGAAAATATACAGAGGAAGAGCAACAATACGAAAATTTATACTAATCAAGACATGCAGAAAATGAGGAAGGAAGATATATAGTTAAACTACCATTCAATGCTCAATATCCCAAGTCACCAGATGGTAATAATAACAAAATTGCAATGCGTAGACTATTACAATTAGAAAGAAGATTGATGGAAGATTATGTTACGCTAAATCACCTGGAAGAAATACCTGTAGAAGACATAAATACAAAGAAGGCAGCATACTTACCTCACCACGCCGTTGTCCGTAGCGACAAAGAAACCACAAGTTCCCGAGTTGTTCATGATGCCTCATGTAAAGGAAAATCACAAACCTTCGCTTTGATGGACTCTTCAATAGTTCGGGCATGGTTGTCTGGCGAGCCATCTGGATGGAAGTCTAGACTTGTTGCAAATAGGGTGGTCAAAACATTGGCAAATGTAAACAGCAACCTATGGTATCACATCCAGTCACAATTGAACCCTGCCCATATAGCTTCGCGAGGCATATCAAGAGCAGAATTGAAGAACTGTAAACCGTGGTGGAAAGGGTCAAGTTGGTTAACTGACAAAGAAATACAATTCACGCGTTTAAATAATGTACAGACACATGAAGAAAAGAAATCAAACATAGAGATAAAGACACATCTAAATATAGATAACATGAAAAAAGACAATTCAAAGATGATACAAATGTTAAATAATTAAGACAACCTAAATGAATTTCTTACATCTATTTGCTACCGTCGAAGATTTTAAATTACAAAAAAGACACACTTAGTGCTCAAGATAAGAGAGGTATGACAACTTAAGATTTAGAACAATCATTTCAAAAATGTATAAAGTTGATACAAGAAAATGAATTTGAAGATGAGATACGAACACTGAAAAAGGTCAATGAAGTAAATAAGACAAGTGCATTGAAACGTTTAAATCCATACTTAGATACAAATAATATTATAGAGTGGGAGGAAGATTGAGACATGCAAACATTAGACTAGAAAGGAAGCACCCTACCATTCTCGGAAATAAAATAGAATTGATCAAGTTATTTTTCAAAATGCACACGCAGAAACACTTCATAGAGGGATACAAATAATGTTGGCCTACATAACATCGAGATGCTGGATAATTTGAGCGAAAGACGTTGTAAAACAATGATAAGAATCTCCAATTGTAGTACCGTCTCTATCTATCTATCTACCGTATTCTAGTCTAAATGATATACAAGTAACTTACCTTTAACTTACCTTTCGCTGGCAACACGTACAGAAGCTCCTGAGAGATTTCTGGAAACGGTGGCAGAATAAATATTTATCTCGCTTGCAGCAAAGACCTAAATAGCTGAAAAGAGAAAAAGAATTAGAAAAGGGACAAACAGTACTTATAAAAGCAGACAATTTACCTCCTGGCAAATGGCATCTGGGAAGAATTACTGAGAAACACCCAGGCCCAGATGGCCTGACTCGAATATACAATGTGAAGTATAACTAAACTATGCTACTTACCTGTAGATTGTGATACTGTTTCGTAATTACCTGATAATGTGATGTTGATTCGTAATTCATTTAAACAATTCTGTTGATTATTTGCATGTATATTTTGTATTGTAGTAATCTTCTACTGGCCTATCAATACAATTTCTTATGTTTACGTTTTAAAAGGACTTAGTAGTCCTTTGGGGGCCGGTATGTTGTATTTGTTACTACTACTATGCATACAGTTAGTGAATAAAGACAGTCGCATTCACGCAGTGGCAAAGCACACACGTTTTTAATTTCTTAAACATCGCTCCAATCTAAAATCGACCCTAATACACACCACACAGTAGATAAAGTAACATTTTGGGAGTACACATTGATGCATATCTATACTGGAAAGAAGAGGTTTTATCTATTACTAAGGCTGTTAATTCTGCATGTTACGCCATCCGAGTTTAAGAGAAGAACTCACTCTGCCTCAACTTCATATATTTTTCTCTGGTTGAATCAAACCTGAGGTATAGTACTAAATTATGGGGTAATAGTTATAATTACAATATCCAATCAGTACTTGTTGTCCAAAAAAGAGCTACAAGGACGATGCTTCGTATAAAACAGAGGGAGTCAATGCAGAGAGCACTTTATTAAATTAGAAATTTTGACGGCACCATGTCTAGATATTCTTGTATTGTTGACTAGTTTTGTTAAAAATTTGCACAAATACGAGACTGGTGAGAAAAAGCTGAGAGAGAGTACTCGTAGGAAAGACATAACCTCTACAATTCAACCTAAATTGAATGTAGTTCAGCAGTTCCAGAGTACAAGCTGTAATCTTATATAACAAACTGCCAAAAGAATTTAAAATGATAAACAGAGTTAACTTACTTAAAAACAAATTGAAGAAAGCCTATTATAGTATTAATGAGTTATAGTTTTTGTTATTTTGTATTTTAGATATTTAACAACAATTTTTTCAACACAATGAAAATTGTTAAGAAATAAATGACTTATGACTAGTGTCCGACCGAAGCTTCGGCTTCGGCCACCTTCGGCCAAATCTTCGGCTTCGGCCAAAAATTTGCCGAAGGTTTGGCCGAAGCCGAAGGTTTGCTAGTTGTCAAAATTTGAAATTTACTGAACGATGCTAGAGCGAGATGGAGAGTGTGCAGAGCAGCAGAGTTTCGCCGCGCCGCCGCACCGGACCAAACGAATCGCAGTTAGTAAACTAAACGAGTCAAAAAAAGTTAGAGAGCGCGTCTTAAAATTCTAATAAGTGTTTTGTTTTTAAATATTTCATATTTGTTATTACAAATTATTTTATTTATTACTGTGAGTAGTGCCTGTGGTGATAGGTTCATTATTGTGAGGCACTCTAAGAATCAAAAAACCGTAAGTATTGTCTGGTTAAAAATATTTTATGTTTTCTAACGTTAGGTAGGAAACTAAATGGAAACAATGTTGGTAGGTTTTTTTATGCAATTTTTAGATAAAAAGACATGTGAAGATTGTTTACTTTGGAGTTAACTACCTAAACCGATAGGATATAGGCGCATCCGCGTTGCAGAGTCCTACTGCGAGTACGGGGCGGTCGGCTCGGCTCGGTCGGTAATTGTTACCAAAAATGTTTAACTTAATTATCCTAAGAAATTACTTATAAGTATTTAATTTTCTCAAAAATTCCAAAAAATTATATGTAAAAAATAGATATTGAAAAAGCGTTAAACTTTGCTCAATTATTTTATCGAAATATTAAATATTTAATAAATATATAAATAAATATTTAATTAACATTGTATATTTTAAACTTTTATTATAGACAATATTTTATTACCTACTTGTATATGTTGGTCACTCGGCTCGTTATTGGGCTAAATCTCTAAAGCTCTCACAATATGTATCTAGTATATTCTGAGATCAAAGTAACTATCGTAATTCTCAAGGTCAATGACACCTTCGGCTTCGGCCGAAGGTTTTGGTGAATACCGATTAATCGGCTTCGGCTTCGGCCAGAATTGCACCTTCGGTCGGACACTACTTATGACCTATTATTCCATGCGAAAATTATTATATACAGGCTTACAGGTTAAGTCGACCTAGATCCTTTAAGAGGTTGTAGTTTCTATAATTTCTGACTGATTTGTCTATAAAACACCATACCCCAAACTTAACTGTTTTCAAAATACTGGACTTTGAAGGTTTTTTGAGATAAAATCGGTTTTATGACTATTGGCCTATATTTTTTTGAGGGTTTTGCCTCTAACTGCGTGTGTTTGCAATTTTTGTGTAGTAGATAAGTTGTTTTATTATTCTCAACACTAAAATAGCAGTTCACTGAACTGACTGGGTCGTAGTAGACGATTGATAGTTATAAATTGAAATAAATTCGTCAAAAAATATTTTTTCTTTCTGAAATAATAAAAGAAAAGTCTATGACAGTTATGCTGCAGATGTGCTTAAAAATATCTACATTTCATCAGCTATCCAACAAGGTATAACAAGCTAGGTTATTATCAGAATTCTTAGTAAAAAAACTTCGATGAAAGGCTCTCGGGTAGTAGTAAAGATAACAGTACTAATTTATCACGGGTCAGAAAACAAAATAAAACAATCCAAATAGGTACAAAATGACATCTATTACTGCTATTTTTACAGAAAGTCATGATTCATGTTCCACATGGCCGCCTCTGTTTCGCACACATATTCTCATTCTGTGTCTTAATCCACTCTTTACTACACCAGTTGTTAAACCCCTTCTTATTTCATTTGCCGCATCGATTATTCTCTGTCTCAAAACATCAACAGATGTGATTGGATTAGGTTCGTTGTACACCAAACTCTTCATGTGTCCCCACACATAAAAATCCATGGGGGTCAGGTCTGGACTTCTAGCTGGCCACGGTATGGGTCCACCTCTTCCGATCCACTTATTAGGATAATTAGTGTCTAGCCATTCTCTGACACTTCTCCTGTAGTGTGCAGGACAACCGTCATGTTGAAACCACATATCACGAATGAGATAGAGTGGTACGTCGTCTAGTAAGTCGGATAAATCTTCTCTTAAAAAGTTTTCATAATGTTCTCCATTTAAATTGTCGGGAAGAAAGTAAGGCCCAATCAAATGGTTTGATATGATTCCCATCCATACATTCAAACTGAATCGTCTTTGTGATGCCTTTGGCCACTTCTTATTGGGATTTCTTTGAACTTTTGGGGCCCAATAATGAACATTGTGGTAATTGGTTATGCCGTCTTTATCAAATTTGGACTCGTCTGTCCACAAGATCTTTTTAAAAAATGATGGATCTTCTAAATCTGCATTGAGCATGAATCTGCAGAAATCCAACCTCCTCACAGGATCTCCTTCTTCGATGGTGTGTACCGGCGTGTAATGATAAGGATAGAGGCCGGCAGTATTCACCGTAAACCATACTTTCCACTGCGAGAGTCCAAGTTCTCGGGCAACAATATTGGTCGAAGTAGTTGGATCCAATCTAAACCGTCGAACTATTTCATTGTCTTGCTCTTCATCATCATCATTGACACGTGGTCTACCCAAGTCTGTTCGTCGCCTCGAAACAGAGCCAGTCTCTCGAAGTCGTCGGTAAACTCCGTCAAAGACACTAACATCCGGTACTCGGCGGCCTGGGTAACGTGATATGTATTCATCACGAGCTCGTGCGGATACACAATTGCAGTACCCATAACAAATCAAAATATCAGCATATTCCTCGTTCGTGTAGGTCGTCATCTTCAACAGTTCCAAATCAGAAGCACAAATCAATAGTCCAGTTTGCAAGCACAGTCACGATTTGAAAGAAACAGTCCAGAAATCCAAGCCAAGTCGAATGAAAAACCAAGAGCACTAAGAATCGCATCTACTACAGACGAATCGCGTAAGCAGACTAACCAAACAATAACAACAAAATGGCTGTGGTTTTTTTTTCTCGCTCACACCTAATTACATTGTATGATATCTCGCTTGCACGCACCGCAGTCCCATGAAGAACAATAGGCGCAACAAGTAACGCAAGGAAACACGTTATCTTTACTACTACTACTACCCGAGAGCCTTTCATCGAAGTTTTTTTCTAAGAATTATAATAATACCCTAGCTTGTTATACCTTGTTGGATAGCTGATGAAATGTAGATATTTTTAAGCACATCTGCAGCATAACTGTCATAGACTTTTTTTTTATTATTACAGAAAGAAAAATTATTTTGTACGAATTTATTTCAATTTATAACTATCAATCGTCTACTACGACCCAGTCAGTTCAGTGAACTGCTATTTTAGTGTTGAGAATAATAAAGCAACTTATCTACTACACAAAATCGGAAACACAAATAAATTAGAGGCAAAAAACCCAAAAAAATATAGGCCAATAGATGTAAAACCGTTTTTTTTTCAAAAAAGCTTCAAAGTCCAATATCTTGAAAACGGTTAAGTTTGGGGTACGGTGTTTCATAGACAAATCAGTCGGGAATTATGGAAACTATCACCTCTTAAAGGATCTAGGTCGACTTAACCTGTAACCCTGTATATAGAGAATGATTTCTTATCATTACGCGACCGTGCTAAAATGTCCAGGCTATTTATGCCAATAGCTAACTTAAATGACGAACTACTCAATGAATAGCAATGTAGATGGAATACCTCAATCGGTCGTCATCTTCACGCGATTGTTTCCGTACGTAGACCGGACACGGCAATTTTGAAAGGTTAGTTTCAAATTAGTATCTTCACCAATCTGTCTGTCCTCAACTTCCGCTTCAAAATGAGCGTGATATTATGTTAAATAGCTTGATAAAAATATCTGGAGTAGTTTATTATACGGATCTTGTACAAGGAACAATTTCCGTGCGTTTAAGCGCTTTTGCCATATCAAATATTGGAATAAAATATAACAGCACACTTAGGACCATTAAATTGATCCTCGGTGCTTTTGCAATTCTCTCGTTTGAAGAGGCTATAACCTCTTTATGTCATTATATCTCCCGCTTTGCTCTGGACGGAAGTGGAACTATTCATTTTCATATCCTTATTTCTTTCTGATTAAATTCGTTGCGGCATCCAAGACAGTTGTCGCGATTCCCCGGGACATGCCTGAGCCTCACCGCTCAGTGTCATGTCATTGCTTCGTGCCACTGGCGATCCTGGCTTACAGGTGTTGCAGTGGTGGGTAAGAGGGACTAGTTCCTTACACCAGTATGTACGCGAAGGTGTCTAATTAAAGTGCTCTTTAGACTGAAACATTTCTGGCACAAGTCACATTTATGGGGCCGTTCACCAGTGTGTATGCGAAGGTGAACATTCAAATTTCCCTGTCGTGTGAAAGATTTCTGGCACACATCACATTTATAAGGTCGAACACCAGTGTGTACGCGAAGGTGATTGATTAAATTGCTCCTCGCACTGAAACATTTTTGGCACACCTCACATGTATGAGACCTTACAGTAGTATGTTGACGAAGGTGATCATTTAAAGTTTTCTTTGAACTGAAACATTTCTGGCACACCTCACATTTATGAGACCTTACATCAGAATGTAGACCAAGGTGAACATTTAAAGTGCTCTTTAGACTGAAACATTTCTGGCACACATCACATTTATGGGGTCGTTCACCAGTGTGTACGCGAAGGTGCACATTTAAATTGTATTTTCGACTGAAATACTTCTGGCACACGTCACATTTGTAGGGCCCTACACCAGTATGTACGCCAAGGTGATAAATTAAACTTCTCTTCTGACTGAAACATTTTTGGCACACTTCACATTTATAAGGACGTACACCAGTATGTACGACAAGGTGTTTATCTAAATTACCCTTAAGACTAAAAGATTTCTGGCACACCTCACATTTATGAGGCCGTACACCAGTATGTACGCGTAGGTGTCTATCTAAATGACCCTGGAAAGAGAAACATTTCCGGCACACGTCGCACTCATGCGGCCGTGTACCAGAATGTACGCGCAGGTGTTGTACTAAAGTTATCTTTTCGCTGAAACACTTCTGGCACACGTCACATTGATAATATTCAGAGCCAGAGAATACTTTGCTCGGAGGCATCTCGTTATGATAAGTCGCATTATGTCGCGTGTTGTCCTCCTGCGTCCCTGAAAAGTATAGCAAATTTTAATTTAATATAAACAAGTTATTTAAATGATACAAAACATTTCAAGAACCGATAAAGTAGTATGTATGCAGAAAATACTAAATAGCAAGCTCCCAAGAATGCAGTATAGCGCACTTGATCTCTCTACGTGACCTCCCCACGGCAAGGGCATAACGAAACATAATCTGTGTCAATATGTATCATCTTGGCTCCCGCTACAGTCAGGTTGTGTGCGACCCCCACACCGCGCACAAAGCCGTTGGACTGTGGAGCCAACGGTCTCGAGATCAAAACCAAGGCGTGCACACCACTGAGCTTTCAAATTCATGTATAAATTAGAAATTAATCATCTCGAAGTTGAAACTGAGAAGGGGAACATCGTGAGGAAATCTCCATGCCAGAGTTCTCCAAACTGTTCGTGATGACATGTGAAGTCTGCCAATCCGCACTAGCATGGTGGACTGTGGCCTGGCCCTCTCGGTGTGAGAGGTGGCTTTTGCCCTGCAGAGCATATATATTATTAGGTTATGTAGATACCCATTACAATCTTTGTAAAAATTGTAATGAATCAAAACGTATCTGAATTAGAGTTTTACGTTTCTGAGTGTTACGACTTGCACGATCTTTATTACTCGCAACCCTTGAGGCGTGCTGTCATGGCATTATGATGGTTCTGTAAGAATATACACTCAACGACACGGCCCAAACATAAACAAACCGAAAATATTGCTATTGCGTATAATATATCGCGTTTAATATTTAATATGCGACTCAACGGTAGTCCGTTACTGGGGCGCATTAAACACTGGTGATGTAAGACTCCATATTCAAATGGTCATCCATTTAATCTTTATTGTTCCCTATTCTAGCTAGCGCAAGGACCCCTCTCGGCGAAACGACGTGTAACGGAGCACTTATTCCTACTTTCTACTAATATTATAAATGCGGTTTTTTATAGATATAGATAGATTCATTTTGATGAAACTTTGTAGTAATATAGAGTACATATCTGAATAACACATATGCTAATATTTATAAAGTTGGACGCGGGTAAAAGCACGGTGCCCAGCTAGTTACCAATAATTCATGGAGCCAGACAGAAGTACTTGTTTGAATGTACAACTTATACAATCCTAAAGCTAATACAAATAATCACAAATCAGTGTAGAGTTGAATAATACCACTAACGTTATAAAGTGTTACAATGAAACTCAACAGCGCCTTATGTGAACCGTAACAGTGGATGGTATGCCTATGACCATTCGCGGCCACGGTGGCGTGCCTCATTATTAAGAAACATTAGAGAACTGCCATTTAGGTATTCTAAGGCTTCTTCTTAACTTCTGACGTGGTTGGTAACAAGTTGCTTTTACATGATAAATGAATTTATAACATTTCTATGTAGGTAACTGATTTTATATACTTGACATTAATATCCTGGGACATTATTCACACACGGCCATCTGATCCCAAACTAAGCAGAGCTTGTACTATGGAAACCAGATCACTGATATCTATACATATAATAAAATCGTAGGAAGGTCAAAACTGTACATTGAATATATTTTTAAATCGATACTTGGGGCGTGATCTATAATCAATAGCGAAGCCAAAAATATAGTTTTTAGAATTTTTGTCTGTTTGTCTGTATGTATGTCCGGGCTAAACTCAAAAAGTACTGCATGGATTTACTTCAAATTTTGCATGAATATTACTAAGAGGTCGGGTCAACATATAGGCTACATATTATCACGCTATCACCTACGGGGGAGGAGCTGTGATCATTTATAAAGTTTAACGCGGGTGAAACCGCGGGCCACAGCTAGTACTACATATACTACTTTTCTTTTGTAAATACATACTTATATAGATAATTTCCCATATCCACAGTAATAATCTAAGAATTAATAAATTAAACATTGTTTCAAAAAAAAATTCAAAATTCAAAAGTCGTTTATTCCGTTAAAATATTACATTTGTGTGGAATCGTCAATTTTTTTTTACCCTACCGTGCAGTGCATGACGTGGCAGCTACTGAGAAACACTGCCAGAAAACTCAGTAGGAATCCTTTTTTAAAAATATATATATTTTAATTTAAATTTATTAATTCTTAAGATTTAAATATGTATTAACTATTGTTTTAATATTTGCATGCCAGTCATCATCATCATCATCATTATATCAGCCGTAAGATGCCCACTGCTGGACAAAAGCCTCTAAAAAAGATCTCCACAATAGCCGGTCCGTGCTACCCGCATCTAGCCACTTCCAGCGACCCGCACTAGATCACCGGTCCATCTTGTAGGGGGCCTGCCCACGCTACGTGTCCCGGTTCGTGGTCTCCACTCGAGAACCTTTCTGCCCCAGAGTGGGCTATGTGCCCCCCACTGCCACTTCAGTGCGGCAATTGTACGAGCTACGTCGGTACTTTGGTTCGTCTGCGGATCTCAGCGTTTCTGATCCAAGCATCGCCCTCTCCATTGGTCTTTGGGTGACCTGGAGCCACGTCTCTGTTCCGTAAGTCATCACTCGCTGCGATAGGTCCACTTTAATAGGTAGAATATGGCTTGTACACGAAATTGTCACCCATATATTATGTAGTTCTGTAAACTATATTCTAAGCGAATAAAATGTCTGAATTCATATTAAGAAGGAGTGCAGAAAACTAATGTTTTTATATAATATGCATAGAAAGTAAATTAATTTAACAAAAATAAATATTACTCAGACAAAAACCTCAATGGTTGAATTTCGACCAAGTGCGTTCTCTTCTCTAGTATAAGTTAAATATACTCACCTTTCTCTGCAGATCTCACATACAGAGATTCACGCCCCTGGGTTTGCCTATCTGTTAACAGTTCTGGCGCAGACCAAGTCATATCGTCAGACTCGGGTTGTGACAGATCATGATCCGATTGAGTAGATTGCGGGACTGATTGTGTCTGATTAATGTGCGGCCGCGTATCGACCTGCTCTACATGTGCATCTGCTAAAGGATTTGATTCAGGATACGGCACTGTAAAATGGAAAAAATTACGCTAAAATTTAAAATTATTCAATACTTAAACCCTTATAAAACTGCAAAAACACGTTGCAAACAGTAGGAAATTAGAAAATATTTTCATCTTTAATTGGCATGCGCAAACCTTTCAATGTTTACTGCCCATGAAATTAGTCTACATAATATATTTTAATACACAATCATAGTGATGCTAAGCGGATAACACTTCTTTACGCACGCTTGACTTGGAGAGAAAGCTGGGAAATACGTGATGAGACCGTTACGAAAAGTGGAATCGGGCGAGGCGAACGGAAGTCAGGAGGAAGATATAACGTTATCTTTCTCTCATAGACAGTTACATTTCGTATATCTAAGTTTTACTTCAGTCGTGTGCTCTAAAGTGTCTGTGCACACTCGTTTTTTTTAATAACTGCATCGCCTGCTATGCCGCTGACAAATTATGATGGTAAAATACTGACCTTCATTGAGCGCTACTACATCTTCCAAATCCCAGTCTCCGGACAGAGAGAACTCCTCTCTCGCATCGTCACTCTCTTCAAGGAGCGGTTCCTGCTTCACTTCAGTAGAGCTCGTGCAAGCTATAATTGAAAATCAAACGAAGTTACTTTGTGAAGTTCGATGTCAATTATGCGAATAGCTTCATTCGACGCCATTTATGTTACATGTTGTATTAGCGTTCCCCAGCTTATACCTTGCACGGATTTTTAAAGGGTTTAAGTTTTTTTAATAATATATTTATTTTAAAATGTGGGTAGACGTCAGTTAATGTCACTTACCTCTACCGACTTTTCCTAAACGACCGAGTGTGAATATTAAATCGTTTCGTTTACAGTATTTTAGACACATTTTATTAAGGGTAGGGTGCTCTTGTATTATAAAAGAACATATTGAACATATTTATATATAATATATAAAATACTCGCGTCACAATGTTAGTTACCTTACTCCTCCGAAACGGCTTTACTGATTTTTACCAAATTTTATATGCATATTCAGTAGGTCTGAGAATCGGCTACTATTTACTTTTCATACCCCTAAGTGATAAGGGTTGTTAACAGTTAACATTTTTTTTTAATTTTTGGACAAATTTTTTTGTTTTTATTTTTCTATCATGTTGCATTAAATATACATTATCAATCAATATACAAAAGGGTAAAAATCTAGGGTTGTACCCTAGATTTTTACCCATTTATCACCAACCCCTATTTTTTAATAGCCATTTTAGTAATTTAATTTTTTGTTGTAAATGGTTTTCACTCCCAAAACTACTTTAACGCGGGTGAAACCGCGGGGCATAGTTAGTATTATATAATATTGACTGATTCAGTATATGATTGATATTACTTATTTATTGGGCTCATTTAATAGTTAAATATTTGAGATACAATAGTTTATCTTTGACATCTTAATTTTTACTAAGTCAAAGTCAAAGTCAAAGTAACTTTATTCCGTAAAAATTTTACATTTATGTGGAATCGTCATATTTTTTTACCCTACCGTGCAGTGCATGACGTGGCAGCTACTGAGAAACACTGCCAGAAAACTCAGTAGGAATCCTTTTTTAAAATAAAATATACTTAAGATTAATTACAATCATGTGTGTTGACTCAGAACAACTCCATCCCAAGCACTTTTATCACTTAAATAATCAGAAATTTTGTAATATGCCCTGCTACACAATTTGGCTTTAATAATTCTTTATAACTTATTCGTAGACAATTCTCTAATATCATTGGGAAGTTTGTTATAAAATCTTATACATTGCCCCATAAAAGAGTTACTTATTTTGTGGAGACGGGTAGTATGCAGTATGAGATTATTCTTATATCTAGTATTTACATTATGTGTATCGCTCCTTTTACAGAAGGAATCGATATTTTTATGCACATATAGTAAGTTTTCATATATATACTGAGATGGTACAGTTAGAATGTTGACCTCTTTGAATTTTTCTCTTAGAGACACTCTCGGGCCAAGATTATAGATAGCTCTTACAGCTCTTTTTTGCAATATAAATATGGTGTTAATGTCAGCAGAGCTACCCCAGAGAAGAATTCCATAGGACATTACACTATGAAAAAAACTGAAATAAACCATTCTAGCTGTGTCAACATCAGTCAGCCGTCTAATAGTTTTCACTGCATATGCTGCAGAACTTAATTTGCCGGACAGTTTTTCTATTTGTGGGCTCCATTGTAGCTTTGAATCAATAGTGATACCCAAGAACACTGTTGATTCAACAGGGTCCAACCTAGCTCCATTAAGTTGTGCATTGGTTGTCGCCTGTTTCACATTCGGTGTCGTGAATTTAATTACTTTATTTTTCTTATCATTAAGCACAAGATTATTGGCATTAAACCAATGAACAACTTTAGAGATTGCATCATTAACATCGTCAAAATTGCTTAATTGTCGGTTTATTTTGAACGTCAGGGAAGTATCATCTGCAAACAACACAATCTCATGCTTATCCCTTACGTAGTAAGGTAAGTCATTTATATAAATTAAAAACAAAAATGGGCCCAGAATTGAGCCCTGTGGGACGCCCATTACCACTGGAGATCCCGGAGATATTTTACCGTTTATTTCGACCTTCTGAATTATATTGCCCAAGTAAGAAGTCAGAAGTTCGAGAGCCTTGTTCCTAATACCGTAGTGGTGTAATTTTCTGACCAGAGTATCATGATGAACGCAATCGAACGCTTTGGACAAATCGCAAAAGATACCTAATGCATCTTGCGAGTCTTCCCACGCCGCGAATATACTTTTTAATAAGTTGACTCCTGCATCTATGGTTGAACAACCCTTTGTGAATCCAAACTGTTTCCGGTGTAGTAAATTATGTATATTAAAGTGTCTGAGCAGCTGGCTAAGCATAAGCTTTTCAAATATTTTACTAAGAGTGGGCAGCACGGAAACAGGTCGAAAATTTGAAGGGTCTGAAGTATCACCAGCTTTAAACAAAGGAATGATTTTACTATACTTCATCAAGTCAGGAAATACACCTGATGCAACACAGCAATTGAACACAATAGCTAAGTGTGGGGCGATTAAAGTAATAATTGATGAAACAGTCTTAACAGATAGACCCCACAGATCCTTTGCGTTTTTCATATTAATACTCTTGAAAGCATTTAAAATATCTTTAGGGCTAACCACCGAAAATTCAAAAACTGTGTCACACGACCCTACGCTTTGCTTGAGTATCTGCTCAGCGGATGTAGAAGAACATGAAAGAGAGTTAGTAAGTATGACTGGAATATTCGAAAAATATTTTTCATACTCAGTCGCAATCTCCAAGTCGCCTTTAATACTATACTATGTAAGTAAAATGCTAGAGTTATGTATACATACGAATTTTAAATAGTTTTATTGTGTTTATAGGGTTTAATAGTGTTTTAATTTATACAATAACAACTAATTAAGTGTAACTAATAACCAATAAATTGTTAAAAACTGTGTTTACAACTAAATATACGAACAAGTAAATATAACAAAAAAGATCGATATAACGACATATTAAAAATAACATATATTAGGTATAGAAATCACTGCAATAACCTAATCAAAAAATTAAAACGAAAATATGAATAAGGTTAAATTACAAAATCAGTTGCTAACAAAATTACGTTGGAAGAACATTAAAACTATAACTGTCACAAACAACCTAACAACTGCAATACTGATTTATAGTGCTACAAACTTATCTGGCCCGGTGGCCAAAAGTAGAACTAACGACGCCAGTTTGAAATGTCAATCGGCCTGTTATTTCATGACGTTCCTGCCATTGATTGTTTGTTGCGCGTATTTATTTTTCTTTATGTGGTTTTTAATTGTGAAAAATGCCGAAAGCTTTAAAAAGTGATGCGAGTAACGTTATATTACAAGTATTCAATTATATGACGGAAGAAAAACGCCTTCAGGCACCAATTATACACTTCAATAAGTTGTATGAACGCGTAGCTGCTGCTACAGGTTAGTGTTATCAGCTTCTGAAAAAATACGAAACTCCCCCTCGCACTTTAAATTAAAATACATGTTTTAAAATATTCAATATTTATTTAATTATTGCTATTTCCTTTGTAGGTGTCCGGGAGCGATTTGTAAGAAAACTTGTGAAAGAAAAAGAGCAGATGCAAAAATTTATAGCAGATCAGAATATTGGTAGATCGAATTCTGAAATCTTATCATTGATTGCAGAAGCTTTTGATAAAATAACAGTCAATGAATGGCAAAACATTGCAATAATGTAAAAAATATTGAAAATGGGTATAGAAAAAGGGATGGATACTTAGACGAGCCTTTCATCATTCATTCAGGTAGTGATAGTGAAAGTGAAAGCAGTGATTCCGATAATGATGATGATGAAATGACTTCTGAATTAAACCATTCCGGTGACATAATAATACCTGAAGTATCTCCGTTAGAGAACACTCAGCATACATTTTATGTAAATGGTCATAATTATTGTATAAAAATATAAATATTTGTAATGACAGTATTTGTTTGCTGAAGTACCATTTACGTTACAATGTGCATATTATTTTTACCCACTTTATTGCAAAAAATAGTTACTAGCAACACTAAATGCGATAACAGCGACGCTGCCAGCGGGCCAGATAAGTTTGTGGCACTGTACTTAATGTAAAATCAACTCCTTTAGTTTCAGTTAACTATATTAACAAATATTTCGCAAACATTGGCAAGAGCTTGGCTAAAAAAAATTCAGCCATCTTTAAACTATTATCAAAACGACATACACTGCTTCCAACGAACTCAATCTAACTCCTTTGTTATGCTGACGATGATGAAGTGAATCATGTTCTAATGAGTAGTAAGTCAGACAGTGCGCCTGGCTGGGATAATATTTCTACCTTATTTCTAAAATATGTAAGAAAGGAGGTTGTTCCCATAATAACACATCTTACTAATCTTTGCTTTGGTAAAGGCATCTTCCCAATAAAACTACCATTTTTTTTTCTTGGTGGAAACCTTTTATAGGTCCCCGCCGTTTGGGGGAGACGACGGGGTATGTGGGAGTCCACAGGGTTACCCACTAAAACCACCACGGCTTGCCATCCGGAACCACCACTGTTGCATCTATGCGTCTCAAAATAGACTCCTCCCGGGGCGTAAAACCCTGTTGCATATTTTATGCATAGGCGACTTGCAGCTGCCACAAATCGCCTCTTCCCAGGCTCACCTCCTTAAGGACAAGGGCGGCCGGAGTCTCCACTCCAACCACCTGTGAACCCGGGGGTGGGCCCTAGAGAGCCATTAGATATGGCCATTATAGAGCCATCCTCCACACTCGCACCGACATTTCTCCGGTGCCAATCTCTCTGCCAGATTAATGGCTTATGCCACCTCACTGGCGCCTCACTCTTCTGCGGGTGGTATCGGCCATCTCTCGTTGCCTCTTTCTGTAGCATTACAGCTTCATAGAAAGAAGCCACTGCCTCCCAGCTTGCATTATCCGTCAGCATAGCCATAATAACAGCTGGCGGAGAAAGATCGCGCCCGATCCAAGCAACCAGGACTCGCCTCTGAGCTTCCCAAGCTGGGCACTCTTGGAGTGTATGCTAGGCTGAGTCCTCGCCACACCCACAGTGATGGCACTGTGTCGTTAGCTCCCTTCCTATACAATTCAGATACTTACCGAAACACCCGTGTCCGGTAAGTATCTGAGTCAATCTGTAGGTCACACTTTGCCTACTTTTCAGCCAGGCATTGAGGCTGGGCAGAACTGCACCAACGGCGCGTTGGCTAGAATTTTGCGGCAGTTCTAGCCACTCCCGCCATATTTCAACGGCATGTCGGTGCGCATTCCGCCGCACTTCAGTCACGTCATTCTGAGCCGAACCGTGACCGGCACGAACATGGATTGCATCATAAACCTCCCTGTCAATGCCAGCCAGAATATCAAATGGTGGAAAACGCGCCAGAACAGTGGCCGCCTCTAAAGATATTGTCCGGTAACCCCGTACGATCCTTATGGCTATCACTCGCTGTAGGCTATTTAGCATAGCCCTGCAGCGTGAGGAGTCCGTCAGGCGATGTGACCAGACGGGCGCCCCATAGAGAGCCATGGATCGCACGACCCCAGCATAGAGGCGGCGGACTTCTTCTCGTGGCCCCCCGAGATTGGGTAGAATCCTTTGAAAGGCCCCAGCCACCTTCCGAACACGAGAGATCAACCGCCTGAACCAATAAAGCTACCTATTGTTACGCCAGGTTGCGAGGTTGGGGATACAGACGATGTATCCAACTTCAGGCCCATATCTGTATTACTCTCTATATCAAAAATAATAAAAAAACTTAGTAACATATGGGTATTAAAATACCTAAAAGATTTCAACCTACTATCGGACTCACAATTTGGTTTTCGTCGTAGAATTTCTGAAGATGCAGTAACTGGGCTAAGTATTTATATAACCGAACAGCTTGACAAAGGTAAAAAATGCATTCTTAGATCTAAAAAAAGCATTTGACACCGTCTCTGTCCCAATCCTTTTAAAAAGCTGGAATGTATCGGAATTTGCGGTGTGTCTCTTGGCCTTTTTAAGGATTATCTCGAAAACCGGAAGCAGAGAGATGGAGTGGGTCAGTACAGTAGTGAAGACGTAAGCAGTAGGGCGTCCCTCAAGGAAGTGTATTGGGCCCTACTTGTTCCTTATTTACGCCAATGACCTTTGTAATATGAATGTTGCAAACGCACAAGTATTTTTTTACGCGGATGATACAGCTGTAGTGTTCACCGGTGATACTAAGCAGAATGTTAAACTTAGTGCTGAAATGGGCTTAGCTAAAATTGCCAAATGGTTAAGTTATTTGCTTTCATTAAACATTAAGAAAACAAATTACATTTGTTGTGTCTGCCAACGTACACAACCAGAGCAGGATTTGAATATCAAAATTCATACATGCAATAGTGGTAGCCTAAAGAGTTGTGACTGTTTAACAATCAACAAAGTACCCCATACTTAGTATCTAGGCATTATTGAGGACCATTAAGCTGAATATTCAGGTCTTTTAGGTACGTCGTTCCCAACTGCCGGTAATTGTTCGGGCCATCAAAAAGATTATCTTAAGATAATTTATAATGCACTAGTCCAGTCAGGTTTTCCTATTATATACCTGTTTGGGGTGATGCTACCAAAACAAAATTTCTGGCTGTGGAAAGAGCACAACGCGCTCTTATCAAGTGCATGTACTTCAAAAATAAGAGATATCCTACGGAAGACTAGTATCGATTTAGTAAATTGCTCTCAGTCAGAAAACTTTAAATAACACACATACTACTAAAAACCCACAGGTCACTTTCTTATGATAAATATATGATATTAAATATCCCTAAGACGAGGACATTGTTTGCGAGTATGCAGTTTAGTAAACAAGTAGCCCTGCTATATAATAAAAATCAATAAATACGTCTACATTTATCCCAAAAATTACTATGACATGACAGTAAAAAAATCATAATGAAATAGATACTAACGCTTACCTACAATGAGACCGAAATACTTCTGAAACCTTGACACATACAAAACACACCCGCACACTTGCATATACACCCGCATACTCACTCACGACGGTCACCATAGCTTAGTTGCAAATGTCAACCAACTATGGAAAAGAGCATACTGGGACTTAAGTTAAAAGATAGAGTCAAAATATAGATATCAGACCCAAATGTAAACTCACAGACATCACAATGATGTGTTTTAGAAGTAAGTAACAACTAAATGACGCGGTTCACAATAGCGTACAAGCTTACAATTACCAAAGAGACACCTATTTTATTTTATTTGTGTGTTATCTACGTATGATTACTACTAGTACTTATTAGACATACCTACATATATTTCATCATCTTCATTAAATTTGTTTGTAATTTCTCAATGTATTCAATTTTGTTTTTTTAATTTTAATTAGAAAAGAACGGGTTTTATCACATCATCATATGTGATGATGTAACCCTCGTCAATACAACAGTAAAAATACAAATTAAAAAGTACTTTCTTAAATAACATAATAAAAGAATCTTACGATCTATTACTAATACCTATACTAACAATTTCGTAGAGCTTCTTGGCTTCCACTGATAACGGAGAAGACAAAATTGTATTACATATCCCAACAGCATTGAGGGAAATATTACTCTCCCTCTCAAGCTTTTTCCTTTCAGCCCCGTTCAGGGCACACTCCACTAAAATATGAAATACATCTTCTCTCATATTACATCTCACACAATTAGGAGAAGGGTAATTAGGGTTATGGGTAAGAACCCATCATATGGATGGATGGACTTGTGAAATGCCCTCAATATTATGTGCCAAAAATAACTTAGCTAGTGCAAATTGCTTTGGCATTTTATCCTTACACGATATATCTATACATATAATAAATCTGTAGAAAAATCATTTTTGTACATCAAAAGGAAATCCAAAAAAATAGCCAGGGTATTAAAGAACAACCAATAGAACCCATTTCCAGCATTTTTAGAATTTTTGTCTGTTTGTCTGTTTATATGTTCGGGTATCACGTAAAATATACGAAAGCAATGTAGATAGCTTTTATACACAACGATTGAGCGTAACTTGAGGTAACATTTAGTTTTTGTTTTATTGCAATCGGTTCAGTCTATCAAAAGATATTAGATTTTAAAGTAATCATGGAGAAAAATAACACACATTTCGGTACTTCAAGATGAACTAATGTTAATAGTTGAACTAAAATGTCCGATAGATGTCATTGTGCATATTATATTTCTTTTGACTCACGGTGTTAAGATTTGCCCGTGTTTGCTGATTGCATGAGTTTTGAATGTTCTGAATTGTTTCGAAATAAGGTCTTGGTTGCCTAGAAGTACGTCGTTGTCCAAAATTGGTTATTAAAAAAATCTGTTTTCTTTGGGCAAATTGAATTATGTAGAAGGTTGGATTTGTTATAATTTAATTTTAAATTATTGATAGTTGATTTTTATTTCGATACATGTCGTTGTGCTTGATAGTTGAATTTTATTTCGATACATGTCGTTGTGCTTTATAGTTGGATTTTATTTCGATAGATGTCGTTGTGCATTGCTTTTGACACGCGGTGTTAAGATTTGCCCGTGTTTGCTAATTGCATGAGTTACGTAGGGCTTTGAATGTTCCGAATTGTTTCGAAATAAGGTCTTGGTTGGCGAAAAGTATGTCGTTGTCCAAAATTGGTTATTAAAATATTCTGTTTTCTTTGGGCAAATTGAATTATGTACAAGGTTGGATTTGTTATAATTTAATTTTAAATTATAAGATCGAAAGTTTGTGCTGTCGGTTCGTTTGTAACGCGAATGTACAGACGATTCGAATTTTAATGAGCCTGTCCGATTGAATGTATTTGAATGTAGTAAATTAACCCAGTCTCTCATAATTTTCTCATCACAAATCTATATACCTACCTATGTAAAAGAGGAAACTGACTGACTGACATATCAACGCACAGCCTGAACGGCTGGGGTTAGACTTGAAATTTTGCCGGTAGGTACTTTTATGACGTATGCATTCACTAAGGAAGGGGTTTTTGGAAATACTTACCCTAAGGGGGTAAAACAGAGAATGAAAGATTATATGAAAATCCGTCATTTTTTTAAGTTAAAGGCATTGAAACTTATATTTAGTAGTTCCGCTAAAAATAAAAATAAATATTTTAGAATTTTTGGAAATTCCACCCAAGGCCGTAAAATAGGGGATGTAAGTTTGTATGAAAAGTGTATAATTTTTTAAGTGAAAAGCATGAAAATTGGTATTTGGCCTTTCCGTTAAAAATAAAAAATATGTATTTCAGGATTTTAGGAATTTCCACCCCTAAGGGCGCATAATAGGGGATGTATGTTGCGTGTGGGTATACCTATAATGGTTCTGAGGAATTTGAAACCACCTAAACTTTGCAATGGCACGAGGCTTCAAGTCAAAACTTTGCATCGTGTTATAGCGTCTACTATTATGCCTGGATCCGCCCAGGGAGAAACAGTGTTCGTGTCACGTATTCCGTTAGTGCCAAATGATCTCCCTTTTCAGTTTAAAATACTGTATTTCCCTATAAAAGTGTGTGTCATGATAACCATCAACAAATCGCAAAGTCAAACTCTCAAGTTAGCTGGAATTGACTTGAGGAAGGCGGGCAGGTTCACGTGGCGTGCTCACGTGTGAGTTCATCCCACAGTCTGATCCATGTAGAGAGAGGACCTACGTCTTTTGCTGAGCGCCGTAAAGTGGATGATATTGAACATCCCACATACCAGGCCGCTTGCCGAGCACGCCATTTATTAGTTGGAGGTCAGCATTGGGATGAAGCTCTAGCGGAAGCATGCGTGAGCGATAGTCCAAATCGCTTGCGACATTTGTTTTCCATCTTATTGACCGGACACTAAACAGTTATGGCAAAAGTACCATGACAAGTTTGCTGAAGATTTTATGAGACATGTACAACTAAATACTGATGGACAAATTACTGACAGGGTACGTGAAAATTGTCACAACAGGTCCTTATTGGCTATTCAAAAGATAGTTATAAGTATACGAGGAAATCCGATCAGTCAGAGGCTGCAAAAATGCACAGGAGTTTTCCAATTTATTGTTAAAAATAGGCGATGGCACATACCCCGTACAAGAAGATGGAAAAGTTACTTTGATTGGTAATCTCTGTTCTTACGTTACATCACAGAATGAGCTAATTTCTTCTGTGTACGGAGATACCACAAACATGGGAAATCAAGCCGATTCTTGGCTATGTCAGCGTGCTATTTTGACTCCCCACAATGACCAAGCTGCGGCAATTAATTTCAAAATATTGAGTCATGCGTCCGGTAATAGTAGAGAATACAGCTCAATAAATACATTTATGGAAGAAGATAACGCCACGCACTACCCGGTAGAATTTTTGGATTCCCTCAGTACACCCGGACTATCAGCCCACAAAATAGTTTTAAAAATTGGTGTACCAATAATTCTCCTCAGAAATTGATGTCCTCCCAAACTTTGTAACGGCACTCGGCTCAAAGTCACAAATCTGCAACATTATCGAAGCTGAAATATTAACAGGTTGCGGCGCCGGTGATATTGTTTTTATTCCAAGGATACCTATAATTCCTAAAAACTTTCTTTTCTCTGTCAAACGAGTGCAATTCCCAGTCAGTCTCTGTTATGCTATGACGGTTAGTAAAGCTCAGGTCCAAATATTATCCGTTGCGGGGGTGGACCTAAGTATTGGATGCTTTTCCCATGGTCAACTATACGTAGCTCTTTCACGCAAAAACAACCCCAATAACGTTTTTGTGTACGCTTCAGATGGTTCCACAGGTAAAATAAAGAAGCACTAAATTAATTAAAAAAATTATTTTTGGTATCCTCCCACAGCGCTTGACACTAAAAAATACATTGTTAAGTTCCGACATCCACGCGAACGAAGTCGCGGGCACAGCTTTTGCCCGCGACTTCGTTCGCGTGGAATAGTGACTTCCGGCAGATTTTTGGTTTTACCCACATAGTTCCCGATCTCGCGGGATCTCTTCAAAAATGAAATGTGGAAGATATTCTAAGGAACTCTTCAAAAATCAACATAATGAGCTCTGCGTTTCAATTGAAGATATGTATACTATACTGCCGATCGAAAAAGGCGAAAATGTTATTTTTCCCTTATTTTCAAAATATTATTTTGATTTGCCATTTCAGAAAAAAATACTGTTTCTCCCTTGACAAATTTTCTATTATTTTACGCTTTAAAGATTATTAAAGTTTCTTACACCAAGACATTTCTGTATACCACGTTTTTAGTTTTGCCATCCTTTGCAAAATTATATAGGTCTTGTGGTTTTGACACTCTTGAGCACGCAACGTAGAGTTGTCCATGGGAGAAACAGTCTTTTTCAAGATGTACCCCCGCAACTTTAAGCGTTTGCCCTTGGGCTTTATTTATGGTCATTGCAAACGCAGTTTTCAGAGGAAACTGAACTCTTTTGAATTGGAATGGCAAATCAGTTGGAATGATGGGAATGCGGGGAATTATTACAGTTTCGCCTTTTGCCATTCCAGTCATAATAAGGGCTTTAATGACATTCCGTCCTAAATAGGTTATCTACTTGTAACCGTGTGCCGTCACATAGCCTTGGTGGATCTAGTTTTCTCATAAGCATCACAGGAACTCCAACTTTCAGCCTCAACTTGTGAGAAGGCACTCCTGATAACTCTAAGGAGTTGAGAAACTCTGTTGGTTAAGATGTCACTTGCTCGGTATCCACGACGTTATCTACTGATAGATACTCGATGACATCTCCCTCTACGTCAGACATAATTTGGTCATTTATCCGGCCTACTATTTGATTTGTTGGCGCCAATATCGCCCTTTCGCATAACCATTCCCGATTTTCGATATTAGCGCGTAAATCCCTATAGACACAATTTTTTAAATTGTATGTGCTATCCACAATTTGGCATAATTCGCTGCTCAGTCGGTAGGCATACGATCCTCGCCGATCTTCAGAAGAGCAGCAGCATACTGCCCGGCTTGACAATCATTATGGAGTAATACTCGCATATTCGTCGACAGTGAAACCTTTTTCACATGTGTCCATAGCACAGATGCTTTTAAACAGGCATTGATTTCATCTGCCGGTGTGCCCTTTGCTATAACCGGCAGGGTCTGCCGGAAGTCACCGGCCAATACAACCACCATTCCTCCCATAATACATACCTTTTTACTATTTATTTACTTTTTTCCGATGAATTAAAACAATAACATGAACCGAACTCGTGTAACGATCGACACCATTGCGCGATCAACAACTCGACATATAGTACTAATAGAATTATCTATACTCCGTTAGAGCATTTTCTTTGTACTAAAAGTTGTATTATATTATATTTTCATACCTTTTACTATTTATTTACATTTTTCCGATGAATTTTCAGTACTTAATTGATGCCGACTCTTGACCAATAGATGGCGCTGTATGTCCGGAATAATTTTTATTTTATTTTATTTTTTGTAATAAAAACTATCCTATGTCCTTTCTCAAGTTCCAAACTATGTTTGTACCAAATTTCACACAAATCGGTTCAGTAGTTTAGGCGTGAAGCAAAGACAGACAGACAGACAGACAGACAGACAGAGTTACTTTCGCATTTATAATATTAGTTTGGATTTTTTTACCTTTTTACTATTTATTTACATTTTTCCGATAAATTTTCAGTACTGAATTGATGCCGACTCTTGACCAATAGATGGCGCTGTATGTCCGGAATAATTTTATTTTTTGTAATTAAACTATCCTATGTCCTTTCTCAAGTTCCAAACTATGTCTGTACCAAATTTCACACAAATCGGTTCAGTAGTTTAGGCATGAAGCAAAGACAGACAGACAGACAGACAGAGTTACTTTCGCATTTATAATATATAAATAAATAAACAAAATAAACAATAAACAATAATATTCTCATCTTTACATTTTTTTTCTTCTATCCCCGATATATTTCCTTCCTCCACTTCTTTTCTTTTAATCGGTTTTAAATGTCTCCTTTCCTCTCTGTCTGGTGTTATTTCATCTAATCTCACGACCACATTTGTCTCTTCCCTGCTTGTTGTTAGTTCTTCTTGAGGTATCTGCAACTCCATCTCCACTAATTCATCAATTATATTACCATCTTCCGAGCTCGAAATAGATTGGACATAATTAATGCTTAGGAAACGCAAAGAGTGTTCGATGTGGGGGTCGAATCATGACCTCTACGGTACAAAGGCCCTACCGGTTTACACTCTGGTCACACACAATTGTAATAACTGCATCACCTGTTCTACATATATCACACGACAACAAAAGTTAGGATAATGAAATACTGACCTTCACTGAGCGCAACTTTTTTATCTTCCAAATCCCAGTCTCCGGACAGAGAGAACTCCTCTCTCGCACCTTCGCTCTCTTCAAGGACCGGCTCCTGCTTCACTTCAGTAGAGCTCGTCCAAACTATAATAATAATAATAATTCTAAACACTAAATTTAAAGAAAATAAAATCTAAACAATTAGATGGGCATGCATATATGTGTGTGTGTGTGTGTGTGTGTGTTCGTGTGTGTGTGTGTGTGTGTGTGTGAGTGCGCGTTACTGGTTTCAACAAGAGTTCCAGTCCTAGATAACCCCTTAATTTGGTCGTAGCTTTATTCCAAGTTAGAGGGTAAATGTTAATAGTCATATTATTCAAACTATAGAGCTTGCCGCTGGTGTAGCTGTACTGGCGGCTTTCTAGCACAGTCCTGTGAGACTTTATCCAAGCTTTTTCTTGGTATAGCAGTCACAGTTGTATGTTATGGTACGTTGTACAGATCTCAGACAGTATGAATATATAGTATCCGGCACGAGTCGTGAGTACAAACTTGATAGATCTTTTAGTGCAATGTGAGGAGGGCAGAAATTGGTTTGTTTGTCAATAGTCGTCTAATATTGGACTGTGAGTGCAATGTACAATGTGTATCCTAAAATACCTATCACTATGTAGTATATAGTGCTACATATAATATGAGTAAGGAATAACATAGGTTTTATTAAAAGTACCTTTAAAACTTCGTTCCGGACTCTCTCTTGCCGCAACATTCATGTTCTGTTCATCCACAGTCACAATTACCAGTGGGGTCCTGATCAGAGTATGAACACTTGATAGGTCGTCTATGAGGCCTTGCTCCAGCTGGAAAAATAGTTGTGTTTCACATTTAAAAATAATATTATTGAGATGTAGTCCCAAACTCTATCCTCAGAAAATTACTCATATAACATTAAATGTAGGTATAGCAGGAGTTTGTTCAAGCATGGATAATAAGACACTGCACGCGCTGCGTTTAAGACAGTCGCCATAGGTGGGGACCATCACCGGACACTGCTCACTAAATAAACACTTCCACACTATTGGCATAACTGACAGCCCTCTGTGCAGAGCGTGCATGGACGCTGAAGAAACGGTCGCGCACGTGCTACTCGAGTGCACAGGCATCACAAAAATCCGGAAGGAAACCCTGGGATCACCAGGAACTCTTACGGAAAACTTGAGAAGTTTAGAAGACCTGATATGCTTCTGAAGGGAGGTGGGCTGGATGGAATGAAGGTATGCATGGCTCACGTACAATGGTCCACATCGGGACTAAGTGCGGAAACCACACCAACAGTCGCCTCGCCACTTCGTTTCCCAGGTTCCAATGCTGTGCAGGACAAATATTTGTGTGACTCACAAAAAGTTGTTTTATGTCTGGTTGTACTTTGGGTCCATTAACACAAGCGGCACAGGGATTCATTGCCCTAGCGAACATTATTAGTTGGGCCCACAAGATTAATTGGGATTTTTCTTCTAATACAGACTTGCAAATTGTTGGTTCATAAATTGTAGAAATATAAAAGAAATATCCTGTGATAACTAACACACTGACATCTGATCCCAAATTAGACAGAGCCTGTACTACGGGAACCAGACAACTGAAACACATACTTGCATACTACATATTTATAAATACAAACTGCATATTATAGATAAATTACACCCAGACCCAGAACAAATAAATATGTCCATCAAACAAAGACTGCATGGGGATCTAACCCACAACCTGTGTTAGCAGTCAGGGTGACTAACCTCTATACCAACAGGCCAGCCTAATACATAGAGATGGCACATTGTAGGATGTGCACTCACAAAAGGCTTACATGACAACAACAAATCTGATTAGCCAAGAGGGCCAATTGCAGATTTTAAGATAAGATAAATAATAATAATAATAACTAGGGATAATGTCACACAGATCATCTTAGCCCCAAACTAAGCAAAGCTTGTACTATGGGTACCAGGCGACGATATACATACTTATATAGATAGATAAATACTTATATACATAGAAAACCTCCATGACTCAGAAATAAATATTCGTGCTCATCACACAAATATTTGCACTTACCGGGATTCGAACCCAGGACCACCAGCTTTGTAGGCAGGAGCACTACCAACTAGGCTATGGTGACCGTCAAATACACTTTATTGCATACCATTTTACAGAACATGATTTATTTTAAATTAATAATATTAAAAACCAGGTATAATTATAGGTTGTATTATCACTTAGTTTTATTTATCATAGAAAAAATAATATTACAACACTCACATGCTTGCCTTCCACCATCTGAATAAATATCTTCTCTGACTGGAAACATCTGATCATGAGTTGGTGACAGTGCTTCAGTCGAGTGTAGCAGATATAACATGCCTGCAGTGGTCTAGCTTCAGTCAGTAACTGGAAATGTCCAATAAGAATATAATTGATATCACACCCTGGAATCCCGGAAGGTCTTCCTGCTAGTGGGCCAACCACACTGAACTACAACAATGCTGCCACCGTAAATAGTTAAACCTGAATCTCTTAATATATAATGTATAGTTATTATTTGTATAACATAATGACCTCAATATTTACAATAATATTTGCTTAGATTAATCATGTATTTTAAATCAACTGACCTATTTGTAAATGTTATTTAGATGGAATTGTTTTGACATAATATACTTTGCATTTAACAGAAGGGTTAGTTGGTGTGTTATCACTTTAACATTGAACTTTTAGAAAGGGGAGTGCTGTTCAAATAAATAGTGATTTACTATTCCTGTTTCATAATTTGGCATGCCTGGTCTGCCCTGCTTTAATATAACATAGTTTTAATTTTTATTGATAACTGTGGACATTTATTGAGTTTAATTATAGATTTACATTCATTTATAAATAACATTATAATAATTAGTAGTTTTAATTTATTTATACTATGTGTATATTTTGACTTAACAAATATTATAAGAAGTGATAATATTGAAAACAAAAGTACAAACCAATAAAACTAAAGCAAATCTGGAATATTATTAAAATATGCCTAAAGTGTAAGAAATTAAAATATGTTCATAAACAAAATTTTACTTCTACCGGCCTAATGAATGCAGTTGGTTAACCTGAGAACACCAGAATAAGTCTAAAGTAGACATGTTCCAGTGTTCTCCGTGCTTGGCTGTTATTTTGAGGTTAAGCAACTCAATCAATAAGGTCAAGATGCCTTGCCTTTTGATACAAGTCCAGATGCCTTTGGTATCTTGTAATTACATAAAAGTTAAAGACTTTAGGATGATTTTTAGGTAAGTAATTATATTTTGTTCACTTTTACTATATGCGACACCTTTGATAGCTACTAGGTTTTGCTCTGACAGATAATTATACCTTTCAAACAATTTCTTATTAAATATTTATATTTAAATGTTCTCTAGGACGAACGAAGGTCCACAACCATGTCATCGCAGTACCTGTGCAATAGCATGGGTGGCCACTATTTTGTTACATCTGTGAGCACTGCTATGTTTGTTGTAGTCATATGATGATTAGTGTGGGTACAAGCTATCACTTAGGGACTAGGCACAGTTCCGCACGTGGGTGGCATTTGTTAGTACTTACCAAATATTCTGTTAGCTTCTCAAATACATGTTGTAGCTCCGTGTTCACAATATTATACATAGTAACGTTATCTGCGAGACATATTCTACATATTGTTTTCTTCATTTTATTTAGAAATTAGGACGACTTAAAGACAAATCCTAAATCTATTGAATTTATGGGTTTTGGACTGTGTGGCCTAGGCACACAATTTCGGCAATGTTAAGCTCCTGATGATAAGTTTGTGAAGATATTCTGGTTGTACTCTGTGATTCTGGAAACCGAACACGAATTTGTTCTATTCTCTTCGAACACAACACAAACAAATACTCTTTGGACAATGTCACAACCAAAGATATTACAATATAACAATATCTTTGGTCACAACGTAGACAGAGAAACCAAGTTAGTTTCTCTGTCTACGGGTCACAACGTAGACAGGTCTACGGGTCACAACAAATAATTATCATGGCATTTCTAAGAATTACCGAGAGACCCGAGAGTATATAAGCGCTATGTTATAACAATTTTCTGAGTCTTGTTTTTTTTTTTATTAATGGCAATCTGCCGTCAATTTCAGCAATTTTGTCAGTGTCATGTAATGGCTACACATGGGATAATGCAGGATTATGTTTTATATTTATAATAGATCCTAAATTGTGCTACGATTTTGATACCTGGAATTTCTGAGAGTCATTTTTTTTTAATTTAAATTAAGTGACAGTCCTTTGATCGAAGTTGTGACGTTCTGTCGGTATTTGTATATAGTAGGTTAAGTTTAATAATTGTTAGGTGGTGGGTAGTTTAAGCTCAATGGCCAATAAACCAGTCTGTCGCGAATCCTAGTCTTTCATTGACGTTACATTGGCGACGAGGATTGTTTTTTCACTTTGTACACGTGTGTGATAACAATGCCGATCTGTAAAATAGAACCATTTAATCTAAATGCGAATATATAAATATATAAAATATCCTGGGACATTATTCACACACGGCCATCTGATCCCAAACTAAGCAGAGCTTGTACTATGGACACCAGATGACTGATATACTACATATACCTACTACTTTTCTTTTGTAAATAGATACTTATATAGATAATCTACACCCAGACTCAGGACAAACAGACATGTTCATGCACACAAATATCTGTCCCGGGTGGGAATCGAACCCACGACCTCCGGCGTGGAAGGCAGGGTATCTACCAACCACGCCAACAGGCCCGTCAAAGGCGAAGCAAAGGCCCGCGTATATTCGTCGCGTTAATCAGTTTATTAAGTTAAACGCTATTAGTGACGATATAAAAGTATCAATGCTAATTACGGTGGTAGGTGAAGAGACATATGCGTTGATGTGTGATCTATGTTCACCGGATTTTCCTGAAAGTAAAACCTACGACGAATTAGTGAAACTGGTAACAGATCATTTAGAACCACAGCGGTCTGAAATTGCCGAGTGCCATGAATTAAGATTACGTCGACAACGCGTCGACGAATCTCTAAAGGAATACCTACAGGCATTGAAGCATTTAGCGGGTACGTGTAACTTCGGAAAGTGCAGTTAGTGTTCGACGCTTCAAGAAAATTTGAGGGACCAGTTTTATAAAATAATAAATAAATAAATAATAAATAAAAAAGGTTTTTATTCACGTAGACTTTAAAAAAGCGCTTGTAAATAGTCAGAACATGTTTGTAGTAATATAGGTAGTTATATACATTAGATATTATTTCTAGTAACATAGATATTTAGGTACATATTGTATGAAAACATTTATAAAGTTTATTTTATTATAGCAATGATATTAAGCTAGCTCGTATCAAGAGATTATGTTTAATTATCTAGTTTAAGTCATATATTTTTACTACATATTGTCAATGGTTCTGTCTATATTAAAGGTATTATTATTATGACGGACCTTGTGTTAATAACGACGGTCGCGCTTTAATGCTACCACTGGATCCAATGCGCCCCAACTGAGAAGACCCAGCGAAACAAACTCAGTGGGTTCATCTACTGCCGGTTTCAACACGACCCAGTTGAGACGGTCCGGCGAAACATACTCAAGCGGGCATGAACACGGGATTTGGTCCAATTAGAGTTATTATTTAGTAGGCAAACACAATATATGCTCGATCGGTTGTCTGAATTATTTTAGATTATATTTAGGTATACAAAAGAAAAACTTCGAAACAATAACATTATTCATTTTGAGACAGAGTCAATAATTTTAAATTAAGTATATGATAGCAATCATTTACAGATAGTTCACGTAACACAGCAGATCAGTCATGTCTATATGGCTACAAGATCTCCAGCGAGCAATGTGCAGGTAGGAAGTGAGAGCCAGACGTCTTTGTCATCGATGTACTCTTTAGTGGTGTAATGACCCCTAGCCATAAGTATACGTTTAATATGTGTTTTAAAACTTGTGTCAGGCAGATCGGTAATTTGAGTAGGAAGCTTGTTATAAAACCTAATACAATTTCCTAAAAATGATTTATTAGCTTTGCTTACTCTAAAGCCTGGCATGGCTAGTTTGTTTTTATTCCTAGTATTTATATTATGCAGTTCACTTTTCTTTTTATATTTATGAATATTTTTTCTAACAAACATTATATTCTGATATATATTTCCGGGCTCGCCAACGACGCCATGCGGTCTAGAATTTTCGCAGAGAAGAAAATTCAATACAAAGAGGCAATCAAGCTGGCGTTAGCGTTGGAAGCGGCGGAGAAGCACGCCGAAGTTAGTGGCACAACAGTGGCGACGGACTCCATGGGGACGACGGGTGGCGCGGCAGTGGCGGCGGGGGACAGCCTGCACCACGCGCGCGCGGGCCTGCTGGCGGTCCGCCAAGTCTCATGCGATCGATAAGTGTCGGTATAAAAATTACACTTGTGATGAGTGCGGTCAAAAGGGTCACCTGAAGGTGATGTGTAAAGTGCGCGGCGTTTCTGGTGGCGGTCGGCAACATTATGTGAGCGATGGTTCGGAGGACGAGTTGTATTGTTGTCAGTTTATAATACAGTTTTTATATATCTCAGAAAACAGTGGTCCTTCGAGCTGGATCACTGTTTGAGTGCCAAGCTCCAGTTGTGCTTCTGGTGGTCTTAGTAGTTAGTCTTCTAATAAAACTATTTTCTGCGATATATAAAAACTGTATTATAAACTGATTCAATGATGTATGTGCCGCGTTGCTTGCGCTGAGTGTTGAGAGCGAATCCCCGCCGCTGTAGCTCGACGGCCGGTTAACGAGGTGGGGGAAGACGTTGAAGGTCAGCGGACCGGTCGAATGCGCGAGCGCAGCGCCGCCTAGTGTGATGACTGGAACATATTCCCCGGGTTGAAGATAACTCTTCAAGATGTTGGCGTGACGGGAAGAGGGCAGATGTTATTGTAGGCCTGAGTTATCGCACCCTTCTTTGTAAGAACACGTAGAGTAGACGCAACATAACCACGATAAGCTGTTGGAAGTTCAGTTGTTTTTTTTTTATACAACTTAGTTGGCAAACAAGCATACGGCCCACCAAATGGTAAGTGGTCCCCGTAGCCTATGAACGCTTGCAACACCAGGGGCATCATTAGCGCTTTGCGGCCCTTTTAGAAACCTTACAACTCCGTTTTTGAAGGGCCCCATTTGTTGTTTTACCAAAAATATAGAGCGCATACCAAAAATTGACTCATTAAAAGTTTTGTATACACAAAATCAATTTCAGTTCTCCATGACATATCATTGTCTATACTAATGTAGGTTTCATGAATTAAGTAAGTCATCTTTATAATTAGTCTGTAACTGTAGTTGCCCTATTTGTCTTAGCTTAAAATTCATAATTCTGGTTTTAGTCAAGTTGATTTTAAGGTTATTCTTATTTAACTAGTTAACTATAGATATTAGGCTTGTGTTAATGTCATTTTCAATATTTTTATAGTTTCCCTTGCTATAAAGCACTGTGCTGACATCAGCAAATAACGACATTTGATGATTGGTGACTAGGGGAAAATCGGTGATGTAGCTAATGAATAATAATGGTCCTAATACAGATCCCTGTGGAACAGCGCATGCGCATAAGGACTACAGTAATAGATGAGTATACAAATTCAGTCTTAGACTTAACGCTCAGTGGACTTATTGGTGACATTTGTTTGCTGTCTTTTAAATAAGATCGTATTAGGTCTAGCACATTGCCTCTGACACCATAACTATATAGTTTTTTAAAGAGAATGTCATGATCTACGAAATGAAATGCCCTAGACATGTCCATATATATTACCGCAACTGGTTTCTTCTTATCCATATTAAGATGTATTTGCTCAAGAAACTTGTATATGGACATCATAAATGTTTTATTTTTTCTAAAGCCCATCTGTTCCTTGCAGAAAATGCCATTGCTTTCTAAATATTTGTACAGACACGGTTAATACCTTTTCAAAAATGTTACGCTACAGTTCTATAATTACTCCTTTTCGTTATAAAGTCTTTTTATGCAATCTTTACTACGGAAACTTTGAGTAATTATGTAAATATACCATTTTGTAATTATTTATTACCCACCGACTTAACTACACTGGTGTGTATATCATCATAACCAGTACTACTTGTGTCCGTGAGGTTATTTATTATCATTACTGTCACTTGGTGTGGTTGGTTCCATAATGATTTATATTAGGGGTGTTTGTCTTCTTGTATGTTTGGTTACAACTATTGTCTTTTGGTTGCGCTAGGTTTACAAAATAATTGTTAAAAGATTTTACTATCAATTTGGGATTCTTATCATTCTCTCTCAGTAATTACTTCAATGCTAGACTTGGGCACAATAGGCTTCGTAGAGTTTATTATATTCCAGGTAGCTTTAGCTTTATTTGTGCTGGTTTTGATATAGTAGCAGTTTTGAGCTTTCTGAGTTAATTTTTATACCTTTTTAGAAAATAATTTGTATTCCACTTCCGTTTCTCTATTTTTTTTTCAGTCTAAGTTGCCACAATAAGTCTTGTCTCTTTTTGGTACATCGTTTAATACCGCCTTTTATTCATTTAGGTCTGGTAATAGTCGAAATTCTACGTTTCATAAAAGGGAAGCATAAGTCATAAAGAGTTTTAAACATGTCAAAAAATAAAGAAAAGCTTTCATTTATATTGTTGTGGTCACCAGAGGTTAATGTGATGTCGGTCATGGACCGTGCGAGGAGATCAGTAAAAGAAAACACTTGTGTCGCACGGCACAGTTTAATTGCACACGCAAGCAAGCGAGTATTCACAAAAGATGGAAGGCGAGAGACACAGGAGAGTTTTGAAAGAAAGAAAGCACAAAAACGGAAGAAGTAGATACGGGAACGTAATATTTTAGCGGTAAAATTGATTAGAGCGACGTGCGCTTCTACGCCCGCGCAGGTAAGGACCCCGCGTTCGCCGACACCGCACCGGTACAGCGATCACTACTAATACGAATAATGAGTGTGTGTGTGTCTGTGGGTGTGTGTCGGTTTGTTTGTCTGTTTGGTGTAGGTTGTAGGGAATAATATAATAATAATCCCTATTTCGGTCTTTTAATCTTCAATGTGTATTCTCTGAGCCCACAAGAGTAACACCAACATCTGCTACCTGCATCGATAACATTATTACAAATTTTGAAGTCGCTGAGAAGTGTTTAGTAAGCGGTGTTCGTTCTGATCATAAATGTCAGATGATCAGACTAAGTAATGTGATAACTGTAGAAAAGCAAATAATCACTTGTAGGCCACTCACAAAATCTAACTTAGGGAAGTTTAGTTCCAACCTAGAGACTAGTTTGTGCCATCTTTCATCTAACTCAAATAACCCTAACGACATGTACTGTATATTATTTAATTGCATTTGTAACGAATTTAATAAAGTTTGTAAAATAAAAAACATTAAAGTTGACAATAAAAATATCAAATTTACTAATTGGGCAACTCAAGGCATTAGACGGAGTAGAGACGTCCTATATGAGTTGTATGACAGAATATCCTATACATCTGATGTCAATTTTAAAAATTATGTTTCTAACTATTCAAAAATTTTCAAAAAAGTTTGCATCCAAGCTAAATGTTTGTATATAAGCGGAAAAATAAAAAACTCCGATAATAAGATAAAATCAGCTTGGCAAATAATAAATACTTAAACGGGTAAAAGAAGATTGAGAGACCAAACAGTGGAACTAAATATTAATGACGAACTTGTTTCAGACAAACTTACCGTTGCCAACATTTTTGCAGAGTTTTTTACAAATATGCCTCTAATTACTACTAAGTGCCTCCCGTCGTCACCGGATGTGGCTGAAATCTTTTTAAAACAATCTATTAAACCAATTGTGCCCAAATTCAGTTTCCGATTTGTTACAAATGCTGATATTTTGAAAGCTTTTAAGAGCATTAAAAAAAAGGGCACAGAGGATTTATGGGGACTGTCTGTAATGGCAATTGAATCAGTTATACAAAACATTGCTTCCATCCTTGCAAACATCTTCAATAGCTGTGTAAGTGATGGCGTCTTTCCAGATCTTATGAAAATCAGTAAGGTAGTACCTGTTTTCAAATCAGGTTGTTCAAATAATGCCACAAATTATCGACCCATCTCTATACTGCCAGCGTTAAGTAAAATATTTAAAAAGCTCATGCTCAGCCAGATATTGTCGCACTTTAACATGAATGGGATATTGCATGATAGGCAGTTTGGGTTTACAAGGGGCCGTTCTACTCAGGATGCGGGGTGTACACTAATGAAGTCTATATTGGAGGCTTGGGAGGGGTCGCAGGATGCGCTGGGAGTTTTCTGCGATCTCTCTAAGGCTTTCGCTTGCGTAGACCACCATACGCTCATTGTAAAACTAAAATACTATGGAATTTCTGGCACATCTCTTGATCTTGTAATGTCCTATTTATCAGGTCGAGAACAACTGGTTTCAATAGACGGGGTAAATTCAACACGACATTCTGTCAAAATGGGGGTGCCCCAAGGATCGATTTTGGGTCCATTTTTATTTCTAGTTTATATCAATGATCTCCCATATCTAGTAGAGAAAGTATCAGACATAATTCTATTTGCTGATGATACGTCACTCATATTTAAAGTGAGTAGGAAAGATAAGGATCTTATAGAACCTAATAAAATTCTCAGCCTCATATCAAATTGGTTTTCGGCAAATATAATGTCGGCATGTAAAATGCCTTATATTGTGGTGAGAAATAAAACATTATTATTATTATTAAATAATCTTCTTTTGAATGCAGGAAAGACCAAATGCATCAAATTCTCATTGCCGAATGTGACTCATATTAAACCAACGGTTGCACTTAACGAGGAAGTTTTAGATCTAGTTCCTTCGACCGTATTTTTGGGAATAACACTGGACTCAAAATTACAATGGGGTCCTCATATTGAAAAATTATCTGCCAAATTAAGTTCAGCTTCATATGCAGTTTGGAAAATCAGACAATTGTCAGACGAACCAACTGCTAGATTAGTATATTTTGCTTATTTCCATAGCATTATGTCCTATGGTATTCTGCTGTGGGGCTCAGCAGCTGACATAAGTGCTATTTTCGTATTACAAAAAAGAGCAGTCCGAGCTATTTATAATCGAGGCAGTCGCGAGTCTCTACGAAGCGTTTTTAAAGAGGTGAATATACTTACTGTTCCATCTGAATACATATATCAGAATATAATGTTTGTGCGGAAAAATTTAGATAAATATAAAAAACGGAGTGACTTGCACAATGTCAATACAAGAAATAAGGACAAACTGGCTATACCAGCCTTTAGAGTTAGCAAAACTAAAAAGTCATTCATGGGAAATTGTACTAGGTTTTATAACAAGCTCCCTATTCATATAACTAAACTACCTGATAATAAGTTTAAGACACACATTAAACGTGAACTTATGGTTAAGGGTTACTACACTACTAAGGATTACATTGAGGATAAAGACATTTGGCGGTCGGCATCTACCTGCACATAGTCCGCTGGAGATCTTATAGCCATATAGACATGAGTATTCTTTTATGTTACATGAACTATCTGTAATAAAACTATCTATTATTTAAATATTCTACGAATTTCAGAACTGGTTGTGTCTCAAAATGATTAATGTTACTTTTATTTTCTTTTCTAATATATTAAACCTAAAATAAATAATTAATCAGACAACCGATCGAGCATATATTGTGTTTGCCTGCTAAATAATTACAGTAAGTGCACCAAATCTCGTGTATATGCCCCATTGAGTATGTTTCGCCGGAGCGTCTCAACTGGGCCGTGTTGAAACCGGTAGTAGAGACACCCGCTGAGTTTGTTTCGCTGGGTCTTCTCAGTTGGGGCGCATTGGATCCGGTGGTAGCATTAAAGCGCGACCGTCGTTATTAACACAAGGTCCGTCATAATAATATCACCATAATATAGACAGAACCATTTCCAATATGTATTACAAATATTAGACTTAAACTAGATAATTAAACTTAAACATAATCTCTTGACAATAACTTGATACGATAAATATCATTGCTGTTATAAAATAAATTTTATTAATGTTTTAATACTATTAATACAATGTGTACCTAAATATCTATGTTAAATAATAATGTATACAACTATAATACTACAAACATGTTCTGACTATTTACAAGCGCTTTTTTGAAGTCTACGTGAAAAAAAACCTTTTTTATTTTATTTTATTTTATTTTATGAGTATTGCATTTCAGTTTGGTCGTAATGTAATTGAAGTAGCCAGTTTTTAATTTTATTTTTGTTTCTCGAAGCGGATGAATGCATATTATTTTATTATATAAGTAGGATGACCTAAAGATTGCTGTCGTCTAGCCGTAGCTGTCCAACACTAATAGGTAATCATACATTTTTGATAACGCGTTTACTATTATAAACATTTGCATTGTAGGGAGTTTGCCTGTGTTGCTTTGTTAGTTTAATTTGGAATACATATAATTGTCTTCTTGTTAAAAGTTCGCAATATCTATGCAGTTGTTTAGTACAAGTGTTTAAAGTTAATAATAATAATAATATCCTGGGACATTATTCACACACGGCCATCTGATCCCAAACTAAGCAGAGCTTGTACTATAGAAACCAGGTAACTGATATACTACATACTACTTTTCTTTTGTAAATACTTACTTATATAGATAATTTACACCCAGACTCAGGACAAACAGTCATGTTCATGCACACAAATATCTGTCCCGGGTGGAAATCGAACCTACGACCTGCGGCGTGCAAGGCAGCGTATCTACCAACCACGCCAACAGGCCCGTCAAGTTCGTTGGTTACTTTCATTAATGACCTTTGAACCCTTTCTAATTGAATCGTGTGGGTTTTTAAGGCAACACCCAAACCCCTACGCAGCATCCAAGAATGGATAGGGCTAAAGCATAATAAATATTACAGAAGAGGAAACTTTGCAGCATGTCTTGAGTTTTTTGAAAACCCAAATAAGCTTCTTAGTGCCACCCGTAACGAGACTTATATGGGGTTCCCAAGTTAGCTTCTCATCTAAGATAACACCTAGGTACTTGACATGTGTGACTTTATTTATAGATAGACAGGAGCAGTTAATACTACTAGGGTAATAACAAATGAATGAGCTTTAATATTAACGTTTTTAAGGTGAGTTTTGGAAAATGTTATGACTGTATGTATTAGGTTTTTTAAAATATTTAGGGTAAGAAGATTGATTCTGAGTCATTGGCTAAGTCGATGGAGGCCATTTTCGGCAATGCGGCACACTCCTTCCCAAGTCTCTCCGTGGAATACTACGACTGTAACGTCAGAATACGTAAATATCTTATTTCCCTCCCTCCTGGATCGCGGAAGCGTTGAGACGTGTGCATAGTGCTACTAGTAATTTAAATTAATACATTTTAATAAAAAGAATAAATTAAAAAAATTGTCAAGTACCAGGCAACCATATACAACGAGAAATGACAGACTGCGGAACGATGACGTCACGCTCCAGGGCACACATACGGCGACAGTGCACAGTGAGTACACCTCACGCGCGGCACACACCCGCAATTACTCACACCTGTGTGCCCCTAACGTAGTGCGTGTTATCTTGTCATCATTTACGCACACATGCACCGAGCGTAGTTTATAAGTTCATTCAACATTGTCAAACCGATACGTTTACGCACTAACTACTCTTTCCGTACCTTGCCGCCTAGTACAATATGGCTCACACGCCAACTGAGAGCTTATCGGACGTCGATACTCGTGAAGACGTTACTCGGACGCAGTCGCTACTTGCTGCACGTCAAAAAAAGCGACGCGACGAAACAATAGTATAACGAGAGAGGACCTTAATGAATTCCGAGACGAGATAAAAAAATATGATCACATTGTTTCAAGCTAGTATGACTTCGTCTTTTAATAAAATTGAGACAAGTATGGATTTTATATACTCAATACTCAATACTTTATTGCGTTCTACAAAGTTTTTATAATAGGTGGTAAGTTATACATTGGTAAGTATCATTTGTAGACCCTGTCGGGCACAGCATAAGTGTAGGAGAGAGGAGGAAGGGCGCATTAATATTTAAATGGATATGTTTTCATCTTTTATGCAGGAATACTTTGTGTTTCTTTAAGTGCTAATGTTGAGTGTGTGTGTGTGTGTCTTTAATATTGTAAATGTGTTTTAAAATATAAAAGTGAAATAGTTTAACTGATAGAATAAAAAACATGTTAATATATATATTATTATTATAATTCTCGTTTTGGATTAATTAATTTATTTGAATTTATCATTGAAAAATTCACTTAAATCGTAATATGTTTTATTTAATAAGAATTGTTCTAATTTGTAATTGAATCTCTTTATTTTGGTTTCGTTTCTTATATTTTCAGGTAACTTATTGTATACTTTTATGGACATAACTAGGGTACTAGAGGCATGCATTTCTAGTTGTGAATTAGGTAGGTTTAGCCTATTTTTGTGTCTAAATGAATATTTCTTTTGAATGTCATCTCTTTTGCTGTAAAAGTCTGGATGTGCACGTACAAAGGAGATACCCTATTTCAGGCCTAACCGTTACATCAATCAGATATGTACCTAAAAATCCGTCTATTTTTCGTAAATCATCCACCGAAATCTAAGCCTTAATTACAATGGCCAAGTGTAGAAAATAGGCAATTTAATATTTTTTGTTTTAAACAGCCTATGTAAACCGCTACACCACTTATTTCATTCTATGTCACTAACTTCACAAACGCTACTAATCCATCTATAGAGCGCACCTTAAAAATATAATCGATTAAATGGAAATCGATACTTTTACAAATAATTAAATAAGACTTCATTGTTCTAGTCTTATTATTTATTTAGGAATAACTATAAATGTGTAATAAGAAAAGTGTCGAATCAAGTATTATAAATGTAAGCTGAATTAAAAAACACTAAAAGCAATAATAATCGATAAAATCGATTGCATCACAGATTACACTAATAAACGTCAAATGTCAATCTGTCAATTGTCATGTCATTCGCTATTCGTATTTTTGCGTATGTTTTTCTGTATTTATAGAGATTTATTTATTATATCATTTGACCTCTGCTCGAATATTGGACTCCGAAATTGATTGCGTCCTGATTGACCCTTGCTTGAACATTGGATATCGTACTCTGCCACCCCTGCTGACCTTTGCTTAAAATCCGGATCTGGTCTGGCATAATGACATCATGATCATGAGCCTGTGCATTGATTGTGGTATAGCAACGGATCGCTGCAACACAATAGGAAGGCGTAGATTGGAAAATGAAGTTATACTTTCAATTGTACAGGAATGGCTCGCGCCTCGAAACGGTTAGTATCCGATATTTATGTAAACAGTGTAATCGCCTATGTTCAGTTGCTTGTTGATGGTTGTATTTTAAATATGAAACCAAAATGTGCATATTCATATTCGAAGATATATAACATCACTAATACAGACAGAACCTGTTAATTGCAACCTATCAATTTCATCTCTCAGAGAGGATGGTGTCCCTGCAGTAGAATCAGAATAAAGCTACTTATATTTAACCAATTGTGCCTCTTAGATAATAGTAATAGTCAAATAATAAATGTTTAACTTCTTCAGGTTAATGAAAATGCCTTTATCTGCCAAGCCTGCTGGTATAATGCCAATGCTGTATCTCGTGATAGAAAAATACCACAAAAGAGTGAACAGACATACACATGACACCAACAAGTGTGTATTCATTGTGGACATTTGCTTCTGAGAAGAGATTGTTGCCACCAACTTAGGACTGGTACAGTGTAAGAATGCAGAATACACAAAGTTATAAAAGAATGGATCCTACCACACACGGTTAGTATATTAATCTTATTTATGGTTTTTAATAACATACTTTCATTTTGACTGCCATCATGGTCTATTGTTTAGGCCATAGTTTTATTGGATTTGTCCATTCATAATCTCAGGAGCAGGAGAGTCTAGAAATGTACCTGGTAAGTGGCAATAGGCTCACCCTTATTATGTAGAACTTAAACATAGGCACAGGTGTAACATTATATCCGTAATGTTACACCTGTGCCTTCAGGGGCATAATCTTGTGTCTATGTTAGTAGAACAATACTTTAGCTTTGTTTTGATAATAAGGGCAATGTGTTTTTGTATGTATAATCATTTAAGTGAATAAGAAAAATGGTTTGATAATTATCAAGCTCCTACATCAGGATTACTCATTCACAAGATTCCTTTAGATCAATCTTTCAAATTGGGCAATAACACATCACATATCTGGTGCCACTGGTTAATGTAGATAAATTATTTTCAGGTGGGTGCTTCAAGTGCTGTCTGTCATTCTTGTTGGGTGCGAGCAAAAAGAGCATCTCAGCATTTCAGTACAGGGCCGTCAACATCTCGTGCATGTTCATCACCTGTTGATGAGCCAGATAGTGAAGACCTTCCTCATGTAGAAGAACCTTCAACAAGGCTAGAACCTAATTCTGCACCAAGGGCACCAACTGTTGGAACTCTTATTGTTTTACCTGACTATTTTAGAGTTGTGGCAACTGAAAGAAGAGGTTTTGTAGAAGGATGTCGCAGACATGAAAGAAACACAGTAACACTTAAAATTATAATTCCAAGCAATTGATGTAGATACAAATAATGTTGGAGAGTTTCTTGAACTAACACATACAAGCACATACCAAATTAAACAGGCCTGTTCTTAGTATGGGGAGCATGTGAGAGAAAATGGCTTATATATCATAGAAGTGTGTAGAGAGGTGGACGGTAACCTACAGCAAGAGCTGTCGACATCAAGCTCAACCTGGATGTAATTGTATTTAAGTTAATTATAAGTTGATTAGTAGTTGGATGTATTTCGTTTACATCCTAGTCGACACTTCACTTATGCCCGGTTCCTTTATTTTACGATCCGTCATTGGACCAACGTTACCATCCGTAATTCAGCTACCGATACTGATGGAAAACTAGTGTTCCACAATGTCCTACCTGCGACGAACATCCGTAGGTTAAACCACCTACGACTCGTTCGGCGATGAACCTCTCGCTCCTCTTCACGATTAGTAATAACAAAACGTCTACGTCAATTATGCAACTAAAATCATTTATTATTCTGTAATATTATGTGAGTAATAGTACAAATTACTGTACTTATAGTTACAGTAATAATTTAATTTGCGTTTTAGGTTTAAAATATTTATAAATCATTAGTATTGAAAATTTGATGTTACGAGTGCATGGTGTGAACAAAACGCGTAACAGGAAAGCGCATGGCGCATGCGTCTGTCGTCTGACATCTGTCCGGAGTATTTAATGGTTTCTAAATAAGTTTTTAAATTGAGTATTTAATCTAAGGTTTGTGGTTATGAAATCTTAAAAGATAGAAAAATAATCAACCCTTTCTAACGGAAAACAAAGCCATGAATTCTCTATCATTTTCAGAGCTAGAGATCACGGAAATCTCCTCAAACACTATGTTAGCTATCAAAATAAAATACAAACGACTGGTAAACCGACCGAATTCGACTAGTAATCAAAGCAGTAACGCCTCGTTATTTTGACAGTTCCGTGACAGTAGAAAATATTTATAGGAACACTTTCGAACGCATCTCCATACAATAAGCTTACTAACGTCCTCCCATCCGTTAGTAACGAGACGTTGGTTATTTGGATAACGACTAGTATTTTTTAGGAACGGTTTTGCGTTACGGCTGGTAGGAATTCTAACTATTCGTAGTAGAAACGATTCGTTTTTGGAATATAGGAACCGGGCGTTAGTGGAAGGAATGCTTGTATCATTGGAAAAACAACAGTTGGTTGCTGTGCCCCACCATGAGCATGATATGGTATCTTGGTTGGGCATGGCACAACGGTAGTCAATTGCCTCCTGCACAATTTTTGGATACAGTGTTATTAAATTATGATAAGCCTAGTGAAGAAGTGGATTAATAAAACCATTACTTACAATTATGTATTTTTATTTTAAAATATTATAATTGCCATTTTAGATTACTGTAATCTGAGATTTTATCAAATACTAAACAAATATATAATAATAAATGAATAAGAAATAAAGAATAATTTTGGTCCCAATGAAATAAAATAAAGAATTTTGGAACAACAAACCCAATGCCATCTCAACCGAAACTAGGTATAGCATGTACTATGGCAACCAGCTAACTGATAAAGATACCTGATTATGTTTCTAAATGCAAATATAAATAAATTACACACAGATACTGAACAAATAACCTAGCTTATTACACGAAACATTTGTCCTGGTTGCGGACCTACAAGACCAACAGTAACAGTATTACAATAATAACAAATGCAAGCCAGTAGTGTTTTAAGCGGGCCTTGTCTAATAAATGTAGTTATCAGTAAGATCAATCATAAATAAGTCTGAAGTCACACTGTAAGCGTTTTTTTATGTAGAAACGTACTTACTTATGTAATGCATGTGCGTTCCAGATTGATAAACATAGCTAACAATGTCTCAAAAATATTATTTGGGTAATTAAATAACACTATCGAGTTATTTAAATACAAAAATATATTAGAGAAATATCCAAATCGGTAAATTCAGGCATTTACTTTAAGGTAAATATAACCTAAAAATTAACAGTAAACGTCTGTTTTTATCAATTTGGCCATTGCTGGGAGACGTGAAAATTTGGCTCGTGAAATCCTTCAAGATGCTCTAATTTATGGCCAAATTCCAGCTCTGTAACGCCAGGCCTGAGTTTCTATGGAGTTTGGGTTTCTCCTTTGCATAGTTCTAAGATGTAGATACTGGGTAATGTGAGGATTTGTTGATCTTGAAAGTGGGGTCTGCAGCTTTCTTGTTGGTCAATATTTGCTATTATTCTAATAAGTTTTTTTTGTAAGACAAATAATGAATGCGCGTCAGTACTGTTGCCCCATAAGATGATACCATACTTTAGCCACGCGTGTGCATATGCGTAATACGTAACTACTGCAGTTTTTACGTCAGTAGTTTTCTTAATTTCACGTAATGCATATGAGAATTTTGACAATTTGGCTCTTATTTTATCGACATGAGGTTTCCAATTAATATGCGAATCTATTTCGACTCCTAATAAGGTGGCCGTGGTGACAACTTCTATTTCATTATTTTTGTAGGAAAACTTTACATTTAATTGTCTTTTTTGTCTAGGGTGAAAGGTTATTATTTTTGTTTTATTAAAGTTAATTTCTAAGTTGTGGGCTGTCATCCAGGTTGTTGTGTCTTCTAATAGGCTTTGTAATTTGTCATTCGGGTTAGAGTTACTATCACATGAAGTAATATATATTATTATAATATTGAGATATCATCTGCAAATAGGATGCTTGGTTCTTTTATATAATCCGGGAGGTCATTAATATATACAAGGAATAGGAAACAGCCTAAAACGCTGCCTTGTGGTATAGATGCTTTTATAACTTTTTTTTTTGACCTAATTAATTCTATTTCTTTTGTTAGTTGGTTGTAAGATTCTATTTCTACTTGTTGCTCACGTTGATTTAAATAGAATACGAACCATTCATGGCATTTTCCTCGGATACCTATGTTATATAATTTTTGTAGTAATATATTAAATTGTACTCGGTCGTAGGCCTTTGTCATGTCCAGTAATAATCCTAATGCATATTTCTTTGAATTTATTATATTGAGAGCTGACTGCATGAACTTATAAACTGCTAATTCTGTGGAACGATTTTTTCTGAAGGCATTTTGAGAGTCATTTAAGACAGATAGATAGATAGATAGATAACACTTTATTGCACCAAATTGAAGCATAACATTATAATATCAGTTTACTTATAGTATAAGGTACAAACGGCGGTCTTATCGCTAATACAGCAATCTCTTCCAGACAATCGTTGGATGAACCAAAGCAATGCAGGGAGATAAAGTGGTAGTTGGCAGTGCATCTACTTATATAAATTTACATATATATATGTACCTACCTAGGTACAAATATTATATATATATACACACAATATATAGATATATACCATAAAATATACATAAATATAAATATATATAGATAGTTCCCTACTTTTTAATATACTATTAATAAATATAAATAATAATTATGAAGACTAAAGAAATTTTTGAGGAAGATGGAAGATCGCGAGCTGTGAACATTAAAGTGATTGATAATGTTTTTTTAAAAGTGTTTTGAAAGCTGATAAAGTTTGCGCGCGTCTGATATACAGAGGGAGTACATTCCACAATCGAGCAGCCTGTACAGTGAAAGATTTGTCGTAGAAATTAGTGGAATGTGTTAAAGAAGGTCATATTCCATACAAAAATGTTATAAACCTCTATAGTTTTGTATTGTCAATAAAAAGAAAGAATAAAAGGTGACGACAAGACAAATGTCGGTTGTGTAAGAAAAAAACGTTTTATTATTTTTTTTTTATAATTCACGCCCTGAAATTAATCTCAACATGGTAGCAGAGGTCCGTGGATTCTTGTACTTCCATACGGGCCAGTTGGTACCATCAAGGTTCCCGATGTGAAATTTCGTAATCTCCGGTTTGGTGGCCATTATTACTTATTTACACAATCGCCAACTTTATTTATGCATAATAATATATTTATTTATTTATCGTAATGCTCTGCTACCATGTACGTGAGCAGAAGCGTAAAAAGTTGGATAAGAAATCAGAGAAATGTACATTAATCGGCTATGATGGTGATGATGGGTATCGTCTTCTTAGTACAGATAAGAATAGACATACATTGATACGTTCGAGAGATGTCGTATTTCAAGAGTTTCCAATTACCCGGACTGACACTGAAGTAAATGTCAGAGCAAATCCTATTGAAGAAAAATCTGAAATAGAGATAACTCTTCGTAGACCGCAGGATCTTGGTGCAAGGGAGGAGAATAGTCGAACGATTCATGATGTAAGGGAGGAAGGAAATGAAACTACTGATATATTTCAAGAGTGTGTACCTCCTGAATCGTTTGAAGATACACATGAGATAGAAAAAAGTATCAATATTCCTAAGCAAACTTTAGAAACAGAAGATCAGCGAGATGAGGTTGTAAATGATCATATTATATTACCAGAGCGTGTAGAAACTACTGATGAAGATGTAATTTTGCAAGATAGTGAAATAGAAAGTCAAGGTAGAATAACTCTTAGAGACAGATCTACATTGCGACCACCTGCAAAACTTAACGACTATGTTATGACTTCTGTAGATGACCTGAATGATTTGTATGAACCTACAACCTACGATGAAGCATTAAAGAGTCAAGACAAGGAGCATTGGGTCAAAGCAATGAAAAGTGAGATCAAATCTTTAGAAGAGAATAAAACCTGGATTCTAACTGATCTACCCAAGGGTCGCAAAGCTATTTCCTGCAAATGGATCTATAAAGTAAAAACAAAGTGCAGATTTGCTCACGAAGCCTCTTAGCAGACCGATAATCCAAACGATATTGGACCGGATAGGCTTACAGTGTATATAGTTTTAAATTTTTATAGACTCTACAAAAAGGGAGGATGTTAAAGAAGGTCATATTCCATACAAAAATGTTACAAACCTCTATAGTTTTGTATTGTCAATAAAAAGAAAGAATAAAAGGTGACGACAAGACAAATGTCGGTTGTGTAAGAAAAAAACGTTTTTTTTTTTTTTTTTTATAATTCACGCCCTGAAATTAATCTCAACAGAATGTGTAGGCAACTGGAGTTCTAGATTCTCTGACGATCTCAAGGACCTAGAATGTGTATCACATAGGAATTGAAACCTAATCTTGAGGTAAAAGGGAGCCGTGGGATTAAATAAAATGCTATAAAGAAGAGAGAGTATATGAGTATTTCGGCGAAGGCGAATGGGTAACCACTCGAGTTTTCTACGAAATTCGGAAACATGATCATATTTGCGGAGCCCAAATATGAACCTTATGCAGAAGTTTTGAAGTCGCTCGAGTTTATCTAGTTTGTCCTCCGTAAGGTCAAGATAGCTGGCGTCAGCATAGTCAAGGATTGGAAGAAGGAGGGATTGAGCTAGTGCAATTTTGGTGGCAATTGGGAGAAAATTACGTAACCTCCTTAAGGATCCTGCTGCGGCATATAATTTGCGACTGGTCTGTTCTATTTGTGGACCCCAAGACAGTGTTCGATCAAAGTATACCCCCAAGTTTTTAACCTTTTCACTGAATGGTATTATTGTACCGTTAAATATTACTCGAGGGGTATGGGTCCAGTCAACTTTGTTGTGCATTCTAGAACTGCCAATCACGATGGCCTGAGTTTTGGAGGGGTTTACTGTGAGACCGTGGTCTGTGCTCCATTTGTTGATTTTCTCCATATCATTGTTAATAATATCAATGCCATCGCTAAGGTGCTGAACCGGTGCCTGAGTGTATATTTGTAAGTCGTCGGCATAAAGGTGGTAGGAAGAAGTTAAGCGAGAGGAAATCGAATTTATAAATATAGTGAAGAGTAGTGGAGATAAAACGCCACCCTGTGGCACGCCAGCACTGGTGTAACACCACGACGAGTAGTTATCGTCAATGCGAATCCGTTGCCGACGGCCAAACAGGTAACTACGAAACCAATCAATTACCATTGGAGATATATTAAGAGAGCGTAGTATGCCAAGTAGAATGTCAAAGTCCACAGTGTTGAATGCGTTGCTAAAATCAAGCAGCGCAAGCACCGTGAACTTTCCACATTCCATGCCTAGTCGAATATCATCCGCAATATTGATAAGAGCGGTGGCTGTACTGTGACCTGGACGAAAACCGGACTGTGAAGGATTAAGTAGGATATTCTTGGAGAGGAATGTACTCAGTTGGTTGTGGACGAGGCGTTCCAGAACTTTGGACAGGAATGGTAGTATGGAGATGGGACGATATTCGGAAAAGGATGAGGGATTCCGTTTTTTAGGTAGTGGGATTATCTGAGCACTTTTCCATGTTGATGGAAAAGTAGCTGTAGAAATTGAAAAATTAAGGAGGTGGGTAAGGACCGGAAGGATTTCGTCGAGGATAGGAAGGACCATATTGCGACTGATACAATCGCTTCCAACGGAATTGGAAGTAATTGATAGTACGCTCTTCTTAACATCACAAGTGGAAAACTGATTAAAGACAAACTGAGAATGATCAGGGGTAGGAATCGATGAAAGGTACCGTAAGGTATTTAATTTGGTTGTCCTATCAAAGTTGGACGAAGTTGAGAAATGACTATTGAGTGAATTTATGTCTAAATTATTGGGAGTGTCAACTTGGCGTGATTTTCCTATCCCTATTGATCTCAAATACTTCCAGACTTTGGCTGGGTCTTCATTTTGTACGGAGCTGTGGATGTGTTGGCGTTGAGCATTCCTACACACCTTATTGCTATGGTTCCTGGCCGAAACGTACTTACTTTTGTTTTCAGCGGATGGATTGGATTTATATTTCGATTTAGCTCCTGCTTTCTTATCAATTGATTTTCGTATGTCCTGTGTGAGCCAAGGCGCTGGAATATGTTTTAGTTTTATGGCTTTTAAAGGTGCGTGTATGTCATAAAGCTGAAGCATGTACATTTCGAACAGATGAACCTTTTCGTCAATAGTTTGCGAAGCAAAGAGTGAAGTCCAGTCAATGTTACCCGCGTCTACTTTTAGATTGGCAACGTTCATTCCACCAAAATTGCGCTGAATAATGATTTTAGGTTTTGCCTTAGGTGGGCGAATTTTATAGGATAAATAAAGAAGGTCGTGATAAGAGAAAGAATCCGCAGAGCACTGGCCGTGTTTGGCCACGTGCTCTTTGGAAGAAACAAAAATAAGATCAAGGAGTGAAGGGGTGCAGTGAGGAAAGTTGTGAGTAGCAGTTAAAGGTAAAAGGGTAAGGTTATTAGACTCAATGAGTGAACGGAGTGCAGAAGAACGTGAATAATTTCTAAGAAGACAGGTGTTGAAGTCACCCATGACTATTGTATGACTGTAAGAAGGAACTAAGTTTGCTAAGAGAGTATCCAATGAGGAGAAGAAGTTGATATGTGACGAAGGACAGTAGTAAACCCCAAGGAGAATTTTTGTGTGATGCAACTTTACTTCCAGAAAAAGATGTTCGCCGGTGTTAGACGGTGGGGGCTGGGCCGACATATTAATAACGCGGAAAGGAATGTGTGGTCGAAGGTATATGGCAACACCACCACCACCGCCGTTTTTCCGGTCATTTCTGATCAATTGAAAACCGGGTAATGAATTAGAAGTAGAGGGCAAGCATGGTTTAAGCCACGATTCGGAAACAAGAATGGCGTTGATGTTCTTACAGTCAAAACTGGCCAGCATGTCGGAATAGTGTGCCGGAATACTCTGTGCATTTATGTGAACAACATTAAAGTTCCTAGGCTCGTCAAAGAACTGAGATATTAAGGTTTCACTTAAAGACGGAATACTGAGAAAACTCACGTCGTCACTACAAGCTGAGACGAAATCTTCAATATCGCTTCCAAAATCAGACATAATAATATATAAATAACTAATATACAATAAATACTATACTATACTATAAAATATACCTAATATTCTATAAAATATTTACTTAATATGCTTTAAATTGAATTAAAATTAATATGTTGTTTCACTTTGGTCCACCCACCAGCTGAGCGTTAAAGTAAAACATTAAAAAAAAAGAAATAGACAAACACAATGTAAAAGAAATAAAAATAACAACTTGATATCGAGGCTAACAGATAAAACACTCAAAACTAACGTAAAAATAATAAAAAAAAGAAATATGATACACAAAATAATAGTCTGGGGAGTATGCATTCCAAGAGATAACCAACTAGTTCATACTTAGACAAAAATAAAAAATAGGTAGTATGCGTTCGGACATTATAGATGCTATAAGATAATCATGGCGAATTTAACCGCTGTATCTTCTTAATTTGTCCACATTTCAATGTGTTATAGTAGTTATATGGTCAATGGTCAGAGTGATTACTTACTCTCTGAAAGTATTCGAGAATGAAACCATATACGATTATATACTCTCTGACTCATCCGTACGTCAAAAGAAAAGTTTAGGTTAGATCATCAAACACCGCACCGTAATAATAATTAAATGTTGGGGTACCTGCTTAATTATTTGAAGTAAATGTTACTTACTACCCAGACTACCAGAAGAAGAATAAATGAGATCACTTCTTGGTGATGGCGGCAGCTCGCCTGGATCGAGTTGATGTCGGTTTCGATGCACCTGGCTCAACCGGCTTCATAATGTCCTGTTTCTCGATCTTATTGAGGTCCGAGACGGAAAGAATCCTTTGCCATGAGTTATTTGGCCCAAGAACATAAACAGTGCCCATATTTGTCCACGATCTCGAAATTCCGCACCGTTCACGCGCTAACATAAATAAATCATGCCTCGACTTGGTCAGAAATTCCGAGAGCGTGATACCGGAGCCTTTCAAGCTAGTTTTGGCGTTCCAAATTTTAGAGCGGATAGCCATGTCACGGATTTGAATAGAATTGGGCGCGGTTTATCTGGCTTGGAGGTTTTACCTAGCCTTTGGCACCGCTTGATGGCACTGACATCGAAGTCCTGTAACTTAAGGCGATCTTTCACAACACTAACAACCGCCTGCGCCGTGTCGACTTTCTCATCTTCAGTAACTCCATGCAGTAGAAGAATCTTGCGCCTGTTATACATTTCCAAGCCATCAGTTGTTTGTGCAATCAGCCTGACCTGCTGCTGGAGATTTGACAGCAACTGAAGTATGAGAGTACGGAATGCTGAGAACTCTGCTGCCAGATCAGTGGGCTGTAGACTGCTGCTTTGTTGACTGCTGGCCTGCTGCTTGCTGTTGTGCAGTATTTGGGCTTCAATGTTAGCTACTTTCGTGTTGAAGAGGTCCATCATGGTGTCAATGGAACTTACAATTGTGTCCATGGTGATAGTGTTGTTTGTGGAATTATGTTTGTGCTTGAATGGAGAAAACACTTAACTGGTAGGTAGACAATATTATCAACTGTTTTTACACATAAATTTGCAATAATATGGCTAATAACTAATTAAATTTGAATTTTTAATGCAGAGCTATAATTTTTCTTGCTACTGGTACAACTACCCACACCCAAAAAAAGTTTAATATGTTATATTTCTCACAAAAATTGTTTACTCTATAGTACATGGCTTTTTCGATAATTTTTGAGGCTGTTGGTAACAAGGCAATTGGTCGGTAATTATTTGGGTCTAACTTGGAGTTTTTCTTGTGTATTGGTTGAATTATAGATTTTTTTAATAGGTTAGGAAAAATACCTTCTTCGAAAGACTGGTTTATTATTAAGTAAAATGGTAAAGTCAATTCATCAGCACATTGTTTGATTAGATATGGAGGGAGCTCGTCAAATCCATGACTTTTCTTGTTTTTTAGGTCTTTTATTATTTTATTTACTTCGTATGGTTCCATAGGTTTTAAGAAAATAGAATTTTCTCTATTACATAGCGTAGGTAAATTAATGTTAGTGGTATGTAATGGTGGATAGATGTTGGTTTCCCCTATGGAAACAAAAAACTCATTTAAGATATTGGCCACTTTCTTAGACTCAGAAATTTCGACATTGTTTGTGCATAATGTGTCGACATTGTTTGTGCATAATGTGATATTAACTTTGTCTTTTTTAATTTTTTTATTAGTACGTTCGTTAATTATACTCCACATTGTCTTAACTTTATTGTTCGATGTCATCATTTTATTTTTGTAATGAAATTTTTTAGAGGTAGTTATTGTGGTTTTTAATACTTTTTCATATTTTTTATAGAATTTGGTTAGGGTTGGGTTATTAGATTTACTTGTAAAAATTTTGAGTAATCTTTTATGTTTACAAGATTTCTTAATACCAACAGTTAACCAATATTTTTTAAATGATTGTTTTAATTTTATTTTACGGAGAGGCATGTATTGATTTAGAATATTAACAAGTGTGTCATAAAATGCTTTGTAATTTTGATTAATATTATTTCCCTTTATTATTATTTCAGCCCATTTAATTTCCTGTGGTTTAGTTTTAAATATCTGTACGTTTTCATTAGAAAATAATCTTTTTTTAATAATCCATGAAGCTACCGTTGGTTTTTGTGTTAATACGAGGTGTAAAATAGTGCTACTGTGGTCAGAAAAGCCGTAATCTTCTACAGTTGTATACATGTTTGTGTACTCAAAATTGGTAAATATTAGATCGAGACATGTTGAGGTACATGGTGTGATACGTGTAGGTGTGTTCACATGTTGTGTATACTTGTATTCATGCATAAGGTTTAAAAAAGTTTTTGATTTTATATTATTCGAAAGTATATTAATGTTAAAATCACCTCCTATAATAACATTTAGTTTCGAGGATTTTTTGTTAATGTATTTTAAGATTGTGCCTAATTGTTGATAGAATACTTCTTCCTCTCTTCTATTCCAATAAATAGTTAAAATTAATAAATTTTCTTCAGGAAGTTCAACAGCGCACAACTCTATAACGTACTCTATTGACATGTTCGTGATATCACTCCGATTATAATGGTTTATGTGATCTTTTATTAATATACAAACGCCTCCTCCAGTGTGACTATTACGGCAGTAGGATGATGCTATTTTGTATCCATTGAATTGGATAAGTTCAAGATTTTCTTGCTTGAGCCAGGTCTCTGAAATGCCTAATACTGTAAAAGATGAATTTTGGCTAAAAAAGGCTTCAAGTAAATCTTGTTTATTATTTAAACTTTGAAAATTTTGAAATAATACTTTAAAAGATATGTCATTAGTTTCGAAATGTTTGTGATTGGTTCTTGTAGGGTTATATTTTGGGAATTGTTTAAGCCTATAGTTTTTATTATGCTTTTGTTTTGACTCTGAATATTTAATAATTCATTTTTATTGTTATCATCTTTAATGTTGACGAATTTCCCATCTATATAGAGCTGATTTTTCCTTATTACAGCGTGGTGTCCATATCGAAACAACATGAGGAATTTCGAGCTAAAATAACCAGATTGGAAAAGGACATGAAAACTAACTATAGTCACATTATAAATCTACAACATAAAGTTGAAGAATTGCAGCGGGTGTCGAAGTTGACTTTTATTGAGCTTAGAAACGTTCCCCGAGTAGAAAAAGAATCGAAATTGGATCTTACTAATTACATCACTGAGATCTCAATTGACTTGACATTTACCGTTTGCCAGGAAAAAAAGAGTCAAATAGGCCAATAGTGGTCTAACTGTCTCATCTTTATCTCAGAAATTCGATAATAAATGCGGTAAAGAATCACAACCAATCAAACCCTAAATCTAAATTGAACATGAGTCATGCTGGTATTGTAAACAATACGACACCTATATATTTGGCTGAACATCTTACGGAAAACTCAAGGAAGCTCTTTTATCTTGCACGCCAACTACGTAAGGACAACAAAATTAAATACTGCTGGGTCACTGATGGAAAAGTGCTCATACAAAAGACTGAACTCAGCAATACAACTTATGTTAAGCACGAAAGCCAAATTGTGGCTTTAGCCAAAGAAGAATGACTAGTTTTTAATACTTATTTCATGCTTTTTATATTTAATTATGCTTGCTTTTTTATTATTCATACAATGGAATAAATAGAATTTCGAAATAGAAATTCGAATCAATTCTAACACTTACACTCACACACATTCATATATTTTATCAAAACCTACAGCTCCGATATATACACATTTTAATTTCGTTCTAGTCAAGTTATCATCTTCATTTCAATTTGTGCACATATACTTCAAAAATATTCGACCAAAAATAAGACAAATGCTAATACTAAAACACTTTAACTATGGATAATATTTTACAAATTAACAGAAATTTAGACCAAATTTCTGTCTCTGATTCTATAAGGTGCTCACCAGAAGAATGCTCGTCTCTCATTGTCAATCCTGACCAACAACTTGAAATTATATCTCAGAATATTCGATCAATAAATGCAAATATTCATAATTTTCAGACCCTCCTACATAGAATTAAGTCGATTATGACGTTATCGTCTTAACTGAGTGCTGGCTGAAACGTACAGTTTTCATTCCAATAATATTCTCCTCAATCCCTTTCAGTCCGGTTTCCGCCAGGGTCATAGTACGACTACGGCACTGATTCACATCACAGATAACCTGAGATCTGCTATGGATAGTGGCGAACTAACGGTGCTCTGTCTACTAGACTTTAGCAACGCTTTTAACACCGTAGATTTCGACATATTGCTCGGTATACTATGCTCTCTGAACATATCTCCAACGGTAATTGATTGGTTTCACAGTTACCTGTATGGCAGACGCCAACGAATTTGTATCGATGATGCAACATCTTCCTCGAGCTATACATCAGCTGGCGTGCCGCAGGGTGGCGTTTTATCTCCTTTATTATTTGCCATATTCATTAATGCTATATCCAAAAATCTGAATTCGTTCTACCACCTTTATGCAGATGATCTTCAAATTTACAGCCGAGCTTCTCCTGATAATCTACCGAAAGCTATAGAATCTATTAATTCAGATCTTTTACACATATGCACATGGAGTAAATCTTATGGGCTAACAGTAAACCCGTCTAAATCTCAGGCCATTATCGTTGGCAGTAACAGAATGAGAGCCAAAGTTGATTGGTCACTAGTCCCTAATATAATGTTTGACAATGCAATTATACCTTTAAGTGATAAAGTGAAAAATTTGGATATACATTGACAAGGATCTCTCTTGGGTATCTCAATTACAGGAGGTTAGTCGCAGAGTCTTTGCATCTGCGGGATCTCTGAGAAGGCTTCGAAATTTTTTACCAGTAACCACTAAGATTGCGCTTGCTCAATCCATCCTTCTTCCTATTCTCGACTATGCTGAGCCAGTTATCTCGATTTGACCCAAGAGCAATTTGACAAGCTTGAGCGACTTAAAATTTTTTGTATAAGGTTCATATTTGGGCTCCGCAAGTATGACCACGTATCTGAATTTCGTTCAAAACTCAAGTGGCTCCCTATACGCCTTCGCCGGAATGCACATATTTTGTCCCTTTTATACAGCATTATCTTTAATCCTGCTGCCCCCTATTATCTTAAAGAACAATTTCTAAGTGATACACATACGAGATCATTGAGATCATCAGAAAACCTAAACCTGTCTTTACCAACACATTCCACTAACTTTTTTACTAAATCTTTTACTGTTGAGGCAGCTCGCCTCTAGAATGCGTTGCCTTTAACAATTAGACGTGCTCAATCCCTTGGTTTGTTCAAAACACTAGTGAAAAACCACTACTTGTCACTATGAATGCATTTCCACTGTCCTTCCATATTATATTATTTATTATGTATGTATCTATGTATGTATTATTATGTTTATGTAATTAAGTATGTATTATATCTAATGACATGGTAGTATTACTATTAAGTAAATGCCATTATTAGTTTGTAAGTATTTAGATTCCTACTTATTATTATTTCATCTTGCACTACCCTTATCGTGTTGTCTTTCTATATTTCTGCTTCATATCCATCCAAAGGTTGTCTGGAAGAGATCGCTGACTGCGATAAGACCGCCTATTGTACAATTTCAATTGCTAATTAATATTTCCCATGTTTTTATCTGTAATTGGTGTGCAATAAAGAGTATTTATCTTATCTTATTCGACGGTCACCGCAGCCTAGTTGGTAGTGTTCCTGCCTACGAAGCTGATGGTCCTGGGTTCGAATCCCGGTAAGTGCAAATATTTGTGTGATGAGCACGAATATTTGTTTCTGAGTCATGGATGTTTTCTATGTATTTAAGTATTTATCTATCTATATAAGTATGTATATCGTCACCTGGTACCCATAGTACAAGCTTCGCTTAGTTTGGGGTTAGGATGATCTGTGTGACATTGTCCCCAGATATTATTATATATTATAATAGAAAACTATGCTTATTATCAAACTTCAACGCTTCTAAACCAAAATGATGGTGTAGTTCTTTACATAAAAAACCTGACAAACTATACTGTTGAAGAATCAGCCTTTAAGGACGCTAGCTGTCTAGTACTGAAAATTGGAACTAAAAAGGCGTTTATATGTATTTACCGCTCGCCCTCGTTCTTAGACCTCACAATTTTTTTACAATCGTTAGACTCATTATTGAACTATCTATCCAGTTATAAAAGTGTAGCGATTATTGGAGATATTAATTTGGATATAACAAATTCGCCATGCCCTAATCACATATCGGAATATCTAGACCTGGTGGCATTTCATGGTCTGCTACCAGCACACACTCTTCCTACTCGCGAACACGCGTGTCTTGACCATATCATGCTCAAGTCTAACCATACCGCATTAACCGTGGTAATAACTTCAACTGTTACCGACCACTATGCTTTCTCTCAAGCGTAAAAAAATTCTCAGCCATATAATTATACTTCAAAGATCAACTACACAACGTTAGACGCTGAAATGAATACCATTGAATTGTCACCAATTTACAACAGCAGTGGTGCTAATGAAGCTACCATTCTACTTATACAGACCTTTGGTAAGGTAATAAAAAAACACACCACATTAATTAAACTCCCAAATAACAAGCGTCTTCTCAAACCATGGATTACCACAGGGTTGCTGAGATGTATGAGGAATAGAGACGCTATGCATAAAAAACTCAAACTCTCACCCAATAACACTTGTTTAAACATAACTTATAAACGTTACAGAAACTATTGTAATAAAATACTTAAAAAATTTAAAAGAGATTATGAGAAAAACGAATTGAGAGAAGCCGGCAATAATAATAAAAAAATATGGAGATCAAGCGAGTAACAAACACTGTGAAAATAAAAGTTACCCCAAACGATCTGCTTGCAACCTCTAGTACCCCTGAACAATCGGTAAACGATGTAAATGATTACTTTTGTAATATTGGCAAAAACCTTGCTAACGGCATCAGGGTCACCCAAAATAGCCATTCAGATACAGACGACTATCCCACTCCCTGTCCATTGCAATCATTTGTAATGCTAGATACGGATGAAACTGAAGTTGAATCAATACTCGTGTCATAAAAAACCGACTCTGCCGTTGGTTGGGATAACATTTCTACTAAATTCTTGAAACGCTATAAACATTATATTGTTGCTCCAATCACCTACACATTTAACCTTTGTTTGAGTAAGGGGTGTTTTCCCTTATATCTCAAATAAGCAGTAACACACCCTATTTACAAGAGTGGAGATAGACACTGTGTTGGTAACTATCGCCCAATAGCTGTACTTCTATCAATCTGTTAATTATTTGAACGATTAATTAATAAAAGGCTTACAAGATCTCTCGAAAACAAAAATCTACTATCTAAAAATCAATTTGGATTCAGAATTAATAAGTCGACAAACACCGCGATCGTAGAATTAACAAATCATATAGTAAATAAAATTGATAAAAAGCAGAAAGTACTATCAATATTTTTAGACTTAAAGAAAGCCTTTGACGCAGTGTCTATTCCCATCCTTGTATCAAAGCTAGAAGAACTTGGCATCCGTGGGCATCCTCTCAAAATATTTAGGGATTATCTTAGCGGTAGAACACAAATTGTTAGAATACAAAATCATGAAAGCAATGAACTTCCAATCTCATTTGGCGTGGGTACCTCAAGGCAGCGTTATCGGGCCTACATTATTTTTAGTTTATATAAATCAGCTATGCAATCTTAATCTGGAGCAGGGTAAGATCACTGTATTTGCAGATGATACTGTACTTACGTTCACAGGTGACACGTGGGAAAATACATATAAAGCTGCGCAAAGGGGGTTGAATATTGTTATGAACTGGCTCGCTAAACATTCGCTTACATTAAATGCGGAAAAAAACCAAAATTATAACATTTAGGTTGCGACAGACCGTTCAACCACAAGAATCACTCCAAATAATCTCACACTTGTGCTGTGCGGAAGATGATAGTTCAAGTTGTAGCTGCCCTCGGCTTCAGCGCACCCAAACGGTAAAATACTTAGGCATTACTCTCGATGAGAACTTGACCTTTACTACACACATTGATCAGCTTACCACCAGACTAAGGAAAATGATTTACGTTTTTAAGACTATTCGACATATTGTTGAAGCTCAGACTGTCAAGCGAGTTTATCTAGCCTTATGCCAGTCTCTTCTCGTATATTGTGTATCGGTCTGGGGTGGCGCTTCTAAATCCATAATGCTTAAACTGGAAAGAGCCCAGAGAGCCGTACTGAAAGTAAGCACGTTTCGACCAATTCTCTTCTCAACCGAAGCCCTCTATAAATCATGTGAAGTGCTCTCAGTTCGACAACTTTTCGTAATGAGCACCGTCCTATCACAACACATAAATACCCCATTCAAAACATTTAACTAACGGCGAAGAGATAAACCCTGCAACTAGTGTTGGGTAAATAGCCGGCTGTTTTTGGTTATTATCGATTATAATCCATAAGTAGCCATTAATAGCCTTGCAATGGATGATAACCCTGCTATTAATGTATTGCTAAAAAATAAATGCTTCAATGCAGTGTGATTCAATGTATTGTTATTATTTTATTTATTTATACTTTTTATATGAGAAGAAGTGTTAATAATAAAATAAATACACATTTTTCGGGAAATTCAGTTTGTTAATTTGAGATTTAACCATCTACCTAATTAATTACTTGACTTAACAAAGCGAGCTAAATATGTAGGTGTATGTGTAGGTACCTACAAATACATTTTAACCGATACGTAAAAATGTAAGGTACATTATGTAAGTTACTTATTAGCTCTTTTCTATGAATACGACGTAGGTAAATTATAAACATCGGAGGAGGCGAGCGAATGCCGAAGAGGCTGCCAGAGCGCATAGTGCTTATAAAGTCGCCGTCAAGGCGCTATCAATTGCGATAGTGGAAGCCAACGCTCGGTTCTGGGGGCGCCCGTACAAACTGGTACTGGGCAAGGGTCCGTGGTCTGGGTCCAGGGTACTTTTCAACGGAGGTCCCTCCGTTGACAAGTACCCTGGACCCAGATTTTCTGGAGGAGGTGGTGGAAACCCTCCTCCCTAATGTCCAGGTCAGTCAGTCCCTCGTCAGTCAGTCCCTCGTACCCTCCGTTGCCTTCACACCATGATTGGGATGACCAATTTGAGGTGTCGGAAGGAGAGTTGGACCGAGCAGTACGGCGATTTTCAGCCAGAAACACCAACTGTTCACAAGCTGCTTCCGTAGTACCGTGTTCCTTACCTGCTGGAAAGTGGTCAGGCTAGTGCTGTTGCACAAGCCGGGCACCCTGCACCCTGGACGAGGCAGGCAAGCTCTTTGAGCGTATCATTGCTGCCCGTCTCAGCGAGCACCTGTCGCGCGTTGGCATCGACCTATCGGATTGTCAGTTCGGCTTCCGAAGGGGCCGTTCTACGCTGGACGCAATCAAACGTGAGCGCGCCTTGTCGGAGCCAGCTGTTCAGGCGGGCGAAGTGGTGTTGGCGGTGAATTTAGACATCGTCAACGCCTTTGACTCCGTCCCTTGGCAGGCTATAAGAGAGGCACTGGCCCATCATAACGTGCCCTCCTATTTGCGCGGCATAGTCGGGGCGTATTTGCGCGACAGGACGATTAATTTCGTCGGTCGGAACCGGACCGTTGAGATCCAGAGGGAGCTCTCCTGCGGGGTTCCTCAGCGGTCCATCTTGGGACCTCTGCTTTGGAGCCTCGCCTATGATGCGGTCCTGCGGAATGACCTTCCTTCCGGAGTGAGCGTGTCATAGGCCATAGCCCGGGAGCAATGTTTCCAGCGTCGTCGCAGCTATTAGAAGACTGGACCTTCGGGTGGCACCCACCTCGTAAAATCGACGCACTATGGTTCCACGGTTTACGCTGTAGCATGGAACCACCCAGAACGACGTTGCGCGTAGGTGACGCGGAGGTCAGGGTTGGGCGGTACCTGGAGTACCTTGGCCTCATCCTAGACAGTCGATTGGGCTTCGAGTAGCACTTCAAGCGTCTGGCTCCCCGAGTGCGCCGGGCAACCGGCGCGTTACACCGGCTTTTGCAGAATCTCGGGGGTCCTCGGAAAGAAGTTCACCGTCTCTATGGTGGTCTCGTGCGATCCATGGCCCTTTGTGAGGCACCCATCTGGTTTGAACGCCGGACGGGTGCCTCCCGCTGTAGAATTGTACTCAATAGCCTGCAGCGTGTGGTGGCCATACGGATCGCACGAGGTACTAACTGGTAATTGCTAGATTTTTTATATGAGAAGTTTGTATGTGTATCATGTAGGTACGCTATTCAGTTTAGCAAGAATTAATAAAAAAAACTGGTAATTTCAGGTACGAAGTGAGTTTTAATAATCCTTTGGAAGAGAAAAGCTGCTTTTGTATAGAAGGACGGAGAGTTGATGTAGAATATATTTTATAAAAGACTTCAAGATATATCCAATCATAATCAGGCATTCGGATGTACATGTCCATGTCCCATCTCTGAGATATGGTATAGAGCATGAAGCAACAGCAACTGAGCAAATAGCATTACAATTAAACATTCAAATAGAGCCTTGTGGTCTCTTCATAGATAAAAACTTGCCTTTTCTAGGTGCAACTCCGGATACCTAACGGTATCTTTCTAGGTGGTGATACTCTTAGCGCGCCTCCCACCATTTGACCTCCTGGCGGCAGCTGACGCGGCGATTTTTATCGAAATCCGCGCCCGCCAGGAGAACGGGGGGTGCCAGGACAGACGCTCATGCAGATCAGACGGGATGTCCACCGGCACGTACTAGCGCAGTGGCGAGCACGGCTAGAGTTACGCCTATACGTGCGCCAGCGTGCCGTCGGTGCCATCCTGCCTCACCTTGAGGCCTGGGTGGGCAGGTGGAGTGGTTGCGTCACCTACAGACTGACTCTGAAACTCACCGGACACGGGTGGTTCGGTGAGTATCTGAACCGGATAGACCGAGAAGCGATGACACACTGTCACCACTGCGGGAGCGACTTAGACTCTGCCGAGCACACCAAAGAGTATTTAACCTACAGGAGCACACTCTCGCCGAGTGCCCGGCCTGGGAGGCTGATAGGCGAGTCTTAAGAGCCTATACAACCTCAGCTCAAATTCCAATTTCGCCCCCACTTCACCGCGCCGCCTAACTCTTTGTCTCGCTCGCACACTGCTGCTCGCGGTCACGCGGGCACGCCGCGACATCGTTGCAATTTTGTTAGAATAAACTTACTATTTTATTTATCGGACAGTGTACAAACGCTAGCACATCAAGCTACCCCAATCTGTCCAATTTCCCCAATTGAAAGTGAACCTTATGCTTAAGTGATCAAGTTGAAAATCTATAAAAGAAATTTGACAGATTTGTGTAGCTGCATGTGCTGGCGTCTGTACCTACTGACAGTTGCTTATCAAGCTAAACTGTCCAGTATAAACTGACCTCTCATTGAACGGAAAGCCTATATAATGCGAGATCAACTTATAGTTGCTCTAAATAATAGACGAACCTACAACATTGCGGTGAGGGTTCCGCTCATTGATTTTGTAGTAAGTTTGAGTTATGTAGTTTTCTCCATGTATGTATTTGTGACAACCATTATTGTATGTAATTATGAAAGTAGTTGGTCTAAATGCAAGTATCTACATATTATTACTATATATACCTGTAAGATTTTTAACCGATACTGAGCCACTGCATAAATTATACTGTCACAAAAAACTAATCAAGTGCGAGTCACTATTGCATTCAGGGTTCTGTGGGTACATTGGCGTGGTAGTAAAACGCTTTGCCATTACACAAATTTCAAAAAAATCACCGTATTGTATGACTGCGCATAACTTCCGGAGGACTGCAACATATTAGTTATTTTTGTTGTGTTGGTGTTTCTCAAGGCATGGTTTGAACTATGAATATTAAATAGGTAAGTAGGTGGGATAGTTGGTTATGTAGCCATACATGTATGTGAAAAATGTAATGCGTTTTCGTGTTATCTATTGGAGGTAGGTATGTACGTAGTATACTTAGATAGGTACGTAGTTATGTACGTACGTAGGTAGGCAAGGGTGTAGGATAGGTAAGAGGGTAAGTATTTATGTAGGTAGGTAGGTAGAATAGATATGGTTTTTACCATAAGTTATTACACATTGTCAAAATTAAATGACATTTAATTCGCTTAAATCTCTAATAGGCATATTTCGAACATGTCTGGGATCGCATAGCTCAGGCAACATGCATGTCATATAAAATGTACTAATTTTGGTTCCATTTCTTCCCAATATTGGTCATCTCTCGCAAACAATGACGTCTTTGTCGCATCCAGACCATACTCCGAAAATACATTTTTGCCTATCATAGTTATATGAAATTGTCCTTGTACTTGTATATACCAAGGATTATTTATGACAAGTCCGTTTTTAGATTTTCCAACAAATCACTTTTTTCCTCTAAGTGTAGCTTTCGTCCAAAGATGATTTAAATGCTGTCATCGGACACTTGATTTCAATTATTGTGTCTTCTCCCACTATTTAGAATACCTAAATGGCAGTTCTCTAATAATGAGGCACGCGACCGCGGCCGTGGTCATAGGCATGTCATGCACTGTTACGGTTCACTTAAAGCGCTGTTGAGTTTCATTGTAACACTTTATAACGTTAGTGGTATTATTCAACTTTACACTGATTTGTGATTATTTGTATTGGCTTTAGGATAGTATAAGTTGTACATTCAAACAAGTACTTCTGAATCACATTTGGTCCGACCCGGGATTTGAACCCAGGACTTCGTTAGCTGCGGGTAAACACGCTACCGCTAGACTAACGCGTAACGGTTAATATCACGAAATTTCGAGTTCACAAACTTCATATTGTTGTACTTTTTTAACCGACTTCCAAAGGAGGAGGTTCTCAAGTTCACCAGTTTTTTTTTTTTTTTTTTTTTTTTTTTATGTATGGACACCGATAACTCGGTGATTTATGATCCGATTTACGTCATTCTTTTTTAGTTTGATGCGGAATAGTTGCCATTTGGTCCCATAAAAATTTTATAAAGTTTGGCCCAGTAGTTTTCATTTTATGGACATTTTTGTATGAAAATTTTTGTTTATGTGGACTATGTTATGTCTTTGGCACAGACGTTTTTAAATGTTAGCAAGTCTAGCTAGACTCATGTATACTTTTTAGTTTTTGAAGTCGGTTTTTTTAAACGAAGTTTTGATTATTAGGGTTCCGTATATGAATGTTGCTATTTTTCTCAGATCACAAGTACCACTTGAGGACACAAACTGTGCACGGAATATACACAATGACGAAAAAACATTGGATCCGTAAGCTATTTATTAATAATACTCTTTACTTTATTAGTGACTAGCTTTTGCCCGCGACTTCGTTTGTGATCCAGGATAAAAAGTAGCCTATTTAGCAGTTTCCAGGACATGGTCTTTTCATGTGCTAAATTTCATCTTTATTTCATTTCATCATACTTTAGCATGACAAACAAATAAACTCACCTTGCACATATATATCATTAGTTAGTAAGTTAATTTTATGCTAAAAATACCTCTTTTTTCAGATATTCACATAATCTTCCGCAATACGACACATCAGATGATGAATATGTCAAAAAGGCACATTAAATACGCACCTTCGCGTACACACTGGTGAACTACCCTATAAATGTGACGTGTGCCAGAAATGTTTCACTCAAAAAGGCAAATTAAATACGCACCGTCGCGTACACACTGGTGAACGACCCTATAAATGTGACGTGTGCCAGAAAGGTCATAGCACAAAGAGCAGTTTAATTGAACACCTTAGCGTACACTCTGCTGTACGGCCCTACAAATGTGACGTGTGCCAGAAGTGTTTTAAAAGTAAAAGCCATTTAAAGAAACATCTTCGCGTACATACTGGTCAACGATCTTATGTGTAGCGTATGCCTGAAAGGTTTCAGTTTTAGGAGTACTTTTATTGCACATATCTGACTACACGCTAGCAGAAGGCGCTATGCATGCGATGCATGTCACAATTATTTCAATCATAAGTCAGTTCAAACACCCACCTTCGTGTGCATACCGGCTAGATAACCTTCTAATAAGTATTATATAAGTATAGGTGTACATCAGGATGGCGAGAGTACGTTAAAAAACAGTGATTATATACACATGAAAGCAATGTTCTAGCAATGTGAGGAATGTGCATAAAATTTAAAACAATGTGCTTTTATAAAACTAGAGTTATTTCAAAAAGTTAGTGCGCCAGGTAGTTAGAACCTAGGCGTAATGTAAACCGTAAGCTCGATTAAGGCACCACGAACTAGATTAAAGCACGCGTTAAATGAACTTATCGACGCCAATAAATGTGATACATTAAATTCAGCTTCCGACATCACAGCTGATGTCGAATTTAAACTTTTTTTTTCGTTAATAATAATCTGTACATTCTTCATCAGCAATAAATGGACTAACAGCCAAAGCAGATATTATCAGAACATCTAGACAATTTTCTAAAAATATCGAAATCTGTTCTCTGTATCTTCTGTTTTACAGAACACAATATGAAATTGAGTGACGTGGACATTTAAAATATACCAAACTATACATTAGCAGCATGTTGCACTAGAAAATGTCGACATGGGGGCTCTTGCATTCTGGTTCATAAATATATTAAGTATACATAAATAGAAGCGATTAAAAAAGTAAATATTCCCAACGTTTTTGAAGCATGTGCAATAGAATAGACAGATCAAAGCATCATCATATTATCTAATAAAGTGGATGAAAATCAAAAGTGTATGGGTGTTTTTCTTGTTTTAGCCAAAGCATTCGACACGGTCTCGATTCCTGCATTCCTGGATAAGCTGGATGTCATTGGTGTAAAAGAAACGGCTCTTAATCTGTTTAAGGATTTTTATGTAACCGTAGACAACAGGTAACTTGTTTTGGAAAACATGTTAGCTCCGATGCAAATGTTGTCTACGGCGTCCCTCAGGATAGTATACTTGGACCAACCTCTCTTGCTGGTGTACATCAATGACTTACGTCTTCAACTACTTTGTAACGGGAAAATAATAATAATAAATATTATTTTTCACCACAACACATCAGAGTTTGTACATTAGATTAAGACACTTATATAGATAGTACATAAAATGGTTCAATATCTTTTCTAAGATCAAACAAACTAAGTACAAAAGAAATATATTGATGTTATTGTCTTACAGGTGTGGTGACTAGCACCTTAACTAAGCTATTATACCATAACTTATAATAAATGTGCTAGGCCCAAACTTCCTAAATACGCTGTTAACATCATGACAAGCAAAACATTATAGAACAAGAAACTGAACATGAAATACAGTAAAAATAAATATTAAAAATTTAAATAAAATAAGACATATTGTAATATTAAATTATTAAACTATTAATCAATCATGCATGCATGTTTGGTGTTGCACGTATCTATGTGTGTGTGTGTGTGTGTGTGTGTGTGTGTGTGTGTGTGTGAGAGTGTGTAGGTTTAGGTATTAAGGATTAATTGTGCATTGAAGCAAAGTTTTTAAATTATTGAGGCCTTCGTAGAAGAAGTTCCGTTTCAACCTAGTTTTTAGTCAGCAGCCACTTTGTGACTGTGTCTTTGCATGAGTGTATAGACATTGGAAATATTGTTAGACTACGATTTATCATATTATATAGATGAGGTCCTAAAAAACATTGAAATCTCTGAGTGAAGGCAAGACGGCATCTGTGTGGGTTGCAGGTAGTGTTGGGCAATGATAATAATCCAGTTAATATAATTTGGCTAATAATGGATTAAAAGCCAGTTAGTAGCCATTAATAGCCATTATGGATGATAACCCTGCTGTTAATGTTATTTTAGTGATTGACAATTTCCCTTCATGGTTTTCAGCCACAGGACTGTCAGATTAGACTTCATTTTCATCATTTCACGTTTGTTTGTTGCTAAAAAATAATTACTGCTAGAAACGCTGGATTCTTCAAAATCTCCTATGTTTGGTACATCCATTGGATCGGACGCTAATGGATCTATTTCTGGCGTAATAAGAACACACGTTCATTTCAATCACAGGATATTTCATCGGGACAACGAGAAACGGGAGTGCGGGAATGCATGTTACCTACTTACCGTTCGGGTATTTTCCATTGTTAATAATTTACCTTTTTGTTTTTATTTTTCATTAGGCAGGGGGAATGCCTACGCATGCCACCCATGCCAAAAAATGTCTACGGGTGGGTATGTCGGACTCGCCCCGATTAAACCAACCTGCCGTGGACTTCTCTTAGCGCTGGAAGGAGGGGGGGGGGGGGGCGGGAACGCGGATATGTTGCTTCGGTGCCCCCCTTTTTGCTCCATGTCCCAGAAGGTCGGTACACGTACCCTAAGAGGGCTCGAATGGCCCTCCCTATTTGCCGACTCCTGCCTGTTCGGCACAGCGACTACGCCACAAACAAATCGCTTTCTTCCCGGAGCTGCTTGCAAGTAGCGGCAGTAAAGGACACTTCTCTTACAGCCACCGCAGCTCCGAGGGGAGTTGGGCTACCGGCTGCCGCCGCCGCCCCGACGTCTCCCCCGTCTGCGAGTAGGATCGGGCCGTTCCCGATCCCGCTCGGCGGCCTCCATCTGGAGCATAACTGCCTCACAGAAGGAGACCACGGCGTCCCATTTGGTGGAGTTACCCACCAGCCCCTACGATTGCCGGCGGGGACAGATCCCGTCCGATCTCTGCGATTAAGAACGAACTAGTCAAGGTGTTTTCCATACAAACGTATTCGTAGCATATGTTCACTATTTAATCACCTATACGCAAAATAAATCATTATATCGATTGGTCTCAACATAATCAACATGTCTTCTTTAATATAATACCAAAAAAATACATATTATCGAACACGTCTTTCTTACTGTGCACTTAAAGATTTAATTTAATACATCTCTTATGCAAACGTAATACCTTTAATATTAATGAAATACTATAGTTTGTATGTGCTACCTATTGATAGGTTTGAAGTCGGTGCCAAGCCAGATGTAATAGTAGAGCCGTTACTTTCAGCGGGATAGCTTCGTATTTCTACACAAACAACCCAAGTGGGCAAACGTCGTTGACGGTCGTCTCAAAATATAGTAAAATTTTGATCTCTCCTAATTAATATTAATCTGTTTGTTTTTGATAATAATCCAGTTAATATAATTTGGCTAATAATGGATTAAAAGCCAGTTAGTAGCCATTAATAGCCATTATGGATGATAACCCTGCTGTTAATGTTATTTTAGTGATTGACAATTTCCCTTCATGGTTTTCAGCCACAGGACTGTCAGATTAGACTTCATTTTCATCATTTCACGTTTGTTTGTTGCTAAAAAATAATTACTGCTAGAAACGCTGGATTCTTCAAAATCTCCTATGTTTGGTACATCATTGGATCGGACGCTAATGGATCTATTTCTGGCGTAATAAGAACACACGTTCATTTCAATCACAGGATATTTCATCGGGACAACGAGAAACGGGAGTGCGGGAATGCATGTTACCTACTTACCGTTCGGGTATTTTCCATTGTTAATAATTTACCTTTTTGTTGTGCACATACAAACTATAGTATTTCATTAATATTAAAGGTATTACGTTTGCATAAGAGATGTATTAAATTAAATCTTTAAGTGCCCTATAGTATGTCTCGTGCAGATGGCTAATCTCTATTGAGACTGGCTGCCGTGGCCGAATCCAGCTAGGAGGACATTATTATATAACTAACTGTTAGTACCTACAACAGGTGAAGTGAAATAATAAGTGTAAATTTTTCTTCCGGCCAAAATAAGGAATCATAATCAATATTATCTATTTCCATGCCATTTGGCATCCACTGGGACTACAAAAAACATCATAGGACCTGTGCTAATGACAAAGCGCAAGTCCTATAATGTCTGTAAACAAACACGCAACTATCGTACATCAGTGGCACAGAGATTATATGGTTTTCTGGGCCCATTTTTATATTTTGGTTATATAAAAATGAGCCCAGAAAACCATAGTACCTCTGCAAACAAAAAAAAAATTGATATCCCAGCACAATAAACCACACGTTCAAAGAAAACTAACTAATTGGCTACTTACCCTTTCTTACGAAGAAACTGAAGTCCTGCTGACTAGTTCTCATTAAATTAGTTAGTGGGAACGCTCACAAAAACATGTACAAACTGTCAAAATACACATAGGTATTATCTTATACAAATTGCCTATCTGTGTAATACACTCTGATCACGCTAAGATTTTATATCTAAAACTACGAGCTAATTTTTTTCTTCACACGTACTGCTCACATACACATACTTTACGCATAACACGAATCTCCATTATATTTATATATCATATTATTTATATATTCACATCCATTTTTGTATATTATTAAATAGACCAAAACCTATTTTGAAGTGGCCTTGTACTTGCAAATAATAGGTATTTTTTTGTTTTTTTTATACCCTTGGGTGTTTCTTGACAAAAAAATATACCTATAGAAAGCTCAATTATCAGCGAGTTTATTATTACCACGTAATGGGGTCTCGCCCCCCATTACGTGGTAATATATATACTCACAATAACATGTCGTTGCGTCTATTTAGCACAACCCAGACTCCTCGCTGCTACTGGGAATATCCTGACAGAAAAACCCAATAAAACCCTACTACCCTATTTGCCCTACCTGGAAATCGAACACGGGACCTCACGGTCAAAAGTCAGATGTTTCTGCCGCTAGACCCCAAAGCAGTCAAGTCAGCGAGCAACAGAGTGTAATGAAAGATACCTAAATACAAATACAAAACTTTTTATTGTGGTCCATAGGTCAAAAGTTGTTACAGTCACAAATATTTATTATGTTCAGCTATGTCCAGCCATTTAGGCGTACAATATTTGGTTAGTAAAAATTATTTTATACAATTACGCTAATACAATTATTTTAACCCAAATTAATACATGTCATTTAATTACCAATAATTATATCTTATTCTAAAGTCAAGTAAAGTACATTAATTCTTATCTTAATTATAAAACATATTTTACTTAGCAGTCATTCTTAAACATGTTTGAATTTAGCTAGGAGGAAATCATTTAATGTATAATAAGATTTGTGAACCAGAAAATCATGAAGGTTCTTTTTATAAATCTGGTTATCTGAAATGCACCTGATTGACCTTGGGATGTTGTTGTATATGCGTAAGGCAACGCAAAAAACACTTTCATGAAGTAGGTGTGTCTTACTGGGCACTACGTGTAATTTATCCTTATGACGTGCTCGTTCACGATGGACAAACATCTCAATATTCAACTTAACAAATACTGCACATTCGTATATATACAAGCAGGGAAGTGTAAGAATTTTTAAATTTATGAAGGACGATTGGCAGAAGTCTGTTTGTTTTAAGTTACACATTGACCTAATACAACGTTTCTGGGCTATAAATGCGCGATTTTTATCGGTTGAATTACCCCAAAATATTATTCCATATCTTAGTGTTGAATTGACATAACCATGATATGCTGTTAATAAAGCCGATTGGTTTGAAATTTTTGTAAGTCTATACAGGGCATATGAAAATTGGTTAAGTTTTTTGCAGATATGGTCTATGTGTACTTTCCAGTTTATTTTACTATCTATATATAGTCCTAAAAATTTTTTATCAGTCCTTTCTTCAATGTTATTTTCTAGATATCTTATGTTAAGTGGTTTTATTTTGTTAGGTCTTTGTTTGAATAGCATAATATTAGTTTTTTGAAAATTGATTATTAGATTATTGTCATTTAGCCATTCTATTATTAGTTCTAGTGATTTATTAATGTCAAGTTCTAAATTAATTAGTGTGTCATTGGTAAATAAAATGGTACAGTCGTCAGCAAATAGTGTCATGTCATATTTTAAAATGGAAGGCATGTCATTAATATATATTAAGAAGAGAAGAGGACCTAAGACGCTCCCCTGTGGTACGCCATACTTGACAGTTCTAGTCTCCGAGACATATACTTTTTCTGTTTTTGTTACAGGGTCGAGTCTTTTTATCTCCGTCACCTGTTGTCTATTATCTAGATAGGATTTTATAAGACAGTATACATTGCCTCTTACACCATTTGCATAAAGCTTGTTTAGCAGAATTTTGTGGTCTACGCGGTCGAAAGCTTTAGACATGTCCATAAATAAGGCTATAGCAGGTAAACCTTTGTCCAGATTCTTCATAACTTTATGTAGAAAATTATATACAGCTATATTAATAGATTTGTCCTTCCTAAAACCAAATTGAACAGGTGTGAATATGTTGTGCTTTTCAAAAAAATCGTATAGAGTTGTGTGTATTACCTTTTCAAATATTTTAGCAAAGATAGTGACTAAAGCAATCGGTCTATAATCACTAACATTTGACTTGTCACCTTTTTTGAATATTGGTTTTATTATTGTCGATTTAACTACATTTAGTTCTTTACAAAAAGTCGGCCAGGAAGCCGCTAGTTGCCTACTAATATTAGTTCCGTAACACCTCAGTAGGTATGTGCAAATATCTAGTTATAACATAGATAGGTAAATATAATTTAATCAAATACAACTTTTACCCATTGCGCCAATTTGCACGTATGGATAAAATATACTATAATCACTAATGACAACAATTTAGTGCAACGAATACCATACCATATAATAAAATCAAATGTCCAAAATTGGGTGCAAGGTCAAGTTCAATCACTATAGGTTTCGATATCGCTGTCTAAAATACTATGCCATGGGTCAGTGTGAAATAAGAACAAATGATAGTAGTAACGTACCGGTTGTTGGAGTCACAAACGCGGTGCGCACAACACAAATGAATGTTAACTGATAGCAAAGAGAATAGAAAAACTATAACTGCGTTTACGTTTTGGCCAGTAGGCGACTGAAGCAAGCGCATGAGAAGCGGCCGCGCGCCATTCATGCCGGCGGCAGCGGCTTGGCTCCCCCCGCCCTCACCGTCACGTCGATTTATACAAAACTCGAGCGCGTAAAATGTATTAATAGACCTTTGGTATTTGGGAGAAACTAAAAAAAAACAAGGATATATCTCTAACAAATGAAATTATTTGAACTTTTTGATAGATTGTCTAGCCCACTTTGATTTTTTTTTGTGTTTTCATAATCCAGAAATTATTAATTATCGTCCAAAGTTGAGACAAATTACGAAGAAAATACGGATGTTTAGAGGTTTATAGTTTCGATAATATGTATTTTTTTGGTATTATATTAAAGAAGACATGTTATGTTGAGACCAATCGATATAATGATTTATTTTGCGTATGGTGATTAAATAGTGAACATATGCTACGAATACGTTTGTATGGAAAACACCTTGACTAGTTCGTTCTTAATCGCAGAGATCGGACGGGATCTGTCCCCGCCGGCAATCGTAGGGGCTGGTGGGTAACTCCACCAAATGGGACGCCGTGGTCTCCTTCTGTGAGGCAGTTATGCTCCAGATGGAGGCCGCCGAGCGGGATCGGGAACGGCCCGATCCTACTCGCAGACGGGGGAGACGTCGGGGCGGCGGCGGCAGCCGGTAGCCCAACTCCCCTCGGAGCTGCGGTGGCTGTAAGAGAAGTGTCCTTTACTGCCGCTACTTGCAAGCAGCTCCGGGAAGACAGCGATTTGTTTGTGGCGTAGTAGCTGTGCCGAACAGGCAGGAGTCGGCAAATAGGGAGGGCCATTCGAGCCCTCTTAGGGTACGTGTACCGACCTTCTGGGACATGGAGCAAAAAGGGGGGCCCGAAGCAACATATCCGCGTTCCCGCCCCCCCCCCCTCCTTCCAGCGCTAAGAGAAGTCCACGGCAGGTTGGTTTAATCGGGGCGAGTCCGACATACCCACCCGTAGACATTTTTTGGCATGGGTGGCATGCGTAGGCATTCCCCCCTGCCTAATCAAAAATAAAAACAAAAAGGTAAATTATTAACAATGGAAAATACCCGAACGGTAAGTAGGTAACATGCATTCCCGCACTCCCGTTTCTCGTTGTCCCGATGAAATACCCTGTGATTGAAATGAACGTGTGTTCTTATTACGCCAGAAATAGATCCATTAGCGTCCGATCCAATGGATGTACCAAACATAGGAGATTTTGAAGAATCCAGCGTTTCTAGCAGTAATTATTTTTTAGCAACAAACAAACGTGAAATGATGAAAATGAAGTCTAATCTGACAGTCCTGTGGCTGAAAACCATGAAGGGAAATTGTCAATCACTAAAATAACATTAACAGCAGGGTTATCATCCATAATGGCTATTAATGGCTACTAACTGGCTTTTAATCCATTATTAGCCAAATTATATTAACTGGATTATTATCATTGCCCAACACTACCTGCAACCCACACAGATGCCGTCTTGCCTTCACTCAGAGATTTCAATGTTTTTTAGGACCTCATCTATATAATATGATAAATCGTAGTCTAACAATATTTCCAATGTCTATACACTCATGCAAAGACACAGTCACAAAGTGGCTGCTGACTAAAAACTAGGTTGAAACGGAACTTCTTCTACGAAGGCCTCAATAATTTAAAAACTTTGCTTCAATGCACAATTAATCCTTAATACCTAAACCTACACACTCTCACACACACACACACACACACACACACACACACACACACACACACACACACACATAGATACGTGCAACACCAAACATGCATGCATGATTGATTAATAGTTTAATAATTTAATATTACAATATGTCTTATTTTATTTAAATTTTTAATATTTATTTTTACTGTATTTCATGTTCAGTTTCTTGTTCAATAATGTTTTGCTTGTCATGATGTTAACAGCGTATTTAGGAAGTTTGGGCCTAGCACATTTATTATAAGTTATGGTATAATAGCTTAGTTAAGGTGCTAGTCACCACACCTGTAAGACAATAACATCAATATATTTCTTTTGTACTTAGTTTGTTTGATCTTAGAAAAGATATTGAACCATTTTATGTACTATCTATATAAGTATCTTAATCTAATGTACAAACTCTGATGTGTTGTGGTGAAAAATAATATTTATTATTATTATTTTCCCGTTACAAAGTAGTTGAAGACGTAAGTCATTGATGTACACCAGCAAGAGAGGTTGGTCCAAGTATACTATCCTGAGGGACGCCGTAGACAACATTTGCATCGGAGCTAACATGTTTTCCAAAACAAGTTACCTGTTGTCTACGGTTACATAAAAATCCTTAAACAGATTAAGAGCCGTTTCTTTTACACCAATGACATCCAGCTTATCCAGGAATGCAGGAATCGAGACCGTGTCGAATGCTTTGGCTAAAACAAGAAAAACACCCATACACTTTTGATTTTCATCCACTTTATTAGATAATATGATGATGCTTTGATCTGTCTATTCTATTGCACATGCTTCAAAAACGTTGGGAATATTCACTTTTTTAATCGCTTCTATTTATGTATACTTAATATATTTATGAACCAGAATGCAAGAGCCCCCATGTCGACATTTTCTAGTGCAACATGCTGCTAATGTATAGTTTGGTATATTTTAAATGTCCACGTCACTCAATTTCATATTGTGTTCTGTAAAACAGAAGATACAGAGAACAGATTTCGATATTTTTAGAAAATTGTCTAGATGTTCTGATAATATCTGCTTTGGCTGTTAGTCCATTTATTGCTGATGAAGAATGTACAGATTATTATTAACGAAAAAAAAAGTTTAAATTCGACATCAGCTGTGATGTCGGAAGCTGAATTTAATGTATCACATTTATTGGCGTCGATAAGTTCATTTAACGCGTGCTTTAATCTAGTTCGTGGTGCCTTAATCGAGCTTACGGTTTACATTACGCCTAGGTTCTAACTACCTGGCGCACTAACTTTTTGAAATAACTCTAGTTTTATAAAAGCACATTGTTTTAAATTTTATGCACATTCCTCACATTGCTAGAACATTGCTTTCATGTGTATATAATCACTGTTTTTTAACGTACTCTCGCCATCCTGATGTACACCTATACTTATATAATACTTATTAGAAGGTTATCTAGCCGGTATGCACACGAAGGTGGGTGTTTGAACTGACTTATGATTGAAATAATTGTGACATGCATCGCATGCATAGCGCCTTCTGCTAGCGTGTAGTCAGATATGTGCAATAAAAGTACTCCTAAAACTGAAACCTTTCAGGCATACGCTACACATAAGATCGTTGACCAGTATGTACGCGAAGATGTTTCTTTAAATGGCTTTTACTTTTAAAACACTTCTGGCACACGTCACATTTGTAGGGCCGTACAGCAGAGTGTACGCTAAGGTGTTCAATTAAACTGCTCTTTGTGCTATGACCTTATGTGCCTTTTTGACTGAAACATTTCTGGCACACGTCACATTTGTAGGGCCGTACACCAGTGTGTACACGAAGGTGATTATTTAAATTGCCCTTCACACTGAAACATTTCTGGCACACGTCACATTTGTAGGGTCGTTCATCAGTGTGTATACGAATATGTTTATTTAAAATGCCTTTTTGACTGAAACACTTCTGGCACACGTCACATTTATAGGGACGTACACCAGTGTGTATGCGAAGGTGTTCACTATAATTGCTCTTATTACTATAACATTTCTGGCACACATCACATTTATAGGGTCGTTCACCAGTGTGTATGCAAAGGTGTTCATTTAAATTGCTCTTTGAACTATAACCTTTCTGGCATACGTCACATTTGTAGGGTCGTTCACCAGTGTGTACGCGAAGGTGTTCATTTAAAGCGCCTTTTCGTCTGAAACACTTCTGGCACACGTCACATTTATAAGGTCGTACACCAGTATGTATGCTAAGGTGTCTCTTTAAATCATGATTTTGGCTAAAACATTTCTGGCACACATCACATTTATGAGGCCGTATACCAGTATGTACGCGCAGGTGTTGTACTAAAGTATTATTTTTACTGAAACACTTCTGGCACACGTCACATTGATAATATTTAGAGCCAGAGAATACTCTGCTCGGAGGCATCTCGTTATGATAAGTCGCATTATGTCGCGTGTTGTCCTCCTGCGTCCCTGAAAAATATAGAAAATTTTAATTTACTCCAAACAAGTTATTTAAATGATACGAAGAATTTCAAGAAACAATCCACGAAAGAGGAATGTATGCAGAAAATACTAAATAGCGCACTTGATCTCTCTTCGTGACCTCCCCACGGCAAGGGCATTGCGAAACATAATCTGTGTCATTCTCGGCTACACGCTATAGTCAGGTTGTCTGCGACCCCCACACCGCGCATAAAGCCGTTGGACTGTGGAGCCAACGGTCTTGAGTTCAAAACCAAGGCGTGCACACCACTGAGCTTTCAAATTGATGTATAAATTAGAAATTAATCATCTCGAAGTTGAAACGGAGAAGGGGAACATCGTGAGGAAATCTCCATGCCAGAGTTCTCCAAACTGTTCGTGATGACATGTGAAGTCTGCCAATCCGCACTAGCATGGTGGACTACGGCCTGGCCCTCTCGTTGTGAGAGGTGGCTTTTGCCATGCAGAGGGAAAGTATTGCGCTGCGATATATATTATTAGGTTATGTAGATACCCATTACAATCTTTGTAAAGATTGTAATGAATCAAAACGTATCTGAATTAGAGTTTTACGTTTCTGAGTGTTACGACTTGCACGATCTTTATAACTCGCAACCCTTGAGGCGTGCTGTCATGGCATTATGATGGCTCTGTAAGAATATACACTCAACCACACGGCCCAAACATAAACAAACCGAAAATATTGCTATTGCGTATAATATATCGCGTTTAATATTTAATATGCGACTCAACGGTAGTTCGTTACTGGGGCGCATTAAACACTGGTGATGTAAAACTCCATATTCAAATGGTCATCCATTTAATCTTTATTGTTCCCTATTCTAGCTAGCGCAAGGACCCCTCTCGGCGAAACGACGTGTAACGGAGCACTTATTCCTACTTTCTACTAATATTATAAATGCGGTTTTTTATAGATATAGATAGATTCATTTTGATGAAACTTTGTAATAATATAGAGTACATATCTGAATAACACATATGCTAATATTTATAAAGTTTGACGCGGGTAAAAGCACGGTGCCCAGCTAGTTACCAATAATTCATGGAGCCAGACAGAAGTACTTGTTTGAATGTACAACTTATACAATCCTAAAGCCAATACAAATAATCACAAATCAGTGTAAAGTTGAATAATACCACTAACGTTATAAAGTGTTACAATGAAACTCAACAGCGCTTTAAGTGAACCGTAACAGTGCATGACATGCCTATGACCACGGCCGCGGTCGCGTGCCTCATTGTTAGAGAACTGCCATTTAGGTATTCTAAGGCTTCTTCTTAACTTCTGACGTGGTTGGTAACGAATTGCTTTTACATGATAAATGAATTTATAACATTTCTATGTAGGTAACTTAATTTATATACTTGACATTGTTCAATTCATTAATTCTTAGATTTAAATATTGTTTTAATATTTGCATGCCAGTCATCATCATCATTATATCCGCCGTAAGCTGGACAAAAGCCTCTAAAAAAGATCTCCACAATAGCCGGTCCGTGCTACCCGCATCTAGCCACTTCCAGCGACCCGCACTAGATCATCGGTCCATCTTGTAGGGGGCCTGCCCACGCTACGTGTTCCGGTTCGTGGTCTCCACTCGAGAACCTTTCTGCCCCAGAGTGGGCTATGTGCCCCCCACTGCCACTTCAGTGCGGCAATTGTACGAGCTACGTCGGTACTTTGGTTCGTCTGCGGATCTCAGCGTTTCTGATCCAAGCATCGCCCTCTCCATTGGTCTTTGGGTGACCTGGAGCCACGTCTCTGTTCCGTAAGTCATCACTCGCTGCGATAGGTCCACTTTAATAGGTAGAATATGGCTTGTACACGAAATTGTCACCCATATATTATGTAGTTCTGTAAACTATATTCTAAGCGAATAAAATGTCTGAATTCATATTAAGAAGGAGTGCAGAAAGCTAATGTTTTTATATAATATGCATAGAAAGTAAATTAATTTAACAAAAATAAATATTACTCAGACAAAAACCTCAATGGTTGAATTTCGACCAAGTGCGATCTCTAGTATAAGTTAAATATACTCACCTTTCTCTTCGAATCTCACATACAGAGATTCACGCCCCTGGATTTGCCTAACTGTCAACAGTTCTGGCGCAGACCAAGTCATATCGTCAGACTCGGGTTGTGGCAGATCATGATCCGATTGAGTAGATTGCGGGACTGATTGTGTCTGATTAATGGGCGGCCGCGTATCAACCTGCTCTACATGTGCATCTGCTAAAGGATTTGATTCAGGACACGGCACTGTAAAATGGAAAAAATTACGTTAAAATTTAAAATTATTCAATAATTAAACCCAACTACTGCAAAAACACGTTGCAAACAGTAGGAAATTAGAAAATGTTTTCATCTTTAATTGGCATGCGCAAACCTTTCAATGTTTACTGCCTATGAAATTAGTCTACATAATATATTTTAATACACAATCATAGTGATGTTAAGCGGATAACACTTCTTTACGACTTGGAGAGAAAGCTTGGAAATACGTGATGAGACCGTTACGAAAAGTGGGATCGGGCGAGGCGAACGGAAGTCAGGAGGAAGATATATAACATTATCTTTCTCTCATAGACAGTTACATTTCGTAAATCTAAGTTTTACTTCAGTCGTGTGCTCTAAAGCACACTCGTTGTTTTTAATCACTGCATCGCCTGCTATGCCGATGACACATTATGATAGTAAAATACTGACCCTCACTGAGCGCTACTTCATCTTCCAAATCCCAGTCTCCGGACAGAGAGAACACCTCTCTGGCATCGTCACTCTCTTCAAGGAGCGGTTCCTGCTTCACTTCAGTAGAACTCGTGCAAGCTGTAATTGAAAATCAAACGAAGTTACTTTGTGAAGTTCGATGTCAATTATGCGATTAGCTTCATTCGACGCCATTTATGTTACATGTTGTATTAGCGTTCCCCAGCTTATACCTTCCACGGATTTTTAAAGGGTTTAAGTTTTTTTAATAATATATTTATTTTAAAATGTGGGTAGATGTCAGTTAATGTCACTTACCCCTACCGACTTTTCCTAAACGACAGAGTGTGAATATTAAATCATTTTGTTTACAGTATTTTAGACACATTTTATTAAGGGTAGGGTGCTCTTGTATTATAAAAGAACATATTGAACATATTTATATATCTATACAAATAAATAAAATTGGAGTGTCTGTTTGTAATATTGAAATAGCCGGATTTACTACATAAATATGAATATATATACGGTACATACACCAAAAGAACATTTTTAAAAATTTTTGTCTGTCTGTCTGTTTGTTCCGGCTAATCTCTGAAATGGCTGGACCGATTTTGACGGGACTTTTATTGACAGGTAGCTGGTGTAATAAGGAGTAACTAAGGCTACTTTTATATTAGAAAAAGTGTTACATTTTACTAAAAAACGAAATAAACTAATTAACACGCGGACGAAGTCGCGGGCAAAGCTAGTAATATATAAAATTCTCATATCACAATGTTAGTTACCTTACTCCTCCGAAACGGCTTTACTGATTTTTACCAAATTTTATATGCATATTCAGTAGGTCTGAGAATCGGCTACTATTTACTTTTCATACCCCTAAGTGATAAGGGTTGTTAACAGTTAACATTTTTTTTAATTTTTGGACAATTTTTTTTGTTTTTATTTTTCTAGCATGTGGCATTAAATATACATTATCAATCAATATACAAAAGGGTAAAAATCTAGGGTTGTACCCTAGATTTTTACCCTTTTATCACCAACCCCTATTTTTTAATAGCCATTTTAGTAATTTAATTACTTTTCGTCCAACTCGATAACTGATCAATTATCGTCTTTTTTGTTGTAAATGGTTTTCACTCCCAAAACTACTTTAACGCGGGTGAAACCGCGGGGCATAGTAAGTATTGTATAATATTGACTGATTCAGTATACGATTGATATTACTTATTTATTGTGCTCATTTAATAGTTAAATATTTGAGATACAATAGTTCATCTTTGACATCTTAATTTCTACTATGTAAGTAAAATGCTAGAGTTATGTATACATACGAATTTTAAATAGTTTTATTGTGTTTATAGGGTTTAATAGTGTTTTAATTTATACAATAACAACTAATTAAGTGTAACTAATAACCAATAAATTGTTAAAAACTGTGTTTACAACTAAATATACGAACAAGTAAATATAACAAAAAAGATCCATATAACGACATATTAAAAATAACATATATTAGGTATAGAAATCACTGCAAAAACCTAATCAAAAAATTAAAACGAAAATATGAATAAGATTTAATTACAAAATCAGTTGCTGACAAAATTACTTTGGAAGAACATTAAAACTATAACTGTCACAAACAACCTAACAACTGCAATACTGATTTACTTAATGTAAAATCAACTCCTTTAGTTTCAGTTAACTATATTAACAAATATTTCGCAAACATTGGCAAGAGCTTGGCTAAAAAAAATTCAGCCATCTTTAAACTATTATCAAAACGACATAGAATAGAATAGAATACTCTTTATTGTACACACTCAAACAAAATAATTATAGAATACAAAATAAATAACACAATAATGTACAATGGGCGGTCTTATCGCATTAAGCGATTTCTTCCAGACAACCTTTGGATGGATAGGAGCTCTATATATATATATATATAATGAGGTTTATAACAATGTAAGGTGACATACCAAATAGCACACAGTATATAATATATAACATAAATATTATATTAGACAGTAGGTGACTTTACGAAAGTAGGTAGTGTTCTTTAACAGCTTTATTAAACGTGGCAAGACTTTGTGCACGTCTGATATCAATTGGTAAGGCATTCCATAATAGTACTGCTTGAACAGAAAATGATTTGTTCATAAATGCTGCTGCTAAATAAATAATGCTGCATTCAGCTTTAGGTTGTGTGATGATCTTAGGAATCTGGAATGTGTGTCACAGAGAAACTCGAAACGGTTTTTAAGATATGTAGGTGTAGTGGGATTAAAGAGAGTGTTATATAATAAAGAAAGAACATGAGCATTCCGACGAAGGCGGATTGGCAACCACTTGAGCTTTGACCGGAATAATGAAACGTGATCATATTTGCGAAGGCCAAATATGAATCTAATACAAAGGTTTTGAAGACGCTCAAGTTTATCCAGTTGTTCTTCTGTGAGATCTAGATAGCTGACATCGGCATAGTCGAGAATAGGAAGGAGAAGTGATTGTGCAAGAGCAGTTTTAGTGGTAATAGGGAGGAAGAGGCGCAGGCGGCTGAGTGAACCAGATGACGCAAAAAGTTTACAGCTAACAGCTTTCAGCTGAGGACCCCATGATAAAGTGCTTTCAAATATAATCCCCAAATTTTTTACGTTATTACTAAGAGGGATAACCGTGCCATCAAAGATGATTTGGGGGAGTTGGGACCAGTCCACTTTAGACGTCATTCGGGTGCTGCCAACTACTATTGCTTGTGTTTTAGAGGGGTTAATTTTGAGACCAAACATCTGGCTCCACACTCTAATCTGAGCTAAATCGTTATTGACGCGATTGCAGTGGGTAAATTCATAAGCGAAGCATGAGAATAAATTTGAAGATCGTCTGCATAAAGATGGTAGGAAGAAGAGATATTATTGGAAATCGTATTTATAAATAAAGCAAAAAGCAATGGAGAAAGAACGCCACCCTGCGGCACACCAGCAACTGTATTAGACCATGTAGAAAACATGTCATTAATACGAATTCTTTGCCGGCGCCCAAACAGGTAAGATCGAAACCATTCAATCACCGTTGGAGATATGTTAAGTGACGTCAAAATGCCAAGGAGAATGTCAAAATCTACAGTATTGAACGCGTTACTAAAATCTAACAAAAGGAGAACTGTAAGATTTCCACTCTCCATGGCACCTCTTATGTCTTCCGTAATATGGACCAGGGCTGTGACGGTACTATGACCAGGTCGGAAACCGGATTGCATAGGATTGAGGAGATTGTGCTTACAAACATAGGAATTAAGTTGGGTGTAAATAAGCCGCTCGAGGACTTTGGAAAGGAATGGAAGAATAGATATAGGACGATAGTCGGAGAAGGAGGATGGATTGCTGGTTTTAGGAATGGGAGTGACAAGGGCTTCTTTCCATGTAGAAGGAAAGAATCCACTTGATATGGAATAATTCAGGATGTCACTGATAATGGGTAGGATATCATCAAGGATAGGAATGATCATATTACGGCTGACACTGTCGCTACCGACCGCATTGGAAGATATCGACAGGATGCCTTTCTTAACATCACAATCGGAGAATTGATTGAAAACAAAAGGTGGATAATCAGCAGTTGGAAGAGATGAAAGATAGTTCAAAGATTGAGTTTTAGCTGATGCGTTACTCGACGTTGAAGAGGAAAAGTACTGATTAAGCGAATTGATGTCTAATTTATTAGGAAGAGTATCTAGAGATTTTCCAACTCCTAATGATCTAAGAAATTTCCAGATTTTCGCTGGATCTCCGTTTTCAACGGATTTATGGATATTATGGCGTTGAGCACTCCTACACATCTTATTGCAGCGATTTCGGATCGCAAGATATTTGTCCCGAGAGTAGTCTGATGGTCGACACTTGTATCTAGACTTCGCCGCTGTTTTAAGACTTATGAGTGTCTTGATCTCGTCATTAAGCCACGGTGCTGGTAAGTGTTTTACTCTTACAGCTCGAATAGGCGCGTGTATGTCGTACAAGTCAATCAAAGTGGAAGTAAATATATTGACCTTGTCATCAACTGATGCGGAATTCCTTAATGAGCTCCAGTCAATACCCCTGGCAGCTTCCCGAAGACTCTCAAGGTTCATACCACTAAAATTGCGCTGCAAAAGAATTTTCGACTTAGCCTTTGGTGGACGGATTGCGTAGGAAAGAAAGATCAGATCGTGATAAGAAAACATGTCAGCCGAGCATTGACCATGCTTGGCGACATGATCACGAGAAGAGACGAAGATAAGATCTAAGAGAGATGGAGTTGCATTCGGAAAGCGGTGTGTTGCATTCAATGGAAGACAGGAAAGGTTGGTCGATTCAGAGACCGACAGGAGAGAGGAAGCACGAAAATCATTTTTAAGGAGGCAAGTGTTGAAATCACCCATTAAAATAGTATGACTGTAAGAAGGAGTGAATTTTTCTAGAAGTGTTTCAAAAGAATTGAAGAAATTGATGCGGAGGGATGGACAATAATATACACCCAAAAGAACTTTTGTATGATGCAGTTCGACTTCAATTAGAAGATGTTCACCTGCATTCAGTGGCGGCGGCTGTGGTGACGTATCTATTACGTTAAAGTTAATGTAGTTACGGAGATAAATGGCTACGCCACCACCACTACCTGCCACGCGATCATTTCGTATTAAAGTAAAGCCTGGAAGGGAGTAAGAGACAGATGGTAGACAAGGTTTTAACCAAGATTCAGATACCAGAACGGCATGGATGTTCTTACAGTCAAAATTTGCCAGCATCTCTGGAAAATGAGCCGGAATGCTTTGGGCATTGATGTGGACTACATTGAAATTCCTAAGAACATAGTTAAAGCGAAGGTTGAGAATATCACCAAGAGATGGGAAACTTAGGTAGCTCGAATCACTACACGCGGATTGAAAGCTATAGGAATCACTGTCATAGTCAGATATTGACATAAATAAATATTAGTGTATAATAAATATGTCTATAAATATATAATTAAATTTATAATATAAATAAATAATAATGAATAAATATAAAACGCAAATACGCTGTAATCTCAAATAATCAGCTATTCGCTACTTTCCACCTGCCAGTTTCTGTGTAATTAATTACTATAGGCTAAAAATAATAATAAAAAATAAACAAAAATGCTTAAAAAACTAGTCACAAAGCAAAGAATAATTATCGCCGTCGCACTGTGATTCGCGTAGAACAAACTAGCTGGACAAAAACAACTCTTCAATTCCTAATAGTTAATTATTAAGATGAACTCATTAGCCCTATACATTAAGGAATACATCTATTAATTTTCGTAATTACCCTCATTAGGCCCGTCATTAAGGTAAGTATATAAAGTGTTGATAATTCAAAGTGCATTCATTTGCATTTTTACACCATATTGTTAACATTATTTTAAGTCACTAAAAGAAATTTGTGATAGTGTTTTTGTGATGGATTGTGTACATAAGGGTAAGTAGTTTTGTTTTAGTTATTTTTTATCACAGGATCTTCATTATTTAATTTTATTAAATTAAATGTTTCGATAAAAGTGGACTTTTTCACCCATATTTTTGAATTCAATAGTCAAAATATTACATGTCCACTCATGTCCACTCTGTAAAATCTATTTTATATGATTCTCACAAGTATCTAGTAGTAATTAGTAGAAAAAAATATTGCGAATTATTTGCACAACTAATTTTTTTCTTTTTTTTTCTTTAAACAGTTTTCACCGTCTCAAAAATGGACTTTTTTGAAGAATGGCTAAAACACCCGAAGGAAACGCGAAACGTGGAGCTCTTTCGGTTTATATCTTTGAGACATGACTTTGATGGTGTTACGGAGCAGTCCCTGAGAGACGTCAAGGTCATCATCACAAAATATTCTTCAAAATTGGCTGAAAAGTGGAGCAGCTGTGCAAGAAATAGCAGCTGTGCAAAGAATAGCTACGAATAGAGATTTACTTAATATGTTATTGATAACATCTGACCCTGTAATAAATGGTTTAAGAGAAATTCCCCGGAAGAAAATAGGTTCATTCCCTATCGAAGTCCTAGATTTATTAGTTCAACCTAGCTTTAAGGAACAAAATGTTAATATAGTTTCTAGTTTTCATAGTTCTGCCACTCATGATCATGACTATTCAATGGATGATTCATCTGATGATAGTGATGATGAGTGATCGATTTAGTTTTTAAGTAGGTATTTTATGTATCTGATATTAGATTTTATAGTTACATTTATAGTTAAATTTATTTATAAAATTGTTTAAAAAAATATTGTGTTTTTATTTCACTATACCTGCTCAAACGACCAATGGACCTCAAATAGTATTATGACCCTTATATCTTTGCTTAATAACCTCATTTATAAATAAAAATCGAAACAAATAATATTGTCCAGCTAGCTTGTTCTACACGAACCACTGTGCGTCGTTTGCATTCGCCCCGCTTACAAACACCATAGACAACATTAAGTGGCAAAAAGACTAATTTTGCAGGGGCGTGTACACGTGACTGACATTGACTATAGAAATGTTTGACAGACTAAATTAAAGAAAAACTTAGAACTTAATTAAAATGTGAAACCAAAATTACCTACAGATATATAAAACGATCACAAGTACATAAAAACTTATAGTTGTAATAATATGAAGGTAGAGGTTAAACATACAAATGAAAACTCGGCGCCAAGCAAGACGGGAAACGATCGATGAAAACTAAAGTTTAGCAATACATCGATCACTTTTTTGGTGCCGTATTGCGCCGACTTCTTTGGGATGCTGGTTCAGAAATGATTGTTCCCTTAGATCCGCCTGCGACAGGTTTTATCGGCTCAAGCGGGCTTGAACTAGGGGCCACCGTCTCTGTGTTTGAACCATCCGTCTTGATGTTGAGGACGTCCTCTGTAGTTACGACACGATATCTCTTACCTTGGGCACCGATCACATATACATTCCCCATTATTGTGTAAGCCTGGGTGACGCCAAACCTGGATCTCGCAGCCATAAACGCGGTGTGCCTGGTTTTCGTCAGGAACTCCGAGACAGTTACTCCTGATCCCTTCAGCGCAGTTTTCAAGGACCAAGCCTTGTCCCGGAGTGCAACCACATCGAATTTGCACAGAATCGGCCGAGGTCTAGATGAAGCGCCTACGCGTCCCATTCGATGGCACCGTCTGATGTCGCTCTCAGTGAAATCATCCATGCCCAGCTGTGTGCGTAGAACTTTGACGACTGTCTGTGCCACATCCTCCTGCTTGCCCTCAGCGAGACCATGGAACAGCAAGATCTTCCTGCGCCCGCGCATCTCCAGACTATCACAGTGCGTGCCAGGGCATCCACTTGCTTCTGCAGAAGGTTTAGGGTCTGCACGAAATTAAGTTTGTAGGAGGCAAAGTCAGAAGCCAGTGTAGTGACTGTTGGAAGACTTGTGATTGCAGCTTTATTCAGTTCAGCTTCAACACTGGCACACTTCTTAAAAAACTCATTTCTTAAACTTGATAGTGAATCTTGTATGGTAACTGCCATTGCCACTGAAGCAGATTGTAGTGAATTGTTGTGATGTGATTTTTACACTTAACTGACAGGTGGGTTGAGTTTATTATATATTATTTAGCATAAATATTGTTAAAAATTTATAGTATAGTTATTAATTACTATTTTAAAGTTAATTAAATAGAGGAGCAAAATCAATCTTGTCTACTTGTTACAACTACCCACCAAACAAAAAGACATACACTGCTTCCAACGAACTCAATCTAACTCCTTTGTTATGCTGACGATGATGAAGTGAATCATGTTCTAATGAGTAGTAAGTCAGACAGTGCGCCTGGCTGGGATAATATTTCTACCTTATTTCTAAAATATGTAAGAAAGGAGGTTGTTCCCATAACAACACATCTTACTAATCTTTGCTTTGGTAAAGGCATCTTCCCAATAAAACTACCTTTTTTTTTTTTTCTTGGTGGAAACCTTTTATAGGTACCCGCCGTTTGGGGGAGACGACGGGGTATGTGGGAGTCCACAGGGTTACCCACTAAAACCACCACGGCTTGCCATCCGGAACCACCACTGTTGCATCTATGCGTCTCAAAATAGACTCCTCCCGGGGCGTAAAACCCTGTTGCATATTTTATGCATAGGCGACTTGCAGCTGCCACAAATCGCCTCTTCCCAGGCTCACCTCCTTAAGGACAAGGGCGGCCGGAGTCCCCACTCCAACCACCTGTGAACCCGGGGGTGGGCCCTAGAGAGCCATTAGATATGGCCATTATAGAGCCACCCTCCACACTCGCACCGACATTTCTCCGGTGCCAATCTCTCTGCCAGATTAATGGCTTATGCCACCTCACTGGCGCCTCACTCTTCTGCGGGTGGTATCGGCCATCTCTCGTTGCCTCTTTCTGTAGCATTACAGCTTCATAGAAAGAAGCCACTGCCTCCCAGCTTGCATTATCCGTCAGCATAGCCATAATAACAGCTGGCGGAGAAAGATCGCACCCGATCCAAGCAACCAGGACTCGCCTCTGAGCTTCCCAAGCTGGGCACTCTTGGAGTGTATGCTGGGCTGAGTCCTCGCCACACCCACAGTGATGGCACTGTGTCGTTAGCTCCCTTCATATACGATTAAGATACTTACCGGACACGGGTGTTTCGGTAAGTATCTGAGTCAATCTGTAGGTCATACTGTGCCTACTTTTCAGCCAGGCATTGAGGCTGGGCAGAACTGCACCAACGGCGCGTTGGCTAGAATTTTACGGCAGTTCTAGCCACTCCCGCCATATTTCAACGGCACGTCGGTGCGCATTCCGCCGCACTTCAGTCACGTCATTCTGAGCCGAACCGTGACAGGCACGAACATGGATTGCAAATTTTATAGTGGTTAAATTATTTTTTAAATCAGTTTTGTATACAAAATTCTTATTTTTCTCGGGTGTCGCGCCTTATTCTGCTCGTCCTGTAAAATTTTCTTCGGGAGCTTCGTACCCGACCACTTTTAAAGAACAGCCCTGGTCTTTACCTACCCGAAGACACCCATCTCGTGGGGTCAGACTCCAGGGAAAGTGGTAGGGAAGCGTCGGAAACCGTTGCGACAGCAAAAATTACCACCGCCCACCCACCCATTTACTACATTTAAAGGGGGTACCCAAAAATTTTTTATTAGCCGATCGGATAGGGCTCCTCAAGCCCATCCGAAAGATACCCTACACGGCATACCCCCGACCACTGAGGCGGCCTACAGCAAGATTTTTGGACTTACCATACTGACGGGTGTTTCTTTTGAGCCCCAAAGAACTCGTGTTAGCCTGACTCGCTAGTTGAGTTGGCCCTATACACCACTCACTAGCTTATCATTTATTACTACCTGCCATAAGAACATGTTCCGCACTCCTCCCAGGAGCTCTACAGGGATGGCAGAGGGGGAAAAGGAGAAGAGGAAGTCATTCACAGTGGATCACTCCTCCCCTAAACCACCTACGCTGCCGGCGCGGCTGCCAAAATAACGCGCACTAGCGCCGGCAGCGTCGGTGGACAAAATCCACTGCGGCAGAAGACGCAAATAAAGCCCTCTCCTCCTCACAAAAAGTTATCACCTACCAAGAAGTCGGCCGCGGCCCCTACCAAAGGCAGGGACAGCGATAAGCCAGCCACGGCAAAACGCACCTCAACAGGTACTGTGGTCACCAAGACACCAACTGCGCAGACTCCGGAGCGCTCCGAGGATGCACTGCGCCTGACGCTCAAGAGCTTGGCCAGAGAAGCCGAGCGTCTCACTAAAGAGGCCCAGTCAGCAATGGAGCGTTCCGGAAATCTAAAACGGGAAATCAAGGAGACCCTTAATAAAAACCTGGCGAGGTTCCCTTGTCTCATAATGGACATGGTCGTGGCAGTGGCCGGCCACTTGGAAAATTCACGTGACGAAAAAACTCCCAGACCAGTCACGAGAGAGGACGAAACCCAGACTGACCCTTCTGTTGAGGCCCCAAAAGGCGACCTTACCAAGGCAGCTGACGACACGACGACCTCGAGCGTCATGGCCAACGGCGAACAAGCCGCGCTACTAAGGGAATTGCTGGCGGAGGTAAAGGAGAGCAGAGAAGATATGGCGGAGTGTGTGCTCTTTACACGCACACTCTCGCAAGACTTGAAGGACGCGATCTGCTCGCCTGTGCCTCACTCAGCGAAAACCGGTGGCGCGGACACGTACGCCAAAGTTACATCCACCCGTACGCCAAACATGCCTCCACCACTCCACTCCATAGTCGTTTCGTCGGAGGACATGATGGACACCGCCGGGACGATTATGGAAAAGATCCGGACAACAGTGGACGCAAAAGTGTCGGGAATACGGGTGGATCAACTTAGAAAGGCCCGAAACCAAAAAGTTGTCATAGGGTGCGTCAACAAAAGGGATATAGAGGGCGTTGCCGACAAAATCAAAAGATCATCGGGTAACCTAAGAGTGGAGGAAACGAAGCTCAAAAATCCACTAATTATACTAACCGACTTGCTGTCTACTAACACAGACGATGACGTTGTGGGGTCCATAAGAAACCAAAACGGGCACCTGCTGAGCGATCTCACGCCCGAGGAAATTACCGTCGCAGTGAAGTACAGGCGCAAAGCAAAGAACCCCAGCGAACAGCACGTCGTCCTGGAGGTTTCGCCTCCCGTGTGGAGGCGGCTGATCGAGGCAGAGAAGGTGTACATTGACCTTCAGCGGGTGAGAGTCTACGACCAAAGCCCGCTGATTCAATGTACACGATGCCTAGGCTTCGGTCATGGACGTAAACTCTGCACGGAGGAAGCAGACCTGTGCTCTCACTGTGGCGGTTCGCATCGGAAGCCCGACTGTCCAAGCTGGACTGCTGGAGACTCGCCCAGCTGCAAAAACTGCAATGCTGCAAAAGCCGGAAAGCAAGACCATAACGCATTCGACAGCGTCTGTCCCATTCGTAAGAAATGGGACGCTCTTGCGAGAGCTAGAATTTCTTATTCCTAGCACATCGCAAAAGACAGTCGTTGTCGAATGCGAAATGTGTCGAAATTGGACCGGGGACCCCCTGAAAAACACAAACAAAATTAAAATGTGCTATTATGAAAATAGACATTTAATTATAAAAGCATCATTCTCAAACAAAATGGGGGAACTCGAGGAAGTGGCACTCAGCACATACATTAAACGTTTTTCATGGACCCTACAGCGTACACCAAGACAGTTGTTTATCATCGACACAATTGTCTACTAAATAAGCAGAAAAATTTGTATTGAAAGCATAATGGTAATGAACGATATACAAATAAAGCTAAATCAAAACTGAAATACCACGAAAATAAGAAACATAATATACATACATAATTATAAGAATATATACAAATATTAAAAGAAGGATGGAAAGAATCAAGAGAAGGTTTGTAAGAATATATATTATGCATAATATATAAAAATTGCAAAAAAGGACAGATGTCAAGGAACGTTATACAATATATAATAATAAAATATACATACAAAATACTTGTATTTAAAACAATTATCATATTTATATATTAAATACAACAAGCTATATTAGAATATATATATAATATATTATAATACCAAGGTAAATATCAAGACAATTGTGCCGAAACAGACATCATAATAAAAACTGCAATAAAAAGGACAGCAGCCAAGAAACAAAAATCACCGGTAAACAACTCCTAAATAAACACATATTTAACTAGTACATAAACATAATTACTATATTTTACAATTAAAACCAAAAGAGAATGCAATAAGTCAATATAAAAGTCAAAATAACAAAACATAAAAGAGTACAAACTGCTAATAATATAACTAAAGTCTTCAAAATTCAACAACTGTCAGCCAAAATGGATACTTCCATATAGAACTGCTAATATTAAACAGCTGATAAACATAGAAATAACCTAAAGAAATACAAATAAACGTGAAAATAAATAGCAAACACAACATAAAGTCAAAATAAAGAATAACAGCACAAATTAAACAACATCAAATTGGATATCGAAATATAACTAACCTATACAAGGATTCGGCTTAGGGCTGATGAGCCAATCGTTTCCTCCACAAATAACGGAGGAACCCCAAAAAAAAAAAAAAAAAAAAAAACATGGATTGCATCATAAACCTCCCTGTCAATGCCAGCCAGAATATCAAATGGTGGAAAACGCGCCAGAACCGGTAAACCAGTACGATCCTTATGGCTATCACTCGCTGTAGGCTATTTAGCATAGCCCTGCAGTGTGAGGAGTCCGTCAGGCGATGTGACCAGACGGGCGCCCCATAGAGAGCCATGGCTCGCAAGACCCCAGCATAGAGGCGGCGGACTTTTTCTCGTGGCCCCCTGAGGTTGGGTAGTATCCTTTGAAAGGCCCCAGCCACCTTCCGAACACGAGGGACCAACCGCCTGAACCAATAAAGCTACCTATTGTTACGCCAGGTTGCGAGGTTGGGGATACAGACGATGTATCCAACTTCAGGCCCATATCTGTATTACCCTCTATATCAAAAATAATAAAAAAACTTATTAACATATGGCTATTAAAATACCTAAAAGATTTCAACCTACTATCGGACTCACAATTTGGTTTTCGTCGTAGAATTTCCACTGAAGATGCAGTAACTGGGCTAAGTACTTATATAACCGAACAGCTTGACAAAGGTAAAAAATGCATTCTTGGATCTAAAAAAGCATTTGACACCGTCTCTGTCCCAATCCTTTTAAAAAGCTGGAATGTATCGGAATTTGCGGTGTGCCTCTTGGCCTTTTTAAGGATTATCTCGAAAACCGGAAGCAGAGGGTTGGAGTGGGTCAGTACACTAGTGAAGACGTAAGCAGTAGGGCGTCCCTCAAGGAAGTGTATTGGGCCCTACTTGTTCCTTATTTACGTCAATGACCTTTGTAATATGAATGTTGCAAACGCACAAGTATTTTCTTACGCGGATGAAACAGCTGTAGTGTTCACCGGTGATACTAAGCAGAATGTTAAACTTAGTGCTGAAATGGGCTTAGCTAAAATTGCCAAATGGTTAAGTTATTTGCTTTCATTAAACATTACGAAAACGAATTACATTTGTTGTGTCTGCCAACGTACACAACCAGAGCAGGATTTGAATATCAAAATTCATACATGCAATAGTGGTAGCCTAAAGAGTTGTGACTGTTTAACAATCAACAAAGTACCCCATACTAAGTATCTAGGCATTATTGAGGACCATTAAGCTGAATATTCAGGTCTTTTAGGTCCGTCGTTCCCAAAACTGCCGGTAATTGTTCGGGCCATCAAAAAGATTATCTTAAGATAATTTATAATGCACTAGTCCAGTCAGGTTTTCCTATTATATACCTGTTTGGGGTGATGCTACCAAAACAAAATTTCTGGCTGTGGAAAGAGCACAACGCGCTCTTATCAAGTGCATGTACTTCAAAAATAAGAGATATCCTACGGAAGACTAGTATCGATTTAGTAAATTGCTCTCAGTCAGAAAACTTTAAATAACACACATACAACTAAAAACCCACAGGTCACTTTCTTATGATAAATATATGATATTAAATATCCCTAAGACGAGGACATTGTTTGCGAGTATGCAGTTTAGTAAACAAGTAGCCCTGCTATATAATAATATCAATAAATACGTCTACATTTATCCCAAAAATTACTATGACATGACAGTAAAAAAATCATAATGAAATAGATACTAACGCTTACCTACAATGAGACCGAAATACTTCTGAAACCTGGACACATACAAAACACACCCGCACACTTGCATATACACCCGCATACTCACTCACGACGGTCACCATAGCTTAGTTGCAAATGTCAACCAACTATGGAAAAGAGCATACTGGGACTTAAGTTAAAAGATAGAGTCAAAATATAGATATCAGACGCAAATCTAAACTCACAGACATCCCAATGATGTATTTTAGAAGTAAGTAACAACTAAATGACGCGGTTCACCCTACAAGCTTACAATTACCAAAGAGACACCTATTTTATTTTATTTGTGTGTTATCTACGTATGATTACTACTAGTACTTATTAGACATACCTACATCTATTTCGTCATCTTCATTAAATTTGTTTGTAATTTATCAATGTATTCAATTTTGTTTCTTAATTTTAATTAGAAAAGAACGGGTTTTATCCCATCATCATATGTGATGATGTAACCCTCGTAAATACAACAGTAAAAATACAAATTAAAAAGTACTTTCTTAAATAACATAATAAAAGAATCTTACGATCTATTACTAATACCTATACTAACAATTTCGTAGAGCTTCTTGGCTTCCACTGATAACGGAGAAGCCAAAATTGTATTACATATCCCAACAGCATTGAGGGAAATATTACTCTCCCTCTCAAGCTTTTTCCTTTCAGCCCCGTTCAGGGCACACTCCACTAAAATATGAAATACATCTTCTCTCATATTACATCTCACACAATTAGGAAAAGGGAGCTTACCCATCATATGGATAAATCTACTCAGAGGAATATGTCCAGAACGGAGCCTCAGGGCCATTATAATGCTTTTCCTTGGCATATTGGAGTTACCAAACCATAATAAACGACAGGGGTGTGGTTGGATAGTTTTGTACCATATACGCTTTGTACGAGACCTTTCATCAAAGTATTCATTCCATAGTTCTTTGCACTTTTCTTTAACCGAGTATACCTAACCAGAGCAGTATGGTACGTGAAAGTATTCAAGCCCTCATTACCCTCAAGCTTTCTCATTACCCCTTAAACCAACGTGAGATGGAACCCACTGTAAAAAAATATTTTTCTTATCTTTTAATAATTCTCTTATAGACTGTATGATACTATATGCTAAAGGCACTCCTCTGTAATTAGATGTACATCGAATAATATGTTGAAGTGCACTCCTAGAATCCGTAAAGATTGTGTAATTTCCTTCTTGAAAAGAATCAATATATAAAATGGCCTGCTGTATAGCGACTAATTCTGCGACCATAATAGACACATTAGAAGTATTGATTTTAATAGTCAAAGAACTGTTAGTTTGCGGGTCAAAGAAGGCTGCACCAACTGTACACCCAAATTTACGGGTCAAAGAAGGCTGCACCAACTTTACACCCATCTTTAGAGGCATCGGGGTACAATGTGTAATAGTTATTGTAACTATTTATTAAAAATTCTGAACATAAATCAAATAATTTTGAATTGGAAAAATTTTGTTTAGATAAATCTACTAATGGTATGAAAGGTCTCACTACACTGGATAAATCGATATTTGTAACCCAAGTGTCGAGGGAAAATATTTCAATTTTATTACTGGCATGAATGCTACCCAAGTCACTGCCAAGATCATGAACAACTGTCAATATAGGCTTATTTCTACGTCTCAAATTTAAATTTTGATTCATTTCATAAAGCTTATCAATTAATTTTAAAATATCATTATCTTTAACAGATTTCATCTTCAACCAATATTTTGCGGCCAAAAAGTATCTGCGTACATGCAACGGTTGAGCACAGAGTTCACTCTCCATTGCATGCACCGGAATACTTCTCACAAAACCACCCAATATTCGTAAAAATTGGTTCTGTACCATATCTAACTTATTCAACCGTGTTTTGCAGCAACTACTATATAAAATACTAGCATAATCAATTCGGCTTCTCACTAAACTCAGATATAATCGCCTCAGATGCGATGGATGTACACCCCATTCTGTTCCTGATAACACTTTAAAGATGTTTACAAACCTACAAATCCTGTCTTTAGTCTCATTAACGTGTTTGGTCCATCTAAGCGAGCGATCAAGCCAAACACCCAGGTACTTGACATTTTCGATTTTATTTGTAATTGTATATTGTTAATTTTAAGATCTACTGCATCTGTTGAATAACCTGATTTAAAAATACATACTTTACTTTTAATGGGAGAAGTATGTCGTTAAGTAATTTACTGATTATGTCTAGAGATGATTGCATTGTCAACGAAAGTTCATGAAGTCTCTTTCCTGTTGAATATATCACAAAATCATCCGCAAATTGAGAAATATAAATACCACTAATATTATTAGCAGATTTCGCAATATCACTTGTTACTATATTAAATAAAAGAGGTGACAAAGGGTCCCCCTGTGCTAATCCACGTCCTGAGGTTCTTGAGTTTATTCCATGATCGCTAACCCTAATGCTGAGAATCCTTTCTTTGAGAAATTTCCACAAATATGTACAAATCCCAGAACCTACTCCTACGCTGTCCATTTTATTTAATAAACTACAGACATCAACATTATTATAGGCACTGTCTATGTCTAAAATACAGCCCACAGTTGTTAGCTTCCTCGCAAAACCTAAATGTATGCTAGTAACTAAGCGGGTAAGATTGTCCATAGTAGACCGACATTTTCTAAAACCGGTTGTACTATTAGAGAGGAAATTATTGCTTTCTATATACCATTCTATTCTATTGAGTAAAATGCAATGAAAAACTTTACATAAACAGGATATCATAGAAATAGGTAGAGGGAAGTAATATCCTGTGAATTTCTACCAGGCTTCGGGATCGGAACAATAGATATAACCCTCCATTGACTAGGTACAAAACCATTCAAAAGAAATTTGTTGTATAGTGTTATTAATACAGGGTGGCGCAATAGAACGTGCATTTTTAAAATAATTATTAAAAAATAAATACAAAAGGTATAGTTAAAATAAAACTAAGCAATTATTAATTGATAACTGAAGTTTATTTTTTAAAAATAACATCATCTAAATGATGACCCTCTCTACGTTGGCACTCCTCTAACCGCAAACGGAAATTACCGAAAACTTTCTTAAGTAGTGCTGGTGTGATTGCTGCCATTTCACCACGAATATTCTCCTTGAGCTGACTGATGTTTCTCGGATTATTGGTGTAGACTTTGTGTTTGAGGTATCCCCACAAAAAAAAGTCAGGAGGCGTCAAGTCTGGACTGCGCGGAGGCCATGGGATATCACCTCTTTTCGAAATCAGTTTGCCAGGGAACATCTGCTTCACAACCGCCATGGAGTCATTTGATGTGTGACTGGTAGCTCCGTCTTGTTGGAACCAAGTCCTAGAGTTCTTTATTCTTGAATTTTCAAGTTCTGGGGCCAAAAAACCTTCCAACATCGCAACATAGCGTTCGGTATTAACAGTGATGTTTTGCCCCCGTGCGTTTTCAAAAAAATAAGGACCAATTATTCCTTTGGCAGAGATTGCGGCCCAAACTGTCACTTTAGGGCTATGTAACGGTTTTTGATGTTTGAGTCTGGGATTCTCACTATTCCAATAACGACAATTTTGGCGGTTTACGAACCCATTCATATGAAAATGTGCCTCATCAGAGAAAAGGATGTTTTCAAAATTTGAAAACCGATTGAGCATTTCATTAGCAAATGTGAGCCGTGCTATGAAGTCAGAGTCTTTCAATTCTTGAGTTAATTGCAGCTTGTATGGATGCAATTTAAGATCCAAGTTTAAAATTCGTTGCAAACTTCGTCGCGATATGTTTAGGACAGACGATCTCTTGCGAGTAGACATTTGTGGATCTTCTCGTACCGACTGCTTAACACTCTCAATATTGTCTTCGGTCCTAGATGTGCGTGGACGACCTTTTGCGTGTGGTTTAAACGTCGATCCAGTCTCTTCAAACCGCTTTATCCAGATTTTAATTAAATTAGCACTCGGAGCCTCCCTAATTTGCCGTACACCATACTCAGAACAAAATAGTCGCCTGACAACTACGTACGAACGAGAGTTTTCGTAAAATGCGCGCACGCAAAATGCGCGACGCTTCCCGTCGAAGTGACTCATAGTGACTAAAACTTCATGAACCGCGCTACCCAACGATATCGGTCTCCCCTCGCCCACGCCCCTTCTACCCCGCAAAAAAAAATGATGCAATATGCACGTTCTATTGCGCCACCCTGTATTTGTTTCCCATTAAGCGGCAAATTTATTATCATCGAATATGATATGTTATCTTGTACCGGGCACGTGTCTTTAGCTCGAATGCATTTTTGTAATTCATGCAATGAAATTGGCGTTTCTAATTTATCATTACTCGAATAGAATATCAAATCTTCCGGCGAAGCAAAATCTGGTGTTAAACTGTTGAGGAGATCATTAGCTTTTTGTGGACTGACAAATTCTCTGTTAAATTTATAGCATTTGAACCATTTTATCTTATCCCATACCTCTTTCGAAGATGCAGAGTGATCCAAGCTAGAACAAAATTGTTGCCAGCCCTTGCACTTAGCCAAACGGATGTTCTTTTGTGCAAACCGAAGCTTAGATTGTAAGAAAATTAAATTATTAGGAGTAGGATTACTTCTGAATGTTGAAAGAGCAAGACGTCGTTCAGCACCTAACCTCGACAACTCTGGGCTCCAGTAAGGTTAAGGTTGCCCTAAACCTTACTGGAGCCCACTTAGTCTAGAGTAGTAGAGTAGAGTAGAACTTAGTCTTAGTAGTACTATTTTTTATAAAAGGAATGTGTAAGTCACCAGCCAGATAGATATAATTTATGAATGTATCGTAACAATGTTGTAAGTTTTGGGAAATCTCGAAATTACTGTAAATATTTTCTAGTAATTGCTGATATGAATACCAATCAGCTTTTTAAAAATATATCCCTCTAACTTATTATTTAATTTCATATTATAAGTAATTTTAATGAACAAGTGATCACTTCCCAAGGAATCATTTAAAACTTTCCAATTAAACTTTAAACCTATATCCGTGGAAGCTAATGACACGTCCCTTGAGGACTGTTGAAGATTTCCACTTACTAATTTGACACGTGTATGCTGACCGTCATTTAAAGTAATAAATGCATTATCTATCAAAGAGTCAAATACGTGTGTACCTCTCTGGTCCGTTTTGGAAGACCAGTAAGTATGATGACAATTAATATCACCTAATATTAATATTTTCTTTTTAAGTACTGAAAATAATTGATCCCAGACATTACGGGATGTATGCACAGACGGAGGACAGTACACTGATACTAAGTACTCCAATTGATCGCAATTATAAAGTTTAACACATAATATTTCAATACTGGCGTTGGTGCAAAACACGGGATACATATGGCATAGTCCGTTAGACTTGTGTGTAAAAATGGCTACACCACCATAACTGTATGTGAATTGCACTAAAGTATATTAATCTGCGTTATACCCTTATCGTTAGCCATTGAAGAAGTCTATAATATTTTTTAACATGGCCAGTCCGATATATTCCCAACAACTACTAAGATCAACCATTCTAAGCAACATTTAATTATACTTTTAAACTTTGTTTGTAAACTACACTTCTTCAAAAAAAATATATTTTAGTCTATTTACGAGTTCATCAAATTTAACACTACTACTGCTACTAGTCTCCTCAGAAGAAGGTGGCGGTGACGTGTTCGAAATGTTTGTTTCATGCTCCATATCAACATCAGCTCTCATATAAACATGTGGTGTAGAAGGACGCTCTATCTTATTATATCACTTGGAAATTTGAGGTCTAGGGATAAGATTGGACTTTGCAACTTGAGCATAAGACAGATGTTCCTGTGTGCCCTGCTCGGGCGTAATTTCTTCTATCAACAGATTACCAAAATTTGCAGGGCCACTTATTTGATTATCCGTTATGTCATTTTGGGTGGTTCTTTTAGGTATGGGTGAAAATACAGGCACATACATTTCTAACGCCTTTGGGTAGGTACAGTTAAACTCGACCATTAGCTCCCTGACTTTCTTTTCCTTTAAATAAAGTGGGCACTTACTGTCTAACGCCATATGCTGCCCTGAACAATTAACACATTTTAGTGTAGTGACAGTACAGTTGGCATGGTAGTTACCACATTTAGGACAAACGATTTTTCGGAATGGGCAAAACTTTGATGTATGACCGAATTTCCAACAACATGAACATTGTGTCACTGGAAATATATATGGCTCCACTTGAACTCTGAGCATATCCACTAAAATATAAGGCGGTAAATAGGAACCAGCAAAGCATAAACGGACTGTCTCGCTCGGACTTTGACTTATCCGTGTCACGTCGCTTTAGCCGTTGTGCCGAAATCAATTTACCAGCGCCAGGACACGTCACGCTTTGAACTATCTCCTCATCCGAAATGTCAAGCTCAACATTACGAATAACTCCATACGAGGTATACTTCTCCGAAGCTCTATGAATCCTCCATTCTTTCTTTACAAAGACTTCACTTAGTTCTAATTTTTGGACACTTTTTTCAGATTCTAGTTCAAGCCTGACTTTGTAAGGGTTGACATATTTGACTTGTGAAATGTCCTCAATATTATGTGCCAAAAATAACTTAGCTAGTGCAAATTGTTTTGGCATTTTATCCTTACACGATATATAAACAATAATATTCTCATCTTAACATTTTTTTTCTTCTATCCCCGATATATTTCCTTCCTACACTTTTTTCTTTTTATCGGTTTTAAATGTCTCCTTTCTTCTCTGTCTGGTGTTATTTCATCTAATCTCACGACCACATTTGTCTCTTCCCTGCTTGTTGTTAGTTCTTCTTGAGGTATCTGCAACTCCATCTTCACTAATTCATCAATTTTATAGCCTCTTCCGAGCTCGAAATAGATTGCTCGTTGCCATCCATTCTTTTGTATTCTTTTATCTACACAAAGCGTAGTTAAATACAAAATAACAAACCGGTCCCGGCCGCCGGCCGCAGCTTGAATAGTACACGGGTGACTCACTAATTAGCTATTAAGTAAACAACTTTATGAGACGAACTGCACGCGGGTATCAGTGCGAGTGCCGCACACAAACTGAATGTATTCAAATATTTATGGTATTATTATAGTATACTTTTTAATACCTCTCCATGAAAACTCACATGTGGGCGCTATCGGACTATCAGCGCTGTCATAAAATTGTTACGGTCAATGTTCAGATGCGTTTTCACCTAGAACGGACGATTTATATTTTAAGCTTCCCAAAATGTATTTTTGTTATTGTATCAATTCGTTGTTATCTTCGTCCTGGTAATGCTAAATGGTTTTTCTTTCTTTCTTGCTTGCTATTACAATGCTCACTGCTTTCATACTGAATTAGCATCAACCAACCCGCGGCATAAAATCCTAGAAAAGCCAAACTATTGTCATAGATCTCTTCATGGCAACCGACGGCCGGGTCCAACGACTTAACATGTTCTCAGAGGCAAGAAACCCCAAAACGAACCGGACATAATTAATGCTTAGGAAACGCAAAGAGTGTTCGATGTGGGGGTCGAATCGTGACCTCTACGGTACAAAGGCCCAACCGGCTTACACTCTGGTCACACACAATTGTAATAACTGCATCACCTGTTCTACATATATCACACGACAACAAAAGTTAGGATAATGAAATACTGACCTTCACTGAGCGCAACTTTTTTATCTTCCAAATCCCAGTCTCCGGACAGAGAGATCTCCTCTCTCGCACCTTCGCTCTCTTCAAGGACCGGCTCCTGCTTCACTTCAGTAGAGCTCGTCCAAACTATAATAATAATAATAATTCTAAACACTAAATTTAAATAAAATAAAATCTAAACAATTAGATGGGCATGCGTATATGTGTGTGTGTTCGTGTGTGTGCAATGATTGGTTGGCAGAAATTGGTTTGTTTGTCAATAGTCGTCCAATATTGGACTGTGAGTGCAATGTACAATGCGTATCCTAAAATACCTATCACTATGTAGTATATAGTGCTACATATAATATGAGTAAGGAATAACATAGGTTTTATTAAAAGTACCTTTAAAACTTCGTTCCGGGCTCTCTCTTGCCGCAACATTCATGTTCTGTTCATCCACAGTCACAATTACCAGTGGGGTCCTGATCAGAGTATGAACACTGGATAGCTTGTCTATGAGGCCTTGCTCCAGCTGGAAAAATAGTTGTGTTTGCCATTTAAAAATAATATTACTGAGATGTAGTCACAAACTCAATACTCAGAAAATTACTCATATAACATTAAATGTAGGTATAGCAGGAGCTTGTTCAAGCATGGATAATAAGACACTGCACGCGCTGCGTTTAAGACAGTCGCCATAGGTGGGGACCATCACCGGACACTGCTCACTAAATAAACACTTCCACACTATAGGAATAACTGACAGCCCTCTGTGCAGAGCGTGCATGGACGCTGAAGAAACGGTCGCGCACGTGCTACTCGAGTGCACAGGCATCACAAAAATCCGGAAGGAAACCCTGGGATCACCAGGAACTCTTATGGAAGCCTTGAGAAGTTTAGGAGACCTGATATGCTTCTGAAGGGAGGTGGGCTGGGTGGAATGAAGGCTGCCATGCATGGCTCACGTACAATGGTCCACATCGGGACTAAGTGCGGAAACCACACCAACAGTCGCCTCGCCACTTCGTTTCCCAGGTTCCAATGCTGTGCAGGACAAATATTTGTGTGACTCACAAAAAGTTGTTTTATGTCTGGTTGTACTTTGGGTCCATTCATTTATGTTTGCAAATTACTCTGCGGCACAGCGATTCATTGCCCTAGTGAACATTATTAGTCGGGCCCACAAGATTAATTGGGATTTTTCTACTAATAAAGACTAGCAAATTGTTGGTTAATAAATTGTAGAATTATAAAAGAAATATCCTGTGATCGAGGCAAAAGAAGTATGCAAAGATCGTGACAAATGGAAATCCGTTGTCTCTGCCTACCCCTCTGGGAAACAGGCGTGAGTCTATGTATGTATGTATATCCTGTGATAACTAACACACTGTTATCTGAGCCCAAATTAGACAGAGCCTATACTACAGGAACCAGACAACTGATATATTACATTACATACTTGCATACTAAATATTTCTAAATACAAACATATTATAGATAAATTACACCCAGACCCCGAACAAATAAACATGTCCATCAAACAAAGACTCCTGCGTGGGGATCTACCCCACAACCTGTGTTAGCAGTCAGGGTGACTCACCTCTATACCAACAGGCCAGTCTAATACGTAGAGATGGCACATCGTAGGATGTGCACTCACAAAAGGCTTACATGTCAACAACAAATCTGATTAGTCAAGAGAGCCAATTGCAGATTACAAGACAAGATAAATACACTTTATTGCATACCATTTACAGAGCATGATTTATTTTAAATTAATAATATTAAAAAACAGCTACAATTGGCGGTATTATCATATCATCATAGTAAAAATAATAAATGATATTACCGCACTCACCCGCTTGCCTTCCACCATCTGAATAAATATCTTCTCTGACTGGAAACATCTGATCATGAGCTGGTGACAGTGCTTCAGTCGAGTGTAGCAGATATAACATGCCTGCAGTGGTCTAGCTTCAGTCAGTAACTGGAAATGTCCAATCAGAATATAATTGATATCACACTCCGGAATCCCAGAAGGTCTTTCTGCTAGTGGGCCAACCACACTGAACTACAACGATGCTGCCACCGTAAATAGTTAAACCTGAATCTCTTAATATATAATGTGTAGTTATTATTTGTATAACATAATGACCTCAATATTTACAATAATATTTGCTTAGATTAATCATGTATTTTAAATCAACTGACCTATTTGTAAATGTAATTTAGATGGAATTGTTTTGACATAATATACTTTGCATTTAAGAGAAGGGTTAGTTGGTGTGTTATCACTTTAACATTGAACTTTTAGAAAGGGGAGTGCTGTTCAAATAAATAGTGATTTACTATTCCTGTTTCGTAATTAGGCATGCCTGGTCTGCCCTGCTTTAATATAACATAGTTTTAATTTATTTATACTATGTGTATATTTTGACTAAACAAATATTATTAGAAGTGATAATGTTGAAAACAAAAGTACAAACCAATAAAACTTAGCAAATCTGGAATATTATTAAAATATGCCTAAAGTGTAGGAAATTAAAATATGTTCATAAACAAAATTTTACTTCTACCGGCCTAATGAATGCGGTTGCTTAACCTGAGAACACCAGAATAAGTCTAAAGTAGACATGTTCCAGTGTTCTCCGTGCTTGGCTGTTATTTTGAGGTTAAGCAACTCAATCAATAAGGTTAAGATGCCTTGCCTTTTGATACAAGTCCAGATGCCTTCGGTATCTTGTAATTACATATAAGTTAAAGACTTTAGGATGATTTTTAGGTAAGTAATTATATTTTGTTCACTTTTACTATATGCGACACCTTTGATAGCTACTAGGGTTTGCTCTGACAGATAATTATACCTTTCAAACAATTTCTTATTAAATATTTATATTTAAATGTTCTCTAGGACGAACGAAGGTCCACAACCATGTCATCGCAGTACCTGTGCAATAGCATGGGTCGCCACTATTTTGTTACATCTGTGAGCACTGCTATGTTTGTTGTAGTCATATGATGATTAGTGTGGGTACAAGCTATCACTTAGGGACTGGGCACAGTTCCGCACGTGGGTGGCATTTGTTAGTACATACCAAATATTCTGTTAGCTTCTCAAATACATGTTGTAGCTCCGTGTTCACAATATTATACATAGTAACGTTATCCGCGAGACATATTCTACATATTGTTTTCTTCATTTTATTTAGAAATTAGGACGACTTAAAGACAAATCCTAAATCTATTGAATTTATGGGTTTTAGACTGTGTGGCCTAGGCACACAATTTCGGCAATGTTAAGCTCCTGATGATAAGTTTGGGAAAATATTCTGGAAACCGAACACGAATTTGTTCTATTCTCTTCGAACACAACACAATCAAATTCACTTTGGACAATGTCACAACAAATACCTAACATGGCATTTTTTTTTTTTTTTTTTTTTTTTTTTTGCCTCCTATTATGGAGCAATGGCTCGCACGTTCAGTGCATCCGCCAGTTTCGAGTATTGAGATTCTCAAACTTTCTGGTAGGTAGCTTTTAGGTTTATGTTGTATTATTCATTATTTAGCGACGGTTACAACTTTGAAAAGGTAGGGAAACGGATAGTTTTAAAATTAAATATCAGACTAGGATTTTGATTTTGGATAAGAATAGGGGAAGTATGCACTTTATAATAATATTTTATAGGTATGTAATCAAATAAATAAATGTCAAATAGACATATTATTATAATATCAAGAAATAAAAAAAAATATATATATATATATACATATTTAAACTCTAATATTATTACTACAAATAAAATTTGAAAATATATTATACATAGATGCATTCACAGAATAAAGAAGGGTATTTATGGATGTCGGGAACGGGACACGGAGGGAAATCAAATTTTCTAAAAAGGAAGAACGGTTATGTTTAGGACAGGAAAAGAATATGTGATCCAGATCCGCAAAGTCATCACCACATTCACACTGCGGACTATTTATAATACGCAACCTAGAAAGATGGGCCGGACAAGATGTATGACCAAGACGCATTCTTATTAAAATGGTTGTAGGAATTTTGTCAAGTTTTATACCAGCGAACCATGGTTTGACATGGCATTTCTAAGAATTACCAAAAGACCCGAGAGTATATAAGCGCTATGTTATAACAATTTTCTGAGTCTTGTTTTTTTTTTTTATTAATGGCAATCTGCCGTTAATTTCAGCAATTTTGCCAGTGTCATGTAATGGCTACACATGGGATAATGCAGGATTATGTTTTATATTTATAATAGATCCTAAATTGTGCTACGATTTTGATACCTGGAATTTCTGAGAGTCATTTTTTTTTAATTTAAATTAAGTGACAGTCCTTTGATCGAAGTTGTGACGTTCTGTCGGTATTCGTATATAGTAGGTTAAGTTTAATAATTGTTAGGTGGTGGGTAGTTTAAGCTCAATGGCCAATAAACCAGTCTGTCGCGAATCCTAGTCTTTCATTAACGTTACATTGGCGACGAGGATTGTTTTTTCACTTTGTACACGTGTGCGATAACAATGCCGATCTGTAAAATAGAACCATTTAATCTAAATGCGAAGCAAAGGCCCGCGTATATTCGTCGCGTTAATCAGTTTATTAAGTTAAACGCTATTAGTGACGATAGTGACGATATAAAAGTTTCAATGCTAATTACGGTGGTAGGTGAAGAAACATATGCGTTGATGTGTGTGTGATCTATGTTCACCGGATTTTCCTGAAAGTAAAACCTACGACGAATTAGTGAAACTGGTAACAGATCATTTAGAACCACAGCGGTCTGAAATTGCCGAGTGCCATGAATTAAGATTACGTCGACAACGCGTCGACGAATCTCTAAAGGAATACCTACAGACATTGAAGCATTTAGCGGGTACGTGTAACTTCGGAAAGTGCAGTTAGTGTTCGACGCTTCAAGAAAATTTAAGGGACCAGTTTTAAATAAATAAATAAATAATAAATAAAAAAGGTTTTTATTCACGTAGACTTTAAAAAAGCGCTTGTAAATAGTCAGAACATGTTTGTAGTAATATAGGTAGTTATATACATTAGATATTATTTCTAGTAACATAGATATTTAGGTACATATTGTATGAAAACATTTATAAAATTTATTTTATTATAGCAATGCTATTTAGCTAGCTCGTATCAAGAGATTATGTTTAATTATCTAGTTTAAGTCATATAATTTTACTACATATTGTCAATGGTTCTGTCTATATTAAAGGTATTATTATTATGACGGACCTTGTGTTAATAACGACGGTCGCGCTTTAATGCTACCACTGGATCCAATGCGCCCCAACTGAGAAGACCCAGCGAAACAAACTCAGTGGGTTCATCTATTACCGGTTTCAACACGACCCAGTTGAGACGGTCCGGCGAAACATACTCAAGCGGGCATGAACACGGGATTTGGTCCAATTAGAGTTATTATTTAGTAGGCAAACACAATATATGCTCGATCGGTTGTCTGAATTATTTTAGATTATATTTAGGTATACAAAAGAAAAACTTCGAAACAATAACATTATTCATTTTGAGACAGAGTCAATAATTTTAAATTAAGTATATGATAGCAATCATTTACAGATAGTTCACGTAACACAGCAGATCAGTCATGTCTATATGACTACAAGATCTCCAGTGAGCAATGTGCAGGTAGGAAGTGAGAGCCAGACGTCTTTGTCATCGATGTACTCTTTAGTGGTGTAATAACCCCTAGCCATAAGTATACGTTTAATATGTGTTTTAAAACTTGTGTCAGGCAGATCGGTAATTTGAGTAGGAAGCTTGTTACAAAACCTAATACAATTTCCTAAAAATGATTTATTAGCTTTGCTTACTCTAAAGCCTGGCATGGCTAGTTTGTTTTTATTCCTAGTATTTATAGTATGCAGTTCACTTTTCTTTTTATATTTATGAATATTTTTTCTAACAAACATTATATTCTGATATATATTTCCGGGCTCGCCAACGACGCCATGCGGTCTAGAATTTTCGCAGAGAAGAAAATTCAATACAAAGAGGCAACCGAGCTGGCGTTAGCGTTGGAAGCGGCGGAGAAGCACGCCGAAGTTAGTGGCACAACAGTGGCGACGGACTCCATGGGGACGACGGGTGGCGCGGCAGTGGCGGCGGGGGACAGCCTGCACCACGCGCGCGCGGGCCTGCTGGCGGTCCGCCAAGTCTCATGCGATCGATAAGTGTCGGTATAAAAATTACACTTGTGATGAGTGCGGTCAAAAGGGTCACCTGAAGGTGATGTGTAAAGTGCGCGGCGTTTCTGGTGGCGGTCGGCAACATTATGTGAGCGATGGTTCGGAGGACGAGTTGTATTGTTTTCAGTTTATAATAGAGTTTTTATATATCTCAGAAAACAGTGGTCCTTCGAGCCGGATCACTGTTTGAGTGCCAAGCTCCAGTTGTGCTTCTGGTGGTCTTAGTAGTTAGTCTTCTAATATACTATTTTCTGCGATATATAAAAACTGTATTATAAACTGATTCAATGATGTAAGTAGCCACGTTGCTTGCGCTGAGTGTTGAGAGCGAATCCCCGCCGCTGTAGCTCGACGGCCGGTTAACGAGGTGGGGGAAGACGTTGAAGGTCGGCGGACCGGTCGGAGGCGCGAGCTGTTATACCCTAGCCCTGAAGCCCTTAATGCGGCTCTGGCCATTATTTTGCAACCTAACCAATTTTGAATGCTAGTTAGGATCAGAGGCTCAGTGAGTCCTCAGTCTGTTTTAAACCTCAGTAGAGAGCGGTTGCCTAAAGAATATTTTTAAGTGTGTGTTTTGTCAGTGTTTTAAAAGTATTATAAAAATAAATTCTTTCTTCTAGTTTACTTTAATTTCTTTTTTTAAAAAGACATTTGTGTCTACCCGTATAACAATTGGTGTTCAGCGGTGTGATTTTCGAAAATTCCCAGTGCCGGTAACCACTCCACAGACTCGTTCCGTTTCTGCATAAACTTTAAAAAAAAAACCAAAAACACATCCGTATCCTGTACTATTTATAAGTGAATAAGTGAAAGAAGAAAAACCTACCTCGTGTCACGAATACTACCAGATCCTGCAAGTTCCTGCTTATCCTGCGAAGAAAGTGTTGCATCCTGAACCGCAATAACTTACCTTCGGCCGTGCACCGTGCGCCCTTACCTAGAAGTCCAGTAGAAATATTTACCATATCCGTATCCTGAAAGAAAATACATCAAAAGTGAAGTTCATCGTAAAATATTAATTTATGAACGAGAGCCTACACTACGCTTCTTATCGCCTCGGAATGTTCCCGGCCGTCGCCTTCGTATCCGCCGCCTACGCGTTACTGATACTGTAAGTCTTTGGTCATTGTTTAGTCTAAGGCTGATAATAGTCTAGGATCCCGCAGTAAATTAATTCTAAATACTAATTTAACTGTACTTATAAAATTTAGATATGCCAAGAGTGCCTAAACACGAAGGAAAAGAGTTAACACTCTACATTCCCCAATCGGAACAAGGCAAAGGTGACGAATTGGCGAAGTCTCCTGTTCTCTCTCCTAATTTTACCAAAAAAATGGCTACAAATACTGCAATGCCCGAACTGGAGTTAAATATATTATTCAAATTTGTTAAATCTTACGATGGGAGCCGTGAAACTCTGAACTCATACCTAGTAAATTGTGACAATGCTTTCGAACTTGCCACAGACTCTCAAAAGCCTATTCTATTCAAATATATCATAAGCCAGTTGCATGGAAAGGCGGAAACTGCTTGCTCTATCAAGGAGTTTTCGACATGGTCCCAACTCAAAGAATTTCTCAAAACTCAATTCAGTGAGCGTAAACACTATACACATCTCCTCACCGATCTCCAAGAGAGCAAGCAGGGCCCGCAAGAAAATGTCAGCGCATACTCATTACGGGTGGAGACTTACCTCTCACAATTGTTAACAGAAATAACACTGTCCACTACTAAACCTAAAGAGCTACCTGGCCGTACCGCGGCTATGGAGGATCTTGCTCTACATCACTTCCTCATGGGGTTGCACCCTCGTATCTCAAACATTGTGAGATGTAGGTCTCCTAAATCTTTAAATGAGGCCGTTAATCTAGCTGTCTCGGAAGAACGCATTCAACAAGCATTGTATAAACGCCCGCAACCCGACCAGAAGTCTGGAACTAGCTATAATAACCGATTTAGGGGTAGCACATCGAAAACAAATATTAATACTTATTCACAAAAGCCACCTAATAGCCAACAACCGGGTCCTTCTTATCCTTTTTGCCGATACTGCAAAATACCCGGTCATGATATTTCTATGTGTAAGAAACGAGAATATAACAATAATCGTTTTAGATATCCGCAAGGTCCATCTACCAATCAAAATCCCTATAAGCCGCCTCAACGTGTGAACTTCCTCGAGCAACCTGATGAGGATCCGGGTCAAGACAAAGTAGATCTTTCACCCGGAGATTTAAACGAATAAGGGTCTCGCCCTGGTGTCGCACGAGACAGTCCCCCAAAGCCGATACCAGTCTTCAACTTCCTCAATCTTTCAATTCTAATCCGACCAATCGACAGGGTAATCAGTCCCAAACTGACGGTCACCCATTTATCAAAGCTTTGAATAATTCTAAGCCGACCAATCGACAGGGTAATCAGCCCCAAACTGACGGTCAAAACTCAACGAAATCGTTGAATCCTAATCCGACCAACCGACAGGGTAATCAGCCCCAAACTGACGGTCAAAACTCAACGAAATCGTTGAATCCTAATCCGACCAACCGACAGGGTAATCAGCCCCAAACCGACGGTCACCCATCAATCAAAGCTTTGAATAATCCTAATCCGACCAACCGACAGGGTAATCAGCCCCAAACCGACGGTCACCCATCAATCAAAGCCTTGAATAATCCTAATCCGACCAACCGACAGGGTAATCAGCCCCAAACCGACGGTCACCCATCAATCAAAGCCTTGAATAATCCTAATCCGACCAACCGACAGGGTAATCAGCCCCAAACCGACGGTCACCCATCAATCAAAGCCTTTAATAATTCTAAGTCGACCAATCAACAAGGTAATCAGCCCCAAACCGACGGTCATCAAATTGCTAAAACTAACTCGACATCTATTTCCAATCCAAAAGCCTTTACTATTTCCAATAGAGTCGATCAAAATATTTATGAAATCAACTTAGACACGACAAAAAGACTTTTACCCCATATCCTACTCGATTCCCAAGTTTCAGATATTCCACTACACCTGTTAGTTGACTCAGGATCCGCCATATGCTTGTTAAAAGAATCATGCATACAGAATATGCCAAAACTCACCAAAGAACCCATTAAACTTAAGGGTATAGACCCTGGTGATGAGCCGACGTCAACAATAGGCCACTTGCAACTCAAATTAAAATTAAGCGAAAGCAAAACATCATTATTTAAGTTTCATGTCATTAAAGATATCAATCTGCCCTACGATGGCATTATCGGCACGGACTTCCTAACATCATTTGGATGTCAAATTGATTATAAAAATGACATTCTTAAAATTGGTAAATTAAATATCAAGTTACTGTTCTCTGACCCATTTTATATCATTCCACCTCGCTCTGAAGCCGTCATTGAATGCTCAATACACAATACCAACCTAAGGGAAGGTATTATCTTAGACCAACACCTCAACCAAAATTTGTTAATTTCCAGTTGCATAGTTAAAATTAAGGATAATAATAGAGTTAACTTAACTATTGCAAATATTTCAGAAACTTCTATGCATATCAATTCTAATTTAAATCTAAATATCGAGCCTTTTCATTCCGAATCGTTCCAAATTAACACTGCAATTACATCCAATACGACAAATAGAACCAACGAAGTAATCAGTTCATTACGAATTGATCATCTAAATCAAGAAGAATCCGATGCTCTTCTGGAACTTTGTGCCCAATATTCGGATATATTCCACTTAACTGATGACCAATTAACTCATACTTCTGCTCTAAACCATCAGATAAAGACGAGTAGTGATATTCCCATCCATACTAAATCCTATAGATTCCCAGAAATCCATAAGAAAGAGGTAGAAACCCAAATCGGAAAAATGCTTGACCAGGGTATAATTGAACCTTCTTCCTCACCCTGGAGTTCGCCAATTTGGATAGTACCTAAAAAGATAGACTCCCAAGGCCAACGTAAATGGCGAATAGTCATCGACTATCGTAAACTAAATGATATTACAATCGGTGAAACGTATCCTATCCCGCAGATATCTGAAATACTCGACCAGCTGGGACACAGTAAATACTTTTCGACATTAGACCTCACCTCCGGGTTCCATCAAATTCCTATTTCCCCTGAGGATAAATCTAAAACAGCCTTCTCTGTACCTCAAGGTCACTATCAATTTAATAGAATGCCATTTGGATCAAAGAACGCGCCCTCTACCTTCCAAAGACTTATGAACAATTGTCTCTCCGGCCTTCAAGGGACACGTTGTTTGGTTTATTTAGATGATATTGTCATTTATTCTGCCGATCTTAATTCCCACATGAATAACCTAAAAACTGTGTTCGATAGACTCCGTAATTTCAATTTAAAACTACAACCCGACAAATGTGAATTCCTACGCAAAGAAGTTGCCTATCTAGGTATCGGCAGGGATGGTGTCAAACCAAATCCCGATAAAACTAAAGCGGTAACGGAATTTCCAACCCCTCAAACTCCCAAGGACATTAAATCATTTCTAGGCCTTGTATCCTATTATAGAAGATTCATTTCTGACTTTGCGAAACTTGCCAAGCCATTAACGTCTTTACTAAAAAAGGACACCCCTTTTATATGGCAAAACGAACAACAACTCGCTTTTGAGTCTCTGAAAGCCAAACTTGTTTCTGCCCCAATCCTAGCATATCCAGATTTTACGCAATCCTTCCTCTTAACCTGTGACGCTTCAAGCTATGCGATATCGGCAATACTATCCCAGGGTCCTATAGGACAAGACCGCCCGATCGCGTATGCATCCCGCACGCTTAATAAGGCCGAGTGCAATTACAGTGTCACCGAGAAAGAATGTCTCGCTATAATATTTGGCACTAAAGTATTCAGACCTTACCTGTATGGTCGACGTTTCAAGATCTTGACAGATCATAAACCACTACAATGGCTGTTTAACTGCAAATATCCAGGATCGAGACTTATCCGCTGGCGTCTGAAATTAGAGGAATTCGAATACGACATTCAGTATAAAAAGGGAAAGATCAATGCCAACGCTGACGCCTTATCCCGATTCCCAGTCAATCCAGTCCAACCCGATGTACCAGATCCTAACCCTTCAACGGAAGAAGAACCTCAACGAGAATTAGACAGTGATCTTTTAGACCTATTAATACCTCCCGCTTCTTTTGATGCTAATGATGTTACCTTACATTCCCCAAATCTCCTGGAGCCTGGTGAAGATTCATTACCTCAACCCGATACCAACTTACCTTCCAACATTCCGGATAACCTTAGGGAAGAACTCGAAAATGAAAGAAATGACTTACCTGGTCAATCACCAGCTCCCGACTTTAACCCAATACCATCCACAAGCGCGTGTCCAGACTCACCTGTCGACGACTATCCCACCTTTCTAAAAGAAATGGCAAATAAAGATAAGTCCTTTAATACAGAAATCGAGGAACATAATGAGAGCCTCATGAAATGTCCATCAAAAGTAATTTTAGTCCCTACATCTATGGATCTAGATGAATCAAATTTATACATACAGGAAATCCTCGGTGACCCTATAATTAATTCCACCGTTCATAACTCTGAAAAAGAACTTTTCTCATTCCAGAAGCTCGAATACAACAATAAAACCTATTTCTTGTTATTTACAAAAGTACATCATTTCGACGATGCATCATACCCTGAAATATTTCAAACTCTTAAAACTATTAGAAACGAATTAATTGTCTTCGAAAACGTTACCGAAATAGGCATATCCGATCTAAAAAATCCATTTGAAAAAAATTCGTTTATAAAAATTTACAACATGCTAATTTACCTTTTCCATAATACACGTATTAAAGTTAATATTTACCATAATAATATAATTTATCCAACTCCAATTGAGATAAAGAAGATCCTTTTTGATAACCATGATATCCCAATCGCAGGCCATTTGGGCTCTTCACGGATGTATAATAGAATAAAACAAACATATTACTGGAAGGGTATGCGCAGTGATATAGAATCTTATGTAAAACAGTGCAAATCTTGTCAGGAAAACAAGGCACTTAGGAAAATTAATCGCGCCCCTATGCAGATTACAAGTACATCCACAGAACCATTTCAACGAGTATCCCTTGACATCGTTGGTCCACTTCCAGAGGCTGGACCAGCGAAACTTAAGTATATATTAACCGTTCAAGATGATCTTAGTAAGTTTTCTTCCGCATACCCTATACGTAGTACCACAGCGGAAGAAACATGCGAATGCTTACTTCATTACATGTCCATATTTGGTATCCCTAAAATGATTCTCACGGACCAAGGGACCAATTTCACTTCAGATCTCTTTAAAAAGACATGTGAATTTCTCAAAATTAAAAATCTCTGGTCGTCTCCGTATCACCCTCAGACTCAGGGTGCCCTTGAGCGAAGTCACTCAACACTCAAGGAATATCTTAAGTCTTATATAAATGAAGAACAGACAAACTGGCCCCGATACGTCTATACTGCCATGCTCGCATACAATACGTCCATTCATACTACAACTCATTATTCACCATACGAACTAGTGTTTGGACGTAAACCGTTTGTCCCAAATTCCGTCTTCGACGAACTTTCAGAAACGACATATCCCGACTATGTCCGTATGCTCCAAAATAGACTGAAGTACTCAAGAGAAAAAGCATTGGATTTCGTAAGGAAATCCAAAGAATCCTCCAAAACTTATTACGATACTCATACTCGCCCACCTCAATACAAAGTTGGTGAATATGTCTATCTAAAAAACCACCTGAGACTGCGCAAAGCGCTCTCACCCCTTTGGAAAGGGCCTTATAAGATAGTGAAAATTAACGGTAATAATACGCTGACTTTACTCATTAATCGGCGCCACGTTACTCATCATTATGACCAGGTCAAACCGGCAGCCGATGTCGGACCTGTAACATAATTTAGTCAGATTAATAAAATTAGAATTTAAGAAAATAGTGTAGTTTTAACTTACCTTCTGAAGGACGCCATATAAGCTTCTAACGGAAATAAAATAATATATATAGATTTAAGTAAAAATATTTACTTACCTAGTATTAATAACTAACGTTATTTGCAGTGGAGTTCGGGTTCAAACTCATCAAGATTTTGTCCAGACTATTACTTCAAGTCCGGGCATCTACTATGATTACCTAGGAAAACTTAAAATAAACAATGTTCAGTTGAATGTTTTAATACCGATAGATATTTCACATTTTGGCCCACATATACAAAATGTTGAATCCATTTTAGGAACCACAAAATACCTATGTAATCAGACTCGCATTGCTTTAGTTGACGCTGAATGTAATAATATGATCCAACCATTAACAGCGCGTTTCCAAGATTTGAATAGGGATTTTTCATCCATCTCCCATCTAATAGATAATCAAATTAAGCGTAGCGCTTGGATAGGAGGAATTGGTACAATTGCAAAACAGATATTTGGTACTCTAGACGAAAATGACGCATTGCGATATGATGAAGCTATTGAAAATTTACAAGAAAATGAGAAACAGTTGGCTTGGCTTATGAAAGAAAATATCTTAGTCACGACATCAACAATATCTTTCTACAATACTACTCTCCATAAGATAAGAGATAATGAAGCTAGTTTAAATAAAGCTATCGACAACCTCTCTCACAAAATAAACAACATTACTAAAATTACTACTGACTTTCATACTTTCGTTAAGGTTAATGAAATTTTAAATATTTTTCCTATGATACTTATCTACTAGACAAAAAACATAAAAATAAAACTTCAAAAGAAATTAAATATATCTTTCTCAGGTTACATAAATCCATAAAAAAAAACATATGTTATTGCAAAACATTGTACCGAACAGTTCACATTGATGCGCACTATGGTATGGCCCTTAAAAATATAATTGTTTTATACACACTAGATACGCTGCGAAGCGCCGTGTGCGCTACGTTCATATCTACCCACCGCAACACAACAAAAAAAATGAATTATAATCGGCATGGATGGATGGAATTTGTGTATTTGCTAATTGTGTTATTTGTAAAATTGTTTAGATGTCTATTTGTACTGTATAGTTTAGTGTTTTAGTTTAGTTTAGTATTGGTAAGTAGCCACGCTTGGCGTCCTATATTAAGTATTATTAAATTTCTCTGTAAGCGAATGTATATATTCTTAAGAGAAAATAAAGAATCTTTAACCGTAATATTTTAGAAACAACAATACTTACTTTATCATTTCAACTAGAAAACATAGTTAATGCTATTCTATTCAGTAGTCAAAATATATTGCATCCTGCTATTATAACGCCAAGTCAGCTTAACCGAGAGCTTGCTGATAACTACAGACATTTACCTAGCGACCTCGAATTGCCTGTAACGCTAGATATTAATTCTATACATACTATTTTAAGTATTTCTAAGCTAGTTTGTTACTATAGAAATAATAAGATTATGTTTGTACTGCAAGTGCCGATGGTCACTATAAAAGAATATTCATTATTTCATAATATAGCTCTACCTGTACCGTATAATGTTAAGAAACCACATACATTCAGCCTAATTACCCCTGGAAATAGATATATAGCAATGACCAAAGACAAAGCTTATTATTCAATTTTCAACGATTTAAAAATATGCAAAACTATTAACCCAGGAAATTTCATTTGTGACATTAATAACGTGTACTCAACAGACGCAAAACCTACATGTGAAAGTGAACTACTAGCAAAAGTGACTAGTGAAAAACCAAAACAGTGCGAAACCAAAATTATAATAGGAAAACTGGACATTTGGAAACCGTTGACTAATAATAAGTGGATTTATGTACAATCAGAACCTAATAAAATCTCTGTGGACTGTGTTGGTTCAAAATTATATGAAACAAATATTTTAGGCACGGGAACTCTTAGTATTCCCGACAAATGTATTGGATATTGTAAAAGTACGACGTTAATACCGAAATATGACATTGTTAATATAACTTCGCCCATTAACCATTTACCAGATTTTAACTTAATCAACGACACTTGCTGTAATGTACATAAATTAAGTAATGTAATAGGTAATGTGTCTCCTATTCACTTGCGTGACATAGATTTAGACGATTTTAACACAGAAAACAAAATTATAATGAATTCCATTTTAAAAGATTTAGAAATGATGAAATCTTAACCATTCTTATTTTTATTATTGCATTTTTATTATTCATCTTGTATAAGAAAGTTTTATCGTGTAACTCTGGCGGCAACCGACTATATCCAGTAAAATTTCATATAACTAAACCGGAACTTCAGACTACCCCTACCACAACGGACAAACATGACACAGAAATAGACATGTCTACCCCTGAAGTTCCAACCCGAACTAGATTCTAATAGAGGCTTAGTATGCATCCCCAAAGCCTCTTCTTAAAGGGGGAGGTGTTATACCCTAGTCCTGAAGCCCTTAATGCGGCTCTGGCTATTATTTTGCAACCTAACCAATTTTGAATGCTAGTTAGGATCAGAGGCTCAGTGAGTCCTCAGTCTGTTTTAAACCTCAGTAGAGAGCGGTTGCCTAAAGAATATTTTTAAGTGTGTGTACCAACCAGATAGAATTCTGTACCACCTACATTAGCTCCGCGGAGGCCTTCGGTGTTTCGTACTGTTATACGGGTAGGCACAAATGTCTTATTAAAAAAAGAAATTAAAGTAAACTAGAAGAAAGAATTTATTTTTATAATACTTTAAAACACTGACAAATGTTTTAAAGTATTATAAAAATAAATTCTTTTGGTACGGTGAGAACTGCGATACAGTAGACATGTATCACGGATGACAGAGCAATGAGTGGATAAACCCGTCTTTTACTCTGATCTCGAGGAAGCCTTGTTTACACTTATAAGCAGGGCGAGCGGCTCCTTAGGTAGGGGAGAACTAGGAGAGTTGTGACAATTTTTAATTTTAAAGGATTATCTCGCTCCAGAAACAATCCTCAGTTACGACCTATGTGCATAAATCTAGCAACTTTCCTTCCCTTTCCAAAGCATGCCAATTTTCTCAAAAAAAAAAGGTTATATACAGTCAACTTCCTACATATTATTATTTTGAGAAAGATAACGTATTCGTTGATAATCAAAAAAGGTTTTAGTAAAAAGAGATCAATTGACATGGCCATCTATGATTTCTTGCATAAGGTTAGCAGCAGAGTGGATAAGAGACTACCAAGCGACTCTAGCGTTTTAAATAGACATATCAAAAACTTTTGACCAAGTGGACCATAAAATACTAATAAATAAGCTTAACTCATCATCATCATCATATCAGCCGAAAGACGTCCACTGCTGGACAAAGGCCTCCCCCAAAGATCTCCACAATTGCTGGTCTTGCGCTATTCGCATCCAGCTGTTTCCAGCGACCCGCACAAGATCATCGGTCCATCTTGTAGGGGGCCTGCCCACGCTGCGTCTTCCGGTTCGTGGTCGCCACTCAAGAACCTTTCTGCCCCAACGGCCATCGGTTCTACGAGCTATGTGCCCCGCCCACTGCCACTTCAGTTTTGCAATTCTTCGGGCTATGTCGGTGACTTTGGTTCGCCTGCGGATTTCGACATTTCTGATACGATCCCGCAGGGAAACTCCGAGCATAGCCCTCTCCATTGCTCTTTGGGTGACCTTGAGCCTTCTAATAAGGCCCATAGTGAGCGACCACGTCTCTGTTCCGTATGTCATCACTGGCAACACACACTGGTCGAAGACTTTCGACTTGAGACACTGCGGTATTGTGGACGAGAAGATGTTACGTAGCTTCCCGAACGCTGCCCAGCCGAGTTGGATTCTACGATTGACCTCCTTCTCGAAGTTGGACCTACCTAGTTGGATGGTCTGTCCTAGGTAAATATAGTTCTCTACAACTTCGAGTGCAGAGTCACCAACTTTCAATTGAGTGGGTGCAACATGGACATTTGACATGATTTTCGTCTTATCCATGTTCATTTTCAGACCCACTTGTTGAGAGACTCTGCTGAGGTCATCGAGCATTGTACCGAGGTCTTCCATGGTCTCAGCCATGACTACTATATCATCGGCAAATCGAAGGTGAGTGATGTACTCGCCATTGACATTGATGCCAAAGCCTTTCCAGTCCAGAAGCTTGAAGACATCTTCCAATGCAGCGGTGAACAGTTTCGGAGATATAACATCTCCCTGTCTCACGCCTCGCTGCAAGTGGATAGGTTTCGAGTTCTGGTCCTGGAGTCGCACTGACATAGTGGCGTTTTCGTACAAACACTTTAACACCTCGATATACCGGTAGTCGATTTGGCACCTTTGGAGAGACCTCAGTACGGCCCAAGTTTCGATCGAATCGAAGGCTTTCTCATAGTCCACAAACGCTAAGCATAATGGCTGGTTATACTCTTCGGTCTTCTGTATAACCTGCCGCAGCGTATGTATGTGGTCTATGGTACTAAAGCCTTTACGAAAACCGGCTTGTTCGGGAGGCTGGAAGTCGTCGAACCTGCGTGCGAGACGATTCGTAATGACCCTCGAAAACAACTTGTAAACATGGCTCAGCAGTGTGATGGGTCTGTAATTCTTCAAGAGGGTTTTATCGCCCTTTTTGAAGAAGAGCACCACCACACCCCTGTGCCATGCTTTTGGCGTTTTACCTTCTAGTATGACGGAGTTAAATAACTTCTGAAGGGCCCGTAGGATTGGTGTACCACCCGCCTTCAGAAGCTCTGCCGTAACTCCATCATCACCAGGCGCCTTGTTGTTCTTAAGCTGTTCGAGAGCCATTCTAATCTCGCACAGGCTGACGTCCGGGATGTCGTCGGTGAAGTGTTGGGTTAGTCGTGCTCTGGGATCTGAGGCACAACTATCGACAGGTGACTGGGTTTTCGCATACTGCTGTCCATAGAACCTCTCGATCTCTCCCAGCAACTCAGGTTTAGACGTGACGATTCTACCATCCTCAGTCTTCAGCTTCGTCAGTTGGCTCTGTCCAACAGACAGTTCTCTTGCAAACACTTTAGAGCCTTTGTTCCGCTCAATGGCTTCTTTAATACAATTTGTATTAAATTGCCGCGTGTCGCGAGTCAAAGACTTTGAGATCTGTCTGTTGAGCTGCCGATATCTGATAGCATCACCTGAGGATGTCAGAACCATTTTCCGTCTATCTTCCATAAGTTGCAGGGTAAAGTCAGAGATCTTTTTAGTTCTGTTTGTACGACGGGCGTTGAAGACCTTAGACCCAGCCGTATGGACAGCTTCTACGAGCCTGTCATAGTATGAGTCCACTTCCTCGCAGTTTGCTAGGCATTCGAAACGGTTTTGCAGTTCGAGCTGAAATGGTTCGGGGTTTTGGACGTGGATAGGTAAAAGTCGGAGCGTAGACTTTATCAGTCGGGACCTCTGGAGTTTGACATTAAGGTTCAATGAGCCTCTGACCAGTCTGTGATCGCTCCCGGTTTTAACCGCATTGATCACGGAGACATCATTGAACATCTGTCGTCTCGTCGACAAGATAAAGTCTATCTCATTTTTAGTTTTACCATCGGGGCTCACCCAGGTCCATTTGCGGTGATCCGGCTTCCTGAAGAAGGAATTCATCATAAAGAGGCCCTCCTTCTCCATGAAGTCGGCCAACATTTGGCCCCGGGGGTTCCGGTCTCCAGTTCCAAATTGCCCCACTCTCAGCTCATTACCGAATCGAGCTTAACTCATACGGAATTAGAAAAAATATATTAAATTTTATAGAATCTTATCTATCTAATATAAAGCAATTAACGATAAACAGTAAAAATACTTAACACACATATGAATCTAGCCAGAGAACTGTAGTTTACTATCTTTATTAATGACTTTCCGACAACATCAAAGTATCCTATGACAATGTTTGCAGTAAATACATTAGAAGCTGTCATTAATTCTAATTTAAAGTCGGATGTATATTGGCTGCGACATAATAATTTGATTAAAAATCTAGACAAACCCGTAATAATGAAATTTCAACAATGAACAAATCCTAACGTGAACTTAAATATTAGAATGATTAAGTAATTAATGAAACAAATGTTACAAAATTCCTCGGGTTAAACATAGCAAACATTAAAGTGGAATTCGCATATGGATAAAGTTTGTTGTAAACTCATCTAATACTCCTATGCCTTGCATATGTTAAGTAAAACTGCCAATTGAGCAACAGTATTAACAGCATATCCCAGTGTCCTCAACATTAAGATACGGAATTATATTTTGGGGCAATGCAACGGGTAAAGATACAGTATGTAAGTGACCAGTTACCGCAAGCTGCACCAGTTCAGGAGTATGACTTGAGGGCCAGCCCTCGCCTCCCTGTTGCATGCCATGAATTTGTAAGGTCCACCTTTGCTATATGCAGGAAGTCATATGTCTGTATTGAAAAGTATTTCCTATGGTCGTGCCACAGTAAACATCGACTCCGCATACGAAAAATATTTTAAAATTGTAAAACAAGTTATTAGTATATGTGTTATAAACAAATGTATTAAGTGTACAGATTACTCATCGTTGGCAAATAGTAATATTATTCATTACTCCTAAAAGTGAACCAAAACAATCAAACTAACAAGTGAAGTTATCAACAAGTCCTCAACAAGAAAACTACATAATAACACTCCATTTCAACAATAACGAAGACCGATATAAAAATACGAAGGAATTTCCCATAAACTGTGAGTGGTTTTAAAAATAATTATCACAATAAACCGTTAATGCATTGAACAGACTTCATTTGACGAAATTTAAAACTGGACTTTGAACCTTTATAATGACTGGCAAAAGAAATTCGAAGTACCTACTCGCTTAACTTATTGTATTATGTACCAGTTGTGAATTTCGACATCAATGCTAAGAGCTTTCTAGTCTTGTGGTATTACGTTGAACTTGACTTAAGTGTGTGGTAGGGCGTTCTAATCCTGTACAGTTTGAACCGTCTTTTTGTGACAAGAATTGGGGCAACTTGCTAATTCTTAGTAATAATTACGTTTATTCTCAAGTCTTTAGAGGACTTGGACAAATATAAAATCAATAAATTGAAGTTTAACAACACGGACGGTGTTGCCCATAGAAATATAATTAAATATCTATACAACATTGTAATTAAAGTTATAATACAACAAGAGGAATGGCAGAATACTCAAGCCATGTCTAATAGTCCTATGACCACAAATGAAATCTACACAAGCAACATAACTATGAGAAACAAAAACAAGGACCTTACTGCTACACACAGTTCGTTTGGGGCAGATTCAGAATTATCGGGAAACGAGGAAGAATATACATCACTTTCTTCAACCCCCACTTACGATTGAAACCGAAGCTATCGAGACTTGTACACTAAAAGTGCAAATGATAAAATAAAAGAATTGAAAATCCGAATAAGTCTACTCGAAGAAAAGTTAAAGACAGCAGAAGCTGAAATAGATAATTTACTGTTAGAAAATAGCTCTCAAGCTAAACAAATCACTAATTGCAACTTAAAAATAAAAAAAATTACACATATATGTACAAGTGGTTCCTCAAAGAAATCATCAACCAAAATAAAGCGTAAGTCTTATCAGAACTAAGCTTGACTTTAAGAATATGCAACAAAGCCCCACTCAGCAAAGTGGTTTAAATAACACGACGCCTGAAGGCACAAAGATAATAGATGTTGAGGAACCAAACATTGTTTATGATGCAATGCCATTACAGGTAACACCAGAGCGTGCCCCAGATCCACTAGACAGTGCGGTCACTACGAGCCAACGTAACATAGTCTTGAAAGTCGTACAACCAACTAAAATTTGTATAATTAGTGATAATAATATTAATAAGTATTGCCGAAAATACATTTACCAAAGCTAAAATTTGTCATTATTGCATGTCTAAGGCGGGTGTTTCAGAACTACTGGCAAAAACTTAAAACTTGTAAACTTTTATTTGAATGACTATTGTATTATTCTTATGGGGGAAAAAGTCTTTTTAGTCTCGAGTGATTATGAAAAATTTGTTGTCTACATAAAATGTAAACTCGAAAAGATTAACATTCAACTTCAATTTAAAGTTCGGAGAACATAGGATAACGTCAGTATGCATACTAACGTTATCCTATGTTCTCCGAACTTTAAATTGAAGTTGAATGTTAATTTATTTAATACAAGAATCGAAGCTTTCAATCGACTTTTGTACCTAAGTAATCAATCTTTTAAATATGCATACATGTTTGACACCAATAACCAACTTGATTATACATATGATATATTTTCTAAATATACTGGCAAAGTCAATCAGTAAGCTATGGTTATAAAATTTTACTATCACCCTTAAATGTACATTATCTACCTGTGTTCCCAAGAAATAAATTTGTGTTTGTATTTGAAGACCTCCATGAACTTATCCCTCCATCTCCCTTTTTTCATCGGCCTACAAGCTCGGGAGGCTCTCCACCGCTATGTCGTTGACTTCCTATTATGCCGTACGAAGTTTACGTACGTTTCGCTTCCTCTTTCATCATACGCACGGCTAAACTGTAGAACAACCTCCCAAACGACGTGTTTCCAGACTCATATAACATGAGTTTATTCAAGGTTATAGTGAACAGGCATCTTATGTACGCGTGGTCCACCTTCGACCACATGTTCACTTACCATCAGGTGGGATCGTGGTCAACCGCAAACCCATTTTGCATTAAAAAAAACGACCGGAATGGCTCCAGAAATGGAAGCTGTCGGTAAACGTGAGTAAGACACAAGCCATCATCGTGGGCCGCCATTCCCACTATCCACCACCACTCAACATAAAGGGAAAACCGTAGAGTGGTCACCACGAGTGAAGTACCTGGGGGTGACCATAGACAATCACTTGTGCATGGCCCCTCGCGTGAAACTGGTAGTCCAGAAGGGACGCGCCGCGCGGGCGCAACTCCACCCATGTTCCGCCGTGCCGACTCATTCTCGTGGGACCGCCAACGTATTGCCCCATACCATCCGTCAGGCTCAGGCTTGTAAGCACAGTCCACTACCGTCGAATAAAGAGAAGATTCCAGGATCAAGAAGCGTTTTATTTCGAAACCTCAGGCAGTGCATTCAGATTAGGACCAGCACCGTATCCCTGCCCTAGCAAGTTTTGTTCCTTCGACCGCGGATAAAGAGATACGGGAACTCTCGAACCCCAACAGTTATATTCTCTTTGATTTTTACCAAAGTGAATTTAACGAATTACGTTTATAATTACGACAATAAAGGACTATCATCTATGGTCCCATGATTAAACAGAAAATATTTGCGTTAACATACCGCTTATATACTCTTGGAATAATTATTGCAAACGTCAAGTAATTTTGTTTTAACATTGTTGTGGGCTTGGGATTTTGGTTTCCAGTGCACTACCTAGTGTCTACCTAATAATATATAGGTAGTTAACACTGTTAACAGTCATTTTGTCCGCTAGAAAACTCGTGACAGGAAAATGAATCAGCTGTCCATGCTTGGCAATGCAGTCACGAGAAGATTCAATAGTTAGATCTTAGACAGATGGGCTATAGTTATGAAAGTGATGAGTTGCACTTAACGGAAGAAGGGACAATAGGCAGGTGTTCGAATCACCCACAATTATTGTGTGACTGTAATTTTGAGATAAATTTTCAAGAATGTTTTCAAAGCCATTGAAATAGTTATTTCGCAATGAGGGACTAAAGAAAACTCCTAGAAGCATTTTGGTGTGCTTCAGCTCGATTTCCAATATAAGGTGTTCGGCAGCGTTGGGTGCCGGTGGTCGTGCCGATATAATGCTGAATGCTAATGATGCTGAAAGGTATATAAGAACGCAAATAAATAGCGACACCGCCACCGCCACCACCCGTGCGGTAATTGCGAATGAGCGTAAAGCCTGGAAGAGAATAACACGAAGAAGAAAGCCATGGCTTAAGCCTTGATACCGAAATAAGAATTCCATGTATGATTTCACAGTTAAAACTGGCTAGCATATCCGGGAAGTGAGCCGGTATACTTTGCGCATTTATATGGACAACGTTGAGATTCTTAGAGACATCAGAGAACTGTGAATTGAGTGTTTCGGCGACAGGAGACTAACAAAAGTATCACTATTGCTACCAATGAGTCACTGTTGTAGTGATCAGCCATCAAATTAAATAATAAACAATGATAAACAATCAAATATTACAAAATATATGTTATAATAAAACACAGAATATAATAATAAAGTACTTCTTGTTTATTCAATTATGTATGTGCGAGTCACTTTTAAATGGAACGACATATTTCATTATAATGTAAAATGGTTGTTAATAGATACCCAAGTACAGCTTCCACCAGGTAGGGAAGTTCTGTGAAATTTTATTGATTTAGGGTTATTCCACCGTCATAATATCAGCTCTCTATGATTTACTTAGCGAGCACTTACAAAGCATTATTACCAGTATGAGCACAAAGGTGTTTCTTTAAAGTGCTCTTCACACTGAAACATTTCTGGCACACATCACATTTATAGGGCCGTACACCAGTGTGTACACGAAGGTGAGTATTTAAATTGCTCCTCAAACTGAAACATTTCTGGCACACATCACATTTATAGGGCCGTACACCAGTGTGTACGCGAAGGTGTTCATTTAAACGGAATTGCTGACTAAAACGCTTTTGGCACACATAACACTTGTACGGCCGTACACCAGTGTGTACACGAAGGTGAACATTCAAATGTCCCTGTCGTTTGAAAGATTTCTGGCACAAATCACATTTATAAGGTCGTTCACCAGTGTGTACGCGTAGGTGTCTCTTTAAATCATGATTTAGGCTAAAACATTTCTGGCACACATCACATTTATAGGGCCGTACACCAGTGTGTACACGAAGGTGACTATTTAAATTGCTCTTCAAACTAAAACATTTCTGGCACACATTACATTTATATATACCAGTATGTACGCGCAGGTGTTGTACTAAAGTTTTCTTTTCACTGAAACACTTCTGGCACGCGTCACATTGATAATATTTGGAGGCACAGAATACATTGCTCGAAGGCATCTCGTTATGATAAGTCGCATTTCGTCGCTTGTTGTCCTCCTGCGTCCCTGAAAAACAAAGCGAATTTAATTCAAACAAGTTATTTAAACGACACACAATCCAAGAAAGAAGAATGTATGCAGAAAATACTAAATAGCGAGCCCCCAAAAATTCAGTTTAGCGAAATTGATCTCTCTTCGTGACCTCTCCACGGCAAGGGAATTACGTAACATAATCTGTGTCATTATGTATCATCTTGGCTACCCGCTACAGTCAGGTTGTCTGCGCCCCCGACACCCCGCACAAAGCCGTTGGACTGTGGAGCCAACGGTCTCGAGTTCAAAACTAAGGCGTGCGGACCACTGAGCTTTCAAATTCATGTATAAATAGCAGTGTTTTACCTGAAAATAAAATACATATTAAATACTTACCTTATTTGAAGCTTACTTGATTGAGAGTCGCGCTACGTAACTTCCGCTTTATATTCCCTCTCTTTCGCTCTTTCCAATACTTGTATATATATTTCTCTCTCGCACAAACGTTTATCCACCAGGTGGCGCTGCCAAACATTTGTTCGGTGTTGGCAGGGTTTTACGAATCATTGAGTCGAAAATCTACACCAGGTAGAAATTAAATGTAAGCTTCAAATAAGGTAAGTATTTAATATGTGTTTTATTTTCAGGTAAAACACTGCTATTAAACACTTGACCGTTATTTGAAGCTTACTTGATTGAGACGTGTCTGTTATCACCTGGTGGAAAACGACGCCAATGTGATAAGGTAAAGTAAAGTAAAGTAGTCTTTATTGTTCTGATTGAGTAATAATACAGTTGTTACATGTTTCATGGTAGACACATCAATCAGCCCGTTTTGGGCATACAATATTTTTATTATAATAGGTTATTGACACGGGTATACATGAACGTTAGGTACAATACAAAAATTATAATTATTTACATTGTTCTACTTTTTGTCTATTTTCTAGAAACTCGTTAATATTGTAGAAACATTTTTCTGTTAGCCATTTTTTTAATTTTAAGTGGAACAGTTTTAGTGGTAGTTCTCGTAGTGTTTGAGGTATTTTATTATACACTTTAACACACATAAACATACAATTTTTATGGTGAAGAGTAGTTCGACATTTTGACATTACAATTTTTGTAGGATCTCTTTGGCTAAACAGGCTTTTTAGGTCTACTCTTTCAAATAATTGTGGATGCTTCCTGACAAACAGTCCAATTTCGAGAATATATAGAGAGCTAAGAGTTAGTATTTTCATTTTTTTAAAATGAGGTCTACACGAAGAAAGTGGATCAATATTGCCAATTGCTCTTACACATTTCTTTTGAGAAAGGAAAACTTCGTGAATTAAAGTTGAGTTACCCCACAATAACAGTCCATACCGCAAAACCGACCCAACATAACCATGGTATGCTGTTATTGCTGTCCTTTCCGTGGATGTTGCGCGTAGATGTCTTAATGCGTAAACAAATTTATTTATTTTAGTACAAACACTATATATGTGAGATTTCCAATTGCAAAAGTTGTCTACAGTAATACCTAGAAATTTTATGTCATTAGTTGGATCAATTATAACGTTTTCATATTTTAAAGTCATTTGATTAATTATGGTTTTATAGTTGGAGAATTGAATGTATTTAGTTTTATTTAAATTAACATTTAGGTTATTAGATTTAAGCCATTGTATTATAAGTCTTAAGGCGTTATTTACTTCTACTTCGTGATTTATTGTTACTGGGTTGGTATTGGGGATAATTATGCAAATGTCATCAGCAAATAATATATATTGGTGGTTCGTGATATTAGGAATATCATTTATGTACAATAAAAACAAAAGGGGTCCCATCACACTACCTTGTGGGACTCCTGTTTCATTGTGCCGGTCTGTTGATCTGGCAGCTAATGATACTAAATCACTATTGAGGTAACTGATTTCAACGCTTTGAGTTCTGTTTGATAGATAACTTTCTATCCAATTTAAAGCAGTTCCTCTGAGGCCATTGCGTTGGCACTTACTTAAGAGAATTGAATGATCAACAAAATCGAATGCCTACGACATATCAAAGAATATTACTGTAACGGGATTTTTTTTATCAATATTTTCTGTAATAGACTTCATTAAACAAGAACCTGCAAGTGTGGTCGATTTATTTTTTTGGAAGCCGTTTTGTTCTTCCTTAATGACATTAAATTGATCTAGAAAATTTGTGATACGACTATGCATAAGTTTTTCAAAAATTTTGGAAAATATTGGTATTAAGGTTATAGGCCTGTAATTACCTATTTCAAGGGGGTCATCTTTTTTAAAAAGAGGCTTTACAATCGATTTTTTTAATTTATTTGGGAATATTCCTTGTGTAAACGATAGATTTATGACGTGTGTAAGAGGTAATGATAAGATGTTTGCACATTTTTTCAGAGTACTTGTCGAGACAGAATCATATCCGACAGAGTTTATGTCAGTAAGACCTCTAATAGTTTTTATGACTTCAGTTGGGGTACACGGTTTCAAGAAGATGGAAGAATTTATACCCTTAACGCTGTCATAATTACATTTTGTGTTATTTTTAGAGATATTTATTGTAGTGTAGTAATTGATAAAAGCATCAGCTATAGTGTTAGGATCACTAATTATTTTATTTTTATGTTATATTGTAGGGTTTAGGGTATCAATAAACACACCAAGTGTACGTGAAATATATTTTTATTAGTTTGTGTGTAAATTAAACAAGTTTAATTTCAGATCGAATAGTAATTACATACTATTTTGTAATTAGTAACTAAGAATCACAATTTCATGTACCATGGTTAGAATAATCAAGAAGAAAAATAATTAATGTTTCTAGACAAAACAGAGATAATATTTGAGATTATTTAATGCAACAGATGTTTATTTAAAATCAATTAATTGGTGTAAACATTCTAGTTACATCACAGCTGGCAGTAATTGGCATACTAGGCATCACCTCTTTACAATAAAACCGAGTGAAAGTATTTTGTGATTTCCAATTACCACTGGAGAGTATGTCATCTAGGGGGTAATTGTTGAACCAGTTTCTAAAGGCAACCGCAGATCTGAGACTGCCAGGTGAAGCAACCACTCCAGCTTCTGACAACAGAGACTTGACCCATCCAGCGATTACTGTACGCGAAGCAGCCTTTGGTTTGCCTCTTATGTTAAGAAAGAGATTAATAAAACCCCCTGTCTGACGTTTTTCTTTTAATATTGATATAGTCTGTTTCACCCAGAAAACAGGGTTTAAGTTTTTGTTGTCAGTATTAGGAATTATTCTCCAACCGGACTGTCTATAGTCAGTTGTATCTGTTTTAGAACCAAACAATGGCCAAAAGATCAGGCAGTCATTATCTTCAGACATGTGTTTTGAATCAATGGCTAATAGGGTCAAATCATGAACTCGCCTTCCTGAACAGATGAGTAATAACGTTGCTGTATGTCTACAATTTATTTATTTATTTTTTTTTCATGATTTTACTGCAATCTGTCTCCTTCTCTGGGACATTCAGCAGTTTTTAGGGCGGGTTACATTCGATGTCTTGCTAGGTTAATGACCATTGTCAAGCCCTATTCTTTATTTTACAGTATTTGTGACTGACTGGTTAAGTCCTGGGTTATTTTCCGCTTCAGTCGTCGCGTATCTTGTTCTTCGTCCATTAATGCCTGCGCGAGGACATTCGGATGTCTGGTTATCCGTCTTTTGTACGATTTCGTATGTCTTATTATTTCTTCCTATTTCTTCGACCAGACAGGCGCCCCATAAAGGACCATGGATCGCACGACACCTCCGTAGAGGCGGCGAACTTCTTCCCTGGGACCCCCGAGGTTCGGCAAAAGCCGGTGTAACGCACCGGTTACCCGGCGCACTCGGGGGGCCAGACGCTTGAAATGCTCCTCGAAGCCCCATCGGCTGTCTAGGGTGAGGCCCAGGTACTTCATGTACCGCCCCACCCTGACCTCTGCGTCACCTACACGCATCGACATACTGGGTGGTTCCTCCCTACGGCGTAAGCCGTGGAACCATAGCGCCTCGGTCTTGTGAGGCGCTACCCGAAGGCCCAGTCTCATTATGGCCGCGACGACACATGCGACACCGAGTTCGGCGAGCCGTACCGCCCGCTGGAAACTTACCTCCCGGGCCATGACGAGCGTGTCGTCCGCATAGCAGACGACGCTCACCCCGGGAGGGAGGCTTATCCGCAGGACCGCATCGTACGCGAGGCTCCATAGCAGAGGTCCTAACACGGACCCCTGAGGAACCCCGCAGGAGAGCTCCCTCTGGAACTCAGTCCCGTTCCGACCGACGAATTTAATCGTCCTGTCGCGCAAATATGCCCCGACTATACCACGGAGATAGGGAGGCACGTTATGATGGACCAGTGCCTCCCGTATCGCCCACCAGGGGACGGAGTTGAAGGCGTTGACGATGTCTAAGCTCACCGCCAACGCCACTCCCCCCGCCCGAATGGCGGGCTCCGACAGGGGGGCTTTCAGAACCTGGTTCTCTAGTGTTTAGTTTGCTTAGTGCGGGGCTACTTTGTGAGCGTGACAAAAATAGGCTTGGGTGGAATGTCTGTTGCACCATCCTTTTCCTACTTTCATTAGAGAGATTAGAGTCTTTGCTAGATAATATTTCTGTATTGTTTCTTAGTTGCGATTGTCGAAATTTGTCCCCCCCAGAATACGCAGGACAGCCTGGACTTAACTGTTGTGAGCTTCGTCCAGGGAGGGATTCTGCGCTGAAAGCGGTACCCTCCTGGGGTAATTCTATATTTGATTCCGACATTTTGTTGTGCTTTTGCTGACCACAGCTTGTCTTTTCTGTCAGGGTTCGCTCCCTTAGGCCGTATCTAAAGAGACTGAAGGCACGCCCATGCCTATTGGTTTTGGTTCGCGCTAGGTATTTGATTTCCCTAGTACCACCCATATCTGGGAGGTGTTCCCCTATCCACCACCCGGGGACGCGCTCGATGGGAGACCAACAGCTCCACACGAGTATGTCTACAAATAGAGAAAATATTATTTTCCTCTACAGAATAACTTTCTAAAAATGTTGCTAGTTTGTCTATGTTCCAAACCATAGGCTTCGGACTCACTGGCCTTTTTAATGAAATAGATTTTAATATATGATTCACCAAGACGTGCGAACATAATTTACCCGAATAATCAGAGTTACATAACGTGCAAACTACAGATTTATGTAGTAATATAGTGTTATAAGCTAGTCCATCTATAATATACAAATCTGCCAGATAACGAGCCAAGGTTTGACCTGTTGGTTGTGAGGGATTTAAATTATGCTTTCTACTCCATGTTAGCCATTTATTCCATGCTACCCTATAGGTCTTTTTGGTAGATGGCCGCCAAGATGACTTTAAAAGCTGTAATTGAGCATCATTCCACTCCACTAAATTCGGTGACCACCCCCACATCTCCATACTTCCAACGTCATCTCTTGGACCTTGGGTGGTGGATGCCCTGTCACCGCATCTATCAGATTGAGATGCAATTTCTGGATTGTGAATGGAGGAGCTAACGCACGGACTTTTAGATCCGCTCTCCAAAATACTCGCTCCCATCGTGGAACTACTAACAGGTACACACCCGACGCTGAGTTGAGGTGAGCTAGCACCTTGGGTACCAGGTAAGGCGGTGGAAACACCCAAGCTAAGGGATAGGTCCAGTTTCGGGAGAAAGCATCGTGGTACAACGCTTGAGTGTCGTTTTGGTCCAGTGATACATAATTCACCACTACCTTTGCTCGTTCCGACGCAAATAGGTCTATCATTGGTACTCCGAATTTCCTGAATATTTTCTCTGTACACTGAGGTAAGAGATTCCACTCCGGAGGACAACGGTGCCGAGAAAGGTGGTCTGCATGACCGTTGTATTACCCGGGGATATGATGAATCTTGAGGTTGATTTGGTGCTCGCTTAGGACTTGAAAAACCTTTTTTGTTAGATTCATTAACGACGTAGACCTGGTCCCGCCCTCGTTTCGTAGAAAAGCAACCACGGTCTTGTTGTCGCACTGAACGAGAATCGTAGATTGGCTCAATTGTGCACCTCGCTCTTTTAGGACCTTTAATATCGCTAGCATCTCCTTGTGATTGCAATGGAGCTGTTGTTCTTGCTTTCCTTTCCTTTGCTCCGACGCATCTGTGGTCAGGAAATGTGACGGTGGCGGACTGTGGATCAAGGATGTCAGATGACAATTTAGCAGCCACCATTTTAGTTCGTCCTTCACTTCTATGAGTAACAGGACATTCACAGAACCTTCTTTTAAATGTTTGTTTAGCCGCATTAGTGTAGCGCGAAAGTGAAGCCTGCCTTTCGGGACTACTAAACTCGCGAAGTTTAATAGGCCCACTAAGTGCTTTGTAGTGATTTTAGCGTAGTTATGCTTTCATGTAACAGGTGCACTACCTTCTCTTTTAGTTTGGAGATCTTTTCTTGTGGCAAGGATCTCTCGTTTAGCCATGGGTTCCACTGAACCCCCAAAAATACCAGGCTTTTGCTCGGAGAAGTGGAGGACTTCTGGTAGTTTATCCGCCACCCTAGGTAGTGCAGACGGTCTAGAACTTTTTGGATATGTACTTGTAACATCTGATAATCTTGGTGAACTACAAGAAAATCGTCTAAATAGACTAGTATCCGGATGGATACCCGCCTGTCTTAATGTCTGCGCTATCCACTTTGTCAGACTTGCAAAGACTCGGGGTGCAGTACTGAGACCAAATGGGAGACAGGTCATTTGCAACAATTTTCCTTTGTAAATTAGTCTTAGAAATCGTCTGTGCGACTGGGATATCGGGACATTGAAATAAGCTTGGGAAAGGTCCACTATGCAAAGCCAGTCCCGTGCTTGGAGAAAATCTGGGACACGAAAAACGTTTATGAGCCTGAAGCGCTCTGTGTGAACGAATTCGTTCAGATTTTTTAGGTTGAAGATGGGTCGATTTGTGCAATCGGCCTTTGGGACCAGAAATATCGATGACAGGAAGCTTGGGGAGCTCGGAGCTTCCTCTAAGATGTCTTGCGTTATCATTTGTGAAATGATAGCCGACATCGCCTTTGATTCCTTTGTTTCGAATGGACTTCGAACATCGGTCATCATAAGAGGAGGTTTCCTGAGAAAAGGTATGCGATACCCCTTTATTATGCGCAGAAGAGTGTCTGGTGCACCCAGCTTCTGCCATCGATTGACATAATATCTTAACTGGCCCGCTCTGAAGTCCTGCCAGTCAGAACTTTCCTCTTTTTCCTCCTGCATGAAACTCTGTAGCTGGGTTGTGTTTTCTATTATATGTCCTGTTAGTGTTCTGTTTATTATGTTGTTGGTGACTACCTCGTGGACGTGAGGATCCACGAAAGTTGTGGTTAGACCCAAGTGTCCCTTTATTATAACCGCTGCCCTGCGAGGGATGGTTATGTCCGCAGCCCGGTAATGGGTGGTTGTATCTACAGCCCTGCGAGGGCTGGATGGGACCTTGCGTAATGCCACTTGCTTGATGCCCCTGTGAGGGTGCACAAAAATGAGATGGCCCCTGCGAGGGGTAGCTATTTGGTTTCTTACTACCTGTTTGCGGAACAGGTTTATAACCACTGGACTTGTTTGGAGGTAAGAATGCCTTTTTGACACCTCCGCTCTTATCCAACGCAGACGATAATAAATCAGAGTTAAAAATGTACTGATTGGATGGCGGGACTTTACGTAGTGCAGCCTTAACAAGAGGATCACGAACAAAATTTGTTATGCCATCTCGACGCATTTGAATAGTCTCCGCGCGGTGACCACAGATAAGTTGAAGTAAATCCGAAGACACCTTATTGTATTCACCATCCGACAATAACTCTGTGATTTTATCACGCAATTGATCTGGTGTTACACTGACATTCATGCGAGCCCAGGTCATAAGATCAGTCATACTATCTTGCAAGACCTCTCGTTGTTTTAGTGCGCAAAATGTCAAAGCACCATATGCTTTATCGGCATAGGCTAGGTGTCGAAGAGAATCATAAGCTTTGATTTCTTCATTTACCTCCAGTTCGGTAACCTAACCTAACCTCACACCATTCACTTTGATTGAAATGCTGAATGTCATCTAAAACCTTAAGGTAATCTTCAGGAGCTTTAGGAACAGATGGTTCTTTCAATTTGACTTTCAAATCAAATCTGAATTGATGTGATTCCGTTGAGTTATCATTCTCTACCTCGCTATCATACAAGGACCTACAATCCTGATTATCCATTAGAGATATTTCATCATTGCTAAATACGTGCATTTCTACTGAATTCCGAGGTGAGACCGCAGATTGCTTACGCTCGGCTGACTTATCACCATAAAGAACGTGTTTTCACAGCTCACTAACTTCATGAGATAATTTCTGTTGCAGATCATCTTTACGAATACGTTTGCCCCCCCTTTTTTTATGGTGACGGCGATGACGCTTCTTACCACGGGGTGGGCTCCCTGACGATGCAGTTGAAGAACTAGAACTGGAGGAGGAACTAGAGGCCGAGTTCTTACTTCTTTGTCGTTCCCGCCGAGGTGAACAGACTTTAGTTTGCTGACCAGATGGCCCCGGGATCTCCCTCGCACTTGTGTCCTCCATCTTAATTATAATGAAGTCCTATACGCACAGGAATTCGACACGGTAAAATAATTTACCAAACCAACGTTCAAATACGTAATAATTATCGTAAGATTAACTTTGTTCTAAGAGCAAAAGAGGGTAGATAATATTCACACGTAAAAGTAAGGCAATGTTAACGGTAAGCCGAACGGTAACACCGTTTTATATATTACCTACATTACCCAATAAAACATGAATATTCCACAATAATTCGTGAAAGTATGAAGGTACTTACAATATACTTTCTTCTTTTCCGACGAGAAGCACTATCACTATTATAATCACTAATAAAACACTAATGAAATTATGTAAGTAAGTACACTGTAGCTATTATTAAAACTGTACAAAGTTGTCTCGAGGACGACTGTTTGCGGCGGAAAATAAGAAGCCAATGATTCGTAAAACCCTGCCAACACCGAACAAATGTTTGGCAGCGCCACCTGGTGGATAAACGTTTGTGCGAGAGAGAAATATATATACAAGTATTGGAAAGAGCGAAAGAGAGGGAATATAAAGCGGAAGTTACGTAGCGCCACTCTCAATCAAGTAAGCTTCAAATAACGGTCAAGTGTTTAATAAGAAATTAATCATCTTGAATTTAAAACGGTGAAGGGAAACATCGTGAGGAAATCTCCATGCCAGAGTTCTCCAAAATGTTCGTGATGACATGTGAAGTCTGCCAACCCGCACTAGCATGGTGGACTATGGCCTGGCCCTCTCGTTGTGAGAGGTGGCTTTTGCCATGCAAATGGACAGTATTGCGCTGGATTATATATTATTAGGTTATGTAGATACCCATTACAATTTTTTAAAGATTGCAATAAATCGAATTTTTACGTTTTTGACTGTTACGACTTGCACCAATTTTATTACTAGCAACTCTTGAGGCTTTGTCATGGCGCTATGATGTTTCTGTTCGGTGGCGTGAAATGAACTTTGTTTGATGTATGATTACAATGGGATATACACTCATCGTCACGGCCCAAACATAAACAAACAGAATATTTTGCTATCAGGTAAACATTTTGTTAAATTAAGAAAACAACCTCATAAAAATATCATTAGTTTAATATCTGTGCAACTCAACGGTAGTTCGTTACTGGAGCGCACAAAACACGGGTAACTTAAAACTCCATATTCAAATTCTCTACGAAACGACGTGTAACGTAGCACTTAATCGTACTTCCTACTAATATTATAAATGCGAATGTTTGTGAGTATGGATGTATAGACGTATGAATGGTAGATTGATTTTGATGCAATTTTGTAGTAATATAGCATCATCATCATCATCATATCAGCCGAAAGACGTCCACTGCTGGACAAAGGCCTCCCTCAAAGATCTCCACAATTGCCGGTCTTGCGCTATCCGCATCCAGCGTTTTCCAGCGACCCGCACAAGATCATCGGTCCATCTTGTAGGGGGCCTGCCCACGCTGCGTCTTCCGGTTCGCGGTCGCCACTCGAGAACCTTTCTGCCCCAGCGGCCGTCGGCTCTACGAGCTATGTGCCCTGCCCACTGCCACTTCAGCTTGGCAATTCTTAGGGCTATGTCGGTGACTTTGGTTCGCCTGCGGATCTCATCATTTCTGATTCGATCTCGTAGGGAAACTCCAAGCATAGCCCTTTCCATTGCTCTTTGGGTGACCTTGAGCCGCCTGATAAGGCCCATAGTTAGCGACCACGTCTCTGTTCCGTAAGTCATCACTGGCAACACACACTGGTCGAAGACTTTCGACTTGAGACACTGCGGTATTTGGGACGAGAAGATATTACGTAGCTTCCCGAACGCTGCCCAGCCGAGTTGGATTCTACGATTGACATCCTTCTCGAAGTTGGACCTACCTAGTTGGATGGTCTGTGCTAGGTAAATATAGTTCTCTACAACTTCGAGTGCAGAGTCTCCAACCTTAACTAGAGTGGGTGCAACATGGATGTTTGACATAATTTTCGTCTTATCCATGTTCATTTTCAGACCTACTTGTTGAGAGACTCTGCTGAGGCCATCGAGCATTGTATCGAGGTCGTCAAGGGTCTCAGCCATGACTACTATATCGTCGGCAAATCGAAGGTGGGTGATGTACTCGCCATTGACATTGATGCCAAAGCCTTTCCAGTCCAGAAGCTTGAAGACATCTTCCAATGCAGCGGTGAACAGTTTCGGAGATATAACATCTCCCTGTCTCACACCTCGCTGCAAGTGGATAGGTTTCGAGTTCTGGTCCTGGAATCGCACTGACATAGTGGCGTTTTCGTACAAACACCTCGATATACCGGTAGTCGATTTGGCACCTTTGGAGAGACCTCAGTACGGCCCAAGTTTCGATCGAATCGAAGGCTTTCTCATAGTCCACAAACGCTAAGCATAATGGCTGGTTATACTCTTCGGTCTTCTGTATAACCTGCCGCAGCGTATGTATGTGGTCTATGGTACTAAAGCCTTTACGGAAACCGGCTTGTTCGGGAGGCTGGAAGTCGTCAAACCTGCGTGCGAGACGATTCGTTATGACCCTCGAAAACAACTTGTAAACATGGCTCTGCAGTGTGATGGGTCTGTAATTCTTCAAGAGGGTTTTATCGCCCTTTTTGAAGAAGAGCACCACCACACCCCTGTGCCATGCTTTTGGCGTTTGACCTTCTAGTATGACGGAGTTAAATAACTTCTGAAGGGCCCGTAGGATTGGTGTACCACCCGCCTTCAGAAGCTCTGCCGTAACTCCATCATCACCAGGCGCCTTGTTGTTCTTAAGCTGTTCGAGAGCAATTCTAATCTCGCACAGGCTGACGTCCGGGATGTCGTCGGTGAAGTGTTGGGTTACGCCCGGTTCCTATATTCCAAAAACGAATCGTTTCTACTACGAATAGTTAGAATTCCTACCAGCCGTAACGCAAAACCGTTCCTAAAAAATACTAGTCGTTATCCAAATAACCGACGTCTGGTTACTAACGGATGGGAGGACGTTAGTAAGCTTATTGTATGGAGATGCGTTCGAAAGTGTTCCTATAAATATTTTCTACTGTCACGGAACTGTCAAAATAACGAGGCGTTACTGCTTTGATTACTAGTCGAATTCGGTCGGTTTACCAGTCGTTTGTATTTTATTTTGATAGCTAACATAGTGTTTGAGGAGATTTCCGTGATCTCTAGCTCTGAAAATGATAGAGAATTCATGGCTTTGTTTTCCGTTAGAAAGGGTTGATTATTTTTCTATCTTTTAAGATTTCATAACCACAAACCTTAGATTAAATACTCAATTTAAAAACTTATTTAGAAACCATTAAATACTCCGGACAGATGTCAGACGACAGACGCATGCGCCATGCGCTTTCCTGTTACGCGTTTTGTGCACACCATGCACTCGTAACATCAAATTTTCAATACTAATGATTTATAAGTATTTTAAACCTAAAACGCAAATTAAATTATTACTGTAACTATAAGTACAGTAATTTGTACTATTACTCACATAATATTACAGAATAATAAATGATTTTAGTTGCATAATTGACGTAGACGTTTTGTTATTACTAATCGTGAAGAGGAGCGAGAGGTTCATCGCCGAACGAGTCGTAGGTGGTTTAACCTACGGATGTTCGTCGCAGGTAGGACATTGTGGAACACTAGTTTTCCATCGGTATCGGTAGCTGAATTACGGATGGTAACGTTGGTCCAATTACGGATCGTAAAATAAAGGAACCGGGCATTAGTCGTGCTCTGGGATCTGAGGCACAACTATCGACAGGTGGCTGGGTTTTCACATACAGCTGTCCATAGAACCTCTCGATCTCTCCCAGCAACTCAGGTTTAGACGTGACGATTCTGCCATCCTCAGTCTTCAGCTTCGTCAGTTGGCTCTGTCCAACAGACAGTTCTCTTGCAAACACTTTAGAGCCTTTGTTCCGCTCAATGGCTTCTTTAATACAATTTGTATTAAATTGGCGCGTGTCGCGAGTCAAAGACTTTGAGATCTGTCTGTTGAGCTGCCGGTATCTGGTAGCATCATCAGAGGATGTCAGAACCATTTTCCGTCTTTCGTCCATAAGCTGCAGGGTATAGTCAGAGATCTTTTTGGTTCTGTTTGTACGGTAGGCCTTGAAGACCTTAGACCCAGCCGTATGGACAGCTTCTACGAGCCTGTCATGGTATGAGTCCACTTCCTCGCAATCTGCTAGGCATTCGAAACGGTTTTGCAGTTCGAGCTGAAAGGGTTCAGGGTTTTGGATGTGGATGGGTAAAGTTCGGAGCGTAGACTTTATCAGTCGGGACCTCTGGAGCTTGACATTTAGGTTCAATGAGCCTCTCACCAGTCTGTGATCGCTCCCGGTTTTAACCATATTGATCACTGAGACGTCATTGAACACGTGTCTACTCGTCGACTAGATAAAGTCTATCTCGTTTTTTGTTTTACCATCGGGGCTTACCCAGGTCCATTTGCGGTTTTCCGACTTCTTGGAAAAGGAGTTCATCATAAAGAGTCCCTCCTTCTCCATGAAGTCGGCCAACATTTGATTTCATTTTCATCAACATTTCCGAGATATAAGCAAACATGTACCAGTTTTATAATGTATGGCTATTGGTGAAAACCTGTAATTGGTTTTCTACATTATATGTATACAAATAGCTAATCACATATCAACAGCTGTAGGTTTTCCAACAAAATAAAATAAAAAAAAGATCGCCAGTCCGTGCTACCCGCATCCAGCCACTTCGAGCGACCCGCACTAGATCATCGGTCCACCTTGTAGGGGGCCTGCCCACGCTACGTGTCCCGGTTCGTGGTCTCCACTCGAGAACCTTTCTGCCCCAGAGTGGGCTATGTGCCCCCCACTGCCACTTCAGTGCGGCAATTGTACGAGCTACGTCGGTACTTTGGTTCGTCTGCGGATCTCAGCGTTTCTGATCCAAGCATAGCCCTCTCCATTGGTCTTTGGGTGACCTGGAGCCACGTCTCTGTTCCGTAAGTCATCACTCGCTGCGATAGGTCCACTTTAATAGGTAGAATATGGCTTGTACACGAAATTGTCACCCATACATATAGTTCTGTAAACTATATTCTAAGCGAATAAAATTTCTGAATTCATATAAAGAAGGAGTGCAGAAAGCTAATATTTTTATATAAAATAAAGTAAAGGAAGTAAATTATTTTAATAAAAACAAATATTACTCAGACAATAGAACCTCAATGGTTGAATTTCGACCAAGTGCGTTCTCTAGTATAAGTTAAATATACTCACCTTTCTCTTCGGATCTCACATACAGAGATTCACGCCCCTGGGTTTGCCTAACTGTCAACAGTTCTGGCGCAGACCAAGTCATATCGTCAGACTCGGGTTGTGACAGATCATGATCCGATTGAGTAGATTGCGGGACTGATTGTGTCTGATTAATGGGCGGCCGCGTATCAACCTGTTCTACATGTGCATATGCTAAAGGATCTGATTCAGGATACAGCACTGTAAAATCGAAAAAATAACGCTACAACTTAAAATTATTCAATACTAAAACCCAACTACTGAAAAAACACTTCAACAAAATTAGAAAATATTTTCATCTTTAATTGTCATGCGCAAACCTTTCAATGTTTACTGCCTATGAAATTAACAACTTCTACATATTTTAATACACAATCATGGTGATGTAACACACACACACACAAACCCACACACACACACACTTCTTTACGCACGCTTGACTTGGAAAGAAAGCTGGGATATACGTGACGAGACCGTTACGAAAAGTGTGATCGGGCGAGGCGAACGGAGGATAGGAGGAGGATATATAACATTATCTTTCTCTCATAGACAGTTACATTTCGTATATCTAAGTTTTACTTCAGTCGTGTCTTCTGTCTCTAATGCACACTTGTTTTTAATCACTGCATCGCCTGCTATGCCGATGAAAAATTATGATAGTAAAATACTGACCCTCACTGAGCGCTACTTCATCTTCCAAATCCCAGTCTCCGGACAGAGAGAGCTCCTCTCTCGCATCGTCACTCTCTTCAAGGAGCGGTTCCTGCTTCACTTCAGTAGAGCTCGTGCAAGCTATAATAGTAATTATAATTATGAAGAATAAAATTAAAGAAAATAAAATCTAAACAATTAGATGTGCATGCGTGAGTGTGCCTGCTTGGGTGTGTGTAGTTGTGTGTATGTGTGTGTGTGTTACTAGTTTTCAACACGGGTTCCAGTGTCGTCCTAGATAAACCCGTAATTTGGTCGTAGCTTTATTCTGAGTTACAGGGTAAATATAGCTAAAATTTAAATTTAGATAATTAAACCTACACATGATCCATGCCAATAACTTAATTTAAGTTAGCTAAATATCGTTACTATTATAAAATAACTCTTATTGTAAATTATTTCCAACAATCCGTGTACCTAAATATCTATATGTACCTAGAAGTAATTATAAATTAATTATATATTACTATGAACATGTTCTGACTATTTACAAGCGCTTTTTTAAAGTATATGTGAATAAAAACTTTTTGTATTTATTTATTTATTTAAAATGTTAATACTCATATTATTCAAATAATAGAGCTTGCCTCTGGTGTAGCTGTACTGGCGGCTTTCTAGCACAGTCCTGTGAGACTTTACCTGAGCTTGTTCTTGGTATAGCAGCCGCAGTTGTATGGTATAACGTTGTACAGATCTCAGTATGAATAGCTGTCTTACAGTAAGCATATATAGTATCCGGCACGAGACGTGAGCACAAACTTGATAAATCTTTTAGTGCAATGTGAGGAGGGCGGAAATTGGTATGTTTGTCAATAGTCTTCCAATATTGGACTGTGAGTGCAATGTACAATGGGTATCCTAAAATACCTATCACCATGTAGTATATAGGGATATATATAATATGGGTAAGGAATAACATAGGTTTTATTAAAAGTACCTTTAAAATTTCTCTCCGGACTCTCTCTTGCCACAACATTCAAGTTCTCTTCATCCACAGTCACAATTACCAGTGGTGACCTGATCAGAGTATGAACACTGGATAACTTGTCTATGAGGCCTTGGTCCAGCTGGAAGAATATTGTGTTTCACATTTAAAAATAATATAATTGAGATGTAGTCCCAAACTCTATCCTCAGAAAACGACTCATATATCACTAAATGTAGGTATAGCAGGAGCTTGTTCGACCACGGATAACAAGATACTGCACGCGCTGCGTTTAAGACAGTCGCCTCGCCACTTCGTTTCCCAGGTTCCAATGCCGAGCAGGACTACTATTTGTGGGACTCATATAAAGTTGTTAATGTCTGGTTATACTTCGAGTCCGTCAATTATATGTTTGTAAAGTACCCAGCGACACAGCGATTCATTGCCCTAGTGAACATTATTAGTCTGGCCTACAAGATTTATTGGGATTTTTCTACTAATCTCTCTGACATAAAAAAAAATAATAATAAAAACTTGCAAATTGTTGGTTTATAATTTGTAGAAATATAAAAGAAATATCCTGTGAAAATGAACACACTGACATCTGATCCCAAATTAGACAGAGCCTGTACTACGGGAACCAGACAACTGCAACACATACTTACATACTACATATTTATAAATATTAATAAATACTACCAAGTTGAATTCAGAGCAAAACTGATTTATTTCCCAAAGTACCTACATTAAGAAATATGAAACTGACAACAATGAGAGATTAATAATACATAATATATCTTTCCCTCTTATTCATTGGCTTGAAATCACAAATAAACTGTATCTGAACTATAACACAATAAACAAACAAATCTTTCTCTAAGGTACTTCCACTATCTGCATATTAGAATAATAACAAATTAATTTAAAACATAAAGTAAATTAACAAACATAAGTGAAAGTCAATCTTTAGGAATGCCAATTATGTCTGGCCACAAATCAGGATGTGGAATTTCTATTACAGGGTCTTCAGGCTGATCAGTGTCGGATTGGCTTGTAGCTCTCAATTCTTGGGTAGGATGTGGACTGGTATTCTGAGCAGTCACAGCTCTTCTAGCTAGCATTTGATCCGCATGACGCCTGTGTAATTCTCCATCCTCTGTTCTCACTCTATATGTTGATGGTCTCGACCATTTCTGCAACAGCTCTACTCCACTTCTCTCCCGGGCCATAGTTACGAATCAAGACTGACTGACCTACTATAAATCTCCGAGTAGGTAGGCTATTTGCCCTTACATCCACCTGTGTATCGGAGTGGCTTGGTGCTGAATTTGGATGTAATATTGATATAGCTGTTCTATATTTGCGGCCATTTAACATTTCAGCAGGGGTTTTATCAGTTCTGCAGTTTGGTAGTGTTCTCAAATAATATAGCACTGTATTTAACTTTTCTGCCAAAGGCCGACTATCCTCTAGTTTCCGAATTTTATTTTTAAAAGTCTGTATGGCTCTCTCAATTAATCCATTTGTCTCTGGGTGGTATGGTGGAGAGCACAAATGTTTAATGGCATTCTTCTTCAAAAATAAATTAAACTCATCAGATGTGAATGATCTGCCATTATCTGAAACTATAGTATCAGGCAATCCTTGGGAAGCAAATATTCTTTTTAATATGGTAATAACTGCCGAACTGGTCATAGAGCTCATAATGTCTGCTTCCAACCACTTACTGTAGCTATCTACAAGTACAAAAAATGTCTTTCCATGGAATGGACCAGCAAAGTCTATGTGTAGGCGACTCCATGGCTTATCTGATGTCAGCCAAACCTGTGGTTCTTTCGGGGGATTATTTCTCACCGCTTGGCACTGCTCGGACTCAGGCACAAATCTTTCAATTTCTCTATCCATATCAGGCCACCATAGATAGCCTCTGGCATATGCTTTTGTTTCGACTATACCCGCATGTGGGGAATGCAATAATCTTAATACTTCATCTTGTAGTGACGAAGGTATTATGACTCTGTTGCTCCACAATAAACAATCTTTAGTGTGTGAAAGAGCCTCTCTACGTATCCAAAACGGCCGTAATGCCCTATCTGTGTTATGTTCTGGCCAACCATGGTTCTGCATAACATAAAACCAAACTTTTTTCAAAATTTGGTCTTTCCTTGTTTCTTCAGCTATTTTTTTTGAGTCCAAGTTCCATCCCTGAGGTCCGTCTTCCAATAACAGTACATCATGAATGACTTCGTCCTTGACAATAGACTTCTCAGGTGCTGACCATCTACTGAGTGCGTCAGCATTACCAATCATTTTTCCAGGTCTATATTTGATCGTATAATCATAGCAGGATAACTTGAGAGACCAACGTAGCATCCTTGGGGATATTTGATCTGGAATAGGTTTTAGCGGGTTAAATAATCCAATTAGGGGCTTATGATCAGTTATTATACAAAACTTACGCCCTGCTAAGAAATCATGAAATTTGGTAATACCAAAAATAAAGGCCAGAGCTTCCTTATCGATTTGACCGTAACGTCTTTCGTGAGCCTGCATTGTACGAGATGCCATCATTATTGGCTTTTCTGACCCATCTTCCATTACATGTGCTATGATCGCTCCGACTCCATACTCTGATGAATCACAAATGAGGCATAAATCTTTCTTGAAATCATAACCCACCAGGGTTAAATCTGATGATAACATTCCTTTTGCTTCATCAAAAGCCTCTTGCTCTTGTTTACCCCAACACCATGGATGTTTTACTTCCAGCAAATGATAAAGTGGTTCCAGTATTGTACTCTTATTTGGTAGGAACTTCTCATAATAATTGTACAATCCCAAGAAAGCCCGTAAAGGTTCTTTGCTTGTGGGTGCGGGCTTTTCCTTGATCTCCTTAACTTTCTCTGGTGTATAGTATGGTGTAAGGATGTATTCCCTCAGCATCAACCATATGACCAAAAGCTATTCCGTTAGTACCAAATTTACATTTTTTTACATTTAGTCTGAACCCCATATCTTGCAATATTAACAACACTTTACGGAGTCTCTGATCATGCTCTTCTGTCGTTCGGCCCTGCTACTGCTATGTCATCCAATAGGCATGCAACTCCTTCCATACCTGATAGTGCTGATGACATTAAGCATTGAAAAATAGCCGGAGCAGCGCTCACTCCAAATGCTAGTCAATTCATTTTCATCAAACCCATAGAAGTATTTAATGTCAAAAGTAAAGCTGTGGAATCATCAACTTTTAGTTGTGTATAGGCTTGTTTCAAATCAAGTTTACTGAAGATTCTACCTCCACTCAACTTTACAAATCCTTCCATTGGGGTGGGCAAGGGATAACTGTCAGTATCTATCGCCGAGTTGACTGTAGATCTGTAATCACCGCATATTCGTAACGAGCCATCCTCTTTCCGAACAATTCTGAGAGGGCTAGCCCATTCTGAGTAACGGATGGGTGTCAGCACACCAGAATGTACCATTTTCTTCAACTCATCTTCGACTTGTTGCTTCATAGGGTAAGGTACTGGTCTTGCTTTCAGAAACCGTGGTGTCACATTAGCCCGAACATGTAATTTTACTGCTGGCCCTTTGTAAACTCCCAGTCTGTCTTCAAATAACTCAGGAAATTCATGTTTATATGGTTCAAGCTGTTCTTCAGACCAACATAACCCAGCTATATGTAGACCTAACGCATGAAACCAATTTCTTCCCAACAAATTAGGTCCCTGACCTGACACCACTAACAGTTCACACTGGGCTTCTCTGCCGTTTAGCTCCACTTGTACATTTATTTGACCCAAAACATTTACTGGATCCTGAGTCCATGTCACTAGTTTGAGATTGGTAGGTTGCAGAGGTGGAGGTGAAGACCATAACTTCTTATACGTCGTTTCAGAGACCATACTCCGTGAAGCTCCTGAGTCGACTTCCATTTTGACTTGAGCGCCCTCTATGGTAACCTCCACAGAGAGAGGGGGTTGATAACTATCTGAACAACTGTAGACACTCATCATCTTCTCCTTGGAGGAAGAAAGTACGACTTCATCACCAGCTTCATCTCGCACCTGGTGTACCCGATGTTGTTTCTTGTCGCAAGTAGTTGCAATGTGTCCAAACTTTTTGTAGTAAAAGCACCTGGCTTTAACGAATGGACAACGTTCACCTTGTTTATGAATTCGAGCACACCGACGACATTCATTAGATTGAATTCTACCAATATCCATTGGATCACTGACATTGGACGGAGTTTGCTTCAATTCTGTGCCCGTACCTTCGGGGTATAAGTCTGATGCTATAGCTTGATAGTTAAGGCATGTTTGCAGTGCTGCTTCATAAGTCAAATCTTTGGCCTTCAGTAAGTCGCGCCGCAAACGGTCATCCCGTACCCCTAGCACTAGGCGATCTCTCAACTGGCGTTTCAAATCTACGAAATTGCACTTAGCTCCCAATGTACTTATAGCCGAAATAAATTCTTGTAGTGTTTCTTGTTGCAATTGTTGACGTTTATGAAATTTTCCTGCTTGTAATATTTCATTTACTTCAGGTTCATAAAATTTGTCCAAGACACCAAATATCGCGTCTAAAGTCACTTCCGTAGGACGAGCTGGCACTAATAAGGATGCAATGAGCTTATATGTGTCTCTGCCACACTGTGATAGGAACAAGGATCGCCCTTTGTTAAGGTTATCCGTACCCACGCCGCCGGCGTCTAGGGCGCATAATAACTGCTCCTTATAATCACGCCACTTATCAGTTTTTGGGTTAAACTGTCCTGGGAACACTATATTCGTAATATTTGAATTCATTTTTCCCAAAAAACACGAATTATTTTATCTCGTCGCCAATAATAAATACTACCAAGTTGAGTTCAGAGCAAAACTGATTTATTACCCAAAGTACCTACATTAACCCTAGACACCTAACGTTTGCCTACCCTCTATAAACCCTAACCATTCGTCGATTCGACGAATACTTTTTAGAGTGTTTTAATTTCAAGTTATAATATAACTTTTCGTTAAATGTATTGCATTTATACTTGGTTTAACTATTATTCTACAAAATGAAACAATGAATTTCTGTATTATTACTATTTATATTCATTTTATCACAATTTTAGAAAGGCACTAACTTTTATGAGACACATTTATAAAAATTAAAATGAAAAAAAACAACTAAAAACAGCCTTTTCTTGTTTGGCGTACCTTAATTATAACACTATAAACAATTTGAAAAATAGAAAAAAACTAATTTTATAGAGCACATTTTGAACAAAAATCTACTTTACATAAAGTAGATTTTTGTTCAAAATGTGCTCTATTCCCGCATATTGCTGAATTACATTTAGCGCATGATGACTTTGTCATGCGCCTTTTGGTACCTATATGAACATAGACCATAGATTTTTGTTTTTCTATTATTTGGTGCCTCAGTGGGTTGAAGATCATTACCGGATTGTGGCTGACTCTGACCTTGACCTTCATCATGCCCTAAACCCAATATATCTGTGATATTGTTCTTGATGTGCGTTGGCATGGTACGAATTTCCAGTCGGATTTTCAACCATGGTTCAACAAGTTGCGAATGCATCTTCTTCATAAAATCACGTCGTTTCATAAGTTTTTGACCTTGTACAGAGGCATTGTGGCAGTAAATTATGTAACTGTTGATACATGCTATATTCATCATTCCATAGAAGACGCATATTGGCCATCGGTTGGTTTTTCTGCTGCATGACATTACTGAGCACATTTGGTCGAACGTATCTACACCACCTTTTGTTTTATTATAGAATTCAATCAAACGTGGCTTTTTTGTTTCCGGGTTGATTGAGGCCTCCTCATCACAAGATGAAAGCATGTAAACCATTTTAGAAGGTTTAGGTTCATACACGAACATCGACGTATTGACTCTTCTGGTTCCATTATTCGTTCTGTGGTTCTTCAATTCATCTGGGATTTCTCTTTTATTAGATCGTAATGTCCCCACAACTGTTAATTTGTAAGGCTGTCGAAGTAACTGTTTTGCACTTGGTACTGAGGTGAACCAGTTGTCCATGGTAACGTTTCTGTGCGTGCCGTGTATACTGCGAGTAAGTTCTTTTACGAAGTACTCTCCTAAAGGTAAACCTCCTGTATTGGATCCTTTTCCAAGATACGGCACACAGTCCAGCATATACCTTGTGCCACTGTCACACATCATTACTAACTTGACTCCATACTTAGCGGGTTTATTTGGAATATACATCCGGAATTTGCACCTCCCTCGGAATGCCAGCAGCTGCTCATCTATAGTAACGTTTGTTCCAGGAACGTAATTTTGACGGCACTGGACCATAAAATCCCATATATCCCTTATGGACGTAAAGCGATCGTCTTTCTGCCGCTGTAAGCGAAACGTTTTATCGTCGAAACGTAGACATCGCAGAAGGAAATCACACCTCTCTTTACTCATACACGATACATATCTTTTACCAGACTATTCTGTACTGAACAGTTCATCCAGGGTGAGATGATTGTCTTTCAGAGCTGCAGTTAACACCAGGATACCCAATAGAGCTCTGATCTCCTCTTTGCCAGTGTCATTTTGCGTAGAGGTTATTTGCGCATAGTTCCGTTTTTTTATCGCAATTTCTGAGTTTGTCCATTTTACAATCTCATTTATTATCTGATTAGTCATGAATCGATCAAATAACGATACCGGATCGACAATATCCTTTAGTGCGCGAGTTGGTCCCCTGGCAACACGTACAATATTTATTGCTGCTGTTCTGTTGGAAGAACGCCCCTTGCTAGTCGCCCAAACATGGCGGGATCGACTGCGGATCGTGTTTGTTGAGAAGGATAATATACTTGGATCATTACCTGAGCTCACCTCTGGAGGTGGGTGAGGTATTTGTGATTCCAGCACATCATCCATCAAAGCAGGAGAAACACGCTCTTGAATAACATCATTGTCGGAAGAACCGGAAGATTCTTCTGTCTGATTATCACTTTCAACAGCATCCACCTCCAGATTATCTTCAGTTTCGCTATCAGATAATTCCTCCGAAGCACTGACATCTTCCTCTTCCAATAACAAACGCGCTATTTGTTCATCAGGTAGCAATTGTCTTGAAGTCATGATGAAAACTGCAAGAAAACAAAAAACATTAGTTGCGAAAGAATACACAAACCCTAACCATTCGTCGAAACGACGACCACTATCGTAATATCTCGAAAAAAGAAGTACTTACCCCCCGGACACGAACGCTTCTCGGAAGAGCTCGGCGAACACTGAGTTGACAAGTAACGTTGCTATGATCGCCCCACGCGCTGAAAAGAGACAGCGATTTTTTTGTCGCGTACTCGTCGAATCGACGAAGGTTAGGTGTCTAGGGTTAAGAAATATGAAACTGACAACAATGAGAGATTAACAAAACTAATACATAACAAATATAATAAAAATAATAATATAATAATATCTGGGGACAATGTCACACAGATCATCCTAGCCCCAAGATAAGATAAGATAAGATAAGATATTTTATTTGTCCAAAAATGAGTATACACACAATTTGCATGCAAGATAGTAGTAAACTTAAGATTTAACAGTCATGTTTGCCATAGCTACATGGCGTACAAATTTTCGTTAGGTTCATAGACCTGCACTAATATTTAATACAATGAAGTCAATTGATAAATTATATAATATTAATAAAAAAAATATATTAAAAGTAATGACAGAAAACAAAATGTCGATAAAATAAATTAGATACAAAATTAAAAAAATTTATATTTTGACTTATGTAGTGCAAACTAAGCAAAGCTTGTACTATGGGTACCAGGCGGCGATATACATACTTAAATAGATCGATAATTACTTATATACATAGAAAACATCCATGACACAGAAACAAATATCCGTGCTCATCCCACAAATATTTTCACTTACCGGGATTCAAACCCAGGACCACCAGCTTCGTAGGCAGGAGCACTACCAACTAGACTACGGTGACCGTCAAAATACATACATCTTATACATAAATTACACCCAAACCCAGAACAAATTACCATGTCCATCAAACATAGACTCCTGGGTGGGGATCTAACCCACAACCTGTCTTAGCAGTCAGGGTGACTCACCTCTGTACCTCATAGTACACATCGTAGGATGTGCACTCACAAAAGGCTTACATGTCAACAACAAATCTCAAAAATTCTCTTATTAGTCAAGATTGCCAATTGCACGTGGTTGAACAAGATAAGATAAATACACTTTATTGCACACCATTTACAGAGCATGATTTGAATTAATTATATTAAAAACCAGGTACCATTATAGGTTGTATTATCACTTAAGAGTTGTATTTATCATAGTAAAAATAAAAAATAATATTGATACACTCACCTGCTTGCCTTCCACCATCTGAATAAATATCTTCTCTGACTGGAAACATCTGATCATGAGCTGGTGACAGTGCTTCAGTCGAGTGTAGCAGATATAACATGCCTGCAGTGGTCTAGCTTCAGTCAGTAACTGGAAAATGTTCAATTAGAATAAAGTTGAGGTAAAAAATTATTTATTCCGTAAAAAAATTACATTTTGGTGGAATTCATATTTTATATTTAGCCTACCATGCAGTGCATGATGTGGCTGCTACTGAGAAACACTGCCAGAAAACTCAGTCGGAATCCTTTTTTAAAATAATATATACTTAAGATTAATTACAATCATACCGAACACAACGAACAACTCAATGCCAAACACTTTTATCACTTAAATAATCAGAAATTTTGTAATATGCCCTGCTACACAATTTGGCTTTAATAATTCTTTTAAACTTATTCATAGACAATTCTCTAATATCATTGGGAAGATTTTTATAGAATCTTATACATTGCCCCATAAAAGAGTTACTTATTTTGTGGATTCGGGTAGTATGCAATATGATATTATTCTTATAACTAGTATTCACATTATGTGTATCACTCCTTTTACAGAAGGAATCAATATTTTTATGCATGTATAGTAGGTTTTCATATATATACTGAGATGGTACAGTTAGAATGTTAACCTCTTTAAACTTTTCTCTTAGAGACACTCTCGGGCCAAGATTATAGATAGCAGCCTTTATAGCAGATTACAGCCCTTTTTTATGATATAAATATGATGTTAATGTCAGCAGAGCTACCCCAGAGAAGAATTTCATAGACATGACACTATGAAAATAACTGAAATAAACCATTCTAGCTGTGTCAACATCAGTCAGCCATCTAATAGTTTTCGCTGCATATGCTGCAGAACTTAATTTTCTTGACAGTTTTTCTATTTGTGGGCTCCATATAATATTGATATCACACCCTGGAATCCTGGAAGGTCTTCCTACCAGTGGGCAAACCACACTGAACTACAACAATGCTGGCACCGTAAATTGTTTAACTGGAAAATCTAATAGTTTTCACTGCATATGCTGCAGAACTTCATTTTCTTGACAGTTTTTCTATTTGTGGGCTCCATATAATATTGATATCACACCCTGGAATCCTGGAAGGTCTTCCTACCAGTGGGCAAACCACACTGAACTACAACAATGCTGGCACCGTAAATTGTTTAACTGGAAAATCTAATAGTTTTCACTGCATATGCTGCAGAACTTAATTTTCTTGACAGTTTTTCTATTTGTGGGCTCCATATAATATTGATATCACACCCTGGAATCCTGGAAGGTCTTCCTACCAGTGGGCAAACCACACTAAACTACAACAATGCTGGCACCGTAAATTGTTTAACTGGAAAATCTAATAGTTTTCACTGCATATGCTGCAGAACTTAATTTTCTTGACAGTTTTTCTATTTGTGGGCTCCATATAATATTGATATCACAGCCTGGAATCCTGGAAGGTCTTCCTACCAGTGGGCAAACCACACTGAACTACAACAATGCTGCCACCGTAAATTGTTTAACTGGAAACTCTTAATATAGTATAACTGTTGATATAATGTATAGTTATTATTTAGAAGGGTCCAATAATGATGAATGTCCTTTGTCTTTAGTTTTAAGATAATTGGGTTTTAAATTTATAAAAGGTGAAATAAATCTAGGATCTGAAGAGAATAAAATGTTGTTTATTAAAGTTAAATAACATGTATCATAGTATTATTTCCTTGGAAAATAATCATTCTTAGGGTATTATAAACTAATTAAAAATAATTAGATCTTAAGTAAGTCTTTAAAAATCAGGACAATACTGATCACTGTCCACATTGTGTTGATAGGCAATAATGATAGATGTCCAAATTACTGTTTTTAATTAACTCCTGTTTCTTTAATATTTGCAGTAATAGGAAGTTCGTCATAATAACGTCTCGTTTCAGTCCTACAAAACTTTTTCAGGAACTGCAGGTCGTTATATTTTGCTGTTGATATAGGCAGCCTGTCTTTATAAACCAAACCAGGTAATTTGAATTCGCCCTCATTAACGGCCTTCATAGACCGAATAGAAACTGGTGTGTTGACCACACTTGATTCCCATGGACTATTATTAAAATTTCTGTGATACATGAGCCGTGGATGTTCTTTCTGGACTCTAAGTTCTCGCACAGGTCTTATGGGAAAAGGACAAGTTTTTTTGTAAAACGGTTTTAGAAATGCAGTCCAGACCTTAAATGCATCTTGTGAGCATTCGATGACATTGAAAGGTTTCGGTCTCTGTCGAGCTCCACATGGTCGGCCCATTCTTCAGGAAGTTCAATCCTACCCTTTTGATTTAAGTAGGCCATGTTACGATCGCATTCCATGTATGAGTGCCCTCTTATTGGGAATATAACTGTGACAGATTCTAAGCGATTGCAGCAGTGAACTATGTAGTGTAACATTCTAAAGATGGTATCATAATTTTAAGAAACAAAACACTCTAATCCGTATAACACAACCTAACAGAACACCAAACTCACAAAGACTGACAGAAATGGCGGGATCGCCGCTGATTTAGCAACAAGATGGCGGTCATTGCGAGTCGATGGACATTTATCATTATTGCCGTGAACACCCGTGACGTTGAGCGTTCTAGCCGTGTAGCCTAAATATTAAAAACGTATTTATCTCGAGACTGCAAGCGATATTGCTAAGTTAGTAAACAAGATTTCTTACTACATTATCAAGTGACTAAATGGCATTACTCATTAGAATTTTAATATTTTTGGACATTCGTCATTATTGCAGTAGACCCTTCATTGTATAACATAATGACCTCAATATTTATGATATTTGCTTAGATTAATCATGTATTTTAAATCAACTGACCTATTTGTAACTGTACTTTAGATGTAATTGTTTTGACATAATATACTTTGCATTTAACAGAAGGGTTAGTTGGTGTGTTATCACTATAACATTGAAGTTTTAGAAAGGGGAGTGCTGTTCAAATAAATAGAGATTTACTATTCCTGTTTTGTAATTTGGCACACCTGGTCTGCCCTGCTTTAATATAACATAGTCTTAATTTATACTATGTGTAGAGTTTGACTAAACAAATATTATTAAAAGTGATAATGTTGAAAACAAAAGTACAAACCAATAAAACTATAGCAAATCAGGAATATTATTAAAATATGCTTAAAGTGTAAGAAATTAAAATATGTTATTAAACAAAATTTTACTTCTACCGGCCTAATGAACCAGTTTGTTAACCTGAGAACACCAGAATAATTCTGAAGTAGACTTGTTCCAGTGTTCTCTGTGCTTGTCTGTTATTTTGAGGTTAAGCAACTCAGCATAAGGTCAAGATGCCTTGCCTTTTGATAGAAGTCCTGATGCCTTCGGTATCTTGTAACTACATATAAGTTAAAGACTTTAGGACGATTTTAGGTAAGCAATTATATTTTGTTCACTTTTACTATATGCTACACCTATGATAGCTACTAGGGTTCTCTCTGAGAGGTAATTATATCTTTCAAACTATTTCTTATTAAATATTTATATTTAGCTGTTCTCCTGGACTTACGAAGGTCGACGACCATGAAGGTCGTCGCAGTACCTGTGCAATAGCATGGGTGGCCACTATTTTGTTACATCTGTGAGCACTGCTATGTTTATTGTAGTCATATGATAATTAGTGTGGGTACAAGCTATCACTTAGGGACTAGACACAGTTCCGCACGCGGCATTTGTTAGTACTTACCAAATATTCTGTTAGCTTCTCAAATACAGGTTGTAGCTCCGTGTTCGCAATATTGTACATAGTAACGTTATCCGCGAGACATATTCTACATATTGTTTTCTTCATTTTATTTAAAAATTAGGACGACTTATAGGCAAACCTTAAATATATCTATAGAATTTTTGGGTTATGGCCTCTGTGGCGTAGGATTTGTTATACATACACTAATTACACAGTGCAAACTGCAAACCTAACACAGAAAACAAATAACATGGCGTTTTTAAGAATTACCGAGAGTATATAAGCGCTATATTAAATTTTTGATTTGACAGTCCTTGATCGAAGTGACAGTCCTTTATTGTAATCAAAGATATTATAATATCTTTGATTGTAATAATTAGGGTAATTTATTTTAAGTTATCATGTGTAGTCATCAAAGAGAATATAACAAATGGAAAAATTAGAATATAAAATTACCATCTGCGTTTCTATTTTTTATTTAAAATCCTGTTTTAGACTTGAATGAAAGACGATTAGGAAATATTTTTCTACCCATCTTAATAGGTACTATATTAAATCTCATAAGTAAAAAAATATGACTGTTTTGCATTCCAACAAAACAGGTATTATGTGTTGAAGAAAACACACAGCGTTGATGTGAAGAAAGCTGTTGTGAACCTGCCTTAAATCTAGTTGTCTATGATAAAACTTACCGCTTTATCTCTGGCAAAGATATTATATTATTACAACAAGATTGCGCACTCCAAGATTTAGTTCAAAGTAAAATGAACTCAAAGTCTTTAATATACAGTCCATTTCTCTTTGTAGTGTACCAATAGGAAAAAACGGACCAATTGAGAGGCTCTCGTTTTGGAATATGTCCCTGTCTAACAGATGGCCAGCCTAAAAATAACTTACTAGACGTATAAAATAGTAGAATTTTTGGTCAAACACCTAGGATTATGTTTTCATATGACTATAATTAAATAATTTTTATTTATTTAAGACGTACACAACGTTTTTTCAAACTATGTCTTATTCTTTGATAGCTTTTTAAATACATTTAATTTGGGTTTAGTAAATTCAATAGCAGTATTTATAAGAAATGACGTTTACAACACTGGATTTGTAAACAAATATGGCGAATGTTTGTTTTGAAATTATTTATCGTATTGTGCTCCAATCCAGTTCCAATTTGCTTAAAAATGGTTTTAACTTGTTGCGTAAAAGGGTGTAAAAGTGAGGGTCATCTGGGGAGTGGTATATCTTTTCACAAGTAATTGTTATCTTTAATGTTTCTTTATTTTGGTTAAGTTCAGCAACAGGGTAACCATTCGTTACGTATTTAAAGGATCGTTTTTCTAGATTTCCCAAAAACGAGGAATTGAAACAAAAATGGATGAATATTGTTCCCGGTAAATAATAATCTGATATAGCAATTAACTGTTTTATTACAAATAATATTCACATTTGTTTTAGAGTTTTTGCACATTGACACAAAATACTATTCCCCACTACCAGCCACTAAGCATACCTACAACAACTTGTTGCTTCTTACAACAAACGATTTTTCCAACCTGTCGTAATGTATATTAGGTATTTTATACCTACGTAATAATTGTCTGCTGTGTGGTGTCGGCGACAAATATCAGAATCAGAATATCATCACGCCATCTCATCCCGGGGGGGGGTGGGGGGGGGGCGGCGTAGAAGTCGACCCGAGGGAATATCTACCAGAGGACGGGAAGCAGCTTCCTTCTGAGTACTACGACCATCATACTACGATCGCCAACCCGCTTGCCAAGCGTGGCGATTATGGCATATCCCCTCAAGATGATTCTTGAGGGAGGCTTGTCCAGCAGTGGACTTATTTAAGCTGTAATGATGATGATGATGAATAATTGTCTATTTCACTATATCTAACACTAAAACGAGGCTACTGTTTCCTCGTGTCAGTGTTTGTTATGAGTAAATAGGTAAGAAATATACAATTCCTACACTCTTATTAATAACAAAAGATATAAAATTATCTCAGTTGTTTAGATTAAGCCACTTAGAAGATATTTTCAATTAAGGTAGTGAGTATAGTACTATCCGTGGAATAAATTTAAAAATCGGGACTGTAGTCTATTAGTGTTACCTGATTTTCACAATCTAATCTATATTGAATATATGTATTACAATAATTATCCTAGAATACTATAGCCGACTGACACAAAACACTTGTTGCGAAAAAGAATATAAGTAAATAAAACATATAATATACTTGAAAACTATTTGGATACATTACGAATATATAATATTTGGAAAGTCTACTACCTTTGTCCAAAATATCTACCACTACCCACACTTACATTATGCGGCAATTGTACTATAAATAATTATATAATTTCCAAACGTTTAAAAAATCTACAAATAATCTTGGTATAATTTAATTTATATTGCTTGCAGAGAGGCATACAAAATAAAGAAAGTATAAGTAACGAAAACATCTCGAATACGTATACCTAGGTATGCAGTGGGGCGAACAGTAACTTTAAAAGCACTGCACAGGTAGTATGATTATACTTCAAAAGTAAGTTTATTAATTCTCATAAAAACAAAATTTTAAAGGTAATGGCCCATTTAGTATGAAAAATATACCTACGGCGTACAGAAACGAAATATGGTGGGAATCAAAGACAAATGATTATACTTCTTAATGGTAAGTGGCGCATTACTGTGGCTAATGGGGATCATGAAATAAAATATATAATACATTATATTATTGCGCGACCGCAACAAAGCTCGGGTGAGACCGAGACAGCAATGTACGTGTTATTACCAGATTAAATTGCTTGCCCCGTAGAGATATATGTACCTACATGTAAAGGATGAGTATTTGTTTAATACCTTAGATGCATAGCATAGATAAAGAAAATACATTTTATTTTCTTTATCAATCATGTCATGTCAAACTATGAATAGACAAAAAAAATATATCTTATATACATATTAGATTGACATATTAAACTTTTTATCCCAGTGACATGTTTCCATGGCATAAAATAATTTAGAGACGGGCGAAACCGCTGGTGCAACTAATTATTATCCAAGTTTTATCGGTCTACTGCAAGATCTCTCCATTGAATTATTTTTTTCTTTTTACATATAATGAACAGTGGGTTATGCCTGCATTATTTACCATCATTTTCGTTTTTGTACAAAAACTTTTGTAAACCGGGTCGGATTATGGGCCATGATCTTTGGCGCGTTAAAACATTCGCATAATTCCACGACGCATGGTCACTCTATTAGAAAGAGATGCCATCCAAAACAGCTACTTCTTGCTCGGGCCGTTTTTGCTCCCTCAGTGCGCAATCTTGTTATATCATAATATCTTTGATCTCTGGTTTTATACTTCTCTCTTTCTCTCACTAGCGTGCGTCCTCTTCTATCCAAGTAGGACGCCTGTCACAACTGTCAACACTCTCACTGACAGTTCATAGAGTCTTCAAATCACCAGCAAGAACCTTGCTGCAACGCTGTGTGTTTTCTTCAACACATAATACCTGTTTTGTTGGAATGCAAAACAGTCATATTATGTTATCTCCGAAAACACACAGCGTTGATGTGAAGACCTGTTTGTTATCTGCTGGTGTAAACACAAACGCTATGATGATTATAAATAAAAGATGACTATTTAAAAAAAGGTCGTCTCGATGGAGGATCTCAACAAGATCGGCTCTGCGCCGCAGCACACCAAGGAAGACGCTTCGAATATCGCGCCCACGGACACGTTTACTACGGCTGCAGTCGGGAAAACTCGAAGAACTAAGAAGTAATTCATGTTGACTTAATTTGTATCTTCTTAATATTGTTTACGTGTGTTTACGCACATTAGCGATGTTTTTACATAATTGCATTTACGTATTTTCTGTTTCTACCTATTTTATTCATAATTTTTTTTTATTGATTTCTAACTTTAAGTGTTATGTTCTCATATTCTGAATTGTTTAGAATTCTATGATTTCTTTGTTATAACTTTATGCCATTTCATTTGTGATCTTTTCCACACTTGCATAAAGGCCGATCCACACTCACGGCGTGAATAGCAGCGCGAAGCGCGGCGCGAATCGCGGTTAATATTACCAACAATCTACACTCGCTGGTTCGCGCCGGGCTTCACAGTATAGTTCGCGCTCTTGACGAGTATGCACGTCAAATTTTGAAGTTTATTTGTAAGTAGTAGATATGGACAGTGAAACCACTGCAGGTGCTTTAGTATTTTGTGTGTAATTTATAGTTAAGCCTTAAAGAAAACACAATTCAAAAGCAGCACAGAAAACGGAGATGGTGGAATATCACCATTCACCGAAACTAAGCTACCCGCGAATGTGGAGTCGTGTCGTGTTCACGCGCGCTTCGCGCCTGCGAACCCTTTGTCGCGGGACAAAAAACCGACAATTTTCGGGGAACGAGCCGCGAAGCCGCGAAGAATATGCGAATAGGATCCACACTGATGCTTCGCGCCTTAGCGCGCGGACCGCGCGTGAGTGCGGATGCGGCTTAATAGAAACGTCAAATGACGCGTTTAACTTTTAATATGACACCATACCATAGACATCCTGTAATTCTACTACACGCTACTAGATTTCAAACGGGGTGAGTAGAAACAAACTTAAAACTCTCATTAATTCTCTTTACGCACTGAACTGGTAGGTTAGTTAAAGGTGATATTGCGTATTGTATATTTATTTGTTTTGTATTGTTGTTCTTAAGTATTTACATATATTTATATTATTTAGTTTATTGAATTATTTTGTTTTTTATGTCTATCACCGAAGATGAAAGTAGTGATTCTGAATCTTATTTTTCGGCCAATAGTGATGGCGACAGTTGGGGATACGTTGGAATCCCACTTTGCCGATGTATCGCGTAATTTCAATGTGATTCATATAAATGCCCAAAGTATTCCGGCTCATTTTTCCGATATGCTGGCCAGTTTCCAATGTAAAAATATTCATGCTATCCTTGTTTCTGAGTCTTGGCTCAAACCTTGTCTCCCTTCAGCCTCGTCCTCACTACCTGGTTTTCAGCTCATCAGAAATGATCAAACTGGAACCGGTGGTGGTGGAGTTGCGATATATCTTCGTCATCATTTCAACTACTCTATTCTTAGTTTATCCTCTCAGCCACCTTCACCAAACGCTGGTGAACATCTTCTACTTGAAGTTGAGCTACACCATTCCAAAATTTTATTTGGTGTATATTACTGTCCTTCTCTTCGGATAAATTTCTTTTCTTCTTTTGAGCTCTTACTTGAAACATTCACTCCCAATTACGACCACTCAATTATAATGGGTGATTTTAACACTTGTCTGTTAAAGAACGACTCTCGTTCATCCTTGTTAACTTCTGCTGCAGAATCTAGTAACCTTTGTATTCTTCCTCTAAATGCAACTCATCATTTCCCCAATTCCGCTCCTTCGCTCCTTGATATTATTCTTGTCTCTTCTCAAAACCATGTCGCTAAGCACGGGCAGTGTTTAGCAGATGCCTTTTCTTACCATGACCTTCTCTTCCTTTCTTACAAAATTCGCCCACCTAAGGCAAAATCTAAAATACTAATGCAGCGCAATTTTGGTGGTATAAACTTGGAACATCTCCAAGCAGATGCTAACAGCATTGACTGGTAATCTTTAATAGCTGCAGAGTCGATTGACGAAAAGGTGCAAATATTTAACAAAACAATTATTGACCTCTACGATGTACATGCTCCGAGTCGTGCCATCAGAGTGAAACATTTACCTGCGCCATGGCTATCTGGGGAAATAAAAATACTTTTGGACAAAAAAGCCTCTGCCAAATCTCGTTTTAGGAGTAGACCTAACGACTTCAATCGGGAGAAATATATTTATTTATTTTTTTATTTTAAACTTTATGCACAACAATGTACAAAGGCGGACTTAATGCCGAAGGCATTCTCTGCCAGTCAACCTTGGGGTGATGCAGAGATTACATGGTAGGTGCACTACGAGCTTAAAGAGTAAAACTGAGAGTAAAAATGTAGATACTTCATACAATTACATAAAATACACAATACCTATATTATAATATACTACTATATATCCATATATATTATACATATACCTACATATAAATAATACAAATAAATAAAATAATACTAATGTGATGATTCTGCCAATAACTTTTTGGTTATATGCTCCCGCGTTTTCTTTTTGAAAGAATAGCGACTTTTAGCCATTCTGATTTCTGATGGAAGAGCATTCCAGAGGAGAATGGATTGTATAAGAAAAGAAGAGTGGATGAAGTCAGAGCGGTGTGAAGGACAGTGAAGGATGCGGTTATGAGAAGAACGCAGATTTTTATTGTGTTTTAAATGAAGGTATTGAAATTGAAAAGTTAGATATGAAGGAGAAGAAACGGAATCTAGTAAAGTGTATAGAGTAGTCAGAGCACGTAAGTTTCTGCGCTGGCGAATTGGTAACCATTTTAATTGCGCGCGGTAAGATGACACATGATCGTATTTTCGTAGATTGAAGATGAACCGAATGCAGTTATTTAGAAGTCGGTCGAGCTTATTGAGGTGATCTGCATTCAGGTCAAAGTAGCACACATCACCATAGTCAATTTTAGGAAGGATTAAGGACTGCACGAGCATTACTTTAGTTTTAGATGGAAGGAAGTTTTTGAGACGATAGAGACTCCGCAGAATGTATGTGACACTCTGGCTGACAGCAGCAATCTGGTTCATCCAGCTAAGAGTCGTATCAATCTGTAACCCAAGATTCTTTACACATTGGCTGAATGGAATGGCGGATTGATCAAACATGATGCGTGGCATTTGATCTAAATTTATTCTGCTCATCAAACGCGAGCTTCCTACAATGATGGCTTGGCATTTGTCAGGGTTGACTGTGAGGCCAAACCTATCAGACCAGCTTTTGATTAAGTCTAAGTCCCTATTGAGCTTCCCAATGACTTCAGGCAAACTATCTGTACCCGCCTGAGCATAAAGTTGAAGGTCATCGGCATAAAGATGATACGCACTCTGAAGATCATAAGTTAAAAGGTTTATAAAGACAGAAAATAAAAGAGGAGAAAGAATACCGCCTTGTGGAACGCCTGTGTCGAGGTTTGTCCAGTTTGATGAAGTCTCTCCGACACGTACTGACTGTTGACGTTCCAGAAGATATGAGAAAAACCATTCCAGCGCTTCGTCTGAGATCATAAGATGGGAAAGGATGGATAGTAGGATATCGTGACTGACGGTATTAAATGCGTTGGAAAAGTCCACCAATACCATGACCGTGACTTTGGTTTCCTCCATGCCTGCTCTAATATCGCCAGTCACTTTAAGGAGTGCAGTGGTCGTACTATGCCCTGGTCGGAAACCAGATTGCAGCATACTTATTAAGTTGTTAGTGACTACAAAACTGGAAAGCTGTTTGTGGACACAGGATTCTAGTATTTTAGAAAGAAAAGGAAGTATGGAGATTGGACGGTAGTGCGTAGGAAGTGAAGGATTAGAGGCTTTAGGAAGGGGAAGGACATAGGCTTTACGCCATAAGGACGGGAATGATCGAGATTCAAGGGAATGGTTAATAATATGGGAAATGACAGGAAGCAGTTGGTCTAAAATTGAGGTGATCATTTTTCGGCTGATACAATCACAACCAACTGCATTGGATTTGATAGAAAGGATTATCTTTTTGATCTCGTTTGAATCGACTGGAGAGAAAGAAAAAGGGTTTATATTAGGACGCGCTAGACCATTTACAAAGGCAATAGTTTGAGATTTGGTCAGATGATCAATGGACGAAGTAGTGGAGAAATGATTATTAAGATCATCCAATCCAACAGAGGTGGGAAGGTCTATATGTCGCGGCTTGCCGATACCGAGAGTTCCTAAGAATTTCCAAATACCGGCAGGTGTAGAAGAAGATATACTGTTTAGAATATGACGGCGTTTAGCGTTGCGTATCATCTGATTACACCGATTCCTAGCAACCCTATAACTCTCCCAGTTATCGTCACTACGTTCCCTTTTAAACTTACAGAATGCTCGGTCTCTACGTCTCATCGCCATTTTAACTTCTTTAGTCATCCAAGGAGCTGGTGGGCGCTTAAATTTTACTTTAATGACCGGCGCGTGGCTGTCATAAAGTTTAGTGACCGTCTCATTAAACATGCGGACTTTATCATCAACAGAGCTAGCCTCGATCAAAGTCCTCCAGTCGATTTTAGATGCATCCTCGCGTAACTGTTCCACATTCATACGTGCGAAAGAACGCACGTGCAGTACCTTAGGTTTGAGTTTTGGAGGTTTTAGGACATAAGAGAGGAAAACTAGGTCGTGACGGGAGAAGCCGGGAGCTTCATGCTGCCCGTGTGAAGAAACTAAGGAAAGGTTAGAGCAGAGTATTAAGTCGAGCCAAGTATCATCGCCTGAAATATTATGATGGGTGGCTTGGAGAGGCAATACTTTCAGACTGCTTGACTCAACTATATGCAGGAGTTTTCTAGAACGCAGGGAATTATGGGAGAGGAGGTTGGTGTTAAAATCTCCCATGATGATGTGGTGAACATACTCCGAACCCAAAGATTCCAGTACCAATTCGAAATCGGTGAAGTAATCAGAATTAGGGGGACAATAAACCACTCCAATAACGGTTATATCAACTTAAGAAATCATTCATCACCAACATATCCACAGCTCCATTGAAAATGGAGATCCTGCAAAAATATGGAAATTTCTACGTTCTTTGGGAGTAGGAAAAGCTCAAAATAACGCTATTCCAAAAAACTTTGATGTTAATTCTTTGAATAAACACTTCTCTGCTTCGCCCAATTTCAACAGGGCAACCAAAACTAGTACCTTAAATTCTCTTTCATCGATTCCTACTCCCAATTACACTTCCTTTACTTTTAGTCAATTTTCTGCTTGTGACGTTAAGAAGAGTGTCGAATCCATTTCATCAAATGCAGTCGGAAACGATAGTATTACCCGTAATATGGTCCTTCCTATCCTCAATGAAATCCTTCCTATTATTTGCCATATCCTAAATTCTTCTATTACCCTTGGCATTTTTCCAGCTTTATGGAAAGATGCTAAAATTATTCCTCTCCCCAAAAAATCCAACCCCACATCCTTTTCCGATTATCGCCCAATTTCCATACTACCTTTCCTCTCCAAAGTCCTGGAACGCCTCATTTATAATCAGTTTAGTACCTTTCTTACCAAAAATAATCTCCTCAATCCTTACCAATCCGGTTTCCGTCCTGGACACAGTACGACCACGGCCCTGGTCCATATTACGGAGGACATAAGATCTATCATGGAGCGCGGAAAACTGACAGTGCTTACTCTTCTGGATTTCAGCAATGCGTTTAATACCGTAGATTTTGACATACTACTTGGAATCTTGCGCTCTCTTAACGTATCTCCAACGGTCATTGACTGGTTTCGTAGTTACCTGTCTGGCCGCCGGCAGTCTATTTGTATCGATGACACTCGTTCCTCTTGGTGCAACACAACTGCAGGCGTTCCTCAGGGTGGCGTTTTATCTCCTTTACTTTTTGCGATTTTTATAAATTCTATCTCTAATCAACTTGTCTCCTCCTACCACCTTTATGCTGACGACCTTCAGATATATTTCCAAACTCCCCTAGATAGGTTATCTTTTGCGGTAAGTCACATAAATACAGATTTAGACAAAATTTGTGGGTGGAGTCATGCATACGGGCTTCAAGTCAATCCCATCAATACACAAACCATCATAATCGGTAGCCCGAGGATGATATCAAAAGTGCCATGGTCACAGCTTCCACAAATAACGTTCGATGGTACTGTAATTGAGTTCAGTAGAAGTGTTAAGAATCTCGGCATCTTTTTCGATCGCAATTTGTCCTGGGATACTCAAATGAAGTGTGTTAGCCGTAAACTATACGCATCGTTTGGTTCTTTACGTCGACTACGCAATTTCCTGCCTATGACCACTAAAGTTGCGCTCGCAGAATCCCTTCTTCTCCCAATACTAGATTATGCAGATGTCAGCTATCTGGATCTTACCCAAAACCAGCTTGATAAACTTGAGCGCCTCCAAAATGTCTGCATAAGATTCATATTTGGCCTTCGCAAATATGATCATGTCTCTGAATTCCGTACCAAGCTCAAGTGGCTATCTATACGCCTTCGTCGGGATACTCATATACTTTCATTGCTCTACAACATTTTGTTTACTCCATCCTTTCCTTCATACCTTAAAAAACGGTTTTCTTTTCTATACGAGTCACATTCGAGTGTTTTGCGATCATCGGAAAATCTTAAGTTAAAAATGCCAGCGCATTCCACAACCTTGCTTGATAAATCCTTCGCTGTTCAGAGTGTTCGTTTGTGGAATGCACTGCCAATAACAGTGCGCCAAGCACAAAGTTTACACAAGTTCCAGAAAAGTGTAAAGGATTACTACCTATCACTATAGGATACATTGACAGAACAAGTAGGTAATATTGTGATATGTAAGTTTCTATCTATTATAGGTATGTATGTACTTATATAGTGTGTATGTATGTGTGTAGTATGTATTTGTATAGTATGTATGTATATAGTGTAAATAGTAGGTATATATAGTAGGCTCTTGTACTGAGTACCAACGGGTACTGTTAACAAAGTATACGTACACCGACAACTGCCCTCTTAAATAATCCCTATTATTTTCCATTCTTTGGTTGTCTGGAAGAGATCACATTTTAGTGATAAGACCGCCAATTGTATACTTTTTTTATTTACATGCTCCTGTAATGTACGATCTTAATATTGGTGTACAATAAAGAGTTAATCTATCTATCTATCTAGTATTATATTAAGATAGGCATCTTACAAATTTAACAAAATTGTGAATTGTAAAAAAAAACTGCAGTTTTATAATAAAACAATCTGCACAAAACATAGATAAATTTAAATAATAATTATAACTTCTATTAATTAATAAAAAGTATCTACAAAATCAAAATTAAAAAGGTAATTAACATTTACTTATTATTTCTCTTAAATAAAAATATTAAAAGTAATTAAATATTAGAGAAATTGGTACATAATAAATCAACACTAGAATTGGTATTATGTGGGTATTTAACTGGGCGACAATAAAACTTCCTAAAAGTTTCCATGCTCTTCCAGTTTCCTCTCTCAAATATTTCCTGTACAGGTCTATCTTCTAGCCAGCTTCTTGAGGCTACAGCTGACCTTATGCTGCCTCTATCTTAGCATCCTTAAAGATGCTACGAATCCAGCCACCAATCATTGTTCTTGAAGCTGCTCTTAATTTACCTGATAGTGATATAAATAAACCTGTAATATTCTTATCTATCTTCCGCTTATCCTCTGTAATCTTTATCAGGGCATTTATGTGTCTGACTGGACAAACTCTGTGGTCTGGATGTTTCCGTAACAACCAACCTGACTGTCTGTGGGTATTTGAGTCTGTCTTGGAGCCAAATTTGGGCCACAAAATTATCTCATCCTTACTTTTAATAAGATTTTGTGGGTTAATATCTAGTAAGGTGAGATCATGGATCCTGCGACCTGAAGCTAACAGGAGTATTAAGGTTGTTCGCCGAGTAATTTCAAACAACGTACCAGAATTTACTGAATCTTTCAGCCAATCAAATAAAATTGCTGTATCCCATATTGGTAGTTTCTGCTCTGCTGGTTTAGCAAGAGAGATGTGTTATGTTAACCCTGATGTTGCACAATATGTAGAATCAGCTGATTTGTGTAACAGTATAGTTCTATAAGCTAACTTATCTTCAAGAAACAATTTAGCTACAAATCTAGCAACTTGTTGTCCATCAGGTAACTTAGGATTAACATTGTTGTTCTGACACCAGGACAACCACCTTTTAATTGGAGAATTATATGTTACTAAAGTAGACTTCCGCCAGCTACTTTTTAATAATTCTTGTTCTGCCCTGGACCAGTGAGCAACCTGGTCTGCCCACCCCCAATTTTCCAGGCCAGAAGAGACAACTTGTCCACTTGGGGAGGGCAGCTCCCTGTGGTCAGATCTATTAACACCTTCTGCAGGTTTTTGATCTGAAGAGGTTCTGCTATGGCTCGTGCTCTCAGGTCTGGTAACCAGAAGCATTTGGTCCACAGTGGAGCTATGAGAATGTAAATTCCCTTGGCACTGTTCAAGTGAGCTAGTACTCTTGGTATTAAGCTGGGTGGGGGGAATGCCCAGCCCAACTGATAGTCCCACTGTTGACTGAAGGCGTCGCAAAAAACCGCTGAACCATCTCTGGAATCCAACGTTACGTAGTTTTGTACGACCGCCGACACTTTTGACGCGAACAGGTCTACGTCGGGGACGCCCCACTGTTTGAATATGGCCTCCGTGGCTGGGGGTAGAAGATGCCACTCTGGTACTTCGCGACCCCTTGACAGGCGGTCTGCTATACCGTTTAGTCTCCCCGGGAGATAAGTGGCTGACACAGTTATGTTTAACTGATCTGTAAGTGTCAGGAGTCTGGTTGTCAACTTTAATAGTGCAAGGGATCGAGTCCCCCCCTCGTTTCTGAGGTATGCAACTAGAGTCCTGTTGTCGGACTGTATTAAGATGTGTGCATCTTTTAGAGTCATCCGCTGACTGTTTATTGCTGCAAATACAGCAAACATTTCTTTTATATTTGAATGCCAGGGTCTTTGATAAGGCGCCCACTTCCTTGATAGGTAAATATTGTTTATTTGAGCACCCCAACCTGCATCCGCTGCATCTGTAGTCAAGAAATGAGTGACCCTCTTTTTTACTATTGGTGTAAAGCTGTGACTCACAGCATCTAACCACCATTTCAGATCCTGCTGGACACCTAAGGGAAGATTTTTCTGTCTCTTGGTCTGTTTTGTGTGTATTGTCTCAGCAAAAGTTGCGTTCTGCGGCAATGTAGTCGACCTTTGGGAACAGTGTTATTTGCAAAGTTGAGCAAACCTAACAAACTCTGCATTTCTCTTAGAGAACTGTTTCCACAGCTCATCATCTTGGAAATCATTAATTTTATCTTTAAGCTCTTTTTTAAAGGGAGTTCTATTCTGTTTTGTTGAGTGTTCCATACTAGGCCTAGATATTCCACCTGCTGACTGGGCTCCAATACAGATTTTTTGAAATTCACCTGCCACCCTAATATTTGTAATGTTTCTAAAGTTTCCGCAACCTGAGAAACAAGTACATTTCGGTCCTGATTGACAAGGATATAATCGTCCAAATATACCAGAATACGATAACCCTTTGCTCTTAAAATTTCTGCTATCCAATTGGATACTGTTGCAAACATCTTTGGAGCCGATGACAGGCCAAATGGAAGAGCAGTTAGCTGCAGTAACTCGTTGTTGTAAACTACTCGGAGGAATCTCCGGTGTGTTTCCACAATTGGTAAGTGAAAATAGGCCTGATGTATGTCTATTTTCACTAGCCAATCTTTGATCTGCAAAAATTCTGCTACGTCTACCTGTGAAATTAGCTGAAAATGTCTCACTGCTATAAACCTGTTGAGACCTCTGAGGTCGAATATGGGGCGTATGCCACAATCTGGCTTGCGTACCAGAAACATACGGCAAAGAAAACCCGGATTTATTATGGGTGGAACTTCTAATATTTTCTGTTCTTTTAGTTGACAAATTACATCTGTCATCTCCCTGGACTGTCTCGTGGTAAATTTTTTTAATACCTGTTTGCTTGGATAGTGTAATGGGGGTTTCTGTACAAAGGGGATACGGCCACCAGTTATAAGTTTCATAATGTATTGGGTGGCCCCTTTTTCCTGCCACAAGTGTGCAAAATCCTTTAGACAACCCCCCTGAACGTCGAGCCAACTTTGTTTCTTAGTGGTGTTTGAATAGTTTTTACGAAAGGGCTGATTTGTTTTAAATTTATTATTTTGTTTCTTATGTGTCTTATAATCTTTAGTTTGTAACTTGTAATTCTTAGTCTGTGATCTGTGTAACGTTGTATATATATTCAACGCTCCTTAGTTTTCATTTCTTATTAATTAACACGTCTTAACATTGTAATATCGTTGCAACTCGTTATCTGTTCCGATGTGAACACTCATTCAAAACCGGTTGGGAAGCGTGAGCCGCCGAGCGGGGATTTAGCGAACGTTGGGAGGTCAGACTCAGATTGCACTCATTGCGATAGCACGTACGCACTCACTTAAAAAGAAACGTTATATTTTTCTTAGTCGCGTCGTGTAACGTCTTCAAGTTGAACGTGAATCTTCATTCACAAATAGTTATTAGTTTAACAAGTTATAATTTCAATCAGTGTTAACCCCATATTGGGTAAGTGTTGATTAGTATTTAGTTCTCATCTCATGTAGGGCATTGTAACGTGTAACGGCCACCTTTAATTGACCTTGTGGCAAATACCATGTCAACTTCATCTTATGCCCTATGCCTACAATCTAAATTTATTTTATGTGCGGTGCTTCACACCATTATTCTATAATATTTTTATAACAAACTTAAATTTGTAAACTCCGCTTCTGCCTGTGACATTTGCACACATTCGCCTTATGCGTAATTGGTACTCCCACTTCCTCATCATCATTACGCGGTCACAGTCAGGAGAGGATTGAGGTCAAATTAATATTTTTATTTAGTGGACGTAAATTCCAGGGTCCAAAGTTCGAACTACAAGGGTCCAAAGTTCAGGACAAACATCGGACCTACCGGTACCTGGTTGGCAGTCACTGACACCGTCACCCTACAGACCAGCCTCATCCCAGTGGGTCATTCTCCGGCCTGGCAAGCTCCTGGATCTCCGCGTGACCACCGTCATCGTCGAAGCCAGGAGAGTACTTGGCGCGCCTACCTCCATAGGGCATAGTAATTGACGGGCTTATAACCCATGACCATACTTTTGTTTAAAATAAATTTGTAAGTTTATTGAGTATAGTGATTTGTGTTTAATTATTTTCCAAACCACACCTCATACGCTTCACGCTTCATCGTAATCTTTGTTATGAAGTTTATAAGATTTTTTCTCTTGAGCCTGAGAAGTGTTCACTGTCTTTTTCTCCTTAATATAAACAGGTGTATTGAGCCACATCTGAGATCCCCCCAAAGATGCTATAACCGGTTGTAAGGCCTCACGGCTAAACAAATACTCCTGACTTGGAGGGATCTTCTGTAGTGTAACACGCAAGTTTGGGTTTTCAATTTCTTTTAAAATACGATCACGTCGTACCTCAATGCACTCTGCCCTCTTACCACAAACAATTTGCATTGCAGTCTCTGACATCTTGTAAGATGGTGAGCCTGGACCAAAAATACTAATAATCTTATCATATAAACTATTTGAGTTTAAATTATTATGGCTTGCTGAAGTCCAGTCGAGTAGCTCCTGTAATCCTGTCTTCAGTAAATATCTTTGTTCACGTATATTGTTAGACAAGCCAGCTAATAGCTGTTCCGTGGATGCTAAATAATCTTTTCCCCTGTTAAAATGGCATAGTTCTTCATTGAGTTTAAGACCCACAAAACCAGGGCTAGCCAAGCAAGCCTGTAAGGCTTTTTTGTAACGGATACCCTTCCAGACAGGAGAATCGAATTTCTGAAGGTGTACAAGTTCTTGTAAACGCTCCCTGTTTGCTGGCGGGACCACAGTATTTTCGTCAAACTCGGTGCCTAACTCACCTAAGGAGAGTTTACAAGAAGATGTAGCTGGATTAGTCAAGAACTGTGATGTAGAAGGAGTAGGATCACCACTCTGCAGTTTAAAACAAGTTTGATTCTCAGTTGTTATTGACGGTAAATGAGATAAAAATTGAGAAATGTATCCTACGTGCTGAATTAAAGTATCTACTCGCGGGTCGGACCTTGATTGAACACGTGTGTACTTACGTCTTTTGTTCGGCGGTGGTGAAGCTATACCTTGCTCATCCTCCGAGGATGAAGAAGATGACGAATCATCCGATACAACTCTGTTCGAAGGCTGATCTTCCTCCGAAGCATCAACTATCGAACCCTGTTCACCACCCTCACAAATACTTGCAATATCTTCTTGATCCATTTCGGAAAACTTTGTTTTCCTATAGAAAACACTATTTTAAAGCGAGAAAAGTCGCTGTGTGAAACTTCAACACGATTTTTGCACTTTTTAGAAACCTTGAAAATTTTGCGATCTTTTAGCGGCAAAATTCACAAACGCTATGAACTGTCAGTGAGAGTGTTGACAGTTGTGATAGGCGTCCTACTTGGATAGAAGAGGACGCACGCTGGTGAGAGAAAGAGAGAAGTATAAAACCAGAGATAAAGCGGTAAGTTTTATCATAGACAACTAGATTTAAGGCAGGTTCACAACAGCTTTCTTCACATCAACGCTGTGTGTTTTCGGAGATCACATAATATATCGTCCCCGTAGTTGGAAAACTAAATAACTCTGATTTTGTAGTTCTGAGATAAACGCGATTTAGTGTTTTTTTTTTAGTTAATGTACATTTGTAAGAAAATGTGAGACAATTTTGCTGTAGGCAATTTTATATTTTGTGGACCTGATAACCTTTCACATTATGCTTTAACAAACTGAACTCTATCTTTAACTATAACTAAATAACAAATAAAAAATCAAGTTGTTTAATTTTGCCACAACTGTTTTTATAACGTTACTGCATTTAGCTACTTATTTCGGCTATTTATTTAGTTTTCCTACAAGCTAAATACATTTGGTAGAGTAAAATTTGGTGGAATAAGTGCAGTTATTGAATTTATCATACTCGAAATATTTTCAAATGTAAAATTTAGTGGCTTTGTATGTTATTATTACTTTGATATTTATTTGACTTTTGTTGGTCTTATATGAAATAAACGCTGTATTAGTTAATTAATAAAGTTATATTAAGGAATAAATAGAAAAGTTTAGAAAATGCGTATTGTTATCAGATACTTATCATGCCACAAACTTAAAAAATAAACATCATCATATCAGCCGAACTCCACAATTGCCGGTCTTGTGCTATTCGCACCCAGCGCCTTCCAGCGACCCGCACAAGATCATCGGCCCATCTTGAAGGGGGCCAACCCACGCTCTCCCCTCTTCCAGTTCGTGGTCACCTCTTGAGAACCTTTTTGCCCCAACGGCCGTCGGGTCTACAAACTATGTCCCCGCCCACTGCCATTTCAGTTTTGCAATTCTTCGGGCTATGTCGGTGACTTTGGTTCGCCTTGAAACTTCTGATTCGATCCCGCAGGGAAACTCCGAGCATAGCCCTCTTCATTGCTCTTTGGGTGACCTTGAGCCTTGTAATAAGGCCCATAGTGAGCGACCACGTCTCTGTTCCGTAAGTCATCACTGGCAACACACACTGGTCGAAGACTTTCGATATGAGAAACTGCGGTATTTTGGAAGAGAAAATGTTACGTAGCTTCCCGAACAATGCCCAGCCGTGTCGCACTGACATAGTGGCGTTTTCATACAAACACCTCGATTTACCGGTAGTCGATTTGGCACCTTTGGAGCATGGCCCAGGTTTCGATAGAATCAAAGGCTTTCTCATAGTCCACAAACGCTAAACACAGTGGCTTGTTATACTTTTCGGTCTTCTACACAACTTGCCCCAGCGTATGTATGTAGTCTATGGTGCTAAAGCCTTTTCTGAAACCAGTTTGTTCGGGAGGCTGGAAGTAATCAAACCTGCGTGCGAGACGATTCTTAATGACCCTCGAAAGCAACTTGTAAACATGGCTCAGCAGTGTCGGTCTATAATTCTTCAATAGGGTTTTGTCGCCTTTTTTGAAGAAGAGCACCACTACACTTCTGTGCCATGCTTGTAGAGTTGTTGTTAGTTTGACCATCTAGTATGACGGAGTTAAATAAGTTCTGATGGGCCCATAGGATTGGTGTACCACCCGCCTTCAGAAGCTCTGCTGTAACTACATCCTCACCAAGCGCCTTATTGTTCTTAAGTTGTATGAGAGCCATTCTAATCTCATACAGATTGACTTCCAGGATGTCTTCGGTGTAATGACGGGTTAGTCGTGCTCTGGGATCCGAGCACTTTAGAGTCTTTGTTCCTCTTGATGGTCTCTTTAATACTAATTGTATTAAATTGACGCGTGTGGCGAGTCAAAGACTTTGAGATCTGGCTGTTGAGCCGCCGGTATCTGGTAGCATCATCTGAGGAGTTCAGAACCATTATCCGTCTTTCTTCCATAAGTTGCAGGGTAAAATCAGAGATCTTTTTAGTTCTGTTTGTACGGCGGGCCTTGAAGACTTTAGGACCAGCCGTATGGACAGCTTCTACAAGCTTGTCGTAGTATGAGTTCACTTGACTGCATGTGTGGCGTGTAGGCTATGACAGTCGCCTCGCTGCTTCGTGTTGCGGGTCTGAATCCCGCGCTGGACAGCTATTTGTGTGACCCATAAATAGTTGTTCTGAGCCTGGATGTAATTTGTGTCCGTCTATTATATGTTTGTAAAGTACCTATAAGATTAGATTACCTAGTGCTAGACATTCGAAACGGTTTTGCAATTAAAGCTGAAATAGTTCCGGGTTTTGGACGTGCATAGGTAAAGATCGGAGCTTAGACTTTATCAGTCGGGACCTCTGCAACTTGACATTAAGGTTCAATGAGCCTCTCACCAGTCTGTGATCGCTGCCAGTTTTATCCTCATTGAACATCTGTCGTCTCATCGACAAGATAAAGTCTATCTCATTTTTGGTTTTATCATCAGGGTTCACTCCGGTCCATTTGTGGTGATCCGACTTTCTGAATAAGGAATTCATCATTAAGAGTTCCTCCTTCACCATGAAGTCGGCTAACATTTGGCCCCGGGGGTTCCGGGCTCCAGTTCCAAATTGCCCCACTCTCAGCCGATTACCGGATCGTTTGCCCAGCTTCGCGTCAAAGTCCACAAATGACCACAGTGAAAACATTTTTAGAGCTATGTATGGCTCTAGATATATCCTCAACCTCATCGTCGGCGTTCGTGGAAGTCGGCGCGCATTCCTGTATCACCTTCAACGAATACCGCTTGGTAATTCTGAGCAGTTATGCCACCCACTAGGGTGGCATAACTTATTCGTTCGTTCGGTATTGTTGACTACAACAGACTCTCGATTTTCACTACGTTGTCCCAAGTGTTTGTCCCAAGGTGACACCACCTTGGGAAAGTGGGTCGCCGTTGGTTCCGGAAATAGAGCAGGTTCCCGGATTTTAGGATTATCGTGTTCTCCCCCTCTCTTCGGACTTGAGACAATCTTATGATATCCCAATGTAACCTGCTCAGTTCAGTATGCGAGTGTTATATGTTACCAGGGCCAGAGGATGTCGGTTTTGGTAAAACGGCGTCTGCTAGGGGTTTTTAGCACCCCGGTTTCTATTTCCTTTTTTTCTGTTTCTATTTCTGAATCTGTTGTCTCAGAAAAATATTGTGTTCCATGATTCTTTTTCAGGGTAAGCCGGTGAGACTTGTTCAATAAGGGTTTCAATAATAGCTCGAGTTGTTATAATATTACTTGTTTCATGCAACAATGAGGTTTATTCATTCAAATCTCTTTACTCTTTTTTTCTTCTTATCCAATGAAATATTGATGTCTATTAAAGAACTAAGTTTCATTTTTATGTTCTTCTTATGTGTCCGGAATCCATGTAGATCCAGAATCATAAAAAGGTTCTTCATCTGTTGAAGGTGGCATTGGTTTGATACCGGAAATGGCACTTGACCCTCTGATTTTCTCTGATGACAACTTAATTTATTTAATTTTATTTGCCTAGCATCTTATAATTAATCTTTATCTTGTTGTGGAAGAAATAAATAACATCAAATATTTATAAATTAGATACGTTATATCAGAATTCTGAATAGCAGAATTAAATAAATAGAGTTATTTAGTTTTCCTAGAACTAAGTTAGTTTTCTAAAATAATTTTTAAGTTGAGGAAAAATTCAACAACTCAAGTTATTTAACTTATTCGACATTCATCTTGTCATTGACCACAGTTATTGATTTATTTACTGAGTTATTCATTTTTCCTTTAAAAAAAATGTGTTTGTCTGAAGATATTTATTATTCCATCTGTCATGACCTGTCTGACAAAAATGGCTATATCTTTGGAACGGAATAAGATATGAAAATGCCTGTAAGGCTCAAATATGCGGCATGAATTAGGTGTTTTGAAAGTAGGAAAAAGTCAAAATCGGCAAAATCGGACTTATTTAGTTTTCCAACTACGGGGACGATATATTTCTATTACAAAAGTTTTATTTTTATTTTTTAATATGGCAATCTGCCGATGTTTTCAGCAATTTCTGCCAGTGTCATGTAGTGGTTGCTCATGAGTATTATAGAGAATTTAAAAAGCTTTTAACAAATTGTGGAAGTATTTATGGACCTGGAACAAAGACAAACACAAAATAAGTGTTAGTAGATTAATATATACGAAAAAAATATACAAAACCTTCATAATTCCTACAACTTAATCTTGTTAGTATATATGTATTTAATAAACATGTTGATAATTTGGGGGACAGGAAAGAATGAAAGAAGATGTCTAACATTGACTGAGCGTTGAATTTTTAATTTTGAGATGACTTGTTCAAAGCATTGTGTGCCATATAATTGACAATTTAAAAAGATGAGATCCAAGAAACCTTCATCTAGACCACACTCACACAGACAATTTTCTCTAACTCTAATTTAATCTAAAAATACTGGATTGCAACAAAACTAAGACGGATTCTATAGTTTGTCAAGAAAGACGTGAAAAGAATGTTTTTGGAACTACAGCGGTGCTTATACTGGCAACAATGAATTACTGGTCAAACCAAGTACTTCACCTGTCAATTCGTATTATTGTCGTTGTTGTGATTAAGAATATTTTGTGATATTTCGAATTATTTCTATCGTTTAACCGTTTAGAGATCAAACATGAATAAATATATTTATAAGAGTGGTACGAGAAAAGTCATATTTACAGGCTTTTTAGAGTGTATGGCTAAATTTCGAGCGAGAAAGTTGGTTTCCGATTTGGACGATGTTTACGGTCTGTTATATCCGTATTTCCCTTGCAAGTAAATGCAAAGCATGCATTTTTATTATAATATAAAAAGCTTTATTGCCATGCGCTTAGAGAGTCGAGTTAGTTTGCATCCAGACCTCGTAGAGCATGAAGCTCTGACCGGTTAATTAAAATAGTGTCTAAAGTTAGAGTTAGTCAAATAGTAATGTATTTTGGGAGACAATAATAAACATTATTTTCGGGGATTAAAAAATAGTTTTTTTTAAAAACTCCTCCCGGAGATCGCGCAAAACATTGGTGTCAGAAGTGGGATGCTGTAAGGTTCTCTGGATCCGTATTCAGACCACAGCATTCGAACAGTTCCGAGAGCGAGTGTACTGTGCAGCGCAAGATCGACGATAAGTCTCCACCCCTCGCAGTGTGAGCCCGCATCATACAAGCAAGTACCCTTTGCAGCCGACTGTCAGCCTCCGCTCTTTCAGCGTGAGCCAGCGCTACAACCCCGTGTCACCCTAAATCTCTAGTTTGTGTAACTAGAGCCCAGCCGACCATCAGCCTCCGCTCTCTAAGCGTGAGCCGGCGCCGCGACTACCATTTGACCAATCTCGAGCAGACTCCGTCTTCGTCTTCGTCTTCAAATATCTAGAGCCAATAAACCTAATAGGTGTATAAGTAGCTCCACATTTTCGACGTGTTAGTTCTTCAATAACTACCAACCGAATTTCTACAAGGATGCAGCAATCTCGCCTCAACATCTTCATCTTCGTGTTCCTGATGTCAACGTGAGTCTTAATTCTTTACCAGTTCGACTCTATTTTGTGTTATTTGTGTGTGCAGTGAAATTTCAGTGAAAAATCAATTTATAAAATACGTTGTGCATCGTTTCCGAAGATTGAACTTTATTTTTAATATTTCTAAATCTATAAAATATAAGATCATTGTTTTAAAATCTTATATCGAAATCGTAATACTACTATCAAATCTTATGTTCTAATTCTTATAACAAAATCTTTTGTAATAATTTTTGTCGTATGTCCTATACTGAAATCATAGGAATATACATAAATTACTATATCTCATATATTGTAATACCTTATTACTATATCTATAAACTAGAATCTTATATATTAAAATCTCATCACTAAATCTTATCTCGAAATCTTACTACTAAACTATATCACGAAATCTTGCAACTAAAAGCTTAAAATTACGTCTGTCTTATTTTAATAATATTATAAACAATAAAATAAAATTATATTACTAAATCATACCTAAATATCTGCTACCTAACAGTACCTACTTACTAGTTTACTAAATAATTACTACATTTTAATAACTAATTCGTAAAATAATAAACAACTAATTATTAAATAATTAATCTGCATAATTTCCTATATTAACCTAGCATTTCTAATTTTATAATATCAATGTCGGAATCTGAAACTACTGTAAAAACTGAAACCGACAGCAGAAAAAAGAAAATGTCTAACTCTGTCACATTAAACTTTTTAACAAAATTTATTAAATCATACGATGGTAAACGGGAAACACTCCCAGCTTTTCTTACAAATTGTGAAAATGCTATGAACCTTGCTTCTACAGATCAGCAGACTACTTTATGTCAATTTATAATCTCTCAATTAGAAGGTAAAGCACAAGTTGCATGCTCGTTAAAATCATTTAAAACCTGGAAGGAATTAAAAGATTTTCTAAAACAAGCCTTTGGCGAAAAGAAACATTCCTCTAATTTATTGTCTGATTTACAAAATTGTAAACAGAACTTGCCCTCAGAATCAGTAACCCAATACTCTTTAAGGCTAGAGTCGTGCTTAACACGATTACTATCCGACATACATTTTTCATGTGATAAGGATGAGGAACTCGTAGGTCGAGTTGCCGGTATGGAAGACCTGGCACTCAATACTTTTCTTATGGGTTTAAACCCTAGTTTCTCTCATATTGTCCGCTGCCGAAACCCTAAATCATTAAATGAGGCAGTGACTCATGCCATTGACGAGGAAAAAATATTTAATGCCTCAAGGTTATTCCCAAAATTCCAGAAAAGGTGTACGACTTGTAATAAACAAGGTCATACTTCGTCAGAGTGTTTTAAAAATAAAAACCAACATGTTAAAACTTATAACACTAATTTTTCTAACGCACAAAATCGTTTTCCCATGCAAACTCAAATTCCAAATAATTTCCCACAAAATAAAATGTGTTCTTATTGCAAGAAAATGGGTCATATGATAAATGAATGCCGCAAACGACAATACAATAATAATCAACGTCGTAATGTGCAACATGATACTCGAGTGCCTAACTATCGTGCACAGAGTAGTGTCACGAACAGAGGTAATTCTAATATTCATTGTTGTCAAACTAGTGATATGCCCATGGAACAAAATAATACTTTAAACTAAATCGGATTTCGATGGCGTGCCGATCGAAATCCCCAAAATATGTTTATGGCACAATATACAATAATGCTAAATCTAATACGAATTTTAATATTAAATCTTATACATGCCAGTTTCCCAAAGTGGAACTGAGACATGCTAAATCTTATGTTAATTCTAATCCTAAATCTTATACATGCCAGTTGCCCATAGAGGAGCTGAGCTATGCTAATTCTTACTCTAAATCTTGTAAATGCCAGTTGCCCAAAGAGGAGCTGAGCTATGCTAAATCTTATACTAAATCTAATTCTAAATCATTCATATGCCAGTTGCCCAAAGAGGAACTAAATCATACTAAATCTTGTACTAATTCTAAATCATTTATATGCCAGTTGCCCAATGAGGAACTGAGTCATACTAAATCTTGTACTAATTCTAAATCATTCATATGCCAGTTGCCCAAAGAGGAACTAAGTCATACTAAATCTTGTACTAATTCTAAATCATTTATATGCCAGTTGCCCAATGAGGACCTGAGCTATAATAAATCTTATACTAATTCTAGTTCTAAATCTTATATGAGCCAGTTGCCCAATGAGGATCTGAGCCATAATAAATCTTATTTAAGCCAGTTGCCCAAGGAGGACCTGAGCTATAATAAATCTTATACTAACTCTAGTTCTAAATCTTATATGAGCAAGTTGCCCAATGAGGATCTGAGCCATAATAAATCTTATTTAAGCCAGTTGCCCAAGGAGGACCTGAGCTATAATAAATCTTATACTAATTCTAATGCTAAATCTTATCCTAAGTCTTACACTAACTCTAATTCTAGTGATCAGTCGAAATCTAATTCTAATAATAATAAGTCTTATATCCTACCTCATAAAAAGGATGTACACCAAGCAGTACACGATTCTGAAATCAAACTTACCTCTAATCAACTGTTGAAACCATCAACATCATGCCGCACTGAAAACATAAATTCCGGAATACAAAATAATATTCCATTGTACGAAATCAATTCATTTATTAAGAAGGTAACTCTCCCACATATTTTCCTATACACAAAGCACTCTTGTAGAGCGCTTATATTCTTAATAGATACCGGAGCTAGTGTATCTTTAGTCAGAGAATCAAGTTTAAATGAAAAACCCGAGTTGTCTCAAGAAATAATTCGACTCAAAGGTATAAATGACACTGAAACACATTGCCAAACATTAGGCACTTTTCAAATGCAATTTACATTGTCAAAAGAAATCTATTCCTTTAAATTTCATGTCGTAAAAGACGACATCGATCTCGAATACGATGGTATAATAGGGACAGACTGTCTAGGTCACCTAAAAGCCGTTGTTGATTATAATAAAGAATGTTTAACAATGCAAAATCATACATTACCCTTATATTTCAAGTTGCCAATCTATACGATTCCTGCTCGTTCAGAAGCTGTAATTGAATGTGGCGTATTAAACAAAATCGATGAATTATCCTATCTTAATGAAGCTTTAGTCCTAGATCATATGATATCTGAAGGAGTATATGTAGCAAACTGTGTTGTTGCTTTAAAACCAAATCGCAGAGTTAATGTTTCTATCCTAAATACCACTGAATCTGATATCGTAATTAATGATTATTTTGTACATCTTACCCCTATAAATAATAATTTATCTAAGCTGTCATTGAACGATATTGAAACTATTAATAATATATCTACTTCTGTCGTTGATAGACAAAATCTAGTTTTAAATCAAATTCGAACTTCTCACTTAAATCAAGAGGAAAAAACAGCTCTATTAGACTGTTGTTCTGAATATACGGATGTATTTCATCTAGAAGGTGAATCACTCACCTGTACTGATACAATTAGCCATTCAATCAATACAGGGGATGCCGCCCCTATTCACGTAAAATCATATCGTTTCCCCGAGTGCCACAAAGAAGATGTGGACCGCCAAATAGGCAAAATGCTAGAGCAAAATATTATACGTCCATCTCAATCGCCATGGAGCGCCCCAGTATGGGTTGTCCCAAAGAAGACAGACGCCTCTGGCAAACGAAAATGGCGAATAGTAATTGACTATCGTCGTCTTAATGATGCTACTGTTTCTGAAATTTATCCTATTCCTTTAATAACAGATATACTCGACCAATTAGGTCATTCTAAATACTTTACCACTCTTGATCTTGTTAGTGGTTTTCACCAAATTCCTCTTAATCCTGCTGATGCAGCAAAAACAGGTTTCACAATTGTTGGAACTAATGAAACGTCGGGACATTATCAGTATACTCGAATGCCATTCGGTTTAAAAAACGGTCCTAGTACTTTCCAACGCCTCATGAATACCGTTTTATCTGGTCTCCAAGGTCTACATTGCTATATCTACCTTGACGATTGTATTTTGTACTCATTTGACCTTGAAACTCATATTTCCAAACAAAAACTAGTTCTGGATAGATTTAGGCAACATAATCTCAAATTGCAGCCTGATAAGTGCGAGTTTTTACGCCGCGAAGTTACTTATCTAGGTCATGTAATCACGGATAAAGGTGTTTCACCAAATCCCGATAAAATTAAAGCCATTGAAGATCTTCCTGTTCCCAAAAATCCTAAAGACATTAAGTCTTTCCTAGGTCTAGTTGGCTATTACCGCAGATTTATAGAAAATTTCTCAAAAATCACTAAACCTTTAACGTCTCTTTTAAAGAAGGATGTCGCTTTCGTTTGGTCGCAAGAACAAGAACTTGCTTTTCAAACTCTAAAAAATAAATTAATTTCAGCACCTCTACTTCAATATCCAGATTATTCTAAACCTTTTATTCTAACCACAGATGCGTCTAACTACGCCGTTGGAGCGATTCTTTCCCAAGGCGAAATCGGAAAAGATAAACCGATAGCCTATGCCTCACGCACTCTAAATAAAGCAGAAGGAAACTACTCTACGACAGAGAAAGAACTTCTAGCCATTTTATTTGGCGTTAAAACGTTCCGTCCATATTTATACGGATACCAATTTAAAATTGTCACTGATCACAGGCCCTTAGTCTGGCTTTTCAATGTCAAGGATCCAGGCAGTCGTCTCATACGATGGCGCCTTAAGTTAGAAGAATATGATTATGAAATTGTATATAAACAAGGACGTCTAAATTCTAATGTCGATACCTTGTCACGATATCCTATTCAAAGTCAAAGTCAAAGTCAAAGTCAAAGTAATTTTATTCCGTAAAAATTTTACATTTATGTGGAATCGTCATATTTTTTTTACCCTACCGTGCAGTGCATGACGTGGCAGCTACTGAGAAACACTGCCAGAAAACTCAGTAGGAATCCTTTTTTAAAATAAAATATACTTAAGATTAATTACAATCATGTGTGTTGACTCAGAACAACTCCATCCCAAGCACTTTTATCACTTAAATAATCAGAAATTTTGTAATATGCCCTGCTACACAATTTGGCTTTAATAATTCTTTTAAACTTATTCGTAGACAATTCTCTAATATCATTGGGAAGTTTGTTATAGAATCTTATACATTGCCCCATAAAAGAGTTACTTATTTTGTGGAGACGGGTAGTATGCAGTATGAGATTATTCTTATATCTAGTATTTACATTATGTGTATCGCTCCTTTTACAGAAGGAATCGATATTTTTATGCACATATAGTAAGTTTTCATATATATACTGAGATGGTACAGTTAGAATGTTGACCTCTTTCAATTTTTCTCTTAGAGACACTCTCGGGCCAAGATTATAGATAGCTCTTACAGCTCTTTTTTGCAATATAAATATGGTGTCAATGTCAGCAGAGCTACCCCAGAGAAGAATTCCATAGGACATTACACTATGAAAATAACTGAAATAAACCATTCTAGCTGTGTCAACATCAGTCAGCCGTCTAATAGTTTTCACTGCATATGCTGCAGAACTTAATTTGCCGGACAGTTTTTCTATTTGTGGGCTCCATTGTAGCTTTGAGTCAATAGTGATACCCAAGAACACAGTTGATTCAACAGGGTCCAACCTAGCTCCATTAAGTTGTACATTGGTTGTCGCCTGTTTCACATTCGGTGTAGTGAATTTAATGACTTTAGTTTTCTTATCATTAAGCACAAGATTATTGGCATTAAACCAATGAACAACTTTAGAGATTGCATCATTAACATCGTCAAAATTGCTTAATTGTCGGTTTATTTTGAACGTCAGGGAAGTATCATCTGCAAACAACACAATCTCATGCTTATCCCTTACGTAGTAAGGTAAGTCATTGATATAAATTAAAAACAAAAATGGGCCCAGAATTGACCCCTGTGGGACGCCCATTACCACTGGAGATCCCGGAGATATTTTACCGTTTATTTCGACCTTCTGAATTCTATTGCCCAAGTAAGAAGTCAGAAGTTCGAGAGCCTTGTTCCTAATACCGTAGTGGTGTAATTTTCTGACCAGAGTATCATGATGAACGCAATCGAACGCTTTGGACAAATCGCAAAAGATACCTAATGCATCTTGCGAGTCTTCCCACGCCGCGAATATACTTTTTAATAAGTTGACCCCTGCATCTATGGTTGAACAACCCTTTGTGAATCCAAACTGTTTCCGGTGTAGTAAATTATGTATATTAAAGTGTCTGAGCAGCTGGCTAAGCATAAGCTTTTCAAATATTTTACTAAGAGTGGGCAGCACGGAAACAGGTCGAAAATTTGAAGGGTCTGAAGTATCACCAGCTTTAAACAAAGGAATGATTTTACTATACTTCATCAAGTCAGGAAATACACCTGATGCAACACAGCAATTGAACACAGTAGCTAAGTGTGGGGCGATTATAGTAATAATTGATGAAACAGTCTTAACAGATAGACCCCACAGATCCTTTGTGTTTTTCATATTAATACTCTTGAAAGCATTTAAAATATCTTTAGGGCTAACCACCGAAAATTCAAAAACTGTGTCACACGACCCTACGCTTTGCTTGAGTATCTGCTCAGCAGATGTAGAAGAACATGAAAGAGAGTTAGTAAGTATGACTGGAATATTCGAAAAATATTTTTCAAACTCAGTCGCAATCTCCAAATCGCCTTTAATATCTATGTTGTTTATTACTAAGTTAAAATCACGACTACGTATTTTTGTTTTACCTGTCTCAGCATTAATTATCTTCCAAGTAGTTTTGATTATATTTGTAGAAGATTTAAGTATATTTTTTATGTGCAAAGATTTAGCAGCGGTACAGGCTCGTCTAAATGTTTTGGCATATTGTTTCACATATTCTTGAAACTCTGTATTATGATTATGGGATCTTTCTTCATACAATTCATACAACCGATTCCGACTTTTATAGATGCCTGGAGTTGCCCAATCACTGAATACCAGACGGTCACTTACAGACAGTTGTTTGGGTGTGAACATTGTGCAGAACTCATCATTAATCAAATTGAATAAAGAGTTGTACAAGTGATCCGGATTATCATGATAGGGCAGCCATGCTATTTGTTTTACTATATTACATTTAAATTTTTCTAAGCGGTTTTCACTAAATGGAATATAGCTTATAAGTTTTCTTTTAATTTTTGGAGCATTTGAATAAGTTACCAACTGACCTGAATGATCTGACTGAATTTTATTGATTATTGATTTAAATAAAGGTTTTACAGTGCTAAATATATTATCAATGCATGTAGCACTTGTAGCAGTTACTCTAGTTGGTTCTGTAAAATTGTGATATAAATTATAGGATTTAAACAAATTTAATAAATTGCAACTTATTGTGCTTTTCTCCAAAATATTTATATTAAAATCTCCACAAATAATAACTGTTTTATGGCTGTTAGATAATTTATTTAATGCATCCTCCATAATATCTGAAAAAGTATCAAATGGTGCACAAGGAGGTTTGTAAAGACTCAAAACAATAAATTGCTCCAACTCAACACATGAAATCTCTACAACTCGCTCAACAGAGAGGCTCACAACATCACTTCTTTCTTTAAACTTTAACAACTTATTTATTAGAATTAGAGAGCCACCATGAATATATTTTTCCCTGATGAACGAGCTTACAACCTGGTGATTATTGAAGCTGAAAATGAATTGATGGAGTTTTAGCCAGTGCTCAGTTAAACATAAAATATCTATATTGTTACAATTCAAAAACAGCTCCAATTCTAGCTCTTTTCCCATCAAACCTTGAATATTTTGGTGCACCAGGTTAATACAATTTTTTTTTGTATATTTATTGACTTTATCATGTATGTTTGATGGGTTCAAATTTTTTTTTATTACATTACGTGGATCCGCCTTCCCACTTAAACTCACATTAAAACCATGACCAGAATTTGGTATTATGCAAGAGAAATCCTCTATTGTCATACTATTTAATTTAAATTATTTTGAATATAAATGTCATTTGAATTGGATATATTCAAATTGTCATCATTAGTAGGCATACAACTGGCATTATTTATGTCAACGGTACATTGCTCAGTACTCAGTACTTGGCCAAACATCTCACTTCTAGCTAAAGGTTTAGCCAAGTTCCTGGCTGAAATGTCAAAGAAATAACATAGCGATGAAGCTATTTGTCTTGTACAATAGTTAGGAAGATAGCAATAGTTATCTTTTGTCAGGTAAAAAGGTTTCTTAACAAAGGTGTTAATGTCAATTACATGTAATTTCTCCTGCATATAGGTTGACAATGTGTGTAAAGTTAGATTCAAGTTATATCTAATCATATTTTCCTCCTGTGACAAACTAGCACTATAGGGAAATGAGAATATAACAACTTTACTTATATTTAAACAATTTAAATGATTAATATACTGTACAAGTGATTTTTTATTCAAATTACCCCTATTTCCCATTAAAAGAATCAGATTACCAGGATTATTAAATTTATGTTCAAAAACTTTTTTGAAGATATGGTGGCTAGAGGCTCCAGGCATACAGAAATTGATATTTGAATGTCCTGCTGTTGATAATGACCGCCCTAAGTTTTTACCAATTTCATCACTGAATATTGTCACTTCAGACTTAAAATTTATTTTTACATTATTTGTGTGTATTCTATGAGCTAATGACCTGTTATGTGAAGTTTCAGATTGGTTAGGGGAACTATTACTATTATTATTATTTGTTTGCAGTAAATTAGGAGACTGTTTTTCTAGCAAGGAACAGGTAAGCGACTGTTTTTCGGACAGTTCATACTTTATTGTTATTCTTTTGAGCTCATCTTGAAGAAAGTCAATTTTTTTTTGTTGACTTTCTATATCACAATTGTATTTTAAAGTACTATTTTTTAATTTTATAGTATACAAATTCAACTTTTCTATTAATTCCAATCTTTCCCTGTTTTGACTATCATATTTAAAGAAGAATTTATGTCTTTTTACTAATTTTTGGGACTTTTTGATGAATTTGTTAATTTTTTGGTATTTTTTGAATTTAGTTTTGCTACAGCCATTAAATGCCATTGATTTTATATTAATGAAATCCTCATCTCTTGTGGGGAGTGATGTGAAATGGGGCTGGTTATTGGCTGCAACAGAAACCATGGAAGCATCCTTGACCACCAACTCATCATAAAGTGTTTGGTTCTGCGAGGTGATTAAGTTGTTATTTAATTTTCCCAACTGAGATCTTAATGCTGTTATTTCATTATTGGCCTCTTGCAGTTGTTGTTCCAAATGATAGGATTTATTCAATGCAAAGTCATATTCAATACGACATTGATCAAATCCATTTATGATGTTTTGGAGCTGATCCCGGGCTTCAATAGCATCCGTATATTGTACATGTAGCTGTGACAATTGACTTTTTAATATCCTCACCTGTTCAGATGACTCTAACAGTATTCTTTCATTATCATCACGCTCTTTCTCATAACAATCACACAATTGCTTGGAGTCCTGTAGTTCCTTCAAAGCTTTTAGTAGGTTTTCTTCAGCTTGACGAGCCAAAGCCCCACGAGTGGTAATGCCAGACATTGTTTACAATAAAATGTACTTAAAATCAACTGGAATGGGGTTATGTCAACGTATAGAACAACTGTGATAATACGCAACAACCTTGATTGAAAGTAACTTTCATCTATAACAAATGCCAAATAAAATCAAAGTTAACACGCTCTGTTGTTAGATTGCGAGTAAATACAGTGGTTTTTACCTTAGGAGTCCATGCAAATGTGCCGGTAACTGTCACAATATAATCACAAATTTAACATATAAAACACTATAGATAATTATTTTAACAAGTTATCTATACTAATTACTCAGTGATTTAATTAGATTTGGGCTTTTAAACAATGAAAATTAAACAAAATTCAATAATTAATTAAGGACATTCAAAATCAGCTGTTAGCGTTAGTGTTGCCACAGTAGGAAAAAACTGTTGCTTTGTAATGCTTTAAACAATTCAAATTTAAATAATTCGACATATGAACAATATTTCAAAAATCAATTTCTAAAAACCGCATCGAATAACGATACGGAAATAGAAGAGCACAGCCAAGCTCTTCATTTAGCGAAACAAAAAATAATAGCTTGTCCAGTCTCTCTGGATTTTGACTACTCTATGCCGCATTGCGAGCAACTGTTATCATACATAGAACATTCTGATGAGTTGCAAAGTCTTGAACGTGAACTTGAAACTGTTCACATGGTCGACTCGAATAATAAAATAATATGTTTCTTATTTACTAAAGTTCATCATTACGATGAAACAAGTTATCGCAGTATTTACAAGTTATTAATGCAATTGCGAAACAAAATAATTTCTAACGATAACTATGAAAAGGAGTTAGCTATTTCAGATTTTTCCGAACCTTTTACTAAATTAATTTATGTTAAAATTTACAATATGATATCTTTTATTTTTCATGGCACTAATATTAAGGTGCATATCTACAAAAATCAAATTATTTATCCTACTCCTGCCGAAGTACCTAATATTCTTAAAGAAAATCATGGTACCACTACCACTAGTAGAATAAAAGCATCGTATTACTGGAAAAGTATGCGTTCAGATATTGAACGATTTGTCAAAGATTGTAAGTTATGTCAAGTAAATAAGCCTTTACGGTGTCTAATAAAGCACCTATGGTAATAACTTCTTCGAGTACCAAGCCTTTTGAAAGATTAGCCCTAGATATCGTTGGCACTTTGCCCGAAGCTGGCCTTCAAAAATTTAAATATATCTTAACTCTTCAGGATGACTTAACAAAGTTTTCATCCGCCTATCCCATGATAACGTGTTCAACAGACGAAGTTGCACGAAATTTAATTCATTTCTTTTCTTTATTTGGGTTTCCCAAAATGATCTTAACCGATCAAGGTACTTGTTTTACGTCTGAACTTTTTAAACAATTAACAGAAATTCTTAAAATTAAAAATCTATATTCTACCCCCTATCATCCCCTAACAAATGGCGCTCTAGAAAGAAGCCATGCTACCCTCAAGGAATATCTGAAATCTTTCGTCAATGATAACCATGACGACTGGCATTGCTACCTAGCAACTGCTATGTTGACATATAATACTACTCCTCATTGCACAACCGAATTTACCCCTTATGAACTACTTTACGGTCATAAACCGTCCATACCCAGTAGTCTCTACGAAACAAATGATTCTACTACTTATCAAGACTACATTCGCGCTCTCCAATATCGTATGAGATATTCGCGAGAAAGAGCTTTAGAAAATATATCAAAAAGTAAAGAAACATCAAAACAATATTATGACACAAATTCTTCAACAAAAACCTACAAAATTGGCGACATGGTGTACCTAAAACACCATCATAGGCTACGAAAAGCCTTATCCCCAATTTGGAAAGGCCCTTATAAAATAGTAAAAATTCACGGAAAATATAATGTTTCCTTATTAATAAATAGGAAACACATTAAATATCATACTAATGAAATCAAACCAGTCAATTAACCAAATTAAAAATAATAAAATTAAATATTAATTATCAAATCAAATATTAATTATCAAATCAAAATCAAATATACTTATTTCACAAAATGTTGAGTACATGTTCTTGTCTTGGCTTGTCTTGCAGGAACTAAATATTTTTCATTAATAAAAATCTTTCTTGAAAAAAAAAAATCTTTAATTAAATTTAATCTTCTATATTATTAATAATTAATACTTAAGCAAATTAACGTTAAATTTAAGGAGATTCATCTATTGTAACAGATGTGTCCGACCGAGTTTGGCGGAACCAATTGAGACTATTTCTCATAGTCCGGGCATATACTTTGACCCGACAGCTGTAGCTTATTTTTATAACGATTTCTGGTATCATAACTTATGTAGAAATAGTTCCTGTTAAACCTTATTTAGATAAAATACAAAATTCTATTTTAAGTGTATCTGCTTTCTGCGAAAAAGCAAGAAACTTAGCTATAATTAAGTTAGATTGTAAGGATACAATTGACCCTTTAGAAATTCTTTTAAGTGCTAATTATCTTAAATATAATTCATTATCTCATCTCGTGTCTGAAAAATCTCCAAATCACGCTAAAAGGTCACTCGAATTTGGTGGCGAAATATTAAAGTTTTTCTTTGGCACTTTAGACGCCGAGGATGCTAGAAATTATGATGAAGCTATTACAGCTTGTCAACAAAGTGAAAAACAAATTTATTCTTTAATGAAAGATAACATACATGTCGTTCAATCTACAATAAATAACTTTAATATTTCCATACACAAATTAAATGAAAATGAAATGAGATTAAATAAACATATTGAGAAATTAAACTATATATTTACGGAAATCTCTAAAGTTAACTCTAATTTAATAAATATAGAGAAGATTAATTCTATTTTTAATATTTTAGAAAGTTCACTATTGTCAATTTCTAATATTTTAGATACTATTTTAAATTCTATTTTGTTTGCAAAAGCTAATATTTTACACCCTTATGTTTTAACTCCTATTAAATTTTACAATGAACTTATAAGAAGCAAGCAATTTAAATCAAATCTAGAGTTCCCTGTTTCATTAACTCTAGATAATATACATAATATCATAGATCTATCTCTGTTAACTTCATATTATTATAATAATAAATTAATGTTTGTTATCCAAATACCTTTAATTAATCCAGTCAAGTTCAATGTATATAAGAACTTGCCTTTACCTACACCACACGAAGGTAATAATTTCTTGACTTATGTATTAATTAATCCATCCAAATTGTTTATAGCTATATCTGATGATAGATTAAGTTACGCGCTATTAGACGACATAAATCAGTGTAAAAATGTCAATAAGGATTATATTGTTTGTCCATTACCTTCAATTTTATCAACTATTAATAACCCATCATGCGAGTCCAAGCTCTTAACTGAAGTTACTCTATCAATACCTGAAATGTGTAACAGTAAACTTATCTATGGCAGTGTAAATATATGGCAAAAGTTAAACGATGGTAAATTTATTTTTGTACAGTCAAAACCGAACAAGTTAACTGTAAAATGTAATAATGATATTAAAGATTATACCTTACAAGGTACTGGTATTTTGACATTGGAAAATAACTGTGTCGGATATTTTCAAACATTACAATTTTATTCTTCACATAGTTACAATCAAACTTTGCCTAGCCAATTATCATTAAACTTTAATATCATACAAGATGATTGTTGCAAATTCAATCTTGTTAATGAAACGTATGAAAAATTAACTCCTATAACTTTAAGCAATATCAACTTAGAATCACTTAATTTAGCCTCGCACAAATTGGATAATTTGGAAAATCAGATTAACCAAGCGAAAAATCAATCGCATATAGTTAAATATGGACATTATTATTCGGCACTAACCTACATAATAATAAGTGTAATTGTAATCTTTTTATTATACAAATGTTATAAAAAATGTTTTGCTCACTGTATAAACCCATCTTGTTGTATACAAATATTCAATCAATGTTACAATAATAGACATAATCGAAATGAGAATCCTGTAAGTAATTCAATTGAATTGTCCAACATATGTCATGACTCTGATGAGATAGACAGGAGGTCTATTCGAAGTTTACCCGAAATAGAAATAAATAAGTTAACTAAAGATGTTAAATTAAGACAATTCGATAAATCAAATCGAAATCTTAGTAACTACTAATTCTAATATTAACTATATACAAATATATTCTCTTATTCTATGTTAATTTTCTATTTTTGGGACTTCGCATTACTAATTATATGTAATTGCTATAAAACAAATAGCATTAATAATAATTTTAAGAAATATTGTTTACCTCTTAAGTTCTTTGTTCTATTTTTAATGTAACATTGTTAAACTCAAGCTTTGGACACAAGATTCTATATGTCAATTACAAGTCATATATCTCTATGAACTTCGCGTTCATCTTATTTAAGATGAAGCTTCGTCTTCTAGGGGGGACGTGTTATATCCGTATTTCCCTTGCAAGTAAATGCAAAGCATGCATTTTTATTATAATATAAAAAGCTTTATTGCCATGCGCTTAGAGAGTCGAGTTAGTTTGCATCCAGACCTCGTAGAGCATGAAGCTCTGACCGGTTAATTAAAATAGTGTCTAAAGTTAGAGTTAGTCAAATAGTAATGTATTTTGGGAGACAATAATAAACATTATTTTCGGGGATTAAAAAATAGTTTTTTTTAAAAACTCCTCCCGGAGATCGCGCAAAACAGGTCGAAAGGAAAAATTAACCGGTACGTACATGAATTCTAATGTAAAACTATAATAAAGAAACTGTAATATCTTGACAAACATTCATTTTTAAGCATAATTGATATGTTTTGTCGCATTGTTTACATTTAGTTGAAGTTTCGAAATATACGTAATAATTATACTACACCTTCAACGGTTTTGATACTTTTGTATTATTTATTTAGATACGAATATGGTTTTTGTTACTTAACGTGCTTTTATTGATTACAGTTGCATCTGAAAGCACCGTTAGCCGTATAATAGACGAATGTATGCAGAATGGAGGTAAATTTGAAACTCCTGGAAAACATAGGAAAGGCAACCTAAGAAGCAGACCGATGATTTTAATATAATTGCCAACATTTCAAAACTGACACCACCTTAAAACAAAAATACTATTTCTTTATTTTTGTTTCCTGAGTTCAAATATATTTTTTTTATATATTTTTATTTCTTCATTTCTGAGGGAATAAATAAAAACTAAAAAAGGAGTGATGACGTCACTTATACGGCCGACGAGGTAGTTTCGTTTGCCTAAGCATTCCAATGTTTTAAACGAAAACATTAATGTCAAATTTTTTACAATTTCATGGTGACTTAATGAAACGTAATAGGGATAATAACATTGGAAACGAATTTAATATTGACGATTTTAATTTAATTTGAAATTTCGAGGTGCCACAAGTTTAGGCGCCAACGAGTTTGACAAGACAGTGATTTTTTTGACGGGTTCCATTAAAGCAAAGATCGATGGCTATTCCACCGCATGTATGACGCCATTTGTCGCTTACGTCTTTTTGGAATACATCGAATTTCAAAGTTAAAATTGTGAATGAAAAGTTCATAATTTCGCAAAAAGGAAATTTTATTATTTCTAATTTTGAATAATATATTTTTTCTATAAACAGTTCATTTTATATTGTTGTTTTTTTACGCCCTAGTTTCCTTAAACTTTGACACGGGAGTGGCTAGTATTATATTAAAAACAAATCAAATATGAAGATTTTTCAGCTTAAGTATATGGGGTTACCATGTAAAAGATGGTGGCGCCCTGATTTATTTTCACGACTTTCTTGACGCACTGTACATATAACCAATGTAACAGTTTTGCTCAACTTTTTATATTTATAAAACTATGGTTTAACTGGGATTACTGGATGGATTGATGCATATTTACTACCCTTACTCTGACTTGATTTAACCCAGGATGCCCGCCAAGACTTACAGAGATCAATCTTTGCATTATGTAGTAAATCATGGACATGGATATAGAAATATTTAATGTCGGCAATACTACTTGAAACAGCCGCTTTAGCAGCCTCGTCCGCACATTCATTGCCTCTGATACCCATGTGAGCAGGAATCCATGCAAGTGAAACCTCAATTACTTTTACAGTGCCCAAATATAACGATTTTTTTATTTCCATTACTATAGGACTTCGGAGATTATCCTTAAAGGGGTTTTTTACTAAGACTGCCAGGGCACTTTTGGAATCAGAAAAAATAATTGCCTTGGTAATTATAACATGGGCTAAAATAAACTGACATACCTCCAGAATACCAATACACTCACCAGTGAATACTGATGCTTCTGCAAGACATTGGAACTGAAGAGTGATATGCGAATTTGAATAGAAGACTGATACAACAGTTTTACCATCTGATTCTAGTTTAGATGCATCAGTTAAAAACCTGTGGTAATCCTGCCATTTATCCTGAATTAAGGAAGAGAATAATATATTAGCCTGAATAGTGTCCTTAGACAAACCAATGTATGGTATATAATAAAAATCATAAAGAAGGCGAAACGAATCTATGAGAAAAGTTTATTGAAGGATGCGGGCAAGAATAACAAAAAAAATTTGGGGCGCTGTAAAAAATATTACAAATACGTCAAAATCTAAAAGTAATGCTTCAGAACTATTAAGGACCCCTTGTTTAAAACAATCTTTATATATGGTAAACGAATTCTTTGTTTCCGTTGGTGAAAACTTGGCTAAAAATATCACCACGTGCAATAATCCAAGTCATAATAAATTCAAACATAAACCTAGTAAAAATACACTAAAATCCCTAGTAATCCTGGATACAGACATAATGGAAGTGGAACGGTTGATACTGGGTCTAAGAAATGGGTGCACAATGGGTTGGGACTCGATACCAAAACACATACTTAAAATATTTAGGTATATTATTGTTCCTCCATTGACACACATTTTTAATTTATGCTTAGCAAAAGGTATATTACCTACGATCTTAAAAAAATCTATTGTACAACCTATATTTAAATCCGGGGACAGAGACCGTGTCAGTAACTACAGGCCCATTTCCATCCTGCCTTCGGTCTCCAAGCTCTTGGAACGCATAATAAACATTAGACTGATCAAATACTTGGAGTCAAATAATCTTCTATCCAATAAACAATACGGTTTTAGAAGTAAAAAAATCTACGTGTGATGCGGTCCACGAGCTTGTGGACTATGTGGTAAAAAATGTGGATGCAGGTTAGAAAACCATAGGCATTTTTCTAGACCTATCAAAAGCCTTTGACACGGTCTCTGTCACTCTTACTGGGAAAACTGGAGAGGCTTGGTGTGTGTGGTTGTCAGTTACAATTGTTAAGTAGTTATCTGCAAAATCGTGCACAATGTGTTAAAATAGATAATGAGTTAAGTGACGAATTACCAGTGAACTACGGCGTGCCCCAGGGTAGTATTCTTGGCCCTACTTTGTTTCTAGTTTACTTAAATGATCTCTGTGAACTAGATCTCAATGAGGGTAAACTGATATCGTACGCAGTATCGTACTCCTTTTCTCCGATGATATGTGGGATGCGGTTTTTCAAAGAGCGCAATATGGTCTAAATTGTATTAATCACTGATGGCAATCTAATATTTTGAATTTGAATTCTAAAAAACCTCAATATATTACATTCTCAATGCGCAACATTAACCCTTCTCCTCAATCTTACTCTTTGTTTGCGCATAAGTGCTGTAATAATATTACATGTCAGTGTACCGGTTTAACCCATATTAAAACTATTAAATATCTTGAAGTAATGACTAATGATCGAGGAAAACCTTTCCTTTCGACAGCATGTAGAACTTTTAACAACTAGGCTAAGAAAATTAATATTTCTATTTAAAAACCTACGACATGTTGCTGAACCAAATTTAATTAAGCAAGTCTACTTAGCTCTTGCACAAACTACTCTTCAATATTGTATATCCGTCTGGAGAGGTGCATCAAAAACGATTATAGAACCTTTGGAGAGAGCTCAACGAGCTATTCTCAAGGTTAGTACCTTTCGGCCCTTCTTATTGCCCACTTTCTGTCTATATCAGTCATGCCAAGTTCTCACAGTACGTCAGCTCTTTATATTGTATATTATTTTAAAACAACATTCAAATATACACTATGACAAATCGACTGTACAATCTAAACGAAGAAAGGTAGCATTAGTAGAAATATCAATTTTTAAACATGCATATGTGAATAAGCACGATTGTTATCTTGGCCCATATATATATATAATAAAGTCAATAAATTAATATCCATAGACTATCTAAATATAATATTAAAATGCAAGTTAAAAGTGTTTGAATACATACATACACTCAATTATGAAGAAACTGAAACCTTATTAAAGATCGTTCAGTAATAATAATAAATAACCTCTCTTACACACACACACACTCACTCTCGCACACACTTACACAATGAGAGGCTACACACAACACTCACACCAACAATAATTTTAATGGCCACTGATATTTTAATTTAATTTTAAGTTTAATTTAATTTTTATTTAATTATAATTTAATTGTAATTTGATTTAATTTTGATTTCATTTAATGTTAATTTTAGTTTAAATTTAATTTAATTCTGTTAAACTTTAATTTAATTTTTGTAAGTCTGAATTGAATTTAGATTTGATTTGATATTAATTTTAATTTAATCCTATTTTTATTTAATTTAATTCTAATTTTTAATTTTGAAATTATAAATGATGTAAGTAAATTTGAATTGCAATATGTGTCCAAATAGTGTAAATTAGTTTGATACACAAAGAATAAGCGCTCGTGTCTGAAATACAGATAAGTACCTATCTAGTTCAAACACAGCCGCGTCATACGATTGATTTAAAATGCTTAAGTAACCTGGTTTTTGTAAATTCTGTTTGTTGCATAATTTGTGAAATAAATATTATTATTGTATAAAATATATATATATATATATGGAATGGAATAAAGTTTACTATATAATGGAAAATTTGGACAATGGTAAATGGGAGCAGTTACCACAAGCCCTCGCATTTTCTGAATGAATTTAAAATTAAAGAGGGGTCCTTATTCTTCCAATAGTCCTCCTGTATGCGTAGGTTGTCCAAGTAAGATAATTTTACTGTTAACTTATGATGTTTGAGGAAACTTGCCTTGTAAATGAACCTATCAGCGAGATATTATCGGCGCAGGATTAGGGGAGGATCACAAGCCTCTACTTGCAGAGCGTTCATAGGAGTGGACTTCATACAACCCATTACAATGCGAACGGACTTTGCTTGTATTGCATTAAATTTTGGCAAGGTAACTTTACTGCATGGTTCTAGGATGAAGGATCCATAGTCCAGTAAACTCCTTATTGTCGCATTATAAATAAGTTTTAGAGTAAAAGGATGAGCTCCTTACCAATCACCCCGCAAAGGCACGTAACATGTTGATCTTTTTTTCACATTTATCAGACATGAAATTAAAATGATCTGCCCCACTTAGTTTGGTATCCTAGATGACACCAAGAAATTTAACCTTATCTACAACCTTAATGGGAGAACCCTCAACCTCAAGGTGGAATGATTCGTTTTCGGGAAAATACGACAGCAGAACTCTTAGAGGGCTATAATTTTAGACCATGATTATAAAGCTAATATAGCAGCAGTGACAGATGCTCCTGACACATATAAACACAAATCATCTGCATATTGCAATATTTGACAATCAGAATTGAGGGCTTTATGAAGATCTGAAGAAATATTATATAGTAAGGGGCTCAAAACCGATTCTTGGGGTAGTCCCTTCCAAACTGACCTGGCATCAAACCTTTCTCCTGGGACATGTAGGTTGACAGAGCGGTCAGACAAAAGATTGCACAAACAATTAAGCATCCTTACCGGAATACTCAGGAGGCGTAATTTACTGCGGAGTACGGAAAGGAGTATACTATCTATATGCAGACGAAATGTCTAAGAAAACCGCAATGACTGATTTATTAACGCTAAAAGCTAAGCGAGTATCTGCCATGAGGATGCCAATGCTACCCATGATACTGAACCCCTTACGGAATCCAAACTGAGAGTCTGCTAGGAGACCCCTACTCTCTACAAACCACTACAATCTACGCTTCATAAAATGTTCCAAAATTTCGCAAATAGTTGGGGACAAAGCAATTGGTCGATAGTTATCAGCACAATTGGGAGATTTGCCTGGCTTCAATAATGGAATTATAATTAAAGATTTCCAATGATAAGGGACATAACTATGAATAAAACAAGTATTTATTAAATTCAAAAGGTACCGACGGCTATTCTGACCAGTAATTTTAAAAACGAATGTGGAAAACCATCAACTCCAAGTGCAGAGTCCCGTAGATGTTTCAGTACTGCATTCAACTCCTGAAGTGAAAAAGGATCATCGAAGGGATCACTGGAAATGTCAACAGCTGTAGGACATGATGGACATTCATCCAAAAGGGGCACGAAGGCTGGAGCTAGTTTATTAAGAAATTTTGACGCAATATCTTGTGGGAATTTTGTAAAGAGTAGCCACGCTTAAATTTCTTATCTTTTTTCCAAACTTGGGAAGCTGAGGGTGAAGGAGACAGAGAGAAGCAAAATTTTTTCCAACGGGCATATTTTTTTTTCTAAACAGTCTCTTGGATTTTGCTACTATCCGGTTATAGCGATTTAAATCATCTGGAGACATATCGCTAATATAACTTAATTCAGCTTCATTTCTGGATCTAATTATTGCAGTACATTCTCTATCCCACCAGGCTGGATATGATAATTTACCAGAGGCTGAATTTTTTAAAGGGATGCTCTCATCAGCAGCCAATTTAATAGTGTCAGAGAACAGAGATAGGCAAGAATCTAGGTTATGGATTGTAATTCAAATATTTGTTTATAAATATCCCAATTAGCAATCTCAGCTCTGTATTTTAGTAAAGGTGTTTTCATTTTATGTGGTAAAAATCCCCCAATCAAAGTAGAACAAACGGGGTAGTGATCACTACCATAGGTCAAGCTTAGACATTTCCACTCTAGCTGAGCAGTTAAATTAGGAGAACACAGGGTAAGGTCTACACAACTCTTACTCTGACCCAATCTCCGAAGTCTGGTGGGAGAACCGTCATTAAGTATACATAAACCAACTTCATCTATTAGTTCAACCAATTCTATACCTGCCCTATCATTCTGATTAAAACCCTAAAGTGTATGGTGAGAATTGAAATCTCCCAAAAGAATAACAGGTGACAATGAAAGAAAAATATTTTTAATGTATTCGTACAGTTCGATATCTGTTTTCCACTTCAGAAAATAACGAGTATTTAAAAAAATCAAGGGATGGATGAAGAAGAAAGTCAGGGATCACAAATCATTGCTCTATTTATTATTAGAATTACGTAAAGAATTTGCAAATGATATTTTAATTATGGACACGAAACATATTTTTTATGCTAAGAATTTTATGCTTTTAACAATTAGTACTCGACTAATTGTTAAAACAGATCGAAAGGGATGTGGCAGGTCGTTAATAAAGAGAGGGGCATATCAAAAACTCCCGATTTAGACTTTACGGATATAGTAAAGAACTTAGACGGGACCGAATTGAAACATAGAAAAAAAAGCGGTAGATGCAATAAATAAACGATTTAAGAGCGCAGCTTCAGCCTGTGGTGCACCCCACGCGGACTTGCTTCAAGTGGAGGGTATAATGAGGTTACGAACGCCTGCAAAGTGCTAAAGAGATTTCTACTCGTAAATGAAATACCTCCCAATCCATACAAATACATTTATTGTTTAAATATGTCGGTACTGAGATTTACGGCCATGCCACTTGCACGAATTCTGACACAATTTTTCAATCGATGTATTAGGGAGGGTATTTAACTGAAAGCGCTGATAAGATCTAAAGTTTCCCCAATATTCAAGGAAAAAGGAGAAATAGACGATTTAGACGATTACCGACCCGTCGCCATCATACCAGCGATAGCAAAGTTTTCGAAAACGGCTTGAGCTCTCGCTTGACAGCGTTTCTAACTTCTACTGAGACATTGTCTGATCGCCAATACGCGTATCGCAAGGGAAGCTCCCTCACGTCACTGGCACGTGAGTTGGTCCAACGTGTACTCGCGGCTCGTGAAGGCAAACAGCAAGTCGCCATTATATGCTGTGACTTGTCCAAGACTTTGGATGTCGCTGATAGCTCAGTTATAGACAAGAAACTGTAACATTACGGCATTCTGGCAAATTCGCTGGGTTTATTTATGCTAAAAGACAGAGCAAAAGTCGTGGTTGGTAATAGAGGAAAAACAGTGTCGGACCCCATAGAATCGTTTATGGGCGTATCCCAGGGGTCTTCGGTGTCCAATATAAGTAAGTAAGTAACTCTTTATTGTACACCAAAAATAATACATAAAAAGAACTATGAGTATGTTAACAAGATTGTACAAATGGCGGCCTTATCGCTGGGTGCGATCTCTTCCAGGCAACTGTTCTCTTTGTTATCGAATGACTTACTGAACTCAATATCTTCAGCTGAAATACTTATGTACGCTGATGACGATGCAGCGGTTGTAACGGCTGCAACAGTAGACCAACTAGAAGTAGAGCTAAAGAAAACAACCACAAACGCAGCTGTCGAAGAGGTTTGACATAAATGGCCTTGCGTTAAATAAAAATACCTACCAATTACGCTTTAGTGTTTCAGAACGTCCATTACTGTCTTACCGTATAAATTTGTTAACGATGTAAAGTTGAAACAGTTAACCACTACAAACTTCTTGGGATTCAAAGTGGATGCTGGCTTAAAATGGGATCAGCATATTGACAGCCTATGCTCTAATATAGGTAGTGCATGTTTTGCGCTAAGACGTGTAGTGTACGACGTGGTCGCGTTACCCCCTCGGGTTCCCGAGGCGGTAACGCGAGCATGTTACTTTACCACAGTACACGCACTGTCTCAATATGGTGCGGCATTATGGGGACGTGCTGCTGATTGGGAGCGGGCATTTCGCATGCAAGCCATTAGGCCTTTCGTGGGCATACCACAAGATATCTCTGCTAGGCCTTATTTTAAAATAACTATATAATATAAATAGTAACAAGGGAAGGGATTATAAAAGCTTTTAAGAGTATTAAAAAGAAGGGCACAGAATATTTGTGGGGACTGTCTGTTAAAGCAATTGAATCGATCATGTTAAATATTGTGAAATCCTTGCAACCATCTTCAATTGCTGTATAAGTGATGGTGTCTTTCCTGATTTTATGAAAATAAGTAAGATAGTACTGGTAAAGAAAGTATCAGACATAGTTTTATTCGCTGATGATACCTCGCTAATATTAAAAGTAAATAGGAAAGATAAAGAAATTATTGAGCCTTACAAAAAACTGAGCCTTATATCGAAATGGTTTTCGGAAAATAATCTCTTGGGAATCTCACAGGGAAAATGAGATGCATCAGATTGCCAGTACCGAATATGACTCATATTGTACCAACAGTTGCACTTAATGCGGATATATTAGATTTAGTCCCATCGACCGCATTTTTGGGATTGACACTTGATTAAAAATTGCAATAGGGTCCTTAGATTAAAAACTAGCAGGTAAATTAAGTTCGGCTTCCTATGCTGTCTGAAAAATAAGACAATTGTCAGATGAACAAACTGCTAGACTAGTATATTCCGCGTATTTTCATAGCATTATGTCAAATGAAATTCTGCTGTGAGGCTCGGCAGCTGTCGTAGTTAAGTTAGCAAAGAATCGCGACTGCTGATTTAATAAATAAATATAGTTACTGTGCCATCGAAATATATACCTATATCAGAATATAACTTTGATAGAAGATGAGATTGTTATAAAAAAATATTGATTAATATAGAAATAAAAAAAAACTTCGTTTAAAAAAACCGACTTTCTAAACTAAAAAATATTAAAAAAATCTTAACAACAATTGAATTTATACATCTCTTATGCAAACCTAATACCTTTAATATTGATGAAATACTATAATTTGTATGTGCTACCTATTTATAGGTTTGAAGTCGGTGCCAAGCCAAATGTGGGATGGCTTCGTGGATACAACCCAAGACGTCATTGACGGGCGGACGACGGGCAGACGTCGTTGACGATCGTCTCGAAAAATCGTAAAAGTTTGATGCGTTGTAACCTAATTAATAAATCTGTTGCATGAAGCTAAGTTCTATTATAAGTTTGATTGTTTCAGGGCCCCAAATATATATATTCCATTAATATTCAAAATATAGATTTAATACAGCTATAGTCACTCATTCGGTATTATATTATATTTTTCTTTATGATAAAGTTTCATCTATTTCACATTTTTTCACATTAAACTTTAACTTTATTTATGTAGATTAATCATTAGTGTAGGAATTTCATCACAAAGTAAGTAAGCTCTTTGAATTTTTATTTTTCTTAGGACTTGGCACCGACTTCAAACCTATAAATAGGTAGCACATACAAATTATAGTATTTCATCAATATTAAAGGTATTAGGTTTGCATAACAGATGTATAAATTCAATAGTTGTTAAGATTTTTTTAATACTTTTTAGTTTTGAAGTCGGTTTTTTTAAACGAAGTATTTTTTATTTGTTACTTTTTAGTGTCTAGTTATGGATAGGCCTACCGGCCCAACGACTGCGCCACAAACAGATCGCTGTCTTCCCAGAGCTGCTTGCACGTGGCAGCAGTAGCGGACACTTACAGGATACCACGGCGTCCCATTTGGTGGAGTCACCTGCCAGCATCGGGTACACGACTGCTGGCGGCGACAGATCCCGTCCGATATCAGCGTCCAGGACTCGTCTCGCGGACTCCGAGGCCGGGAACTCCTCCAGCGTATGCTGGGCAGAGTCCAGGTCGCTTCCGCAATAGTGACAGTGTGTCGTCACTTCTCGGCCGATCCGGCTCAGGTACTCACTGAAACACCCGTTTCTGGTGAGTATCTGAGTCAGTCTGTAGGTGACGTAACACCCTTCCTTCCCACCCAGGCCTCGTGAGGCCTGGTGAGGCAGGATGGCACCGACGACACGTTGGCGCGCGTTCAGGCGCAACTCAAGCCGTGCCACTGTGTTAGTACGCGCCGGTGTGCATTCCGGTGTTCTCATAGACTAAGAGGTATTGATGATTAAGTAGACAACGAGTCTGCTGATCCTATACAAATACTTATTATTATATTATATAATATTATAATTAAAAATAGCAGCTATCCGCATCAAACTAAAGAAGATTCACGTAAATCGGTTCATAAATCTCAGCGTAAACGGTGTACGTACTTAAAAGGTGCGCCTACATGCGCGGCCCAAAACGAACTTATACACGCGTATTAAGCGCTAGTCTGAAACTGTCCTTAATACTCGTATCCACGCCACGAAACACTTGAACAGTATGAGGCTAGCCACCCTGGCTACTATTTAAAAACGTACGAGCCAAAGACAATTACATCGTCCACATAAACAAAGATTTTCGTACAAAAATGATCATAAAATGAAAACTACTGGGCCAAACTACGTAAAATTTTTATGGGACCAAATGGCAACTATTCCGCATCAAACTAAAAAAGAATCACGTAAATCGGATCATAAACCTCCGAGTAAACGGTGTACATACATAAAAAAAAATACCGGTCAACTTGAGAACCTCCTCCTTTTGAAGTCGGTTAAAAAAGTGAACTGCATAATATAAATACTAGGAATAAAAACAAACTAGCCATGCCAGGTTTTCGAGTAAACAAAAAGAATAAATCATTTTTAGGAAATTGTATTAGGTTTTATAACAAGCTTCTATTATGTTTATTCTATTATATTATACCTACTGTTGATCTGCCTGACATAAGTTTCAAGACGATTTTAACAAAATTTGGTATGGTGTTAGCTGACACCCTTAGGCTATCTATACATACCTATAATAAAATCGTAGGAAAGTCAAAACTGTACATTGAATTTTTTTTAAAGGATACTTGGGGCGTGATCTACTATCGATATCGAAGTCAAAAATATAGTTTTTAAATTTTTGTCTGTTTGTCTGTATGTATGTCCGGGCTAAACTCAAAAGGTATTGCATCGATTTACTTCAAATTTTGCATGAATATTGCTAAAAGGTCGGGTCAACATATAGGCTACATATAATCACGCTATCACCTACGGGGGAGGAGTTGTGATAATTTATAAAGGTTAACGCGGGTAATACCGCTGGGCACAGCTAGTAATTTATAAAGTTTAACGCAAGTAAAACCGCGGGGTAAATAAGCATTCAGACAACCGATCGAGCAGATATTGTGTTTGCCCACTAAATAATTACTTTAAGTAGATCAAATCCCGTGTTCATGCCTGTTTGAGTGTGTATCGCCCGACTGTCTCAACTGGGCCCTGCTGAAACCATAAAGTTAGTATACCTACGGAATAGAGCAACAAACAAGAGCTGTCAAACGAAACCGAAATAGGATGACATTTGTGTGTGTACAAGTGTTTATGTGTGCGTGTCAATGATGTATCTCATGTCGATTTTTGTATTAATATCGATATCGATAATATTAATCAGTAATGTGTGGTGATGGCATAGAATATCATCACTCCATCTCATCTATCACCATCTTACTGCGATCGCCAAACCGTCTGCCAAGCGTGGCGATTATGGCATATCCCCCCATTCTTTGGGAAGGCTTTGGTCCAGCAGTGAATGTAATTTGGCTGACATGATGATGATGATGAAACAGTCCCAGTGATAGTACTAAAATAGGATGGGATGGGATTATGCATGGCTGAAACCACGATTCGAAGAAATTTTAAATAATTTATTTTTATTTATTCTTTATTGCACACAGAAATACATATTTATATAAAACATTAGAGCTAGCATGTACACAGGCGAGCTTAACTCAACTATGAGTTCTCTTCCAGCAAACCTTTGTCAGAGTGAGAGCTTATATGAGATGGGTTAGAAACAGTGCACAACAATTAAACTTAAAAATAATACAAAAGTAATAACAAAACAGAATTTACCAGTGGTAAATAAATATATACATAAACCTGCTTACTAATACTACATACTAAGTTACTTTCGTAACTACATGCCTAATTAAATAACATATATAAATATATATATATATATATATATACATAAATATTAACTGCCTGCCTGCTTAGTTAATTTAAAGAAGTGTTCTTTTGTCTTTCTCTTAAACACGTCAAGAGATGTTGTAGCGCGAATTGAATGTGGAAGGGCATTCCACAAACGCACTGCTTGAACAGTAAATGATCCGTCATACCGGCTTGAGGAGTGAGAAGACATTCGAAGTAGAAGTGAAGTGGTTGAACGACAGATTTTTTCTCGCGGGACTAAATACTCAAAGCGTTCACGGAGATATGTGGGAGCATTGGGGTTATGAAGGATAGAATAGAGGAATGATAGAATATGACAATCTCGACGTCTCCGAATAGGTAGCCAATTCAACTGCGACCGAAACTCGGACACGTGGTCATACTTTCGGAGGCCGTAAATGAATCGGATACATAAATTCTGTAGACGTTCGAGCTTGTTGAGAAGTTCTTCATTTGCATCCAGGAAACAGACATCGGCATAGTCCAGAAGAGGAAGTAGAAGGGATTGAGCAAGGTAAATTTTAGTGCGAAAAGGCAAGAACTTCTGAAGCCGTTTTAAGGACTGAAATGAACAGTATACTCTCCTGCTTACTTCTGCAACGTGTTCGGACCATGATAAGGTGCAGTCAATAAATATCCCAAGGTTTTTGGCACATTTGGAATAAGTAATGGGAACGTCATCGTAAATTACTGGAGGTGGACATATATTTACTATTGTGTTAAGCATATACTGGCCACCAATAATGAGAGCTTGTGACTTAGATGGGTTTACCAGAAGGCCAAAGCTTTTGGCCCAATCGCTAATGTTACCAAGATCACTATTGATGGCAGCTATGGCTAAACTAAAATCCTCCACTTTAAAGTGACGATAAATCTGCAAGTCGTCTGCGTAAAGATGGTAATTAGAAGAGATAATTTTGGTAATAGCATTAATAAATACCGAGAAGAGAAGAGGAGAGAGTATGCCACCTTGAGGAACACCTGCAGTAAGATTACACCACTCGGAGGTAGCCTCGTCGTGACGGACCGACTGCGAGCGCCCTCGAAGATAAGATTCAAACCACACAATTACTGAAGACGAGATATTGAGAGAGGATAGGATACCGAGAAGGATGTCAAAGTCAACTGAATTAAAGGCGCTGCTAAAATCCAGTAACACCATAACCGTTAGTGATTTCCGCTCCATGGCCAAACGGATGTCATCTGTTATTTTGACCAGAGCTGTAGCACTATGGCCAGGGCGGAAACCTGATTGGAAAGGGCTCAGCAGGTTTTTGGAAGAGAGATACCGTGAGAGTTGCTGGTTCACAATACTTTCAAGGACTTTGGATAGGATAGGAAGGATAGAAATTGGTCGGTAATGGGATAAGGAAGAAGGATTGGCTGATTTAGGAAGCGGTAGGATAAGGGCTTATTTTTCGCTTTATTTTTCGCATTAGAGTTGTCGGTAGTCGCTTAACTCTTCGCTGTTTAACAATTTAGTGAGCGTATAGGTATACTTTGAACGATTAATATGAAGTTTAAAGATTGTCAATCACTAGATAGGTAATGATATACACGGCTATAGTTAGAAACGCGCGTCCGTCTCAATAAATTCAAATTCTAAATTCATTTAGTCCGTAAAAAAATACATTTATGTGAAATCGTCATTTTTTAACCTACTGTGCAGTGCAGGTCGTGGCAGCTACTGAAAATACGCCAGTAAAGTCAGAAGGGAACCTTTTTTTAAATAATATTTACTTAAGTTTAATTACATATTGTTTGTGTGTTGACTTAAACCAACTCAATCCCAAGCATTTTTGTCACTCAAATAATCAGAAATGTTGTAATAGGCCCTGCTATACAATTTGGCTTTAATAATTCTTTTGAACTTATTCCTAGACAATTCTTTAATATCATTGGGAGGTTTGTTATAGAATCTTATACATTGTTGCCCCAATGAAAGAGTTACATATTTTGTGGAGATGGGTTCGGATTATGTTGCGTAATCTTATGTTGCAATGCTGTATGTATGTATGCAACATAAGATTATTCTTATATATATATATATATATATATATACTACAGCTAGGATGTTAACCTCTGTGAACTTTAAGACACTCTCGGGTCAAGATTATGGGTCTAACAGCTTTTTATTGCAATATAAGTATGGTGTTAATGTCAGGAGAGCTACCCCAGAGAATTCCATAACTACTACTAAATACTATGAAAATAACTGAAATAAACTATTCTAGCGCAAAGCGCTAGGCTTGCGTTCCGAGGAGGACTCGATTGAGACATATTTAGGAGAATTTGGGATTACTTCCATTTCCAAGGTCTTCACATCTAAACATCACATAAGTACTTTAATTTCATCATCATCATCATCATCATATCAGCCGAAAGACGTCCACTGCTGGACAAAGGCCTCCCCCTAAAGATCTCCACAATTGCCGGTCTTGTGCTATTCGCATCCAGCAGTTTCCAGCGACCCGCACAAGATCATCGGTCCATCTTGTAGGGGGCCTGCCCACGCTGCGTCTTCCGGTTCGTGGTCGCCACTCGAGAACCTTTCTGCCCCAACGGCCGTCGGGTCCACGAGCTATGTGCCCTGCCCACTGCCACTTTAGCTTGGCAATTCTTCGGACTATCTCGGTGACTTTGGTTCGCCTGCGGATTTCGACATTTCTGATTCGATCCCGCAGGGAAACTCCGAGCATAGCCCTCTCCATTGCTCTTTGGATGACCTTGAGCCTTCTAATAAGGCCCATAGTGAGCGACCACGACTCTGTTCCTTATGTCATCACTGGCAACACACACTGGTCGAAGAGTTTCGACTTGAGACACTGCGGTATTTTGGACGAGAAGATGTTACGTAGTTTCCCAAACGCTGCCCAGCCGAGTTGGATTCTACGATTCACCTCCTTCTCGAAGTTGGACCTACCTAGTTGGATGGTCTGTCCTAGGTAAATATAGTTCTCTACTACTTCAAGTGCAGAGTCACCAACTTTCAATTGAGTGGGTGCAACATGGACGTTTGACATGATTTTCGTCTTATCCATGTTCATTTTCAGACCCACTTGTTGAAAGACTCTGCTGAGATCAACGAGCATTGTACCGAGGTCTTCGAGGCGTGAGACAGGGAGATATAACATTTCCCTGTCTCACGCCTCGCTGCAAGTGGATAGGTTTCGAGATCTGGTCCTGGAGTCGCACTGACATAGTGGCGATTTCATACATACACTTTATCACCTCGATATACCGGTAGTCAATTTGACACCTTATGAGAGACCTCAGCACGGCCCATGTTTCGATAGAATCAAAGGCTTTGTCATAGTCCAAAAACGCTAAGCACAGTGGCTTGTTATACTCTTCGGTCTCCTGTATAACTTGTCGCAGCGTATGTATGTGGTCTATGGTGCTAAAGCCTTTTCGGAAACTGGCTTGTTCGGGAGGCTGGAAGTCGTCAAACCTGCGCGTGAGACGGTTCGTAACGACCCTCGAAAACAACTTGTAAACATGGCTCAGCAGTGTGATGGGTCTATAATTCTTCAATAGGGTTTTGTCGCCCTTTTTGAAGAAGAGCAACACCACACTACTGTGCCGTGCTTGTGGCGTTTGACCATCTAGTATGACGGAGTTAAATAACTTCTGAAGGGCCCGTAGGATTGGTGTACCACCCGCCTTCAGAAGCTCTGCTGTAACTCCATTATCACCAGGCGCCTTGTTGTTCTTGAGTTGTTTGAGAGCCATTCTTATCTCGTACAGGCTGACGTCCGGGATGTCTTCGGTGTAATGTCGGGTTAGTCGTGCTCTGGGATCTGAGGCATGACTTTTGACAGGTGGCTGTGCTGTCGTATATAACTGTCCGTAGAACTTCTCGATCTCTCCCAGCAACTCAGGTTTAGACGTGACGATTCTGCCATCCTCAGTCTTCAGCTTCGTCAGTTGGCTCTGTCCAACCGACAGAGCTCTTGCGAACACTTTAGAGCCTTTGTTTCGCTCGATGGCCTCTTTAATACTAATTGTATTAAATTGCCGCGTGTCGCGAGTCAAAGACTTTGAGATCTGTCTGTTGAGCCGCCGATATCTGGTAGCATCATCTGAGGATGTCAGAACCATTTTCCGTCTATCTTCCATAAGTTGCAGGGTAAAGTCAGAGATCTTTTTAGTTCTGTTTGTACGACGGGCCTTGAAGACCTTAAACCCAGCCGTATGGACAGCTTCTACGAGCCTGTCATAGTATGAGTCCACTTCCTCGCAGTCTGCTAGGCATTCGAAACGGTTTTGCAGTTCGAGCTGAACTGCTTCGGGGTTTTGGACGTGGATAGGTAAAGGTCGGAGCGTAGACTTTATCAGTCGGGACCTCTGGAGTTTGACATTAAGGTTCAATGAGCCTCTGACCAATCTGTGATCGCTCCCGGTTTTAACCGCATTGATCACGGAGACATCATTGAACATCTGTCGTCTCGTCGACATTTGTAGTTTTACCATCGGGACTCACTCAGGTCCATTTTCGGTGATCCGGCTTCCTGAAGAAGGAATTCATCATAAAGAGTCCCTCCTTCTCCATGAAGTCGGCCAACATTTGGCCCCGGGGGTTCCGGTCTCCAGTTCCAAATTGCCCCACTCTCAGCTCATTACCGAATCGTTTGCCCAGCCCTTTGATTTCAACCATGCCGTAGGTATACTAACTTTATGGTTGAAACCGGTAGTAGATGAACCCGCAGAGTATGTTTCGCTGGGTCTTCTCAATTGGGGCACTTTGGATCCGGTGGTACCATTGAAGCGCGACCGTTGTTATAAACACAAGGTCCCCCATAATAATAATATTGAATTCATACCTTACTCGAAAAAATCTGATGAAATCGAGATAGCATTGAATGTACTGCACGATCAACGATTATTGGTTGATTGTGTTTGTTTGACTGAAACGTTTATAAAAGCTGGTGAGGAGGATAATATGATGATAGAATCATTTAAATTAGCAAGTAGTTATTGTAGAATAAACCAGAGGCGAGTGGTGTCGCCATACTAATTAAAGAAGAAGAAGGCGACAACCAATGTACAACTTAGGGGAGCTAGGTAGGACACTGTTAAATCAACTGTGTTCTTGAGTAACACTATTGACTCAAATCTACAGTGGAGCCCACAAATAGAAAAACTGTCCGGCAAATTAAGTTCTGCAGCATATGCAGTGAAAACTATTAGACGACTGACTGATGCTGACAACGCTAGAATGGTTTATTTAAGTTATTTTCATAGTTTAATGTCCTATGGAATTCTTCTTTGGGGTAGCTCTGCTGCCATTAACACCATATTTATATTGCAAAAAAGAGCTGCAAGAGCTATCTATAATCTGGGCCCGAGAGTGTCTCTAACAGAAAAGTTCAAAGAGGTTAACATTCTAACTGTACCATCTCAGTATGTGTATGAAAACCTACTATATGTGCATAAACATATCGATTCCTTCTGTAAAAGGAGCGATAAACATAATGTTTAATCCAATATTGCATAATTGCGTCTCCACAAAATAAGTAACTCTTTTATGGGGCAATGTATGAGATTCTATAACTAAGTTACCAATGATATTAGAGAATTGTCTACGAATAAGTTTAAAAGAATTATTAAAGCCAAATTGTGTAGCAGGGCATATTACAAACATTCTGATTATTTAAGTGATAAAAGTGCTTGGGATTGAGTTGTTCGTAGTCAACACACATGATAGTAATGTTTCAGAAATCTTTAAAATGAATTGTATAAATTTAAGTGCGGGTGGGAATCGAACCCACGACCACGGGGATCCGGCCCATGTGCGGTAACCGCTCCGCCACCGCACCAGGCACTGAACACTTTAAATTTATACAACCCATTCGTTCGATATTTCTTAACGCATTTAAGTCGCTTTACACATGATAGTAATTAATCTTAAGTATATTTCATTTTAAAAACGGATTCCTACTGAGTTTTCTGTCAGTGTTTCTCAGTAGCAGCCCTGTCATGCACTACACGGTAAGGGAAAAAAAAATATGACTATTCCACATAAATGTAATTTTTTTACGGAATAAATAATTTCTGACTTCGACATAAACTCCGGCTCAGCTGTCAGCGATGAGATGGGGTGAAGATATTCTTTGCCGTCACCACACAGCTCCCTATTCAATGTAGGTATTTTATTGTATACAGTCGGTGCCATTTTAAATATACTTTTCCCCAGTAGCCCAGTACTGTCGCCATGTGCTCACAGCAAAATAGACAGGTTTGCAGGGCACACCAACTTAGATGTTGGGGTGTTAAATCAATTAGTGTAATCGCACACTGTAATCTCAAACAAAAAATTCAAATAAAAAATAATTTATTAGGCATTTTACAGTTTCTTGCATAGCATAGCAATAGTTCATTCCATGTTCCACCAGTAGGCATACAACATTTTCCAAATATCATGCAGAGTACAATGTCAATTGAAAAAAAATGTAGATAAATTATATGTCACAAATGTCACAATATCAACAAAATAAAATATTACAAAATAGATGCAGTAAATTTCATATTGTGATAAATTATCAAAATAAAATAATGTACTTACCTAGGTACTTAATTTCAATTATGTCAGTATAAAATGTATCATATCATATATATATATATATTTTCTTTTAACAATGTCACAGATCATCCTAGCCCCAAACTTAGCAAAGCTATGGGCACCAGGCGACGATATACATACTAATATAGATAAGTCGATAAGTTCATTTAACGCGTGCTTTAATCTAGTTCATGATGCATTAATCCAGCTTACGGGTTACATTACGCCTAGGTTCTAACTACTTGACGCACTAACTTTTTGAAATAACTCTAGTTTTATAAAAGCACATTGTTTTAAATTTTATGCACATTCCTCCCATTGCTAGAACATTGCTTTCATGTGTATAGAATCACTGTTTTTTAACGTACACTCGCCATCGTGATGTACACCTATACTTATATTATACTTATTAGGTTATCTAGCCGGTATGCACACGAAGGTGCGTGCTTGAAGTGACTTACGATTGAAATAATTGTGGCACGCATCGCATGCATAGCGCCTTGTGCTAGCGTGTAGTGGATATGTGCAATAAAAGTACTCCTAAAACTGAAACCTTTCAGGCATACGCTTCACATAAGATCGTTGACCAGTATGTACGCGAAGATGTTTATTTAAATGGATTTTACTTTTAAAACACTTCTGGCACACGTCACATTTGTAGGGCCGTACACCAGCGTGTACGCTAAGGTGTTCAATTAAACTGCTCTTTGTGCTATGACCTTTCTGGCACACGTCACATTTATAGGGTCGTTCGCCAGTGTGTACGCGAAGGTGCTTATTTAAATCGCCTTTTTGGCTGAAACACTTTTGGCACACATCACATTTATGAGGCCGTATACCAGTATGAACGCGCAGGTGTTGTACTAAAGTATTCTTTTTACTGAAACACTTCTGGCAAACGTCACATTTTAAATATTTAGTGCCAGAGAATACTTTGCTCGAAGGCATCTCGTTATGATAAGTCGTATTTTGTCCTGTGTTGTCCTTCTGCGTCCCTGAAAAATATAGGAAATTTTAATTTAATTCATACAAGTTATTTAAATGATACGAAGAATTTCAATAAACAATCCCCAAAAGAGGAATGTATGCAGAAAATACTAAATAGAAGAAGAAGAAGAAGAAGAAGAAAATCCATTTATTCAGTAAACTGACACAGATAATAATAACAATATATATAAATGTATACAAACAGAAGTCCTTAATTCTTATCTGTGTGAGTCCGAATTGGTCCCATCTCAGCACTAGCTGCAACATTAACAGTTGCAGCGCTGGTTTTATGATGGAACCACGTAAAATAACTCACGAACAATTAGTGTACAGGTCGCAGTTAGAATTTTACAGTACCTGGACACCAAAATATAACTTATAGCTAATTTAAACAATAAATGTATGCAAGAACGAACTTAATAAATAAATATTAATAAATTAACACCAATTTGGAGATGCATAACACAGACAGTATATAAAATAATTGTTATAATGTCGACATTCTGCTCATAATTCGTCCATAACAATACATAAGTGCACCAATAAAAAATGACATTACATTTATTTAATCCATATTTTTTAGCTGAGTCGGTCAATTATATGCTCTTGGATTGACTGTCAGACAGATGTCAAGAAAAAAGAAAAAAGGGACGCGGAAATTGAATTACTTGAAAAATCTAATATGAACAGTAAATTATTATGCTTCTTAATACTAAGTTTATAGCGTAAATATGTTTGATGTATAAGTAAAAGTGGTAATTGTGAATTTTCGATATAAAAGTGAAATATGTATGAAAACAATATTGATCGAGTAATGGTGATGCTATTGTGACGGAGTTCTTCACTGCATTAGCGTCTGGGCATTGTTGTGTTGAGCTCATTAATAGTGTGTCTTGCGGTACTCCTTCCCACAAAAGTGTGCAAAGAGATGGGTAAGTTCAGCCTTGAAAAAGTATTAAATAGTATTTGAACTGAGTTTTTGTCGCGTCAACAATTCATTTTTATAATTGGCATTAAATGTATATACTGTTCGCAGGCACTTCAACGGAGGAGGTATATTGCACCAGACCTTTGCGGCGGCATATTTAAAAGATCCACGAAAAGCTGCAGTCCTATGTCTCGGAATTAGGATCAGGTGAGCTGAAGACCTGGTTTTATAACTATTGACATCTGTTGACCAAGTTAATTTCTTGTACAGATACTCAGGCCTTTTGTTGGCAATCACACCAAATACAAGAGTTGCCAAGTGGAGTAGTCTACGAGCTGACATTTTTAACATGTTGCCACTATTTATGTACGATGTTACATGTGTTCGTGGTGGTACATTAAAACAGAAACGGGCACAGGCATTTTGTATCCGCTGGACTAGCCGTTGTGTTCTAGCCAGTAGACAGGCTCCATACACAGTGTCTGCATAATTTAGACGAGAGAGGATAAGTGACTCACATAGTAATATGCGTATATCGGTGTTTATGTAAGGTCTTATTCGATACAATAGTTTGAGGCGATAAAAGCAATTTTGAACTGCACTTGCTACATGCTTTTCAAACTGTAATAGTGGATCGAAAATAACACCCAGGTTGCGAGCCTCATATACCTGCTCTATAGAGTCTCCATCAATTTTAATAGTAGGGCGATACTGCTCCATTTGACTTATGGTGTTTTTCGACCCCATAACCATAAACTTTGATTTTGATGGGTTTAGGACTAGTGAATTTTCACATGCCCACTTAGATACTTTACTTAAATCATAATTTATTTTTGTTACAGAGTCAAGACAGTCTTTGGGATGGCATGAGAGATACAGTTGCAGATCATCTGCATATTGATGGAATTTGCAATAAGTTATGGAATGGACAATGTCTGCACTGTAAATCAAGAACAGCAGAGGCCCAAGTATTGAGCCTTGTGGTACGCCCCTGTTTACTTGACGAAGCGAGGATGAAGCTTCATGATTATTTTTGTCACCACTAATCCGTACTAATTGGTATCTTTTTGTAAGGTAACTATGAAACCACTTAACTGTCTCCACACTGCACCCATAGTATGTCAGTTTGGACAATAGAAGGGAAATATTTATACAGTCGAATGCACGAGAGAAGTCTAGTAAAGTTAATATCGTTCCCATGCCCTGGTCCCTGGCCTGGAGTATATTATCCACTACATCAATTAAAGCTGTAGTAGTGCTGTGGCCTTTACGGAAGCCTGATTGCCTGGAAGGTAAAATACCAAATTGTTCTACATATTTGCTTAATTGGTCACATACCACCCTCTCCAAAATTTTGGATATACATGGCAATAAGCTAATTGGGCGAAGATCCTTAATATCATTGGGACTATCTTTTTTAGGTATTGGTCTTACAATAGCAGTCTTCCATATGTCGGGGAAAGTTGATGTTTATGATTCTCGTGAGGGTTGTCAGTGTTTGTGGCAGTGTCAGTGTTAACATGTCTAGTGATATGTCATCTATTCCCATGGCATTAGACCTAAGGTTATGGATAATCTTTGATACCTGCTCCTCATTGACTAACTGAATTTGAAAACTACCACAACCAAACCTGTTGAATTCAAACTGTGTAAGATGGGATATAGTTACTTCATCACTACTAGGTATATTTAAAAAGTGAATGTTTAAAAGTTCAGGATTGTTGCAGTGCTGTGGTAAATCTTGGCTTTGGGTTTTGTGCTTTGTTAAATTTTTCTTAATGGACTTCCATAATATTTTAGGTTGTTTTATTTTGCTGTTAATATGAGTCTTAAAGTAAGCAGTCTTTTCTCTGTCTATGGCTGCCCTTACTTCATATTTAAGTTTCTTATAGAATTCTAAATGAATGTCTGATTTGGTCCGCCTAGACTTAGTGTGCTGTTTGTCCCTTATTTGCATCATATCTTTAATAGTGGTGGTGATCCAGGGATAAGATACTTCTTTAATCAAAATTCTTTTAACTGGAGCATGTAGATCAAATAAAGTTGTAATGTAGTTGTTTAGAGTCTCAACCATGCAATTGACATCTCCTAGCTTGCCTATGGAGTCCCAGTCTATACACCCTAAGTCATACTGGAATAAGTCTTGCAGTATGTCATTTAATGGCCGATATCTTACCCAGAAAGGGGCAGGTTTATAAACCTTAAAGTTAAGTTCAGTTGTGGCGATAGCATGATGTCCAAGGTCAGGTATGTGGTTTACTGATACTCCACGGACAGAGGCATCTGTACAAATCAAGTCAATCAAGGTCGCACTGTGATCAGTAAAATGAGTTGGTTCCGTAATTATATTAATGAGATTGGTGCTGTGTAGAAAACAGTTGAGTAGCTTCACTTTGTTATCAGAGGTATCAAGTAAATTAATGTTAAAGTCGCCCAGTAATACTATTTTATCAACATTCCGGAAGGAAGTAACAGAATCAGTAATGGCGTCAAGAAATACGCTGACATTGAGCCAGGGCGGCCTGTACGCGGTGCCGACGACCACCGATTGTGTGTTCACGCTCAGCCGGAGCCACATCTGCTCTACAGTTGGTACAGACGGGTGCGGCAACGCGCGGACTCGCAGCCCCTGACGCACGTAAAACCCAACGCCGCCACCTCGCGACCTTCCCGAGACAGCTGTACGTGGCATGTGTTGTAGTCTATAGTTAGGAACGAATGGTGCCCTACCTTCCTCTCCCGCTTTGATCCAGGTTTCGTTTATTGCCATTAAGTCCACATCCAGATTCTCCATGGCTACTATAAATTCCTCATGCCGTGTTCCGAGTGACCCCGCGTTGAAAAGTCCAACTTTTAATTGTTTTTGTTTAACCATTTGTGTATAATAAGTAATGTGTGTATTGATATGAGATGTATTGAGTGTTAACCAATAATGTGAACTGTATGTAGAATAAGCTATAACCTGTGTCTATATATTTAGACAATTTACACAATATAGTCAAGAAAATATCTATACAAATAAAACGATGACATTGTAAATATTTATATAAGTTAAACCCTATGTTTATTAATTTAGAAAATTGACAATAAGCCGATAAAAGAATAATGTTTAAATGAATAATACAATGTAATTGTAAATATTTACATGAGCCACTCTTAACCAAATTGTGCAAACATGATATATTCAATAGGTGAAATATGGTGTATATGCAGATCCTAAACTGTAAATATGATATAAAGACAGCACTAAGAATAATCACATTAGTAAGAGGAGTAATAGTACCACTTTTTACATTATTCTTCTTCACAACATTATGCTTCTTTGTCAAACGACTGCTCGCCAAAAACACGACGGATGTCAGCCTCTGTTCGGATCACAAAGGTGCGCTTTCCATCAGATTCCTTTGCCAATATTTTACCATGCTTAGTCCAAGTGAAACGCCAATTAACGCGCTGGGCAGCCTGTCGAACGAGGTAGAACAGATGCCTGTTGACGTATGTTAGCCTCTCGTTGACATAGAACCTCTGGGGCGGCGCAGCCAGGCCGAGGTGCTCGGTGTCGACAGCTCGGCGGACGCGCGCCGCGCGCAGCAGCTCGTCGCGCAGCTGGCGGCGCGCGAGGCGCAGCACGACGCGGCGCCGGCCCGCTCGCAGCGCCAGGCAAGCCAGGCTCGGCCACTCGCCCGGGGCCCAGGCCCACCCGTTCGGCAAACACTATGTCTCGCGCTTCGAGGGTGACCCCAAGCTTCTTGGCAACTAGTTCAACGGTGTGTATGATGTTCTCACCCCTATCCTCAGGGAGGTTAGTGATCTCCAAATCCGAGCTCAACAGATCCTGATCTCGATCATTAATCTGTGACTTCAGCTGCGCCACTGTATTTTCCAGCTGCTTAACGGAGTCATCTGTTGCTGTGGTGGGTGGTCTTTTTTCAATGACTGTAATCTTTGATTCCAAGTCATTGACCCGTTGCTCACACTTAGACACCCGCGTCCCTAGTGCTGATACCTGATCCGTCAGCTTCCTGATATCTCGCCTAACTTCAGCCCTCATCTGCTGAATTTCAGACTTGATTTGTCTGAGCAATTCCACCTGTGATATTGGCGCTTCATTCGGGTCCTCTTCATGCTCCAAGTCGGTCAGCTCTCCAGCATCTTCAAATGCGGTGTTGGGGCTATTTTGCGACATAGAACTGCAGCTGTTTGCGTCCGTCTCTTTATTCAGGGTTTTTGCCCTGGAATTGGAGTTTACGCGACATCCGCCACACTTCCAGGTACCCGCTTTCGGTACTGCAGACAGCTGAACACAGTCTAGATGGTATTTTTTCCTGCAGTTACTGCAGGTGGCGCCTCCACGTACTGACAAAAATTTACCACAATGCGCACAGTTGGTCATTCTAAGGTAAACAGATAGCGTTAGTACTTCTGTTAGCTACTAGATGGCGCTACGCGATCAATAATGTCTGTCTTATATTTAAATATTGTATTTTGATGTAATTAATACAACAAGGCGGGTTATTATAGGTAATTTATATAATTAGGCCGAATCCAGGCACTTAACTGACAGTTTATAGTACTTATATAAATATCACTTTCACTTTTAGTTCACTGTGAGGTAGTTTATAAGATGTAAGTTATGTTAAAGTTGTATAATTTAGTTTATATTACACTATATCTTTAAATAACAATTGTTCTTATTAATCACAATATTATCCACTTCGGGCAACAAAAATCTTGCACAGTTATTACTTTATTTAATTAATATTAATGAATTTTTATTTTTTAACTGGGAGCTATACCTTCACGTTTGACAGTAGCGCACTTGATCTCTCTTCGTGACCTCCCCACGGCAAGGGCCTTACGAAACATAATCTGTGTCATTCTTGGCTACACGCTATAGTCAGGTTGTCTGCGACCCCCACACCGCGCATAAAGCCGTTGGACTGGGGAGCCAACGGTCTTGAGTTCAAAACCAAGGCGTGCGGACAACTGAGCTTTCAAATTCATGTATAAATTAGAAATTAATCATCTCGAATTTGAAACGGTGAAGGGGAACATCGTGAGGAAATCTCCATGCCAGTTCTCCAAAATGTTCTTGATGACATGTGAAGTCTGCCAACCCGCCCTAGCATGGTGGACTGTGGCCTGGCCCTCTCATTGTGAGAGGTGACTTTTGCCTTGCAGAGGGACAGTATTGCGCTGCGCTATATATTATTAGGTTATGTAGATACCAATTACAATCTTTGTAAACATTGTAATGGGTATCGATTTTTACGGTTTTGACTGTTACGACTTGCACCAAATTTTATTACTAGCAACTCTTGAGGCGTCCTGTCATGGCGTTGTGTCGAAGCGATCCGGCGCCGCAGCACCGTCTGTGTGCGCGTGCGCAAACATCGTAGACGCACTACAGAAGCGCGGGAGCCCCACCAGCACCCTGAACGCGTTGTTGTGTTGTACTCGGAGAGCGTTGATGGCCCGCTGCGTGTAATTGACCCACAGACTGCAGGTGTAGAGAGTTTGGAAGAATGCTTTAAAAAAGCGATCTTTACCCCCAAGCTACACCTCGCGAATCTGCGTGCCAACATGTTACAGCGGACCGCCATCGCTCTCCTCTTCAATGTCAGTATCATCTTTTAAATGATCGGTTACCACATGGCCGAGGTATTTAAACTCTCTCACTCTTCGAAGAGCGACTGCGTTAAGCAGCACAGGTGTCACAACCCCCAGTTTACGACCCTTGGGTTGAAATACCAGGAGCTCAGTTCTTTTAGAATTGTACAGGAGACCGTACTCTCGCATACTCCTCACACACGCTTATAAGCTTCCTGAGAGCGGCTTTTGATGGGCAGAGCAACACCATATCGTCTGCGTAACTAATGCTGTTGATACAGTGACCATTTCAATTGAGCATCCTACACCGGTGTCGCTCAGCTCAACAATCAGCCCGTTCACGTACAAGTTGAAGAGTGAAGGCGAGGTTAACCCGCCCCCCCCCCCCTGCATCACCCCACATTTCAACCCGTTATCGTCAGAAAGTTCACCAAACCATTTGACCTGGTTAGTTTGGTGGCCATTCCAATATTTAAATATATTAACTAATTCATCCGGCGGTTCACCCTTGTTTGATAGAACAACGTTTGATATAATATTACTAAATCGAATTTTAGTAGCAATAAAGTAATTTCGAAGAATTATTCATTTGACCGAATAATTCATTGGTAAATTTTTATTTAGCGTAATTATTTATTTGAACTAATTTCATTTGAACAAATTTAATTTCGCCGAATATACAATATATTTGAACAATACGAATATAAATATTTTGTTTCCCCGGTCACAGTTCTAACCGAACCTAACCCAAATGATTCACCAATAATAGAGGGATGTGGCACTCAGCGGCTCCATGAAACATGCAAGCAGGCAGGCATGCAACATGCAAGCAGGAATGCAGCATGCAAGCAAGCATGCAGCATGCAAGCAGATATGCAGCATGCAAGCAGGAATGCAGCAAGCAAGCAGGCATGAACATGCAACCAGACATGCAACATGTAGCAAGCATTGTTTCTGTCACAGCTCCGGCGCTGCGGGGTTTGGGCGGCCCCACGCGAGCTTATCGTCGCAGATGGTTTTAACGCCCACCACCTGCTCCTCAGCTCGCGGGCCGCCCCACCCCTCCGCGGGCTTAAATTACACTCTAGGGTAGGGCAGACAAGACTACGTAAAGTCGGTTTTGCAGCGATTCGTTTCTATACTAATAACTGTCTACTATACTGCTTGCCGAAATGAATATCTGAACATTACATCAAATGAACATTATGTTATACCATCTGAACATTATACCTTTTGATCATTAGTGCAAATGTTGTTATAGCAAATAAATATTCGATGAACTGAAAATTCTGTCAAACGATATTATACAAAGTGATGATTTTCTTAAACGTTGTTCCATTTAGTAATATTATATCAAACGTTGTTCTATAAAATAAGGGTGTACCATCCGGCACACCTTCATTCTTCAGCTTATTCCAGAGAATATCATATCTAACCAGGTCAAATGCCTTGGAGAGGTCAAGAAAGGCTGCATACACCGGTGTTCTCCTGTCTGTCCTGACGGTCTGCTTGAGAGACATAACTGCACAGTCTGTCGAAAGTTCTGGCCTAAAGCCAAACTGTGCGTCCTGCAAATTGAGGTGTTCTTTCAGCTGTTTCTCAAGCAGACCATCAAGCACCTTAGCTGTGGTTGTAGCTAATGATATCGGGCGGTAGTTGCATTTATCAGAATTATCTCCAGTCTTGTTTCTTATTATCGGCACTACCACCGTCTTCATCAGCCCACCTGGCAGGTAGGAATGCCTTATACAGAGCGTAAATAACAGCCCCAAAAGCCTCGGGAGGTGTAGCCCCGCATGCTGAAAATGCTCGATACTGAGGCCGTCGTGTCCGGGCGACTTTCCTCGAGTTACACGCTTAGGCACCTCTGACACCACGATCTGGTCTGGTCTACTTTTAGCGGAGACTCCACTTGAAATTTTGCAATCAGGTATAAACATTTTGTTAAATTAAGAGAACAACCTCATAAAAAATCATTTGTTTAATATCTGTGCGAATCAACGATAGTTCGTTACTGGAGCGCACAAAACACGGGTGACGTTAAACTCCATATTCAAATTCTCTACGAAACGACGTGTAACGTAGCACTTAATCGTACTTCCTACTAATATTATAAATGCCAATGTTTGTGAGTATGAATGTATAGATTAAATTTGAATTTTTATAGCATTATTCGCAATGCAAATTTTTGAGATTAGAATGTATAGATGTACGAACTTTGACTTCTTCCAGAGGTGGTAGGTTAAATAAAACGACAATTTGTTTCCAAAGCAAATACAACTTTATTGCATCAAAAATCACTTAACTCATGATATGGGCGGAAAATATCAATAGCGAGATCTAGGAATCAGTAATGGAAACGCTATAACGCCATCTATTGATCTCCTCGTGAACTCACAATAGCGCCATCTATTGAATAGCACGTGAAGTCGGGAACGAACATCCCGCCCACCATGGACAGAATGTCCAGAACTTAAATATACAAACTGAATGAAACCCACCATGAAACAAAATACAATATTTAGTAGAACGTTAACCAGTAGTGGACTGTATGTGCTTATACCAATCACTCTTTTAAGGTGATATTTTGTTGACTCCAGCCTCCCAAAGCTCTCGAAAGTTTGGAAAGTGGGGTGGAATAAAGCTCCAAGTTGTGCCGTATGTTGACAACCAATTGGCAATATCAGGTGCTATGCCGGACCTTTCATGTTTGAACAACGCCTTCAATTCCTTGTTAGCTCCAACGAAAGTGGTGCCGTTATCACTCCACATCTCTCCACAATGACTTCTCCTCGCTACAAAGCGCTTGAAGGCTGCCAAAACGGCTTCAGATGTCATGTCACTTACGACTTCCAAATGAATGGCTCGAGTGGCCATACACACGAACAAACATATGTAGCCTTTTATGGAGCGATAACCGCGACCTTCCGTAGGGCGGATGCTAATGGGACCAGCATAGTCTACGCCACTTCTAAAGAAAGGACGGCTAGCATTGACCCTAGCAGAGGACAATGTTCCCATTAAAGGATGTACAGACCGAGTGGAATGACGGATGCAAATTACACATCTGCGTACGTAGTGCCTAACGGTATCCTTTGCATTTACTTTCTAATATTTGAATCGTAAATAAATAAGTACTAACTGAGGCCCTCCATGTAACGTTTTCTCATGGGCGTCAGCGATGAGGAGGTGAGTTAAATGTGACTTACGAGGAAGAATTATAGGATGTTTCGAGTCTTCGTGAAGGTTGGCCCTTTGTAACCTACCACCAACTCTCAAAATTTGTTCCTCATCTAGATACGGATTGAGCGATGTAAGTACTCCCATTTTATTTATTTCTCCTTTTATCTTTAAAATATTTATCTCGGACCCAAAATGTTCCCCTTGACATAATTTCGCACAGATATATAATGCCCCTTGAATTTCAGAATGTGTTAGGAAGTTATCAAATCAAGTAGTGTAATTTTTATTTTTAAACTTTAAGAACCTTTTACAATAAGCTACTACTCTAGTAAGTTTTCTAAGCGATGAATATTTTTAAATTATAGAATCGTCACCTGTTTCTTTTACTACCGTGTTGCACGTTACTAACGATTTTCTTTCCTCTAAGTTAGGTTCTTTAATTTCCTTTCTACTATAATTAATTTCTTTATTTTTCAGCCAACTAGGTCCCTGAGTCCACAACTCTAGGTTAGCGCATTCGGAAGGATTCACACCGCGCGATGCGCTGTCTGCAGGATTGTCACCGGACTGGACATGCGACCACTGCCTATTCTCCATAACAGTAAGTATTTCAGACACTCTGTTGCCGACGAACGTTTTGAAAGCAGCACAGCGCCACATAATTCCAAACGAGGTATGGATACCTGTTTGACGAGGGCCATCTTGGTCTTAGCTGCAACTACTAACATGAACTTGACCGTTGGCATCAATAGAACGAGTATAGACAGCGGCTGCACACGCGACATTGGAGGCGTCACAGAATCCGTGCAACTCTAGCAGGACGTCAACTTGACTCGAGTGGATCCATCGTGGCAGCCGAAAATCCTTAAGATGGTTAAGATTATTTCTATAACTAAGCCATTCTTTTAACAGGTAATCTGGAAGTGGATCATCCCATTCCAATCCTGTTAACCACAGGCGTTGAATGAACACCTTGGCTGTTACTATCACCGGCGCTAACCAACCAAGAGGGACAAATGAGCGAGCGATGTCAGAGATCACCTTCCGCTTGGTTATGAGACCTTTCGTTGATAAGTTAATCCTAAAATTTTAGTAACCGTATCCATCTTAAGCTCCAAATTATCCTGCTTATCAATATTTTCGTTCATTTTGTGTAACAAATCGTCACTACTGCTGGACCACTTTTGTAACTCGAAACCCCCGCGACTTAACAATTGATTCAGCTGGTGATAAATAAGCTCCCGTTGTGGTGCTTTTATCCTCACGCACCACCGCGTGATGAGGTAAGCAGAACGCATCCTTACCTAATCCTTTTTGTGCGACAACCTCAACATGTCCCAGCTGTATATATTCGTTTAAAACTGCGCTATACTGTGACCAAAATTCCGAGTCTTTTAAAAGTTTTTTTTCTAGGTTGAGAAAGTGCCTACGGGCAATGACCTCTGACCCCCCAAACGTGCAACTAGGCGACTCAGTTTTGAATGGTAGTTGTAGTATATTTATAATGTAGGTAGGTTGTAGAATATTATCATAAATGTATATGAGGGTGTTTGGATAATAAATCAGTGTTCAACCAACTAGAGTGTGTTTCACTACATGGTGACAGCGGTGCGTCGTTTTTATAAGTTTTTAAGCTGTAAAACGAACTCGAACTGTAAAATACATTCATAGACTTGAGTGGTGCATTAAAATTGTATTTTAATATGGAACACGCGCGTCCTCCAGTGGAATTATTACTGGACGGTGGTCCGGTCGCACGCTCTGAGGCGTGGCGAAAATGGCGGAAGCAGTTTGAAGTGTTTCTCAAAGCCTCTGGAGTGAGCAACGAGCCTAAAGAAGTTCAGGCTGGTTTGTTGGTGAATCTAATTGGGTCGGCCGGTTATGAGGCCTATACAACCTTCACGTTTAATGAAGGTGAAAGTGAGGATGATATCAGCTGTGTTCTAAAGAAATTTGACAAGTATTTCAGTACTAAATCAAATATTACAGTAAGGCGGTTCAAGTTCTTTACTCGCAGTCAAGAAGATGGTGAAAATATCGACCAATATGTAACTGCGTTGAGGTTACTCAGTCAGCAATGCGAGTTCAAAGACCTGCAGGAAAGCTTGTTACGTGATAGGATTGTGTGCGGTATTATCAATAACACGGTGAGGGATCGACTTCTTCGCACCGATGAGTTAACTTTAGCAAAAGCTATACAAATCTGTCAGACAGCCGAGATGTCTAAGGAGGAAAGTAAATGCATCGACGATCGCGCTTCAGATACTATGCAAGTGAATACAGTGCAGGGCGGAAGCGGTTCACGTAGTGGGCGGTGGGCAAGAGGATCACGCGTGCCTAAGGCAGCACGTGCCCGTGCGCTGCCGAGTGGAAGCGGCGGCGTCCGCGGCCCGTCGGCTGCTCGGGCGCAGCGGCAGGCCTGCCGTCAGTGCGGCGGCGTGCGGTGTTTTGGTGGCGATCGGTGTCCGGCACGGTACGCGTTGTGTTATGTTTGTGATAAAAAAGGTCATTTTTCACGAGTGTGTGATCAAAAGAAAATCATTCGTAACGTGTTAAATTTGAGTGTAGATACCACGAGTGATAGTGAGGAATGCAGTGACGAGATGTTCTATGTCAATACGATAGAAGAGGACAAAAAATTATGTAAGTTTTCTAATGAATGGTTTGAAGTGGTAAAATGTAACGGTAAAAATATTGTTCTAAAAATAGATACCGGTTCTATGATTAACGTTATTTCTAAAACGGACTATGTAAATATGGGGTTATCTATTACCGACCTTAAGCCATTCGCAAAGCGTGTATATTCATTTACTGGTAATCGTCTGCCTATTATGGGAACTGATAAGCTGTCTTTTGTTTTCAATAATAAACCTTATTGTTTGCCATTTGTAATTGCTGATTTAAACTGTCAGAATGTACTCGGTTTGCGAGGATGTGTTGTCTTAAGTTTAATAAATCAAGTTAATACAATACATATGGAACAGTATTCTGATTTGTTTAAAGGACTTGGGAAATTACCCGGTAGATATAGTATTGTAGTTAATAAAGATATACAGCCTGTTGTATGCCCTACTCGAAAAATACCTTTGGGGCTAAAAGATAAATTAATGGATGAGTTATGTAGAATGGAAGGTTTAGGTGTAGTTAGAAAGGTGACTCATCCAACCGATTGGGTTAATGCGATTGTTTTAGTGGCGAAAAAAGATGGCAGTATTCGTGTTTGCTTAGACCCTCGACCTTTGAACCGTGCGGTGCGGCGTGCACAGTACACGCTGCCGACAGTGCCCGAGCTCGCGGCGCGCCTGCGAGGTGCTACTGTGTTTAGCGTGCTGGACGCACGATGTGGGTTTTGGATGGTCCAGCTTCATGATGCAAGTGCCGATCTGTGCACTTTCAGTACACCGTTCGGTAGGTACCAATTTTTACGGTTACCATATGGAATAAACTGTGCGCCTGAGGTATTCCATGCGAAACTGAGGCAACACTTAGAAGATTTGGATGGTGTTGAGTCTTTTATAGATGACGTCATCGTATGGGGACGTACAAGGGATGAGCACGATCGGAGACTGGAGTGCCTTTTACGACGAGCAAGGGATATAGGCATTAAATTTAATCGGGAAAAATGTAAATTTGGAGTGCAGGAGATTACTTACTTAGGTCACAAGTTCACCGCGGATGGCATGCGAGCAGATGATTCAAAAATTCAAGCTATAATAAAAATGCCTTACCCAACTGATAGGAAGGCTCTAGAGAGATTCTTAGGCATGGTAAATTATTTGGCAAAATTTATTCAAAACTATTCGGAGGCGGTGAACGTATTAAGGGTTTTACTCAAAAAAGAATCCGAGTGGTTATGGGAATCACAGCATTCGAAGGCTGTAGACAAATTAAAAAGCAAGCTAAGCAGTGCTCCAGTATTGGCGCTTTACAGTGAGAATCTACCAGTGGTGGTATCAGTAGATGCGTCTAGTGTCGCACTCGGTGCTGTAATGTTGCAGGAAGGCCGCCCGGTGGAATTCGCCTCGCTCACGCTAACTGATACCCAGGCCAGGTATGCACATATAGAGAAGGAGATGTTAGCGATTGTGTTTGGAGTCGAGCGATTTAGACAGTACATATACGGTAGATCTGATGTCACTGTCCAAACTGACCACAAACCGCTGGAAGCCTTGTTCAATAAACATTTAGTCTCGGTTCCAGCCAGGTTACAGAGAATGATGATGAGAGTACAAGGGTATGACTTTAAGGTTGTGTATACCCCGGGGAAATATATGTATATTGCGGACACGTTGTCTCGGGCTCCTTTAAGTGAGATCATGGACGACCAGGTTTCTCATGAAGTTGAGATTCAAACGTGCTTCATGATAAATAAAATACCGTATAGTGAAAATAAGCTTAAGGGTATTAAAAAAGAAACTGAAACGGATAGTGACTATAGGTTGTTAATAAAGTACATAACTAATGGCTGGCCAAAAAGTAGGCGTGATGTGCATGCAAAAGTGAATGTTTTCTGGCCATATCGCGACGAACTTCACTATATGGATGGAATCATCTTTAAAGGGGAACGTGTGTTCATACCACGTGATTTACGTGCTAATATGTTATTACGAGTCCACGAGGGACATTTAGGTATTGAGAGGTGTAAGAGCCGCGCGCAAGATGTGATGTTTTGGCCCGGCATGGCTGAGGACGTGGAGCGCACGGTGCGGCACTGCGCGGCGTGCGCACTGCACGCGCCCCGGCCGCGTCGCCAGCCGCAGTTGCAAAACACAGTACCCGCACTACCATGGCACAAACTAGCCTCCGATATTTTTGAATATAGAAGGAAAAGCTATATTATTTTGGTAGACTACTTTTCTAACTACGTAGAAGTGGGACAGTTATCGAGCATTTGCTCTAGGAATGTAATAAATTTTTTGAAAGATCAGTTCGCACGCCATGGTATACCTGCAGAGTTAGTAACAGATAACGGGCCGGCTTATAGCTCACAAGAATTTAAACGGTTTATGTGTGATTGGGAGATAAGACATGAAACGTCATCACCGAATTATGCACAATCCAATGGAAAAAGTGAAAGAACTGTTCAGACAGTCAAAAATCTGTTAAAAAAATGTATAGATTCAGGACAGGATTTTTGTTTATCTCTATTGAATTTGAGGGCTACACCGAGACATAGCTTAGATTCTCCTGCACAAATTCTAATGGGTCGACGTCTAAGTACTAGATTACCGGCTAGTGCTAAGTTATTGACTGAAAAAGTAGATAACGAACGTAATTACAAGGCTATTATTTTTAACAAAGATAAAATAAAAAAGCATTATGACAGGTCGGCGAAGATACTTAAACCATTGACTCCTGGCGATAAGGCAACTGTAATCAACAACGGTGTGAGGAAACCAGTTACAATACTAGCACATGCGTCGCAGCCTCGCTCTTATATTATAGAAGACGAACGTGGTGCACGTCTTCGACGTACTCGCAGTCAGTTAGTTGTACGCGAGGCGGAGCCGGCAGCGCGTGTTACAAACTATCCGTGGCCATCGAGTGCTGATAGTGTGACAGCACCAAGTGTAAGTTTTCTCTCTGGTGTACGACGGCGTAGGCCAAAGAGGATTAAAGCGGTCCAAGAAATTTCAAGCTCTGTTACCGAATTTTCTTCGGCATCGAATTTTCAGTCACAATCGCAAACCGACCGCGACGCCTGGGCTCTGACACCGTCGGCAGTACAATCAGTCGATGACGACTACATAAGCCCAGCTGGTAGCTTTAGTGATGATTCATAGTCGTCACCCGCGGTTCCTATTACAAGGTCTAAAGAGAGAACTGCACGAATGCTAAAAGATTAGTTTCTTGGGCGCGATTAATTATTTAGCTCTGTATGTAGTAAATTAAAATAAATTTATTAAGTAATGGAAGCAAGTTTACTCAAACATATTATGTATTATTTTTTTGGTTTCTTAAGGTAGCAATAGTTTTGGTTAGATTTTATAAGTATTGATATAATTATTTTGTAATAATAACATATATGTTTTTTTTTTGTTTAAAGGAGGAAGATGTAGTATATTTATAATGTTATTATTATACGAAAAATTATATACTATTTTTTCGAATATTTATATTAAAAGTAAAAGACAAGTTACGGTAAAGAAAAAAAGGATTATGCAACCATGGGTTGATAGAGAATTAAGAAAAAAAATAGATCATAGAGATCTGCTGTTTAGAATATGGAAATCTTCGCCAAATAATATGAACAATAGATTAATATATACACGATACAGAAATAAAGTTAATAAATTAATAAATAATGCTAAGAATAATTACAGACAGAAGGAAATAGAAAACTGTGATAATGACTTTAGAAAAATATGGGCCAACATAAATAATTGGATAGGTCACCCTAAAACAAGTCTAGATGAAGTTATTGTAAAATATATAGGACAAACAGACACTATGTACAACGTATGTAATAAGTTCTCGGAAACGTTTACGGGTGAAATATTAAAAATTAAGCATAATTGTTCTAGTAATTTTCTAGATAGAAGTGCCTATGTAAAACTTAGCGATAAGTCATTTTATTTTAAGAAAGTAGAGGCTAGTACCGTGGAAAAATACATTAATGGTTTGAGTTGTAATAAGGCACCGGGCATAGACGGAATAAGGGTACAAGATGTAAAAAAAGTTAAGAAAGAAATGAGTCCAGTTTTAGCTAAGTTAATAAATATGTGTATTAGTGAAGGTGTTTACCCGGATCTATTAAAAAAGTCTTTAATAAGACCTATATTTAAACAAGGCAATCACTTAGATTACAGTAACTATAGACCAGTCGCAATATTATCAGTTATAAATAAATTAATAGAAAAAGTAATTGTAAATCAAGTTAGTAACTATTTGGAACAACACTACATAATATCAGAGTCGCAGCACGGATTCAGGCGCGGGCGCAGCACTGCCACTGCGCTCGCGCAATTCACTGACTACGTCAACAACAACCTTAACCAGGGCAAATTCGTTGCAGCCTTATTTATAGATTATAAAAAAGCCTTCGATACTTTGGATCATGACGTGCTGTTGCGCGCAATGGACGCGTGTGGTGTGCGAGGCCCTATCAACCGTTGGTTCAAAAGTTACCTGGAGAACAGAACGCTTCGCACATCTATACACGGTACCATCGGCGACGAGGTAAGAGTAAATCTTGGTGTGCCGACCGGCTCAGTGTTCGGACCGGTGGGGTACATAATGCATGTGAACAGTGTCATCAATGTCATAAAACACTGCACCACGTTTATGTATGCAGATGACATGTGCCTACTATACTCATCCAAAAGCGTTGCCGAGGCACAACATCACATGCAGATAGATTTTGAAAATATTATTAAATGGGCGCATGATAATGACATTATACTTAACTTTACAAAAACAAAATTAATGTTTATATGTTACCCCTATAGTAGTTATAAGAAACAAGTACAGATTCATCTAACCGGTCATACATACGAATGCTTACATAACGATAAGAATAGATGCCTATGTACAAATATAGATATAGTAGACAAATATAAATATTTAGGTTTAACAGTAGATAGTAATTTAAATTGGAAATCACATATTAACGAGTTATGTTCTAAGCTGCGATCCATCTTGGGTAAATTCTTTCACCTCAGTAAATTTGTTAATAAGAAAGTATTACATGTGTTATACTTCGCACTTGCAGACTCACTAATTACTTATGGCTTAAGTAGTTATGGACTTACATTTAAAACGCAATTAGATTTAATTAAACAACTACAGATTAGACTAAGTAAGTACCTTGTTCGAAAGAAAGTTAAGTTAAAATACAAGCAGAATTATGACAATTTATTAAAGTTTTGTAATATAATACCAGTACATGATAAAGTAGAATATTTGATAGCATTAGAACAATATAAAATAAATGAATACAAAGAGCCAATAAATCACAAATATAATACTAGGAATGCTGTTCAGGGAAAATTTTTAATACCTTATGTAAAAAATTATTATGGTAAAAGAACTAGACAATATTTAACTCCAACAATATTTAATAACATAGATTTTATAAGGAACTCGTCCAAAGATAATAATATAAGTGCTGTATCATTAAAAAAAAGACTGAAAAAGTACTACCTAAAATAAAAATATGTATAGTTATATAAAAAAGGTATAAATATATAATGTGTATAAAAGTAATATGTAAGAGCGCCATTATCGCCAACAAACTGGCAACAGTTTGGCGATTTTGTTACATTGTTTTAATGTGAATAATTGAAGAGAATAAATGATTAAAAAAAAAAAAAAAAAAAAAGGTAGGTTGTAGAATATTATCATAAATGTATATGAGGGTGTTTGGATAATAAATCAGTGTTCAACTAACTAACGTGTGTTTCACTACAGTAGTTTTACAACATACCTCCCGGTCGCGTCGAGTTTGGTGGTTTTAGAGTAGAAATCCTCGTATTTTTGTTCTTCCTCAGTTAAAATCGTACTATGACCTGAAGGCTCTGATTCTAATTCCCAAAATTTACGCAAAAGGTCATTGGCATCCACTGACTGTACTACAGTATGATAACATACTGGCCTACAGATAACCGGCGATGCGATTTCACCGGACAAGATCCAGCCCAATTTAGTCTTTTGGGCGACTGGAGATCACCCCGGGTCCTTAACTAAACCACTTAATAAAACTTCTCCGACTACACGCGTACTTAACAGCAAATCAATTTTCCCAGGCGTATCAAAAGTCGGATCAGCTAATTTTAAGGACGAGAACGAAGCTGATAACTGAATGATCTTCTTCTCAGGAAGATGGGACGTGAGTCTCTTCAATACATAAGCATCGACATATAAAACAAAGGTGGGATCTACACGTGATTGTAATTTAAATCGAACTATCCACTTCGAGGGCATTGAGATTCCGACGTCATCGCCTAGTCGGAATATGTCGGTGTGAGTCGGTGTTTTCTTTAACCCACGCAACTGTACTGCAGCCTCTATAATAAAAGAGACTTAAGAGCCCTGATCCAACAGAGCTATTAAAACAACACCAGTACCAGTTCTTGACTCAACGTTGACCAGGGCTGTGGCCAACAGGGCATGGTTGTGAACATCCGAAAAGCAACAAATGCGTTTGGTATTGCTTTGGCTGGAAGAGTTGGCTACATAAGCAGCCACCGCCTTCGTTTCTACTGAACTATCAATAATTTCAGCAGAATTGGCATTTGATTTTGGGTGAAGTAGTGTGTGGTGCTTCTTCTTACAATGGTGACATTTAGTATGTTGACGGCAAGAATATACGGAATGGTTTGTTCCTAGACAGTTATAACAAAGCTTACTAACTCGTGCAAACTCCCGACGCTCGTCACAATCTTTCTTAGCAAACAGTGAACGCAAATAAACATGGAAGCATTCCTAGCTCGCCAAAATGACCCAACGCAGATTGTGCCACGGGCTTAAAAATTGTGCCGCGGAGTTTGCGCACTACAGGCATCAATGGCGGTCGTCTGTCAGTTATTGGTTTCAGGTGTTTAATTTACAAAAATGCAAATCTCATTTGCATAACAAGAGTGTTGAAATTAGTTATTACGGTTAAGTACACCGCTATATATTTTAATTTATTAAATATGAAGTCAATCTAGTTCACACAAAATATACGGTTTAAGACATTTATTTCTCAAAAAAGAATACAATTCACTTATTATTGAGAAATACAAGTAATAAGGAACGGACACTAAAACTATAATAGTATAAAATTAAATGTATTGTGTTAGTAATCGCATAAATTAGGTGGTTAGTAAAGATAACTTATATTATAACTTATATAGGGTAGTTTAATGTTTTTAAACTTTCGCGATTTGTACACATTTTTTATATACTGTAGACACGGGTCTCATCGCGATAAATATTTAGGTAAATCATTACCTTGTTTACCCGACGTTTCGGCATGGATTGCACCAGCCGTGGTCACGGGTCGACTGGTGTGGCTCGGCAGCGTCGTCTCCGTGAAGCTCGGGTATCGGTATCTACCCTCGTATGGTCTTGATATTTTTTATTTTCCTTTACGAAACTGTCGGTACACACGACACTAATGACATCAGCGCCCGGGCGCACTACGTTGGTTACGCGACGATGGCACTTCGTTATTACAGGATTCCAAGATGGTGAGAGGCGGTATCCGTCTTCCCGGTTGAAATTGATATGTTTCTTTATTTCAACCGCTTCACGTACTATTCTGGAGTAATAGTGACGATCGGTGGAGAGGACCTGTGGCTTGTGTAAATTTGTAATCCAGTGTTGGGATCCTGTGTCGACTACGTGCTCAGCTATTGCTGATTTATTAACCTGTCGGTTCCTGACAGCTGCGATATGTTCTTTAGCCCTTTCAGCAATGGATCTTTTAGTTTGGCCGATATAAAACATACCGCAGTTGCACTCAAACCTGTAGACGCCCGGTGTTTGAAGAGGAATAACATCCTTCGGTGTACGCAGCTGGTTGGAGACTTTGGAGATCGGACTATATACAGTCTTGATGGAGTATTTCTTTAGTACTGATCCAACTTTATCCGTTACTCCTTTCACGTAAGGTAAAAACGCTGGTGCTCTGCTTACTTCCGGCTGCTTCTCCCTCCTCTTCGTCCGTTTAATGCCCCCCCTGTAGCCGTTTTGCCTAAGTACCTCCTGAACGTGTGTGAGCTCACTTTCTAAACATTCAGGGTCGCGTCATTCGCGTATGACATATGCGACCCTGAATGTTTAGAAAGTGAGCTCACACACGTTCAGGAGGTACTTAGGCAAAACGGCTACAGGGGGGGCATTAAACGGACGAAGAGGAGGGAGAAGCAGCCGGAAGTAAGCAGAGCACCAGCGTTTTTACCTTACGTGAAAGGAGTAACGGATAAAGTTGGATCAGTACTAAAGAAATACTCCATCAAGACTGTATATAGTCCGATCTCCAAAGTCTCCAACCAGCTGCGTACACCGAAGGATGTTATTCCTCTTCAAACACCGGGCGTCTACAGGTTTGAGTGCAACTGCGGTATGTTTTATATCGGCCAAACTAAAAGATCCATTGCTGAAAGGGCTAAAGAACATATCGCAGCTGTCAGGAACCGACAGGTTAATAAATCAGCAATAGCTGAGCACGTAGTCGACACAGGATCCCAACACTGGATTACAAATTTACACAAGCCACAGGTCCTCTCCACCGATCGTCACTATTACTCCAGAATAGTACGTGAAGCGGTTGAAATAAAGAAACATATCAATTTCAACCGGGAAGACGGATACCGCCTCTCACCATCTTGGAATCCTGTAATAACGAAGTGCCATCGTCGCGTAACCAACGTAGTGCGCCCGGGCGCTGATGTCATTAGTGTCGTGTGTACCGACAGTTTCGTAAAGGAAAATAAAAAATATCAAGACCATACGAGGGTAGATACCGATACCCGAGCTTCACGGAGACGACGCTGCCGAGCCACACCAGTCGACCCGTGACCACGGCTGGTGCAATCCATGCCGAAACGTCGGGTAAACAAGGTAATGATTTACCTAAATATTTATCGCGATGAGACCCGTGTCTACAGTATATAAAAAATAGGGTAGTTTAATTTCCAATTCGACTAGCCAAGTGTGATATCTCGAAGTACCCATCCTTCCGTTTGTTACGCTATACCGTGGATTATTACCAGAGTAGGCAATGCAACTAATGGTTCCTATTACGTATCGTTATTTGAAAGCAACTTGGTCGCCATGTGCTTTCAAAATGGTTTCGATCAAATTTCAATTATTTTCTGTTTATTTCTGTTGTTAGGAATATTTTATGTATTATATTATAATATATATATTATATATACATATACACACACACACACATATATATATATATAGTTCCGTTAAGTTTAAGTATTTATTAATCGGTTTTTTTTTTATTATTTTTTTTTTTTTTGTATTTTATGTTTTTTTTTTTTTTTTTTTTTTAAATATTATGTGTTATGTTATTACTATTTCTGAGTTGTATCGCGATACAATATAAGCACCCCAAACACATACACATAATATATAGAAACTTATGATTAAATATATTTGTGTTATTTTATGATAAGGTTTTTTTTTTTAATTTTTAAACATATAATTTTATGAGCTTTTCATTAAGTGAAATTTTAATTTCTTTTTAAATAGCGTGAATGATTGAATTTCTTTAATGTCTTTAGGAAGGCGATTATACATTTGTGCTCCTTCAAATTTTATGTTTCTTTTACCGTATTCAGTCCGTGGTTTGTATAAACATATATTATTAGCGTTTCTTAATTTTTTGGCTTGTATTTGTTTTTTTTTTGTGAAAGTTATTTGTGAATGCGTGTCTTTAGTTAAGATCTTTCTTATCAAGATACAAGTATGGTATTTATATGTTTGGTTTATATTCATTAGTTTTGTTTTGTTGTATACAAATTCAGTTGGCGTTAGGTAGTTTAGGTGGAATAACAGTTTAATAATTTTATTTTGGCTAATTTGCAATGGTGATATATTAGTTTTGGCGGCAGTGCCCCAGACTTCGATGAGGTAAGTAAGATGGGATTTTACTAGGGAATTGTATATTAAGCGTCTAACACTCTCTGGGAAACATCTGACTGAGCCCCGTAGAATGCCCAATAGTGATGATATTTTTTGACGAATTTTTTCTATGTGCGGTTTCCAAGTGAGGTGGTTGTCTAGGGTAAGTCCGAGATATTTTTCGGATTCAACCTTGTTAATAGGTACGTCGTTAATTAGGAGAACTTGATTATTTACGTATTTTTTGTTTTTGGCGCTAAATATCATATAATTTGTTTTTGCCACATTTATAGTTAGTACGTTTTGCTGGAACCATAGAAATAATTTATTAAGGTCTTCTTGGGCTTGCCTAAATATAACATCAATTTGATCTCCGAAATAAAATAGACTAGTGTCATCGGCATACAGGGTAACATCTCCTTTTAAGTCGAGGTCTTTTATGTTGTTCATGTATATTAGGAACAGTAGGGGTCCCAGGATAGATCCCTGGGGAACGCCGTAAGTTATCAGTTCTGGGCTACTTTCTATTTCTCCGATTTTCACTATTTGAGATCTGTTTGAGAGGTACGACTGTATTACGCTGTATGCGAAATCTGTGACGCCAATAGCACGAAGCTTTTGTAGAATCTTTTCGTGACTAATCGTGTCGAAGGCTTTCTTCAAATCTATGAAAATACCAAGTCCTATTTGTTTTTTATCGATCTTGCATTTTATATTCGTGGTGAGATCTATGCAGGCTGACAAAGTATTTGAAAGAGGGCGAAATCCATACTGTTTACTGTAAAGGAAGTTAATTGAACTTAAAAATTTGTTACGACGGTTAAAAATTATTCTTTCAAATATTTTAGACATTATAGGTAGAACTGAAATGGGTCGGTAATTATTAGGATCAGTTTTTATTCCAGATTTATAGATTGGGGTAACTTTAGCTTGTTTCAGGGAGTCTGGGAAGTAACCGGTCTCAAGGCAGCAATTAATAGTAAAAGTTACAGGTTCTAGTATTAATGGCTTGACGCATTTAAGAGCTTTACAAGAGATACCGTCTAAACCTGTTGCTGTGTTCGGGTTTAGCCTATCAATAATTTTACTAACCTCGTCAATCGTGGTGAGCTCAAACTTGGCTAGTCGGCATGGTTCTTTAGTACTTGATTCTGGTACAATATTAATTAATTGATTGTTTTTGTCACTAGTTTGATATTGATTTGGTATTGCATTTGCTAGAGCAGCGCCTACGTTGGCAAAGAACGAATTAAAACAATTACAAATATCATATGATTCGGTGTAACAAATTGAATTATATTCAAGTTTATGTGGGATTGTGCTAGTTTTAGTCTTGTTAGTACTTAAAGAATTTATTAGTTGCCACATCTTCAATGGCTTCTTGGTACAGTCCGTAAACGCTTTGTGATAGTATCTACTCTTTGCGTGTTGAACTCTTTCTTGTACTTCTTTTCTCGCTTCGGCTAATTCTTTTTGTATTTTACTAACCAGCTCTTCATCACAATCCTCTGTTGTCATTTGGCTATGCAATAAGTTATTTCTTTTGTTTATAGAATTTATTATGTCTTGGTTGATCCAGTCAGACTTCGGAGGGTTTTGTATTTTTGTTTTCGTTGTTTTGCTTAGTTTGATGGATTCTACCAATGTTTTCTCTAGTTGTTCGTATTTCGCATTCAGGATCTGCGATTGACTGAGTTTAATGGTGTTGTATAGTTTGTTGTAGTTTAAGGCCGTATATGTAATCTTTTTGTATTTTTCTGGTTTATATTTGTGTACTTCTAGGTAAATATGTTTGTGATCAGACATTCCTGAGTTGATAATAGCTAGATGAAATTTATTATCCTTGAGATTGGTCGTGATATGATCGAGTATTGTTTTGGTAGATCTCGTTTCTCTCGTGCAATAAGCGGGGCTTATTTTATTCAGTATTTTGAATCCTGTCTCTTTTAACATAGTCGTATAGGTGGTGGTTGCTTGGTTTTTTTTGAGTAGGTTATAATTTAGATCTCCAAATGTGATCACTCGTTTCCGTGTTACTAGTTGCTGTGAAAGGGTATTGATAAATTTTTCGTTATTTGTTCGCTCAGGCTTATAGATGGCACCAATGTCTAGGCAAAATTTGTTAAGATGTATCCATAAGAAGTGGTTGTCATCTTCCTGTAGCTCTTCTATAATATTGTGTTTAATGGTATTATGTGCATATATGGAGACTCCACCTCCTCTCCCATTGCTTCGGTAGTTATAATAATGAGTATATCCATCTATTCTTAAGCTTTGTGCCTCAGAGTCACTTTTTATCCATGTTTCAGAGAGTATTATTAAATGTAGGGTGTGTGATACGGAATTAATTACACATCTCAATTCGTCTAACTTGCCTGGGCTCACTATGCTGCGTACATTTGCATATAGGCACTTTAATGATTTGGTATTCTTGGTAACGTTTGTATGGTTGCTTGATATTTGATAAGTAAAGTTTGGTAGTTCGTCTTTTCTGACTTGACCATCATTCAGTTTTTTGAAGTATTTATGATAATTCTTGGTATGCCTTTTGTGTATTTTATAGTTAAGTTGTTTTCTCCTCTTTCAGTTCTTCTTTTAAGTTCCTCACGTAGAGTTAATATTTCAGTTTTTTGGCACATTGTTTGGTCTGGGTAGCATTTTATTCCGTCTTTCTGTTTATATATAGCCGTTTTATTCCGCAGTATAGCCTTAGCTGCGTTTGCGGAACCAAAACACACTTTTATAGGCCGAGATTTATTTTCAGTATATTTACCCAGTCGAAAACATTTGATAGGCTCATTGCTGTTAGGATTGGCTAAGTTTATGATCTCGTTTACTCTTTCGCTGTCGTACTTAATTCTCTCATTTCTATCCCTTGTATATTTTTCTTCAATGCCACTAATAATAACATTATTTTCCCTAAGAATTCGCTCATTAATTTCGGTAATTATTTCACTATGTGCAAGGTTAATTGCCGATTGATTTTTCGACGTAGAGGCTTTGAGATTTGTGAAGTCTTTTTCAAGATTCGTGAACTTTTTATTTAGATCTGTGTTTGATGTTTCTATTTTAATAATTTCTTCATTAACTCTGCTTTGTTCTAAAGAGAGTTGTTCGGTGGTGGATTTAATTTGTGTAATTTGAGTATTTATTTGTGATACCTGCAGTGATATTTCATCCAATTTTGAATTTTGTGATTTTTCCATACTTGATATCATTGTGGTCATTTTCATGACAAAATCATCGAATTTGTGGGATAGATCATCTTCCCGTGTTTTCCGTTTCCTGAAGGTGATTCTGCTTTCTTCCATCTCTGTGTTGACCAATTGCCTCAAATCAGGTTGTGATAGCGATTCACTCCGAGTTGCTATAGTGTCATTGCTATCAGCATACGTAGTTGGTGAACGTCGTGCGGCCATCTTTGGGACAGGTTGGCGTGTTCCGGGGGTAACACAATATTAGAATGTCACTTGTCACTTTTGTCAACAATCAATATGGAGTTTTATTGTACTATGCACAAAGTTGATATTGGTTTAATATAAATTAAAACATTTTTTAAATGGATTTAAAATATTAGCGAAGCGTCCGTTCCATGCAGTCGCGCGCGCGGTACTCGCGGGTACAAATATATGGTGATTGTTCGGGTGATAAGGTTGAGGTTTGCGTGCCGGTGATAGAAATGAAACGACGTGTGTGTTGTATGCAACAATCTATTGGACACTGAGCATAGAGTATATTTTATACACTGGGGTATGAGCGATGCACTGTTCATATAATCAATCATAAAATATTGGTGCGTTGGTAGAACATTATAGATATTGGAGTAAGACTAAACATACCGCCCACCAAAAGGGTTTAAAGCCTTTTCTAAATAACAAAATTAGAAATAACATTACTGTGTAACAAGCAACACACGAAATCTTATACAAATAAAAACTTATACACTAAATTTATGAGATAAAAAAGTAAAGTTACACAGTTGAATAAGATAATTTGATATACACACTAACATATGATATTTTACTTATGGATAAACAAAAGATATAGAATAGAAATCTAAGTTGACAAACTAAAACAGAATCTGTGTAGGTACCTCACTAATGGGACTAACTGTTTTAACCTAATTAGTCTTTATTATTTATTGGTAATGCACATAAATTTGAAATTGACCGACGGGTTAATTTACCATTGTAGCGCACTGTATAAACTCGGGTTATGCCATCTCGGGATGTTTCTCCACAATCCTTGCTAATGCCCATTTACTCGGCGGCATATTTTCATTTTTAAGCAATACAATATCGCCAACTTCAAACTCGCTTGCTTTTTCAACCATTTCGGTCTTTGATTCAGTCTCGACAAATATTCAGTTTGCCAACGTCTCCAAAATCTAATATGCTATCTAATCTAATACGTCTCCTATATCTAAGTATGGGTTTAAATACTTTAATGTACTTGTACTTTTTACATTCCCCTTTTCCTTTATTCTTCCTATTTCATCTGAAAACTCTTCTTCTTGTACTTTTCTAACGCATATTTCTAAAGCGTTTTGTAATTCTTCTGTTGTTATGTCTTGGTTTAGCTTCTTAGCATCTTTTTTCATATTTAGAAATCTTTTACAATGTACTATAACTCTCAATAGTTCGGAAAGTGAATCATATTCTTCAAACTTTAAATATTTATTTTCTTCATCTGTTACATTTACATATGACTGTATATTTTTCTTCCTCTCTGAATTTGTGGTTATTGCTGTTGGTCTCGTAAATTCAATATCTTCATCTCTAAGCCAAGTAGGTCCATCCCACCACAACCGTTTCTGTAGTAGTTCTGATAAAAACCAACCTCTCGAAGCTATGTCTGCTGGGTTATCAGCAGATTGCACATGGAACCATTGAGTGCCGCTTATTTGCTCTACTATCTCCACCACACGGTTTGCTACAAATGGTTTCCACCTATTTGGTTCTCCGAAGATCCATGCTAGGGCTATAGTTGAATCAGTCCATGCGAAAACATTATGTGATGGAATTCTCATGGCTTGACTTACTTTGGTTAACAATTTTGCTAGCAGCGTTGCTCCACAAAGTTCGAGTCGTGGGAGTGAGATGGTTTTTACAGGTGCTACCTATGTTTGCGATGCGATAAGCTTTATTATTGTATCATGGCCGGTAGTTTGTACACGACAGTAAACTACAGATGCATATGCCTTCTCAGAGGCGTCACAAAATCCATGCAATGTTATTCGTTCTTTTTCAGTACTGATGCTATTCAGCCATCGTTTGATTCTTAATTCGTTTACATTCTCTAAATCTTTTCTTATGAACTCCCACTCTTCTTTAAAGTCATTCTTGATTTCTTGGTCCCATCCCACTCCTTCCAGCCACAATTTTTGTACCGAAATTTTTGCTTTTACTATGACTGGTGATATCCATCCTAATGGATCAAATAGTTTTTGTATATAAATATAATAATAATAAAATAAAATAATCGTTTATTTTTCTCTTAAAGGTACATGCATTAGTTTTAACAGTTTAGGTTACAAAATTTGAGCTTAAGTTAGACCTTTGAGAGAGCTGGAGTCTGTACTAGGCTCGAGACCTGTATGACAAATCTCCAGGCTTTCTCCAACTTGCATACAAACTAGTAACTGTTAAAAGTTGACAGTGTTACAAATACAATTAATAAGAAACTTGTTGTATATATATATATATATATATATATATATATATATATATATAATTATGGTGTGGTGAATAAAGTGTATGACTGTGATTTACGTTGTCTGGAGTGTATGTTTTATATTATATTATATATTTTATATTATTTATTTAATTGGGAGGATGAAATTTTCTGTATGATTGTAGTCGAGATCCAAAAGCCATTTAGTTACTATGTATTTACATTTTGTCTTTCGCATAGGATGTATGTTAAGTAATTTGTTAATCTTATTGTATAAAAAGCTACCAAGGAAGTAATAGGAACGCTGGGCTAAGGCTGTATTCACAAGTACTGGAGGGCATACAATGTGTTTTCTTCGCTGATTTATAAACTTTGTTGGGTCATAGGGGGTATTTGTATGAGTAGTCATGGTGAGTTTTAAAATAAATAATTTTCGTACAGTAAGAACGTTAGTGATGTGGTAAAGATTAGTGGTGGGGAACTGAAAGGGGAGTCGCCATCCAACTTTAAGTAGGGCTCTCTGAGCACGCTCTAACTTTAGAAAGTGAGTTTTGTAAGTCCCGCCCCAGGCCACAATACAGTACTGAATGATGGACTGACAGAGGGCTAGATACACAAGACGGGTAACTTTAGTGTCTGCGACGTGCCGAAGATTTCGGAATATAAATATTAACTTGCGTAACCGCGAAGCTAGGGTATCAATATGGGGATGAAAAGAAAGTAGGTCATCTAGCACTACACCTAGATACTTGATAGTGTTGGTTCTAGTCAGGTTTAGGCAGCTGCAAGATGTATTGGGAAGAACATTACAGGAGTGGGCCATTAAGGAGTATTGAAATGACAACTGCTTGCCAACACTAGACAGAGAAAAGGTTAGATATTTTGTTTTCTCCACATTGAGTGTTAAGAGGTTCTGTGCCAGCCAGTCAGTAACACAGTTGAGACCACGCTGTGAAAATTCAAATGTAGACTGCCAAGAACTGCCGTGGAAATATCAGGGCAGTATCATCTGCATATGTGTAGACATAGCCATTTTGAAGGTGAAGTTTACATAGGTCATTTATATAGATTAAAAATAATGTCGGGCCGATGATACTGCCCTGAGGTACGCCGTGGGAAATAGTAAGTTCATCACTGATCAGGTCATTAATTCTAACGCATTGTCGTCTGTTTGAGAGATAGCTCCTAAAGAGAGAAAGTTGTATGTCTCTAATACCAATACCTTCGAGCTTTGTTAAAAGGATGGGAACAGAAATCGTATCGAACGCCTTTGCCAGGTCTAAGAAGATGCCAATTACTTTTTGTTTTAGATCTAGTTTGGAAACAATATTATTGGTAAGGTCTAAAACCGCATTTTGTGTTGAAATTCCGGAGCGGAATCCATACTGAGATGAAGCTAGTATTTTATGTTTTTCTAAATAATTTATGAGTCTATTGTTCATAAGCCTCTCCAAAATTTTGGAGAGGGTTGGCAAAATAGATATCGGTCTAAAGTTGTTCGGTAGATCTCTGTCCCCATTGCCTTTATAGATAGGATGTACTAGGGCCAGCTTGAAGGCATCTGGAAAGATACCAGTGGAGATAGCTAGGTTACAAATATATGTAATGGGTGGGATAAGTATATGTGCAAACATTTTAAGATTTTTTCCAGATATATCATCATTTCCCGTAGCGCAGTCACTTCTAAGATTTTTTATTAGGTCTTCAATCTCGGATTGATCTGTTTCAAACATAACAAAGGTTTGTGGATACATTGGAACTACTGGCGGAGATTTAATATGTGTTTGTTTTAAAGTGATATCTTCTGCCAGGGTACGCCCGACGTTAATAAAATAATTATTTGTATTATTTATAGACAATTTGGGTTCAAATTTTGAAAGTAAATCACTTGCACTTGTTTTTTGTTTCGTTGTGGGTGTGATTGATTTGATAGCATCCCAGAGTTTTTTATTGTTGTTTTGTGAGTTGTTTATTTGAGCCTTGTCAAAGTTACGCTTTACAGTTTTAAGTAGTAAGGTACAGTAGTTTCTATATTTTCTAAAAGTTACTTGGAGAATTACATCATTGGGGGATTTTTTTAGCTTGAGGTGTAGATTGTCGCGGTTGCGTAGGCATCGTAAAAGGACCGGTGTCATCCATAATTTTCTTAAACGTTTTCGGTTTGGTACTACTTTTTGTCCTGTATTAGCAATTATTATTGTTTTAAGAGACTTAATAAAATAATTAGTTGCTTCATTTACATCACTCATAGAATACAATGGCCAAAGTCAATTAGATGGAGGTTGTCATTTATACCGTCATAATTAACTGATCTGATTGTTCTACTGTTGGATTTCGATCTGAAATGCAATTGATTCGAAATGTTGAGGAACATTAATACTGTGTCATGGTCAGTTAATGAAGTATCTGCCACAAAACAGGAAGCTTGACTTTTGGTTTTTAAAATTATATGATCAAGACAGGAGCGGTTTTGTCGTGTCGGGAGTACAAATGCAGGCAACATGCCATGGCACGCAAGCATAGTAAGATAGTCATGTGATTGGGATTCATTATTATTTACAGATATGTCTATATTTAAATCTCCCGTTAGGATAATGTTCTTAAAGGATGTAAGTGATGATAAGAGTTCATTTAATGAATCTAAAAATGGAGTAATGTTATGGTTGGCAGGCGGGCGATAAATAGCGACAACTATAGTATCGTTATCAATCGTCAAGGAGAGACAGTTTGCATCAACAATCTCAGGTTCTTTTACGATTGGTCGAAGTTGAGCGTCGTAGTATACTATTACACCCTCATTTTGCGTGCTATGTTGACTAGTAGCAACAGATGTGTAACCTTGCATTAAGGGTAGGGGAGGGGAGCTGAAAAGCCAACACTCAGTTAGGATAATAAGATCCCATGCCGTTCCACTTCTTTCAAGAAAGTGGTGAGTCCATTAAAGTTCTTATTTATGCTCCTGATATTTTGGCAAAGTAATTTTAGAGAATTTTTATGAGTCGCAGAAATTTGATGACAGTCGTCTATTAGACACGACGCAGAATCTGCCACTGACAGACCATCTAGGTCAGTTTGTATTATATTTAAATGATCGAATATTTAAAAATATGTTGTTTAGGAGTGTATATATAAAGTTGCCATTTCCTGGGTTATATGGTAGATTCCCCTGTGGTGCAGTAGATCTGTTTATTATATAGTGCGTGATTAGGATACTTTTATTTAATTGATAGTTATTGAAATAATTAAGAATGTTGTATGATAGACTTTTGGATTGTATAAAAGAGATATGTGTGTGTGAGTTATAACGTTTTTTAATATTAAATGAGTTTAAAAATATGGTAGTTTGTAAATGTGTACATATATATACATATGTGAACAATGTTTTATAAAATACAATAATAAAAACCATCAAATAATAAAATGGCAAACAGAAAATTAAACAAGTAAAATGGAATGTAACAGAATGACAGTCTAGTCAATTTGTTGCAGAGGTTAGTTTATAAATATCATTTTCCGAGTTGATACAAACCGGAGTAGCGTTGGCAAATTTTTTTATATAAACTTTTCCGTAGTTAGTCCAACAGCTATCGCAATGACCATCTTTTTGCAGCTTGCGACCCAAATAATATAGGTGCTTGGCGAGAGAGGTCAAAGATTCCGAAATATAAATGGGAACGGGTGGCCCCGGCAGCTGGATATGAGCAGTCGATAATTTTGAGTTTGGGTTCAACTTGTTGTAATTTTTTGAAGCTTTCAAAACATGTTCCTTGGTTGCAACCGAGTTAAATTCAACTATAATGGTGCTATTGGCATGTAATTGTTTTTTAGACTTCAATCGGTAGATATTTTTAATTTCCGACGTAGTAATACTTTGATAAATCGTTGTACCAATTTTTGTAATATTTTCGGTCAGCGTATCCTTGTTTTCGGGGTCCAATTTTGGTAAATTATTTATCTCAATCATAGTTGATCGAGTGTTTCTTTCAAGAAATTCAACCTTGGATTCCAACGCGCCAATTTGTTGCTTAAGGTTTGAATTTTCCCGCTCTGTATCTGACACACGATTCATTAGATCATCGTACTTACGAGAGAGGAAGTCGATAGATTGCTGAATTTGCTCATTTTGGTTTTTTATCTCCCCCATTTTGGCATTAATAGCTTCCATTTTCGAGTCCTGTTTGCGTTCGAATTCGGAAAAAAGTTCAGATAATTTGGTGATGATAGTAGGGTTTTCCTCCTCATATTGTTCATATTGGCCATCTTCTCGTCTACGGCGAGTTCGCCGGCCCAAGTTCACGTTGATATCTTTCTTTGGATCTAGATTTTGGGACTGTATATTAAGTGCAGGTTCCGATGTGGCGGTAGGTAAGTTGGATTTTTCGGACTTGGGACTTTTACGTCCTGACATTGTTTTTTATGTATGATATATTTAGTGTATTAAATATATACAATAAAATATGTATGTTGTATATTTATTTAACTTCTTCCAATTATCTTCAGTGATTAGGCAAGCGTATTGCAATGCGTCCGCGCAAGCCGTATGTCACGCCGGGTGGGCCCACCTATGGCCGGTGATTCTGAGCGAGCGATATCTCGGGCGTGCGCATTGGTAGGTAATTGAGGTGCACTAATTAGGACTATATTTGTTTATGTTTATTGTCTCACTCACGCAGTTACTGCAATCGCCACCTCCTTGCGTTGGCTAGTCTCCTGGTACTTGAGGTGAATTTACGCACTTGATTTTTTATTTAAATTAATTAAAATCACTGAGTTGACACGTCCGATACACACGGGATCCAAGAGGGGAGAGGAGAGGATATCTGACAAGATTGTTCTCTTGGTTATAGCCTTTGATGATATCGGTTCTAATTGCAATTGATAGTGAAATTCATCTCTTCCAATATTCCAAGACAGACCAAGAGCTTTGATAACACCATCTAACTTCAAATCTAAATTAGCCTTTGTGGTAACCTTGTTGATGTCTATAGATTTAAAAAAATCAGTGTCATTGGATGCCCATTTCTGAAGTTCAAACCCTCCTCGCTTCAGGATAGTTATTATTTGTTTGCTAAGGAGGATTGCTTGTTCTGTTGTATCGCAGCCGGAAATTAGGTCATCTAGATAACAGTCTTCACGAATTATTTTAGTAGCTTCAGGGTATAGATCTCCTTCGTCTTGTGCGAGTTTCATTAAAGTTTTTATGGCAAGGTATGGTGCTGATGCAGTACCAAATGTGACTGTTTTTAATCTGTAATCTTTGACTTCAGGAGTTTTGTAGTTTAGGTCGTTGTTATCTTTGACGCTACCACGCCAGAGTAGTCTGTGATAATCTGTGTCTTTCTTGTCTAAAAGTATCATCCTATACATTTTGATAATGTGGCTTGCGAAACATACTTTGTGCATGCGCACTCTCATTAGCACACTTCGCATGTCTTCTTGCAGTACAGGTCCTGTCATCAGTTCATCGTTTAATGATATACCGACTGCCTTTGCATGACGCATCGAATACTACTCTAATCTTTGTTGTTTCTTTGTCTCTTCGAATTACGGCATGATGTGGTAGGTAAACACACCGGTTGTTAATTTCGTTATTTGGTATTTCCTCCATATGACCCATTGCTAGATATTCTTCTAGTACCTTGTTGTACTCTTCTCTTAATTCAAGCGTTTTATTAAGTCGCCTTTCTTGCTGAAGCAAGCGGTTCATTGCGATTTCTCTGGTGTTACCGTAGGGTGACATGGGTTCATTGGTATTAAATGGGAGTTGTACAACATACTGCCCATTGCTGTTTCTTTTGTAAGTCTTTTCGTAGAAGGTTTCGCATTCTTTTTCTTCCCTTGTGTATTTCCTCTTTGGATCTGATTCTACTTCCGATAGCGTTTTTAGTAAGTTATCTTCTATGATTTGGTGATGCATAACAAGAATAGAATCAGATTGTTGTTGTTTGTCTTCTATCTTTCCGAACAAAATCCAGCCCAGGTTGGTTTTATGAGCACACGGTGACCCTGGTGGACCTTTGATTAGTTGAGTCTGAACAATTTGTACATACACGTCGACACCCAAAAGCAAGTCAATAGAGCCTGGCTGGCAATAGTTAGGATCAGCCAGGACTAGTCCTTCTAGGTGAGGCCAATGGTTTGTGTTGATTGTGCGGGATGGTATTTTAGTAGTCAGTGGTTTCGACATAACATATGTTCTAACTTGTAATTTTAAATCTTCACATCTCGATTCTACGCTGATCTGAACTACTTGTTTAATATCTTGTCTCGATGATCCCATACCGATAACTGTGCCCTTCACAGGATACCGCTTGGCTGTGAGTTGTTGTGCAGCTCGTTCGCTTATATAACTGGCTTGTGAGCCTTGATCGATTAAAGCTCTTAATTTGGTTGTGTAACCGTCTTCACTTCTTACTAATACAATCGCAGTTGCCAGTAATACTGTACTTTGATTTGTAGAAACATGTGACGTCACCATTGTTATATCATCAGCTTCTTTGTTCTTCTCCACGTTTGTATGCAGTGCTACTTGGGATAAATTTGCTGGCTGGTTTTCACCGCCGTGCATATTTATTGCTTGGCTTTCCTTGTTTTCGTGTAGAAGAGTGTGGTGCCGTCTTCTGCATAATCTACAGCTCGCTGTATTACGACAATACTTCATGGAGTGTCCGGGCACGAGGCAATTGAAACACAAATTGTTGTTTTTGACAAAGTCACTTCTCTGTATAGGTGATTGTTTTCCAAACTCTTTACAATGGCTAAGTGTGTGATTATCTTTGCACATTTGACATATTATTTTCTTATTCTCAGTGGTTGTCACGTGAAAAGACCTTTCGCGTACATGAGCAGAACTTGGTTTCTGCTTTGTGGATTCTGTGAGTTCCAACGTGCGAAAGCGGTTTTCCAAGAACTTGCGAAACATGTCAAGCGTGGGGAGGTCGTCTGTGTCCGTGCTACTGCTACTTACATATTCTTCCCAGTCCTTATGGGTTTCACTATCCAGCTTGTGCACTATAACGAATATTATCATAGGATCCCAGTTGTCGGTTTTCACATTCATATTATTAAGTTGGTGTAAACATTCAAATGTCGTATCTAACAAGTTTTTAATAAGGCTTGAATTATTCATAGTAAGCTTTTTCTGAGTAAAAAATCTCTTCATAATTACATCGATATTAATACGTTTATTGTTGTACCTACTTTGTAAAATCTTCCACGCTTGTTCGTAGTTTGAATCCGTCAATTGTATATGCCTTAATAATGACGCTGCTTCTCCGCTAAGACTTGTTTTTAAATAATGCAATTTTTGTACATTGTTTAAAGATACGTTTTTATGCACAAGTGTATCGAATAAATCATGAAATGATAACCACTCATCATATGATAAATAAATTAGGTATTTACTTAGTGCAATTTATAGTATTAAAATAAATTAGGTATTTAATTAGTGCAATGGGCCGGTTGGCGTGGTTGGTAATTGCTTGCCTTTCGTCGTTCATTATATATTTATGTATTATATGAAGTAAATATTTAGTATTGTACTAGCACTACCCCCGTCCGTGCGTGACTTTCAGGGTTGCCAACTGAAAACCAGCGCTAGGTGTAACCCACCTAGCTAGTGCTGAGGTGGTGACCCTTTCGGCAGAACATGCAAGAATCGTATTTGTGTGTGCATTGTCTTCAATTCTAGGTTATGTCTTGTAGAACTGTGTGTTGTATATTTGTACTCCTCATTTTCTTGTGTGTTGTGCTGAATTAAATGTTTTTCATTTCATTTCATTTTTCATTTCATTTCATATGTCCCGCTGTATGTCGGTATCTGTATTTTAGGTAAAACCACTCTTGTTTGTTGGAGATCATTATGTGTAGGCAAAGGTTCACTTTTGGTCACTGGCTGGGCAGATAACAAATCTCGTAACTCACTCGTCAAAGGCACTTGGTCACGTTTATCTCCCGACACTTTACGGATGATATCTTTATAAGCTTGTTTATATTCACTCCAGTAGTCTTCTACACATTTGAGCCGCGCCTCCAGGTAATTTCGGGTTAATCTAGCCTTCGGACACTTTTTTAAGTTGATATGAGTATTCTTCAAAGAATGTGCAAGATTTTCTATTATATTCAATGCTTCGTTCACTTCTGTAGCCATTGTAAATCACCAATAACTTCACTCGTAATAAGCGTAACGAAATGGATATGTTTTAAAATATTATAGTTAAAAATCTTCTAAAACTGAACACTTGGGTCGTCGTCGTATCGCAATCTCTATTGTTCTCGGGCGGCCGGCTACGCAGGTAACTGTCGCTGCTATCCGGCTCGAAGGACCATATGTTCGGGTGATAAGGTTGAGGTTTGCGTGCCGGTGATAGAAATGAAACGACGCGTGTGTTGTATGCAACAATCTATTGGACACTGAGCATAGAGTATATTTTATACACTGGGGTATGAACGACGCACTGTTCATATAATCAAACATAAAATATTGGTGCGTTGGTAGAACATTATAGATATTGGAGTAAGACTAAACAGTGATGTTGTTACGCAAACGAAACAATTTATTTTTCGACACAAAAATTATGATAAATATTTTTATTTATTATAATTATTCATTTTATAACAATCTTAGATAAAATACTCAGCATCTTTAGAGTTTGTTCAAAAGAATGGTAATGGTGGTATTAAAATTACTTAGTTTCTTCAGATTCCTACTTGCTCTAAAGTGAAGAGAACTATAGACGAAAGCCGTTCCTTTTGAAATAAATGCAATTGAATGGAGCCCAAATAAAACGACCAGGGTATGATCGGTTCACTTCAGCAATGGCGATTTTTCTGTTTCAAAAAAGGGATACAGGAAGCTAAAACAAACGCTACGATACGTACGGTACGATTATGCGTTTGATACATTATAAACAGGCAATTCTATTTTATTTATATATATACAGGGTAACTTGTAAAACACCAACAACCTCGCAGGGCTAGATAGCTAAAACCATAAGCAATAACATTTATTTTACAAATTTTGATAATTTGTATTTTTATCTATATCTATATATTTTTTTTGTAAAAAGTCAATATTAATTTAATTTCACACTTGAATGTTTATAACTCTACGTGTATCGCAAAGATAACGTAACCAGGCGGGTTACGTGATCTTTGCGATGCCCGTAGAGTTATTTGTTGCTTACGGTGTTAACTTTCTAGTCCTGCGAGGTTGTTGGTGTTTTACAAGTAACCCTGTATATATACTAGATCACCTATAATTTCAAGTCGAGTCCTCCACGCGTTTTCAAGATCAAGGGTATTGATAGACAGAGGGACGGACGGATAACAAAGTGATACTATAAGGGTTCCGTTTTTTCCTTTGAAGGTACGGAATCCTAAAAGGTCACTGCCTACTACTACAACGTATGTAGCACGTTACCGTATACGTAACACTACTAGTGTAAATTAATAAATTGTAAATAATAATTATAATAAATAATTGACCACAAATTTGTTTTATTTACCTTATTATCATAGCAAACAAACCCATTACTTGCCAAATACCTAAGAAAAGCTCTTGCCGTATATTTGTATATTTTATAATAATTATATATTATTTGGGTGTCCGAGCTACGCTTGACCCACTTGTGAGATTACCCCTTGGATTTTTTACATGTGGTAACACTAAAACCGTACCTATGCCTACCCCCTCCGAGCGCATCGCCTCCCTTCCCAAGCGCGCGCGCCGCTCTTGCGCCGGGCGATGTCATCGCTTCCTCAGTACGTTTTGGATTTTTGATGAGAACACTAGTACTAGAAACAGTGTAGTAGCAAAAGATTACTTCTGTTTCTTATGAACAATAAAGGTAAGTACCTACTTAGCAATTTAACACAGGTAAGCCCTGTGTTAGTTACTTAAGTGATTGCCCGCTCTCAAGACGGCAAACTCACTATATTGCAAGGTATTTCTTATTGGGAAATCCCCAATAAACCTTGCATGCAGCCGACGTCGGCTGTTCGCACAGCCGACATGTCGTCTGCACTTAGCGGCCGACTTCGCTTGTTGCAGCCGGTGTTGGCTGCCATAGCCGACGTCGGCTACCATAAATATATTCTAATAAAATAATCCATATCGTCTGCTATAGCCGATATCAGTATTTATTTTATTTTGCTTAAGCTGCGTCTTTATACCAGCAGTAAAATCGTGTTGCGCACACACCAACACGTTGGAATTAACCTAAACGATAATTCCACATGGCATTACCTCAAACCACCATGGTTCAGTTGGCTGAATAGGTTCCGCCTCCCAATGAAGAAAGACTCTTCAATAGTATTATTAAAATAATGAACGAGTTACTTTCGTATGATTGGAAGGAATGGGTAGTGAATGGGGTCCCATATGAAGACCTTTTCGGACAACAATATCATCTGATGTAGAATAGACTAGAGCAGACTGTGATTTGCTATTCCCACGACCTTGTTGGCAACAGCACATAGTGCGGAGTCAAACCTCAGCGAACGCCGCTATAAACTGATTAAGAGAATTTTATTAAGCTGGCCACTAGGTCTAGCGCTCATTTACACCCTACAATGGCTAAGATTCACCCAGTTCACGCCTACAACAAATTTGGTGGAGCCGTGAATATGATCAAAGATCAACACATATCACGCCATAAAGCCTCCAGAAAGAAGTTTAGAATTTGGGGTTAACTGAAGAATCGTCTTCCTCCAGAAGACGCCTCAAAAAGGAGCCACAGCCCATGTCGTCCTACTGTTTCTAAGGTGTCGGAAACATATTATGATCATTCATAAATTGATGAGGTCATGGACCATCAAAACCAAATGATAAATAAACTCTGCCAACTAATGCAAATAACATATAAAACTATTGTCCTGGCGCTAAACCGGAAAAATCCTGAATCGCCTGCCCACTCACAAGAAACTAATTTTATAGCATCGTTTGCAAGCGATATTGATGTGAGAGAGGATAACGTCTGCTGGTTAGCACCGCCTATTGCCATAGAATCAGATAACAGGGCAGTCTCTGAGCCTCTCGAAGAAGAGTTTGTGGATTTCACCTCTCTGTAGGATTCCATCTTTTTACCAAGGAAACTGAGGCAAAAATAATAAAAGCTAATGAAAACCTTATTAAGCAAGGAAAAGATTGTCAAAGATTTACTTATTATGGATTATAAGATATGCAGAAGTACAAAAGAAGTTTCCAGCCACACCGGTATGTACATCACCAAAAGTAAATAGTAACTTTACAACGGTTACCATCTTGGAAAGAAATTATGCATGTCTCGGGGTTGTCACATATAGGCTTCTGCAGAGACAGATGTTTTCACGAAGATTTACGAAGTAGCAACTACACAATTAAAAACACACATAAGTAAAAACTTCTTGTCTAGGGAGTCAGAATTCCGTAAAACCTCGGATACTCTGCTGCAATACACATGTGGAAAACGAGCAGAAGTAATTCAGCAGAGACGATATATATAAGCCTGCTAATAAAATCTTAAATGAATTACTTCACACTATACCCCCATCCGAAAAGCACTTGTTTGCCTAACCTCAAATAGCGGAATTTGTAAAGGAACAAGGTGGCACCTCAAAGCTTTTTCGTGGGTAATTTTGTAAGGTCACTTCTACTACTACATCAACAAGTTGAGTCACGACGAGACGCCCGCCCGTTACAACGCCAACAGAAACCCGAGATAGACCGCATGCGAGTACCTAATAGGTTTAAGAACGCAACCTACAAAAACCTGAAAGGTCATGATTTCCTACAAGGCGCGGCGCCTTTAAACAAAAATGGCGAGAAAAACTAAATTTCAAGCGGGACAGGTAAATGAAAAATGAAAGAAACCATTTTGAAAATAGTGGCGCCAAAGAATGTACTTAAAAACTATATCGGGGTGTCGAATACCCTTTACATCCCGTCCGCAACTATATAGATTTAACAAAAAGCTGTATTCAGGCCTCGAAACTACATTTTTCTACAAAATGTCATATGAAATCGATAAAATTATTGATTCAGGTGCAGTACGCAAGTGTTGTAGTAAATCTGGTTTCATATCCTGGTATAGTTTAAGACAGAAATGTCATGGCTCTTATCGTTCCATTTTTGACTTAAGAAATCTAAATTATTATTTGTACCCACCGAAGTTTCGTCTACTGAACCATTTTAAAATACCGCTCTGTTTAAATGTAACAGATTTCATGACGAAATTTGATCCGTCGCTAGCATATTTTCATATTCCTATCTTAGAAGCCCATTGTAGGTTTTTAGCATTTGTTTATAAAAACACCATTTATGAAATGACATGCTTACCTTTTGAGTTAGCTACTGCCCCATGTATTTTTGCCGAATATATCTAACTGGTTAGCAAATAATTTCAGGAAAGAAGGCATTTGCATAATCTTGTATCTCGACGACTTTTTGATAATGCAAAAAATCCTCGAACTCTAGAAAAACCAAACTCAACAAGTACGGAAGACTCTTGTAAACCTGGGTTGGTGCGTCAATAGGAAAAAGTCAATTCTAAAACCAACAAGAAAGATAGAATACTTAGGAATTGTGTGGAACACGATATAAAATCTCAAAAGCCTTCCTGGTCACAAACTTTCCAGAATTGTCATAGTAATAAAGATCATTAAATTAAAAAAGAACTGGTGGACCTGGCATTCAGCCAAAGTAAATCTAGGCTACATAAACTTTGCTGCATTAATTGTACCTCTGTAAACACTTCACAGCAGAGAAATCCAGACAGAAGGCAATTGACTTCTAGAGGACCCGAACAATCAGATATTACCACTATCAATGAGCGTAAATCAAGAACTCCACTGGTGGCTTGGTCACATTCATCTGCCATCTCCTATTCATTGCAAAGACCCAACAATCTTTAGAACAACGGACGCATCAGACCTAAGGTGGAGAGCTACAGTAAACGATACATAACTAGTCGGTATTTGGACCTCCAAGCAACTGACATGGCACAGCAACCAAAAAGAACTCTGGACACTGAGAAAGGTCCTCTAGGCACAAGCTTCTACTCACGTCGGTCAGACTATATTGGCACAAACAGACAAGAAATCTGTTGCAGCGTACATTTCAAGGGAAGGAGGAACCAAGTCATGAAAACTACTGCAATTGACAAAGGAAATTTTCGAAATAACTCAAGAGATACCAAATTCACCTCATATCTCGATATCTCCCGGAAAGATCTAATCAATCTAATGGCCGACGCCTCTCGAGGACCCGTCAAATAACAGAATGGACCCTATCCAAACAAATAGTATTCAAGAAATTCGGCACTCCATCAATATATCTCTTTGCAAGCTCTCGATCGGCGGTGGTAGATTGTTACGTGAGTGAGGTTGTTCGATACCATGCATGCATTTTTGTAAATGCCTTCAGCAAACCTTGGCACTACAACCTCGGTTGGGTATTCCCCCATCTTCTCTCATACCCCGTATTCTACGACACTTAGACAAGAGTTCGGGTATATTGGTGATACCGAAATGGAAGAAAACGTTCTGGACGGCAGTACTAAAACAGAGAGCTTTGAAGCCCTCTGTTTCAGTTGATCAGAATATGGAATCTACGCAAACACCTCAGAGACCTACAGACGAGGAAACCCTCTCCAGCAGTCGAGAAGTTATGTTTGCAGGTCTGGAAGGTTCAGACTGCTTCAGGCCCATTTGATAGATTCATGGGTAGAAAATAACAAAACCCTAATACAGTCTTCCTGGCGCAAATCCATCCTAAAAACTTATAAGTCTGCATGGGAGAGATGGCGTGCATGGCCAAAAGGAAAATGCCCAACGGATGACTCAAGTCCTGATGATGTAGCAAAATTCATTTGCTATTTGTATCAGGATGCCAAGCTTTAACTAAACTTCCCCCCAGAAAACCAACAAACCAACTACTTGGGACGTAAGGGTTCTTATTGAAAATCTTCAACATTATTCAATTAATATTGAAAGCTTATTTCAAATATCTCGACATGTTGCAGTACTTCTACTATGGTGTTCCGGTACAAGAGAACATGATTTAACCCTCTTGGACATAGGTCCAGAATTTTATGAATATCACGAGGATCATGCCATATTAAGGCATAGATTTGGTTCCAAAACTGATTCTAAAACTTACCGCCAAGCTGGATGGAAATTATTGAAAAATGCTCCCTCTAAACTCAACCCTGTTTACTGAATAAGTAGAAAAACTCATAGAGATCTTGCAAAGTCGAAGAAATGCAAATAAAACATCGATTAGTAGTCTGTTTATCACAAGTAGGGGAAGAGCCAACGCGGCATTTTGGACTGTTATAGCAGATTGGATAAAGACCTTATTATCAGAGGTTAATGTTAGAGATTCACCTGGGAGTTTTCGAGCTGCAGTAAACTCAGACCTGTGGATAAATAATAATATAAACGCAGATGAAATACTTCTAAGAGGCAATGAGAAGCAAAGACACATTTCTTAAGCACTATTTTAAGTATGTGCCACATAAAACAACAAATTGCATTATTAGCGTCTAATGCAAATTTAACCAGATTATTATCAACAGTATAAAAATTTATATTCCATAAGGATCTCGAGTTATCTTAAAACTGATTTAATGATTTAATTATTATAAGAGTTTATTTATGTTTTGTTTTCTGAAGAAAATATGTGTAAGATTTTGAGTTGTGATTTTTGTTGAAAACTATGAACAAATACAAAGGTGCACATTTTAAAATATATATTTTATACAATATGTTACCAATTACAGCTCTAATCAGAGACAATCACAGTACGTCAACTAGCGCCGGCAGAGAATAAACATATCTCACAAGTGGGTCAAGCGTAGCTCGGACACCCAAATAACACCGTTTTCCCCCCGAAGGGTAGAAAACGGATATGTGGGTTCCAGCGTAGCTTGACCCACTAATACTTTTAAGGCCTTGCCGGCTGTGAGAAAGTACTGAGGAAGCGATGACATCGCCCGGCGCAAGAGCGGCGCGCGCGCATGGGAAGGGAGGCGATGCGCGCGGAGGGGGTAGGCATAGGTAGGGTTTTAGTGTTACCACATGTAAAAAATCCAAGGGGTAATCTCACAAGTGGGTCAAGCTACGCTGGAACCCAAATATCCGTTTTCTACCCTTCGGGGGGAAAACGGTGTTGTTTTAAAAACATCAATGTCACGGTGAATTATTTTCGAACATCCCTCATTGAATGACATGAAACTTGACGTCATAATGTCTACTTTTAAAAGGTGAACCTGAACGGTAATATTTTTGGCCAATCAGAGACGGTATTCCGTTGTGTCAGTTTGATTGGGATATTGGGTCAAGATTTGAGCGTAGTTTCCTTGAAGTAAATAGCTTGGCAAAATAGAGTAGAAATTAATAGGGGCGCCACTGTGCTTTTATATGGCAACCCGCTTGAACTCGTATAGCGCGCGTTAAGGGTGCTCACCCTATAGATCTATATTAATAATTTCGTCAAGGGGTACGGTAGAGTCGATAGAAAACCTTATATGAATAAGAAAACATAAAAAAATATTGATTTTGAGTCGACAACATATATCCGCAAAATTCGAATTATAGAGAATTCCGTTAAATTCCGATGGCACTGAAAAACAAACCATTGTCGCCATCTTAGATACGCCTCGCTAATCAACACATTGCGTGCGTCGCGCCAAAAAAGTATCCATCACAAAGAACTGTGACTCATGTGACTATGTAAAACGAAACGTCTTCCCGCCGCAAACATTAAAGGCCGATCCACACTCGCACGAAAACCACGGCGTGAATAACAGCGCGAAGCGCGGCGCGAATCGCGGTTAATATTGTCAACAATCTACACTCGCAGGTTCGCGCCGGGCTTCACAGTATAGTTCGCGCTCTTGACGAGTGTGCACGTCAAATTAGATTTTATTTATTTGTAAGTAGTAGGCATGGACAGTGAAACCACTGCAGGTGCTTTAGTATTTTGTGCTCTAGCAATTTATAGTTACGCCTTAAAGAAAACACAATTCAAAAGCAGCACAGAAAACGGAGATGGTGAATTATCACCATTCACCGAAACTAAGCTACCCCCGAATGTGGAGTCTTGTCGTGTTCACGCGCGCTTGGCGCCTGCGAACCCTTTGTCGCGGGACAAAAAACCGACAATTTTCGGGGAACGAGCCGCGAAGCCGCGAAGAATATGCGAATAGGATCCACACTCATGCTTCGCGGATGCTTCGCGCCTTCGCGCGCGGACCGCGCGTGAGTGCGGATGCGGCTTTAGTGAATCATAAAGGCCGATCCACACTCGCACGAAAACCACGGCGTGAATAGCAGCGCGAAGCGCGGCGCGAATCGCGGTTGACATTGCCAACAATCTACACTCGCAGGTTCGCGCCGGGCTTCACAGTATAGTTCGCGCTCTTGACGAGTATGCACGTCAAATTTTGAAGTTTATTTATTAGTAGGTATGGACAGTGAAACCACTGCAGGTGCTTTAGTGTTTTGTGGTCTAGCAATTTATAGTTACGCCTTAAAGAAAACACAAACAATTCAAAAGCAGCACAGAAAACGGCGATGGTGGATTACCGCCATTCACCGACACTAAGCTACCCGCGAATGTGGAGTCTTGTCGTGTTCACGCGCGCTTCGCGCCTGCGAACCCTTTGTCGCGGGACAAAAAACCGACAATTTTCGGGGAACGAGCCGCGAAGCCGAGAAGAATATGCGAATAGGATCCACACTCATGCTTCGCGGATGCTTCGCGCCTTCGCTCGCGGACCGCGCGTGAGTGCGGATGCGGCTTAAAAAAGTTAATACTCATCGTCAGTCGTTGACAATTCGCGAAAATATTATTTTTGATGACACTTTTTTATGATATACTCTTTTGCTATGTGTTTTTTCTATAAACCTGAGATTGGCCGATTACGATAACAATCATAGAAAAAAGAATACTAACCATAACCATAAAAGTTGAAGTTTTAGTTCCGCATAGTGATTTATTCGTTTGGATTACACACATCATGCCGAAAATCGTAAGTATTTCATAAACTGTTCCGTTGGTCGTGTCTCTGTCTTCGTTTATTATTATTTGTTTGATGATACCTATGTCATTTTGTTAACAGCCGGATCTCCTTGCATTTGGTAAACATTGTCACAATTGTGGTAAGTGGATGCAGCGAAGGGCTCTTCGTAAAGATGGTGAGTAGTATTTCAGTAGGTATGTACAGGTTGTGTTTTTAAGTGAATTTTGTTCTGTTTTCTTCTTGATTTGTGGATTGTAAGACTTTCTGCATTATTAAATAAAATAAGTGTACTTATTTACTTCCAGTGACATGCAATTTTTGTAATAGCAAAATATTTGTAAGAAACTGCAAGCAAATGCAAATGTGCAGTCGATGTTTGGAATGCGACAACATTATACTCGGTAAGTGGCTCAATATTTTTTCTCTATAACCCGACAAATAATAATAAATGACCACATGCATAGCCTGTGTTGAGTTGTCATAAACACATACAGAAACAGACACGATTTTTGCACCGATTTTCTTGATAATGGAATGGACCCCTTCATGCGCAAGTTCAACTTGAACTTGGCTGGTTCTTATTATACAATTAGACATTATTAATTGCAGATAATTTCAATTATTGCGAGTGTTGTGGCCTAGAAACAATTAGGCAGTTAAGAATAACCAAGGCTCGGACACTTTCAAACCTTTTTCCCAAAAATCAAACTCCTCCTGCTCCATCTAAAAATTTATTTGATGAATTTCAGGTAAGTTAATGGTGTAGGTCACTGAGTAAAGTAAAATGAAAAATAATGCTTATTACCAGATAGAGGTGGGAGGATATACCTACACTTACATACATTCACAATACTTATTATTATTTGAATATTTGTCTAATATATTTTCTCTTTCAAGGTCGATAACGAAGAGTTGACGCTAATCGAAGATTCACTGATGACTGATGATGTTTCTTCGGACAACGAGAAAAAACAGCTGCTATCAGTCAGCAGTGATTTTATTGCTTTAGAAGAAGACGAGAAAGAAAACATATCAAATTGCGGGCCGACCCCCGAAGAAACGTAAATATTCAAGCAGGTTTAGTACAGAACATCAGCCCCCCAGGACTAACTATGTATATTTAGCACTTTCAAATAACACCATTCAAGTATCAGTACATTCAGTTGGTTCTATGATTTATGAATGTGTTCAATGTCAAGCACTTCATTTTTTAGGTGAAAAAATTAAAAAAAATCATTTTAAAAATTGTTGTCATAATGGGAAGGTATACATAGACCCAGACAGAGTATTAAAGCCAATTCCAGATATATTATTAGATTTATACGAAGGCAATACGTCTGATTCTAATCATTTTAAGGCTAATATACGACAATATAATTCAACATTTGCAATGGCATCCATAAATTCAAACTTGAACACACTCCCTCCAGGATTTTTCACTTATAGGGTACAAGGGCAAATTTATATAAAAACTGGATCTTTGGTTCCGTTGCAAGGTCATAAACCACAATACAACCAATTGTATATTATTGAAGATGAAGCAGCATTAAATGAACGATTATCTGATTCTAGAAATAACATATGTAGAAACAATATAATGAGGTCCTTACAAACAATGCTTAATGAATCCAATCCTTTTGTCAAAATATACAAAAACGTGGCTGCAATTTTAGCTGAAGAGGAATTAAAAGCAGCCTCAGAAAATCGACCCAAATATTCGGTATCAATGCAGTTTTATAAACATAAATCTCTTGATTTGCGTCGGTATAACACACCATCAAATAATGAGGTAGCGGCCATTTTTGTAGGAGAAAACGGCGAACCTCCATTAAATATAGACTTTTCTGTACAAGAATATTCTCAACATTTAACTACACTCAAATCAACCAGTCCCAATATTGACCCTTTAGCCTTTCCTCTACTTTTTCCTAATGGAGAACTCGGATGGCATGAAAATCTTCAACACAGAGAAGGGAGTCGAACTACTCGAAGCCGTCTTACAATGTTACAATTTTATCAGTATAGACTTGCTGTTCGTGAAAATTTTAGCCCATTATTTTATGCCGAAAAACTTTTTCATGAATATTGTGTCTTGGCCTATGTTAGGATTGAATCTCAAAGATTATTGTTTCTTCGAATGATGAAAAATGAAAAACAGCTCAGAGCTGACAATTATAACAATTTAATGGATATCCTGCACAATAATGATAGAGAAATGGGTCAAGGCATTGGTAAAATGATAATATTGCCATCAACTTATGTGGGAAGTCCTCGGCACATGATGCAAAATTATCAGGATTCCATGGCAATTGTATGCAAGTATGGTAAACCAGACTTATTTATAACATTTACGTGCAATCCGAATTGGCAGGAAATTTTAGATAATTTACAAGGCACTAAAAAAGAACATAGACCCGAATTAATTGCCAGAATTTTTAAACTTAAATTGGAGGAACTCTTAGATGATATTACAAACATATTTTTGGAATACCGAGTGCGTGGTTTTACACCATTGAATTTCAGAAACGTGGACTTCCACATGCGCATATGCTTATTATTCTAAGAAATGAAGATAAACCAAGGTCATCAGTAGATTATGATAAATTTGTGTGTGCAGAAATACCTGACAAAGATAAAGACCAGGAACTTTTTCAGACTGTGTCAAAAAACATGATCCATGGGCCATGTGGCCCTGGATATATGAATTCACCTTGCATGAAAAATGATGGAACTGCCTCTAAATGTTCTAAAAACTACCCAAAGACATTTTGCCAAGAAACTAGAGATGGTACCCAAAATGGTGGTTATGCTATAATAAGAAGAAGGGACGACGGAAGAACAATAAAAAAGAAGGATTTTGAGTGTGATAACAGATGGGTGGTGCCCTACAATCCCTATCTATGTAAAAAATTTAATGCTCACATAAATGTTGAAATTTGTTCAAGTGTCAAAAGTGTGAAATATATAAATAAATATATTTATAAAGGTCATGACCGAGCGAAGATACAAATCACAGTAGCGCCACAAGAGTCCAGTGATCAATCGACATTAAGCAATGAACACCAAGATGAAATTAAGGCTTATATTGATACCAGGTATGTCTCAGCCCCTGAAGCAGTGTGGCGAATATTTGAATTTTCAATGCACAAAATGAGTCACACAATTATACAGTTAGGTGTTCATTTGGAAAACCAACAAACTGTCGTAATTACGAATCAGAATGTTCATGAAGCAGCAGCTAGATCAGCTGAAAAATCAACATTATTAGCATTTTCTGAACTAAACAGAACAGAAGAAAGTGCTCGACAATATCTTTACACTGAAATTCCGACACATTTCAGATTTATCCATGGACAGTGGCGTCCACGAATATCTCAGTCAGCGGCTAATAAAGTAATTGCAAGAATGTATAATTATTCCTTTTCTGATCAGGAACGATATTATCTCCGGCTATTACTTCTTCACGTCAAAGGGCCGACTTGCTTCAGAGATGTTAGAACTTATGAAAATATTATTTACAAATCATTCCGAGAAGCTGCTCAAGCAAGGGGGCTCCTTTTTGACGATCAAGAATGGGAAAGATGTTTGGATGAAGCAATTGGTTTCAAACTTCCTCGGCAATTACGACAGCTGTTTGCGTTAATTTGCGTATTTTGTGAAGTAACTGATCCTAATGCTCTTTGGGAAAAGTTTGCATCACATTTTATCGAAGGCTTTACAAGATCACGCCCTGAAGTATTATCCAAACAGTTGGCTTTAGAAGCAATTGATGAAACATTAAAACTCCACGGAAAGAGATTAACAGATTTCGGACTTCCGGAGCCAGATATTGATGAAAATAATATTTTCTTATCTGATCCCGTTTATGACTGTGACCTTGAAAAAGCAAATGGCTATGAAAAATACCAAAAATTGAACACCGAACAAAAATATGTGGTCGATACAATATTAAACGCTGTAAATAATCCCACAGAGAAAAAGCTGTTTTACCTTGATGGCCCAGGAGGAACTGGTAAAACTTTTGTATTTACAACTATTTTACATATTTTAAGATCTGAAAACAAATATGCCTAACCATAGCGTTTTCTGGTATTGCAGCGACACTGTTAGATGGTGGTAGAACAGCTCACTCGCGATTTAAAATTCCAATTAATTCAGATATAGATTCTACGTCTCATATGTCGTTAGGGTCACCAGCTGCTAGCTTATTGAAGGAAACTCATTTAATCATTTGGGATGAAGCACCCATGACTAAATGTCATGATATTGTTGTAGTTGATCGACTCTTTCAAGATATAATGAAAAATAAATGACCTTTTGGAGGCAAAACTTTGTTATTCGCAGGAGATTTTCGTCAGATTTTACCAGTTGTAGTTAATGGATCACGAAATGATATTATAAAAGCTTCAATTAAGCACTTTTCAATGTGGCCAAACTTTACTCAACTCCAATTGGCTCATAATATGAGAGCTCACGATGATTTAGAGTTTGCTCGATGGGTATTAAAGGTAGGCGATGGATCAGCTAATGAAGATAATAATGACAACATTGAACTGCCTCAGCGATGCATTGTAGATAATTCAATTGTAGACCATATTTTTGGTGTTTTCCTTAACACAAATGATTATAAAAGTTATTCAATGAAATCTATCCTTACTCCCAAAAACGATGATTGTTTTCAATTGAACGACCAAGTTGTCGAAAAAATTCCCGGCCTGCTTAAAATTTATGAAAGTTCTGACGCTTTTGTTGAGGATGATCATAATGATGTTTTAAACTATCCTGTAGAATTTCTAAATTCTATAACGCCTGCAGGATTACCACCACACATTCTAAAATTAAAAGTTGGTTGTATAGTAATGCTTTTGAGAAATTTGAACCCGGCTGTTGGGTTATGCAACGGCACCCGTCTTATTGTTAGAGCGTTAGCTTCACGTGTCATTGATGCCGAAATTATTTGTGGTAGCCATGTGGGAACCCGAGTTTTTATTCCTCGAATTCGGCTCCAGCCATCTAACAGTCAACTGCCTTTTAAATTTAGTCGGCTTCAGTTTCCCATTCGCATAGCATTCGCTATGACAATAAACAAAAGCCAAGGACAAACTTTCGACAAAATCGGTATATTTTTACCTAATCCTGTGTTCACCCATGGACAGCTCTATGTTGCCTTCTCTCGAGTACGAAGATTCGATGATGTAAAAATTCAAATTATCAAGACCACTGAACAAGGCTTGAAAGGTGATAAATATATATCGAAAAATGTTATATATAAAGAAACTAGCATTTGCCCGCGACTTCGTTCGCGTGGAATAGTGACTTCCGGAAGATTTTTGGTTTTACCCACATAGTTCCCGATCTTCCGAACTCTTCAAAAATCAGCATAATGAGCTCTGCGTTTGGATTGAAGATATGTATACTCACTTAGGGCATTAGAGCCGTTATTTCCGATCGAAAAAGGCGAAAATGTTAGAATAGAATAGAATAGAATAATTTTATTTTGCTTATAAAACATGGTACATAATAAAAGGTGTTAATGTAACATATGATGTTCCACATGTTTGGTCACAAGTTATGACATGCAAAATCTTAAAAACTAAAAAATCTTAAATGTAAGTTAAAATGTCCTTATTTATATACACGATTAATACAATAAATAACAATTTAAATAATGTCGGATACAGATATTATTTATTATATTTTATATTGAAAAAATTCATTTAAGCTATAAAAACTTTTATCACAGAGCCACTGTGTAAATTGTACTTTAAATTTATTTAATGCTAGATCTCTGAACGAATAAGGAATATTATTATATATTTTAATGCACATGATGAAACTATTATTATTCGTAGCTGTTAGATTAGTTCGTGGACGAAACAGTTTATTCCTATTTATCGTTCTAGGATTATAATAGTGGGTAGCTTGCGTAAAAATATGTGTATGTTTTTTTACAAATAGACATGACTCCAGGATATACAAACCTGGAACAGTTAACAATGTATGTTTCCTAAAAATAGGACGACACGAATCTGTTGGTTTTAAATTAAAGATAGTTCTCAAACACTTTTTTTGCAAGATGAACACCCTATCTATATCTACAGATCGACCCCACATAACTATACCATATCTTAAGATTGAACAGACATAGCCATGGTATGCTGTGATAGCTGCCTGTTGTGATACGTTTTGTTTTATTTGCCTTAAAGGGTAAATAAATTTATTTATTCTACCACACAAATTGTTTATATGTTCTTTCCAGTTACAATAGCTATCTACTGTAATACCTAGAAACTTAAAGGTATCGGTCTCCTGTATACTTGATCCTTTGTATGAAACTTTTATCATTATGGGGTTCGCTTTATAGGTTCGAAATTGTATGAATGTTGTTTTTGATAAGTTAACCATTAAATTATTTGTTTCCATCCAATTAATAGTCTTATAAAGCGCTTCATTTACATCATTTTCATAGTTATTTTTATTGGTACCCTTTATTACAATTGTAGTGTCGTCGGCAAATAAAATGCATTCTTGGCCAATAGTAGGTGGAAGATCATTTATGTATAGCACGAATAAAAGTGGGCCCAATATGCTTCCCTGCGGGACGCCATGCTCATTTTCCAAGTATAAAGATTTATGTGATTGGAATGTCCTTACTTTTTCATTATATTGTGATATTTCAACACATTGCATTCGTCTATCGAGATAGGATTTTATCCAGTCGTATGCCGCTCCTCTTATTCCGTACCTATATAGTTTAGCCAGTAGGCGTTCATGGAGGACGAAGTCAAACGCCTTACTCATGTCCATAAATAGACCTGTTACGGGAACTTTTTTGTCAATACACTCAGTTACGGATTTGATTAATTTAAATACTGCTGAAGTTGTATTATACTCTTTCCTGAATCCGTTTTGTTCGTCTCGAATTATGTTGTTTTTATTTATAAAACTGGATAATCTAGAGTGCATTACTTTCTCATAAATTTTTGAAAAAATAGAGATAAGTGTAATTGGTCTATAGTTGTTCATTTGCGATCTATCTCCTTTTTTAAACAGTGGTTTGTCTATAGATCGTTTTAGGATATCGGGAAATATGCCTTGATCTAGAGATAAATTAATGCAATATGACAAGGGAAAAGCTAAATATTGATGACTAGATTTTATAATGTCTGTTCTTATTTCATCTATCCCAACACTATTAGAGTTCTTGAGAGACATTATAATTTTGATCAGTTCATTTTCACTAACTGGATATAAAAACATAGATTTTTCATTAATTTCTCTCGATATGTTATTTGAATTTGCATTTATATTAGATTTTTTAACAATATTTGTATAAAACTCATTGAAATGATTAGCAATTGTATCTGGATTTGTGAATTCATTATTATTTACCGAGATGTTATTAACTGATTTATACGTATGGTCAGAAATAGTGTGTTTCTTTATTACGTTCCATGCCGCTTTGCATTTGTTTTTGGCTTTTGAAATGTATGTTGTATTGTTATTCTTTCTTGAAGTTGTAATGCAGCGTCTTAATAGTTTCGAGTATTTTTGATATCGGTTTAAATTCGACGGATTAAATCCTTTGGTATATCTTGTATATAGTTCTCTTTTTGTAGCACAGCTATTCTTTATACCCTTTGTAAACCATTTACATTTCCGGATGTCTTGATTAGATATTTTTACACGAATGTAAGGAAAACAAAGTTTGTAAAATAATTGATACAAATCATGGAAACTTTCAAATGCTTTGCATGCTGAACTTTCATTGAAAATCTCCTGAAAAGTAAGAGCTGAAAGACAATCCAAAAACTTTTTACGATTTTCATCACTATAATCTCGCTTAAATTCAAACCACCATTTGTGCGATGGATCACGTCGTTTTTGAACTTTCCAGGTAAATGTTTGTGCTGTATGGTCGGAAAGACCTAGTTCAAGTACGTTAGATGCACCCTTGTCAATATTCGTAATAATATGGTCAATACAGGTTTTCGAATTTTTTGTTTTGCGGGTCGGTATCGTTAAGACTTGCGTCATGTTAAAGTTTTCTAGGAGCGCTAAATAGTCAATTTTAACTTTAGAATATTTTAGAATATCTATGTTTACATCTCCACATATTATAATTTTTTTGCGTTTATAGCGGCATACATATGTTAATAGGCTTTCTAGTTTAAAAAGGAAATCATTCACATTAGATGATGGTGTTCTATACAGACATATCAAAATTACTCCACATCCCAAAAGCTCCAATGCACAACACTCAAATACACAAGCTACATTATTGTTCTGTATTTCTTTAATAACTTTAAAATCAATATCATTTCTTAACATAATAGCTACGCCGCCTCTTTTAGACTTTGCGCGTGAGTATTGAGCGGCTAAAGTAAATCCCTTAATGCGGAAATTATTCTCAGTACCTTCCAAGAGAAAGGTTTCACTTAAACATATCGCATCAATGTAAGATTTGCTATCTTGGAGGTTCTGTATTGCACAGTAGATAAGATCCTTTTTATTAAGGGCTCCGGCTATATTCTGATGCATTATTGTTAACGAATTATCAAAATTTGTGTTCAATGAAATATTTACACTAATGTCGAAAAAAGTCCTTTTCTGACCTTTTTCGTAAGTTCATTATATCAAAATAATATGGAATAGTGCCCGGTTTTATAATCTTTTTTTGGTCACATTTGATGTCAGCTTTTAAATGATTAATATTATTAGAATTGTCATAATTTGTTATTTGGAATCGATCTATGTATTTTTTTAAATAATTAAATATATTTACCATGCCATTTCTATTAACTTGGCCTGTACGTTTAGAAAACATGTTATATGTATAATCAAGGTGTTCGTTATTATCAAACAAATAAGCATATTTAGACGACTGGTTACTTAAAGACAAAAGACGATTGAATACTTCTATTCTTGAATTAAATAGAATGGCATTGTCTCGTAACTTGAAAATAGGTGAGCAAAGTATTACATTTGTGTGCATTACATTTCCAAGCTTACACTTAATATGATTGACCAAGCCATCATATCGAGTGGAAGTTGAGAAGTCTTTTTCGCCTAATAAAACAATACAGAAGTCATTAAGATTGTAGTTAACAATTTTCTTATCTAAAGTTGTAAAAAAGTCCCTTATTCCAGCATTTGAAAAATTAAAAAGACAATAGTATCTAAAATTATATATTTTATAAAAATAATCCTCTTCTGAATACTCTATCCCCTCGATATCCATGTCTTGGATAGAACTGGATGCTTTCATCCTCGAGGTTAATTACCAAACGTTCTATATCGTCATATAGAGTTATTTCTCTCACACAGTACTCTCTTTCTATCTTTATGATGTGCTGGCACGAATTCTTCCAGTCGTCCTCGGTTATGGCCATGAATGCACGCTCAGGTGCTTCCTATAAAGATTAACATTGCATTATACGTGTACCTGTAATTTACTGTTTCAAGTATCAATTAATCTAGTCACGCTATACCTGAGTCCTACGGTACAAACGTAAACATAACCTATGAGCTCGAGGTTAATTGTTCAGCATACCACTTATTCCGTTTGAAAGCAATTCAAAACAGCTTTATTTTCATCAATTAACACTAGTTTAAACTAATAACAGCGAAACAAAATTTAGCATACCTGTCATGTCGGAAGTTCTTTGGTAAACATTGTGTAGATCTGAAAGAATACTTTTTGCCTCATATTCCATTAGACATCGCCTGTACACTTTGTAAATAACCTCCCTGCCAGAACTCCGAATGGTTTTATTCATGATTTTGCACTTTTAGACTATTTTTATTAATATTTAATGCTCTAAATAAAAAATGCAAGAATTTGTCAGTTTTGTTTACATGAATGTCATTATTTTGACAGTGTTCCCAGCAGACAAAAAAAATTAGTTCCGTTTCAAGACTTTATTGTCAAGCTATAATGCTTCCATGTTTATTTACGTTCACTGTTTGGAAATGAAAGCAACTGAATGGAGCCCAAATAAAACGACAAGGGTAGGTATGCTCGGTTCATTGCAGCATTGACGATTTTTCTATTTCAAAAAAGGGATACAGGAAGCTAAAACAAACGCTATTCCCATGTGTACGGTACGATTATTTGTTTAATGCATTATAAACAGGCAATTCCATTTTATTTATATATATACAGGGTAACTTGTATAACACCAACAACCTCGCAGTACTAGATAGCTAAAACCATAAGCAATAACATTTATTTCACAAATATTGATAATTTGTGTGTTTTATATATATATATATATATATATATATATATATATATATATATATATATATATATATATATATATATATATATATATATAGTAAAAGTCAATATTAATTTAATTTCACACTTGAATGTTTATAACTCTACGCGTATCGCAAAGATAACGTATTCAGGCGGCTAACGTAATCTTTGCGATGCGCGAAGAGTTAGTTGTTGCTTATGGTGTTAACTTCCTAGTCCTGGGAGGTTGTTGGTGTTTTACAAGTAACACTGTTACTGATACTATAAGGGTTCCGTTTATTCCTTTGAAGGTACCGACTATTACATCGTATGTAGCACGTTACCGTATACGTAACACTACCAGTGTTACGTATACGGAAATTCTAAATAATAATTATAATAAATAATAGACCACAAATTCGTTTTATTTACCTTATTATCTCAACAAGTGGGTCTGAAAATGAACATGGATAAGACGAAAATCATGTCAAACGTCCATGTTGCACCCACTCAATTGAAAGTTGGTGACTCTGCACTCGAAGTTGTAGAGAACTATATTTACCTAGGACAGACCATCCAACTAGGTAGGTCCAACTTCGAGAAGGAGGTCAATCGTAGAATCCAACTCGGCTGGGCAGCGTTCGGGAAGCTACGTAACATCTTCTCGTCCAAAATACCGCAGTGTCTCAAGTCGAAAGTCTTCGACCAGTGTGTGTTGCCAGTGATGACATACGGAACAGAGACGTGGTCGCTCACTATGGGCCTTATAAGAAGGCTCAAGGTCACCCAAAGCGCAATGGAGAGGGCTATGCTCGGAGTTTCCCTGCGGGATCGCATCAGAAATGTCGAAATCCGCAGGCGAACCAAAGTCACTGACATAGCCCGAAGAATTGCCAAGCTGAAGTGGCAGTGGGCAGGGCACATAGCTCGTAGAGCCGACGGCCGTTGGGGCAGAAAGGTTCTCGAGTGGCGACCACGAACCGGAAGACGCAGCGTGGGCAGGCTCCCTACAAGATGGACCGATGATCTTGTGCGGGTCGCTGGAAACTGCTGGATGCGAGTAGCACAAGACCGGCAATTGTGGAGATCTTTGGGGGAGGCCTTTGTCCAGCAGTGGACGTCTTTCGGCTGATATGATGATGATGATGATGATGATTATCATAGCAAACAAACCCATTACTCGCCAAATACCTAAGAAAAGCTCTTGACGTAAAGTTCAAGAAACTGTATATTTTATCATAATTATATATTATTTTAATTACATCAATGTCACGGTGAATTATTTTCGTTGCACTTTATTGCATAAAACATCCCTCGGCGAATGAAATGAACATGGCAATTTAGACCCAAACTTCACGTCATAATGTCTACTTTTAAAAGGTGAACCTGAGCGGTAATATTTTTGCCCAATCAGAGACGGTATTCCGTTGTGTCAGTTTCATTGGGATATTGGGTCAAGATTTGAGCTTAGTTTCCTTGAAGTAATGCTTCCATGTTTATTTGAGTTCACTGTTAGCAAATGTTTTACAGTTTGAAATTTTGTGGCTTTCTCCACAGAATGAACACATTAAGATTACATCGGCTTTATTGTCGGTACTAACAACATGGTGTGTTTTTGGTTTATAAATTACACAAACATTAGGTTTAGGTCGCTTAGTGTCTAAAATCGCGAGTGCATGAAATCGGACTTCCAATAAATCTCCAAATTCCGAAAGCACGGGCAGTTCTACCTTGGAACTAATTTTGGTTTCCCATTGTTTTCGCGATTCGAAATCAAGCTTGAAACTAATGATATAAATAATTATGATATCCCACGTGCTAACATCAATTCCGAGAATTTTTCGACCATTTAGACACTCCATTGTTGTGTCCAGTAAACCCTTAAGGCTACTTGAGCATTCTATTACATTAGCCTGATTCAACAAGCGCTTCACAGAAATCGTTTATTGTTATATATACTGTACTGTACTGTACAGCAAAGACCAAAATTCTTTATAGTAAGGTGCAAGGGACCGTGTGAGGCGGTATTTCACAAGAAATGTGTTACAAAAAAATCTTTTAAAAATGAGAAATGTGAAGATTGCATCCCCTCACTTTCGCATAGTTCACCTTGTCTTGGGGAGCCCAATATAGCAGTGACCTTGGCTGAATTAAATAAGAAAATGGAGGTAGTGTACAACATGGAAAAAAACTGAGTGAGCTCGCTGAGCTGGTCGATTTCGTATCAGAAAAGTATGATAAAACGTGCGACTGGCAAAAATCGGCGGATAACAAAATCAAAGCTCTTGAGAATAAAAACACGTATCTAGAAAAGTGCAACAGGTCACTGGAGGAGCGCCTAAATGATCTGGAGGAAAAAGAGAAGGAGAAGAAGGTGGAATTAGTAGGACTGGAGAAGTTGGAAAATGAATCTGTGGACGTTGTAGTTACCGTGGTAGCCCAAAATCTTGAGTTAGACTCTGGTCAGATTGAGCATGCAGTGAGGGTAGGACGTGAAAAACCTGACTCTGCTAAACCTCTGCCTGTGGTAATAACGTTGCGAACAAAGGAAGCCCGTAATAAGTGGATTGAAACTCGAAAAAATCGCCTAACGGTCAAATCTATAGTACAAAAAACGACAGCCGTGTTTACATTAATGAGAACCTAACTAGATATAAAAGGAACCTTCTTTGGGCTGCTAAAACCCAGTTGAAAAGTACCTACAAGTATATCTGGGTACAGGATGGAAAGATATTAATATGAAAAAACGATGAACAAACAAAAATAACAATAATTAGGAGCGACCGCTACATTGAGCGATATTTAAAAAAGGAGTAATAGACGTTTAGTAAAGAACGCAGCCCTAGTGCGGTGTACACACTGCGTGATCACTAGAACAACATAATAGTGGATCGAGTCCAACCGATTGTTACACTGGACTGTCATTTTAAAAGATTTCAAAATATAAACCATTGGGCACAAAGTATATCAAACAGCAAGAAATTATTAAATACAATGCATTTAAATATTCGTTCTCTAAGAAAAAAATTTAGTGAACTCTTAATATTAATGAAGAATAGCTGTCACCACATTGATGTCCTGGTATTATCTGAGGTCAATATTAAGGAAGAGTATCATATAACATAGAAGGATATCATACTTTCTCAAATACAAGGCAAAATAAAAGAGGTGGAGGATTATTAATCTACGTTAAGAAAAATACAGTTTCATTACCAAAAAAACTCAAGACGAACTCAGTTGAAGCATTACATGGTAAACTGACAATAAATCGCTCGATTATGAATATTATCGCAGTGTACAGGCCACCCAACACTAAGAAACTAATGTTTATTTCTGAAATCCAACATATACTCCAGAATATTTCAAGAAATGAGGAAATCGTCTTACTAGGAGATATAAATATCAACATATCAGGAGGGAATAATAGTCATGATACTACAAAATATAAGGACTGCATGTGTGAACTAAGCCTACAATGCGTCATACCGGCAACTGAGATAACGCGCGAGGCTATAGTTGCAGGTGTGAAATAATTATCGTGCATAGATCATGTGTGGGTACGTACGAAACATTTGCGATATAGTGAATCGTGTGTTGTTGAGTGCTATATGTCGGATCACCATTTCATTGGAGTTACGATACCTGTGACACAAGTGGAGTGCAACAGTGAGGACCTGAACCCTCAGTATGTGATTAATACAAAGCTTGTAACCAAAAAGATTTGCGAATATGAGTGGAGTCAACTGTTATCTATTGACTGTTCAGTAACTTTATAAATAATAAAATACAATATGTGTTTAGAGAATTTTATAGACAAAGTAAGACATTAGTATCAAACAAAAAAAACGCGTATCACAACCATGGATAGATAAATCACTGAATGATATGTTAATGCGTAGGGATCAGTTATATAGGGAATGGAAGGAAAGAAGTAATTGTAACATAAAGAGATTGGATTACTCGAGTTTTAGAAATAAAGTAAATAAGTTAATTTTTAGAGCCTAATATAAATTTAGGCGAGAAGAAATTAATAAATGTAAGGGGGATCCAAGAAAAATATGGGAAAAAATAAATAGTTGGGTTGGTAGGAAAAAATCAAACATGGATAGCATAGTAAAAAAATGTTTCGGGAGTACAGGTTCAATGTATAGCATATGCAGTAGATTTGCAGATACATTTACTGAAGAGATTATAAATATTAAGCACGTTTGCAGTATGAAATTTTTAGATAGAAAGATTTTAGATAGAAGAAAAATATGTAAAAAGATTAATGTAACTTTCCGTTTTAAGCCGTATCAAGTTATAATGTGTGTAAAATTATAGATATGTTGAGCAGTGAAAAGGCGCCGGGGATTGGTGGTATCCGAATTCTTGATTTAAAAACAATTAAAAAACAAATATCACCGGTTTTGGCACACTTCATCAATATGTGTTTGTTACGGGGAGAATAACCCAATCTCCTTAAGTAAGTAAAGCTTTCTTAAGGAGATTGGGATAAAAGATATAAAGACCCTATAAGACCCATCTTTAAGAAAGGTCTGCACACTGATTATACCAACTACAGACCGATAGCCATCTTGTCAGCTATAAATAAAATAATAGAAAAAATTGTAATTGTGCAGGTTACCGAGTTTCTGGAGCAGAATAATATACTTTGTAACGCTCAACATGGATTTAGGCGCGGTCTTAGTACGGCAACTGCATTATCGCAGTTTGCTGAGGATCTAAATACCAGCCTCGATCAGGGTCACCAGGTCTTAGCGCTATTTATTGATTACTAGCTGTGCCCCGCGGTTTCACCCGCGTTAAACTTTATAAATGATCACAGCTCCTCCCCCGTAGGTGATAGCGTGATAATATGTAGCCTATATGTTGACCCGACCTCTCAGTAATATTCATGCAAAATTTGAAGTAAATCCATGCAGTACTTTTTGAGTTTAGCCCGGACATACATACAGACAAACAGACAAAAATTCTAAAAACTATATTTTTGGCTTCGCTATCGATTGTAGATCACGCCCCAAGTATCGTTTAAAAAAAATATTCAATGTACAGTTTTGACCTTCCTACGATTTTATTATATGTATAGATAAAAAGGCATTGGATACCCTGGACCACGAGCTGCTACTCCAGGCTATGCATGAGTGTGGAATCCGAGGTCCCATACACAAGTGGTTCCGGAGCTACCTAACTGTTAGAACGCTACAAACCTCGATTTCAGGAGTAGTAGGACGAGAGGCAGATGTAGGCCTGGGCGTGCCAACTGGCTCAGTCTTCGGGCCGGTTGGTTACACCATGCACGTCAATAGCATGAGCAAAGTAGTGGGAAAGTGCAGAGTATACATGTATGCAGACGATACTTGTCAAGTATATTCATCCAGAAATACACAGGAGGCCAGAGCTGCCCTGCAGGATGACTTTGACAATATTACCAAGTGGGCACATGACAATGGCATTATTCTCAATCTGGACAAAATAAAAGTTAAGCATATATATTCGCCGCACAATCAAGTCGCTAAAAATATTAAAAGATCAGACATTAGCATTGTAGGACATACATACGAATGCTTGCACGCAGCTAAGGTCAACTGTACCTGTCAAAACTTGGATTATGTGAATAAGTTCAGGTGCCTCGGGCTATGGGTGGATAATAACATGAACTGGAGATCACAGGTATCTGGTTAATTCAAAAACAAAACTTCAGTATAAAGAAAATTATGAGAACCTTCTAGTCGAGTGTAAAGTATTACCTGTTCATGAGAAGGTCAAATACTTAGTGATACTGGAGCAGTTCTATTGTAACCAATATAAGGTACGGGCAAATAACAATTATAACACCAGGCGTGTACGAGAACAAAAATTTATTCGACCCTCAGTCAAAAACTATTACGGCGAAAGAACCAACAAGTATTTGACCCCAACTATACATAATCAATTTTCTTGGCTTAGAAAAGAACATGGTACGATAAGTAAAGCATCCCTAAAACATAAAGTTAGACAAATACTCCTAACTGAATTTTGTGAATAATTATGTTTTGTAGGTGGTTTGACAAAATAACTACAGTTACAAATATTAATCAAAATTATATGTTAATATCTAGTTTGTACTTAGTTTAAGGAATTTAAAACAAGCGCTAATCCCGCCGACAAAAACCAAAAAAATATGTTATTCCAATAAAAACTCTATTTATTTATTATATTTTTTTTAGTTATCTGATGAAACCGCAATGTGTCTCACAAGTACTTCACCCGACAATAAACCCTTCAAATAATGCATCTTTTGGACGTCTTCTAAATTTTCATTCTTATGAATCAAAGAGGTAAACAAATCTTTAAAATTCGTCCACTCCGCATAATTACCAGAAAATTTGGGAATATTTATCTTTGGTAACCACAACCAAATACTGTGTATTTGACATAACGTGGTCATTTGTCTTTGGCTGTTGTTCAGAATTGGAATTAGTCAATTTACTTAAAACTTCTTTCAACTGAGTTTTATGGAAAATGTAAACTTCTTCAGTGCGGTCATAAACATCATCTACAAAATACTTATGGGAATCTCGCTGTGCATCTGTAGCATTCTGTATAATGTTATTGTGAGTTGACGAGAAATCCTTCCGCAAAGTTTCAAATAGTTCTAATCTGGTCTCAACGTATATTTTAGTAATTCTTTCTTTAGGCGCTTTCTTAAAGTTGATCTGAGCCTTTTCCATAAGAAGCCTTTTATTATTTTGCAATGCATACATAGCTTCCATATTTATAGTTATTTATGACAACAAAAACAAAGTACTAATTATAATTGAAATAATTATTGCACCAAGAATTTTATGGTATACCAAGAAAAGTAATAATTTATACCAAATACAAAACTTCTATCGAAATCTACCAAAGACAAATGTTAACTTCGTCCACAAATATACTTCAACATTACCATTAACTTCAATGTAATTATTATAATTATTTTAAGAACACAGTAACTAAAGTAAACTAAAGTATAATTTTATGGAATTAACTATAATTATTGGAATAAATTAACTATAGTTCAATTATTACTCTGAAGTAATTTTTCTATCTTCAGAAACTTGAAAATAAATCTAATCACGATTTTTATTTCAACAAACCTCACTTCACTAGCACTGATTACGTTCTCACTCCGCTGAAGACCGCACCGCCCACCACTGGGCTGACTCCGCCGCAGCGTTGACGAACTAAATAGTTCCGCCCTGCGCCACCTCCACGTTGCTGGTGATGATGATGTCCATTCCACTCTGCACCACGCTGTGCTGATGATGCTGGAACCTGGCACCCCACTGCTGCAGCACTAGTCACTCACTTCACTGTGCACACCAGATTAGGTGTGCGGCACTTCAGGGCGATCCACCCTGGTTTCCACGCCAAGACGCACAAAAACACTTCACTTTCACTTATCCGACTCGATAAGGATCATGTACGAACTTTGACTTCTATTTGCCAACGCTAAGGAATCTGTATAATAGTTCGGTTCGTTCCCGACTTCACGTGCCATTCAATAGATGGCGCTATTGTGAGTTCACGGGAAGATCAATAGATGGCGCTATTGCGAGTTCCTGTGCGAACCTTCGGACGTAGGTTAAAGGGAGTGAGCAAGGGTTTATCCCTAATGCTTTGCTCATATATACTGGAGCTAACAAAAATGCCGATTACCATTCAGAGATGAACAAAAGCAATTTTACAAAATGGGTTGAAGAAAAGCTGATTTCCAACTTGCTCTCAGCATCAATTGTAGTTATGGATAATGCGCCATACCATTCGGTAATATTAAACAAAGCGCCCACCTCTGCTACCAAAATAGCCGAAATAAAGGAATAGTTAATTGAAAATGAAATACCATTTGAGGATACTTTAAAAAAGCCACAGCTGTTAATGCTAGTAAAACGTTACAAGCCAGAGCCGAAGTTCGAAATCGATGAACTTTTAGGGTGCATGCACACTGTGCTAAGACTTCCACCACTGACAGACTTCCCACTGTGACCGACATCCAATCGAGCTGATCTGGGGAATAGCGAAGCACTAAATTGCAGCCCAAAATTTAGGATCGATTGATATAAAGGTATAGGATGGCTTATCAAAGTTTTCAATCATTTGTTTTAATATTGAGATGAGAGAAAGCACAGTGGCGCCCCTATTAATTTCTACTCTATTTTGCCAAGCTATTTAGGTCGGTTTAGTATAATGTTAACATGACGCTTTGGGCACAAATTATCAAAACGGCACTTGGTATGTAGTATTTGTTACCCAGGAATGCTAACAGGGAGTATAATTTATTTACATAGTACCACCACCTGTATTATGTAAATAAATTATACTCCCTGCGATATTTTCAAAAAAGACACCACTGTGCCGGTGCTGTTTTGTCAGTCACACTAGTTCGTATATTTAGTTGAAAACACAGTTTTCAACAATTTATTGGTTATTCCTTACATTTAATTAGTTGTTATTTTATAAATTTAAACACTATTAAACCCTATAAACACAAAAAAGTATTTAAAATTCAATTAAAATCGTCAGCTGTTATTTGACAGGTGTCTACTGCCGTTGTTGCCAAACCAAAAAAAAAAGTTAAAAAGTGTTAAGATGTACACCTAGACTAATACTTATTATAACCTTCTAATAAGTATAACATAAATATAATAACAAGGTGGGTGTTTGAAGTGCCTTATGATGGAAATAATTGTGACACGCATGGCATGCCCAGCGCCTTGTGCTAGTATGTAGTCGGATATGTGCAATAAAAGTACTCCGAAAACTGAAACCTTTCAGACACATACTACACATTAGGTCGTTGACCACTATGTACGCGAAGGTGTTTCTTTAAATTGCTCTTTGAACTATAACCTTCCTGGCACACGTCACATTTGTAGGGTCGGTCACCAGTGTGTACGCGAAGGTGTTCATTAAAATTGCTCTTTGTAATATAACATTTCTGTCATACATCACACTTATAGGGTCGTTCACCAGTGTGTATGCGAAGATGTTTATTTAAAATGTATTTTTGATTGAAACATTTCTGGCACACATCACATTTATAGGGTCGTTCACCAGTATGTATGCGAAGATGTTTAATTAAATTGGATTTTTGACTGAAACACTTCTGGCACACATCACATTTAAAGGGTCGTTGACCACTATGTACGCGAAGGTGTTTCTTTAAATTGCTCTTTGAACTATAACCTTCCTGGCACACGTCACATTTGTAGGGTCGGTCACCAGTGTGTATGCGAAGATGTTTATTTAAAATGTATTTCTGACTGAAACACTTCTGGCACACATCACATTTAAAAGGTCGTTCACCAGTGTGTACGTGAAGGTGTTCATTTAAATTGCTCTTTGAACTAAAACCTTTCCGGCACACGTCACATTTGTAGGGTCGGTCACCAGTGTGTATGCGAAGATGTTTATTTAAAATGTATTTTTGACTGAAACACGTCTGGCATACATCACATTTAAAGGGTCGTTGACCAGTGTGTACGCGAAGGTGTTCCTTTAAATTGCTCTTTGTACTATAATCTTTCTGGCACACGTCACATTTGTAGGGTCGGTCACCAGTGTGTACGCGAAGGTGTTCATTAAAATTGCTCTTTGTAATATAACATTTCTGGCATACATCACACTTATAGGGTCGTTCACCAGTGTGTATGCGAAGATGTTTATTTAAAATGTATTTTTGATTGAAACATTTCTGGCACACATCACATTTATAGGGTCGTTCACCAGTGTGTATGCGAAGATGTTTATTTAAAATGTATTTCTGACTGAAACACTTCTGGCATACATCACATTTAAAGGGTCGTTGACCAGTGTGTACGCGAAGGTGTTCCTTAAAATTGCTCTTTGAACTATAATCTTTCTGGCACACGTCACATTTGTAGGGCCGTTCACCAGTGTGTACGCGAAGGTGTTTATTTAAATTGCTCTTTGAACTATAACCTTTCTGGCACACGTCACATTTGTAGGGTCGGTCACCAGTGTGTAAGCGAAGGTGCATATTTAAATTGTCTTTTTGACTGAAACACTTCTGGCACAAGTCACATTTGTAGGGCCGTACACCAGTATGAAAGAAAAGGTGTCTATCTAAATTATACTTAAGATGAAAAGATTTGTGGCACAAGACACATTTATAGGGCCGATCACCAGTATGTACGCGAAGGTGTCTCACTAAAGTATGCTTTGCACTATAACACTTCTGGCACAAGTCACATTGATAGTATTGGCTCGAGGACATCTTGGTGTCATAAGTCACGGTTTGTCTATTGTTGTCCTCCTGCGCCCCTGAAAATGATTACAGAATTCATTTAATATCATTTGTTATCAGAATTCCATTTTAGGTTTTTAGCTACTGACTGGGCTGTACCTGTACCGGTAACATAAAAGTAAGCGGCCTTAGTAAAAAAAAATCTAATATTTATAAAACAATACATTTCCAATATTTCGTTGGACTAGTTTTTAATAAAATTTAGGATAGCGATAGCTTTACTCAAAGTGTTTAATTAATAAATAAATACCTGAGCGAAGCCGGGACTGGCCGCTAGTTTTGAATAAAGAGCTCATGAAATTTTGTGTTGATTTTACAACTACCCACAATAATAATAATAATAATGTTTATTTATTTCTCCTCACAAAAAACAGACCTTACATCATAATTACAGTGTTACTTATATCTATATTAATACAGTTACGTGGATAGTCTAGTCTATAATATGTGAGAAGCTGGTGTCTGAGGTAGGTATGAGAATGCCTGTATTTCAAATCACCAGGTCCCCACCCAGGGAAGGAGCAAGACTAGGTACTTGTATTTGAGTTTTAATGATACAATAGCACTTTTCGATATAAGGAGCGATTATACATAATAATATTGCAGTTGGAGAAACATGGCTAGGTACTTAAATTATATTTTTTAAACTAAGCATAAAAACTAAAACAAACGCCTCAGAATGTGTTTTTATGTATGTGAGGGTGTGTTGTGAATTGTGATGTGTTGTGTCATGAGTTTCGTGTTTCTGTGAGTGCTTGTCTGTGTGTGTGGGTGTAACGTGTGTTTGTTTGCGTGTAGTTTGCCTGTGATTTTTTGTTAATATGACTTACGGTTTAAAGAACTTTATTCCTTATTAAGACGATCGTCACTTATATGAGAACAACTATATTAATTACAGTGCGGGTAGATGAAAAAATAATTAAAAAAACTAGATGTTGTCAACAAAATCAGAAGTGAGTTTACCGTGTTCACTGCATTCCTAAGATAAGGCGGTGGTCCAAATTAAAAGTTGTGGTCGTTTTATTCGAAGTAAAAAAGTTCGTCGTTATAACTTTTAATGAATAATTCTTTTTTTGTTGCTTTTAATGAGTTGAGTGTATTTTTACCGTAGTTTGTATTTACTCTATACAATACCAGGTGACAACGATTTTTAAGGTAGATACCTAGTCAGTATTTATTGATGAAGTAAGTTTTCAGTTTGGTTGTAATCTAACTTTTGTAACCACTCCATAGCCAAATATTTACATTTGGTTTTTGGTACTGAATATATGGACAGAATCCGGTTTAATTTATTATATAAGTTAGAACCCTGGTAACAGAAAAAATTATGTGCAAACCTAGTATTGAATGCAGTGGTTGAGCAAACTCTATCCTTACGTCGCTGATTTTTAAATTTATCAGGTTCATATTTTAACAAGGAATGTTGTTTAGTTACAGTGTAAAGGATGAAAAGCTGTCGGACCGTCAATACTTCCCATTTTTTATAAAGATCACAAGTTGGGTGGTAGAATGGCAAGGATAAACTGACCTTAAGAAGGACTCTTTGCGCTCTCTCAAGTTTTAGAAAATGTGTTTTACACGCTCCGCCCCAGGAGGTAATGCAGTAACTGAGTTGTGACTGACAGAGAGCAAAATATACTGTTTTGATCGCGTTTTTTTGTGCAACATATCTTAGAGCTTTAAATATTACGATTAGCTTACGTACTCTCGCAGCAAGATGGTCTATGTGATGATGAAAATTTAGTTTGCTATCTATGATCACACCCAGATACTTTGTTAATGATACGTTTGTAAGATTGGGACATGTACAGTGTTGATCATTCAGATTTGAGCACGAGTGAGAAATAATACGAAATGAAGAATTAGGCTTATCGTTAGTTTTCATAGAGAACGTTATGTAATTTGTTTTTGCAACATTTAGCGTTAGGATGTTCTTATACAACCACCCAGTTACAGAGTCCATTCCTCTCTGTGCACTTGAAAAAACCTCATCCCAGGAGTTACCACTAAAAAGCAAGGCTGTGTCATCTGCAAAGGTTATGATCTTTGCATTAGGAATTTGCATCTGACAAAGCTCATTTATGTACACAAGGAAGAGTGTCGGACCCAGGATACTTCCTTGGGGAACACCAAAAGTCACTGGGATTTCTTCGCTTATGACATTGCCTATTTGAACACACTGTGTTCGGCCAGTCAGATAATTCTGTAAAAGTTTCAACTGAAGGTCCCTAACACCAAGAAATTCCAGCTTCTTAATTAAAATTGGGACAGAAACTGTGTCAAATGCCTTTGCTAAATCTAAAAATATTCCTATTGTCTTCTTTTTACTATCAAAGTTACTAACTATGTAATTTGTAAGTTCAAACACCGCATCTGATGTGGATCTGTTCAATCTAAATCCAAATTGTGCCTGCGACAAAAGATTTTTACTTTCTAAATAATTTACGAGTCTGTTATTAATAATACGTTCCAAAATTTTTGAAAGAGTAGGGAGAATAGAAATTGGTCTATAATTACTGACACAGCTTCTGTCTCCATTTTTATGGATGGGATGAATTCTCGACCTCTTGTAGATGGTAGGAAATACTCCAGTGGATAGTGACAAGTTACAGATGTACGATATCGGAGACGTGTGGACATCCTTGTTTGCCTTTAAAATTTCGCCAGATATCATATCTAAGCCAACTGAGCAGTTACTTTTTAAACCTGCTATTAGCATTCTAACCTCATCATCATCAGTAGGTAAAAGAGTAAAAGAATGACAGCATGAATCTGACCTATGTAGGCCAATGTAGGTTCGATAGCGGGTGTTATAATGAGTGGACTGTATATTGAGATGTATGTATTAATAACCACACTACAGATTAACGTTATCGTAACGGTACAAGAATATAAATTTTAATATAAATGAATGCGCGAGCGCGGTGCGTCGGAGCTATCAGCTGACTGCCGAGCGCGGCCGAACGGGCACTCGGCTGGAATCGGTGGCCGCGCCCCCTGGCGACGAAACGTTGCGGTACGCGGCCGGTTGATGTACTCAACATACTCCCCCGGTTGAAGTATCTTCAACAGCAGTGACAGGAAGAGGGCATATTGTGTTAAATGCCCGTCGAATAATACCCTTGCGCGTCTGGATATCGGCGACTCTAGCAATGCCATCCTTCCCAGAATGCAGACGAAGAATGCGTCCTAGAGGCCATTGTAAAGGTGGTGACGCCTGGTCTTTGATGACGACGAGAGTTCCTTCTTTGAGTTCACCTGATGAACGATGCCATTTAGTTTTCTCCTGAAGCCATAGGATGTACTCTTGAGAAAATCGTTGCCAGAAGTGCTGTTTAAGGTATTCGATGCGTCGAAAACGTTGCAGGCTGGTCACGTTACTATCCATGATTTGAGGGTGCGGTAACATCACGAGAGACCGTCCAATAAGAAAGTGAGACGGAGTTAAAGGAATAAGATCAGAAGGATCATCTGAAAGTGGGGTAAGTGGTCTGGAATTTAAAATAGCTTCTACTTGTATCAAACACGTAGCCATTTCCTCAAAGGTTAAATGTGTAAGGCCTAAAGTGCGCCTTAAATGGTGTTTAGTGGACTTAACGGCCGATTCCCATAAGCCTCCAAAGTGCGGTGTGTAAGCCGGTATAAAAGAAAAATTAATACCTGGATCAACGCCACTGAGATCTAAATCTTGTGAAAGAAGTCGAGCTAATTCGTTAAAAGCTCCAACAAACGTTGTTCCATTGTCTGAGAATATGTTTCGTGGTTTGCCCCTCCGAGCAATAAAACGGCTGAGTGCGGCTAAAAAAGCTTCTTTCGTCAAATCAGAAACAAGCTCCAGATGCACAGCTCTTGTAGCTAGACACACAAAGACACAAATAAAACATTTAATTAGTCTACATCCCCTACCTTTCCGGTCTGCTATCATGATTGGGCCGGCATAGTCAACACCTGTATCAAGAAATGGAAATTCAAGATGTAGACGCTGCTTTGGTAGGTTGCCCATGATTGGTTGGACTGTGTTTGCTTTGATACGACAACATTTTACACACTGACGCGAGACCTTCCTAGCTAAGTTTCTACCACCGATCGGCCAATAGTGGTGACGAATGGTAGCAAGTAGAAGTTGGGGTCCCGCGTGTTTTAATTTAATATGAAACATTTTAAATAATAGTTGCGTAATACAATGAGAGCTCGATATTAAAATTGGATGCTTTACATCATAATCATAAAATGAATTTTTGAGTCTGCCTCCAACTCTTATGAGATTATTTTGATCTAAGTATGGAGACAGTTTTAATAATTTACTTTTAGCTGGAAGTGGCTTTGATGCTTTGAGTAAACTGTGTTCTTCAGGGAATGACTCCACTTGACTTAATTTCAATACAGTTTGTAATGATTGGTTAGTCTCTGATGCTGTTAGTGGGCCACAATTTGATGATTGCTTGCGACATTTGTTTATAAAGCGAATGACATATGCAAACACTCGTTGAAGTTTGAGAAAGCAGGAGTGTCTGGCAATGACTTTAGTTAAATGTAACTCACCGTCAACGACGTCCACATGATGGGAACTTATCATTTCCGGTAAAGCTGGCGGCGGCTTATGCGTTTCGGGAAAAGACGGCCAATGATTTGGCTCTTCTTTTAAAAACTGTGGACCCGACCACCACAATGATGAACTTATAATTTTGTCAGCACTAAGCCCTCGTGAAGCGAGGTCTGCGGGGTTTTCAAGAGAAGGAACGTACCTCCACGGAAAACCTGATTCTTCCTGAATCTCACAAACTCGGTGCCTAACAAAAGTACGGAGAAGGTTCGGTTTTGAAGAAAGCCAACCTAAGACGATTGTAGAGTCGCTCCAAAATACAGACTCTTGTATATTTAGAGTGAGTGACTGACTTACTTTCTTATGTAATCTTGTACCTAGCAATGCTGCGCAGAGCTCCAACCTTGGGATGGTTGTAGGTTTAATTGGACAAACCTTGCTCTTAGCAGTAAGAAGATGAACAAAGATCTCACCATCTGAAGATACACTACGGACGTAGATGCACGCGCCGTAAGCCCTTTCAGAAGCATCGGTGAATACGTGGAGTTGAATAGAAGTTGGCGAATTGCATACTATCCAACGAGGTATCTGTAATGTATTTAAGGTAGGCAAAGTAGTCTGAAAGACATTCCATAAATTTTGTATGTGTTCAGAGACTGGCTCGTCCCATGAATATTTAGAAAGCCATAACTGCTGCATAATAATTTTGGCTTCCACTACACAAGGAGCGACAAGACCAATGGGATCAAAGATCTGCGCTATGGTAGACAAAATCTGGCGCTTTGTTACTCTTTCATATGAAACTAAATTTATGGCAAATGAAAATGTATCATCTAAGCATCGCCAATGAAGCCCTAGTGTTTTAGACATTTCGTAATCACTAAAGTCAATAACGCTAGAAGAGTCTTGTATACCAGATAGAGCTTGTACTACTTCAAGTGAGTTAGCCTGCCATTTTCTTAAATTATACTTTGCTGATTGAAGAATTGTTATAACTTGTCGACATTGACTCACTGTAGACTCTATAGTAGAGCCACCTGAAAGATAATCATCTACGTAAAAATCATTTGCAACGGTGAACTGAATGGCTGAATCGTTACATTCCTGTGCTAGCTGAATTAGACATCTGGTTGCTAAAAAGGATGCTGATGCGGTACCATATGTCAATGTATTCAGAGTGTACGTTTTTAAAGGATCAGTAGGTTCATTCCTCCACAGGATCTGCTGAAGAGGTCGGTGAGCGTCGTTAACAAGAGTTTGCCGATACATCTTTTCGATGTCTGCGCAAACTGCAATTTTATGTTGCCTAAATCGGAGTAAAATGGATAGTAAATCGTTTTGTAGAGTAGGCCCTACCATTTGTATGTCATTTAATGATTTTCCTGAAGAAGACTTAGTAGAGGCGTCAAATACTACCCTTAACTTAGTTGTACAGCTTGACTCTTTCAACACTCCGTGATGTGGTAGATAGTAGGAAGAACTCAATATAGAGTTCTGACGCCTAGAGTCAGTGTTGAGAGACATGTGCCCTAAACGAATGTATTCGTTCATAAACTCTACATAGAGTGATTTGAGTTCAGGATTACGAAGAAGCCGATTTTCTAAAGAAAGAAATCTACGTTTGGCTATTAAATAAGAATCACCTAGCACATCGGGTGACTCCTTTAGTGGCATCTTTACCACAAAACGCCCATCATTATTACGATAGGAAGTATCATTGAATGATTCTTCACAAGCTCTCTCTTCGGCTGTGAATTTATGTTTGGGTGATATAGAGTCTAGTTCCCAGAAGCGAGCCAACTCGTCATGGAGGTTGGTCAGCATACAGCTATTAGGAGAAGTACTAGACTGCTGAATTCCACCTGAGATCAACCACCCCAGTTTGGAATCGCATAGAGTAGGCATTTTCCTACCAATCTGAATACGATTCGTGCCTATGATGCCCCAAAAGACTTCTGCTCCAAGAAGAATGTCAATAGAAGACGGAACGTAGAAGTTGGGATCGGCAAGACGAATCTCGGAAGGTATAGGAATATCCTTGATATTAATATAACAATGTGGAATGTGTGATGAAATTTTTGGAAGTATAAAACATTGAATGTCGGATTTATACTCTCCATCGAATGAAGTGAAAGAAAGTGCACACCCTTGTGAGCAGTTCGATGTCTGTGTGTTTATGCCTATTACTTGAGATTTTGTTGGATATACATTCAAATTAAGCTTACTTGCAAAAGTTTCGGACACGAAATTTGACGTACTTCCGTTATCCAACAGGATTCGAGCTGTATGAAGTTTACCCTTGGCATCTTTTACTTTGACAAGAGCCGTGGATAACAAGATTATACGAGAATCAGTGGACTGGTTTGCTGAGAGTGCAATATTTGGTGTGACGATAGATGACGATTCCTTGTCAATATGAAGAAGTGTGTTATGTTTCTCATTCCTACAATATTTACAAGGCCCTAACTTACACTTAGAACTATTGTGACCTAAGCGAAGGCAATTGATGCAAACTTTGTATTCACGTACCTTTTCCATGCGTGACTCCACTGGTAAAGCTCTAAATTGAGGACATGAAAACAAATAATGTAATTCTTTGCACATAGGACATGAACTATGCTTTGGTTTGTTTTCAGTCGAAATGACAAAACTCTTAGCTCTATGATCGCTATTGTTTTGAGTATTGTATTTTAATTTTACAATTCTGGACTCCTCAAGTGTTTCCAATAAATCAGCCCTATTGCTGAGAAAAGTAGTAAATGTAGCCAATAAAGGAGGGTCGGACAAAGTGTTCCTATGCTCCTCCCACTGACGATTCGTCACCTGGTCTAATTTACTCGTCATTAAGTGAATAATGAGAGTATCCCAGTGTTCGACTGGTTGCCCTAAAGTGCTCAAAGCCCTAAGATTTTTTTTTGTTATATCAACCAAATGACGTATAGACTTACTGGACTCCTTGTTTATTGGGTCCACGTTGAAAAGAGCTTGGACGTGATTACTCACAAGCAGGCGTTTGTTGTCGTACCTTTCACAAAGTAACTTCCAGGCAGAGTCATAGTTTACCGATGTGAAGTCTAAATTATCTATAATAAGTGCGGCACTGGAGCGCAAAGATGCACGGAGATAGTGTAGTTTATTAATTTTATCTATGCCATCATTGTTATGTATAATGGAAATGAAAGTATCTCTAAACTCGAGCCAATCATGATAGCTACCTGAGAATTTTGGTAAATCAATTTTAGGCAAACGAATTGAACCGTGACCATGTGTGTGACCGCTACAAGAACTCACCTTGGAAGTTGTGTCATCAGTAAGAAGCTTTTTACGAGTATCGGTGATGAGCTGTCGTGAAGTAGCCACCAAACTGTAGAACTCCTTTTCAAATACTTCGCGTTCCGTGAATTGCTCGGTAGGGTCCTCCATTAAAGATTCCAGTTCACCCTGTAACGCATCATATTTGGGATATGAAGACTCTAATATGTTAAGACGGTATTCAATTTCAGCGACTTGTACCTCGCTTAACTTTTCACAAGATTTAGATACATTTAAGAAAGAAGAATACTGCGTGAGCTTTGCTTTGAATGTAGCACGCTTTTTGATTAAGCTTTTTATATCAAGCATCGCGAAAAGATGGCTAGGCTGAGAAATAGTAAGTAAGATAGAAACTAAAAATAATTACACGTAAGAAATAGTAGCTATGTGCAATACTGTATGCAGTGCAACTATTTGGCTAATATCAAATTGTGTTTATTTTTTGTAAGGCGCTTTGCAATGAAATTAATTCTGTTACTAGTAGAACTAATTGTTTTATTTCTTAAGAAACAGGCAATAAGCTACGCAAAAATTACTTATTTGAAGTAAATAATATGCATGTAATGATAAGTTTATGATTTAAAATGAAGTATGAATTAAATATGTGAGAAAAATATGTAAATTGATAGTAAATGGCAGTAATGGCATGAACGATACAATGAAACTAGGCTACTACTAACTATTTTATGATTTTAATGAATTTTAAATGATTATGGCTGATTGAAATGGATGAATGTAATGATTAATGCAATATGATTGCGAAAATTGAATGATTTTTATGATAAAAATGATAAAATATGGAACGATCTCACAGTTTTGTTGCAATCCACAAATGATGTTTGTCCCGTGTAGAACTCTGTATTCTAAGCCACGAGCACAATCCAAAAGTGTAGAATTGGTTCCTGTGCTGTTCTGTACTCCTTGATGAACCGTTATCCCGATGATCTTAAGTTTCTTGAGTAGCCCTTTGGAAGTGAAGTCGGCGATGATGACGGTGCAATGATGACCGTGCCAAAATTCACGACGTCCAAAAGCAGGGTACGATGCCAAGAAGTGACTCCAAGACTCAGGTGACGATTACTTGAACCCGCAGTGAAGTTATAAAATCCGAATTCCTTTGTTCGGCGCAGCTGACGTTGATTCAACGGTGAGAAGACCAATGTTCTGACCTATGTAGGCCAATGTAGGTTCGATAGCGGGTGTTATAATGAGTGGACTGTATATTGAGATGTATGTATTAATAACCACACTACAGATTAACGTTATCGTAACGGTACAAGAATATAAATTTTAATATAAATGAATGCGCGAGCGCGGTGCGTCGGAGCTATCAGCTGACTGCCGAGCGCGGCCGAACGGGCACTCGGCTGGAATCGGTGGCCGCGCCCCCTGGCGACGAAACGTTGCGGTACGCGGCCGGTTGATGTACTCAACAGGGTTCGGTAGAAGAATTATTCTTGCTCATGTTTTCAGCTAAAGTTTTGCCAACATTTGCGAAGTAATGATTTACATTATTTGCTGATTTTTGTGGATCCTCTGAGTATATTAGATCTAATGGGATCTCCTTAGGTTTATTTGAGTAGGTGATATCTTTTACTGCTTTCCAAAGCTTTTTACAGTCTTTGCCTGCATTTTGGAGTTGAAGTTTCTCAAAGTTCCTCTTAAGTTTTTTCAATAATGTTGAACAAAAGTTTCTGTACCTTTTGTAGGTAGTTTTTAATATATCATTATCTGGATCTTTTTTAAATTTTTTTAGTAAATTGTCACGATTTCTGATACATTTCAAGATGCCCGGGGTTATCCGAGGCTTTAAGATTTTTTTCCGCCTGGAAATTTTTACGTCCTTAGAGTTGGCTGTAATAGCCTTTTGAAGTACTTTCTGAAAAAAATCCGCAGCCTTGTCAACATCTTTAATCTGGTACAATAAACTAAAATCAGTATTTTTTAATTCTGTGTTTAAGCGTTCATAATCCATGTATTTAATTACTTTTGGAGGTTTTTGTCTAAGGGAGGCAGCAATGTACAAAACAACACTGTTATGATCAGTCAAGGATGTGTGGAGGATAAGGCAACGAGCCGTTAATTTGGTCTTTAGTAGTACATGATCTAAACATGTCTTATCATGAGTCGGGTATGTGAACGCAGGGATCATACCATGGAATGCAAGCATATCCAAGTATGCAGAGAGATTTGGGTCTGTACTATGCTCAGCTATATTAATGTTAATGTCACCTAACAATATGACATTTTGTCTGGTGGAATATTTTAATAATATATTGTTAAGGGATTGAAGAAAGGTAGTAATATTCTTGTATCCGGGAGGTCTATAAATAGCAAGAGCTACCGTATCATTGTTCAGAGTAATTACAAGACAATTTGCTTCCGATATTAAAGGTTCTTCAACAGATATAACTAAGTCTTCCCTATAATAAACAACCACACCCTCATTTTGCGTACGATTGTTAGTCGAAGAAAAACTATTATATCCATCCAAAGGCGGTACACATTGGGAAGATGGCAACCAGCACTCAGTCAGGACAATACAGTCCCAGTTTAACCCCGTTCTAGCGAGAATTGGCAGTAACCCAGGTAAATTACATTTTAAACTCCGAATGTTTTGCTGAAAGATTTTTAAGCATTTCTTAGAACTAGGTAAAAAAGACAAACAATCTTCAGCGTTACAGATAGCGGAATCAGCTACATTAAATTTGTCAATTTCGCTATGAATATTATTTAGTTCATTGAATTTTTAGGATTAGGTTTTTAGTAGGATAATATTCGTAAGTCAATTTTTCCAAAAGATTAATTTGTGAGGTAGCTTTTACTTTAACAGAACTGTAACTCTCCTTTTTAGTTGATTTTCTTAACATAATAAAGAAACTAATTCTTGTGATAGGTAAGTCATATGTGTTCTTAAGAAATGCGTTTATTGTGTATTTGAAGAATGTGAAGTGTTTTTGCGTATGAGTGACTGTGTTCCTTTTGTGTATGTGGTTTATGTATTCATTCTTTATAGGCACATTCATAATTACTAAGAAAATATGGGCGTTGTCTAAATAAAGGCAGTAGAATACTATGCATGCAGTAAAATCAGAGATGAGCAATACAAAAAAGCAAAAATTTAGTAGTCAAATACTCTTTTTTAAGTTTTCAATATCTTGTTCGCAGCTCAGGTGCAAACGGGGTTCACTGGAGTTTCGTTTCAAATATACCTTGCCAAAAGATGTCCAGCAGTGTTCGTAATTGTAATTTTTAGCAAACACTCTAGCTAGGTAGTGAAGTCTTCTAGCTGATGAAGTGAGGGATTCAGCCACATATATGGGTTTAACAGGACCATCAATATTGAGACTAGCTGTATTTAAACGTTGATGACTGTTCACTCTATTGTACGTTTTTGAGGATCTTATAAACTGTTCCCTTTTGATAGTTGAGGTAAAATCCACGATGATAGGGCCCGTTGGTTTATCCTTCAGCTTCATCCGGAATACATCTCGAACATCCGAGTCCTGAATAGGAACGTTGATAACTTTGCCTATTTTTTTCGCAAGTTCGACTAAGTTTTCCTTGTTTTCAGATTCAGACGTTGGAAGATTTCTAAGCTCCATTGTGGTAGATCGTGCATTTTTCTCGAACTGCTCCAGCCTCGCTTCCAGTGCCTTGATGTGGCTTTTAAAAAAGGTGTTTTCCTGTTGGAGTATTTTCATGTTACTAAGAACATCATCGTATTTTGCAGAGAGATGAATCACGGTGTCCCTAATTTCAACGTTCTGGGTTGATAGGGCAACTATTGATGATTCCAAGGAGGCGAACTTGGAGTCCTGCTGATTTTTTATTTCATCCATCCTTGCCATCAGATCAGATAAGGTAATATCAGCAGTGCTCGATGGGTCATTAAGTCGGCGCTTACATCTTTTTGTAATATTAATTTCTGCATGTTCATGACTTTCGGCTACATAAAGCGCTGAATCGGATCCATAATGGGTGGGAGAAGTGAGCTTAGAATTGCTCTTAGTAGGCGTACGTGAAACCGACATCGTATTTTTAATTATTTCAATCTGTAGCAGCAATCAGCAATAATATAACCAATGAACAATATTTTTCACCTCGGGTTAAAACGCTTATATTTACCCGCTTGTCGCTGGCGCTTATAAATTGTGGCAAGCAACTGATGCGACGTATGCGCAGCGAAGCTCAGGATGCTATCTGTGTCTCGGTTGTTGTTGTCCTGCTCTTGCCACTCACTGTACAATTGCGACCTTTCGTTGAGTTCTGCGCGCCTAGTACTTGCTTAAATATTTCACGTTTATTTAATTTTGAAAATAGTTATTTTTTAATTAAAAAAATCGAACGAGTGCACACGTCTTAACGCTCTTGCGATCCGAGGGGGAAAAAAAAAAAGGAAAAAAAAAAAAAAAAAAAAAAAAAAAAAAAAAAAAAAGGAAAAAAAACAATGGAAAAAGGCCACGCCCTCTCGAGAGTTACACATCATCAAGCTAACATGTTATATTCTGGGCCATATGTAACATTTATCCGTTAAACAATAAAAAGTAATGTCCACTCCAACCTACAATTTACGAGCGAAACGACGAGCAATTTAAAAGTGAAAAGAAGTTGGGCGAACCTGCAGTCAACGCGCAAGGTTCTATATCGGTTCTACCGAAGACGCGGACTAAGTAGGGTGCAACCTCAAGTTGATACTCAAATTGTAATCGTATATACAACATGTAACTTAGTTACCGCTCTTCCTGAAAATAGTTTGTTCGGAATCGTTTACTGAATCGATTTATATCATTTTTAATGTAGGTAATTTTTATTCCAAAATTATTAAAACTACGGAAATTATTGACATATTAACCCTGTACTGTCAAAACGAATTTAAATGGACCGTAAATAAAAGTAATAATACTTTTAAAATCGCAGTTTATTAGTATTCATACAAATTCCATCATTCTATACAAAATAAAGAAAAATAAACTTCATTCCAAGAAACGTATTTAGTAAATAACAACGCATATACATGTAAAATTAAAAATTCAGTGTATGTATTATGATTACAACATAATATTCAATTTGGGGTGTCTGAGGGCGTGCGTTAGTTACGTTACATGTTGTATACACCGTTAATTTTTGATCGTTTAAATGTCGTGGACAGGAGGTTTAGAATAGAATACATTTAATCAGCATTACAGACATACAGGAAATCAAAGAAAACAATACAGTAGGTATAGCTTACAACAACAACACAATAAATAGAGATAGAGTACAGTTAGTAATAGGTAGAGAAATAGATATAATTAAGGTAAAGTATTTAAAATTAGTAGACCCATTACATATTAAATAAGTCTTTCCCTGCATGTCCTGCTGAAGGGTCGCCGTCTCAGCATTAGCTGGGTAGGAAATACCCAACACTGATTTTCAGTCGACAACCATTCGAGTAAACCACGGGCGACGGCATCATGTTAATAGTTCACCTTAATGTATGCATATATATATCTAATATATAAAATTCTCGTGTCACAGTTTTCGTTGCCATACTCCTCCGAAACGGCTTAACCGATTTTGATGAAATTTTTTGTGCTTATCTGGTATCTATGAGAATCGGCCAACATCTATTTTTCATCCCCCTAAATGTTAGGGGTAGTCCACCCCTAAATTTTTTTTTTATTTTTTAGACAAAATTTCTAATTTCTATTTGTTTATGATACAACATACAAAAATACATACAATCCCCAATTTTCACCCTTCTACGATCAACCCTTATTTTTTAATAGCCATTTTAGTAATTTAATCAGTTTTCCTCTCCGGTCGAAAACTGATCAATCGTCATTTAATTAGTTATCCCCGCCAGATGTCTACAGGTGTCACTTCTGACCCAGTAAAGGGTAGTGGTAGGGTATGGGTAGGGTAAGAGTAGGGTAGGAGTAGGGTAGGGGTAGGGGTAGGGTAGGGGTAGGGTAGGGGTAGGGTAGGGTAGGGGTAGGGTAGCGGTAGGGTAGGTGTAGGGTAGGGGTAGGGGTAGGGGTGGGGTAGGGGTGGGGTAAGGGTAGGGTAAGGTAGGGTAGGGGTAGGGTAGGGGTTGGGTAGGGGTAGGGTAGGGGTAGAGTAGGGGTAGGGTAGGGGTAGGGTAGGGTAGGAGTAGCGAATTCGAATTAAATAGTCATCGTTAAGACAGGACAGCGTCTGTCGGGTCAGCTAGTATATATATATATATATAAACAATGTGTGTATTGGTAATGGTAGGTTGACAGTAAAAAATAATTAAATTAAACAAAAGTAACATAAATAAAAGAAACGGCATTATGTACCCAGTAGCATTAGCAACGAGCAGCAGAGAGAGTACCTAATTTCATTAAATAAAATACTTATACTGATTGGTGTGTGGTTAATTAATTAAGTAAAAAAAAGCAGATTTATGGAGAAAAAAAAAGACAATATGCATTCATTTATTAGGTAGATTGAATAGTATTTATATGATTGAAAGATGAATATTATTATGCTCATATTTAACTTGACGAATTAAAAGGAATTTTTTTAGGTTCTGTTTGAAACTATGAGCATTTCTGATAGAGGGAGGTATATTATACCAACATTTGGAAGCCGCGTATCTGAAACTCCCGCGAAATAATGCTGTTCTATGAGATGGAGTTTGCAGTTGCTGCGCACAATGTCTAGTTTCGTATGTGCGATGGCTATTTATCCATGTGATTTTTTTGTGCAGGTATATTGGACAAGCTTTTTTGATCACACCAAAAAGAAGGCAAGCAAGGTGTAATTTACGGCACAGTTTCATTTTTAAAATTAAATGCTTATTTAAGTAGGGTGTTACATGAGCTCGACGAGGAATATCGAAACAAAACCGCGCACATGCATTTTGAACTCTTTGAATTATTTTTTCTGTGCGTGCTAGTAACCGTGGTCCAATCACTGTATCCACATAGTTTATTTTGGACAGAACAATTGCCTCTACTAGTTGTACTCGCAATTGCTGACTTAGGTGGGGTCGCAGTTTGTATAGTACTTTCAACCGGTAGAAGCAGTTTTGCACACAACTAGCGACATAGTTCTCATACCTAAGTGATACGTCCACTAGTAAACCTAGATTGCGCGCCTCATATACGCGATCAATGCTCAAACCAAGGATAGTAACAGTAATAGGACTCTCAATAGTGGCTTTTTGTAATTTTTCGAGTTGGTTGTTGGTGCCGAAGATCATGTATTTCGTCTTATTAGGATTAAGAATCAGAGAGTTACAGGTAGACCAGTTCACTATTCTGTCTAAATCTTCGTTGATAGCATTTACCGCTGTAGCGTAAAACTTATGTATATTTGCAAATCATCAGCGTATAAATGATATCGACAGTGTCTTATTACATTGATTATATCAGCGGTGTACAGAGTGAAAAGAGATGGTGCCAGTATTGATCCCTGGGGTACGCCCTTATTCAGACGAGCCATGTCAGATAGATACTTAAATCCATTAGCGTCAGTCATTTCGACACATTGGGTACGGTTACTTAGATAACTGTCAAACCACTTTATAGTACTATGATCGAAACCGTAATAAGACATTTTGGAAAGTAACAGTGTTATATTTATTGAATCAAACGCCCTAGAGAAATCCAGCAATACCAATAACATACACATGCCATCATCTTGGGCAGCAAGGATATTATCTGTCACATCTAATAACGCAGTTGCTGTACTATAACCATTTCTAAAGCCAGATGGTTTAACTTACCAAGTACTATTCATTAGTGATTAATTTTACATGATATCTCTAAAATTAAAAAAAAATAGAAAGTGATAATGTAATGCTCGCATAGTGCCTGAAACCATAGTAACGTTTTAGTTAACTACTCGTGTATACGGTACCGTAGGTGCCTACGCGCCCCGCTCGAATGACCGAGGTCATTGACTCGCTCAGCTGAAATTCTTCATACTTTTACAGGCTTAGGACTGTCTTAAATGCTTTCTGCCTAAGGTTCTGGGACCTAATTAGATTAGATGAAGTAATCTAGCAATTATGACGTATTTAAAAATGTGGAATCACAGTTATTTACAACGATTTAAAAATAAGAAACTGCAATAGTGAATAATTAAACGATTCAAAGATTCTGTTACGTACCTAATAATTAATCACCTCTCTCTTACACTGATTTAACACTAACACTTTACGCCTACACCACATCTAAACTTCGCGATAGCGTAGCAATTGTTCTAAATGTAATCCATTTCGTTCAATAGTCCTTCTTTCTTTGCATGAGCACAAATGTAGTACCTATTGACTCACGTTAAACCTCATTGCGGCCATATTCGTACTCCGTCTGGGATCCCGTTCGAAGTACTCTACGATATCTTCATCCAGTTGGGGTGTGTAGACTGGCTGGCGACCGCGACCCTGGGCGTGCGAAGGTGTGCGGAATTGTCCGTGATCTAAAAAGCGCTGCGTAGCCGCCACAATTGTATGACCAGATGGAATTTGAGGGTCACGTATACCACGCAGCCGTAATGACTCCAAATGGTGTGGTTCACTAACGAGCTGCTTGCGCATCGTAACCCGAAATCGCGTAAAATTGCACCATGGCAACAAACTCCAGGTTGGAGTACTGATAATTACGGGACGTCATTAGAATCGCGCAACAAAGATCGGAAAAATGATTTACGTATGACCGGTATGACGTCTTAAAAACACTGATTTATTTACAAGACAGTGATGAGCTCGATGCGCGGGACGAGTAGCGCGGGGTGCGCAAGGCTTTTTTTAAAATTTCCAATCAAATAGGGCTTGAGGGCGGAGTTTGGCCTAGCATTGGCTTATTAGTATGATTCCACGTGGACTGCGATTACGATGAAAGTACGTACTTACTAATGGTTCTCATAATGTTTTCTCTGAAGCACGAGTTGATGAGAAAAAATAAATATCTGAAAATGTCAAACTCGAGAGGTCCCGACTGATGAAGTCTTCGCTCCATCCCATACCGTTCCACCTCCAAAACCCTGAACCCTATCAACTCGAACTTCAGAACCGATTCGAATCCCTAGCAGACTGTGAAGAAGTGGATACATACCACGACAGGTTCGTGGAAGCTGTCCATACGGCCGGGTCGAACTTCTACAAAACCCGCCGTACAAATGGAACCAAAAAGATCTCCGACCATACCCTACAGCTTATGGAAGAAAGGCGGAAAATGATTCTAACATCCTCATGTTTTAGCTGAACCGTACTCGATTCGAGCTAGAATGCTATATTTCTTTAAAATTAAGTGACCCGTCTATGTACTCAGTGGGTTAGTTATTGGCTTTGTATAGTGTAGTTTTAGAGTTAGCTTAGTATAAGGTACGATGGGATTGGCATCGTCATTTCATGTACGAAAATCCTGTACAATAAATAAAGATTAAAAAAAAAACCTCATTTGATGCTGCCACATACAGCAAGCTCAATAGATAAATCTCAAAGTCTCTGACTCGCGACATACGCCAATTTAATACTATTAGTATTAAAGAGGCCATCGAGCGGAATAGAGGCTCTAAAGTGTTTGCAAGAGATTTGTCTATTGGGCAAAGCCAACTGACGAAGCTGAAGACTGAGGATGGTAGAATCGTCACGTCAAAACCTGAGTTGCTAGGAGAGATCGAGAAGTTCTACGGACAGTTGTACACGACAACGCGACTTCCTGTCAATAGTCATGCCGATCCAAGAGCAAAACTAACCCGACACTACACCCAAGATATCCCGGACGTCAGCCTGTACGAGATTAGAATGGCTCTCAAACAACTGAAAAGCAACAAGGCGCCGGGTGACGATGGAGTTACAGCTGAGCTTCTGAAGGCGGGTGGTACACCGATCCTACAGGCCCTTCAGAAGTTATTCAACCCCGTCATACTCGAAGGTCAAACGTCAAAAGCATGGCACAGGAGTGTGGTGGTGCATTTCTTCAAAAAGGGCGATAAGACCCTATTGAAGAATTACAGACCCATCTCACTGCTACATAACTACTGTATACAAGTTGTTTTCGAGAGTCATTACGAATCGTCTCGCACGAATGTTTGACGATTTCCAGCCTCCCGAACAAGCCAGTTTCCGAAAAGGCTACAGTACCATACACCACATACATACGCTGCGGCAAGTTATACAGAAGACAGAGGAGTATAACCAGCCATTATGCTTAGCGTTTGTGGACTACGAAAACGCCACCATGTCAGTCCGACTTCAGGACCAGAACTCGAAACCTATTCAATTGCAGCGAGGCGTGAGACAGGGAGACGTCATATCTCCGAAACTGTTCACCGCTGCATTGGAAGATGTTTTCAAGCTTCTGGACTGGGATGGCATTGGCATCAATGTCAATGGCGAGTACATCACCCACCTTAGATTTTCCGACGATATAGTAGTCATGGCTGAGACCCTTGACGACCTCGGTACAATGCTCGATGGCCTCAGTAGTCTCTCAACAAGTGGGTCTGAAAATGAACATGGATAAGACGAAAATCATGTCGAACATCCATGTTGCACTCACTCTAGTTAAGGTTGGAGACTCTGCACTCGAAGTTGTTGAGAACTATATTTACCTAGGACAGACCATACAACTAGCCTTTAACACGGTAGATTTTGACATACTGTTGGCCATTTTACGCTCCATTAACATATCTCCAACGGTAATTGACTGGTTTCGCAGTTACCTGTTTGGACGTCGGCAGCGGGTTCGCATAGAAGATTCTTTCTCTTCTTGGTGTGATACTACTGCTGGTGTACCACAGGGTGGCGTTTTGTCTCCTTTGCTCTTCGCTTTATTTATAAATTCTATTTCTGACCAACTTACTTCAACCTACCACCTTTACGCGGATGATCTCCAAATATACACCCAAACGCCTTGTGAAAAGCTATCGGAAGCCATTAGGGTTATTAACAAAGATTTATCTCATATAAGTAAGTGGAGCATGAGATATGGCATCTATGTTAACCCAGAAAAGTCTCAAGTCATTGTTGTTGGCAGCTCTCGGAAAATTGGTAATGTTGATTGGTCCCAAACTCCCCATGTTATTTTCAACGGCACTGTTATACCTTACGCCGATAAAGTGAAAAATCTAGGCATCTATATTGACACGACTCTTTCCTGGGGTCCACAGATACAAGAAGTAAGCAGAAAGATGTTCGCTTCTGCTAGTTCCCTAAGACGCCTGCGAAACTTTCTCCCTACTGCTACCAAAATTGCACTTGCGCAGTCCTAGCTTCTCCCTATCCTTGACTATGGTGACACCAGCAATCTTGATCTTACAGAGGACCAACTTGATAAACTTGAGCGACTTCAAAACTTTTGCATACGATTCATATTTGGTTTGCGTAAATATGATCACGTCTCTGAATTTCGCACTAAACTCAAGTGGTTGCCTATAAGACTTCGTCGGAATACTCACATTGTCACACTTCTATACAGTATTCTGTTCCATCCATCCACCACTGCTCTCTATCTCAAGGAACGCTTTCAGTTTCTTCACTCAACTCATTCGCGACTCTTGCGGTCTTCAGAAAACTTACGACTCAAAATGCCAATGCATTCTACTAATTTTACAGACAAATCCTTCAGCGTTCAAGCTGTCCGATTATGGAATGCGCTGCCAATACAGATAAGACGCGCTCAATCACAAAAAGTTTTTAAAAATATGGTTAAACAGCACTATCTCACTTTATCTACTCGGCAATAAATCTACTGCCGTCCGTTTGTGAAATAATATCCTTACATTATTTTATGTACTGTACCTATATATGTATTTGTATATATAAATATATATTTGTATCTATGTATTTATTTGTGTATGTATGTATATGCATAGTCATATGTATCTTATTACGTAAGTACATAATAATATGTATATGTACGTAGTATTAGATTAATTAGATTCATAACTTTTCAATTGCAATTAGTACACCTTCTGCTACTTTCATTAGATACTTTCAATTTTGGTCCATTCAAAGCAAATCGGTTGCCTGGAAGAGATCGCTTTTAGCGATAAGGCCGCCAATTGCATTAAAATAAGCTAATTTTCTTGTTGTATCCAATATTTTGTATTACTTATTTTTGCAATAAAGTGTACTTCTCTTCTTCTTCTTCTTCTAGGTAGGTCCAACTTCGAAAAGGAAGCCAATCGTAGATCCCAACTCGGCTGGGCAGCGTTCGGGAAGCTACGTAATATCTTCTCGTCCCAAATACCGCAGTGTCTCAAGTCGAAAGTCTTCGACCAGTGTGTGTTGCCAGTGATGACTTACGGAACAGAGACGTGGTCGCTCACTATGGGCCTTATCAGGCGGCTCAAGGTCACCCAAAGAGCAATGGAAAGGGTTATGCTTGGAGTTTCCCTGCGAGATCGAAGAAATGCTGAGATCCGCAGGCGGAACAAAGTATCAATCAATCAATTTATTTGCTAAGAATCCAGGTAATACATTTAGGTGTTACAATTATTATTAGCATCATATACATTCTGCCAAAAAAGCATGCAAAAGGTAATAAATTTAATTAATAGCAATAACAACTAAAATTAACGATTGCAATGTCAAGATTATTTACATTAAAAACATAAAAATATAAAAACGGTCAATGAATTGAATAATTAATAAGTCAAACATACAACATCAAATTATAGTGTTATGCATAATTTACATTATTGTCTAAATTACAAGTTCAGAAGTACAATTAAATCATTATATAGTAAATAAAAAATTATCATTAAAAAAATCTGTTATTGAATAGTAACACTTTTCGATTAGTAGTTGCATGACCTTATTCTTGAATTTTGTTATCGGTTCGTCCTTAAAGCTATCTGGTAATTTATTATATATGGCGAGACCCATATGTAAAACACTTTTTTTAATAGTGCAGTGTGGAAGCCACCAGTGCATAATACATTTTTATATTGTGAACGCAATTGTACAAGGCGTTTTCTATTTTCATGTAATGAAGGGAACAAATTTTTATTACATTTAACAAATATCAAAATTTCGAATATGTATAACGATGGAAAAGTTAATATTTTTAATTGCTTGAAAGCGGGAGCACAGCTATCTGTAGACTTAAGTCCTGTCATTGAGCGTATGCATCTTTTTTGGGCCTTGAATATTGTTTCTCTTTCGCTACAGTTGCCCCAAAATATAATTCCAAATCTTAGAACTGAGGAAACTAAGCCATGGTACGCTATCAACAAAGTGTGAATGTTAACCTTTTTTGACAGACTAAACAAGACATATGCAGACTTGCTTAATTTAATGCATACATGTTCAGCTTGTGGTTTCCACATTAGCTTACTGTCGAGAAAAATACCTAAAAACTTTGCAGTGCTAACCTCGTTAATCATTTCTCAGTTTTGGTTAATATCTAAACTGGCGGTGTATGTACGCTGATAAAAGCACATTAAGTTCGTTTTTTGTAAATTTATTACAAGGTTACTTGAATGTGACCAATTAATTATAGTGTTTACAGCACCACTTATTTCTGACTTATAAGTACTTTTGTCTGAAAATTTAATTAGTACGGTGCTGACCTCAGCAAATAAAATCATTGGATGTTTAGTTTGTTTTGGTAAGTCATTTATATATAATAAAAATAATAGAGGGCCGAGGACCGAGCCCTGGGGAACACCATACTTTCTTACGCAACCCCTAGATAGATATTTTTCCTCTAGCTTGGTCTTTGTATTTATTTTTGTTACTTCTGTATATTGTATGCGGTTGTGGGAGGTATGATTTAATGAGATTTAACGTATTTCCCCTCATTCCATAAGCATAAAGTTTATCAAAAAGCGTGTCATGTTTTACATAGTCAATAGCTTTAGACACGTCAGTATAAAGGGCACATATTGGTATTTTTTGTCTACATTTGTCAAAACATTTTAATAAGTCAAATATTGCCATGTTAATATTTCTATTTTTCCGGAATCCCTTTTGTTCGTCACATAAAATATCAAATTTTGTCAAAAAACCATAAAATGAGTGGTAAATAATTTTTTCGATTATCTTAGAAAACACAGATGTTAAAGCTATTGGTCTATAATTAGCCATATTATCTTTACAGTCTTTTTTGTGAAGAGGTTTAACAATAACTGTCTTCAGTTTGTCAGGAAATACGCCAGCACTCATACTTGTATTTATAATGTGACATAAAGGTGAAGCTATTAAATGCGGCACGAATTTAATTACTTTCGTCAATACCCCGTCATAACCACAACTGTTTTTATTTTTGAGGCTTTTAATCACTTCTAATATATCCTGGGGAATAACCGGCGATAAAAAAAGAGAATGTGAATTATTTACTAAACATACCGGTTTTTTATCAGTTTTATGATAGAATTGCATGAAATTTGGTCTATGAAGAAATCGTTAAAGTAATTTGCTATTTTCTTTGGATCCTTTACAACCATTCCAGATTTTATAATTTGCATAATAGGATCTGGCATACTTTTGAAACGGTTAATTATTTGCCAAGCAGCCTTTGACTTATAACTTGATTTTTCAATGTGTGAGTTATTTTGTGCCTTCTGGGTTAGATGAATAATTTTCTTTAGTCTGCTTGAATATGATCTAAAATTAGCTCTTTTTTCTGAAGTCGGCGACTTTCTGTATTTCCACAGTAATGTACGTTTTTTTTTGTAACAAAGTCTTATTCCTCGAGAAATCCACTTAGGAGACTTATTAACTTTAATTGTTATTAATTTAAAAGGAAAACATAGATCATATAACAATTTAAATAACTCTATGAAGCAATTATACGCTTCGTGGGATCGTTTGCGATATAAACTTGAGAAAAGGACAAATTTTGCAAATAATTCTTGAATTTAATGAGATTTTTTTGCGATATATCACGTTTACGAATACGCCTCGAGTTTATTTTGCATGTTTTTTTAACTTGAATCTTAAAAATCTTAAAAAGTAGCCGACATAGCCCAAAGAATAGCCAAACTGAAGTGGCAGCGGGCAGGGCACATAGCTCGTAGAACTGACGGAGCAGAAAGGTTCTCGAGTGGTGACCACGAACCGGAAGACGCAGCGTGGGCAGGCCTCCTACACGGTGGACCGACGATCTTGTGCGGTCGCTAGAAGCCGCTGGATGCGGGATGCGCAGGACCGGCTATTGTGGAGATTCTTGGGGGAGGCCTCTGTCCAGCAGTGGACGTCTTTCGGCTGATATGATGATGATGATGATTATCATATCAGCCAAAACGTCTGCAATGCTGGACAACAACGGCCTCCCTTAGTAATCTCCACAAATGTCGGTCTTGAACTACCTGCATCCAGCGGCTTCCAGCGACCCTCACAAAATCACAAATCACTCAGATTTTATATATTAGGTTATGAATGACCACTGCTCAGGCACTAGACCCCCTAGTACGAAAGGCGGGAGGCGCGCTAGGAACGTCACCGCCTTTAAAGATACCCTACGGTATCCTCTCGCGCTCCGTATGGCCACCACATGCTGCAGACTATTTAGAATAGCTCTGCAGCGCGGGAGACACCAGTCAGTCACTCGTAAGACCGCATCATATGCGAGGCTCCATAGCAAAGGTCCCAACACTGACCCTGGTGAACCCGGAAGGAGAGCTCTCTCTGGATATCAATCCGTTCCAACCGACGAACTTAATCGTCGCGTCGCGCTAATACGCACTCCGACGCAGATATATATGGAACTATATAGAAATACCGAATACCGAAGAAGTACCACAAATGCTAAAATCGGAAGTAGTTAAAGCTATAATTACACATTAATTGGAAAGTCTCCTGGCCCTAACAGGATTCTAAATGAACTAATAAGTTAAACAGTCGATGAATTAAGTCTGATACTAACAAAGATGTTCAATGACTGGTGGTGTTACTGGCAACATCCCAAGTCAATGGGCTGAATCACACGTAATACTTTTATATAGGAATGGTTCAAAAGATGCATTTGGAGACAACTTCATTCTTGTTTATGCTTACACATAAAATGTCGATGTAGGAATATTGAAGAAGTAATTGTGAAGAAACAATTGTGTCCAAAATAGTATATACGTGCATTATACGTAATAAATGTCAAGTGATTAATGTGATGTAAGTTTCAGACTGTGTTTTTGCATGCTGCTTTGCCGTAGAATAAACACAATAAGTGCTAGCCCCTCGGAAATATGCCGCTAAAACAGTGTGCCGGTTGTCTAAAAACCATAAATAGCAAAGAAAATCTAACATGCAGGGTCTGCAACGCCCTGTACGACTTACTGTGTGCTAATATAACGGCTAAAAAGTTCGCACAAATGTCTGGTGATCTGAAACTTAGCTGGCAGTGCCCGGGTTGTTATAATAAGCGTCCCAAAACCAACAATCAAAATACACCAGCACGTCCCGAGTCCCAATCTGAAGAGGCCACAACTAATAGTGATTGCGACAATACATATAGCCAGAATAACATTACGTTAAATAAGGTTTACAGAAACAAAAACTCCCAATATAGTTTTTCACCGCCTAAGAAATCTTCAACTAGTTCGCAAACAAATAATGAACCAATTTCTATCGATACTAATACCGGGGCGCGCCGCAAATGCTGTATCTGATTGTACAAGCTTTACATAAGGAACTTCCTACGTTATTAAAGATAGCCTTGAACAATGAGTTACAGCCACTCAAAAATAAAATGTCAGAATTAATGAACTCGGTAGACTTTATCAGTAAAAAATATGATGAGACTATAAAACTTTTAGAAACCCAGGAAATTGACATAAAGCGACTAAAGATACAAAATGTTGAACTCAGCACTAAAGTTACTCACCTTACTACTTGTTTGAGTTCTCTAGAACAGCACAACCGAGATTGTAATATCGAGATACATGGCCTACCCGAACATAAATCTGAAAACATTGTAACAACTGTTTTACAAATAGGAAAGGTGGTCTCTAACCCTATACCAGATAGTGATATCATGTCATGCTTCCGAGTGGCTAAGATTAACCCTAACAGCCTTCAACCACGATCAGTCGTTGTCAAATTGCGTAGTCCTCGTTGCCGAGATGCACTATTGGCAGCTGTATCCAAGTATAATAAAAAGAAACAAAATGAACACAGTGACAAACTCAACACTAGTGACCTAGGCATAGGTAGGAACAAAAAACCAATATATATAAGTGAACATCTTACACCAGATAAAAAATCTCTCCATGCCGCCACCAGAATTAAGGCCAAAGAACTATCCTATAAATTTGTATGGGTTAGAGGTGGGAAAATTTTAGTTAAGAAAAACGAAACATCTTCAACAGTATTGATTAATAAATAGTAAACAACAATTGGACAACTTAATATAGATAGATATTGTGTAATAATAATGCTTATTTTTATTTTATCTTTTTGTAATGGCTGTAATTAATTCATATTATCAAAATAAGTAATGGAATCAGGCGTTACTTTGCGGAAATCCATAACAATCAAAATACAGAATCAATATTTAGTGTTAATTCCGCTAATTGTCAGTTTAATCATGCTGGGATGCAATTTGCACCGCCCTCCCGCCCGCAAAAATGTGCACATGCAAGAAGGACAATATAAAAAGCAAATTACATGCGCCAGTACGATACCCAACACGTGTTTCGGTCCTCCACGGACCATTCTCAAGGGCTGCTAACTCGTCGAGTGCTCGAAGGAGACTAAAAGTCAACGAGGCGAGCGCTCCTTTATATACCACCAACCGCATGGACAATTATTTCTAACTACCCCCAAATATTCGTAGTAAGGGAGATGAAACTAAATTTGTTTGGTCATTCAACAATGAAAAACTATTACTGCTATGTTTTAATATTTCTAATTGTTCCAACACACATAACCGGAAACTTTTATCACAACTATGTAAAATATTATACGTATTATTGTCGCCCAAGGAATGGCCAGTTTCAATTAAATGTTTGGCGTAATGAGATTTATCAGGATGGCCATTCCTATAAGCAGCTACATGCTCTTTATACCGTATTTCAAAATTTCGGCCTGTCTGACCTATATATACCGCGTCACAATCATCGCAGACCAACCTATACACGCCGGATTTCTTGCAATTTTCCAAATTATCTTTTCCATTACAAAGACGTCGTATAGTTTGGTCCGTCCGAAATGCAACGTGAATATTATTTTTACGGAGTAAATTGGCAATTCTATCTGAAATTGGGCCCATATAGGTCAGACTACCAACATATTTGTTAATACGGTCAGGGGGGCATGCATACAGTAAAGAGCGAACCCTACATCTCTGATTATTTTTAATCAAATTATCAATAATAGATTTTGGATAACCGTTTGATAACGCGATTTCATAAAGAATATTAAGTTCTTTTATGTAATTCTCATTAGACAAGGGGACCGACATTAACCTATGAACATAGCTGCGGAAGGCAGCTAGTTTATGTTGATTGGGGTGACAGGATGAAGCTGGAATAGCCATATCGGTATGTGTTGGTTTCCGATATATTTGAAATTCTAATTTGTTATGGACATTAGTGATGGTGAGGTCAAGAAAATTAAGGGATTTTTGTGATTCTAATTCCAATTTAAATTTTATTTTAGGGTGGAGATTATTTAATTTAGTAACAAATGAATCAATTTGACGTTTGGTACCAGACCAACAGATTATTATGTCATCAACGTATCTATAATAAAATAAAATGTTGGGTTCGCCCACTATATATCTACGTTCAAAATTATCCATAAATATCTCTGCCATTAGAGGACTTAACGGTGAACCCATGGCCAACCCTTCCTTTTGGCGGTAATATTGATTGTTAAAACGAAAATAATTTTGTTGCATGCATATTTTTGTGAGTTTAAGTAGATCATACATCTCTCCAGGATGTAACCGTTGTCTCTCAAAGTGTTCACCCAGAATATGTAAACATTCCTCATGAGGGATATTGGTAAATAGACTATCAACATCTAGGGACAGTAACTTAGCGGAAGATGGAATTTGAGTATCTTTAATTTTTGAAATTAAGTCTAAACTATTTTTTAAACTGAATTGAGGTTGAAAGGATGCTTTTTTACTTAAAAGGACGTTAAGATGTTTTGCTAAATTATACGAGGGGGCACCAATATGAGAGACAACAGGGCGAATAGGAACGTTTGCTTTATGAGTTTTTGGCAGCCCATACAAAACAGGTGATCGTGGGTTCATGGGGATAATATTTTTTAATTGATCTGGAGAGATGTAAGACGTATCTTTAATAGCATTTTTTAACTCAATCGTAAACTTTTTGGTGGGATCAGAATCAAGGCATTCAAAATCGTCACCCTGGATGACATCATTAACCTTCAGATTATAATCAATTCTATCCAGAATTACGACTGAGTTACCCTTATCAGCTTTTGAAATTACTAGGTTATTCTGGTTTATTTTTTCATTTAAAGAACGAAACAGATTATTTTCTGAAAACATAGCAGTAATAGTTTTTCATTGTTGAATGACCAAACAAATTTAGTTTCATCTCCCTTACTACGAATATTTGGGGGTAGTTAGAAATAATTGTCCATGCGGTTGGTGGTATATAAAGGAGCGCTCGCCTCGTTGACTTTTAGTCTCCTTCGAGCACTCGACGAGTTAGCAGCCCTTGAGAATGGTCCGTGGAGGACCGAAACACGTGTTGGGTATCGTACTGGCGCATGTAATTTGCTTTTTATATTGTCCTTCTTGCATGTGCACATTTTTGCGGGCGGGAGGGCGGTGCAAATTGCATCCCAGCATGATTAAACTGACAATTAGCGGAATTAACACTAAATATTGATTCTGTATTTTGATTATTATCAAAATGTAAGGGGCTTGAATACCAAAACAGTTAATTTATATCTGAGTGTTCTTAACGCAAACTTTCAGCTAATTTGTCTTACTGAAACATGGCTATCATCGTCTGTACATGATAACGAGTTGATGGATGAGCGTTATTTGGTGTACCGCCGGGACAGAGAGTCGAGCGGTTTTCAGAAAAAAAAAAACAGGTGGCGGTGTACTTGTGGCTGTGTCCAAACAAATAAAATCAAGACGTCGCCACGATCTTGAGAGTGACTGTGAGGATGTCTGGGTATCACTGGACATAAAATTATCTAATGGTAAAACGAAATAATTACTTGTTTGCTGTGTCTACTTGCCTCCACCAGTTCAGAAAAACATGTTAGATCATTTCATTGAGAGTGCCAATAAAGTAATGGAGAACAACTATGAATTAATGATTATAGGAGATTTCAATCTGAGTTGTATTTCTTGGTCTGACGGTGATATAACCGGTAGCAGCTTTAATGCCCGTTCATTGCTTAATTTCAATGCATTAAATAATTTAAAACAATATAACATAATATCAAACAGCATGGGAAGGACACTGGACCTGATTCTTAGCAATACCCCCATAAGTAAAGTTCAAAAGAGTGATTCCCCATTAATTTCACCTGATGTATTCCATCCACCTATTGAATTCACCTTGACACAACTAAAGTCTAACACTGTGATGCCTAATAAAGACTGCAAATTGAACTTCTTCAAAGCAGATTATGAGGCAATAATAAAAGAACTAGAAATTATAGACTGGCACGCAGAGCTTTCTTCACACCAGAACGTTGATACTATGGTGACTATCTTTTATACCATAGTAAATGAATTAATACAGAAGCATGTACCTAAGAAACGGATATCAAATAATAAGTTCCCACCGTGGTTCAATGGTGACCTTAAACGAGCACTTCACGAAAAAAACAAATATCACATCAGGTTTAAAAAATATACCAACCCACGTGACAGACTTACATTTGAAATTTTAAGAACAAGATGCATAAAAATGACCAATAACTGTTATAAACAATACCTGTTCCGTCTAGAGACGGCTATCAAATCTAACCCAAAGTTACTCTGGTCTCACATAAAAAACAAACGAAAGAATCGGGGATCTTACCCTTCCCCCATGTATCTCGGGAATAAAATTGCACACCAAGGAGTTGATATCTGCGATCTGTTTGCCGATCAATTTTCATCAGTCTATACACACAAAAATTCTAATGTCATGGCAATGCCGGATGGACCCATTAATACTAATAATTTATGTAATATATCCTTTGTAGAACACAAAGTGGAGTCCGCTTTAAAAACACTTGACATGTACAAAGGTGCCGGATCAGATGGTATACCATCTATTTTTGCAAAACGATGCGCAACAGTCCTATCTACGCCTTTGACTTTAATATTTAACAAATCTTTGAATATTGGTCAGTACCCATCAATTTGGAAAAAAGCACTGATTGTTCCTATTCCTAAGCCCGGTAATGACAATGAAATTAAAAACTACAGACCAATATCGATTCTACCTATATTTGGAAAAATATTTGAATCCTTATTGTGTCCTATAATCTCGTGTCACGTGAAACACATTTCACCGCAACAACACGGCTTTATGAAAGGAAGATCAACTAATACAAATCTTATGCAATATCAGGACTTTTTGACATATAACCTTGACAACCGGATAGCTGTCGATGCCGTATATACTGACTTTTGCAAGGCTTTTGACAGAATAAATCACACATTGCTGCTGAGGAAACTATCTGACGCTGGAATTGGTGGCAGTCTTATTAAGTGGTGCGCCTCTTACTTAAACAACAGGACCTCTAAAGTAGTTGTTAATGGGCATTCCTCACATCCTTTCCGAGCATTATCAGGCTGCCCTCAGGGTTCACACTTAGCCCCAATATTTTTCAACATTTTCATAATAATTCATAATTCATTTAATCATTGTCGAACATAGGTACATACAGTTTTTAACAATACATTTCCAGATGTGAGTTAATGTGTTTTCCCATTATGTTCTACCATTATGGCATGCAATGGTTATACAAAATTTAAAATTTATTAATATGTCGATGTAATAATTCTAGTTAATCATAAAATGTTTATATAATCGGACACAAATTTAAAAATTCAATTGTCAAATTTAATAATTTACAGCAGTCAAAGCGATATAACATAAAACAGAATACAAAATAAAACAATTCTAGACCCATTATTATTACAATTTTTATACAATTTACTAACTATTAATATACAATATAAATGTCAAATGTTTAGTCTTAAAGAAATGTTATTATAATTTCTTATACCAGCCATATACCATATAAATGTCTCACATAAAAATAAATACAGTGAATTTAATTAATAGACAAGTCGGAGCTAGTACACATTGACATGATATGTATTATGCTTGCACATTTTTGTCCAACAGATATTCATTGATTGTGTAGTAGGTTTTTTTAATTAAAAACTTGACAAGCATTTTTTGAAATTTTCTTGTATCATTTTCCAGTATAATAAGTCTAGGTAGTTGATTGAATATTTTAGGTGCCATACCTAGGAAGTTCTTATTATAAACAGTTTTTTTGTGGGGTATATGTCGTATTTTATTTTTATGTCTAGCGCTGTTTAAAGTCCCAAACATATACAAGTTGTTTTTGACGAAGACAACAACTTCATAAATGTATAAGCACGGTAGTGTCAAAATACCGAGCTTGAGAAAAAACGGTTTACAGCTGTCTGTACTTTGTATGCCGCAAATAGCTCTAAGGCACCTTTTTTGGGCTCTGAAGACTGTTTCCATATTCGTAGAGTTTCCCCAGTATATTAGACCATAGCGAAGAGTTGAAGTGACTTGTGCATGATAGGCTGTGACTAATACTGACTGGTTTACTATTTTGGATAAATTGTAAAGGGCATACGAAAATTTACTCAGACGCTTACAAACATTATCCGTATGAGTTTTCCACGACATATCCCTATCAAAATCCAGTCCTAAGAATTTGGTTGTATCAGTTTCAGAAATTATTTTGTCACCGTACCGAACATCAGGCCTTATATGTTTTGTTCTTTGTTCGAAAGTCATGATTTTCGATTTTTCTAAATTTATTTTAAGATTATTTACATTTAACCAGTCTATTATATCTTTAAGACAATCATTTATTTCTTTCACAAGCGTCACATGATCATTTATACTAAATACTACCGTACAGTCGTCCGCAAATAATGTCATTGGGTGTTTTGTTACTTTGGTTATGTCATTAATATAAATTAGAAAAAATAAGGGCCCTAATATACTTCCTTGGGGTACACCATAATATATATACCTTTGATTAGATGTATACGTTTTTTCTGACTTTGAACTGACACAAACCTTTTTAACTTGCGTTATGTGTTTCCTATCGGTTAAATATGACTCTAGAAGTTTTAGTGCATTACCTCTAACACCATATCGTTCTAGCTTGTTTACCAGTCTATTCCTATCTACATAGTCGAATGCCTTACTCATATCCATAAACAATGCCGCTACAGGCTTTCGATTATCGATACTCGTAATTACAGTCTTAAATAGTTTAAGAATGGCCATATTAATATTTTTATTCCTCCTGAAGCCGTATTGTTCCTCAGCAAGTATATTGTTTTGTTCAAAGAATGAAAGCAGGTAGTTATATATTACTTTTTCTATAATTTTGGAAAATATTGGTAACAGAGCAATAGGCCTATAATTTCCGGGGTTCTCCTTGTTGCCTTTCTTATGAAGAGGCTTAATGATAGACAGTTTAAGTTTATCGGGAAACACACCAGCCTCTAAACATAAGTTTATGATGTAGCTTAGTACTGGGGCGATAATGATTGCCACTGATTTTATTGTGCCAGTAGTAATATCATCGTAGCCTGTGCTTTTAGTGTTCTTCAGAGATTTGATTATGGTGACAATATCTGATGGAGTAGTGGGTTTCAGAAATATGGAGTCACAGTTTGAGTCAAATTTTATATCATTAGTCACATTTATGGAAGATTTATATTCAATTTCGTCAATAAAATAATTATTGAATGTTTCTGCAATATTTTTTTGGTCACTTACAATTTTATTATTAAGAATAATTTGCCGTATTCCTTCCGATGGTTCATTGCTTTTGTGTTTATTAATTATTTGCCATGTAGCTTTACTCCTATTTGTAGCAGTATTTATATAGTTGGAATTTTGTGACTTCTGTGTTAAATTAATTATAGTTTTTAACCTTTTGGAGTAATTTTTAAATAATGTTTTATTATGGGACGAAGGGGATTTACGGAATTTCCATAGCATTTGTCGTTTCCGTTTGCAGCAAAGCCTAATTCCTGAACTAATCCATGTTGGTCTTTTTAAGGCGTACAATTTTATTTTTTTAAGTGGAAAGCAAAGGTCATAGAAAAGCTTAAAAACGTCATGAAATTGATTGAAAATGTCATTAGGATCATTGCAATTATAAATATTATTAAATGTCAAATTAAGTAAGCAATTCTGGAATTTGAGAATATTTTCATTCGAATAGTCACGTTTAAATGTAAACCAGTAAGGTAGTATACATGTTTTTTTAACAGGGCATTGTATAAGTTGAGCAGTGTGATCAGACATTGCTAGTTCAACGATTTCACATTTACTGCCCTTGATATTGTGGATAATATTGTCAATGCAGGTACCACTGCATAATCGAGTTGGTGTACGTACCCCCAGTTTCATATTGTAATTGGATAACAAGTATTCAAAGTTACGCGAGTTATAATTTTCTTTTAAAATATCTATGTTAAAGTCGCCGCACACAATAGCCTTCCTTTTACGCTTCATACAAATTTCATTCAAAATGTTATCTAAATTTTTTAGGAACATATTTATGGAATCCCTATCATATTTCGGAGGACGATACACGCATATTATTACCAAAGGGTGTTCTAGGAGTTCTATTGCACAGCATTCTATGCAATTTTGTATGCACAGTTTTTCTATGTCTAGCTTTCGACCTTTGAGTGTGTTTTTCAGCAATATACAGCAGCCTCCATGTCTGTTGTCCCTGGCATAGTAAGTGTGAAGAGTGTAATTTTGAATGTAGAAATTAAAATAGTCACCTTGTTTCATGTTAGTCTCAGTAATGCACACAATATCCACTGATTTTCCTTGTACCACAAAATCATGTAAGTGTAAACTTAAAAGGTCCGATTTGTTTACCAAACCATTTATATTTTGATGTAAGACAAAAATACGTTTATACACGAAAAATATTATCATATGAATTATTTGAAAGCAATTCAGGTACATTCATATCGCTATGTTGGTTGGTATTGCATTTTAGCAGCGGTTTAAAATAATCTAATATTGTTTTTTGTTGATACAATTTACACATTTCTACCGGTTTTTTGATAATATTAGTTTCAAATGTTTTTTTATATTACCAAAAAATGTTTGTTTATATTTTAGATAGTCAATTTCAATGTTCAGTTTAAAAGCTAGTTTTTTCAAATATACATAATTATTTTGCCAAGGGCTATAAAATGCATTTAAATTAATGTACTTACAGTTAGAATAGTAGTCAGACAACAACTTTATGCGTTGATTTAACATTTTTTCATTTAAATACCTATTACACACGACACTGAGCACAAAAATCTGTTTACATATTTTCATATTATTAAGTGCTATACATAATTCATTATACAAGTGTGCTGGATTTTTATCATATGTTCCAACAGATAGAATGACTATATCATTCTCATTGAGCGACCTGAATAGGTTTAAGTTACCACATACAATTTGTGAGCAAGTTGCTCCTGGCTTAACAAGTGCCGAAACCGTGTAACAATCATTCCATTGATTTTGTCTACTTTTTATAAGAAATTGTGATAACCCTCGAACTTGCTCATCGCCAAGAATTATGATCCTAGGTTTATTTGATCCCTGCGAGACGTCTGCTGCGTCATAATAATCATTTTTTGTAGGAAGCGAGCTTTGATGATTTTCATTGCATCCTTTGTTGGTATTTGAACTCAATGGCAGCATTTTTGATGTTATTTGAGTAAATGTCGAGTCAGACTCCTTAAATCCGATGTCGCTATCATCTCTTTCGAAGTCTATAGTTTTCCTACATTTCTTCTTATTCCTTTTTTTGCGAGAAGAATTATTATTGGTAGTACTTTGAGGAGTGCTAGTACATATTGCTTTAAGACAAGTAATTTTTTTCTGTTGCTCCTGTGTAATTGTTTTTAATGAGGTGTTTTCTAATAATAATTCATCTATTTGTTGGTGAGCGCTGTCGAGCTCGTTATTCAATGATTGTATATGTTCTTTTAAGTTTTCTATGTATTCACTTTCGAAATTAGTGTTTTGCTCCGGAAGACTATCTGCTATCGATCCATTTGAGGTAGACGATGAATTACTTATACAAAGTTGTTCGCACGATACAGTTTTTAAATTTTTGTTGCGAACTGTTACATTGTTCAAATTTTCCATGTTGCAGTAATTACTAATTATATATTACAAAAAGACTGCAGATGCGTAGACTCGAACCGTCGACCACACGAAGCTTCTGCAATTAGGTTGACTCCGCCACCGCTATGCTACGATGCTCGATACGTATAGTGATGAAATAGAACTTCTAGCTTTAGGACCTTATGCATTCAGGAACTTAGGTATTTATCGTCGTATTTCTTGCGATTTTGTTACCTTAAAAGGTAATGGTTTGCGTTCACTGCTTTTATTGGTCGATTGTCGTTTGGGCGGTGACTATTCTTATCTATGCGGTGACTCACAAATTGTGTTGTATTTCGGTTATTGATTTATTATTGTTTTAAAGTTGTTTTATTTATTGAGAGCCTATGTAATTGTTTATTATTGATGAGTTTATTATTATTTTACGTATTTAATTGACATATTTAACATTCTTATAAACTGTGCACTAATGTTTTATTTATTTATTAACAGATAGGTTATTTAGAACAATTGTGATAGTCCCTATATTTATTTACATATTTTTTTATCAATCCGTGTTTATATCACTGTATTGTATCACTGAATAGGTGTTACCTATTTTTATTTTATTTTTGTTTTAGTTATACATTATCACTGTAATGTTTTCGTAATATTTATTTATATAACGTTTGTGTTCTTGGTATCACTTTCACATAACGATTACATTGTTTAATTGTATACACTTGACAAAACACAATAAATATATCTTAAACTATTTTAAAAATAATTTAGTACAGAGAGCGCCTTGTAAAACGATGCGAGTCGCTCGGTGTCGCGCGCATCACTCATGAATAATATAACAGAATGTTTCAAGCATAGCAAGTACTTTTTATATGCCGACGATCTTAAAATCGCCCGAGCAATACAATCACCCTCTGATGCCATTTTACTACAAGAAGACCTTGATAGACTTGAACGGTGGTGTGATAATCATGACATGACATTGAACATAGACAAATGCTACCATATTAAGTTTCACAGAAATGCTTCAGTACTAGCAACCAAATACCTGATTGCGGGCCATGAGCTGAAAAAAGTTAGTGAAGTTCGGGATCTTGGTATAATCTTTGACGAGAAATTGAAATTCAATATACACATAGATCAAATGACGACCAAAACATTTAAAACCCTGGGTTTTGTTTTAAGAAATTGCCGAAACTTCACAAGACCCTCCACTAAATTATTACTATACAACTCACTGGTCCGAAGTAACACCGAATACTGCTGTAACATATGGAACCCATTGTACGATATATACAATAAAAATATTGAGAAAATACAAAAAAGATTTCTTTGGCACCTATGCTACAGCTGTAATCTGGCTAAAAAACTGCCAAGTTACTCCGATCAAGTTAGGTATTTTAAGATGACTTCTCTGGAAGACCGAAGAAGATTGCTCGATCACATATTTCTATTCAGACTTTTTAATGGCGAAATAGACTGTCCGGACCTAGTCTCTGAACTTAATATAAATGCTCCATATAAAAATCCCAGGTTCAAAAGTTACAAACTGTTCCACATAAAACCTTATAAAACTAACTTAGGAAAAAACCACCCACTCAAAAGGCTCCCGACTCAGTATAATAATGACGCAAAAATTGTTCTTTCGACATACTCTCTGACACACTTAGCCAATTTAAGGAAAAGATTGTGACTTACCAACTTGCATAAGACTTTTCTCTCATATTATATTATTTCACAATACAATTAAATTCAATGTTTTTTGTTTTCATGTAATTATGCGATTATTTTTGGTATTTAATCCTTCCACTATTATTTTATTGTATGTTATTTTTATATATATAGCTTTTAATGTTATTAATTGTATATGTTGTGTAGTTTAATATTTGTTCGTATTCTGCTTTTCATGTTACTTTTTGTCTCGTTTCAATGTTTATTGTTTATGGCTTGTTTTTGTAATTAGTGCAAGTTTTTAATTAATTTATTGTAATTAACTTCAATAATGTAAAATTTTAATGCTGTGGTTGTCTTTAAGTGTTGCAGCACTATTATTTTTAAGTATGTATGTGTCTTATAACTGCATGAGTGTATGTAACGTTGACGATCCTTAAATAAATACATAAAATAAAATAAATAAAAGAGGATATTGGAAATTACAGACCCATATCCCTGATTCAAAATGTGTTTAAGTGTTTTTGCGAAAGTCATACTGAACAGAATATCGAACACTGTTGACGAAAAGCAACCCGTGGAACAGGCAGGGTCAAGTCAGGACAACATTAGCACCATCGATCACAATTTAGCTAGCCTTCATAGATTATTCAGAACCCTTCGACAGCCTTAAACATACGTTTGTATGGAAAAGACTTTTGGAGCAGGGAGTACAGTATGCTTACGTAAACGTCATCAAAAAGATCTACAGCGAGAGTAAAGCTATATTATCCCCCAGAGTTGGATTCTCTGGGGGAAATTAACTCCAACAAAACAAAAACTTGAATGCGTTGAAGAATACGTATATCTGGGTCAGATCATATCTCTAAGCGAAAAAAGTAATAAAAAGCAAGTAACTCGGCATCAAGACCAAGAAAACCATTTGATACATGCATTCTTCCTTGTAACACATGTGGCTTTAAAACCTGAGCTTTGACAAAACTCAAAGGGAAAAACTTTCAAAATGTCAACGTGCCATGAAAAGGAACATACTGGGGCTTAAGTCAAAAGATCGTAATGTAGATATCAGACGCAAAACTAAAGTCACAGACATCCCAATGATGTGCTTTAGACGTATATTTTACAATTAAATGACGCGATTCACTCTGCAAGCTTACAACCAAAGGGGCACCTATTTTATTTTATTTTTGTGTTATCTATGTATGATTACTATTTTTTGTGATATTTTCCGATATTTTAAATATAATAAATAATAATAATATCCTGGGACATTATTTACACACGGCCACTTGATCCAAAACTAAGCAGAGCTTGTACTATGGAAACCAGATAATTTATATATTACATATACTATACTACTTTACGGCCAATTCGCAGATGCGGTTTCACCTAGAACGGACTATTTATATTTTAAGCTTTTTTTTATATGAGTTTTTGTTATTGGATCAATCCGTTGTTATCTCCGTCCTGGTAAATGATAAATGGCTGTTCTTTCATTCTTGCTATTACAATGCTCACTGCTTTCATACCAAATTTGCACACACCGTCCCGTGGCTTAAAATCCTAGAAAAGCCAACCTATTGTCATAGATCTCTTCATGGCAACCGACGCCTTAACACGCTCTCAGAGGCAAGAAACCTCTTTTTTTTTTTTCGGGGTGGAAAATCCTGCATGGATTTCCTCCGCCTTGGGGGAGGCGGAGGGGTCTGTCAGACTCCTACTGACTATAAACCACCCCGGTATTCCATCTTACACCTGCGCCGGGGGTCGCGGGAACGAATGATACTTCCGCAACCCCCAGCTGGTGCTGGCCCATGCCTGCGGAGGCAAGAAACCCCTAACCGAACCAGACATAATAAATGCTTAGGAAACGCAAAGAGTGTTCGATGTGGGGGTCGAATCGCGACCTCTACGGTACAAATGCCCAACCGGCTTACACTCTGGTCACACACAATTGTAATAACTGCATCACCTGTTCTACATATATCACATGACAACAAAAGTTAGGATAATGAAATACTGACCTTCACTGAGCGCATCTTGATCTTCCAAATCCCAGTCTCCGGATAGAGAGAACTCCTCTCTCGCACCTTCACTCTCTTTAAGGACCGGTTCCTGCTTCACTTCAGTAGAGCTCGTGCAAGCTTTAATAATAATAATAATAATTCTAAACACTAAATTCAAAGAAAATAAAATCTAAACAATTAGATGTGCATGCGTGTGTGTGTGTGTGTGTGTGTGTGTGTGTGTGTGTGTGTGTGTGTGTGTGTGCGCGCGCGTTTGTGTGTGTGTGCGCGCTTTTGTGTGTGTGTGCGCGCTTGTGTGTGTGTGTGCACGTTTGTGTGTGTGTGTGCACGTTTGTGTGTGTGTGTGCACGTTTGTGTGTGTGTGCGCGTTTGTGTGTGTGTGCGCGTTTGTGTGTTTCTGTGTGTCTGTGAGTGCGTTGCTAGTTTTCAACCTTAATTTATACCCTTAATTTAAAATATCCTTAGGGCTAACCATCGAAATTTCAAAAACTGTGTCACACGACCCTAAGTTTTGCTTGAGTATCTGCTCAGGAGATATAGAAGAACATGAAAGGGAGTTAATAATTACGATTGGAATATTGGTGGTTTTATCACCGTTTTTGGAGATGGGCACCATGCGTGACCATCTGGTATGAAGGAGATAAATAACTTTTAAAGGGCCCGTAGGATTGGTGTAGAAACACAGAAACTCTGCTGTAACTCCATCATCACCAGGCACCTTGCTGTTCTTAAGTTGTTTGAGAGCCATTCTAATCTCGTACAGACTGACGTCCGGAATGTGTTCGGTGTAGTGCCAGGTAAGTCTTGCATCTGAAGCACCATTATCGACACGTGACTGGGTTCTCATGTACAGATGTCCGTAGAACTTCTCGATCTATACCATAAACTCAGGTTTAAACATGACGATTCTGTCATGTTTAAACCTGAGTTCATCCTCCGTTTGCAGTTTTGTCAGTTGGCTCCGTCCAACAGACAGTTCCCTTTCAAAGTCTTTACAGCCTGTGTTCTGCTCGATGGCTACTTTAATACAGTCTGTATTAAATTAGCGCGTATAGCGAGTCAAATACTTTGAGATCTGCCTGTTCAGCTGCCGGTATCTGGTAGCATCATCAAAGGAAGTCAAAACCATTTTCCTTTTTTCTTCAATAAGCTGCAGGGTAAAGTCAGAGATATTTTTGGGTTTTGTTTATACGGCGGGCCCTGAAGATCTTAGACCCAGCCGTATGTACAGCTTCCCTGAGCCGGTCGTGGTATGCGTCCACTTCCCCACTGCAATAGGTACACTGTAAACTCTCAGACTTCAGACTGATGCTGAAAAATTGTCTTTATACAAAAAAAGTCTCAAAATCACTTTTAGCTCGACCCCGGATTCGAACCCAGGACCTCGTTGTCTGCGGGTGAACACGCTACCGCTTGACCAACGAGGCTGTCACTGTAATAGGTAGAATATGGCTTGTACACAAAATTGTCACCCATATATCTGGTTCTGTAAAATAAAGTGAATATAGTTTATATTCTAAGCGAATTAAATTTCTGAATCCATATGAAGAAGGAGTGCAAAAGCTTGCTTATATTTTTATATAATAAATTATTTTAATAAAAAAAAACATTACAGAGCCTGATGAACATCTGATTCACAGGTCTGCAATGGTTTTCCCCTTTCAGTTTTGATGAGCGATTTGGATAGATTTTGAGGCGCTGATTACGGGAAAAATATTAAAAAAATTCCATCACGTCAGGATTTTTAGTTATAGATCATCCTTTTTTTTGCCTAAATTACTTAAGCCTTCCTAGTAATTTAATAATTATTTTATTTTAATCGTATCTTATTGAACAAAAAACACACTAAATGGTTGAAGTAGACATTAATGAATGAGTTCTCATAAATGTAGTTAAACATAACTTTTAATTAAGTATGTGATATACCCTTATTATCAAAAAAAACTAGTGGATTTTAGGTCATTTGCTGAAGACCTCATTTCTTGTAGGCTAAATGCATTTTTTATAGAAATTAACTTAAATCGTTAGAAGACAGTTAATGAGGGTAGATTAATATTATTTTGTATAAATAGCACCATCACTATTTTTAAAAAGTCAGTACTTCTGTGCAATTCGTAACGCTTACTTGAAAAATGTCATCGCGAAAGTGTTTAAACTCTCCGGACAATTTTTGCTACATTTGTGGGCAATTTATGCTGAGAAAACAGCAACATAACATAACCGAATTTATAAGGAACGTTTATAATATGTATTTTGGCCTAACAATCGCCAATCAAGATAAACAGTGGGTCCCACATAAAGTTTGTACCACCTGCGTTCGTGAACTTCGAAAGTGGTCAAAAATCTTTTAAGGAAGTAGTGAGGCATTTACTAGGAAACCATAAAAGTCCAAATTATGAGGAAATTGTAAAGAAAATGATTGAAAATTTCGGCAAAATGGGATGTTCGATGAGCATTAAACTTCACTTCCTTAATTCGCATTTGGACTACTTTCCTGATAACTTGGGAGCTGTAAGTGAAGAGCAAGGCGAAAGATTTCACCAGGACTTGAAGGAGATGGAACGTCGCAATCAGGGAAAGTGGAATAAAGTAATGATGGCAGACTACTGTTGGCTATTAAAGCGTGATGATCCAAGTCGGAATTTCAAGCGAAAATCTCACAATCGGAGCTTCGGTGAAAAAAAAGCAAGATACCATAAAAGTATTTAATATTTTTAATTTATTTATTACTGTCCCTTCAATGTATTTTTAATGTTTTAAGTTTAGCAATACTTGTTGTTGTTACTTCATTTTAATAAAAAAAACCTTGTAAAGTTGGCCTTTTTTTCGATTTCACATAAAAGGATTTTTCAAAAAAACTGAGGGTGATAGGACAAATCCAAGTACATATTCGTAATCAGCGCACCAAAATACCTCAAGATCAGCAATCAAATCCAAAAGGGGAAAATAAGAGTTCAAATTTGCAGACCTGTGTTAGCGAACGCCAATATGGTTTTCGCCACGGCCGCTTAGCTGGTGTTCTTCTAGCGGATCTCACACACCGATGGGCGTTGGCCATTGAGAATCAAAGTGAGGCATTGGCTATCAGCCTAGACATGGCGAAAGCGTTTGATCGGGTCTGGCACCACAGTCTCCTATCGAAGTTGCCAGAATAATGTCTTCCCGAGGCATTATGCAACTGGATTGCCAGCTTTTTGTGCAAACAGAAGCATTAAGAGCCATTGTAGATGGCAGCTGCTCGGATAGAATGGACATCAACGCTGGCGTTCTACAAGGATCCGTGCTGGCCCGTACGCTGTTTTTGCGGCATATCATTGATATGGGTGGAAGAAATCGCTTAATGCGATAAGACCGCCCATTGTACATGATTGTGTTATTAGTGTCCAACGAATTTGTCGTATTTGAGTGTGTACACTAAAGAGTATTCTATATCTTATCCATAGGAAACATTCATTGCTTTGCGGATGACAGCACCGGGTACACCTCCTACACGGGCCGTGCCAATACCTTCCAACCCATTATCGAAAAAGTCGTGAAAAACTTGTGTCTGAAATCGAATGCAGAGTTTCCGATTGGGTGCGACTGAATTTAGTCCAATTTTTATATAGTCTTTGACAATAGAACCTTAATGGTTGAATTTCGACCAAGTGCGATCTCTAGTATACATTAAATACACTCACCTTTCTCTTCGGATGTCACATGCAGAGATTCACGCCCCTGGATGTTCCTAACTGTTAACAGTTCTGGCGCACACCAAGTATCATCAGAGTTAGTTTGTGACAGATCATGATCCGATTGAGTAGATTGCGGGACTGATTGTGTCTGATTAATGGGCGGCCGCGTATCAACCTGCTCTACATGTGCATATGCTAAAGGATCTGATTCAGGATACAGCACTGTAAAATCGAAAAAATAACGCTACAGATTAAAATTATTCAATACTAAAACCCAACTACTTAAAAAACACGTTGGCAAAAGCAGGAAATTAGAAAATATTTTCACCTTTAATTGTTATGCGCAAACCTTTCACTGTTTACTGCCTATGAAATTAACAAATTCCACGTAACATATTTTATATATATATACACACACAATCATAGTGATGTTAAGCGGATAGCCGTAAATATAAACACACACACACACACACTACCACGAGCCACGGCTATCCGCTTAACATCACTATGATTGTGTGTGTATGTGGTTCTTCCATTTTTGAAGTAAAACACGCTTTACTTGGGATGTAAGCTGGGGAATGCGTAACGACAGCGTTACCAAAGGTGGCATCGAGCGAGCCGAACGGAAGTTGAGATGAGGATGATGATGATGTCCTCCCGGCCGAATTTCGACCACGGCGGCCAGTCTCAATGGAGATTAGGCAATTGCGCAGGACATATTATAGTGCACAAGTGTGTGCGCAAACACAGGGGCACTTTCTACTCCATCACTCTCATGATCCGATGAGACGACTAGCGACACGACCGGAAAGAGATCAGGTACAGGACCGACGACTTTACGTGCTCTCCGAGGCACGGGGGTATACTACAGCCAACTCCCAGACTTCGGGCTGATACTGAGAAATTTCTTTTTACGGAAAAATCCCAAAATCACTTTTTGACCCGACCCGGGATTTGAACCCAGGCCCTCATAGTCTGCGGTTTAACACGCTACCGCTAGACCAACGAGACGAGGATATAAGTTAGTGAAGATAGAAAGAGAGAGTGTGTGACATTATCTATATCTTATAGCCTGTTACGTTTCATATATCTAAATATTACTTCAGTCGTGTACTCTAAAGCACACAATTTTTTTTATTCACTACATCTCCTGCTGATGCCGATGAAAAAGTAATAATAAATAATACTGAATTCATTCATACCTTAATATAGACAGAACCATTCAGACAATATATGGTAAAATATAAGTTTTAATAATTAAACCTAAACTTAATCTCCTTGACAATAACTTAATACAAGCTAGCTGAATATCACTACTATTATAAAATAAATTGTATAAATATTTTAACATTCCGTATACGTAAATATCTGTAATAAGTAACTAGAAATAATATTAATGTTTTGCATTGTAACAAAACACTTATTATATGTTGGAGAAAGCATGCTTAAATTCGTTCAGAATATTGAAATTATTTGTGGTACATACCATAATCCAGGGATATACATACACAATTCTTTCACCAGAGGGCGCTTCAACTCATTTCGCGCCAATTCAACTGACAAGTGACATTAAATCTTCATCACCAGCAAGCCCCTTGAAACTATGCTGTGCGTTTTCTCCAACATATAATAACTGTTTTGTTTTAATGCAAAACATTAATATTATATGACTTCAAAAACGCACAGCATAGAATGAAGATCTGTTTGATATCTGATTGTGAACAGAATTTACATTAATGTCGCCAGACAACGAATGTCCTTAAGTTGCTAATGTGACTAATACTACTGTGTAATTGCTAATGAAAAAGTGATGTAAATTAAAACTTGCTTTACTGGTGTGAAAAAGATATAATAAAAATTATTAATGAAAATATTTTTTTAAACCTAAATCTCCTCTTGAGTTGCAGTAATTGAACTAAATATAAACTTATTATCACAAATCAACAAGTACTGTAAGTATTTCTATAAAAATCAAACATAAAACAAAACAATTTCAGTTATTATTATGAAACAAATTAAAACTATTATTTAAGAAATAATACCGCTAAAAGTGTAATATTGAGATCATATTAAGTAATCATTGAAACTAAACAGTCTTAAAATTATTATATAAACCAGCACAATCACTGCTAGAACTATTTACTGCACGACAGTAATATTTTGAAAATGTTTCCACACACTTCCAATTTCCTCTATCCAGAATCTCTTCTACAGGTCTATTATCCAACCATCCACGGGATGCGACAGCTGAACGTATACTTCCGGGAGAAGCATCTATATTAGCCAGCTTAAAAACTGAACGCAACCAACCTGCAGTCATAGTTCTAGAAGCTGGTCTTAATACTCCTGTAATAGAGATAAAAGAGACCTAATTTCTGTATCCCTCCTGCGTCTAGCCTGAGAAGCTTTAATCAAGTCCTTCACATGGGCTACTGGACAAATACTGTGATCCCTATGTTTCATAAAAAGCCAGCCTGATTGTCTGTGGGTACCGGTGTCAGTCTTTGAACCGAATTTTGGCCAGAATGTTATTGTGCTATCAGGCTCTGTATATCGGTTTTCAGAGAGTTCCAGAAGGGTGAGATCATGAAGTCTACGGCCAGAAGCTCAAGGCTGTTCGTCTACTCTTGTCAAATAAGCTGTCAGAGCAGGATGAAGATCTAAGCCAGTTAAATAATAAATTCGCATCCCATATAGGTGTTCTTGGTGGTTGAGGCTTAGAATATGAAATAGACAAATAAATTTTTTTTTTAAAGATTTTATAGTTGTTGCACAGTAAGTTGATATAGCTGACTTGTGTAATAAAATAATTGTACTATATGCAAATTTATTTTCTAGATGCAGACATGCTAAAAATCTGGGCACATCTTTTCCTTCTGGACTCTTACTCAGAATGTTGTTAGCTTCACACCTGTGCAACCATCTCTTTAGGGGGGCATTATAGGTGTTAAGTGTGGAAGGCAGCTCTCCTTAAGCAACTGCTTCTCTGCCCTACTTCAATCCTTTATTTGATTTGCCACCTTTCCAATCCTGAAGGAATAACTTGTCTACCTGTGGAGGGTTCGTCCCTGTTGCCCAGTCCACCAAAACCTGCCTCAGATTTGTTATGTTCGTAGCAATATCGAAGCTAAGAAATAGCTGATGCGTTTTTGGATTCACTTCGATATATTGTAGAATAATTAAACACAATCTCATTAGATGATAGCAATTTTAATGAATGAGTCACAAGCCAAAGATGTTGTAAAAGGGAAGGAGAGTGCACGATGTTGGGTTGCCAACTCTGAATGCGGTTGACCCCCGCACATACATCACACCCTCCTACTTAAACCATGAGATACAGTCTTCACTAACTTATTCTAAACAAAACTATCTTATAATAACAGAACCATGTAGTCTTAACTACATATTATTAAAAACATATATCATCGCCTCCAGTCCAATTCGCGCAGTCTTAGCAATAACATTGTACACCATCAGTGGTAACAAAATTAAGTAATAACAATAAAAAAATGGTACACCATTCCTAATTGTACACAATTGTACACTTGTGTTAATACACTAAATTAAACCAAAAATTTTAACTACAGACAATCATAACAACGACATTAAGCAGGTCCCAATACTGATTGTGAAGTGAGCGACTGCGATACCGTCGGTTCCCCTAAACCATTCAGTTGGTTATCGGATTGGGGTTCGGGCAATGGTAGCGTAATTGCAGTACGGTGTGATACTTTTCGAATTTGATCTATGTGTCTTTTAATAGGTGGACCATTTTCCCTATCAATTAAATAATATCTAGAACCTAATTGCCCTTTAACTTTACCACTTAACCATCTATCCTCTCCACCAAAACCTCGAGCCCATACCTTATCGCCAACCTCTAAAAATCGTGGCTGTCCTCCCGCACTATCTATCTGTTTACGTTGAGCATTTTGCACTCTTTTACTAACGCCATGTAGACCTTCGTCGGTCAAAAGGTCCAAACGCGATCTTAACGATCTCCGTTGCAATAACATAGCCGGAGATTGCCCCGTAGTGGTATGCACTGTATTCCGATATACAAACAAATAAGACTTCAATGCCACATCAAAATCACACTTGTCTCTTGAAGCCTTTTTTAGGGCTTTTTTACAGAGTTTGACAGCATTTTCGGCTGCACCATTGGAAGAAGGATGATAAACTGGTGTGAATATATGCTTAATACCATTATTACGCATGAATTCAGCCACTTCCTCTGAAGTGAAAGGCGGTCCATTATCTGAGACTACTTCTTTTGGTAAACCAAATCGGGAGAATACATCCCTTAAAACTCTAATAACATCCTTGCCTGTTTTAGTATTCATCTCAAAAGCTTCTATCCATTTTGTTGATGAATCCACCATCACAAAAAATGATTTTCCTTCAAAAGGTCCTAAGAAATCAAAATTCAGCCTGCTCCATGGCTCGGCAACATACGGCCATGGCTGCGGAGGTGCCTTAGGTGGTGCCGAAGCTTCTAATCTACAAGTAGTACAATCCTGGCACTCCTTTTCAATGTCCGCATCAATCCCCGGCCACCAGACATAGCTGCGCGCTAAAGATTTCATTTTAACAACCCCTATGTGACTAACATGTAACTCTTTAAGTATTTTATACTGAGCCTTTAACGGAATCACCATTCTATAACCCCACATTAAACACCCTGCATCTATATACAACTCATTTTTTCTACAAAAATATGGTTGTAGCTCTGAATCCTGACATTTTGCCGGCCATCCTGATCTTACACAAACCATGACCCTTTTTAAAATATCGTCTTTCAGTACTAATTCCTTAACCTCCTTATTTGTTATTGGCAAAAAGTCTTGTACAAATTTAACATAAGTAATCTCCTGTTTGGTTTCTTGCGGCCAGCCTATCGGTAACCTAGACAAGGCATCAGCCCCGTTCTAGTCTGTAGGTACAAATTTGATATCATACTGATAACCAGAAAGAATCAATGCCCACCTTTGAAGCATGCTTGCAGCCATTGTTGGCTGGTATTATTTTTTTGTCACCAAAAAGGGATACTAATGACTTATGGTCTGTTTTCAAAGTAAATCTACGTCCATACAAGTATTGATGGAACTTTTTTACGCCAAATATAATGGCCAGTGCTTCTTTTTGAGTAACTTCTTTCAGCAGAATTTAAAACCCTTGATGCATAGGCAATTGGACGTTCGGACCCATCTGGTAAAACATGGGCAATGACAGCACCAATTCCTGTAGCACTCGCATCTGTCGTCAACGTAACTGGCAACCCAGGATCATAGTGAGCTAAAATTTCACTAGATGACAATATTTTATTTATTCTGTTGAATACTTTAACACAACTTTCGGTCCATTCGAACTTAACACCCTTTTTTAATAACTCATATAACGGAGTTAAAATCATACTTATGTTTTTTACAAACTTTGCATAATACATTACCATACCTAAAAAAGACCTAAGCTCTGATACATTAGATGGCATAGGCACTTTTTGTATGGCCTCAACATTTTTCAAACAAGTTTTAACATCTTCTTTACAAATTACAAACCCTAAGTAAGTCACTTCCTCCGCAAAAAAAGTACATTTTTCCTTTCTCACTCTTAACCCATGACGTTGGAGTCTATCAAACACCTTGAAAAGAGTTTCCATATGCTCTGTATCATTCCGCCCAGTTATTATAATATCATCCAGAAAAACCCCTACTTTAGGTAAATCACCAAACAATTTCTCGATTTTCCTCTGAAAAATACCTGGACTGGATGACAAACCATAAATTAAACGGATATTATATAATTCTTTATGAGTGTTTATCACTGTAAAAGGTTTTGATGCTTCATCCAAGCAAAATTGGGCATAAGCTTGAGAAAGATCTATTTTACTAAATTTTTGTCCTAAATGTAATTTTGTAAGTAAATCTTCTATCCTAGGTAAGGGAAAATGGTCAACCACTAAATATTTGTTCAATGTTAATTTATACCACATAACCGCATAGATCCATCTTTTTTAATCACCGGTACTATTGGCGTAGCCCAATCCGATGTTTCCACAGGTGTAATTACTCCATCTCGCTGTAACTGCATAAGTGCCTCCTCTACACGCTGGCGTAATGCATAAGCCAAAGGCCGGGCTCTCATGAAAATTGGTCTTGCATCAGGTCGCAAATGTAGGCTCACTTCACCACCAGTAAAACAGCCAAGCCCCTCCGATAATACATCAGAGAATCTGCTCTAAATTATCATCACGACATTCTTCCACGCTACAAATATCTTCATTACTGGTTTGTGCTTGTACCCATTTCATGTCGGTTCTTGTCCTGGGGCATACCTTCTTCAGATGTCCTATTACAAATCCGACATGTATACTGCCTAAACCGACAAGCATTATAGTTATGGTTCGCTCCACAAGCTCTACATTTAACCCCCAGAGAGTATGTATTGTTCTGTGCAGGCTGTTCCTGTTTAACTCGTTCCACACCAACACGTCGCTGGTTATACACACTGCTGTATTTCCTCCCTGATGACCTACCTCTGTTCGTCTGTATATTATAAGTAGTCACCGTCTGGGCTGAACCTTTTATGGTACTGATGCCACTCTCCAACATTGCTGAATCCATCTCAGCTGCTTCCATTGCTACCGCTAGTTTTATTTTATTTTTTATTTATTTTAATAGGTTAACCAACAATTATTTACACATTATAAGCCCGAGTTACGAGCTAAAAGATACAGTTTTTCGTGTAATAATCACTTATAGGCTAACACAGCATGCATATCAAATTAGCAATAATTAACTATAAATGTAGTTGAAAAGCTTTAGTGAAAGTCGGCAACTCCCCTGCAAACAATCTCTGACGTATCACGTCATTTTCCAGGCCACATACAAACTGATCCCTCAGATTATCATCCAGTGCTGTTTCGAACTCACAAGACTTTGACAACTTCTTTAATACCGCCGCGTAAGTCGCAATGCTCTCCCCCTTCATCTGCTTCCTATGCCTAAAGGGGAATGCCCAAGTGACTATGGAAATTAGTATCGGTGCAAACATTATTGTCCTTAGATGAAAACTACTGTTCTATGCTGGGATTAATATATACTTTCAATTAAAATTAACATAATTTATGTAATTTGCCGGGTTTCATGGAAATAGATGGGTAAACATTGAACATCTTAGGTAAAGAAACGTTGGTTGCCGACTAGTTAATAGACAAATGATGACTTAAGTAATATTATGCGGTAGAGGTGGCCAATCTCAAAGAAGTCTAGCCTACTAAGCAGGATATATTGTAGTGCATGTGCAATCGTAGGTGCACTTCTATTTCATCGCTCTGATTGTCTAATGGGGCAGTGAACAGTTGATACACTGGCGAACTGTACTATCCATAATGAAGTGATATGAGACACTATTCGCCTCAATTTCAAATAAAAAAAAATCTCAAAATTCGCTCACTTTTCACAATAAGGAGTCTCCGTCTCAGATTAAAATTATTAGCATAATGGTGTCTCTTTCTCAAAGTCACTCGAGTTGTTACGTATTATAATCCACAACTGCACACACAAGAAATATCAAAACATTCGCCAAACACTATGATAAAAACTAGTAGTGACTTGCGCAGTTGCACTGTCACATAACGTCAAAAATCACTTAAGTGTTGCCAAAAATATTAACCAGATATCGTTTTTTTTATCGATTTGCTTATCGTGACGTGTCATTTATTTTATATGTTCGTGTTTTTATATTCTAGCATTTAGAAAATAATAGAAATGAATAGTATTTCTTTGTAAATAATAAATCTATAATTAGTTTAGGTTAAACAGTAATATTGTTTAAGTAGGAATGGCTTCATGGTCTTGGTTATTTCATAAATCAGGAACCCGCACCACAACGTAACGAAAATGAATAGAATTAAGAATATTCAGCGCTAATTTACCATTACTTTGGCTATTTTATTGCTTAGGAACATCACTAATTTGGCTCAAATAAATCCTTATTTCTTTTTTGTCCATCGATTATTGACTTTAAATATTCCGAGAGAATTTATTTTTATTTGCGGCAACATTTTGTTAATGGCGCCGCTCGTTTTAATGCGTAAACAATAAAAGGACTTATAATTAGTTTTTCTTTTATCCGGCAAATGGGAAACTCCATATTACGATACTAAATTATGATAATTAAAAATAGGATTTTTACTTATAATGATCATGTGGGACAACTTAGTTTTCAACGATACCGTCTGTGGGCATTTGCCTTTATATCTTTCAGCTAACAAATTAGGTTTAGGCTGAAGATGGTCTTTCATCATCTTCTCAATGTCAGCCAGAAATAAAGAAGACGGCTTCGCCGGTGTACATAATGTAGCTAATAATTCATAGCTTACTACCCATAACTGTTATTAAAGTTGGTACCTTCATCTCTTCTTTAATGTCATTAACGATGAAATACTGAGTGACCCGTTCCATGTACAGCGTCCAATTAACTGTGCCCACCTCAAATGCTTCCAATTTTCCCACCGGCATCTTGACATTTATTTCTCTTCTGCGGCTCAAAATAACTGGTAGATCCAACTCGTCGCCAATTTGTTATGTTCGTAGCAATATCGAAGCTAGGAATTAGCTGATGCGTTTTTGGATTCACTTCGATATATTGTAGAATAATTAAACACAATCTCATTAGATGATAGCAATTTTAATGAATGAGTCACAAGCCAAAGATCTTGTTAAAGGGAAGGAAAGTGCACGATGTTGGGTTGCCAACTCTGAATGCGGTTGACCCCCGCACATACATCACAAGATTCTTTATGGGTAAGGGGCTGCTTAGAGCTCTCGCCTCCAGGTCCGGGTACCAGTAGCATTGTGTCCACCGGGGTGCTATCAGGTAGTATGTTCCTGTTGCATTGTTGAGATGTGTTAAAACTCTGGGTATCAAGTTGGGTGGTAGGAACACCCACGCGATTTCAAACTAACACCTTTGGCTGAAGTCGTCGCAAAAAAGAGAAGATCCATCTCTTGAGTCTAGTGTTACATAAGCTGGAACGACAGCGGTTCTTCTTGATGCAAATAATTCCACTTCTGGGACACCCCACATTCTGAAAATTGCCTCTGTGGCTTTGGCAGTAGATGCCATTCTGGAACTGGCTTTCCTCTTGAGAGACGGTCTGCAATTCCATTTAAGATTCCCGGTAGATGGTATGCTGCCATTGTTATATTTAGTGTACGATCAATTTCAGTAGCCTTGTTGTTAACCCAAGCATCCTTATGGACCGAGTCCCCCCCTGATACCGAATGTAAGCCACTAGGGTCCGGTTGTCGGATTGCACCAGTATGTGGCCATCCTTTGATACCTTTGGCACCTTGAGCCTTTATCACAGCAAAGACGGTATACATTTCCTTTACATTGCCAAGCCAATGCCAAGATCTTTGACGTGCTGCCCATCTCCCTGATAGGTACTGGTTGTTCAGGTGTGCTCCCCAGCCCGCATCCGCTGCGTCTGTGGTCAAGAAATGGTTTATCTCTCTCTTGTGAAGTGGAGTTGGATTGCAGTCTATTGCATTCAACCACCACCTTAGTTCTAGTTGCACATTTGGGCACAGTTCTCTTCTTTGGCTCTTGTGGGCAAACTTTCTCAGAAAGATCTGTGTTTTCCGACAGTTTAGTCTGCCTTGTGTGACAGCTTGGTTGGCAAAATTTAACATGCCTAGAAGACTCTGAAGTTCCTTGAGCGAGCAGTTGTTTTGGCTTAAAATTCTTGTGAGCGAGGCCTTTATTCTGAGGACCTTCTGAGTTGGTAAAGCTAACGTCTGTTTTAATATGTTTGGATGGGTATGTCAGAGGAGGTTTTTACCTGAAAGGCTAACAGCAGTTGGCTATTGACTTTAAAATGAACTGAGTGGCTCCTAGTTGGGCCCATCTATCCTTGGTCAACCTTAGACATCCTCCTCTGAAGTCTCTGAAGCTCTTTTCTGGCTTCCTAAACTTAGTATTAACCCCGTTATTAAACTTCTTAGTTGAAGCTGATTCAGTATGTTGTGGTACTCTTCTTTCCTTCTCTTTTAAATAAATTGGAGTGTTTAACCAAATCTGGGAACCGCTTAGGGACTGAATAATGGGTTGCAGAGCATCTCTACTAAACAGATATTCAGATTTAGGTGGAACATTACGTAGGGTAGCCTTAAGGTTCTGGTTCCCAATTTCTTTCAAATTACGGTCACGCGTGGTCTCAATACACTCATAACGTTTTCCACAAATTACCCGCATTGTTGTTTCTGATTTTTATTTTTAAAACTTGGTGAGCCTGGTCCAAAAACTTGTGAGATCTTATCAAATAAGAAATTTGGGTCCAATTCTTTTGATTGAACCTACTTTTAATAACTGTCTGTGTTCTAAAACTGTATTAGATAGACCTGCTAACAAGACCTCTGTGGAGGCCAAATAATCCTTACTTCTATTAAAGTGACATAACTCCTCATTCACCTTGAGGCCTACAAAACCTGGTGAACTTAAACAATCCTGTAAGGTATTTTTGTACCTTATATACCCTTCCATGCTGGAGAGTCAAACTGCTGTAGCTTATAAAGCGTTCCTTGTCACTAGCTGGAACTATTTGCCTGTCATCAATATGTGTTCCTAAACTACCTCATGACAACAAAGTGTTTCGGGCTGTGTAGGTTTAGTAAAAAATTGCTCTGAATTGCTAGTAACACCATTACTAGTGCTTGGGGATAAATCATTATTGTGAGCACAGATATTCATATAAGCAGGCAAATGAGTCAAATAATTGGAAATGAAAGACATTTGAGACATTAAAGTATCAACGCGCGGATCAGATCGAACTTGACTTGGCTTGACTTGTTTGAGTGATTCGAATGAGAAAAAAGATGAATTGGCACGAAATGAGTTGAAGCGCCCTCTGGTGAAAGAATTGTGTATGTATATCCCTGGATTATGGTATGTATCACAAATAATTTCAATATTCTGAACGAATTTAAGCATGCTTTCTTCGTTCTATGCTGTGCGTTTTCGAAAACATATTAGAACTGTATTACTACAAATATGTTCTGACTATTTACAAGCGCTTTTTAAAGTCTATGTGAATAAAAACCTTTTTATTTTATTTATTTTATTATTTATAGTAAAATACTGACCTTCACTGAGTGCAACTTTATCTTCCAAATCCCAGTCTCCGGACAGAGAGAGCTCCTCTCTCGCATCGTCACTCTCTTCAAGGAGCGGTTCCTGCTTCACTTCAGTAGAGCTCGTGCAAGCTATAATAGTAATAATAATTATGAAAAATAAAATTAAAGAAAATAAAATCTAAACAATTAGATGTGCATGCGTGTGTTTGTGTGTTTATGTGTGTGCTTGTGTGTATGTGTGTGTCTGTGTGTGAGTGCGTTACTAGTTTTCAACCTTGATTTATAAACCCTTAATTTGGTCGTAGCTTTATTCTGAGTTAGTGGGTAAATGTTAATAGTCTTATTATTCAAACTATAGAGCTTGCCTCTGGTGTAGCTGTACTGGCGGCTTTCTACCACAGTCCTGTGAGAATTTAGCTGATCTTTTTCTTGGTATAGCAGTCACAGTTGTATGGTATTTATAATGTTGTACAGATCTCAGTATGAATAGCTGTCTTACAGTAAGAATATGTAGTATCCGGCACGAGACGTGAGTACAAACTTGATAGATCTTTTAGTGCAATGTGAGGAGGGCAGAAATTGGTATGTTTGTCAATAGTCGTCCAATATTGGACTGTGAGTGCAATGTATAATGGGTATCCTAAAATACCTATCACCATGTAGTATATAGGGATATATATAATATGGGTAAGGAATAACATAGGTTTTATTAAAAGTACCTTTCAAATTTCTCTCCGGACTCTCTCTTGCCACAACATTCATGTTCTCTTCATCCACAGTCACAATTACCAGTGGTGACCTGATCAGAGTATGAACACTGGATAGCTTGTCTATGAGGCCTTGCTCCAGCTGGAAGAATATTGTGTTTCACATTTAAAAATAATATAATTGAGATGTAGTCCCAAACTCTATCCTCAGAAAACGACTCATATATCACTAAATGTAGGTATAGCAGGAGCTTGTTCGACCACGGATAACAAGATACTGCACGCGCTGCGGTTTAGACAGTCGCCTCGCCACTTCGTTTCCCAGGTTCCAATGCCGAGCAGGACAACTATTTGTGGGACTCATAAAAAGTTGTTTTATGTCTGGTTGTACTTCGAGTCCGTCAATTATATGTTTGTAAAGTACCCCGCGACACAGGGATTCATTGCCCTAGTGAACATTATTAGTCAGGCCTACAAGATTTATTGGGATTTTTCTACTAATAAAGACTTGCAAAATGTTGGTTTATAATTTGTAGAAATATAAAAGAAATATCCTGTGAAAATGAACACACTGACATCTGATCCCAAATTAGACAGAGCCTGTACTACGGGAACCAGACAACTGCAACACATACTTACATACTACATATTTATAAATATAATAATAATAATATACTCGAAAGCGGTTGTGCCAAGCTCTACTGGGACCGGTCTATCATTACAGACAGGACTATTGTTGCCAATAAGCCTGATATCGTTTTGGTAGACCGGTTGGAGCGCCGGGCATTTATTGTTGATATCACTGTCCCGTTTGACGATAACCTCGTAAGAGCCGAGACTGACAAGTTGTCAAAATACTTAGATTTGGTTCACGAGGTTACCGCCATGTGGGATGTGGACTCAACAATAATTGTCCCGATAGTAGTCTCCGTAAACGGTCTCATAGCGAAGAGCCTCGACCAACATCTTAGGAGCTTTCGCTAGATCACTGGGTCAAGGGTCGGATACAAAAGGCGGCAATAATGGGAACGGCACGCATTGTAAGGAGGTTCCTTACTCTGTCGCCCTGACCACCGGCGGCCTAGGGTGTCAAACCTCGCCGCTGGAGGACCTCTATTTTTTTCATATTTATTTATATATTATTGTTTTGTTAAAATTTTATAGATATAAATATGTTAAAAATAAGAACTATTAATAAATAATTTGGAATAATAATATAATAATATCTGGGGACAATGTCACACAGATCATCCTAGCCCCAAACTAAGCAAAGCTTGTACTATGGGTACCAGGCGACGATAGACATACTTATATAGATCGATAATTACTTATATACATAGAAAACATCCATGACTCAGTAACAAATATCCATGCTCATCCCACAAATACATGCACTTACCGGGATTCAAACCCAGGACCACCAGTTCATAGGCAGGAGCACTACCAACTAGGCTACAGTGACTGTCGAAATACATACATCTTATACATAAATTACACCCACACCCAGAACAAATAACCATGTCCATCAAACATAGACTCCTGGGTGGGGATCTAACCCACAACCTGTCTTAGCAGTCAGGGTGACTCACCTCTATACCTTGTAGTACACATCGTAGGATGTGCACTCACAAAAGGCTTACATGTCAACAACAAATCTCAAAAATTCTCTAATTAGTCAAGATTGCCAATTGCACGTGGTTGAACAAGATAAGATAAATACACTTTATTGCATACCATTTAAAGATCATGATTTATTTTAAATTAATAATATTAAAAACCAGGTACATTATAGGTTGTAATATCACATAGAGCTGTATTTATCATAGTAAAAATAAAAAATAATATTGATACACTCACCTGCTTGCCTTCCACCCTCTGAATAAATATCTTCTCTGACTGGAAACATCTGATCATGAGCTGGTGACAGTGCTTCAGTCGAGTGTAGCAGATATAACATGCCTGCAGCGGTCTAGCTTCAGTCAGTAACTGGAAAATGTTCAATTAGAATAAAGTCAAAGTCAAAAGTTATTTATTCTGTAAAAATTTTACATTTATGTGGAATCCTCATATCTTTTTTTTACCCTACCATGCAGCGCATGACGTGGCAGCTACTGAGAAACACTTCAAAAATTCAATTCAAAATTCAAAAGTCGTTTATTCCGTTAAAATATTACATTTGTGTGGAATCGTCAATTTTTTTTACCCTACCGTGCAGTGCATGACGTGGCAGCTACTGAGAAACACTGCCAGAAAACTCAGTAGGAATCCTTTTTTAAAATATATATTTCTTAAATAAATTTACATTGTATTTAAATGTGTTAATTTAGAGCGACTCAATCCCAAGCTGTTTTGTCACTTAAATAATCAGAAGTTTTGTAATAAGCCCTGCTACACAATTTGGCTTTTATAATTCTTTTAAACTTATTCATAGACATTTCTCGGATATCACTGGGAAGTTTGTTATAGAATCTTATACATTGCCCCATAAAAGAGTTACTTACTTTGTGGAGACGGGTGGTATGTAACACAAAGTTATGCTTATATCGAGTATTTATATTATGAGTATCACTCCTTTTACAGAAGGAGTCTTTATATTTATGCATATAAATTAGATTCTCATATATATACTGACATGCTACAGTCAGAATGTTAATCTCTTTAAACTTCTCTCTCAAAGATTCTCGCGGACCAAGTTTATATATTGCTCTTACAGCTCTTTTTTGCAATACAAATATGGTGTTAATGTCCGCAGCGCTACCCCAGAGAAGAATTCCATAGGACATTATACTATGAAAATAACTGAAATAAACCATTCTAGCTGTATCCACATCAGTAAGCCTTCTTATAGTTTTAACAGCATATGCAGCAGAACTTAATTTGCCTGATAGTTTTTCTATTTGTGGGCCCCATTGTAGTTTTGAATCAATTGTGATACCCAAAAACACAGTTGACTCAACAGGGGTCAATCCAGCTCCATTAAGCTGTACATTGGTAGCCACCTGTTTCACATTAGGTGTAGAGAATTTTATGACTTTAGTTTTCTTGTCATTTAGCAAAAGATTATTAGCATTAAACCAATGAACAACTTTAGAGATTGCGTCATTTACTTCGTCAAAATTGCGTAATTGTCGATTTATTTTAAACGTCAATGAAGTATCATCCGCAAACAAAACAATCTCATGTTTATCCCTTACATAGTAGGGTAAGTCATTTATATAGATTAAAAATAAGAATGGGCCGAGAATCGATCCCTGTGGAACGCCCATTACCACTGGGGATCCCGCAGATTTTTTACCATTTATATCGACCTTCTGAATTCTATTGCCCAAGTAAGAAGTCAAAAGTTCGAGAGCCTTGTTCCTGATACCGTAGTGGTGTAGTTTCCTGACAAGAGTGTCATGATGAACACAATCAAATGCTTTGGACAAATCGCAAAAGATACCTAATGCATCCTGCGAGTCCTCCCAAGCCGCGAATATACTTTTTAACAGATTGACTCCTGCATCTATAGTTGAACAACCCTTCGTGAATCCAAACTGTTTCCGATGAAGTAAATTATGTATATTAAAGTGACTGAGCAACTGGCTAAGCATTAGCTTTTCAAATATTTTACTTAGAGTGGGCAATACGGAAATAGGTCGGAAATTTGAAGGATCTGAAGTATCACCAGCTTTAAACAATGGAATAATTTTACTATACTTCATCAAGTCAGGAAATACGCCAGATGCGACACAGCAATTGAACACAGCAGCTAGATGTGGGGCGATTATAGTTATAATTGATGAAATAGTCTTAACAGATAAACCCCACAGATCCCTAGTGGTTTTCATATTAATACTTTTGAAAGCATTCAAAATATCTTTAGGGTTAACCACCGAGAATTCAAAATCTGTGTCACACTTCTCTACGCTTTGCTGGAGTATTAGCTCAGCAGATACAGAAGAAGACGCAAGAGATTTGGTAACATCGATTGGAACATTAGAAAAATATTTTTCAAACTCAGTCGCCACTTCTAAATCGCTTTTAATGTCAACATTATTTATTCTTAAATTAAAATCACGACTACGTATTTTTTTCCTACCTGTCTCAGTATTAATAATCTTCCAGGTGGTTTTAATAATATTTGTCGAATTTTTTATAATATTTTTTAAGTACATCGATTTAGCAATGGAACAGGCTCTTCGAAAGGTTTTGGCATATTGTTTTACATGTTCTAGAAAAGTCGTATTTTGATTATAGGATCTTTCTTCATACAATTTATATAATTGATTGCGACTTTTATAAATTCCTGGAGTTGCCCAATCACAGAACATCAGACGGTTACTTACAGACAACTGTTTGGGTGTGAATATTGAGCAGAACTCACCATTAATCAAGTTGAATAAAGAGTTGTACAAGTGATCCGGATCACTATGATAGGGCAACAGTGCCAGTTTTCTTGCTATATTATATTTAAATATTCCTAAACGGCTTTCACTATATGGTATGTAACTTATTTGTGTACTTTGAACCTTTGGAGAATTTGAAAAAGTGACCAACTGACCAGAATGATCTGACTGAATCTTATTCATTATTAATTTATTTAAAGGTTTTGCCGAGCTAAATATATTGTCAATGCATGTAGCACTTGTGGCAGTAACTCTAGTTGGTTCTGTAAAGTTGTGATGTAAATTATAGGACATAAACAAATTTAAAAAATTACCAGTTGTTGAGTTTTTCTCCAAAATATTTACATTAAAATCTCCACAAATGATAACAGTTTTATGGGTATTAGTTAACTTATTTAAGGCATCCTCCATAATGTCTGAAAAGGTATCAAATGGTGCACAAGGAGGTTTGTAAAGACTCACAACAATAAATCGCTCCAACTCAACACATGAAATCTCTACTACTCGCTCAACAGAGAGGCTCACAACGTCACTTCTTTCTTTAAACTTCAACAAATTATTTATTAATATTAGAGAGCCACCATGAATATACTTTTCTCTGATGAACGAGCTTGCAACCTGGTGATTATTGAAGCTGGAAATGAATTGATGGCGTTGTAGCCAGTGCTCAGTTAAACATAAAATATCAATATTGCTACAATTCAAAAACAACTCCAATTCTAACTCTTTCCCCATCAAACCTTGAATATTTTGATGCACCAGGTTGATACAATTTTTTTGGTTTTTCTTATTGTAGGCATTTATGTTTGATGGGTTCACATTATTTTCCATTACAAGATCTGAACATTCCTTATCATGCTTGACAGTACAATTAATATTTGAATTTGCTATTACGCAAGAGTGATTCTCTATTGTCATATCAGTTAATTTAAATTATCCTGTATACAGATGTCACCATTCAAGCTGGATATGTCATTGTCAGTAGGAAAAGTACTGACATTATCTATAGCATCAGTACATTGCTCAAATATGTTCTTGGCTGAAATATGAAAACAATAACATAGCGACAAAGCTATTTGTCTGGTATAAAAACTAGGCAGATAACAATAGTTATCTTTTGTCATATAAAAGGGTTTCTTAACATATGAGTTAATGTCAATTACATGTAGTTTTTCTCTCATGTAGGTAGATATTGTATGTAATGTCAAATTCAAATTATACCTTATCCTATTTTCCTCCTGTGACAAACTATGGCTATAAGGAAATGTAAACATAACAATTTTACTTATATTTAAACGATCTAAACAATCAATATACTGTATTAGGGTTTTTTTATTTAAATTACCCCTATTTCCCATAAAAAGAATTAGATTTTCATCATTATTAAATTTATAATTAAAGACCTTTTTAAAAATGTGGTGACAAGAGGCACCCGGCATACAAAAATTGATGTTTGAATGTCCTTCTGTTGACAGTAGGCGCCCTAAGTTTTTACCTATTTCATCACTGAATATTGTTATTTCAGGTTTAAAAATATTTATTTCATTCCTTGTGTATGACTTAACTGCTAATGTTTTGTTCATTACAGATTGAGATTGACTAATGAAACTAGTGTTATTCTTATCATTACTAATTTGCAATAAAGCAGAAGTATCCTTTGGTGGTGAGGAACGGCTAAGTGACCGTTGACACATACAAGAATAATTATTGCTGAGCGATTCTAATCTTTCATTATTATAATTGCCAAGGTCAATCAGCTCATTCATAGCCAGAATGTAATGTTGTGTCTGTTTTTCAGATAGTTCATACTTTATTGATAATGTATGGAGTTCATCTTTAAGGGAGACCATTTTCTTCTGTTGAGCTTCTAAATCACAAGAGTATTTTAAACTAACATTTTTTAATTTCATGGTATACATATTCAATTTTTCTATTAATTCTAATCGTTCCCTATTTTGGCTATCATATTTAAAGAAGAATTTATGTTTTTTTATCAAGTTTTGGGACTTTCTAATAAATTTATTTATTTTAAGGTATTTTTTAAATTTATTTTTGCTACAGCCATCAACCATTGAATTCATTTTAATACAATCATCATCCCTTGTGGGCAGTTTTGTGCTACAGGACTGGTTATTGGCAACAACAAAAACCATGGAAGGATCTTTGACTACCAACTCATCATATAGTGTTTGGTTCTGTGAAGCAATTAAATTATGTTTTAATGATTGTAGTTCAGATCTCAATAACGATATTTCATTATTAGCCTGTTCAAGTTGTTGTTCTAGGCTATGGGATTTGTTCAATGCATAGTCATATTCAATGCGACATTGATCAAAGCCGTCTATGATGATTTGGAGTCTATCCCGTGAGTCAATGGCATCTGTGTATTGGACATGTAATTGTGACAATTGACTTTTTAACAGTTTCACTTGGACTGATGACTCTAATAGTACTCTTTCATTTTCATCCCGTTCTTTGTCGAACCGATCACACAACTGCTTTGAGGCTTGGAGTTCTTTCAAAGCCTTTTGAAGTTTTTCTTCAGCTTGGCGAGCTATGACACCACGAGTCAGAATACCAGACATAGTTTCTGGATTGTTTACCGATCGATTGAACAAAGAATCGTGTCACCGGTCGACTCGAATGGGGTTATGTTCACGTATTTAATATCTAGACTAAGAAGTAATAACTTTGATTATAAAATAACTTAGTCTATGCCAAATTAAATGATAGATAATGATATTCGATGTGCAATTACGCGTAAATGCAGTGGTTTTTACCTTTAGAGTCCATATAAATGTGCCGGTAACTGTCACAACACAAATCACTTCACTCACACGAATTTCACATACAAAATACAAAACTAATACGTGGAACACTTTTAATACACTAAATACTCAGTGATTTACAGATAACTGGTCTTATTTACAATGAAAATACAATAATCTTTAATAAAAAATTGAAGACATTCAAAATCAGCTGTTAGCGATAGTGTTGCCAGCAGGAGAAAAAAACAAGCTGCCAGAAAACTCAGTAGGAATCCTTTTTTTAAAATAATATATACTTAAGATTAATTACAATCATGTGTGTTGACTCAGAACAACTCAATCCCAAACACTTTTATCACTTAAATAATCAGAAATTTTGTAATATGCCCTGCTACACAATTTGGCTTTAATAATTCTTTTAAACTTATTCGTAGATAATTCTCTAATATCATTGGGAAGTTTTTTATAGAATCTTATACATTGCCCCATAAAAGAGCTACTTATTTTGTGGAGACTGGTAGTATGCAATATGAGATTATTCTTATAACTAGTATTCACATTATGTGTATCACTCCTTTTACAGAAGGAATCAATATTTTTATGTGTTTTCACATATATACTGAGATGGTACAGTTAGAATGTTAACCTCTTTAAACTTTTCTCTTAGAGACACTCTCGGGCCAAGAATATAGATAGCACTTACAGCCCTTTTTTGTGATATAAATATGGTGTTAATGTCAGCAGAGCTACCCCAGAGAAGAATTCCATAGACATTACACTATCAAAATAACTGAAATAAACCATTCTAGCTGTGTCAACATTAGTCAGCCATCTAATAGTTTTCACTGCATATGCTGCAGAACTTAATTTTCTTGACAGTTTTTCTATTTGTGGGCTCCATATAATATTGATATCACACCCTGGAATTCCAGAAGGTCTTCCTACCAGTGGGCCAACCACACTGAACTACAACAATGATGCCACCGTAAATTGTTAGCTGGAAACTCTTAATATTTAATGTATAGTTATTATTTGTATAACATAATGACCTCAATATTTATGATATTTGCTTAGATTAATCATGTATTTTAAATCAACTGACCTATTTGTAAATGTAATTTAGATGTAATTGTTTTGATATAATATACTTTGCATTTAACAGAAGGGTTAGTTGGTGTGTTATCACTTAAACATTGAATGTTTAGAAAGGGGAGTGCTGTTCAAATAAATAGTGATTTACTATTCCTGTTTTGTAATTTGGCACACCTGGTCTGCCCTGCTTTAATATAACATAGTCTTAATTTATACTATGTGTAGAGTTTGACTAAACAAATATTATTAGAAGTGATAATGTTGAAAACAAAAGTACAAACCAATAAAACTTACCTAAGCAAATCTGGATATTATTAAAATATGCCTAAAGTGTAAGAAATTAAAATATGTTAATAAACAAAATTTTACCTCTACCGGCCTAATGAACATGGATTGTTAAACTGAGGATACCAGAATAAGTCTGAAGAAGACTTGTTCTAGTGTTCTCCGTGCTTGGCTGATATTTTGAGGTTAAGCAACTCAGCATAACATCAGTACTATGGCGATCTCCAAGTCCAGATGTCTTCGGTATCTTGTAATTATATATAAGTTAAAGACTTTAGGACGATTTTTAGGTAAGTAATTATATTTTGTTCACTTTAACTATATGCTACACCTTTGATAGCTACTAGGGTTCTCTCTGACAGGTAATTATACCTTTCAAACTATTTCTTATTAAATATTTATATTTAAATGGTCTCTTGGACTTACGAAGGTCCACGACCATGAAGGTCGTCGCAGTACCTGTGCAATACCATGGGTGGCCACTATTTTGTTACATCTGTGAGCACTGCTATGTTTGATAATTATGGTGGGCACAAGCTATCACTTAGGGACTAGGCACAGTTCCGCGCATGGCATTTGTTAGTACTTACCAAATATTCTGTTAGCTTCTCAAATACAGGTTGTAGCTCCGTGTTCGCAATATTGTACATAGTAACGTTATCCGCGAGACATATTCTACATATTGTTTTCTTCATTTTAAGTCTTTAGAAATCCTAATTTCTAAACAAAATGAAGAACTTATAGGCAAACCGTATTGATTTGATATTTTTGATTGATGAATGATGAAGATTTGATTGAATTTTTGTGTTATGGGCGTTATGGCCTCCGTGGCGTAGGCACTAGGCAGGCAGTCACATCACATCACAGATAACTATCATCACATATTAATAATCTACTCTTTGGCTGTCACACAATTTCGTCAATCAAAGAGTATAATATTTTTTATTTTTTGTCTTATGGCAATCTGCCGATATTTTCAGCAATTTCTGCCAGTGTCACGTGTTTGTTGACTTCATGGGTAATTACAAGGGCTACTGAATAATAAACTGTATTTTTGTGGAACTATTTAGAGCCTGAAACAAAAGACAAACACAAATATGAGTTAGTGAATAGAAATACTTAAATTACATATAAACAAAGACAATAATCATAAATATCATAATTTTATCATGTTAGTGGATATAAATTTAATAAAGGCATTTATCATTAAGGGATTAGGAAAGAATGAAAGAAGGTGACGGACATTAAGCGGATGGAGAATGTTAAGAGAAGAAATAGTCCCAAATGGGAAAGGTTTATTTAAGTGACATTTAAGAAAAATATAAACAAAGACAATAATCATAAATATCATAATTTTATCATGTTAGTGGATATAAATTTAATAAAGGCATTTATCATTAAGGGATTAGGAAAGAATGAAAGAAGGTGACGGACATTAAGCGGATGGAGAATGTTAAGAGAAGAAATAGTCCCAAATGGGAAAGGTTTATTTAAGTGACATTTAAGAAAAATATGATCTAGAGACCCATCATCTAATCCACATTCACACAGGGAACTGTCACGAATCCTAATTTTATGAAGGAAGACAGGGGTACAATAATGGCCCAGGCGGATTCTGCATATAACTGAAATTACAAATTTAGGTACTCTTTTGTATTTGTAGAACCATGGCTTGGAGGGTATTTCTGGCTGAATAGAGGCATACAAACGGCCTTTGGTCTTACTTGATTCAGACCAAGAGCATTGCCAGGATTTATGCATATCAGTTTTGGGAAGGTGAAGTAGGTCATATACCTGCACAGAAAAATATTTAAGATCAGTCAAATTGCTAGTAATAGCAGCCTTAGCATATGCATCTGCACACTCATTACCTCTTATACCTGAATGCCCAGGGATCCATACTAATGAGACCTCTACCTCCTTTATAGCGCAAGAATGAAGATTTTTTTTTATTTCCAGAATAATAGCAGAGCGAAGAGAATCCTTAAAAGGATTTTTGACAATAGCTTCCAAGGCACTTTTGCAGTCTGAGAAAATAACAGCTTTGGAAATAGTGTTATGAGATAGGATAAATACACAAGCCTCAAGGATACCTATGCACTCCCCGGTAAAAACAGAAGTCTGTGGGGGACACTGGAACTGTAAGAAAATTTGAGAATTTAAGTAATTTATGCTAACACCTGTTTTACCATCATCAGACAACTTTGCAGCATCTGTAAAAAATGTATGGTAGTCTCTCCATTTATCATCAACAATAGCAGAAAACACATCATTTGGCATGAATAGTTTGTTTATCAATACCAATGTGCGGAATAAAATTGGGATTAAAATTTATAATTTCATATGGAAATTCATACAAAGGGAATTTACTGCACTGGTTAATAGGAGTATTCACCTCTACCATACCAATCTTTTTAAATGAATTTAAAATTAGAGGGCAAGTTTTGTGCTTCCAGTACTCACTCTGATAATATAATCTAACTAATTCTGTCAGTTTTGACAATATATTGTGGTTTTTGAGAAAAAATGCCTTAAAAACATATTTATCTGCAAGATATTGTCTGCGAAAAAGAAGGGGAGGGTCACTACTCTCCACCTGCAAAGCATTGATGGGCGTGGACCTCATGCAACCTAGAACAATACGGAGCGACTTAGACTGGATGGATTCTAATTTAGCCAACGCAATTTTGCTGCAGGGCTCAAGTAAGAAAGTGCCATAATCCAGTAAGCTTCTTATTGTGGCATTGTAGATAAGTTTCAGAGTGAAAGGGTGGGCACCCCACCAAACACCTGCAAGTGCACGTAACATATTTATATTCTTTTCGCATTTGTTGGTAATGTAATTAAGATGGGAAACGCCAGACAATTTAGAGTCTAAGATAACACCCAGAAACTTTACTCTATCCTCAACCTTGATAGGAGATCCTTCAATTTCTAGGTGAACATGTGGGACCACTCTTTTACGGGTAAATATAACTGCTGAGCATTTTTGGGGAGATAAATGGAGACCATGGGAGAAAAGCCAGTTGTTTAAAGAATCTAGAGAAACCTGCATGGATTTCTTAGCATCTTCAATGGACGAATCAGTAACATACAAACAAAGATCATCAGCATATTGCAAAATTTGGCAATTGATGTTGAGAGATCTATGTAAGTCACATGTATAAATATTGTATAATAAAGGGCTCAAGACGGAGCCCTGAGGTAATCCACGCCACACTGTTCTGGGACCATACCTTTCCCCAGGAATGTGTAGGTTGATCAGGCGACCTAATAGCAGATTGCAGATACAATTGATCATCTTTACTGGGATACTCAGCTGGCGTAACTTACGTCTGAGTATTGAAAGAAGAACACTGTCGTAAGCTGCTGAAATGTCCAAGAAAACTGCAAGAACAGATTTATTCTTACTAAAAGCAATGCGCGCATCGGTCATAAAGCTAGCTATGCTGTCCATTGTGCTAAATCCTTTACGGAAACCAAACTGAGATTGAGCTAAGATACCTCTATTTTCCACTAACCATTCCAACCTATTTTTAATTAGGTGCTCAAATATTTTACATATAGCAGGAGAAAGTTTAATAGGAGGATAGTGATCAGGGTTATTTTGTGATTTACCAGGTTTTAAAATTGGGATGATTAATTGTGACTTCCAGTTGTTAGGTATACAACCCTGAGAGAAAACTAAGTTAACTATGTCTAAAAGATATTTCTGGCCTAGAGGACCCATCATTTTATAAAAAGAGTAGGGAATACCATCCAACCCAGGAGCGGAATCCTGTACACTATGCAGAACTGCCTGCAGCTCAGGTAGGGAAAAAGGATTATCTAAAGGATCATTATAGGGAGCACTTACATCCAAGGAAGGACATTCTCCATAGAGAGGAACAAAGGATGGGGCCAATTTATTAAGGAAGGACTCTGCTGTCTCCCGAGGAATTAATGAGGAATTACACGGGAAGCAGCCACGTCGATACTTTTTAAAATTTTTCCACACAAGGGAAGATGGGGAAGATGGAGAAAGGGAGAAACAAAATTTCTTCCAACCCTCATATTTTTTTTTCTTGAAGAGACGTTTGGACTTCGCAACAATTCGATTATATTCCATGAGGTTAGTCAGGGACATATCACCAATATACCTTAATTCAGCTTCATTTCGGGATTTTATGATGGCTGAGCACTCACGGTCCCACCAAGGGGGAGATGAGGCTTTCCCTGAAGCCGAATTTTTAAGAGGGATGGAGGTTTCAGCAGCCCAAGAAACAGCATCAGAAAATTGTAATAAACAAATATCAAGGTTATCAGTAGAAATTGTAGGCAAGAAGATAATTTTGTGTTCAATAAATTGACGGTACACATCCCACTTGGCTACTGAAGTCCTATATTTGAGCAGGGGTGTCTTATCCTTATGAGGAAGAAATCTGTTTACCAAGGTAGAACATATCGGGGAGTGGTCACTGCCATATGTTAAATTCAGCCGTTTCCAATCAAACTGGGCAGTCAAACTGGCTGAACACAATGTGAGATCTACACAGCTCGGTCCTTGGCCAGCTCTTGGAAGACGTGTTGCAGATCCGTCATTTAGGACACATAGTCCTATCTCATCCATAATATCAACAAGGTCTAGGCCTCCACTATCGCAAGAGGGAGATCCCCACAGGGTATGATGACAATTGAAGTCCCCTAAAAGGACTATAGGAGAAAAATTTATACAAATATTTTTAATAAATTGTAGACAAAGAGGGTTAGGGGAAGGGACATAAACAGAGATAAAATTAATGCCACTGAACTGAATGCCAACAACATTAATTTCATCCCCATTAGAAGGGAGAGAAAGAGGGGAAAAAGGAAGAAGAGAATTAATAAGCATAGCAGAACCGCCATAACCGTCAGATCGGTCATCACGATATGTGCTATACCCAGAGAAATTAAACTGTCGACATGGATCTAACCATGTCTCTGATATTGCAAAAATTGCAGGATGGAAAGTATTTAGTAAGTGAGAAATTTCATGTTTTTTGGGATGAACACTCCTGGCGTTCCATTGAAGCAACTGTAGAGCCGTTGTTATTCAATTGAATTGAGTATATTAAGTGTTTGGCAACGTGGTCAGGTAGTTTATGTTTAGCTAAAAAGGAGTTTAAAAGGGACACTACAGATTCTAATTCCTTGACAGAATCAACATCTACAGGAGATTTGTTAAGAGCACAGCCATTAGCAGCTGAAGGTGTAAAGGAATAATTGTTCAAAGTATTTTGATGAACTTTTTGGTTATAACCTGGAGGTGATAAAAGAGAATGAGATTTCGGTGGTCTAAAACAGGTTTACGATAAGAACTGGAAGAAAAAACTTGGGAATTGGATCGAATATTACGGGAAGGAGGAACATAAACATTGGAGGCAACTGGGCTGGGAACTGAGGCAGTGACATCAGCATATGATTTGTAAGAGGCAGGAACACTTTGTGATGCTACATCATATGAGACGTTGTTTTGTGCCATGATCACTTGGATTTTTTTTTGTCTCTCATGTTCAGGACAGTTCTTACTATTAGCGCAATGGGGACCTGAGCAATAAAAGCATATGGGTTCTTCAATCGAACAATCAGCCCCAAAGTGCTCCCCGCCACAGCGAAAACACTTAGGCTTGGACCGACATTGATTTTTGGTATGACCATACTTACAACATGAAAAGCATTGGATTGTAGGAAATATATATAATTGAACAGGAAGGGAATTATAACAACAGAAAACACGCTTGGGAAGAATCTGACCATCGAAGGTAAGAACAACCATGGAAGTTGGCCTCCATTCAGAAATACCCTCAACCACCACTTTACGGTTCATTCTCCTAACTTTTAAAATGCGACCGCATCCTAATTCAGGTTTTAAATTTTCTAGCACATCAATTTCCGACCAATCCATTGGGACATCTCTCACAACACCCATCCGTGTAATATTATAAGATGGTATGGAAGTTATATAGCCTTTGTCAGCAATTTCAGAGTTATCAAGGAAAGTATTGGCATCTTCAGGTGTCTTAAACTCAACTGAAATTCGGTTTCTGCCTACCTTTTTGATGCCATCGGCAAGAATATTTTTAATATTAAGTTTCAGCATCAACTGACCAAATTTGATTGCATGAATTGATGTGCCAGATGCAGGATTATCGGATTTGACAGATACATGGACTAAGAAGGGACGCACATCTTTATGGGAGTATCTAGAACGTACATTATTAGTGGAAATATATGGATTTTGATCATTGGGGGTGCCAATCGGCGTAACATTGGACTGGGAGGGAAGAATAACAGTAGACTGGGATAACTGTTGTTCAATGGGAGATGAATGAGACGAAAGAGGTTTTTTGGCAGGGGGAGGACCAACAAAGACGTCGCATTGTCGAACCATACGTTCCACAGCCTCAAAATTAGCTAAAGGGGCCGTCAACCCTGATGAATAAGGGATATTTCTATCTAACTCACGCGATTTATTGGGATCCGGCGGACGGCCATGGAGAGTTTCATCAACCTCCATGATCGACTGGCATAAGCTTTAATAGGAACAAATAACTCACCAACAAGAAGCAACAAACAGAACACACACAAACACAACGGCCTATAAAAGAAACACAAAATTATACTTTAGACGCCAAGAAATACAAAAAATAATACTCCACATGTGCTTGCCAAGAACACTTACCGGAGAATCCCAAAAAGAGTATAATAACTGACCTATATACGAGTCATCAATGTTGAGTTTGTGACAGTTTATTTTTATACTCTTTGGTTTGTGACAGCACGTAGACAGAGAAATGTCTACGTGGCAGAAGAATAACAAACACAGCGAGTTTTGGCGCCAACGCGGAAAAAGGCGCATCAGGGAATTGATTCATTTTCAAAAACTGGTGTAAATTCAAGTTTTTATGTGTAAATATAGTGGATTTTTAGACATTACATCATGAACAACAGATGTGGAGGAAAGTGCCATATTGCCGTGAATTGCAATTTTCTGTGTTGAATCTAAAACTCCACATAAGCCTGTAGTAAAGTTTCCACTGCTTTACTGGGGTACGACAAGGACTACGTATGACTTGACTGTGACGGACTTTACTGGACATGACGAAAATAAATGAAATAAAAATATATTTTACGGGAGGCTCATAAGGCCGAAGAAGTAAGAGCCGTAAAATTGAAATTAAAAAAACAAAAAAAACAAACACAGCAAATTTTCATGCGGGCAAGATGACATAATTATAAACAAATGTACTCTGTGCAAAGATATTACAATATAACAAGATTGCGCACTTCAAGATTTAGTTCAAAGTAAAATGAACTCAAAGTCTTTATGATACAGTCCATTTCTCTTCGTAGTGTACCAATAGGAAAAAACGGACCCCTTGAGAGAGTCTCGTTTTGGATTCTGTCCCTGTCTAACAGATGGCCAGCCTAAAAATAACTTACTTGACGTATAAAATAGTAGAATTTTTGGTCAAACACCTAGGATTATGTTTTCATATAACTATAATTAAATAATTTTTATTTATTTAAGACGTACACAACGTTTTTTTAAACTATGTCTTATTCTTTGATAGCTTTTTAAATACATTTTATTTGGGTTTAGTAAATTCAATAGCAGTACTTATAAGAAATGACGTTTGCCACACTCAATTTATAAACAAATATGGCTAATGTTTGTTTTGAAATTATTTATCGTATTGTGCTCCAATCCACTTCCAATTTGCTTAGAAATTGTTTTAACTTGTTGCGTAAAAGGGTGTAAAAGTGAGGGTCATCTGGGGAGTCGTATATCTTTTCACAAGTAATTGTTATCTTGTAATGTTTCTATATTTTGGCTAAGTTCAGCAACAGGGTAACCATTCGTTACGTATTTAATGGATCGTTTTTCTAGATTTCCCAAAACGAGGAATTGAAACAAAAATGGATGAATATTCTTCCCGGTAAATAATAATCTGATATAGCAATTAACTGTTTTATTACAAATAACATTCACATTTGTTTCAGAGTTTTTGCACATTGACACAAAATACTATTGCCACTAAGCATACCTACTCGAGATTGTTGCCTCTTACAACAAACGATTTTTCCAACCTGTCGTAATGTATATTAGGTATTTTATACCTGCGTAATAATTGTCTGCTGTGTGGTGACGGCGACAAATATCAGAATCAGAATATTGATGATATTCTGATTCTGATATTTGTCGCCGTCACCACACAGCAGACCACCCATCTCATCCCGTGGGGGGCGCAGAAGTCGACCCGAGGGAATATCTACCAGAGGACGGGAAGCAGCTTCCTTCTGAGTACTACGACCATCATACTGCGATCGCCAACCCGCCTGCCAAGCGTGGCGATTATGGCATATCCCCTCAAGATGATTCTTGAGGGAGGCTTGTCCAGCAGTGGACTTGTTTAAGCTGTAATGATGATGATGATGAATAATTGTCTATTTCACTATATCTAACACTAAAACGAGGCTACTAATTCCTCGTGTCAGTGTTTGTTATGAGTAAATAGGTAAGAAATAGACAATTGCTACACTCTTAATAATAACAAAAGATATAAAATTATCTCAGTTGTTTAGATTAAGCCACTTAGAAGATATTTTCAATTAAGGTAGTGAGTATAGTACTATCCGTGGAATAAATTTAAAAATCGGGCCTGTAGTCTATTAGTGTTACCTGATTTTCACAATCTAATCTATATTGAATGTATTACAATAATTATCCTAGAATACTATAGCCGACTGACACAAAACACTTGTTGCGAAAAAGAATATAAGTAAATAAAACATATAATATACTTGAAAACTATTTGGATACATTACGAATATATAATATTTGGAAAGTCTACTGCCTTTGTCCAAAATATCTACCACTACTCACACTTACATTAGGCGGGAATTGTACTATAAATAATTATATAATTTCCTAAACGTTTAAAAAATCTACAAATAATCTTGGTATAATTTAAAAGTAAGTAAGTAAGAAAGTATAAGTAACGAAAACATCTCGAATACGTATACCTAGGTATGCAGTGGGGCGAACAGTAACTTTAAAAGCACTGCACAGGTAGTATGATTATACTTCAAAAGTAAGTTTATTCATTCTCATAAAAACAAAATTTTAAATTTGGCGCGTTAAAACATTCGCATAATTCCACGACGCATGGTCACTCTATGAGAAGGAGATGCCATCCAAAAAAGCGCTTTCTTGCTCGGGCCGTTTTTGCTCCCTCAGTGCGCAATCTTGTTATATTGTAATATCTTTGACTCTGTGAACATGACCATAAACTTTTCTTTTTTTTTCGCCCTCTTTGGGCAAGCTAAGATTTGTGACCATACCGCCACGTCTGCAGTTGTAATAGGTATTTATATTACACAGTCAGTCAGTCATGTCCGTCACGTCCGTCACAGTCAAGTCATAGTCCTACCCCAGTAAAGCAGTGGAGACTTTACTAGAGGCTTCTATGGAGTTTTGGTTTCAACACGGAAAATCACAATTCACGGCAATATCGCACTTTCCTTCACTTGTGTACGTTGTCGAAGATGTTATGTCTAAAAATCCACCATATTTACATATAAAAACCCGAATTTACGCCAGTTTTTGAAAATGAAAAAGCCTCGATGTGTCTTTTTCCGCATTGGCGCCAAAACTCCGACCATAAACGTATATTAATTGTTATAAACTACTGGAAACCTAATACAATATGAAAACAAATAACATGGCGTTTTCAAGAATTATCGAGAATATATTATTATTATAAGCGCTATATTAAATATAACAATTTTGAAGCTGTCATTCTATTTCTTTAAATTATGTGACAATCCTTTATTGTAGTAATTAAACGTAATTTGTTAAGTTAACTTTGGTAATTGGTAGTCATCAAAGAGAATATAACAAACTGACAAATTAGAAACATTGCCATCTGCTTTTCTATTTTTGTATTTATAAACCTCATTCAGCCTGGAAAGACGTTCAGGAAATATTTTATTATTATTATATATTTACAACTACAGATAGTTCTTAAAGATAATACAATGACATAATCCCACAAAGCTGTTTTAAACAGTTTGTCTGTGGACTCAGATGAGATTCTTTGTAGTATATAAGTGATGTATATAAACAGTTTAGTGTAGTGCTTGGCACTTTGAAACTTAGGTGATAGAACTTAGCCAGTAATATTCTTACTTAGTTTTTCACAAATATAATCTACGTATCCATGAGAAATTTTCATCTATCTTCATTCCAATGGAAGTGGCACAATTTAGGTACTTATTCTATAGGTTTACAGTGACAGTTATTAAGATAATTATGGTAACATGAGTAACTATGACAAATAATTGGACGCGGTATTCCGGTAGGTTGCAAATAAGGTGAGTGTATAATTATATGTTTATTTTTTTCCGAATTTAGTACAATGCCATTATCATGTGACCAGTTTGCTATTGTATCTACATCTTCCTGCACCAAACAACAAGTCTCAGTGAGGTCCGTGCCCACACGAAGAGTGTACAGATCATCCGCGAACATGAGTGTTGTACAATGACGTAAAACACTAAGTAAGCTGTAAACGTGCATGAGATAGCATACATTTGAACGGCCCGCACCTTGTTGTACGCCGTATTGTACTTTTTTCTCTTCGCTAAAACTCTCACCGATCTTAACTTGGTAGGAACGTGCATTGAGGTAGTCACGGAACCATCGGTTCAGTGGCTGACTCACTCCACACTCCTCCATAGCTTTTAATAGAGTACTCGTTTCTAATGTTTACGAAAGCTTTTTTAAAGTCTTAAAATATTGCTATAACAAACTTTTTTTCAGCTATTAATAGCAGTATTAATTTCATCCGTAAAATTTGATAACAAAGTATTTGTACTTTTATTTTGGAACCCATGTTGACAGCTATTTAATATTTTATTTTTGTAAAGGTAGTATCCTAGTTGGTCTACTATACATTTTCACAATTTTATCTACACTTGACAAGATAGCGATAGGTCTATAGTTTGAGAACTTTTTACGATCATCTTTTATGTAAATCGGTCGGACTATAGCTTTCTTCAAACTGTCAGGGAACATATTCTTACTTACAGATAGGTTGACTGGATTAGCAATGGCTGGAGTCACCTAAAGATCTGACATTCGTATGTGATCCGCACCTGGCGATTTCTTGTTACTCATTTTTTTAATATCGCTCATTACCTTATTATTGTCCACCGGCTGCAATCTCGTACACAAATTTGATGCTATTACATAGTTATTTCTATCGTGATATATATGTTTAATGAGATCAATATCATTAAAAAAAGTTGACGCAAATTTAATACATATGTCTTTTCCCTTATTATATTATATCAATTATTATATTATCTAAAGATTATATATTAACATTGTTAACAGGTTAACGCGACTAACATTATTGTTATTTTCCCGACGTTTCGATCAAGTTTAAAATAACTGCGAGATTGGATGGATCTCTTCTCTGTCGCACTGTGTATATCGCAAGCCCACGCACACTGACAGATACTTACACGATGCCTCCCATCACCATCCGCGTCACTTACTCTCGGTTGTCTCGTCCCTCACGACTAGAGCTCATGACCTCTGTGACCCTGAACACCTAGATCACAGCACACACACATCACAGGCACAAGTCCTTTCCACCGAGCGTCACTACTACTCACGAGTTGTGCGTGAAGCCCTTGAAATTAAGAAATACAAAAATTTCAATGGGGCGGACGGTTTCAAATTGTCGCCGTCATGGAATCCAGTAATTAAACATTTAACACCGCGATATGTACACTCGGTCAAAATGTGGACTCCGTTAGTGCAGTGTGTAACCGGCCTTAACCCTGTGACAAACGATCAGTGAGGGAGGGTAGTTAAATACTCGATGCTCTCAGTATCGGAGAAATACCGCTGCGCCAGTCATCCCGTGACCACAATCAATTGTAGTGTGTATTTAGATATAAAGGTACGAATGTGTGTGTGTTTGATATATATGTAACCCAATTTAATATTAATACAGTCCGATTTGAGCATCCAATTTATCTAGTCTCATTTACATCATCACCGAACCTTATACAATGCAACTTGGTCGAAAAGTCGTATAGATAGACCATGTCTACCGTAACCTATCATTAGGCATGGTGCATACTTACCCGATAACAACTAACGTCAGCGACCATCTTGCTGTGTGTAGTGTAATTACATTGAGTCCAATACCCATGGGTATAGTGGAATCTCATTATGCGCGGAGTTTTTCCCAGTATATAATCAAGATAAATTTCGGGAATGTTTGCTAAGTGTTGATTGGGACGATTTTGTTCTCCGCTGCAGCAACGTAAATGACATGGCAAGGTCAATTATAAACATTTTAGTGAATAAGTTCGATGTCTGTTTTCCATTTCGGAAAATAACGAGTATTTAAAAAAAGTCAAGGGATGGGCGAACAAGAAAGTCAGGGATCACAAATCATTGCTCTTTGATTTGTTAGAATTACGTAAAGAATTTCCAAATGATATTTTAATTATGGACACGAAATATATTTTTTATGCTAAGACGAGTACTAATTGTTAAAACAGATCGAAAGGGATGTGGCAGGTCGTTAACCCTTAAATTGGTAGTGTGATACGGGTAAGACGGAGACGTTGAAAAATTCTAATGACTTAGTTAATAGGAAATTGTACCATTCGTCTACGTGAATAAGTTGGTAACATTATTTTTGGCCGGCAAAATATTTCATATTGCAAGATTTCACTCAGATGAGCAAATTTTCAAGATGCTGTCAAAACAACCGGCTGCGCTTGCGTCACGGGTAAGTTTATTGATTAATTTATTGATATTTTGTGTTAGGAGGGGGGGTTAATTCGTTGTATATGGATTAAAAACATTATAAATTACACCAATCAGCCATTTTTATTTGACTAAATAGCACAGCAGTTATTTTATAACCTTGAATACTTGTGTGTACTACGGGTATCCCGTTGCTTATTAGTGGGTAAAAGAACCCAATTACACATTGTCATACCCGTAGTACATTGCCAATTTATGCGTATAGAATTTACGCGTGACTTTTTGTTTATTTTTTATTGGTTTGGTGTTTATACAGCATGTTATTTTTTCCTTTGCTGCAGTGCTTCAACCTATTGCTATCACACAAGATTTTGGCATTAGTGCCTGTAGAAAATGCTTGCTCTGATGACAGTTCTGCTTCTGATAACGATTCTGATTGCTTTCGACTACCGCCATCTTACTTTAGCTCCGTTCCACCCTCTCTGAACTCTTCTTATGTACGCTTAAATCTTCTGCAAAGTGATTCTGATAATGATTGTAATGGCACTAGCTTTTACAACATACCAATAACACGCACATTCCTCGGACAAAGAAAGGATAAAGAAGAAAAGAGGCCACAGTGCACCGGTTGTTTGAACGTTTGGCGGGGTTGATCTAGCCAACATGCTCATATCTTTATATCAAACCCCATTCAAGAGCCGAAGGTGGTAAACTGGCATATTTCCCAATTGTTGGATAGGTGTATAAACAGCGCTAGGTTATTGTACAGACGAGATGGCAAAAAGAGGATATCATTGAAATAGTTTCGTCTTGAATTGTTGTTATGCAAACAAGACTCCTAAGTCGCAAGATAGAATGGACAAGATGACGGACGAAAGAATAATACTAAACTTACTATCTCGAGACCAGAAGACAGTGTAAGCATATGCAATCCCGATGTAGGCATTGCAAAGCGGGAAAAATGAAAGTGTATTGTGTAAAATGCGATATGCATTTATGCTTCACCACTGGTGACACTAAAAGGAACAGTTTTCTGGAATTACACTGTAAATAACATTCATATCTTATTGAAAATTTTATTTTCGATAATATTAATTTTATTTTCAAGCTCTTATTAGTGAATGGTGATATTCTGAGACCGATTAGTGCACATTTTATATGTTACATAAATATAAATAATTATAATACTGGGCCAAAGTCTTTCATTCATTTCATGGCGATGTGATACCGGTAGCACATGCTAGAAGGTAAGTATTTTATATAGTTCTTGGCAACGTCATACCCGTAGAACATAAGTTTTCGCGAAAACTGTGAATGCTAGATTTTTTTCTTTATTTTTTTCTACTCCTTAGGACATCAATTAGAGTGAGGCAAATAAATAAAAAACATTTTTCCCTAAAAAAAATGTTTGCCAATTTAAGGGTTAATAAAGAGAGGGGCATATCAAAACTCCCGATTTAGACGTTACGGATATAGTAAGGAACTTAGACGGGACCGAATTTAAACATAGAAAAAAAAGCGGTAGATGCAATAAATAAACGATTTATGAGCGCAGCTTCAGCCTGTGGTGCACCCCAAGCAGACTTGCTTCAAGTGGAGGGTATAATGAGGTTACGAACGCTTGGGCCCTGTTTAATAAAGCTTACAAGTCGACATATATGACCAAAAATTACACAATTGTAGAATTGTCGTGCTTGGGCTGTTTAATAAAGGTGACAAATATGTCAAAAAACGACATAAAATCTTTGACATATTTGTCATTTAAAAACGCGTTTATCAAACTCGTCATATGTCAAAATACTACAGTCAAATTATTTCAGACTATTTTCGGTTGACAACTGTCGGATTGTCGATATTTGCTGATCATTCCGTTTTATGAAGGAAAATTAGGGTAAAACAAGAAAAAAATTCTACAAAGTAATAGAATGAAGTAATCAAAAATAAATTATAATAATTTTATAAGTAGTAGTAGGTAAGGCGCCTGTCAGATTTTTTGGACAATTCTACAAATATGTCATGACAATTTTCTGTTTAATAAAGCAGAATTGACAAGTTTTCCACGACCAATTGTCGCCTGTCACCTGTCGCCCAAAAAGTTTCATTAAACAGAAATATGTCGGATTGTCGTGACAACCCGACATATTTGTCAATTTTCAACCGTGATGGCCGATCCACACTCGCACGAAAGCCACGCCGCGAATCGCAGCGCGAAGCGCGGCGCGAATCGCGGTTAATATTGCCAACAATCTACACTCGCAGGTTCGCGCCGGGCTTCACAGTATAGTTCGCGCTCTTGACGAGTATGCACGTCAAATTAGATTTTATTTATTTGTAAGTAGTAGGCATGGACAGTGAAACCACTGCAGGTGCTTTAGTATTTTGTGCTCTAGCAATTTATAGTTACGCCTTAAAGAAAACACAATTCAAAAGCAGCACAGAAAACGGAGATGGTTGATTATCACCATTCACCGAAACTAAGCTACCCGCGAATGTGGAGTCTTGTCGTGTTCACGCGCGATTCGCGCCTGCGAACCCTTTGTCGCGGGACAAAAAACCGACAATTTTCGGGGAACGAGCCGCGAAGCCGAAGAATATGCGAATAGGATCCACACTCGTGCTTCGCGGATGCTTCGCGCCTTCGCGCGCGAACCGCGCGTGAGTGCGGATGCGGCTTGACAATTTTGTCATCTGTAAGTTTTATTGAACAGAAATATTGTCGAATTGTAACTTTTTGACATATGTCGGACTTGTCGAATTGTCAGCTTTATTAAACAGGCCCCTGCAAACTGTTCACTTAGACTCAGTCCGTTTAGTGCTAAAGAGATTTACAAACTACTCGTAAATGAAATACCTCCCAATCCATCGAAAGGTTTGTTTGTTTGTTTTGTTAGTGGTTTAAATATGTCGGTATTGAGATTTGCAGCCATTCCACTTGCACCTATTTTGACACAATTTTTCAATCGATGTATGAGGGATACCATGTAGAGTATTTATCCGAAAGCGCTGAATTGAGCTAAAGTTTCCCAAATATTCAAGAAAAAAGGAAAAAAAGAGGATTTAGACGAATACCGACCCGTCTCCATCATACCAGCGATAGCAAAGTTTTCGAAAACGGCTTGAGTTCTCGCTTGACAGCGTTTCTAACTTAAACTAAGGCATTGTCTGATCGCCAATAGGCGTATCGCAAGGGAAGCTCCCTCACGTCACTGGCACGTGAGTTTGTCCAACGTGTACTCGCTGCTCGTGAAGGCAAACAGCAAGTCACCATTATATGCTGTGACTTGTCCAAGACCTTAGGTGTCGCTGACAGGCCAGCTAAAGACAAGAAACTGCTACATTACGGAATTCTGGCAAATTCGCTGGGTTTATTTATGCTAAAAGACAGAGCAAAAGTCTTGGTAGGTAATAGAGGAAAAATTGTGTCGGACCCCATAGAATTGTTTATGGGCGTAACCCAGGGGTCTTCGGTGTCCAATATAAGTAAGTAAGTAAGTAACTCTTTATTCTACACTAAAAACAATACATAAAAAGAACAAGATTGTACAAATGGCGGCCTTATGTTAGGTGCGATCTCTTCCAGGCATCTGTTCTCTCTGTTACTGAATGACTTACCGAACTCAATATCCTGAGCTGAAATACTTATGTACGCTGGTGACGTTGTAACGGCTGCAACAGTAGACCAACTAGAAGTAGAGCTAAAAAAAAACAACATCGCAGCTGTCTTAAGAGGTTTGACATAAATGGCCTTGCGTTTCAGGCCGCCAATAAGGAATCTTACTGTATGAATGCCAAGCTCCAGTTGTGCTTCTGGGGGTCTCAGCTCATAAATAAATCTATTATCTCCGATATATACAAACTGTATTGTAACTGATTCAAAGATAATAAGTAACCGCGTTGCTTGTGCTGAGTGTTGAGAGCGAATCCCCGCCGCTGTAGCGCGACGGCCGGTTAGCGAGGTGGGGAAAGACGCTAAAGGTCAGAGGACCAGTCGGAGGCGAGAGCGCAGCGCCGCCTGGTGTGATGTCTGGAACATATTCCCAGGGTTAAAGAGAACTCTTCAAGAAGATGATGATGGCGAGACGGGAAGAGGGCAGATGTTGTTGCAGGCCCGTGTTATCGTGCCCTTCTTTGTTAAAACATCGGCGACTCGACAATGGCCATCTGATGCTGTTCTCACGGCAATCACTCTGCCCAACTGCCATAGAAGAGGAGGAAGGGTTGCGTCTCTCACTATGTCGCTTCCAGTTCAGTGACGATCGCCCATAGTTCGGACATGGATGCTTCAACGTCGAAGGCAAGTCGTTCGGAACCGGCGGCTCCTCTAAGAAGTCGGCGCAATCCGACTCAGAAGGCGAAGTGAGCATTCTTTTATACAAAAACAGTATCAAACTTGCATTTTTGTTTATATTTCATCATTGTATAGATCTCATTCATTCTTACTATCCTCAACATTGTATGTATATTTAATTTACTCTTTACCCACATAAGTTATTTATAGTATTAGTATTCATATATTTTTTCCGTACAATAACTTGATAATGGTCAATAATATTTAATTGTAATCTGTCAACTCAATTGTCAGCTGTCACTTGTCACCTTTGCGCGTTCCATTTTCTGCCTTGCTTTGTTGTTTAGCTTGTAAAATTGTTTATGGTATATTTAAGGCGGGTGAATGTAAACAACTCGTCAAATGGGTTAATTACCTATTTATATTTTTAGTAGTATATTCAACCAAATAAATTGTTGTATTCATTCACCCAGCTCATCTATCGAATTTTCCGTTATTTATTATTTATATGTAATTATACACAGAGACTGGCGGGTTCATATTAACTGGAAATTTAACTTGTACCTATTACAATATTTATATTTTAAACCTTATTTATTTACATTTATTTTTATATATTTTACATTGAATATTGTATATTTTAGTATAATATTTATTATTTATTTTATATCATATGTCGTTGTCACTGTCCAACGATGATAGTGACTCAGATAACTTTCAAACTGCTAGTAGTGATTCAAGTTATGTTAGCATCCCATCTCTAAGTGAAACACTCCAATCGCATTTTGGTAATGTTCTTAGGAATTTCAATGTTGTGCACATAAATGCCCAAAGCATTCCGGCACATTTACCAGATATGCTGGTAAATCTTGACTGTAAGAATCCACATGCCGAGTCTCCGAGTCCTGGTTAAAACCATGCCTCCCCTCTATCTCCTACTCTCTACCAGGCTTTCACTTAATACGCAACGACCGCATAACGGGTAATGGAGGTGGCGTAGCTATTTATCTCCGTAATTTTATAAATTACTCTATAATAGATACGTCACCACAACCTGCCCCGTCAAATGCAGGTGAACACCTTCTCATTGAAGTGGAACTACATCATGTGAAAGTCTTGTTAGGTGTGTACTACTCTCCATCCCTTCGTAACAACTTCTTCAACTCTTTTGAAATACTTTTAGAAAAATTTATCCCCTCTTACAGTCATAGTATCATCATGGGTGATTTTAATACTTGTCTTATAAAAAATGATATACGTGATTCTTCTCTTTTATCGGTTATTGAGTCCATGATATGTATGCGCTACCGATTCTCGTCGGTGACACGATCATTAGCCAGTAATAAACCAGAAGTCAGTCTAAACGGTTGTTTCATTGTGCTACATACACTTCATTGGTGACGAGGATTAAAGTACCCGCGGTATTAAAAAATAAAATAAAATGGCATACATCGGGAATTTATGCAGTTTTGATCATAAAACAACTGAATGGTCAATATTCAAAGGCAGATTGGTGCAATTCCTGAAGATCGACAAGATTGAAGAGGGTATCAAAGGCGGAATTCTACTAACATACCTAAGTGATGAGACATATCGTTTAGTACGTAATTTAGCGTACCCATCATCGTTGGAGTCGTTAACATTTGAAAGTCTGGTGCAGTTACTCGACAGCCATTTCAAGCAAAAAGAATGCTCGTTTGCGGATAAGGCAAAGTTTTATTAATAATAATTAATATTAATAATAATAATAATAATATTCTGGGACATTATTCACACACGGTCATCTGATCCCAAACTAAGCAAAACTTGTACTATGGAAACCAGATAACTGATATAATACATATACTATTTTTTTTTTGGTAAATACATACTTATATAGATAATTTACACCCAGACTCAGGACAAACAGACATGTTCATGCACACAAATATTTGTCCCGGGTGGGAATCGAACCCACGACCTCCGGCGTGAAAGGCAGCGTATCTACCAACCACGCCAACAGGCTCGTCATTTTATGGAGCATCCAGAAGTCCAGGCGAATCGATAGGAGACTGGGCGGCGCGACTAAGAGGTCTAGCTAGTTATTGTGACTTCGGCACCGCTTTGGAGACGATCTTGAGGGATCGTTTCGTCCTTGGCCTAGGTTCTGGACCCGAAAGAGACAAGCTTTTTGACCAGAAACCCTCCGATCTCACATTCGCAAGGGCTATTGAGTTGGCAGAATAAGCGGCGTGTGCCAACCAGGCCAAGTTCGCGTTAAGTACCTGTGAAATGGGTACTATCAAAGAGGAACCGGTGTACCGCGTGAAATTTCAAAAACACAGTGGGCGAGAAACTCGGCGACAACACACGGATGGCCATCGGGGAGAGGGTTTACCGGACTTGACGTTATGTTCGGTCTGCGGACTAAAAAACCACACCAGTGACAAGTGCCGTTACAAAACTTATAAATGTAAAAAGTGCGGTGTAAAAGGTCATTTAAAGAAAATGTGCAGTGCTAAATCACGTGTATATCATTTTGGCACAAACAGTGAAGTGAACCCTAACGAGACCGTGGAAGCATCTTGTGAGGAATGTCAGAACTTTAATCTAAGGTATGGTACCGATAGGCCCATTCTTATTAATATTGTTTTGGGTCATAAAACATTAAAGATGGAACTTGATACAGGCTCTGGGAGTTGCGTAATGTCGCACAGATTGTACAAAGAACATTTTTCTAATTATATATTACATAACAGTTATGTTAAGATGTGTATGTATAATGGACAAAAAATTTCTCCGTTGGGCTATTTTACTGTGGAAGCTAGTTATAATCAAACAAAAAAAATGATAAAAATTTTTGTTGTTGAAAATGGAGGTCCGCCATTGTTGGGTAGGGATTTTATGACTGCTTTTAAATTAATTGTTACAACAGATATTAAGTCTTTGAGCAGTGACACTGAGTTGCAGGATTTATTAGAAAAATATCCAAATTTGTGGCGGGATGAATTAGGTACGTTTAACAAATTTAAAATCCGTTTAGAACTAAAGGAAAACGCTGTCCCTAAGTTTTTCAAACCACGAACTGTACCTTTTGCCCTCAGAGATAAAGTCGAAATTGAGTTAAATCGTTTAGTTGGGTTAGGTATTCTTGTTCCTGTCAGTTATTCACAATATGCTACAACAATTGTGCCCGTATTAAAAGGCAATGGGCAAGTTAAAATTGCAGGGGATTTTTCAGTTACATTGAACAAGGATCTCAATATAGAAAAATACCCCTTACCTCGAATTGAAGAGGTATTTGCCAAAATTGGAGGGGGTGAACAATTTAGTAAAATTGATTTAAAAAATGCATATAATCAATTTGTTTTAGAGGAATCCTGTCAAAAACTCACTACAATAAATACCCATAAAGGTTTGTACATGTATACAAGGTTATTGTACGGTATTGCCAGCGGTCCGGCCATTTTTCAGAAGGCGATGGAAACCCTTCTTTCTGGCATAGAGGGAGTCAGTATTTGGCTTGATGATATTTGTATTACGGGCCCAGATCGTATTAGTCACATTAAAAGGCTTACAGAGGTTTTACATAGGTTAAATGAGGCTGGGTTACGTTTAGAAAAAGATAAATGCGAGTTTTTTAAAGATAACGTGAAATATCTTGGTTACGTAATAAGTAAAACAGGCATTAAGACTTGCCCGGACAAGGTGCAAGCTATAATGGATGCCCCGGATCCAACTAATGTTACAGAGCTGAAGAGATTTTTAGGGATGGTCAATTATTACAGAAATTTTATCCCCAAAGCGTCATCCTTATTAAGTCCTCTTCACGAGTTGTTGCGTGGTGGCGCAGCGTGGGAATGGGGGGAACGTCAGCGACGTAGCATGGCGGCTGTTAAGCATGAGCTGGCTTCGGAACGAGTTCTCGCGCATTTTGAACCAACGGCGCGGCTGGTATTGGCAGCCGATGCTGGACCCGCAGGACTAGGCGCCGTCCTTTCACAGGTAGACGCCGAGGGCGTTGAACGTCCCCTTGCATTTGCGTCGCGGTCACTTAGCGCAAGCGAGCGTAATTATAGCCAAATCCAGAAAGAGGCGACGGCTATAGTTTTCGGAGTAAAACATTTCCACCAGTATTTATATGGTCGTGAAGATCCATTTATTTTAAAAACCGATCACAGGCCATTGGTGTCAATATTTAATAGCAAGAAAGGTATACCGGTAACGACAGCGCTTAGACTACAAAGATATGCTATTATATTATCAGCCTATAACTACATAGTGCAGTATATATCGGGCTGTAGTAACCAAGCAGCCGATTATTTTTCACGCGCTCCGTTGGACTGTAGGGACGACATAGATACCGATATGGATACCTATTATGCGCTTAAGTTCCTCGATATGACGTCACCGGCAACTACAAGTGACGAGATAGTGCGGTTTACAGAACGGGACACTATATTAAAGACAGTCGTTAGATATTTGGAGATGGGGTGGCACGTAAGATCAAATGTTCGTCCGTATTGCCTTATTTCCAATGTAAGACTGACCTGCAATTTGAAAAAGGGTGCCTATTTAGGGGACATAGGGTAGTTATTCCGACACAACTGAGGGAGAGAATGTTGCGTGAACTGCACGAGACCCATCTAGGTATAATTAAAACAAAAAGTAACGCGCGTAGCAGAATGTGGTGGCCCGGGATTGACGGCGACATTGAGCGCTGGATTGGTTCATGCGCGACGTGCGTGAGCGTGCGCCCGCGCCGTGGCCTGAGGCCCGTGCCCCGTGGCAGCGCGTGCATATTGATTATATGACTTTAGGGCAGAGGGTATACTTGGTGGTTGTCGACTCCCATTCAAAATGGTTGGAGTGTTTATATATGCAAAATGGTACCTCAACGAGTGCTTTGATAGCTAAATTGAAAAGTCTTTTTTCTACCTTTGGGTTGCCAGTTCTATTGGTATCTGACAACGATGTTAAAATAAATTCAAATGAATTTAAAACATTTTGCACTGCAAATGGAATTAAATATATGACGTCACCTATTTACCATCCCCCCAGTAATGGCCCAGCGGAAAATTCTGTCAGAAACTGTAAAAAGATGTTAAAGTGTATAACATCAGATAATTTAACTTTACAACAAACACATGAACGTTTGTCAGGCTATTTATTTAGTTATAGGAACACCGTGCATTGTACTACTGGGGAAACGCCGGCTAAGTTAATGTTTGGGAGGAATTTACGATGTCGTCTCGATCTTATTTTACCTTCAAATAATAACCACTCAAACTCAACAATAAATACTAAGAGGAAATTCGAATCAGGCGATGCAGTGTGGACCCGGTGGTACAGTGACCGAAAAGAGACTTGGAAGTATGGTATAATTAGGGATAAGATTGGGAATAAAATGTATAGGGTTTTGATTAACGACCCAGACGTTTCTTGTATACGACATGTTGATCAAATTTTTAAATATACAGGCGAGGAGCGACCATGTGATAGTAATGTGCGTCATCAGATTCAGTCGCCTCCCGTTATGTCTGTCGAGAATAGATCTGCACCGGCACCGTCAAAGCCGCCGGTGGTTGGGAGTGACGGTCGACCGCCGACGGAAGAGACAGAACCTAATGTGACAATACACCCAGAAAATATTGGTTTTATGGTAGACGAGGGAGATGTGGAGGACTGGGGTGATTGTGAGGCTGGGGAGGTAGAAGGTCGACCAGCTGATAGCAATGCAGTGGTGTCGCAAACGCACACTGACAACGACGCACCTAGTAGTAATAGGAACGCGTCAAACGTATCGCTGGCGGACGCGTCACCGCCCGTACCGCCGCCGCTCGTATCTACACGCCAAAAGCGCGTTAGAGAAAGAGTGGACTATAAAAAGTTTTTTAATGTTGTATTTTAATTAATCTAATATTGTTATAAGTCAAATGAATTTATAAATTGTTTTCTTGCATGTACCTTGAAATAAAATTAAGTAAGTTTATAAGTTATGTTGTTTTGTCACCAGGTTCCAAAAATTAAGTGTTGAGGAATGATATGTATGCGCTACCGATTCTCGTCGGTGACACGATCATTAGCCAGTAATAAACCAGAAGTCAGTCTAAACGGTCTGTGAAGTGACGGTACTCGTCATGCAAACATTGTGCTCCGCAATTTATTTCATTTAAAAATATATAACATTCTCAAATATAACTTTTTGCTGTTGAAGTGTAGTGAATACAGTATAATAATATAGTGCAAGTGTTATTCAGTCATAACTTTTAAGTTCCAAAAAGTTATAGCCAACAAACTGCAAAATATAACAAATCAGTTAAGTACGTCGACACAGTGACATAAAAAAGACAGTGTACAAAACAAAAGTGTTAACAAAACTAAAACTATTTGCACTAGCAAATAGTACAATATATACTAAATAACTAAACATTGATAAATCAATATAAACTAATAACAATGAAGTGATAAAAATATATTGACGGTGTTTCAAAGTTATCAACAAATAAAGTCCATACATACCGATTAGTCATCCCAACGTATTTTTGCTTCTACAGTCCCAACAGATCAATAATTTCGAAGTAATTATAAACAGTGCGTTAGCTCGCTCAGTTTACCAGGAGAGTTAAAATTTGAAAGACCCGAGTTCAAATCACCTCTACACCTACATCGCTTTTTGTGCATTATTATGTGACAATAATTAACTAAACAGAAGATACCAACAACTACCATATCGATCTAGTGTATAAAATAAAACACAAATATTTGTGAACAATATACCTATTATAAAGAAGTATAATTTATAAAAGAAATAACGATGAATTTTTTAGAAAATATCACATTTCGACGCACGCGTACTACATCAGACTCTGTGTCAAACACTGAAAAGTCGTTGAATATTACTATAAATGATACTCTCGATGAGACATCTTGCAGCTTACCAGATCTTTCGGCTGAAGACATAAATAATCCCATGCATGGCCAAATCATAAAGCTAAATGAGCAAATTGAAAAGCTTGTTTTGGAGCTAAACAGCGCACATCTGGAAATTGAGTCGCTGTCACTTGAAAATAGTAATCTCCGGAAAATAAACGATGAGTTACTCAAAAAAAATGACCTTTACAAGAAAATTACTTCTAGCCCAGCTAAGAAGAACAAGGCGTCCACTCCAAATAAAATAGCTCAAAAAAATTCGAAACATACCCAGACCGAAATTACAAAATCAGTTACGGAAATAAACCAAAAAAAGTACCTCTTCTGTAGAAACTATTTTAAATAATAGCACTGCTACACCAAATATTTCCTGCCCAAAAATTAAGAGCAACGCACAGAGTAATGACAAATTTAAAGTATGCATCATAAGCAGTAACAAAAGGAACAGTATTAGAACTATTTCACAAACTGCAATTCATGGTCAGAATGAAGTGTGCCATTATTTAATGCCGTATAGTACAACCGAGCAAATGATCCAAGGCATAGAAAAAAAATTAGAAACCTATACGTTAAATGATTTTTGTATTATTCTGATAGGGGAAGAAGACTTCAAATACACTAAAGATTATTTTAAAATTATATTTTGCATCAGAGAAACCCTACAGAAAATAAAAAACACGCATATCATTATATGCACGCCGACTTATCGGTATAATACGCCCACCATAATGTATAATTGTCGAGTAGAAAATTTCAGTAACCTTCTGTATCTGGATATATTAACACATGATTACGCATACCTCGTCGACTCTAACCAAAATCTTACTTGTGACTACAAAATGTTCCTTAAAAGCTCAGGTACCGTAAATAACAATGGAATGTTGACAATATTTAAGGATATACAAAATGTGATAAGCAATATACAACATTTAAGGCATAATCATACTTCCGGAGAGATCATCACAAAGCAACGTATTGACATTGATATGGAAAACAATAATGAATTTTTTCTCTATTAACAGTTTGAGTATAATGCATCAAAATATTGCCGGATTACTAAACAAGTCAGATATGTTAACGCTACATATACAGGAGTTATCACGTAAAGGCATCAATTTGGATATTATATGCATTACCGAACACTTCATGATGTCTGGTCATGAAGGATTATTAAACATACCAAACTACAAATTAGCAGCATTTTATTCAAGAAGTTCAATAAAACGAGGAGGTGCCTGCATCCTGGTTAGAAAAAATATTGAATACAAGGAAATACCAGATATTGCTAAACATTCATCATCGGGCGCCGTGGAATGTTGCGGTATAGAGTTAATTAGATATAAGTTAACAATTATTTGTATCTATCGACCCCCCAAGATGTCAAATTTAAATATATTTTATGATAGTTTGGAGAACAACTTAAAACGAATATGTATAAAAAACAACAGTAAATTGGTAATATGTGGGAATTTTACATCGATACTTTAAAAAGAAATCGTGTAACGCTCGACTTTGAATTTCTTCTAATGAATTTTAATCTTACATTAGCGCTAAAAGAACCAACGCGACTAACGAGCCTAAGTTGTATAGACAACTTTGCACATAATTCAAAGAAAAGGTGCAGTGTCGAAGTAATTGACCTGTGTTTATCTGACCACACTGCCCAGATTTTTAAGATTCAAGTTAAAAAAACATGCAAAATAAACTCGTGGCGCATTCGTAAACGTGATATATCACAAGAAAATCTCATAAAATTCAAGAATTATTTGCAAAGTTTGTCCTTTTCTCAAGTTTATATCGCAAACGATCCCAACGAAGCGTATAATTGCTTCATAGAGTTATTTAAATTGTTATATGATCTATGTTTTCCTTTTAAATTAATAACAATTAAAGCTAATAAGTCTCCTATGTGGATTTCTCGAGGAATAAGACTTTGTTGCAAAAAAAAACGTACATTACTATGGAAATACAGAAAATCACCGACTTTAGAAAATAGAGCTAATTTTAGATCATACTCAAGCAGATTAAAGAAAATTATTCATCTAACCCAGAAGGCACAAAATAACTCACACATTGAAAAATCAAGTAATAAGTCAAAGGCTGCTTGGCAAATAATTAACCATTTCAAAAGTATGCCAGATCCTATCTTGCAAATTATAAAATCTGGAATGGTTGTTAAGGATCCAAAGGAAATAGCAAATTCCTTTAACGATTTCTTCATAGACCAAATTTCATGCAATTCTATCATAAAAACCGATAAAAAACCGGTATGTTTAGTAAATAATTCACATTCTCTCTTTTTATCACCGGTTATTCCCCAGGATATATTAGAAGTGATTAAAAGCCTCAAAAATAAAAACAGTTGTGGTTATGATGGGGTATTGACGAAAGTAATTCAATTCGTGCCGCATTTAATAGCTTCACCTTTATGTCACATTATAAATACAAGTATGAGTGCTGGCGTATTTCCTGACAAACTGAAGACAGTTATTGTTAAACCTCTTCACAAAAAAGACTGTAAAGATAATATGGCTAATTATAGACCAATAGCTTTAACATCTGTATTTTCTAAGATAATCGAAAAAATTATTTACCTTTCAATTTATGGTTTTTTGACAAAATTTGATATTTTATGTGACGAACAAAAGGGATTCCGGAAAAATAGAAATATTAACATGGCAATATTTGACTTATTAAAAATGATTTTGACAAATGTAGACAAAAAAATACCAATATGTGCCCTTTATACTGACATGTCTAAAGCTTTTGACTATGTAAAATATGACACGCTTTTTGATAAACTTTATGCTTATGGAATTAGGGGAAATACGTTAAATCTCATTAAATCATACCTCCACAACCGCATACAATATACAGAAGTAACAAAAATAAATACAAAGACCAAGCTAGAGGAAAAATATCTATCTAGGGGTCGCGTAATAAAGTATGGTGTTCCTCAGGGCTCAGTCCTCGGCCCTCTATTATTTTTATTATATATCAATGATTTACCAAAACAAACTAAACATCCAATGATTTTATTTGCTGACGACAGCACCGTACTAATTAAATGTACAGACAAAAGTACTTATAAGTCAGAAATAAGTGGTGCGTTAAAAACTATAATTAATTGGTCACATTCAAGTAACCTTGTAATAAATTTACAAAAAACGAATTTAATGAGCTTTTATCAGCGTACATGCAACCCCAGTTTAGATATTAACCAACACGGAGAAATGATTAACGAGGTTAGCACTGCAAAGTTTTTAGGAATTTTTCTCGACAGTAAGCTAACGTGGAAACTACAAGCTGAACATGTATGCATTAAATTAAGCAAGTCTGCATATGTCTTGTTTAGTCTGTCAAAAAAGGTTAACATTCACACTTTGTTGATAGCCTACCATGGCTTAGTTTCCTCAGTCCTAAGATTCGGAATTATATTTTGGGGCAACTGTAGCGAAAGAGAAACAATATTCAAGGCCCAAAAAAGATGCATACGTTCAATGACAGGACTTAAGTCTACAGATAGCTGTGCTCCCGCTTTCAAGCAATTAAAAATATTAACTTTTCCGTCGTTATACATATTAGAAATTTTGATATTTGTTAAATGTAATAAAAATTTGTTCCCTTCATTACATGAAAATAGAAAACGCCATGTACAATTGCGTTCACAATATAAAAATGTATTATGCACTGGTGCCTTCCACACTGCACTATTGAAAAAAAGTGTTTTACATATGGGTCCCGCCATATATAATAAATTACCAGATAGCTTTAAGGACGAACCGATATCAAAATTCAAGAGTAAGGTCATGCAACTACTAATCGAAAAGTGTTACTATTCCATAACAGATTTTTTTAATGATAATTTTTAATTTACTATATGATTATTAATAGGATTTAACTGTGTTTTCGAAATTGTAATTTAAACAATAATGTAAATTATGCATAACACCATTTGACATTGTATATCTGACATATTAATTATTCAATTCATTGACTATTTTTATTTACCATTTAATTTAATTAATCTTAACTTAATTGCAATTGTTAATTTTAGTTGTTATTGCTATTAATTAAATTTATTACCTTTTGCATGCTTTCTTGGCAGAATGTATAGGATTCTGATAATAATTGTAACACCTAAATGTTGTACCTGCATTCTTAGCAAATAAATTGTTTGATTGATTGATTGACGGTTGTTTCATTGTGCTACATACACTTCAGTCCACCAACCTTTTCTGTCTTCCTTTAAACGCGATACACCATTTTCCTAATGCCACTCCATCCCTTCTGGACCTTATCTTCGTTTCTTCTCGTGATCACGTCGCCAAGCATGGTCAATGTTGTGCTGATGTATTGTCATATCACGATCTGATCTTTCTCTCCTATGAAATCCGTCCTCCTAAGGCTAAGTCGAAAATCCTTCTGCAACGCAATTTTAGTGGTATGAATCTTGAAAGACTTCGAGAAGCTGCCAGCGGCATCGACTGGAGTCCTGTACTAAATTCTTCGACAATCGATGACAAGGTCAATACGTTTACATCCCTTATAATTGACTTATATGATTTATACGCCCCTGTTCGAGTTATAAAAGTCAAACATCTTCCGGCTCCGAGGTTAAATGACGGCATTAAAAAGTTAATAAATCTTAAAGCTGCAGCAGAAACTAAATATAAGTGTCGTCCTCCTGATTTCTCTAGGGAAAAATACAATTCTATCCGTAATCGCTGCAATAAGATGTGTAGGGACGCCAGACGCCATAATATTCATAAATCTGTAGAAAATGGAGATCAAGCCAAAATCTGGAAATTTCTCAGGTCACTCGGAGTGGGGAAGTGCCAAGAACAACTTCCTAAACTAGATATAAATTCGCTAAATCAGCACTTTTCTGTGTCACCTTCGAGTAATGCGGCAGTAAAAGCTCAAACTTTGAAATATCTCTCATCTCTTCCAATGGCTGATCATCCACCTTTCGTCTTTAATCAATTCACGGATTGTGATGTTAAGAAAAGCATCTTGTCAATATCTTCCAATGCGGTTGGTAGCGACAATGTCCGCCGTAATATGATCATTCCTATACTTGATGAAATCCTACCTATCCTTTGTCATATCCTGAATCATTCCGTGTCTAGTGGATCAGTCCCTTCTGCCTGGAAAGAAGCCCAAGTCATTCCATTACCAAAAAATAGGAATCCTACAACCTTTTCTGACTATCGTCCTATATCCATTCTTCCATTCCTATCAAAAGTCCTTGAACGTCTTAAATACATCCAGCTCAATTCCTTTATCTGTTCTCACAATCTCCTTAATCCAATGCGATCCTGTTTCCGACCCGGTCACAGTACCGTCACGGCCTTGTTCCATACTACGGAGGACATCAGGAATGCTACGGAGACTGGAAATCTCACAGTTCTACTTCTACTTGACTTTAGTAACGCATTTAATACTGTAGATTTTGACATTCTCCTTGGCATCCTGAGCTCACTTAATATATCTCCAACGGCGATTGATTGGTTTCAGTCTTACCTGCTTGGCCCTCGGCAAAGAGTCCGTATTACGACACATTTTCATCATGGTGCAATACAGTTGCTGGCGTGCCACAGAGTGGCGTTCTTTCTCCGTTACTTTTTGCTATATTTATAAATACAATATCCAATAATATTACTTCCTCCTACCATCTATATGCAGACGATCTCCAAATTTATTCCCATACACCGCTTGCGAAACTTCCAGACGCCATTACCGCGGTTAATCATGATTTGGCTCGAATAGGAGAGTGGAGTCACGCGTATGGACTTAAAATCAATCCACTGAAGAGTCAGGCTATTGTCGTTGGTAGCTCTCGAATGATTTCTAGAGTGGACTGGACACATTATCTTGGGGTCCACAGCTTAAAACTGTTAGTAGAAAACTGTTCGCATCGCATTCCTTGCGGCGCCTTCGTAACTTCCTACCTATTACCACTAAAACTGCGCTTGCACAGTCTCTTCTCTTGCCTATTCTCGACTACGCCAATGCCAGCTATCTTGACCTCACAGAAGAACAACTGGATAAACTAGTCCCGTCTCCGCCTATGAGGTAAACAAGCTAATCAAAAACTTAAAAAGCAAAAAAAGTCATGGAGTAGACGAATTACCCCCTATTTTAATAAAACAATGCGCCGATGAATTGACGTTACCATTTTATCTACTAATAAATCAGTCATTTGAACAGGGCGTTTTCCCAGATAATTTAAAAACTGCTGTGATAAAACCAATACATAAGAAAAACCTAAAAATAGATCCCAGCAATTATCGTCCTATTGCCCTCTTACCAACGGCTTCAAAACTGTTTGAAAGGGCAATGTGTGATCGTGTCTACGCATTCTGCGAAAAATTTAAAATATTCAACGAATGTCAAAACGGCTTTCGAAAACATCGATCGACAATATCTGCCATCTATAAATTTGTACAAGAAGCCCTCGACATAATCAACAATAAAAAATACGCAGTTGGTATATTGTTAGATATGACCAAAGCCTACGATAAAGTGCAGTATAACATATTGTTAGAAAAACTACAAGGCATAGGAATTCGCGGTAAAGCTCACGAATGGTTCACATCGTACTTAAAAGACAGGGTACACCAAGTCGAAATCGAATTCTTTGACTATACAACAAAAGAAATAAAAAATATTAAATCAAACAATAAAATAATTAACGCGTCAATTCCCCAGGGCAGTGTAATTGGATGCCTTCTCTTCCTGATCTACATCAACGATCTTCCCAAAAATATAGAAGGTCCTTGTGTCCTTTTCGCAGATGATATTTCACTCTTGACAGCGTGCCAAACAAATATAGACCTAAATGCGAACCTAACTAATATACTGGATACCATAGTCGATTGGATGAAAAAGCATAACCTGCAAATTAATTTCAGTAAAACAAAAATAATGTCCTTCCATCCACACCAAAAACCCCCTTTAGAAATAAATTTAATATACAATGGCATAAAAATCGAAGTTGTCCCCGAATTCACCTTACTTGGACTGTCAATAGACAGCAATATCAACTGGAAATCACACATTAACAAAATAACATCTAGACTATCTAAATTTACTTATGCATTTCGAGAAGTAAAAAAATCTACTAATCTGGAAGCTGCCCTCTCTACATATTATGCGTACGCTTACTCATGGTTAAGTTACGGCATAATACTGTGGGGAAACAGCACAGATGCACCAACACTCTTTGTAATGCAAAAGAAACTAATTCGAATTTTAGTTAATATAGAGAGCACTGAAAGTTGCAAACCTCACTTCAAAAAACTTAAAATATTGACCCTTCCTAGCATCTATATACTAGAAATATGCAAATTTGTTAAAAAATACCAAAACTTGTACACAACGAGAAAAGACAATCAAACAAAATATGCACTTCGACATAATACGAGATTAAACTTACCAACTTCTAGGTTAAAAATCCACTCTACGAGTACATATGTGATGTCCATAAAAAATTATAACAAATTGCCCGAAATAATTAAAAATGAAAACAAATTTCATCTATTCTCCGCTAATCTAAAGAATCTTCTATTATCTAAATGCTATTACAGTATCAGTGAATATTTAAGTGACATGATCTAAATAATAATAATGTATAGGTAAATAATGAATATATATGTATTAAGATAAGATAATTGTTTCTTAATATTTTTAAATATAATTGATAATAATAATATTTATGCTAAAAATAACTATACCTATATAACTAAATTAAACTGGAGCATGAAATCTATGCAAATGTTACAGCATTATCTATAAATATGAATATGATAAATTGTAACTAATAATTGTACGTAATTTAATGAAGTATCTAATAAACACACACAATAAATATATTAAGGTCACTAAGTTTAATATTAGATGGCTGAAATAAATCCTCCTCTCTCCTACTTTGCTGTGCCCGACAGGGTCCATAATGAACTTTTCACCTGTACCTACCACCTATAATAATAATAATAATAATAATCACTTTATTTCCAGAATATTGTTGTACAGAACCACTTACAGACAAAAATACATTGTAATGTTATTAGCTTACATAATAGGATACAACACAGTAAGTATATAATTGACACTCTAGTATCCAAAGTAAGATTTAACTTGTGTTATGGATACCAGGTCTCTCAGAATCACCAACAGAAAAATTCAACATATTAGGTAGATGCTTAATTTAAGTGGTTTTACAATTTTAAACATTAAATAATTTTAACTTATACTAAAAGAACTTAATTGTATTTAATATTAACAAACAAAAACCATGAACAAAGAAAAAAAAAACGTTGAATATGTGCAAGAAACAAGACCGAATGTAAAAATGAGAGTGAAATTTAGGAATTGTCATAGATTACTTATATTAATTAAATTTTCTGTCTCGTCATAGTTCAATGTAAGGAGCCACTCAATGAATCTACTTTTGCAGGAATATTTTGAAAGATGGGAAATATAGGATATTTTATTTATTTTATTATATAGATAATTTCCAAGAATGTTAAAATGACGCTGAGCGGTAGTTGAATTTGCCTTATTTGTGGGACAGACCTTATAGTTCCGGCGACCGTTTGCAGCATTCACATCGTATCTCATGCTGCCATGTTTGCGTAGTAAGGTATGTAGCACAAAGAGCTGTCGCACTGTCAGTACCTTACATTCTGCATATAAAACTACAGTAGGAAAGCGAAAATTTCTGTAAGTCATGACCTTGAGGACAGCTCTTTGTGCTCGTTCCAGTTTTAACATATTTGTCTTTGCTGCACTGCCCCATACAGTAATACAGTATGTGAGCACGGATTGACATAAAGCAAAGTAAACAGTTTTCAGAGTACCCATGTCTGCTGAACGCCTCAGTTTTTTAAAAATGAATATAAGTTTTCGAACCCTGCCGGTTAGATTGTCAAGATGTAACTTCCAACTTAATGAGTTGTCAATTTGCATCCCAAGGTATTTAACTGCGGTAGCTTTAGTTAACTGAGGACAGTTACATAATGCGTCGGAAGAGTTCAGTGAGCAAATATTATTGTGAGCTTTGAGAACTGGAAAATCCGAGCTAGGAGTTATAGAGGGCCTTAAAATGAATGGCATGTACAAAGTTTTGCTTAAATTTAAGGTCAGCATATTGGCAGAAAGCCAGCCCATCACTGACTTAAGAGCATTTTCTGCATGCATATACGTTTCGGCCCAGTCATTACCATGCAATAATAACGCAGTATCATCAGCGTAGGTAAAGACTGAGCAATTAACCAGTGAAAGCTTACAGAGGGAGTTTACATAAATTAAAAATAATGTAGGACCTAAAATTGATCCTTGGGGAACTCCGTGAGTTAGCACTTGTGAATTGCTGGTTAACCCATTTATTATAACACTCTGTTTTCGGTCACTGAGGTAGTCCTGTAAAATTTTATGAGATATTCCACGAATACCAATGGTTTCTAATTTCGACAAAAGGCGTGGAACAGACACAGTGTCAAAAGCTTTAGAAATATCGAGGAAAATTGCCAAGCTCTTCTACAACCTATATATACATTGTGGAATGCAATAAAGAATTGAGTATTGAGTATTAAACTTGAGCGACTCCAAAATTTTTGCATTAGATTCATATTTGGCCTCCGCAAATATGATCACGTTTCATTATTTCGTATAAAGCTTAAGTGGTTGCCAATTCGTCTTCGTCGGAACGACCATATTCTTTCATTATTGTATAATATACTTTTCAATCCCTGTACTCCGAATTATCTCAAAAGACGTTTGTTTTCCTTTGTGACACACATTCGCAATTCCTAAGATCAACAAATAACTTGAAGCTGCATATACTCGAACATTACAAGAGATATCATTATTTTTGAGATTACACGCGTAGGAAATTGTCCTGAGGGTAAAACGCTATGTCAAACTGATTAGGTTAATATTACGAATAAATGGATGTTAACACCGAAATCTTAACAATTATAGATAATGAGATATCAGCGTTCAAAGTAACGTTACGATTGCGCGGCCACGTAACTTTTGTTTTGCCTTGATTTCGTCAGTTTAAATAAACTTTGGTGGCATTAAATGCTTTCGGTACCTTTGACATATTAAAACCTTTCTTCTAGTAACAGTTTAACTGTATGATATCTTAAGTTTTGAAGAAATAATCGAGATTAAAAAACATCAAGTGCACGATTGCGCGGCCATAACTTCCAAGGTGAATATTTCGTGAAATATTGATCCTAGTCTTATAATTCTTTTTTTGACAATTGTTGACAAATGAAATGCTCAATTAACAAAAAGATTTAGATCTCTATCCCAAATAGTTACTGAGATCTCCATGGCCGCGCAATCGTGCACGTTACGTTCGCGCGGCCAACTTAAAACCCCTGTAACTTCTTTATTTCTTCTTTGACAAAGTTTTGGTTTGTACCTTTCGATTTTGACTAATTTTGACAAAAAATGTAGCGATTTCTTTTTCTGTTTGGATAACGTGGCGGAGCAATCGTGACGAACACAAGCGTTGCCAGTGTTGCCGGAGCTGTTCGATGCGATCGAAATGATGTAGCCGATTGATGTTGACGTCGGTGATCTGCAGACGAGGAACAGGCGTGAGTGATCGACCGATAAGAAAATGGGAATGAGAAAGACAGGAGAGATCAGATGGATCCGTTGATAGAGGTGTTTAAGGTCTAGAATTTAAAATAGCCAATATCTGAATCAGGCAAGTTGACAGCTCCTCGTATGTTAAATGAGTTAAGCTCATGACTCTACGTAATAAATGTTTTGTGGATTTTACTGCTGCCTCCCATAAGCCGCCAAAATTGGGGGAATAGGCAGGGACGAATTTAAAATTTAATTTAATTTAAGAGGCGCGAAAGCTAATAATAATAACAAGTCATTTAATCTCTCTCACAAAGTACACACAGGTTTACAATTATGATAGTATCACAGCATATGACAAAACTCTGTGAGAGACTGGTGCTTGATGTAGGTTTGATACCTGTATTACAAGTCACCAGTGCCCTCCCACGGCTATTACATAACTATGTAACTTAAATAACAGTAACAATTACGATTTTGAGAGTGACTGTATTATCTATTAGTGTAGAGATATAGATGGATATAGATGTAGGTGTGAGAGTGTATATGAATGATGTAGTGTATTAGTATGGATGTAGATGTAGGTGTGAGAGTGTATGTGAAAATGTGTTTAATATGTAAATGATAAAAGTTATTAGCTAGTACAATGTTAAGATTGGTGCCAAAAAGTCGAATTGAGTGGGTTATTGGAGAGGAGTTAATAATCTTTCAGTAGTGTCATAATCAAGAGTTTTAAGAAAAGACGCCAGTGTTGATTTACAGCAATTTTTGTTGAGTGGATAAATATTTAGTAATGTGTTGAGTTTGTTGTAAAGAAAGTAACCCAAGAAGCAAAAGAAGTTATGAGATAGGGATGTGTTGAGCTTCTGAGAAGGACACACACTACCCTTACGGCGCTTATCATTGAGAAGATTAGGGTCGTATTTTAAAAGGGAATGTTTTTTTAGCACAGTACGCATAATAAAGTTTTGCCTAACTGTTAGCACGTCCCACTTTTTGTAAAGTTCAACCGTAGGATAGCGGAAGGGCAATCTAGCAGCTACCTTAAGAACAGCACGTTGGGCTCTCTCAACCTCAATTAAAATAGTTTTATTTGAGCCACCCCATGCTAAAATGCAGTAGTCGATAAGTGAATGGCAGAGAGCAAAGTAAACCATCTTGGTAGTATTTTTATCAGCTGAGCCTCTGAGGTTTTTAAATATGTAGATCAACTTACGAAGACGAGTCACAAGAGTTCTTATATGCGGCTTGAATGATAAGGATTGATCTATTATTATGCCAAGATATTTTATGGAGACCGTTCTCTCAATAACGGGGCACGAGCACGAAGAAGCATCATCACGACATTGGTGAGCTGTGATGCGACAAGCTGAGGGGGGAAGAAAAGCTCATTGAAAGCTCCCACGAACGTGGTGCCGTTTTCCGAGCACACGCGTTGAGGTTTGCCTCGACGACTGATAAATCGACTGAAGGCCGCAAGGAAAGCTTCCATAGTGTTGACGGCTATGATTGCAAAACAAACAAAAACACACATATAAGATTTTGTTAGCTTACATCCTCTACCTTTACGGTTAGCTATCAGCACTGGCCCAGCGTAACAAGCCCTGTATTCAAAAAAGGGTACTCAAGAGATGTCCTATCGCTAGGTAGATTGCCCATAACGACCTGAATAGGCTGAGCTTTGAAGCGAGTACAGCGCACAACAACAGCTCCAGCTCACTCTGTAACACGTCGAATTCCGTATACAGCTTTTCTAATAAACTGACACGGCCATTTAATTCAGCCGTTTGAAAATTATCTAATGATGAACTAGGTAACAATTAAAAAAAAATCCAAAATGTGTAAATTTCGCTTTGAAGCTACTACGCCTCTTAATTAGTTCATTTAAATTTGTGTCTGACATAATGGAGGGCAGTTTATAAGGCAGTGGAAGAGAAAAGGAAAACATTATTATGCTAACCACCTTAAAGAACAATGGAAAATAACTAAATAACCTATAAACTATAAAAATACGCGGCAAAGCTAACAGTTAATCAGCTGTACGCAGTGAATGGCTCAGGTATGCGAACCCGTTTGGTAGGTAACACACATTTCGATCGCGAATGAGCTTGTTTACGCCTTTAGCAGCGATGACAAAAGTATGCGTTAAGCAAACAAAGGAATGCGAACAGGTAATAAGGTTATATTTTAGAATGAAAGAAGAAAAAAACATGTAATGAATATAATTTCCATATGATTGTGCTCGCTAATGTATATATATGTTAAAAGAAAGCTTGAAGAAGAAATCAACTATGCCTGATCTGTATATAGCACTATCTTAAATTCCTGGAAGACAAGAAATAAGATAGGATATAAAGGATATCGGAACGAACTCACTCAGTATGATACCACTCCGTCCGGGTAGACACGTCCTTGAAAATCCTCTACGGCGGCGTATGTTGCCGTGTCGGGCGGTAGATCCAAAGTCCACGGGCGGATAAGCGTAGCTTCCAAGACGGTTATCTTCTTACTCGAAGGACCACTGTATGAATGCCAAGCTCCAATTGTGCTTCTGGGGGTCTCAGCTAATAAATAAAACTATTATCTCTGATATATAAAAACTGTATTGTAAGTAACCGCGTTGCTTGCGCTGAGTGTTGAGAGCGAATCCCCGCCGCTGTAGCTCGAAGGCCGGTTAGCGAGGTGGGTGTAATATATGTAGGTAGTTCTGAATATAGTTCTAAGTGAGTAATTGTCAAGCTACCCTGCTATTAGAAAATAAACAGTCTTGAGTTGAACGCCATAGTGTTTTATTGCTATCATTACAAGTGGCGCAGTTTTGGAGTTAAATATCGGAAAATATTCAACATGCCGTATGGGAAACTATATGAATTTGATATTCATGGTACGGCGAATTGGAACGCGTATGTGCGGCTCGTCGAACAGTTTATTCTGTTGAATGAGATCGGCGCGGAGAGGAAGGTGGCCACGTTGGTTACGCATGTCATGTCGGCCCCGCCACGTACGAGTTGATGTGCGATCTGAGTGCGCCAGATTTTCGGGAGAATAAAACGTTCGAAGTGCTTGTGAATTTAGTCCGCGATCATTTAGAACCAAAACGTTCCGATATCGCCGAGCGGCATATTTTTCGACAGCGGCGGCAGGCGGAAGGTGAAAATGTAGGCGTATTCCTACAACGTTTAAAACACTTGGCTACGCATTGCAACTTCGGTACACTATTGGAAGAGAATATCAGAGACCAGTTTGTATCAGGGTTGCGTAGCGAAGAAATGAGGTCTCGCCTGTTCACTGAATCTACGTTGACTTATAAAAAGGCGGTGGAGCTGGCGTTAGCGTTGGAGGCAGCCGAGCGGCACGCGGAGACCGCGGCTGCGAGCGGCACCGTCGCACAAGGAGCGCCGGGCTCAGGGAACTCAGGACTCGGATCGGGGGAGAACGGACTGCATCGGGTGGCTGCCGGGAGCGCGGGCCACGCACGAGGGCGTAGTTCTTCTTGTTGGCGGTGCGGTAAAAGTAATCACGTGCCAAATAAGTGCCGATTCAGGTTATATTCGTGTAATAAGTGTAATGCAAAGGGTCATTTGGCCATAATGTGTTCTAAAGGTGCAAAAAGCTGTGACAGTAACCGGTCTAAATTGCAAAATTATATTGTGCATGGTGGTTCGGATAGTGATTCATCGGACGGATTATATCATTTCACAACAGAAAGAAAACGTAAGGACGATCCATATTATTTACAGTTATATATAGAGAATAAGTGTGTCGCATTTGAAGTAGACACGGGTAGCAAAATATCGGCGGTGTCTAAACAATTTTATGATAAAAATTTGTCTCATTTAGCTATTATCAAAGATGAGGCTACGTTCCGTTCATATTCGGGAGGCGTGATTGTGCCTCTCGGTCGTGTCGTAGTTCAGGTGATGTGCGGAAGCGAGACCGCACCATTACCGTTATTTGTCATTGATAATGGCGGACCGCCTTTAATGGGTCGCTTATGGTTACGAAAATTAAAAATAAAATCAGTGAATATATTAAACATAACCGAGAATTATGATACAATCATTTCTGGGTTAAAGCTCGAATTTCCCGGAGTATTTCAGGACGGAATAGGTTTGTTTAAAACTGATATTAAGTTGTAATTAAATGACACTGAACCGATATTTTGCAAAGCTCGTCCGATTCCTTTGGCGTTGCGAATACCTGTTGAACGCGAATTACAACGCTTAGAAAAAGAATCGGTAATTTTTAAGGTGGAAAGGTCCGATTACGGGACGCCTATCGTACCCATTATAAAAAGAGATGGTTCGATACGTATCTGTGGTGACTATAAGATAACGGTGAACAAACAACTTAAAGATTTTCATTATCCATTGCCACGTATCGAGCAATTATTCGCGGCACTCAGTGGAGGGGAGCAATATTCAAAATTAGACTTAAAAAACGCGTACTTACAACTTAAGTTACATAAGGACTCTCAACCACTGACTGCTATTACCACACACGTAGGTATTTATGTTTATCGAAGAGCACCCTTTGGATTAAAGTGCTTGCCAGAGATATTTCAGAAATTAATTGAAGAAACTATAAGTGGCATTGATAATGTAGTCTGTTTTATAGATGATATATGTATCACTGGGTGTAATAAGATAGTACATATGAAAAATTTAAAGGCTGTGCTAACTAGATTAGCGGAGGCTGGGTTGCGAATAAAATTTGAAAAGTGCGTATTTTTTAAAGATGAGGTTTGCTATTTAGGATACCGAATAAATAAACACGGGCTATTTACAGACAATGAAAAGGTGGCAGCTATTAGTAATTTACCGGCACCTCAAAATGTGTCGCAATTAAGGGCTGCACTGGGTTTAATTAATTATTATTCACGTTTTCTGCCTAGTGTAAGTACAACTTTGCATCCATTGTATGCCTTGTTAGGTAAAAATGTCAGGTGGCAATGGTCGCAGGCATGTGAGCGGGCTTTTAGGGACATTAAGGAACAGCTGGTGAGTGGACCGGCGCTTGCGCACTACGACCCGCAGTTGCCGCTGGTGCTAGCAGTAGACAGCTCTTCGTACGGGCTCGGCGCGGTGCTTTCGCACATTTACCCTGACAGTAGCGAGCTCATTGTGTGCTGCGCCTCGCCCACGTTGAATGAGGCGGAGCGCCGATACAGTCAGATTGATAAAGAAGCGCTGGCCATTGTATACGGCGTGTCTAGACACCATCAGTATTTGTTTGGGCGTAAATTCACTTTACGTAGTGATCATAAAGCTCTAACTTATATCTTTGGCCCTAAACATGGCATACCGCAAACAGCTGCTAGTCGTCTGCAAAGGTATGCGGTTCGGCTCGCCGCGTATGAGTTTGATATAGTATTTGTATCATCCGATAAGAACGGGAATGCGGATGGCCTATCGCGCTTACCTCTTGTCGTATCCAATAATAATATAAAAAATAGCAAAGGGGAGGCGGCTTCTATACATTACGTTGAGGATACATTTCCTTTAAATCACAAAGATGTCGCAAAGGAAACAAAAAAGGATGTGATTTTGTGTAAAATTTATGGGTATATCCTAAGCGGTTGGCCAGATCAAACGGAATTGGAAAATGAAAAACCGTACTTTCATCGCAAAGAAACTTTACAAATTGATCATGGTTGTGTAGTTTGGGGGTATCGAATTGTAATTCCTAAAGTTTTACGCAAACGTATAGTCGATGAGATTCATGAGGGTCATGTCGGGATGGTTCGCATGAAGCAGATCGCGCGTAATTATGTGTGGTGGCCTTTAATTGATTCTGATTTAGAGACATGTGCGCGATCATGTATGGCTTGTCGAGAAGCGCGTGACGCGCCACCGCATGCACCACCCTCACCTTATTTATGGCCGCAGGAGCCATGGGCGAGGCTACATGCAGATTTTTTATACTACAAAGGTAAATATTATTTTCTGGTTAAAGATGCTCATTCCAAATGGATTGAGGTGTTCTTGATGACATCGGGGACATCAGCAATGGAGGTTATAAGTAAGTTGAGGGATCTATTCGCTAGATTTGGCGTTCCTCGGGTTTTTGTAACTGATGGAGGCCCACCGTTTACATCGGCGGAATTGGCATCATATATGAAGACGAACGGCATTCGACATATTCTTACAGCGCCCTATCACCCCTCCAGCAATGGGGCGGCTGAAAATGGTGTTAAAACTATAAAAAAGGTCATGAAAAAGGCAACATCCGACGGTGTAAGTATAAATACGGCTTTGACCACATTTTTATTACAATATCGCAATAGTTGTCATACCAGCACCCAAAAGGAACCTTCGGTGGCAATGTTTGGTCGCAGGTTGCGCACGCGGCTCGACCAACTGCGCGCGTCCAGTTCCGCCGAGTGTATGGCGGCGGCGCAGTACGCGCAAGTATCACATGCCGGTGGTACTAAGCGTGATTTCACACCAGGTGAATCGGTTCTGGTAAGGAATTTTTCTAAACACGGTCCTAAATGGAAAGAAGGGACGGTAACAAAACGAACGGGCTCGGTTACATACAAGGTGACCACTAATGACCAAGATTTTAACACCACCAAGCATGCTGATAATTTGATACAAAACAAGCCAAAACGTTATTCATGGGCTACACATGTCGCTAATGAAGAATCAGAGTCTAATCAGGTTGTTACTCAATCTAGGGAAGCTTCGATTCCTAGTTCACGTTCTTCTTCGAGTCCGTACAATAGCGTTGGTGATTCTTCTCCGGTCTTGTCGCCGTCATCGCCGGCACCGGCACTGATCGACAGTACCATCCAGCAGCGTCCAAGACGGACGTGCGCGCGATATAATACTGATACATAAGTTAGTTAAGCGCGCAAATATAGGTCTCGTATAGCACAAACTATTAATATGGGCAACCCATGCCACCTATGTTTACGAATAAAGTTACGTTCAACTATGAGATTACTATTGTTTATGTTCCTATCGTTGGTAGTTTTTTTTTTCACGGTTTGCATACCTAGCGCATCGCATACCTATATTGATTTTAGAGTGAGTTTCTTATGTTACTTGTAAGAATTTTGTTAAAAGGTAAATATATAGTGTTGTTTTTGCTTTCAACTAGTTTTTATTTCAGTATGTTTTTTTTTTCTTCCAATATGAGTAAATATCGGCTTGTTAAGAGTGAATGTTCAAGGTTGAACATAACTGTGTTACACGCGCCAGCATCTAGATCACAGCGTCAACATTAAGAGCGACACACATTCGCTACACGCGCCGGCAACACCGGCACACCGTCAGCACCGAGAAGCGACCTACTGAGATCCGTGCTGCATCGGCTCGATACACACACAACACACATGTAAATAGGCATCAATGTGTATTGATCACAAAATTTGTATATAATAGAATTAATTACTGTAATAAATTAGTCATCAAGCTGGAGTCGATTTTGATTCATCTCCTGTAACTCCTCTCACTGTGGCCAAGACACCTTTAGCCGTCATCGATCCTATGAGTCTGTGGGATCGGCAGTGAGAAAACCATTTCCTGTGTACATTGCACGACGTACACGAACCCCTATTCCTGCCCAACTTCCGTCTGTTACCGTAGGTCTCCTTGTAACAGACTTCCTGTACGTAAACCGACGTAACCTACGTTCGGTGTGGTTTGTATGGTAGGCTAGGGCGTTAGGGAAGCTAGGGAACTAGGTGGTTGTTAGAGGGCTAGGTCTGTGGTCAGCAAGGTTTTAGGTAGCTGATAGGCACCAGGCTCAGCTGTCTCAAACTTACCAATTAGCATATAATTACATGGAAGAAATCATGGATTATTATGACGGATTATTAGACATATACTTAAGCAAGGCAACAGTATACAGTGTATTGACACCAAAGAACGTCAGTGACCTGATATCATCAGCGAATAAAAAATTACCTTCAAATTTAAAAATCATTCAACAACAATTACTGGACACCAAGATATCCGAAAACAATACTCATATAAAGGTGTATTCATACTTTCCTATACAAGAAATAACTAAATATATATAATATTAATGTATATAACACCAGTTCCAAAGATAAATTCTGACAAGTCTGCCCAAAGTCTAGAAGTACCTAAAGCTTACATAGGGTTAGACTATAACAACGAACTATATTTTGAAATGAACTATGAGGAGTTCAAAAGTTGTTTAGAATGGACCAACCATTTTATTTGCTTTCCTGGGGCCGTGAAAAACATGCAATTAAATGAAAATTGCATTGTAGATCAACTCTTTAAAAATCAGACAAATACGAAATGTCCAACCAAAACTTTTTATCTATCCAATAAAATAATATGGAAACATCTTTACATGCCAAACACTTGGCTATTTATTGCAAGAGATCGCATTACGACTTCAATACTTTGTGATGGACAAAGAGAAGAAATTGAACTTCAAAATGTTGGCGTAATACGAATCGCAGATAATTGCATTATCAAAACAACTAATAACATATTAACTGCCAAAAGAATTGTTTCAGTACCGATTGTAACATCATACTCAAAACAAATAGAATTTCCCATGAATACGCACATAGTGACCAAACCTGTGCTAAACATTTTTATTTAAAACTTTTGCACATGGATGTACAGAGGCGGACTTAATGCCGGAGGCATTCTCTACCAGTCTACCTTAGGGTGATGCAGAGAAAACTAAAGTAGGTGCACTTAACACGTCGTGTGTGGAGGTGATAAATCTTATACTTAAAAATTACAATAAAAATAGTTACATAAACTACATAAATTAAAACTAGAATATAATAATATATATTTATAAAATAATAAACATACATACATAAATATACATACATATACATAAATATACATACATAGACATAAATATATACCTAGAGAAAAGTTTATAATAGAAAAGAGCTATTGGGCTGATTCTGCCATATTTTTCATAATATGTTCCCGGATTTTCTTTTTAAAAGAAAAGCTACTCTTTGCCATCCTGATCTCAGTAGGTAGAGAGTTCCAAAGAAGAATGGATTGAACAAAAAAGGAAGAATGGATGAAATCAGAACGATGAGGTGGGCATTGAAGAAGACGATTGTGAGAAGAGCGAAGATTTTTGGAATGATTGTTATGAAGATATTGGAATTGAGAAGTTAAGTATAGAGGAGAAGAAGGCGAGTGTAGAAGAGAAAATAAGGTAGTTAAGGCTCTCATCGTTCTGCGCTGACGAATAGGGAACCACTTTAGCTGAGCTCGGTAGTCACTCACATGGTCATATTTACGAAGATTGAATATGAATCGAATGCAGTTATTAAGAAGTCGGTCAAGTTTATTGAGGTGATCTGCATTCAGGTCAAAGTAGCACACATCACCATAGTCAATTATAGGAAAGATTAAGGCTTGCACGAGCATTACTTTTGTTTTTGAGGGCAGGAAGTATTTGAGGCGATAAAGACTCCGCAGAACACTTGTGACCCTCTGACATACATTAGAAACCTGGTTCTGCCAACTAAATGCTGTGTCGATGTGCATGCCAAGATTTTTTACACATCGGCTGATGGGTATAGTTGATTGGTTAAAAATTATAGGTGGCAGATTGTGGATGTCAACTCGGCTCATCATACGAGAACTACCCACGATGATGGCTTGGCATTTAGCTGGGTTTACAGTGACACCGAACCTATTCGACCAGTTTTTTATAAATTCTAAGTCCAGATTAACTTTATTGATCGCTTCTGACAAACTGTCTATGCTCGCATGTGTATACAGTTGTAGGTCATCGGCGTAAAGATGATACGCACTCTGAAGATCATTCGTTAAGAGGTTTATAAAAACAGAGAATAAAAGAGGAGAGAGAATACCGCCTTGAGGAACGCCAGTGTCAAGGTAATACCAGTTCGATGAGGCTTCACCGACGCGTACCGATTGCTGGCGCCCTCGAAGATAAGAGGAAAACCATTCCAGCGCGTTGTCCGAGACCATAAGATAAGAAAGGATGGATAACAGGATATCGTGACTGACGGTATTAAAAGCATTAGAAAAGTCTACCAAAACCATCACTGTGACTTTGGTATCCTCCATAGCAGTCCTAATATCGCCAGTCACTTTGAGGAGAGCAGTGGAAGTACTGTGGCCACGCCTGAACCCAGATTGTAGCGGGCTAATTAGGCTGTTGGCAAGTATGAAATTTGAGAACTGTTTATGGACACAGGACTCCAGTACTTTAGATAGAAAAGGAAGGATTGAAATAGGACGATAGTGAGTGGGTAGAGAGGGATTAGAGGTCTTAGGGAGAGGATGGACGTAGGCTTTACGCCATGTGGAGGGAAATGACCCGGAATCGAGGGAGAAGTTTACAACGTGACAGATCACAGGGAGGAGGTGATCTAATATTGCTGTGATCATGCGGCGACTGATACAATCACAGCCAACTGCACTGGATTTTATGGAAAGGATTATCTTCTTGATCTCATTCAAATCGACTGGAGAAATGGAAAACTGTTTAACGTTGGGGCGCGTTAGACCATTTACATAGGCGATTGTTTGCATTATGGTGAGGTGATCTACGGATGAAGTAGTGGTGAAATGACGATTAAGATCATCTAAACCAATGGAGCTAGGAAGGTCTAAATTCCGCGACTTGCCGATACCTAAAGTTCCGAGGACTTTCCAGATACCAGCAGGAGTTGATGAGGATATACTTTCGCAAATATGACGGCGTTTAGCATTACGTATCATCAGGTTACACCGATTCCTAGCAATCTTAAAGAGGTTCCAATAGAGATCAGATCGTTCCCTTTTAAATTTACAAAATGCAAGGTCCCGACGCCGCATTGCCATCTTAACCATGGTTGTCATCCAAGGCGCTGGAGGACGCTTAAATTTAACTTTTCTAACCGGAGCATGGACGTTATAAAGTTTAGTGATGGTATCATTGAGCACATGGACCTTTTCGTCTATGGTTAGAGCTTCCGTCAAAGGCAACCAGTCAATTTCCGACGCATCCTTACATAATTTATCGACATTCATCCTAGCAAAGGAACGCACGTGCAACACCTTAGGTTTAGGCTTAGGGGGCTTCAGGGTGTAGGATAGGTAAATAAGATCGTGACGGGAAAATCCAGGAGCTTCATGTTGTCCATGAGAAGAAACTAAGGAAGGGTTAGAGGTAAGGATAAGGTCGAGCCAAGTATCTTCGCCGTTGATATTGTGGTGAGTAGCTTGGAGAGGCAGAACATGCAAGCTACTTGACTCAACAATTTGTAGGAGTTTACGAGAGCGAGGGGAGTTGTGAGCGAGGAGGTTGGTGTTGAAATCTCCCATGATAATGTGATGAGAATACTCCGAACCCATAGATTCCAGTACCAAGTCGAAATCGGTGAAGTAGTCAGCATTTGGGGGACAATAAACCACACCAATAATAATTTTGGACCCTTTGAGGGATACTTCAAGAAATAGATACTCAGCAGAAACGGAATTATTGTTCGTTGAAGTAGATAAAATCTTAAAGACAAGGTCACTTCTCAAATAAATTGCAACGCCACCCCCTCCCTTACCAATTCGATCATTCCGGATGAGAATATACCCGGGGAGAGGATACGTTGTCGAAAGTAGGGGAGGTTTGAGCCAGCTTTCAGATATCAGGATGGCATGGATGTTACTGTCAGTGAACGCATTTAAACATTCAGAATAATGGCTTGGAATACTCTGAGCATTTATATGGCAAACGTTTAATTGATTCACAATGTTTTGATTAAATGTCAGTTGCAGAAAATCCCCGAGTGTATCGCTGAACGAGCAAAAGCTATCGTTTGCAGATGTTGAGGAATCATAGGCAGAATAAAATGAATCATCAGAATCACTAGGCATAGACTTAAAATAAATAATAATATAAAATATAAATAAATAATAAAATATTATTTAAAATTGTTAATTTAAATTACAACTAAAGCAGTGCAATAATATATACACTAGTATACTCTGCACCACCCGCCAGCGTACAAGCTTGGTATCTACATACAATCTTAATTAAACACTATACTTAAAAGTACACATACATATTCTACACACACTGGGTGCGAGAAACAAAATTATAAAAATTATCTCCCAATCTACAAAACAAAAATACTCAGTTTACTTTTAGTAGTGAGTGTATCCGAACGCATCCCATAATGTTCATAGACGTACATACGTCATGTTGACAACCTTATGACGTTCAAGAAGTTTGAGTTACTGACATAATAATAATTAATATTGACTAATGACTATGAGACAAATGAAAAGATAATATATCAACAACCCACTATTTTAAAATAATTGACTACAAAACATCTGAGGTAAATGGGTTATTAGGAAGTAATATTTGAAAGTACCTAAAGCATCAGAATGGCATAAAAAGTTCAACAAACGATTTACATGAGTTTGCAAAGGTAAGTAAAAGCTACACATACTTTCTATTTACGTGGAGTATTATGCACTAAAGTGTTAATACAGCCAGTGTAGTGTACATGCACTGAACTAACTATCACTATCTTTTCAGCTCACCATCGCTGCTGCCGGCTGAAGTTGTCGATACCACCGATACCTTTGGGTACTTGGCAAAGAGAGGGGTCAGTTGTTCATCAGTTGTGACCCTGTGGCGAACCGAATCAGACGTTTTAATAAAGATAGTGGAATCCTGCGTCCACACCATCCGCATTGAGAAGTACAACCGGGCCTTAGCGAACACTGCTTGCCTGGCCCTCGTCAAGAACTCCTTTAATGAAACTGATGTTCCCTTCAACTTAGCTTTGGCCCTCCAGACCGATGATTTGATATCCAAATTTGAGAATCTCACCAAAATGGGGCGATGATGTTCCTTACTGAGCGAACCTAGCCGGTGACACACTTTGATGGCAGTTGTGGAGATGTCATGGAGACCAAGTTTCTGGTTGATAATGTCCAAAATGGTCTTAGTGCAGTCTTCCTTATCTTTCTCAGGAAGACCTGAGAAAACTAAAGCTTTGCGTCGGCTCCTAGTCTCCAAGTCATCAGCTTGTTTAGAACATTCGCGTATCTGTTGACGTAGCAGACTCAAGACACTGAAAATAATTTCCCTGAAGGTCCGGAGTTCTTCAGCTACTTTAGCCACAGTGTCCTTTCCACGTTGTCCTTCAGTAACGGTGGCGCTTTGGATCTGTGCTTGAAGGTCATCCAGTCTCTTTCCAACGTTTTCCTCAAGCCTCTGCTGTGTGGCCAGAACCTCAGAGAGATTAGACATGTTGTTCCTGTGTAGTGTACAGTGACTATATTCAAGTATAGTGTAGTTGTGATGCTGAGCTGGCAGGTGGTGTTGTTATAGTGCTTGGATTACATAAAATGTACCACAAATGTAAGTACCTCTTAGTAAAGGTTTAGGGCACAAGATTTTGATGTATAAATATATTAAAACTCAATATTTATAATTAAATTGAATTATAACACTTGGAAATGCGTCTTAACTTTTTATTCACCTACCCGCGAAAAAAGAAGAAGAAAACATTACCAAAGAAGAAGTCAGATAACTCAAGAGAGATTTTTCAGCATTTAATTAATAAAGAAAATGTTTTACAAACTGAATTAGATAGTACTGTTTGGAGTCAAATTAGTTCTCACACATACTTAGTAAATGCAACATCTTGTATAATCATGTTCTTAATCTTTCTATTTTTATGTTGTTACGGTCCAGCTATACTGAGATGGATTGGAGTCACAATATGGCACAAGACCAGAAGAACAAGCACCGAGCCAACTGACCAACCAGCAAGAGAACCAAACCAAGAAACCAACCAGTTCGCTGCCAACGAGACATCTATCCAACGAACAACAGGCCACCCAGCGGAACTAGTACGGAGTAGGCTAGGGCGTTAGGGAAGCTAGGGAACTAGGTGGTTGTTAGAGGGCTAGGTCTGTGGTCAGCAAGGTTTTAGGTAGCTGATAGGCACCAGGCTCAGCTGTCTCAAACTTAGCCATACTGTACGCATTTAGAATAACGGCCGCACTGAGCTGTAAGTCCAGGTGCGTACAGTGAACTTAATACTTATTTTGTCAGCTTTTTGTACTTACCTAAGTACTTTATGTTAATTTAAAGGTTACTTCTTCTTCTCTAAGAGGGGAAGTGTAATATATGTTGGTAGTTCTGAATATAGTTCTAAGTGAGTAATTGTCAAGCTACCCTGCTATTAGAAAATAAACAGTCTTGAGTTGAACGCCATAGTGTTTTATTGCTATCATTACAGTGGGGAAGGACGCTGAAGGTCAGCGGACCAGTGTGTTGTCCGGAACACTTACCGTATTAGTTAACGATGGAAAGTTGGAACAGTTAACCACTACAAACTTCATGGGATTCAAAGTGAATGCTGGCCTAAAATGGGATCAGCATATTGACAGCCTAAAGTGTATGGTGAGAATTGAAATCTCCCAAAAGAATAACAGGTGACAATGAATGAAAAATATTTTTAATGTATTCGTACAGTTCGATATCTGTTTTCCACTTAAGAAAATAACGAGTATTTAAAAAAAATCAAGGGATGGATAAAGAAGAAAGTCAGGGATCACAAATCATTGCTCATTGATTTGTTAGAATTACGTAAAGAATTTCCAAATGATATTTTAATTATGGACACGAAACATATTTTTTATGCTAAGACGAGTACTAATTGTTAAAACAGATCGAAAGGGATGTGCCAGGTCGTTAATAAAGAGAGGGGCATATCAAAAACACCCGATTTAGACTTTACGGATATAGTAAGGAACTTAGACGGGACTGAATTCAAACATAGAAAAAAAAGCGGTAGATGCAATAAATAAACGATTTAAGAGCGCAGCTTCAGCCTGTGGTGCACCCCACGCGGACTTGCTTCAAGTGGAGGGTATAATGAGGTTACAAACGCCTGCAAACTGTTCACTTAGACTCAGTCCGTTTAGTGCTAAAGAGATTTCTACTCGTAAATGAAATACCTCCCAATCCATACAAATATATTTATTGTTTAAATATGTCGGTACTGAGATTTACGGCCATTCCACTTGCACGAATTCTGACACAATTTTTCAATCGATGTATTAGGGAGGGTATTTAACCGAAAGCGCTGAAAAGATCTAAAGTTTCCCCAATATTCAAGGAGAAAGGAAAATAGACGATTTAGACGATTACCGACCCGTCGCTATCATACCAGCGATAGCAAAGTTTTCGAAAACGGCTTGAGCTCTCGCTTGACAGCGTTTCTAACTTCTACTGAGACATTGTCTGATCGCCAATACGCGTATCGCAAGGGAAGCTCCCTCACGTCACTGGCACGTGAGTTGGTCCAACGTGTACTCGCGGCTCGTGAAGGCAAACAGCAAGTCGCCATTATATGCTGTGACTTGTCCAAGACTTTGGATGTCGCTGATAGGTCAGTTATAGACAAGAAACTGCAACATTACGGCATTCTGGCAAATTCGCTGGGTTTATTTATGCTAAAAGACAGAGCAAAAGTCGTGGTTGGTAATAGAGGAAAAACAGTGTCGGACCCCATAGAATCGTTTATGGGCGTATCCCAGGGGTCTTCGGTGTCCAATATAAGTAAGTAAGTAACTCTTTATTGTACAACAAAAATAATACATAAAAAGAACTATGAGTATGTTAACAAGATTGTACAAATGGCGGCCTTATCGCTGGGTGCGATCTCTTCCAGGCAACTGTTCTCTTTGTAATCGAATGACTTACTGAACTCAATATCTTCAGCTGAAATACTTATGTACGCTGATGACGATGCAGCGGTTGTAACGGCTGCAACAATAGACCAACTAGAAGTAGAGCTAAAGAAAACAACCACAAACGCAGCTGTCGAAGAGGTTTGACATAAATGGCCTTGCGTTAAATAAAAAAACCTACCGATTACGCTTTAGTGTTTCAGAACGTCCATTAAGGAATCTTACCGTATTTGTTAACGATGTAAAGTTGGAACAGTTAACCACTACAAACTTCTTGGGATTCAAAGTGGATGCTGGCTTAAAATGCGATCAGCATATTGACAGCCTATGCTCTAAAATAGGTAGTGCATGCTTTGCGCTAAGACGTGTAGCGCGGGTGTACGACGTGGTCGCGTTACCCCCTCGGGTTCAGTCCAGCATGTTACTTTGCCACAGTACACGCACTGCTTCAATCTGGTGCGGAATTATGGGGACGTGCTGCTGATTGGGAGCGGGCATTCCGCATGCGAGCCATTAGGCCTTTCGTGGGCATACCACAAGATATCTCTGCTAGGCCTTTTTTAAAATAACTATATAATATGAATAGTAACAAGGGAAGATGTTATAAAAGCTTTTAAGAGTATTAAAAAGAAGGGCACAGAAGATTTGTGGGGACTGTCTGTTAAAGCAATTGAATCGATCATGTTAAACATTGCTGCAATCCTTGCAACCATCTTCAATTGTTGTATAAGTGATGGTGTCTTTCCTGATTTTATGAAAATAAGTAAGATAGTACTGGCAGAGAAAGTATCAGACATAATTTTATTCGCTGATGATACCTCGCTAATATTAAAAGTAAATAGGAAAGATAAAGAACTTATTGAGCCTAACAAAACACTGAGCCTTATATTGAAATGGTTTTCGGCAAAAAATCTCATGGGAATCTCACAGGGAAAATGAGATGCATCAGATTGCAAGTACCGAATATGACTCATATGGTACCGACAGTTGCACTTAATGCGGATATATTAGATTTAGTCCCATCGACCGCATTTTTGGGATTGACACTTGATTAAAAATTGCAATAGGGTTCTCAGATTAAAAACTAGCAGGTAAATGAAGTTCGGCTTCCTATGCTGTCTGAAAAATAAGACAATAATTGTCAGATGAACAAACTGCTAGACTAGTATATTCCGCGTACTGTCATAGCATTATGTCAAATGAAATTCTGCTGTGGGGCTCGGCAGCTGACGTAGTTAAGTTAGCAAAAACTCGTGACTGCTGATTTAATAAATAAATAATATAAATACTAGGAATAAAAACAAACTAGCCATGCAACTTTCGAGTAAAAAAAAAGAATAAATCATTTTTAGGAAATTGTATTAGGTTTTATAACAAGCTTCTATTATGTTTATTCTATTATATTATACCTACTATTGTTGGCAACATCGGTTCGACAACGCCATCTTGCAGTGAAGTGGCGACAAGCCGAGTGTATATAAGGTGTAACCAAAATATCTGCCACGGCTGCAATGGGAGACAGTATTGTGTTTATAGATTACAATAGTAAAGTTAAATGATTGATAATATGACATATTTTTTTTCATACAAAAAATTGTACGTATAAATTTGAATTGATTTCATAATGCATAAACCACTCTGTAGACTTCATAAGTTGTTGCCGCTAAACGATGCCGCTGCGCGCGGGCCACTTTGTTCTCACTGCGCAGCCCCCCGCGCAGGTTACCCCGCTCGTCGCACGCGCTACCGAACCGCCCGGCGCGGCGTTCGCCAGTCGCACCTCGCCCCCCGCCCGAGCGGTCAATAACCGGAATTTCGCGCGCCTTTAATAAAAATGCCTTCCAGACCACGGTATTCTAATCAAGAACGCCATGAAATGGTATTGTGCTACCGCGAGTGTAACTCTGTGACTGCGCATGCATTGAACTTATACCAGCAGAGGTTTAGTGTGCGAGTGAGTCATCATACCGGATTACGGAAGAACGACGCAATATTCTGTGGACTGACGAGTCCACATTCACACGGGTTGGTATGTTCAACATACACAATGCGCATTACTGGACTGAGGAGAATCCTCGTGTAGTGCGGCCTGATCACTTTCAGACTCGGTTCAGTGTTAATGTGTGGGCTGGGATACTGGGGAACAGAATTCTAGGACCAGTGTTCTTAGACAGACTGAACGGAGAGACGTATCTGCGCTTACTACAAACCCGTGTAAGAAGAATGTTGGAACGTATTCCTCTTGAAGAGATAAGAGGGCTACACTTTCAACATGGCGGAGCACCACCTCATTTCGCCATCAGCGTACGGGAATTTTTAAACGGTGTCTGGTACGGCGGTGAAAGATGGATAGGCCGAGGAGGGCCAGTGCCGTGGCCTCCTCGCTCGCCAGATTTAACCCCTCTAGACTTTTTTTTGTGGGGTCGTGTAAAGGACCTAGTGTACGGCCAAACTGGACATGATATTAGAAGTGTAGGAGAACTAAAAAGGCGAATCAAACGCGCATTTAGACTAGTGAAAAGTGAAACGGACACATTAAATAAAGTTAAGAGACATGTACGTAAGCGTGCCTTCATTTGTGTACAACGCGAAGGTGGACTTGTGCAACAGTTTTGTAGATAAGTAGGTAGGGAGTGTGTAAATAACTGTGAATATGGTGCAATTGTTGTAAATAAGATGATTAACTTTTAAACACGCCAAGTTACTATAATTCATCGTTATTTGATATTAATCTAAATTGTACTTACCTATTGTTTAATAATAATAAGAAATAAAATGCGATTCTTACACTAACTTGACAGTCCAAAGCCTGTTATAAGTGTGATGGGAAGTTTATCATCTTATTTACGTAAGTTTTTTGGAAGAATGCAGTAGCTGGTAAGTAAATTCACTTTTAAAACACTTGTGCCTGCGTATTATTACAGATTGTGATTTCAGTTTTCATTCACCGAAGAGAAGCAGTAGTAGTAGAAGAGAGAGCAGTTGTTTTCATTGACGAAGCGATACATTGCGCGTAATTTGTGAACGGTTTTATGCGCAGTAGAGTCGATGTTTATTTAACTACTTTATCTTCTCAAATTGAAATAACTGTTTCGGGGTACGAAAGCTCTTCACTATTGTAATCTATAAACACAATACTACCTCCCATTAAAGCCGTGGCAGATATTTTTGTAACACCTTATATAATGGCTGTGCACGCGCGGAGCGGCCTCTATCGTAGTCGTGCCGTCGCAAGAATAACGTCAAATTTATTGATTGTACTAAGTTGTCATTATCAAGTGGTAATTAAAAGAGTATTGTGATTGATATTTCAGTATTTTATTAAAGTGTAGGAGTTAGATAACATCAGAAGTGACAAGAACTTTACGCCATTGGTAAGTGAGGTAAGGCCGTAAGCGTTCAAAGCAAATACGTGCTTGTTCTACCTACTCTTCAAGCTCCAGTGAGAGGACACCATCTCCGCCACCAAGGCGAAAGGAAAAGGTACCGCATAAATATGCCGAAACTGTGAGTAGTTCAAATTCTATTACTCTGAATAACTTTATACGTGATTTTGACCCTCTTTAAGGTGATATCGTTACCTGGCTAAGCATCATTCGTTTTTACGCAAATACGTTTTCATGGTCTGACAAAATGATTTGCTATCAAGCTTTAAATAAACAAAAAAGGTTCTAGTGTGGTATGATTCATTATTACGTACTGAAAACAGTAGCCCATGTGGAAATGGGACGATTGTAGGTTAGAATTATTAAATAGTTTCCCAATGTGTAGAAATATGTTTCAACTCTTAAAAGATATCATAAAAATAACCTATCGATAGTCAATTTTTATATGAATTTTATTATGAACAAGATATCATCTTAATTATAGAAGGCTAGTTATTTTAAGCCATGAATTATTAATTGGCTAGTTTTTGTACAGTGCAGTTTAAATATAAAAAAGTACACAACAAGACAATGTTTCACGTGATTTCCAAGTTAAATCAGGAACTCTTAGGCGGTCATAGTCCATAAAATTTAATCGAACTCCGTTTGTTTTGTTGCCAATTCTGGTATTTCAAATCAACTAAGTTCATGCAATGCTAGTCAAGAGGTTAGGCACAAAACAATTAAATGTTAAAATTGTGGCGGTATCCATAAAAGGAACCAATGCAAGGCAAATAAGTGTGAGTACTGTTGACAAAGATTGCACACAGAACCAGTCTGTTACCATAAAAAACAATACATATATACAAAACCTGCAATAAAACCTGTACAACAAGAGGCTAAGTTTATTTCCACGTAGTAAGGTTGATAAAATATAGTGATTTTGTTTGTTGTTGTTATATACTTAGTCAATGTTGTTCATTAATACGTGGTTCTTTAGTTGAAGATCTTTGATTGCCATATATCATACTACTCTCTCGTTTTCTAAACTAAAATAATAGAATAGAATAAACTTTATTGTGGCACATAGGTTACATATAGATGTTATTTACAAGGTTAGTCCAACTATGATCCGCCATATTGCCATACAATATTAAATGGAAAATAATATGTTATTAAGTACAAATTGTTGTATAATATTATTAAATATGTCAAATTTTAAAATATATTTTCTTACATATAATGTCATTTAAGTATTTAGTAACATTTGATCTTACTTCAGATATTTTCCTATTAAATGATATAGAGATGTACATACAGTTTGGATAACATGGTTGGCTGTGATGTACGTATTGGCAGAAACAACACAGAACGATCCGATTTAGTATACTCTCACATAGGAGATAAACTTAAATTTCAATTTGCTAGGGAATTCACAGAATTTTGTTGTAATATAGCGCAGTACAATTGGATGCAAGTACTCATCAAAGCGAGTTATAGACCCAATTTAATCAAAATAGTGATTGTTTTGCCGGCAATATAAAGGAACTTTGTTAAATTAGTTCCTATGAAATGACAATCAACTTATCGAGTACACAGACGTTCAATGTAGACTATTTCAAACTTCACAAACGGATACGTAAATAATTAGGGACTTAGTTAAAGAGCTACTCAAAAATAAAATAGATGATATATATATTAGTAGACAAGAAAAATGACAAAAGGGTCTATATTGACTATAGGGCATTGAATAAAATAATCATTTAAGAAATACATCCTATGCCACGGATTGAAGACTTAAAAGATGGGCTACAAGGGCATAAATGTTTCACAAGTCCAGACTTAAAAACTGGTTACTAACAGATTTGTTTACATAAATATTTGGTAGAAAAAAAAATGCTTTAATAACAGAAGATGCACATTACAATTTCTTGAAGCGATTTGGCCAATGCACCCTTTTGTTTTCAACATTATATGATGAATAATGTGCTTGGAAATCTAAGATTTAGCAATGTTATTGTGTACTGAGATGAAGTTTATTTAGAGACAGAATCGGTGGAGCAAAATATTGAGTTACTATAATAGGTTTTACAAATATTTTTTAGATTCGATTATTTATTTTGTCCTTTGGAACTGGGCAATTATTACTTACGAAGTTGGTGAAGAAGGATGCCGTCTGTTCCATATTTTAAGAGTCAAATTAACCTCTACAACTATTTTGGCTACTGTCGGGTGATAAATTCGTACTTACATTGTTATAAAGCAAAACCAAGATAAAAAGTGTCATTCCTTTCAAATTTTCTATTTATTCATTTAAATATTGAACACGAATTATACTATTACAAAGTAACTATATGTATAGAACGATATAATTATAATATGTAAGCTAACAATAAAAAAATAATTAAATAAAACTACAGAAACCCTATTTACATTTATATTTCATTCCTTTGATTATTATATAATAATTACATTCCTTCCAATGATTCTAAATCAATAAGGGTTGTCTGCTCTCTTCAAAAATTACGGAGGAAGATTGGTTATTAACAGTACAGTTGCAGGACCCGGAAATAATTAAAATTAGGAATTTATTATTAATATCAGGAGAAGCCGAACAAAACAAAGATATCTTAGTATTTATGAACGTTTGGTAGTAAAGGGTTATATGGTTAAAGTTAAGGTTATAGGGAAACTAGTCAAGGTCGTAGATGGCTCGTTCCAAATAAATAAATAAAAAATAATTTGACAAGTCTAACCCTGATAACTTAGGTCATTTTGCTGTTAATAAGTGTTTTGAACGTATACCTGCCTGATATTGGTTTCATGGACGAAATAGAGAGGGTTGGAAGGAGGGTCAACTATACCCCTTGATTAAATATGGACAGCAATTAGGACCATTCATCAAGACTAAAACTTAATATCAAATAATATAATATAATATTTATTACTGATCGGAGACTCGTTAACTAAATTTTGTTTTTATATCTGCAGTGTGTAAAACAGGTCCAACTAAAAAGATGTATACATATTAATGTATATATAAAAAATTGGAAACACTATGTGAATAATTAGCAACGCAGAATCTTCTTTAGAGTTCCAGTAAATGTACCATATAATGTATTAAAAAAAAAAATTAGATTGTATGATTTATATGACTGATAACTGTAGCGACAGGCATACCGCGTCCTAATGGCCACGTTTTGTGTTATAAAATCTATATTAGAGGCCTTAAAATCTATAGGTGTCGATCATGATGATGATGGGTAGGATCAATGTATCCCCAGATCTTAATAGGGATGCAAAAAGTTACATGAAAATACAAAGGCTAGTGCAGAAAATCAAAAGAGTGAGTAAAACGAGAATCAAAATGAAATATTTGAGTTTAACTAGTTAAGTAATTTTGATTGCGTGTAATCGTTAAATTTATTTGGTTTTGTCCGTGTTGGCAAGGTATTTATAACTATTTTATTCTTAAATTCCAAGTTATTTCAATTTTATAGATGCATATATGAATGTATCTATGCGCAGAATATTGTTCATATCACGTTTTGTTTTGGTATAAAAATAATAGTAGAAGGTGAACTTGGTACCCTTGAGTGAGTGAAATGCTCTTCAATTGCAAGTCATCTTTTAGTTGATAGGTCTCCTAAGTGTGGCAAAGTCCCTTTAGGTGCAGGAAATGGCAATTCAATGCGTGAATTATTAAAGTGAGCAATATTCTCGACTATTCCTAGATGAACTTGGTACGCTTGAGTGAGTGAAATGCTCTTCAAGTGCAAGTCATATTTTAGTTGGTATCCTGGACACCTAAGTGTGGCATAGTCCCTTTAGGTGCAGGAAGTGACAATACAATGAACTTGGTAGGCTTGAGTGAGTGAAATGCTCTTCAAGTGTAAGTCATCCCTAAAGACTTTGAGTGTTGCCACTTCAAGGAGGTGACCATTTTGATTTATGAGGTGTGCATTATGATTACAGCCCTATCTAGATTCATGGGATGCCTGGGGCAGGCATCGCGCAGCATGGCCGTGTTGGCAACATCGGTTCGACAACGCCATCTTGCAGTGAAGTGGCGACAAGCCGAGTGTATATAATGGCTGTGCACGAGCGGAGCGGCCTCTATCGTAGTCGTGCCGTCTAAAGAATAACGTCAAATTTATTGATTGTACTAAGTTGTCATTATCAAGTGGTAATTAAAAGAGTATTGTGATTGATATTTCAGTATTTTATTAAAGTGTAGGAGTTAGATAACACTATTGATCTGCCTGACATAAGTTTCTAGACGATTTTAACAAAATTTGGTATGGAGTCAGCTGACACCCTGCTTTAACACATAGGCTATCTATACATTATAATAAAATCGTAGGAAAGTCAAAACTGTACATTGAATATTTTTTTAAGGATACTTGGGGCGTGATCTACTTATCGATATCGAAGCCAAAAATATAGATTTTAAATTTTGCATGAAAATTGCTAAAAGGTCGGGTCAACATATAGGCTACATATAATCACGCTGTCACTTATGGGGGAGGAATTGTGATAATTTATAAAGGTTAACGCGGGTTAAACCGCTGGGCACAGCTAGTAATTTATAAAGTTTACGCAAGTAAAACAGCGGGGTAAATAAGCATTCAGACAACCGATCGAGCAGATATTGAGTTTGCCCACTAAATAATTACTTTAAGTAGATCAAATCCCGTGTTCATGCCTGCTTGAGTATGTTTCGCCCGACGGTCGCAACTGGGCCCTGCTGAAACCATAAAATTAGTATACCTACGGAATAGAGCAACAAACAAGAGCTGTCAAACGAAACCGAAATAGGATGACATTTGTGTGTGTGCAAGTGTTTATGTGTGCGTGTCAATGATGTATCTCATGTCGATTTTTGTATTAATATCGATATCGATAATATTAATCAGTAATGTGTGGTGATGGCATAGAATATCATCACTCCATCTCATCTATCACCATCTTACTGCGATCGCCAAACCGTCTGCCAAGCGTGGCGATTATGGCATATCCCCCCATTCTTTGGGAAGGCTTTGGTCCAGCAGTGAATGTAATTTGGCTGACATGATGATGATGATGATGAAACAGTCCCAGTGATAGTACTAAAATAGGATGGGATGGGATTATGCATGGCTGAAACCACGATTAGTGAAGTGAAGTAAGAATATTTAAGAAAAACTCCGAATAAATTTTAAATAATTTATTTTTCGCATTAGAGTTGTCGGTAGTCGCTTAACTCTTCGCTGTTCGACAATTTAGTGAGCGTATAGGTATACTTTGAACGATTAAAATGAAGATTAAAGATTGTCAATCACTAGATAGGTAATGATATACACGGCTATAGTTAGAAACGCGCGTCCGTCTCAATAAATTCAAATTCTAAATTCATTTATTCCGTAAAAAAATACATTTATGTAAAATCGTAATTTTTTAACCTACTGTGCAGTACAGGACGTGGCAGCTACTGAAAATACGCCAGTAAAGTCAGTAGGAAACCTTTTTTTAAATAATATTTACTTAAGTTTTTACATATTGTTTATGTGTTGACTTAAACCAACTCGATCCCAAGCATTTTTGTCACTCAAATAATCAGAAATGTTGTAATAGGCCCTGCTATACAATTTGGCTTTAATAATTCTTTTGAACTTATTCCTAGACAATTCTTTAATATCATTGGGAGGTTTGTTATAGAATCTTATACATTGTTGCCCAATGAAAGAGTTACTTATTTTGTGGAGATGGGTTCGGATTATGTTGCATAATCTTATCTTGCAATGGTGTATGTATGTATGCAACATAAGATTATTCTTATATATATATTTATACTACAGCTAGGATGTTAACCTCTGTGAACTTTTAGACATACTCGGGTCAAGATTATAAATGGCTCTAACAGCTTTTTATTGCAATATAAGTATGGTGTTAATGTCAGGAGAGCTACCCCAGAGAATTCCATAAGACCAATTAATAATTCCATATATACTATGAAAATAACTGAAATAAACTATTCTAAAGCGCTAGGCTTGCGTTCCGAGGAGGACTCGATTGAGACATATTTAGGAGAATTTGGGATTACTTCCATTTCCAGGGTCTTCACATCTAAACATCACATAAGTACTTTAATATCATCATCATCATATCAGCCGAAAGACGTCCACTGCTGGACAAAGGCCTCCCCCAAAGATATCCACAATTGCCGGTCTTGTGCTATTTGCATTCAGCAGTTTCCAGCGACCCGCACAAGATCATCGGTCCATCTTGTAGGGGGCCTGCCCACGCTGCGTCTTCCGGTTCGTGGTTGCCACTCGATAACCTTTCTGCCCCAACGGCCATCGGCTCTACGAGCTATGCGCCCTGCCCACTGCCACTTCAGCTTGGCAATTCTTCGGGCTATGTCGGTGACTTTGGTTCGCCTGCGGATTTCGACTTTTCTGATTCAATCCTGCAGGGAAACTCCGAGCATAGCCCTCTCCATTGCTCTTTGGGTGACCTTGAGCCTTCTAATAAGGCTCATAGTGAGCGACCACGTCTCTGTTCCGTATGTCATCACTGGCAACACACACTGGTCGAAGACTTTCGACTTGAGACACTGCGGTATTTTGGACGAGAAGATGTTACGTAGCTTCCCGAACGCTGCCCAGCCGAGTTGGATTCTACGATTGACCTCCTTCTCGAAGTTGGACCTACCTAGTTGGATGGTCTGTCCAAGATAAATATGGTTCTCTACAACTTCGAGTGCAGAGTCACCAACTTTCAATTGAGTGGGTGCAACATGGACGTTTGACATGATTTTCGTCTTATCCATGTTCATTTTCAGACCCACTTGTTGAGAGACTCTGCTGAGATCAACGAGCATTGTACCGAGGTCTTCCATGGTCTCAGCCATGACTACTATATCATCGGCAAATCGAAGGTGAGTGATGTACTCGCCATTGACATTGATGCCAAAGCCTTTCCAGTCCAGAAGCTTGAAGACGTCTTCCAATGCAGCGGTGAACAATTTCGGAGATATAACATCTCCCTGTCTCACGCCTCGCTGCAAGTGGATAGGTTTCGAGATCTGGTCCTGGAGTCGCACTGACATAGTGGCGTTTTCATACAAATTAGGTAGTCAATTTGGCACCTTATGAGAGACCTCAGCACGGCCCATGTTTCGATAGAATCAAAGGCTTTCTCATAGTCCAAAAACGCTAAGCACAGTGGCTTGTTATACTCTTCTTCGTCTTCTGTATAACTTGCCGCAGCGTACGTATGTGGTCTATGGTGCTAAAGCCTTTTCAGAAACCGGCTTGTTCGGGAGGCTGGAAGTCGTCAAACCTGCGTGCGAGACGGTTCGTAACGACCCTCGAAAACAACTTGTAAACATGGCTCAGCAGTGTGATGGGTCTATAATTCTTCAATAGGGTTTTGTCGCCCTTTTTGACCACCACACTACTGTGCCATGCTTGTGGCGTTTGACCATCTAGTATGACGGAGTTAAATAATTTCTGAAGGGCCCGTAGGATTGGTGTACCACCCGCCTTCAGAAGCTCTGCTGTAACTCCATCATCACCAGGCGCCTTGCTGTTCTTGAGTTGTTTGAGAGCCATTCTTATCTCGTACAGGCTGACGTCCGGGATGTCTTCAGTGTAATGTCGGTTTAGTCGTGCTCTGGGATCTGAGGCATAACTTTTGACAGGTGGCTGTGTTGTCGTATATAACTGTCCGTAGAACTTCTCGATCTCTCCCAGCAACTCAGGTTTAGACGTGACGATTCTTCCATCCTCAGTCTTCAGCTTCGTCAGTTGGCTCTGTCCAATAGACAGAGCTCTTGCGAACACTTTAGAGCCTTTGTTTCGCTCGATGGCCTCTTTAATACTAATTGTATTAAATTGCCGCGTGTCGCGAGTCAAAGACTTTGAGATCTGTCTGTTGAGCCGCCGATATCTGGTAGCATCATCTGAGGATGTCAGAACCATTTTCCGTCTATCTTCCATAAGTTGCAGGGTAAAGTCAGAGATCTTTTTAGTTCTGTTTGTACGACGGGCCTTGAAGATCTTAGACCCAGCCGTATGGACAGCTTCTACGAGCATTCGAAACGGTTTTGCAGTTCGAGCTGAAATGCTTCAGGGTTTTGGACGTGGATAGGTAAAGGTCGGAGCGTAGACTTTATCAGTCGGGACCTCTGCAGTTTGACATTAAGGTTCAATGAGCCTCTGACCAATCTGTGATCGCTCCCGGTTTTAACCGCATTGATCACGGAGACATCATTGAACATCTGTCGTCTCGTCGACAAGATAAAGTTTATCTCATTTTTAGTTTTACCATCGGGGCTCACCCAGGTCCATTTTCAGTGATCCGGCTTCCTGAAGAAGGAATTTATCATAAAGAGTCCCTCCTTCTCCATGAAGTCGGCCAACATTTGGCCCCGGGGTTCCGGTCTCCAGTTCCAAATTGCCCCACTCTCAGCTCATTACCGAATCGTTTGCCCAGCTTCGCGTTAAAGTCCCCCATGACCACAGTGAAATAGGAGTTAGAGGTATGTATGGCTCTGGATATGTCCTCATACATAACCTCGACTTCAACGTCGGAGTGTGTCAAAGTGGGTGCGTATACCTGTATAACCTTCAACGAATACCGCTTGGTGATTCTGAGTATAAGGTACGCTACCCTCGTCGTGACACTCTCGATTTTCACTAGGTTGTTTACGAGGGACTTGTGGACTATGAACCCGACACCACCTTGGGATATTTGGTCACCCTCCCGGAAATAGAGCAGGTTTCCGGATTTCAGTATTATCGAGTCCTCCCCGTCTCTTCGGACTTCAGATAATCCTACAATATCCCAATGTAACCTGCTCAATTCTTCCTCCAGTTCGGTTATCTACTCGTCGGACCGCAGTGTACGTGTGTTATATGTTGCCAGGGCCAGAGGTCGTCGGTGTTGGTAACGCGGAATCTGCCGGGGATTCTTAGCACCCCCTGCCCTGCCGTAACCACGGCTGGGAATAGCAGACCTGCCGGCGACTGGGGGCCCCGGTTTGGTTGTGTCCATCATTTGAGGGGATTTGCCATAATCGCCACGGTTGGCAGACGGGTTGGCGATCGCAGTGAGGTGGACATGGTACTCAGGAGAACGCTGCTGCCCGTTCTCTGGTGTATATATTTCCGTCGGGACGACTTTAACGTCCCCCCACGGGATGAGAGGGGGTGGTGATATTCTTAGGCCGTCACCACACCCCTGGACCCGGATTTTGTGGAGGAGGTGGTGGACACCCTCTTCCCTAGGGTCCAGGACAGTCCCTCGGACCCTCCATCACCGTCGCACCATGATTGGGACGACCAGTTTGAGGTGACGGAGGGGGAACTGGACCGAGCAGTACGGCGACTTGCAGCCCGAAACACCGCCCCTGGCCCGGATGGGGCCCGGTAGGCAGGGCGTGGGTTTGCGCTCTGGGAATCTTGGGGGATCGGTTGAGGCAACTGTTTACCAGCTGCCTCCGTATTACTGTGTTCCCCACCTGCTGGAAAGAGGCCAGGCTAGTGCTGTTGCACAAGCCGGGCAGGACCGCCGATTCTCCCTCGGCGTTCCGACCTATTTGCTTGCTGGACGAGGCGGGAAAGCTCTTTGAGCGTGTCATTGCTGCCCGCCTCAGCGAGCATCTGCCGCGCGTTGGCCCCGACTTATCGGACTGTCAGTTCGGCTTCCGACAGGGACGTTCCACGCTGGATGCAATTAAACGTGTCCGCGCCTTGTCGGAAAACGCTGTTCAAGCGGGCGGGGTGGCGTTGGCGGTGAGTTTAGACATCGTCAACGCCTTCAACTCCGTCCCTTGGCAGGCGATAAGGGAGGCACTGGTCCATCACAACGTGCCTCCCTATCTGCGCAGCATAGTCGGGGCGTATTTGCGCGACAGGACGATCAAGTTCGTCGGTCGGAACAGGATTGAAATCCAGAGGGAGCTCTCCTGCGGGGTTCCTCAGGGTCCGTCTTGGGCCCCTGCTTTGGAACCTCGCCTATAATGCGGTCCTGCGGACTGGCCTTCCCCCTGGGGTGAGCGTTGTCTGCTACGCAGACGACACGCTCGTCATAGCCCGGGGGGAATGTTTCCAGCGGGCAGCGAGGCACGCCGAGCATGGTGTCATGTGTGTTGTCGCGGCCATTACAAGACTGGGCCTTCGGGTGGCGCCTCATAAGACCGAGGCGCTATGGTTCCACGGTTTACGCCGTAGGTTGGAACCACCCAGTATGATGTTGCACGTAGGTGACGTAGAGGTCAGGGTGGGGCGGTACATGAAGTACCTTGGCCTCACCCTACACAGTCGATGGGGCTTCGAGGAGCACTTTGAGCGTCTGGCCCCCCGAGTGCGCCGCGTAACCGGCGCTTTACACCGGCTGCTGCCGAATCTCGGGGGTCCTCGGGAAGAAGTTCGCCGTCTCCACGGTGGCGTCGTGCGATCCATGGCCCTTTACGGGGCACCCATCTGGTCTGAATGCCTAGTGGGTGCCTCCCGCTGCAGAACTATACTCAATAGCCTGCAGCGCGTGGTGGCCATACGGATTGCACGAGGATACCGTACGGTATCTTTCGAGGCGGCGACACTCCTGGCGCGCCTCCCGCCATTTGACCTCCTGGCGGCAGTTGACGCAGCGGTTTTCACCGAAATCCGCGTCCGCCAGGAGAACGGGAGGGCACCAGAACAGACGCTCATTGAATATAGACGGGATATCCACCGGCGCGTACTAGTGCAGTGGCGCGCACGGCTAGAGCTACGCCTAAACGCGCGCCAACGTGCCGTCGGTGCCATCCTGCCTCACCTCGAGGCCTGGGTGGGAAGGAGAGGTGGTTGCGTCACCTACAGACTGACTCAGATACTCACCGGACATGGGTGTTTCGGTGAGTATCTGAACCGGATAGGCCGAGAAGCGACGACACACTGTCACCACTGCTGGAGCGACTTAGACTCGGCCCAGCACACTCTAGCTGAGTGCCCGGCCTGGGAGACCGAAAGACGAGTCTTAGTCGCAGAGATCGGACGGGATCTGACCCTGCCGGCAATCGTAGGGGCGATGCTGGCGGGCGACTCCTCCAAGTGGGACGCCGTGGTCTCCTTTTGTGAGGCAGTCATGCTCCAAAAGGAGGCCGCCGAGCGGGAGCGGGAGAGAGCCGATCCTGCTCGCAGACGGAGGAGGCGCCGGGGCGGCGGCAGCAGCCGGTAGCCCAACTCCCCCTCGGGGCTGCGGCGGCAGTCAGAGAAGTGTCCTCTACTGCCGCCACGTGCAAGCAGCTCCGGGAAGACAGCGATCTGTTTGTGGCGCAGTCGCTGTGCCAGAACGGCAGGAGTCGGCAACTGGGAAAGGCAAACCAGAGCCCTCCCAGGGTATGTGTCCCGAACATCTGGGACATGGCGCAAAAGGGAGCACCGGAGCAGCATACCCGCGTTCCCGGGGCTCCCCCATTAGGCGCCAAGAGAAGTCCACGGCAGGTAGGTTTAGTCGGTGCGAGTCCGACATACCCACCCGTAGACACTTTTTGCGGGTGGCGTGCGTAGGCATTCCCCCTGCCTTATCAAAAAAAAAAAAAAAAACTTTAATATCAGTAATACTTATTAGTTTACCGCGTGATAGACAGTGGACACGAAATATCGATAACTTGATTCAGCCCTAGTGTAAACAGAAAAAAATATTTCTTTACACAAAATATTCGTTAATTCTGCATTTTGTGTATTAGGTCTTTGCTTCTTATCTACTGTCTATTAATAAATGTTTATAGAAGACAATGAACACACTTAGTGCCTAAAATTCGAAGCGCATCGGCGAAAATAAATCCTAAATTAGGAGGTGTCGATTTGGAATAATTTACCTGTGAAATGAACAGTTTTCAGGGTTATTTCTCTGTGTTGTACAACAATCTGTCAGTGAACAATTCACCATATTCCTGAAGAAATATTTTTCAAAAATATCCACGATTTCACGTCAAATCAGAAAAAATCAGGAGTCAAATTCGCAGCGTGCCGATAAGTGCCGAAGAACTGTCCAGATGCCAAAAACAGTTCTGTTGCGTCGCATCACGCATCTCTTTTTATCATACAGTGTTGCAACTAGTGATATTTCGCTCGCTCAGCCCTTTGATGCTCTATTCCGTAGGTATACTAACTTTATGGTTGAAACCGGTAGTAGATGAACCCGCAGAGTATGTTTCGCTGGGTCTTCTCAATTGGGGCGCTTTGGATCCGGTGGTACCATTGAAGCACGACCGTTGTTATAAACACAAGGTCCCCCATACTAATAATATTGAATTCGTACCTTACTCGAAAACATCTGATGAAATCGAGATAGCATTGAATGTACTGCACGATCAACGATTATTGGTTGATTGTCTTTGTTTGACTGAAACGTTTATAAAAGCTGGTGAGGAGGATAATATGATGATATAATCATTTAAATTAGCAATTAGTTATTGTAGAATAAACCAGAGGCGAGGTGGTGTCGCCATACTAATTAAAGAAGAAGAAGGCGACAACCAATGTACAATTTAAGGGAGCTAGATAGGACACTGTTAAATCAACTGTGTTCTTGGGTAACACTATTGACTCAAAGCTACAGTGGGGTCCACAAATAGAAAAACTGTCCGGCAATTTAAGTTCTGCAGCATATGCAGTGAAAACTATTAGACGGCTAAATGATGCTGACAACGCTAGAATGGTTTATTTCAGTTATTTTCATAGTTTAATGTCCTATGGAATTCTTATTTGGGGTAGCTCTGCTGACATTAACACCATATTTATATTGCAAAAAAGAGCTGCAAGAGCTATCTATAATCTTGGTCCGAGAGTGTCTCTAACAGAAAAGTTCAAAGAGGTTAACATTCTAACTGTACCATCTCAATATGTGTATGAAAACCTACTAATATGTGCATAAACATATCGATTCCTTCCGTAAAAGAAGCGATACACATAATGTAAATACTAGATATAAGTATAATCCAATATTGCATAATTGCGTCTACTAGTTGCGAATACTAGATATAAGAATAATCTCATATTGCATACTACCCGTCTCCACAAAATAAGTAACTCTTTTATGGGGCAATGTATAAGATTCTATAACAAAGTTACCAATGATATTAGAGAATTGTCTACGAATAAGTTTAAAAGAATGATTAAAGCCAAATTGTGTAGCAGGGCATATTACAAACATTCTGATTACTTAAGTGATAAAAGTGCTTGGGATTGAGTTGTTCGTAGTCAACACACATGATAGTAATTAATCTTAAGTATATTTCATTTTAAAACCGGATTCCTACTGAGTTTTCTAGCAGTGTTTCTTAGTAGCTGCCCTGTCATGCACTGCACGGTAAGGTAAAAAAAATAGGACGATTCCACATAAATGTATTTTTTTTACGGAATAAATAATTTTTGACTTTGACTTTGACATAAACTCCGGCTCAGCTGTCAGCGATGAGATGGGGTAAAGATATTCTTTGCCGTCACCACACACCTCCCTATTCAATGTAGGTATTTTATTGTATACAGTCGGTGCCATTTTAAATATACTTTTCCCCAGTAGCCCAGTACTGTCGCCATGTGGTCACAGCAAAATAGACAGGTTTGCAGGGCACACCAACTTAGATGTTGGTGTGTTAAATCAATTAGTGTAATCGCACACTGTAATCTCAAACAAAAAATTCAAATAAAAAATAATTTATTTTGCATTTTACAGTTTCTTGCATAGCATAGCAATAGTTCATTCCATGTTCCACCAGTAGGTATACAACATTTTCCAAATATCATGCAGAGTACAATGTCAATTGAAAAAAAATGTAGATAAATTATATGTCACAAATGTCACAATATCAACAAAATAAAATATTACAAAATAGATGCAGTAAATTTCATATTGTGATAAATTATCAAAATAAAATAATGTACTTACCTAGGTACTTAATTTCAATTATGTCAGTATAAAATGTATCATATCATATATATATATATATATATATTCTTTTAACAATGTCACAGATCATCCTAGCCCCAAACTTAGCAAAGCTTCTACTATGGGCACCAGGCGACGATATACATACTAATATAGATAATGTTTTTAAACTTTCGCGATTTGTACACATTTTTTATATACTGTAGACACGGGTCTCATCGCGATAAATATTTAGGTAATGTTTTATATCGGCCAAACTAAAAGATCCATTGCCGAAAGGGCTAAAGAACATATCGCAGCTGTCAGGAACCGACAGGTTAATAAATCAGCAATAGCTGAGCACGTAGTCGACACAGGATCCCAACACTGGATTACAAATTTACACAAGCCACAGGTCCTCTCCACCGATCGTCACTATTACTCCAGAATAGTACGTGAAGCGGTTGAAATAAAGAAACATATCAATTTCAACCGGGAAGACGGATACCGCCTCTCACCATCTTGGAATCCTGTAATAACGAAGTGCCATCGTCGCGTAACCAACGTAGTGCGCCCGGGCGCTGATGTCATTAGTGTCGTGTGTACCGACAGTTTCGTAAAGGAAAATAAAAAATATCAAGACCATGCGAGGGTAGATACCGATACCCGAGCTACACGGAGACGACGCTGCCGAGCCACACCAGTCGACCCGTGACCACGGCTGGTGCAATCCATGCCGAAACGTCGGGTAAACAAGGTAATGATTTACCTAAATATTTATCGCGATGAGACCCGTGTCTACAGTATATAAAAAATAATATAGATAAGTCGATAAGTTCATTTAACGCGTGCTTTAATCTAGTTCATGATGCATTAATCCAGCTTACGGGTTACATTACGCCTAGGTTCTAACTACTTGACGCACTAACTTTTTGAAATAACTCTAGTTTTATAAAAGCACATTGTTTTAAATTTTATGCACATTCCTCACATTGCTTTCATGTGTATAGAATCACTGTTTTTTAACGTACACTCGCCATCGTGATGTACACCTATACTTATATTATACTTATTAGAAGGTTATCTAGCCGGTATGCACACGAAGGTGGGTGTTTGAAGTAACTTATGATTGAAATAATTGTGACACGCAAGTGACTTATGACGAAATAATTGTGCTAGCGTGTAGTCGGATATGTGCATAGAAAGTACTCCTAAAACTGAAACCTTTCAGCCATACGCTACACGTGAGATCGTTGACCAGTATGTACGCGACGATGTTTCTTTAAATTGCTTTTACTTTTAAAACACTTCGGGCACACGTCACATTTGTACGGCCGTACACCAGTGTGTACGCTAAGGTGTTCAATTAAATTGCTCTTTGTGTTATGACCTTTCTGGCACACGTCACATTTATAGGGTCGTTCACCAGTGTGTAGGCGACGGTGCCTATTTAATTCGCCTTTTTGAGTGAAAAATTTCTGGCACACGTCACATTTGTAGGGTCGTTCACCAGTGTGTATGCGAAGGTGACTATTTAAATTGTCCTTCACACTGAAACATTTCTGGCACACGTGACATTTATAGGGTCGTTCACCAGTGTGTAAGCGACGGTGCCTATTTAATTTGCCTTTTTGAGTGAAACATTTCTGGCACACGTCACATTTATAGGGTAGTTCACCAGTGTGTACACGAAGGTGATCATTTAAATCGACCTTCAAACTGAAACATTTCTGGCACACGTCACATTTGTAGGGTCGTTCACCAGTGTGTACGCGAAGGTGCGTATTTAATGTGCCTTTTTGACTGAAACATTTCTGGCACACGTCACATTTATAGGGTCGTTCACCAGTGTGTATGCGAAGGTGACCATTTAAATTGTCCTTCACACTGAAACATTTCTGGCACACGTGACATTTATAGGGTCGTTCAGCAGTGTGTACGCGACGGTGCCTATTTAATTTGCCTTTTTGAGTGAAACATTTCTGGCACACGTCACATTTGTAGGGTCGTTCACCAGTGTGTATGCGAAGGTGATCATTTAAATTGTCCTTCACACTGAAACATTTCTGGCACACGTCACATTTATAGGGTAGTTCACCAGTGTGTACACGAAGGTGATCATTTAAATTGACCTTCACACTGAAACATTTCTGGCACACGTCACATTTGTAGGGTCGTTCACCAGTGTGTACGCGAAGGTGCGTATTTAATGTGCCTTTTTGACTGAAACATTTCTGGCACACGTCACATTTATAGGGTCGTTCACCAGTGTGTACGCGACGGTGCGTATTTAATGTGCCTTTTTGACTGAAACATTTCTGGCACACGTCACATTTGTAGGGCCGTACACCAGTGTGTACACGAAGGTGATCATTTAAATTGTCCTTTACACTGAAACACTTCTGGCACACGTGACATTTATAGAGCCCTATACCAGTATGTACGCGCAGGTGTTGTACTAAAGATTTCTTTTTACTGAAACACTTTTGGCACACGTCACATTGATAATATTTAGAGCCAGAGAATACTTTGCTAGATAGTCTCTTGTTATGATAAGTCGCATCTTGCCGCTTGTTGTCCTCCTGCGTCCCTGCAAAATATAGAAAATTTTAATTTAATTCAAACAAGTTATTTAGGTGTTCGAGCCTTCGCTTGATCCACCTGTGAGATTACCCTTTAGATTTCCACGCAAGTGCAGTGTATCCCACCCCTAATACTCCTATCAATATAGTGCACATGTCCTATAGCTAGGTGACGTTGGTAACGCTGCCATCGCCGGTCGGCCATGTTGTCAGTACGTATTGGATTTTCAAACAAGAAGCAGTGTGTTACCAACATATAAAATATTGAAATTCAAGTTTTCTCCGGACCACGAATGCCATCTATGATTTGCGATACCAACGCTGGATTTAGTTTTGGCCTTTAACGAAGCACAGGTTGTTTCCATAAGCGAAATACAGTAGAAGAAAATTTACAAGGTATTCAATGTCAAAGACTAGGCCAGGAAACGTGGCAAAAAATTCGATATGCAGAAGTCCAAAAACGATCTCAAGCCACACCAGTTCTTACTAATCTAAAAGTCAACTCCAACTTGGCTACCGTTACAACTCCTTGGCAGCTGTTAGCAGCTCTTGAAAAAATGGATTTGTGCTTATGTGCCATTACCCATGGTATTTTACAAAAAAGACAGACTTTCAAGATATTTCTAACGAATCGTCGCTTGAATTGAAATCTTACTTTTCCAGAAAATTTTCCAAAAAGTATTTTATCTATACTTAGTGGTTATAGAATTCCTTTTACTTCAAAACCAACTTTATCTAAACTATATAAACAAAACTGTTTAGGTGAAAGACACTCCTGAAATTAAGGAAGTCTTAGGAAATATGTTGAAGTGTGGAGCTATGGAACGTAGTACCTATAAGTCAGGTTTCTTAAGAAAGAAATCAGATGGATCAAACAGGCCAACTTAAAGAATTTAAATTATTTTGTTAACCCTCCTAAATTTCGGTTAATAAACCATTTAAGAATCCAACTATTTTTAAATGAGCAAGATTACATGTTAAAAATTTATATTTCTCAAGCTTATTTTGACATCCCAATTGTTAAATCACATCGCAGGTTTCTCTCTCTCGCTTATAGAGATAACGTTTATCAAATGATATGTTTACAATTTGGATTAGCCACGGCTCCACATATTTTTTCTAAAATAACAAATTGGGTTGCCAATTTTTTTCAGGAAAAAAGGCATTCCTCGAGGATTTTCTTCTAATGCATCCAAATCAGCAGGACCTTTATCAACAAGGTCATCTAATCGTAGACCAACTGCATAATATGGGATGGCATATCGACTTCAAAAATCCATACTAAATCCAACAAGAACAAGTACTTGGGAGTCGTCTGGGACACCCAGACCAATATAAAGTATCTGCCAGAAAAAAGATGCAAAAAATCACCACCTTAATAAAAGACCTTGAAGTCCAAACGATGGACATGGTGGAAGGCGAAAGTACTTCTGGGGAATATAAATTTTGCAACCTTCACAGTTCCGCTCGGAAAGTTGCACTGCAGGAAGATACAAATTGTAGCAAAAAGACTCCCCATGTCAAATCGCCACAAGAAATTCCCTTTACCAGACTCGGTGTCAACCCACGTCGATTCACACAAAGGGACGCTCAAGTTTCATAACGACCGACGTAGCAGCAGAAGCCCCAGCCTTCTGCTGCTGCGTCGGTACTGTGAACAACAATCGAGCTAAGGTTTTGAAAAATTTGGAGCCTAATACTGCAATTTTGCTGAGAATTTTGAGTACATAATCGTAGTTTCAATAATTACGAAGATACACATGTGTAAGCAACCAGCAACAAAATAAACTGGTTACGTTGCAAGCAAAGAACTACTACGGCGAACGAACGAGCGCCTACCTTATACCAAGACTTATTAATGTACTACCTACCGCCTTACGCCAAACAATAACTAGGAATAACTTAAAAAATAAATTAAAATCACACTTCTTATCAGCAGTATAACCTTAAATATGTCAAATTATAGATTGTTTTTCTATGTTTCAATATCTTTTTTGTAATTACCTTAATATAAAACTACCTAATTATATTTGGTAACTAAGCTGCATATGTATACCTAAGTTCCTACACATTGAATAAAAACGAATGTACAGTATCACACACAAGCCCAAGAGGCTTTAGTGTTACTATAGTAATAAGATCTTAAGAATATATTTCTATTTGATAATAAATAACAAAAGCCAGGGACACGTGTCTCCAGCTCGCACATGATTTTATGATCGTAGTTTAAATAATATTTGAGTGTGATGGTTAGATTTTTTGGCTCTCATTGCTGCAATTATGAGTTAAATTTTTGACTATATTTTAAAACCCTCACATCACTGGTTTTGCCCCAACGGTATGTGTCAGCTGGAGACACGTTTGTCCAGCTTACACACATTCAACAAATCATAGTAACGAAGTTGTGATTGTTCCAATTTTATGACTGAAACCTTAAATTGCTCCAATTATGCTTTAAAATATGGCACTCTTAGAATTTCGATTATATCAATGAGGAAGCTGGGGTGTGTCCCCAGCAACATGGAGTTACGTGTGATCGGGAAGGAACATTAGATATGTAGGTTTTATGTAGTTTATTCTTTATATATATATTATTAGGTATTGTATGTAACATCACCATGTCTTCGTTATCAGTCCTTCTGGTACGCGGCACCGGGTTGTTACAGTGGAAGATGTCAATAATATCTCGACAGAAGCTCCGAAACCACCCGAGGTCCCTGATAAAACTATCTCCGCCCCACGAACGAGAAGAAATGCAGCTAAGAAGTAACTCTTTGCTTGTACCATTTTGTTCCTTTTCTTGTTTACAACTTAAAGGTGAATATCGCAGCACCCTCATAAATATAATTTTCAAATTTTAAAAATATAATTTTCAGAAAATTCGGTTGAGAAATGCAAATGACATAAACCTACTTAGAATACGTACAAACTATGGCAAGAAAAGTATACTGTACGAAGGAACCCAGTTATATAATAAGCTACCAAAACCCATAAAAGAAGCAAAAAGCATTCATACTTTTAAGCGCCTATTAAAATTTCACCTCATTCACAGCGTAACGGCTACTAATATAGTTTCACTGTAATTATGACTATAATTTAGCTAGATATGGATTGTTTACTTATAAGTGTTTGTTTTATATAAGTTTTACCAAACAGATTTCATGACATACTACTGAGCGTGGTACGCCCTTGACACATCCAGGTGCGCTAGATCCGTGCGTAGGTGGTATGTAACGATCATCTGTCACTGGTATGTTTGTAGCGGAGTAATGGTTATTTTATTTTATCTTTTCTTTAAATACCCTACTTATTTATTATATTATATAATTGGTTTTACAATAGTTTTTAGTTTAACTTGTTTTTGTTATTTGTTTTATATACATGAAAGTTGAACGTAGCTCAAAAACCTCCCGCGTTAATATTTAAGCCTACTTTAAACTATATATATGTTTCTCATAAAAAAAAATAATAAAAATAAAATTAGTTTATTTCGGTATCTTATACTACTACAATTTATCTTACATCTTTTATCTCATTAAAAGTGAATTGTGATTATTTTGAGAAAATAAAATATCTTAAACCCCAAATATATAGTAAACAATAATAATCGTCATAAACATTTTGTAAATGTCATGTTTATGTCAAAGAGTATTTAAACCCGTTTATTTGTCTATGAATGTTTACGTTGCGTTCCATGTCGTTGTCTATGTTTTTTGTCATAAATGTAACATTTTTGTTCATGGTGCTCGATATTCTCGAATACTTCACCGATCGAGATTATACTTTTATTTTCTTTGATTTATCCTCTCCACGACACTACAACTGGCAGGTGGATAGCTAAAGTTAAATTAGTTTTACAGTTATTGTTCATTTACTCAGGTATTTTTAATTATTTATTTATTTTTATTTATTTTTTCGTAGTATATTAATTTTATCTATTTATTATGTCATTTTTGCATTGTGATAGCGATAACGATAGTTTTATGACTGCGGATAGTGATTCAAGTTTTATAAGCATTCCCTCCCTTGGGGACATGCTTGTTTCACAATTTTCTGATGTTCCTAATGTTAGGTTTATTTATAATAAAATAAGTATATAGTTTATCAAAGTCACAAGTAAATGAATTATCTACATAATTAACTTACTATTATAATACAAATATTGTATATCAATTTATTTATATTTTTTCACTAATTAATTAATGTTTAGAAATGATTACATTCTAATTTGACTCTGTTTGCGGAGGCCAATCAGAGACGTCGCCCAATCGGATGCATTGGCCGGACACACGTCACTTTTACCGTAGAGGGGAGGTGTGATCGGTGATGCGTTTGAGTGGGGCAGGGAGTCGAGTGGTAGTGTTTAAGTGGTTAACAAGTGTAAAGTGAAATAAATAAAAGTGTGATTATTGGAAGTGACGGCTGTTTATTTAAAAGACCTAATCCTAATAGGTCAGAAGTGGTATCATCAAGAAAATATCACATTTTCTTGTCACGTCCACTACTCTGAAAAACGTAAGTAACGATTTTATAACTTTCATATTCACGATTTTGATAATTGTTTTGTACAAACCTCTAAAGCAGTTTTCATGACCATTAGCTTTCCAAAGGGTTATTTTGTGTTGGTTTTGTTCTTTTTCTTTAAATTGGAAGATTTCAATTATTAATTTATTTGTTTTTTGAAATCGATAATTATTTGATTTTGGTTTTTAGGTGGAAAATAAATATAGGTATGAAATTAAAATAAATATGGTATACGGAATGTATTTAGCGGATAAAATTAACGAACGAAATGAACGGTGATTTTAACTCGATCTGTGAATTTGACACAAAGCAAAAAGAAATCTATCAAATTTTAATCTAGTTTGGTTTTACTAGATGATTATTATTATTTATATTGTTGAACTTTAATGACTGAAAGTTAATGAAAATAAAGAACCTTTAAAAATAAACACTCGATGAATCCAACTATAATGTTAATATTTATTTTCTAATATTTACTTAATTTTCGCAATGGAAAGGGCAATATTTATGAGGTTATTACTAGTACTGTTTGATTATTTTTATGTATAAACTAGCTGTGCCCCGCGGTTTTACCCACGTTAAATTTTAAAATTATCATAGCTCCTTCCTCGTAGGTGATAGCGTGATAATATGTAGCGTATATGTTGACCCAAGCTCCTAGTAATATTCATGCAAAATCTGAAATAAATACATGCAGTACCTTTTGAGTTTGGCCAGGACATATACACAGACAAAAATTCTAAAAACTATGTTTTTGGCTTCGATATCGAAAGTAGATCACGCCCCAAGTATCCTTTTAAAAAAATATTCATTGTACAGTTTTGACTTTCGTACGATTTTATTATATGTATAGATGTATTAATTTATGAGGAGAATAACTGTTCTAGTTTATTTTATAATAACTATACCTTGTGGCAAACAACAAAACTTCTCATCTTATATGAAACCTATTTTAAATAGTTGATAACGTATTTGCTAACTGGAGAACTGGGCTATTGCGTAACAATTGACAATAACTTCAACCAAGGTAGCTAAATCTTATTACTATTTTAAAATCAATTTTATAAATGGTTTAACATTCCGTGTAGCTAAATATCTATATGTAACTAAAAAAAATATGTATACTTAACCATATTACTACAAACATGTTCTAACTACTTACAAGCGTTTTTTTTAAAGTCAGTGGAGCAACTTACTTCCATTATGATTAAATTACAGTATACTAGTTGTAGTTTTAGAATAAATACGGCGTGGTTGGCAAATGGTTGCTTTACACGCCGGAGGACGTGGGTTCGATTCCCACCCAGGACAGATATTGTGTGCATGTCTGTTTATTTATTTAAAACTTTTGCACATGTATGTACCTACTGAGGCGGACTTAATGCCGGAGGCATTCTCTACCAGTCTACCTTAAGGTGATGCAGAGAAAAATAAGGTAGGTGCAATTAACACATCGTCTGTGGAGGTGATGAATCTTATATTTTAAAATACAATAAAAGTATTTACATGAACTACATAAATTAAAACTAGAATAGAATAATATATATTTATAAAATAATAAACTAAATATACATAAATATATACCTAGGGACAAATTAATGGTAGAAAAGAGCTATTGGGCTGATTCTGCCATATTTTTCATAATATCTGTTTGGGCTGAGTCTGTAATTTTCTATATAGGTGTGTATTTACAAAAGAAAAGTGGTATGTGTAGTTTATTAGTTGTCTGGTTTCCAGAGTACGGGCTCTGCTTGGTTTGAGATCAGATGGCCGTGTGTAAGTAATGTATAAGTTATTACAATACTAAGCTGTAATCTGGTAGTTTCAGATATGGAAGATAATGGACATTATACCCTAGGTGGAGGGTATAAAAGGATTAATGCCCTAGGTGGAGGGTCTAAAAGGATGAATGCCCTAGGTGGAGGGTCTAAATGGATAAATGCCCTAGGTGGAGGGTCTAAAAGGATAAATGCCCTAGGTGGAGGGTCTAAAAGGATTAATGCCCTAGGTGGAGGGTCTGAAAGGTTAAATGCCCTAGGTGGAGGGTGTATAAGGATAAATACCCTAGGTGGAGGGTCAGAAAAGGAATATGCCCTAGGTGGAGGGTGTATAAGGATAAATACCCTAGGTGGAGGGTGTATAAGGATAAATACCCTAGGTGGAGGGTTGAGTCAAAGGAAGGAAACCCTAGGTGGAGGGTCTAAGGTGAAACCCAAATTGGAAGTTGGAGGTTAAGGTTTGCGAGAGAATCTGAAGGAATTAATGAAGGGGGAGATACATCTGGAGAGGATGGAAGTGTACGACACGTAAGGCAAAAGCTTGCAGAAGTCGGTAAGTACAAAAAGCAACGTTTAAGTAAAGGTAAACGGACATCGCGATCGAATGTACTGAGACAGCAATGTTCTTCAACGTCCAGTTCTAAAGAGGGTCGTATTCTCCACGACTCTAAGATAAAAGAAAGATCTTGTGGCACGAGGAAAAGGATCTACACATCATCGGGGTCAAGAAGTAGGTCCATTTCTCCGAAAAGATTAAGATCGTCTAAAGGTAAGGACACTAAACGAGATGTTGAATTAATGGATACATTTTTAACTATTTTAGACAGGTTTAAGGGTTCTGTTAAGCCTAAAATATCTTTTAATGCGAACGTAACAAAATAACACTGATGTTTCATATTTTCTGTAATAGTTCCATCCTTTACCAAAAGATCAAACAGTTTTAACTTGAATCACTAAAGTGGAAGAGTGTGCCGAGATCTACTGCTGGGAGGAATGAGAAGTAATCCATTATTCTTTACCAAAATTAAGTGGTGTTGATAAAACGTGGTATCAGGGTCTGACTTCGGTATTGCATACGTGGTCTGAAAATAAACTAATTGAATCTTTTCCGTGTAGATAGAATTATGCTGAACTTACTGGAACGTTAGCAATAAAGGCGAAATATGGTGAGTCGTTGGAACATTATTATTATGCAAAAAAAATTAAATTACTTCACAGATTAAAAATATCCGGCATACAGGCAGGAGATTGTCTTCTTTATGGCATAGAGGACCGAGCGGTAAAATTTGGTGCCCAAGCATCACAATTCTAAGAGCCGGAACAGGTACTTAAATATTTCAAGAGTATTTAAATAGGGCAAAGCAGAGATAACCAAGACACAATGCGGAGAGGGTGGTTCGGAGCTAATGCAGGTCGCACGGATTCGTCTAAATCAGGTAACATAGTCAATCCTTCCATTAGATGCTACAACCGCCACGAAATTGGTCCATGTCTTCGGTGAAATGCCATAACTGCAATGAAGTAGGTCACCGTAGCTCGAGATGTAAAATACCCGCTTCCAAGTGTACTACGTGTGACAGGTTTGGTCATATCACTTCCAATTGTTATAATAATATGGGAAGAACTGTAACCGTGCCCGAAGAAGCTCAGCTTCAGGTAAAGATCCAAAACAAAAGCAGGTCTCTGTAGTAAAGACTGAAGACACTGGAATAAAAATAGTATTCTTATTCTTCTGGTGGCGGCTATTTCCAGTACCCGGAGATCCTTGTTACACTACGTCCAGTGATGAACTATTGTTCTCGCCGCTCCAACTAAACTTCCCTGTCTAACCCTGCAACATAGATAAATTGCAGAATCTTTTTGGCAGGACTATCGATGGCATCGTCCTGGTGCAAGAAGTGTTGATCCAGGATGGTGATACGTTTATGCATCAGTGGCTCACAGTGACAGAGCAGGTGTAGAAGTGTTTCGTCTGCGTTATTGTAGAATCTACACACTCTACAGTCTCCGATGCCAACTATAGACGGGTGTTTGAGATGGCAATGTCCCGTTAACACCCTAGTTATGATGCATAAATTCCTTCTATTAAGCGCGTGGGCTTCGTTTGCAGTTTTGCGGTCGTAGCCTTTGATAGTTTCTTTTTTTGGAGTGAGTTAAACCTGGAAGTTTATGCCAGCGTTTAATAGCTTCCTGTTGGCAATGGTTCCTCAGGGTGAGTTGGACTGTGCTTTTTATGTATTCCGCATATCTGCTCAGGGTCGTATTGGACCAATTTAGCTCCAGCCCGTGCAAGTTTGTTGGCACTTTCATTGCTTTATCCCATTTATTAATATGGACATATTAATAAATAGGCGTACGATTTATTTCCACATAGATCTAGGCAGTCAATGTTTTCTTATTAGAGTAAGTGATGTAAATTGCCTAAGACTTAAAATTACTCATTCACCAAGATTGCCAACTCTCAGAGGTATGTAATATAAAAAAAAAAATCATTCAGTGTTGCCTTCGATAACGCTACTATGGACACTTCTTTAAATTGCAGTCCGAAGTGATGCACAAACCAACGACAGGAATTAAGAGATTTTCTGTCAAAGTATAGTAACTGCGTTTCAAATGGATTGCACGACTTAGGGTTTACTGTAATTGCAGAAATGACTATAGAACTAAAAGATGATATACCTGTTGTGTACTGTCCATACCGTATGTCACATGCTGAACGAATAATGGTGAGTGATATGACTAAAGGAAGTTGCATAGTAATATAATTCGAGAATCCTCATCATCATACGCAAGCCCTATTATCGTGGTGCAGAAGGTCGGCGATAAAGGTCTGTGTGGCAATTATAGAGCCCTGAACAGGGAAACTATCCAATGCCTCACGTGGAAGATCAGCTGGATCTATTGGCAAGGTAATACTTTATTTACGTCTTTAGACCTGGCCTCAGGCTACTATCAGATTCCTATATCGGGAAAATCTCGCCCCAAAACCGCATTTGTGACACCCGATGGGCAGTTTGAATTTAACCGCATTCCTCGTGTTCCAAAAGACAAAAGTTAAGTAAGTGCCATTTCTTTCTCGACTCTGTAGATTTCTTAGGGTTTGACGTTAGTTCTGATGGTATTAGACCGGGAAGTAGAAAATGTGAAGCCGTCTCCAAGTTCCCGTGTCCCACTAATCAACATAAGGTACGTCAATTTCTTGGTTTATCTGGCTTCTTCAGACGTATTATCAAAGGGTGCGCAGCGATTACTGCTCCACTAACCGACTTATTAAGGAAAAATACAGTGTAGTCCTGGGGCAGGGAACAAGAACAGGAATTTGCGAAGGTAAAGGTGATGCTTACAGGTCGGCCCATATTAGCATTATATAATCCTAAAGTGGAACTAGAACTGCGTACGGATGCTTCTAAAGTAGGTTCGGCTGGTATTTAGTATACCAGCCGAACCTACTTTAGAAGCATAATACAGCGCAACGTAAGTAAATATCATGTTTTAGATGTATTACCTATACAAAAATCCAACGTAGACTGAATAGCGACGGTGCAATCAGCTGACGAAGAGGTAAATAAAATTAATCAGGTTCTTTCAGATTCATTCGTTGAAGCAGTTGAGATACGTAATAAATATAAGCTCAAAAGCGATAATGGTTTATCGTATTGTAGGGGAAGAAATTAAATGGCTTGTACCTTGAGCAGTGTGAGATGGAAAATTTTGAAGCTGAATCACGATGACCTCGGGGTTTTGATAAAACCCTACAACGCATAAGGAAGCATTATTGGTCCCCGTGGTAAATGCGTAGGTTTAAGAAATATGTTAGTTACCTCGTGCCTAGAGTGTACGCAACATAAAGCTCCCGGTGGAAAACACGAATGTGAGTTACATCCCATAGAAAAGGTAAGCACAACTTTTCATAGGGTACATGCTGATCACTTAGAATCGTTCATCAGAAGTAAGAAGGGAAACTGCTACTTATTAGTCATTGTGGATGGTTTTACCAAATATGTGAGTGTTAACGCAGTCCGAATCATGGTGGAGACGAAAAGTCCTGGGATGAGCACATCACAGACATACAGGTCGGTATCAATATTGCAAAACATAAAACTACACAGAAAATTCCTTCAGAATTGGTGTTCGGTTTTAGTTATCAGCAAGACAGAAGGTAAGTTGAGTGAAGTTATAAACAATACACTTAATAGAGTTCCGGCTAATGATTTACACAGTCTGAGGCAGGCACAGTCTGACTGGGGAGAAAATAAAACAGCAACAAGTAAAGGATGCCGCTAATTACAATATACATAGAAAAGCGGCAACTCAGTACCTCACGATGGCAAATCACAAAACTGGTTATAAAATACCAGGGTGCCTGCCGCAAAGTAAAAATGCTCGACAACGACAATTTTTTGTATGAAGACACACCCTTAACTCGGAAACATAGTAGAAAATACGAAACCATCGTCGCCATAGATAAAATCAAGCCACGGATGAATTATACTAGAAATTATGAATTCAAATTTTCCTAAAACGATATAGAAAAGGAATAAATAACATAATTACCTAGATAATATACAAACCTATTCTCTGGTATAAATCATTCATGCTAGTTAATTTAATAAAATTACAATAAGATGCAATATCTGATTATTAGTATTAAATGAGTTTATTTTAATTTATATTAAACAAACATGTACCTATTGTGGATTTTTCAGAATTATTATAAAGTTAATTGATGTGTATTTATTTGAATTAGTTCATAAGTCTATTTAATTTCTCGTCTTTCAGTTCATAATTTTTTATATAATATTTATTGAGATAAAAATATTTTTATAGAAGTAAGCAAAGTTCTTCTGAATTAAGTGGGCTATAATTAAGTTTAAAGCGAGAGGACTCGCTTAAAGTAGGATGGCCGAGCTGTTAGGTTTATTTATAATAAAATAAGTTTAAAGTTTATCAAAGTCACATGTAAATGAATTATCTACATAATTAACTTACTATTATAATACAAATATTGTATATCAATTTATTTATATTTTTTCACTAATTAATTAATGTTTAGAAATGATTACATTCTAATTTGACTCTGTTTGCGGAGGCCAATCAGAGACGTCGCCCAATCGGATGCATTGGCCGGACACACGTCACTTTTACCGTAGAGGGGAGGTGTGATCGGTGATGCGTTTGAGTGGGGCAGGGAGTCGAGTGGTAGTGTTTAAGTGGTTAACAAGTGTAAAGTGAAATAAATAAAAGTGTGATTATTGGAAGTGACGGCTGTTTATTTAAAAGACCTAATCCTAATACTAAGAACTTCAATGTGGTCCACATAAATGCCCAAAGCATTCCGGCACACTTCCCTGATATGCTGGCTAACTTGGACTGTAAGAACATCCACGCTATTCTTGTATCTGAATCTTGGTTGAAACCTTGCCTTCCATCTATCTCTTATTCTCTTCCTGGATTTAACCTAATACGTAACGACCGTATGATCGGAGGTGGTGGAGGCGTAGTAATATATCTGCGTAATTACATTAATTTTACTATAGTTGACACGTCAACACAGCCTCCATTAAATGCTGGTGAGCACCTTTTTATAGAGGTTGAATTACATCACACAAAGGTTTTATTAGGAGTATACTATTGCCCTTCTCTTCGCATTAATTATTTCTCGTCTTTTGAGACAGTTTTAGAAAATCTTACACATTCTTACAGTCACACTATCGTCATGGGCGATTTTAACACATGTCTCCTTAAAAATGACTGCTGCGCCAACTTCATTAAATAACTGAATTTAATAATGATCAAACATTTGCTTGCCCTGATATTGATGAGACATGCTGTACCCGTAGAATTTTAACAGTAGCATCTGCAAGTACATTTTAATCAATAAAAAAATGCTCTCAAAATTACTCAATATTTAAAACCGAGGTATTTTTGGGCAAAGCAAATTTGAATAAACACGGTTTCTAGCTTGTTACTTATCTATCATATCCAAGATTGACTCTGATAAACAATATCTGAAAACGATAATATTAATTATCGATTGAAGAGAAGAATCTCTTCAATCGATAATTGATTCCACTAACCTTTTCTGCCTTCCTTTAAATGCTACACATCGTTTCCCTAACGCCACTCCCTCTTCACTTGATCTTATTATCATTTCTTCTCGTGATCACGTCTCTAAGCATGGACAGTGCTCAGCTGATGTGTTTTCTTATCACGATTTAATCTATCTTTCATATGAAATTCGTACTCCAAAGGCAAAGTCGAAAATTCTTCTGCAACGCAATTTTAGTGGTATGAACATCGAGAAACTACGAGAAGCTGCTAAGAACATTGATTGGAGTGCATTCTTAGACTCAACTTCAGTCAACGATCAAGTTAACGTACTAACTTCTCAGCTGATTGCTTTATATGATATTTATGCTCCAATTCGAGCCATAAAGGTAAAGCATCTCCCGGCTCCTTGGCTAACCGTCGAAATAAAAAACATTATGGCTCGAAAAGCAGCAGCGAAAAGTAGGTATAAATGTCGGCCTTCAGCCTTAATTAAAGAAAAGTACATAGCCGTTCGGAATCTCAGCAATAAGATGTGTAGGAATGCACAGCGCCAAAATATTCATGAATCTGTTGAAAATGACGATCCGGCAAGGATTTGGAAATTTCTCAGATCATTGGAGTGGGAAAAAGTAAAGATTCAATTCCTAAAACATTAAATATTGATTCGCTTAATCAGCATTTTTCCTCTGCGTCATCTAATTTTAATGGAACAACCAAAACTAATACTCTTAACTATCTTTCATCTATTCCTACTCCTACTTAATCTCCATTAGTTTTTAATTAATTTACAGATTGTGATGTTAAGAAGAGCATTCTGTCGATATCATCTAACGCGGTTGGAACTGAAAATGTCACCCGTAATATGGTTCTTCCTATCCTTGATGAAATCCTTCCTGTTCTTTCCCATTTTAACTTTTCCATTTCCAGTGGCTACTTTCCGACAGCATGGAAAGCTGCCCAAATCACTCCCTTACCCAAAACCAAATATCCTGAATCATTTTCAGATTACCGTCCCATTTCTATACTCCCTTTCCTGTCAAAAGTCCTGCAACGCCTTGTTTCCAACCAACTTAGCTCCTTCCTTTGTAGAAACCATTTCCTCAACCCGATGCAATCAGGTTTCCGTTCCGGCCATAGTACCGTAACTGCCCTTGTTCATATTACGGATGCCATAAGAAAGGCCATGGAAGATGGGAAATCTAACAGTTCTCATTCTTCTTGATTTTAGTAACGCTTTCAACTCGGTAGATTTCGACATTCTCCTTGGTATTTTAAACTCTCTTAACATATCTCCAACTGTAATTGATTGGTTCCGTACTTACCTGTTCGGCCGCCGGCAAAGAGTGTATTGAAAATTGTTTTTCTTCATGGTGCAGTACAACAGCCGGCGTGCCTCAGGGTGGCGTGCTTTCTCCGTTACTCTTCGCTATTTTTATTAATACGACCTCCCGACACCTAACCTCATCCTATCATCTTTATGCTGATGATCTCCATACTCACACACCACTAGCTACACTTACGGAGACTATTAACTTAGTCAACAATGATCTCGCTAAGATATGTAAATGGAGTCAAGAGTATGGTCTCCGAGTTAATCCATTGAAAACCCAGGCTATTGTCGTGGGCAGCTCTCGAATGGTTTCCAGGGTAGATTGGTCCCGAATCCCCCAAATTAATTTTGATTCATATTTGGCTTACGCAAATATGATCATGTTTCCGAGTTTCGTGCCAACTGCCAAGCTCAAGTGGTTGCCTATTCGCTTTCGTCGGAATGCCCATATTCTCGCTTTATTATTCAATATACTTTTCAACCCCACTACTCCTTCATATCTTAAAGAACGTTTTGAATTCCTTTGTGACACACATTCGAGGCTTTTAAGATCATCAGAAAACCTTAAATTGCACATTCCAGCGCACTCTTCCATCTTTATGGACAAATCATTTGCAGTCCAAGCAGCTCGTTTGTGGAATGAGTTACCATTTTCTATTAGATGCTCTCAGAATATACTTAGCTTCAAAAAACTTGTGAAAGACCACTATCTGTCTCTATCATAATAATTATTAATTTATTTTATTTGGATATAGTATTTTAATATAGTATTATATTTAAAGTATAGTATAATATACTATTTTATTTACGTATATGTATGTGTAATAATAATATGATCATTAACATATTTTTAGTTTTTAGTAACCTTTTTAATTATCTCTGTTGTTCTTTTTTACCCATGTACCACACTTTGTTGCACCATCCCCGGCATTTTTACACATTTAAATCCTATCCATTGTAACGTTGCATTTATATTCAACGCTCCTTAGTTCATTTTATTATTAATTCGGTTCGGTAGCCGCCCAGCGGTCGTTAAGCAATCGGTGGGGATTCAGTTCGAGATCGCACTCAATGTGTTAGCACGTATGCACAGTAACAATAAGAAACGTTTATTTTTCTTTTACTGTGTGTCGTCTATCGTGCTAAAACAATTTAGAGCTTCTCAAATATTTAGCTTCTCATTATTACGTAAATTACATTCAGTGTCAACCCCATATTGGGTAAGTGTTGATTAATATTTAGTTCTCACTCATGTAGGGTATTGTTACATTATATAACGGTCACCTTTATTTCACCATTGAAGACAAATCATAACCATACCATTCAACTTCATATTGTGCCTTATGCCTACACTAACTGCTTCACACCATTATTCTATAACATTATTATAACAAACTTAAATTTGTAAATTCCGCTTCTGCCTGTGACAATTGCACACTTTCGCCTTATGCGTAATTAGTACTCCCGCTTCCTCATCACCATTTCGCGGTCACAGGCAGGAGAAGCTTTTGGATTTAAAAGAATATTTCATTTAGTGGACTTCAATTCCCAGGGTCCAAAGTTCGGCCTACAAGGATCCAACGTTCGGCCTACAAGGGTCCAAAGTACGGTCGTTAACCGTACTGCACCATCGTACCTACCGGTAGCTGGTTGGCAGTCTCCGACACCGTTATCCCAGTGGGGCATCCTCCGGCCTGGCAAACTCCTGGAACTCCGCGACATCACCGTCATCGTCGAAGCCAGGAGAGTACTTGGCGCGCCTACCTCCATAGGGCATAATAATTGGCGGGCCTATAACCCATGACCATTTAGATAATTGTTTTAAAATAAATTTATAAGTGTTGAGCGTGAACCGTTTAATCGTTTGTTTTTTTTAAACCACACCTCATACGCTTCACCATCCAAAGGTTGTCTGGAAGAAGTCGCTTTATGCGATAAGACCGCCCATTGTACATTATAATTAATGTTTCATTGTTAAATGTTCTTTTATTTATTTTTGTGTACAATAAAGTGTATTTTATTTTTTATTTTATTTTATTATGTGAGAAAGAGTATGATTGTCTTCGTGGTTGTAGATGAAAGATTGAGAAAGAATGTTCTAGACACAAGAGTCTATCGTGGGACCGCAATCCATACAGACCACTTTCTGGTAATGAGCCGAATAAAAGGTCTGTTCAAAGGGTGGCGCCACCAAATTTTTGAGACTAAAAGTGTACTAGAGAGGATAAAAGTAGAGGAACTGCAAGAGAATGAAGTGGCAGATGAGTATTAAAGTAAATTGGTTGAGAAGTTTGAGGGATCTGAAGACATAAGAGAAGTACAAGAGCTATGGAAGTTATTCAAAAAAGGTGTGGTAAGTGTAGCTGGTGAAGTATGTGGTGTAATAAAGAGAAGAAGATGAAGAAAGATGAAGAATATTTGGTGGGATCAAAGTGTACAAAAAGTTGTATGTGAAAAGAAGAAAGCGTGGTTAAGCTCGCCTATGTATATGACTTTTCATTGCCAAATTTAATTTCAATGCATGTTTCTGTGTACAATAAAGAATAAAGAACATTAAAGCAAAATCTGGCACAGGCGTTTTGTACCCTTTGTATGAGTCACTCAGTGCGGACAAGCAAGCAGGAACCATACACAGTGTCAACATAGTTAAGGCGTGATATAATCAGAGGTTCACATAATATTATTCGCATAACTATTCTAATGTATAGGCAAGCCCGATACAGTAACTTAAGCCGGTAAAAGCAGTTTTGTACAGCTTGTACGATGTGAGTATCGAACTGCAATTGACCATCAAAAATCACTCCTAGGTTCCGAGCTTCTGATGCCCGCTCGATGGGGCATTTATATCAAAAAGCCTTATTAAGTTTCTAGAACCCATTATCATATATTTAGATTTTGTTCACTTCAGCCCATTCTGCAACCCTGTCTAAATCACTGTTAATGTTTTTTACAGACTCCTGGCAATCGGAAGGCTTGAAAGTGAGGTATAGCTGCAGATCATCGGCATATAAATGATATTTACAGTTTGTAATGACCTTGGTGACATCAGCTATATATGTTACAAATAGTAATGGGCCTAGAATCGAACTCTTTGGAACTCCTCTAGTGACACGACTGAAAAAAGATGATATCTTACTACCGTTACGATAATTTCTTAGCCTCACAAGTTGATAACGGCCATCAAGGTAGCTGTGAAACCATTTGACTGCTTCTGCGGAGCACCCATAATATGATAGTTTGGACAATAACAAAGGTATATTTATACATTCGAAGGCACGAGAGATATCCAGTAAAGTGAGTATGGGCAAATTCAAAAAGTAATTAATTCCGTTAAAATAGGTATTACATTTATATGGAATCGTCAATTTTTTGTATACTACCGTGCAGTGCATGACGTGGCAGCTACGGAGACACACTGCCAGGAACCTTATTGCTCGATACATACCCGGGAAATACAACCTTACGGCAGACAGCCATTGCAAGTACCGGAATGGACATTAAACAAAGAAATCACACCAGAAGTAGATATTTTTGCAAGTGCTCGTTCAGCGATAGTGGATTCTGGTCTCAAGGGAGATACCCATGACACATGCACAGGGAGAAGAACTGCCATTTAGTTATTCTAAGTCAAAACTTCTGAGGTGTTTGGTAACAAATTGATTTTCCACGATAAATGAATTTATGACATTTCTATGTAGGTAAATTAATTTATAAACTTGACATGGTTTAATTAGATTTAAATATGTATTAACTATTGTTTTAATATTTGCATGCCTGCCATCATCATCATTATATCAGCCGTAAGACGCCCACTGCTGGACAAAAGCCTTTAAAAAAGATCTCCATAATAGCGGGTCCGTACTACCCGCATACAGCCAGCTTCTTTATACAAACACTTTAACACCTCGATATATCGGTAGTCAATTTTCACCTTTAGAGAGACCTCAGTACGGACCAGGTTCCGATCAAATCAAAGGCTTTCTTTCGGTTACACTCTTCGGTATTCTGTATAACCTGCCGCAGCGTATGTAAGTGGTCTATAGTACTAAAATCCTCGAAAACAACTTGTAAGCTTGGCTCAGCAGAGTGATGGTCTGTAATTCTGTAATTCTTCAAGAGGGTTTTATCACCATTTTTGAAGATGAACACCATGCGTGACCATCTGGTATGACGGAGATAAATAACTTTTAAAGGGCCCGTAGGATTGGTGTACCATCCGTCTTCAGAAGCTCTGCTGTAACTCCATCATCACCAGGCACCTTGTTGTTCTTAAGTTGTTTGAGAGCCATTCTAATCTCCTACAGGCTGGTTAGTCCTGCTCTGGCATCTGAAGCACCATTATCGAAACGTGACTGGGTTCTCGTCTACAGATGTCCGTACAACTTCTCGATCTCTACCATAAACTCAGGTTGAAACATGTCGATTCTGCCATCCTCCGTTTGCAGTTTTGTCAGTTGGCTCCGTCCAACAGACAGTTCTCTTTCAACTTTACAGCCTGTGTTCTGCTCGATGGCTACTTTAATACAGTCTGTATTAAATGAGCGCGTATCGCGAGTCAAATACTTTGCGATCTGTCTGTTCAGCTGCCGGTATCTGGTAGCATCATCAAAGGAAGTCAAGACCATTTTCCTTTTTTCTTCAATAAGCTGCAGGGTAATGTCAGAGATATAAATTAAATACACTCACCTTTCTCTTCGGATCTCGCATGCAGAGATTCACGCCCCTGGATTTTCCTAACTGTTAACAGTTCTGGCGCAGACCAAGTCATATCGTCAGACTCGGGTTGTGGCAGATCATGATCCGATTGAGTAGATTGCGGGACTGATTGTGTCTGATTAATGGGCGGCCGCGTATCAACCTGCTCTACATGTGCATATGCTAAAGGATCTGATTCAGGATGCAGCACTGTAAAATAGAAAAAATAACGCTACAGATTAAAATTACTCAATACTAAAACCCACCTACTGAAAAAACACGTTGGCAAAAGCAGGAAATTAGAAAATATTTTCACCTTTAATTGTTATGCGCAAACCTTTCACTGTTTACTGCCTATGAAATTAACAAATTCCACGTAACATATTTTATATTATATACACACACAATCATAGTGATGTTAAGCGGATAGCCGTGGCTCGTGGTAGTGTGCGTGTGTGTGTTTGTGTGTGTGCACACACACAAACACACACACGCACAAAGTGTGTGCGCAAATACAGGGGCACTTTCTATTCTATCACTCTCATGATCCGATGGGATGACTAGCGACACGACCGGAAAGAGATCAGGTACAGAACCGACGGCTTTACGTGCTCTCCGAGGCACGGGGGTATAATACCGCCAACTCCCAGACATCGGGCTGATACTGAGAAATTTCTTTTTACAGAAAAATCCCAAAATCACTTTTTGACCCGACCCGGTATTTGCACCCAGGACCTCATTGTCTGCGGTTGACCCCGCTACCGCTAGACCAACGAGATGAGGATATAAGTTAGTGAAGATAGAAAGAGAGAGTGTAACATTATCTATCTCTTATAGCCTGTTGCGTTTCATATATCTAAATTTTACTTCAGTTGTGAACTCTAAAGCACAGTCATTTTTTTTATCACTACATCTCCTGCTGATGCAGATGAAAAAGTAATAATAAATAATACTAAATTCATACCTTAATATAGACTGAACCATTCAGACAGTATATAGTAAAATATAAATTTCAATAATTAAACCTAAACTGAATCTTCTTGACAATAACTTAATACAAGTTAGCTGAATATCGCTACTATTATAAAATACATTCCGTGTACCTAAATATCTGTAATAAGTAACTAGAAATAATAACTGTATTACTACAAATATTTTCTGACTATTTACAAGCGCTTTTTTAAAGTCTATGTGAATAAAAATCTTTTTAATTTTTTTCATTTTATTATTTATAGTAAAATGACATACACTGAACTGACCTTCACTGAGCGCAACTTTATCTTCCAAATCCCAGTCTCCGGACAGAGAGAACTCCTCTCTCGCATTGTCACTCTCTTCAAGGACCGGTTCCTGCTTCACTTCAGTAGAGCTCGTGCAAGCTATAATAGTAATAATACTTATGAAAAATAAAATTAAAGAAAATAAAATCTAAACAATTAGATGTGCATGCGTGTGTTTGTGTGTTTATGTGTGTGCTTGTGTGTATGTGTGTGTCTGTGTGTGAGTGCGTTACTAGTTTTCAACCTTGATTTATAAACCCTTAATTTGGTCGTAGCTTTATTCTGAGTTAGTGGGTAAATGTTAATAGTCTTATTATTCAAACTATAGAGCTTGCCTCTGGTGTAGCTGTACTGGCGGCTTTCTAGCACAGTCCTGTGAGAATTTAGCTGATCTTTTTCTTGGTATAGCAGTCACAGTTGTATGGTATTTATAATGTTGTACAGATCTCAGTATGAATAGCTGTCTTACAGTAAGCATATATAGTATCCGGCACGAGACGTGAGTACAAACTTGATAGATCTTTTAGTGCAATGTGAGGAGGGCGGAAATTGGTATGTTTGTCAATAGTCGTCCAATATTGGACTGTGAGTGCAATGTATAATGGGTATCCTAAAATACCTATCACCATGTAGTATATAGGGATATATATAATATGGGTAAGGAATAACATAGGTTTTAAAGTACCTTTAAAATTTCTCTCCGGACTCTCTCTTGCCACAACATTCATGTTCTCTTCATCCACAGTCACAATTACCAGTGGTGACCTGATCAGAGTATGAACACTGGATAGCTTGTCTATGAGGCCTTGCTCCAGCTGGAAGAATATTGTGTTTCACATTTAAAAATAATATAATTGAGATGTAGTCCCAAACTCTATCCTCAGAAAACGACTCATATATCACTAAATGTAGGTATAGCAGGAGCTTGTTCGACCACGGATAACAAGATACTGCACGCGCTGCGGTTTAGACAGTCGCCTCGCCACTTCGTTTCCCAGGTTCCAATGCCGAGCAGGACAACTATTTGTGGGACTCATAAAAAGTTGTTTTATGTCTGGTTGTACTTCGAGTCCGTCAATTATATGTTTCTAAAGTACCCAGCGACACAGGGATTCATTGCCCTAGTGAAAATTATTAGTCTGGGCTACGAGATTTATTGGGCTTTTTCTACTAATAAAGACTTGCAAAATGTTGGTTTATAATTTGTAGAAATATAAAAGAAATATCCTGTGAAAATAAACACACTGACATCTGATCCCAAATTAGACAGAGCCTGTACTACGGGAACCAGACAACTGCAACACATAATTACATACTACATATTTATAAATATAATAATAATAATACACTCGAAAGCTGTTGTGCCAAGCTCTACTGGGACCGGTCTATCATTACAGACAGGACTATTGTTGCCAATAAGCCTGATATCGTTTTGGTAGACCGGTTGGAGCGCCGGGCATTTATTGTTGATATCACTGTCCCGTTTGACGATAACCTCGTAAGAGCCGAGACTGACAAGTTGTCAAAATACTTAGATTTGGTTCACGAGGTTACCGCCATGTGGGATGTGGACTCAACAATAATTGTCCCGATAGTAGTCTCCGTAAACGGTCTCATAGCGAAGAGCCTCGACCAACATCTTAGGAGGCTTTCGCTAGATCACTGGGTCAAGGGTCGGATACAAAAGGCGGCATTAATGGGAACGGCACGCATTGTAAGGAGGTTCCTTACTCTGTCGCCCTGACCACCGGCGGCCTAGGGTGTCAAACCTCGCCGCTGGAGGACCTCTATTTTTTTCATATTTATTTATATATTATTGTTTTGTTTAAATTTTATAGATATAAATATGTTAAAAATAAGAACTATAAATAAATAATTTGGAATAATAATATAATAATATCTGGGGACAATGTCACACAGATCATCCTAGCCCCAAACTAAGCAAAGCTTGTACTATGGGTACCAGGCGACGATAGACATACTTATATAGATCGATAATTACTTATAAACATAGAAAACATCCATGACTCAGTAACAAATATCCATGCTCATCCCACAAATACTTGCACTTACCGGGATTCAAACCCAGGACCACCAGTTCATAGGCAGGAGCACTACCAACTAGGCTACGGTGACTGTCGAAATACATACATCTTATACATAAATTACACCCACACCCAGAACAAATAACCATGTCCATCAAACATAGACTCCTGGGTGGGGATCTAACCCACAACCTGTCTTAGTAGTCAGGGTGACTCACCTCTATACCTTGTAGTACACATCGTAGGATGTGCACTCACAAAAGGCTTAAACATGTCAACAACAAATCTCAAAAATTCTCTAATTAGTCAAGATTGCCAATTGCATGTGGTTGAACAAGATAAGATAAATACACTTTATTGCATACCATTTATAGATCATGATTTATTTTAAATTAATAATATTAAAAACCAGGTACATTATAGGTTGTAATATCACATAGAGCTGTATTTATCATAGTAAAAATAAAAAATAATATTGATACACTCACCTGCTTGCCTTCCACCATTTGAATAAATATCTTCTCTGACTGGAAACATCTGATCATGAGCTGGTGACAGTGCTTCAGTCGAGTGTAGCAGGTATAACATGCCTGCAGCGGTCTAGCTTCAGTCAGTAACTGGAAAATGTTCAATTAGAATAAAGTCAAAGTCAAAAGTTATTTATTCTGTAAAAATTTTACATTTATGTGGAATCCTCATATCTTTTTTTTACCCTACCATGCAGTGCATGATGTGGCAGCTACTGAGAAACACTGCCAGAAAACTCAGTAGGAATCCTTTTTTAAAATAATATATACTTAAGATTAATTACAATCATGTGTGTTGACTCAGAACAACTCAATCCCAAACACTTTTATCACTTAAATAATCAGAAATTTTGTAATATGCCCTGCTACACAATTTGGCTTTAATAATTCTTTTAAACTTATTCATAGACAATTCTCTAATATCATTGGGAAGTTTTTTATAGAATCTTATACATTGCCCCATAAAAGAGCTACTTATTTTGTGGAGACGGGTAGTATGCAATATGAGATTATTCTTATAACTAGTATTCACATTATGTGTATCACTCCTTTTACAGAAGGAAACAATATTTTTATGCATGTATTATATGTGTTTTGACATATATACTGAGATTTAAACTTTTCTCTTAGAGACACTCTCGGGCCAAGATTATAGATAGCACTTACAGCCCTTTTTTGTGATATAAATATGGTGTTAATGTCAGCAGAGCTACCCCAGAGAAGAATTCCATTGACATTACACTATCAAAATAACTGAAATAAACCATTCTAGCTGTGTCAACATTAGTCAGCCATCTAATAGTTTTCACTGCATATGCTGCAGAACTTAATTTTCTTGACAGTTTTTCTATTTGTGGGCTCCATATAATATTGATATCACACCCTGGAATCCCGGAAGGTCTTCCTACCAGTGGGCCAACCACACTGAACTACAACAATGATGCCACCGTAAATTGTTAGCTGGAAACTCTTAATATTTAATGTATAGTTATTATTTGTATAACATAATGACCTCAATATTTATGATATTTGCTTAGATTATTCATGTATTTTAAATCAACTGACCTATTTGTAAATATAATTTAGATGTAATTGTTTTGACATAATATACTTTGCATTTAACAGAAGGGTTAGTTGGTGTGTTATCACTATAACATTGAATGTTTAGAAAGGGGAGTGCTGTTCAAATAAATAGTGATTTACTATTCCTGTTTTGTAATTTGGCACACCCGGTCTGCCCTGCTTTAATATAACATAGTCTTAATTTATACTATGTGTAGAGTTTGACTAAACAAATATTATTAGAAGTCATAATGTTGAAAACAAAAGTACAAACCAATAAAACTTACCTAAGCAAATCTGGATATTATTAAAATATGCCTAAAGTGTAAGAAATTAAAATATGTTAATAAACAAAATTTTACCTCTACCGGCCTAATGAACATGGATTGTTAAACTGAGGATACCAGAATAAGTCTGAAGAAGACTTGTTCCAGTGTTCTCCGTGCTTGGCTGATATTTTGAGGTTAAGGAACTCAGCATAACATCAGTACTATGGCGATCTCCAAGTCCAGATGTCTTCGTTATCTTGTAATTATATATAAGTTAAAGACTTTAGGACGATTTTTAGGTAAGTAATTATATTTTGTTCACTTTTACTATATGCTACACCTTTGATAGCTACTAGGGTTCTCTCTGACAGATAATTATACCTTTCAAACTATTTCTTATTAAATATTTATATTTAAATGGTCTCTTGGACTTACGAAGGTCCACGACCATGAAGGTCGTCGCAGTACCTATGCAATAGCATGGGTGGCCACTATTTTGTTACATCTGTGAGCACTGCTATGTTTATTCTACAATAAACATAGCAGTTTATCGTAGAAGCACTAATCATCATATGACTACTCATATGATGATTAGTGTGGGTACAAGCTATCACTTAGGGACTAGACACAGTTCCGCACGCGGCATTTGTTAGTACTTACCAAATATTCTGTTAGCTTCTCAAATACAGGTTGTAGCTCCGTGTTCGCAATATTGTACATAGTAACGTTATCCGCGAGACATATTCTACATATTGTTTTCTTCATTTTAAGTCTTTAGAAATCCTAATTTCTAAACAAAATGAAGAACTTATAGGCAAACCGTATTGATTTGATATTTTTTGATTGATGAATGATGAAGATTTGATTGAATTTTTGTGTTAAGGGCGTTTTGGCCTCCGTGGCGTAGGCAGTCACATATTAATCTACTCATTCTACTCTTTGGCAGTCACACAATTTCGTCAATCAAAGAGTATAGTAACTGACCTATATAGGAGTCGTCAATGTTGAGTTTGTGACAGTTTATTTTTATACTCTTTGGTTTGTGACAGCACGTAGACAGAGAAATGTCTACGTGACAGAAGAATAACAAACTTAGCGAGTTTTGGCGCAAACGCGGAAAAAGGCGCATCAGGGAATTGATTCATTTTCAAAAACTGGTGTAAATTCAAGTTTTTATGTGTAAATATGGTGGATTTTTAGACATAACATCATGAACAACACAAGTGGAGGAAAGTGCCATAATGCCGTGAATTGCGATTTTCTGTGTTGAATCTAAAACTCCACATAAGCCTGTAGTAAAGTCTCCACTGCTTTACTGGGGTACGACAAGGACTACGTATGACTTGACTGTGACGGACTTTAATTGACATGACGAAAATAAATGAAATAAAAATATATTTTACGGGAGGCTCATAAGGCCGAAGAAGTAAGAGCCGTAAAATTTAAATTAAAAAACAAAAAAAACAAACACAGCAAATTTTCATGCGGGCAAGATGACATAATTATAAACAAATGTACTCTGTGAACATGACCCAAAGATATTATAGTTATATTATAATATCTTTGACATGACCATAAACTTTTCTTTTTTTTTCGCCCTCTTTGGGCAAGCTAAGATTTGTGACCATACCGCCACGTCTGCAGTTGTAATAGGTATTTATATTTCACAGTCAGTCAGTCATGTCCGTCACGTCCGTCACAGTCAAGTCATAGTCCTACCCCAGTAAAGCAGTGGAGACTTCACTAGAGGCTTCTATGGAGTTTTGGTTTCAACACGGAAAATCACAATTCACGGCAATATCGCACTTTCCTTCACTTGTGTACGTTGTCGAAGATGTTATGTCTAAAAATCCACCATATTTACACATAAAAACTCGAATTTACGCCAGTTTTTGAAAATGAAAAAGCCTCGATGTGTCTTTTTTCGCATTGGCGCCAAAACTCCGACCATAAACGTATATTAATTGTTATACACTACTGGAAACCTAATACAATATGAAAACAAATAACATGGCGTTTTCAAGAATTATCGAGAGTATATTTATTATAAGCGCTATATTAAATATAACAATTTTGATGCTGTCATTTTATTTCTTTAAATTATGTGACAGTCCTTTATTGTAGTAATTGTAATTTGTTAAGTTAACTTTGGTAATTGGTAGTCATCAAAGAGAATATAACAAACTGACAAATTAGAAACATTGCCATCTGCTTTTCTATTTTTGTATTTATAAACCTCATTCAGTCTGGAAAGACGTTCAGGAAATATTTTATTATTATTATATATTTACAACTACTGATAGTTCTTAAAGATAATACATAATCCCACAAAGCTGTTTTAAACAGTTTGTCTGTGGACTCAGATGAGATTCTTTGTAGTATATAAGTGATGTATTTAAACAGTTTAGTGTAGTGCTTGGCACTTTGAAACTTAGGTGATAGAACTTACCCAGTAATATTCTTACTTAGTTTTTCACAAATATAATCTACGTATCCATGAGAAATGTACAGACGCCAGCACATCCAGCTATCCCAACCTGTCAAATTACTTTTATAGATTTTCAACTATATCACATTAGCATAAGGTTTACTTTCAATTGGGGAAATTTGACAGATTGGGGTAGCTTGATGTGCTGGCGTCTGTACATCTATCTTCATTACAATGGAAGTGACACAATTTAGGTACTTATTCTATAACTTTACAGTGACAGTTATTAAGATAATTATGGTAACATGAGAAACTATGACAAATAATTGGAGGCGGTATTCCGGTAGGTTGAAAATAAGGTGAGTGTATAATTATATGTTTAGTTTTTTCCGAATTTAGTACAATGCCATTATCATGTGACCAGTTTGCTATTGTATCTAGATCTTCCTGCACCAAACGACAAGTCTCAGTGAGGTCCGTGCACACACAAAGAGTGTACAGATCATCCGCGAACATGAGTGTTGTACAATGACGTAAAACACTAAGTAAGCTGTAAACGTGCATGAGATAGCATACATTTGAACGGCCCGCACCTTGTTGTACGCCGTATTGTACTTTTTTCTCTTCGCTAAAACTCTCACCGATCTTAACTTGGTAGGAACGTGCATTGAGGTAGTCACGGAACCATCGGTTCAGTGGCTGACTCACTCCACACTCCTCCATAGCATTTAATAGAGTACTCGTTTCTAATGTTTACGAAAGCTTTTTTAAAGTCTTAAAATATTGCTATAACAAACTTTTTTTCAGCTATTAATAGCAGTATTAATTTCATCCGTAAAATTTGATAACAAAGTATTTGTACTTTTATTCTTTTGGAACCCATGTTGTCAGCTATTTAATATTTTATTTTTGTAAAGGTAGTATCCTAGTTGGTCTACTATACATTTTCACAATTTTATCTACACTTGACAAGACAGCGATAGGTCTATAGTTTGAGAACTTTTTACGATCATCTTTTATGTAAATCGGTCGGACTATAGCTTTCTTCAAACTGTCAGGGAACATATTCTTACTTACAGATAGGTTGACTGGATTAGCAATGGCTGGAGTCACCTTGTCCGATAGTAGTTAAAGATCTGACATTCGTATGTGATCCGCACCTGGCGATTTCTTGTTACTCATTTTTTTAATATCGCTCATTACCTTATTATTGTCCACCGGCTGCAATCTCATACACAAATTTGATGCTATTACATAGTTATTTCTATCGTGATATATATGATTAATGAGATCAATATCATTAAAAAAAGTTGACGCAAATTTAATACATATTTCTTTTCCCTTCTCATATTATCAATTATTATATTATCTAAAGATTATATATTAACATTGTTAACAGGTATTAACGCGACTAACATTATTGTTATTTTCCCGACGTTTCGATCAAGTTTAAAATAACTGCGAGATTGGATGGATCTCTTCTCTGTCGCACTGTGTATATCGCAAGCCCACGCACACTGACAGATGCTTACACGGTGCCTCCCATCACCATCCGCGTCACTTACTCTCGGTTGTCTCGTCCCTCACGACTAGAGCTCATGACCTCTGTGACCCTGAACACCTAGATCACAGCACACACACATCACAGCCACAAGTCCTTTCCACCGAGCGTCACTACTACTCGCGAGTTGTGCGTGAAGCCCTTGAAATTAAGAAATACAAAAATTTAAATGGGGCGGACGGTTTCAAATTGTCGCCGTCATGGAATCCAGTAATTAAACATTTAACACCGCGATATGTACAGTTGGTCAAAATGTGGACTCCGTTAGTGCAGTGTGTAACCGGCCTTAACCCTGTGACAAACGATCAGTGAGGGAGGGTAGTTAAATACTCGATGCTCTCAGTATCGGAGAAATACCGCTGCGCCAGTCATCCCGTGACCACAATCAATTGTAGTGTGTATTTAGATATATCTAGGTATATATAAGCAATCGCTATTAATGTATTGCGTATCTTCTTGGGGTGGGGCTCCTAAAACCGCACTTCTCAAATTAGAAAGGGCACAAAGAGCAGTATTAAAGGTATCCAACTTTCACCCGATAACCTTTCCCACGGAGGAACTTTATATGTTGTAAAGTCCTAACTGTGAGGCAGCTCTTTGTTCATAATACTGTCCTTTTCCAACATCTTGACATGCCCTATGAGACTGTAACCAAGAGAAGGAAGGACAAAATATGCCGCCCTTTTAAATGTCATTACTCCTTCACCAAAAGATTTTCATGCTTTCTAGGACCTCACCTATATAACAAAATAAACAAAAAACAAAACATTTACTCGTTACATAAAAACTCTTTTAAAAAAACTGTGACATCTTTATTACTGCGATTAAACTACCTCGATACAGAGCAACTACTTCTTACGTAAAAAATCACTCTACCCTCTAAAAGGACCCACTAAAAACACACTTCCCCACACACACACACACCCACCCACACGCACACACACCCACACAAACGCACACACTCACACCACACACACACACACACACACACACGACACACACACACACACACACACGACACACACACACACACCACACACACACACACACACACACACACACACACTCTTTTAGGGATTCTGTAATTTAATTTAAATTTTTAGCTATTTCATATTTTTATTATTTATTAAGTTAACGGATAGTATTAATGCTTATATACTTCCTGTGCCTAATATATTTGCAACATTGTGAAATGGGGTTGGCGCTAGTACCTTTAATACAAGTTATTCTTATAACTTAGCAAAGGTGCTAGTTACGACACACTTTAATTCTTGTTTTTATTAAGTGTAAGCCAAATAGTATGACTGTGTTTGTATAAGTGTTAAATATTTTATGCAAATAAACTATTATAAAGGTACGAATGTGTGTGTGTTTGATATATATGTAACCCAATTTAATATTAATACAGTCCGATTTGAGCATCCAATTTATCTAGTCTCATTTACATCATCACCGAACCTTATACAATGCAACTTAGTCGAAAAGTCGTTTAGATCGACCATGTCTACCGTAACCTATCATTAGGCATGGTGCATACATACCCGATAACAACTAACGTCAGCGACCATCTTGCTGTATGTAGTGTAATACATTGAGTCCAATACCCATGGGTATAGTGGAATCTCATTATGCGCGGAGTTTTTCCCAGTATATAATCAAGATAAATTTCGGGAATGTTTGCTAAGTGTTGATTGGGACGATTTTATTCTCCGCTGCAGCAACGTAAATGACATGGCAAGGTCAATTATAAACATTTTAGTGAATAAGTTCGATGTCTGTTTTCCATTTCGGAAAATAACGAGTATTTAAAAAAAGTCAAGGGATGGGCGAACAAGAAAGTCAGGGATCACAAATCATTGCTCTTTGATTTGTTAGAATTGCGTAAAGAATTTCCAAATGATATTTTAATTATGGACACGAAATATATTTTTTATGCTAAGACGAGTACTAATTGTTAAAACAGATCGAAAGGGATGTGGCAGGTCGTTAATAAAGAGAGGGGCATATCAAAACTCCCGATTTAGACTTTACGGATATAGTAAGGAACTTAGACGGGACCGAATTTAAACATAGAAAAAAAAGCGGTAGATGCAATAAATAAACGATTTATGAGCGCAGCTTCAGCCTGTGGTGCACCCTGCGTGGACAAACTTGCTTCAAGTGGAGGGTATAATGAGGTTACGAACGCTTGGGCCCTGTTTAATAAAGCTTACAAGTCGACATATATGACCAAAAATGACACAATTGTAGAATTGTCGTGCTTAGGCTGTTTAATAAAGGTGACAAATATGTCAAAAGTCGACATAAAATCTTTGACATATTTGTCATTTAAAAACGCGTTTATCAAACTCGTCATATGTCAAAATACTACAGTCAAATTATTTCAGACTATTTTCGGTTGACAACTGTCGGATTGTCGTGACAATTATGTCAACTTGTGACATATTTGCTGATCATTCCGTTTTATGAAGGTAAATTAGGGTAAAACAAGAAAAAAAAGTCTACAAAGTAATAGAATGAAGTAGTTAATCAAAAATAAATTATAATAATTTTATAAGTAGTAGTAGGTAAGGCGCCTATCAGATTTTTTGGACAATTCTACAAATATGTCATGACAATTTTCTGTTTAATAAAGCAGAATTGACAAGTTTTGCACGACCAATTGTCGCCTGTCACCTGTCGCCCAAAAAGTTTCATTAAACAGAAATATGTCGGATTGTCGTGACAACCCGACATATTTGTCGATTTTCCACCATGACAATTTTGTCACCTGTAAGTTTTATTAAACAGAAATATTGTCGAATTGTAACTTTTTGACATATGTCGGACTTGTCGAATTGTCAGCTTTATTAAACAGGCCCCTGCAAACTGTTCACTTAGACTCAGTCCGTTTAGTGCTAAAGAGATTTAAACTACTCGTAAATGAAATACCTCCCAATCCATCCAAAGGTTTGTTTGTTTGTTTTGTTTGTGGTTTAAATATGTCGGTATTGAGATTTGCAGCCATTCCAGTTGCACCTATTTTGACACAATCTTTCAATCGATGTATGAGGGAGAGTATTTATCCCAAAGCGCTGAAAAGAGCTAAAATTTCCCAAATATTCAAGAAAAAAGGAAAAAAGAGGATTTAGACGCATACCGACCCGTCTCCATCATACCAGCGATAGCCAAAGTTTTCTAAAACGGCTTGAGCTCTCGCTTGACAGCGTTTCTAACTTAAACTGAGGCATTGTCTGATCGCCAATAGGCGTATCGCAAGGGAAGCTCCCTCACGTCACTGGCACGTGAGTTGGTCCAACGTGTACTCGCTGCTCGTGAAGGCAAACAACAAGTCGCCATTATATGCTGTGACTTGTCCAAGACCTTGGATGTCGACATTATGGCGTTCTGGCAAATTCGCTGGGTTTATTTATGCTAAAAGACAGAGCAAAAGTCGTGGTCGGTAATAGAGGAAAAATTGTGTCGGACCCCATAGAATTGTTTATGGGCGTAACCCAGGGGTCTTCGGTGTCCAATATAAGTAAGTAACTCTTTATTCTACACCAAAAAACAATACATAAAAAGAACAAGATTGTACAAATGGCGGCCTTATGTTAGGTGCGATCTCTTCCAGGCAACTGTTCTCTGTTACTGAATGACTTACCGAACTCAATATCTTCAGCTGAAATACTTATGTACACTGGTGACGTTGCAGCGGTTGTAACGGCTGCGACAGTAGACCAACTAGAAGAAGAGCTAAAAAAACAACATCGCAGCTGTCTTAAGAGGTTTGACATAAATGGCCTTGCGTTTCAGGCCGCCAATAAGGAATCTTACTGTATGAATGCCAAGCTCCAGTTGTGCTTCTGGGGGTCTCAGCTAATAAATAAAACTATTATCTCCGATATATACAACTGTATTGTAACTGATTCAAAGATAGTAAGTAACCGCGTTGCTTGTGCTGAGTGTTGAGATTGAATCCCCGCCGCTGTAGCGCGACGGCCGGTTAGCGAGGTGCGGAAAGACGCTAAAGGTCAGAGGACCAGTCGGAGGCGAGAGCGCAGCGCCGCCTGGTGTGATGTCTGGAACATATTCCCAGGGTTGAAGAGAACTCTTCAAGAAGATGATGATGGCGAGACGGGAAGAGGGCAGATGTTGTTGCAGGCCCGTGTTATCGTGCCCTTCTTTGTTAAAACATCGGCGACTCGACAATGGCCATCTGATCCTGTTCTCACGGCAATCACTCTGCCCAACTGCATTAGAAGAGGAGGAAGGGTTGCGTCTCTCACTAAGTCGTTTCCAGTTCAGTGACGATCGCCCATAGTTCGGCTTCAACGTCGAAGGCAAGTCGTTCGGAACCGGCGGCTCCTCTAAGAAGTCGGCGCAATCCGACTCAGAAGGCGAAGTGAGCATTCTTTTATACAAAAACAGTATCAAACTTGCATTTTTGTTTATAATTCATTATTGTATAGATCTCATTCATTCTTACTATCCTTAACATTGTATGTATATTTAATTTACTCTTTACCCACATAAGTTATTTATAGTATTAGTATTCATATATTATTTTTTCCATACAATAACATGATAATAGTCAACAATATTGAATTGTAATCTGTCAACACAATTGTCAGCTGTCACTTGTCAACTTTGTAACAGCTTGTAAAATTGTATATTTAAGCCGGGTGAATGTAAACAACTCGTCAAATGGGTTAATTACCTATTTATATTTTTAGTAGTATATTCAACCAAATAAATTGTTGTATTCATTCACCCAGCTCATCTATCGAATTTTCCGTTATTTATTATTTATATGTAATTATACACAGAGACTGGCGGGTGGATATTAACTGGAAATTTAACTTGTATATATTACAATATTTATATTTTAAACCTTATTTATTTAAATTTATTTTTATATATTTTACATTGATATATTGCATATTTTAGTATAATATTTATTATTTATTTTATATTATATGTCGATGTCACTGTCCGACGATGATAGTGACTCAGATAGCTTTCAAACTGCTAGTAGTGATTCAAGTTATGTTAGCATCCCATCTCTAAGTGAAACACTCCAATCGTATTTTGGTAATGTTCTTAGGAATTTCAATGTTGTGCACATAAAGGCCCAAAGCGTTCCGGCACATTTCCCAGATATGCTGGTAAATCTTGACTGTAAGAATCTACATGCCATTCTAGTCTCCGAGTCCTGGTTAAAACCATGCCTCCCCTCTATCTCCTACTCTCTACCAGGCTTTCACTTAATACGCAACGACCGCATAACGGGTAATGGAGGCGGCGTAGCTATTTATCTCCGTAATTTTATAAATTACTCTATAATAGATACGTCACCACAACCTGTCCCGTCAAATGCAGGTGAACACCTTCTCATTGAAGTGGAACTACATCATGTGAAAGTCTTGTTAGGTGTGTACTACTCTCCATCCCTTCGTAACAACTTCTTCAACTCTTTTGAAATACTTTTAGAAAAATTTATCCCCTTTTAAAGTCATAGTATCATCATGGGTGTTTTTAATACTTGTCTTTTAAAAATAATATACGTGCTTCTTCTCTTTTATCGGTTATTGAGTCCACCAACCTTTTCTGTCTTCCTTTAAACGCGACACACCATTTTCCTAATGCCACTCCATCCCTTCTGGACCTTATCTTCGTTTCTTCTCGTGATCACGTCGCCAAGCATGGTCAATGTTGTGCTGATGTATTGTCATATCACGATCTGATCTTTCTCTCCTATGAAATCCGTCCTCTTAGGGCTAAGTCGAAAATCCTTCCTTTTTTTTTGTTCTTCTTATATCGGCAATCAGTCAGTAGACTATGAGTCGATGGCGTGTCATAATCTTTATCATGTCGAGTATGCTCTCCAGTGAGAGCAACTACTCATCATTGGGGCCTAGAGCTAATGTCTATCTTGTAGCTCTAGGATGTTGTGGCGCTTTAGTCGTCTCACATGGTTCTGGGTTGTTAACTGGCGTGCTAATTGATTGGGATGGTTCATTAGCCGCTCCTTATATCTCTCTGATGTATCTCGGATTTCCTCCTTCACTGTTTTCACTGACAGGTGTTGATGTATTTCAGTGTCGGTAATATACCATGGTACACGTCCTATTGATCTCAAGATCTTGTTTTGTACTCTTTGTATGATATTAATATTCGAGTCGCTGGCACTGCCCCACAATTGAATACCATACATCCATATTGGTCTTAGGATGGCCCTGTATATAAGGAGTTTGTTATCCAACGATAGTCTGGAGTTTCTCCCTAACATCCAGTAGAGATTCTTATGTCGTATTGCAATCTCGTCTCTTTTAATTTTTATATGTTCTCTCCATGTCATACGTCGATCTAGGTGTAATCCTAGATAACGTACGGTATCATTTTCTGGTAAAATGCTATCTCCTAGTTTCACTGGTGGGCAGTTTCCTTGGCGCAGTGTAAATGTCACATGAGCCAACTTGGTGCCACTCGCCCTAATTCTCCATTTGTGTAGCCAGATGTGTATTTCTTGAAGGCCAAGTTGGAGTGTTTCTGACGCTTTCTTTGGGTCTTTGTGACACGCTAATACTGCGGTGTCATCAGCATAAGTCGCCGTAGTGACGCCAGAGGTTGTCGGTAGATCTGCTGTGTATAAGGTGTATAGGACAGGCCCCAAGACAGACCCCTGCGGCACTCCTGCCTTTACTTCGTAGATTTTTGAAGTTTCTCCACCTTCTTTATCGTAGAACTACCTATCAGTGAGATACGATTCCAGGATACAGAAGAAGCTGTGCGGGAGGTTTAATTTAATTTTTCATAGCAAGCCCTTGTGCCATACTCTGTCAAAAGCCTGCTGGATATCAAGAAACGCCGATGAGCAGTATTCCTTGTTTTCAAGTGCATTTCTGATAGTGGCACAAACTCTGTGCACCTGTTCCACAGTACCATGTTCTCTCCTGAAGCCAAACTGGTGGTCTGGTATTATTTGCTGTTCTTGGAGAATAGGCCACATGCTCCTCAGTAACACCTTTTCAAATATTTTGGACAGTACGGGCAGTAGGCTGATGGGTCTATATGACGTTTTCTCGTGTTGAGGTTTTCCATATTTATAGATCATCATAATCTCGGAGACCTTCCATAGTCTTGGGAAGTACTGAGTTCGGAGAATGGCATTGAATAAGGTAGTCAGGAAAACAATAGCCTTTCTTGGTAATTCAAGCAGGACCTCTCTAGTAATAAGATCGAAACCCGGGGCTTTTCTATGGTCAAGATTTCTTATTATTTTAAAGACTTCTTGTGGTGAGACAGGCTTTAGTGGTACCTCGAGTTGAAAGTCAGTGTGTAATACAGAGTCTACGTACTTCTCAGGGTCATGTATTGATGCCTCATTTGGTGCAAAGACTGTTGATAGGTGCTCGGCATACAAAATTGCTTTTTCTTTATTTGTCTTTGCCCATTCACCTGTATTGGATCTAAGGGGAGGTTTGTATACTTGTGGTCTATCATATGCCTTTGCCATTTTCCACAGGGAGTAATTTGTAGCGTGGGTTGCTGTCAGTGACTCCAATTTTGTCTGCAGAGTATTTTCAAGAAAATCCTTCTGCAACGCAATTTTAGTGGTTTGAATCTTGAAAGACTTCGAGAAGCTGCCAGCGGCATCGACTGGAGTCCTGTACTAAATTCTTTGACAGTCGATGACAAGGTCAATACGTTTACATCCCTTATAAAATAAAATAAAATAAAAAGGTTTTTATTCACGTAGACTTTAAAAAAGCGCTTGTAAATAGTCAGAACATGTTTGTAGTAATATAGTTAAATACGTTAGATATTATTTCTAGTAACATAGATATTTAGGTACATATTGTATGAAAACATTTATAAAATTTATTTTATTATTGCAATGATATTTAGCTAGCTCGTATCTAGAGATGTCAAGAGATTATGTTTAATTATCTAGTTTAAGTCTAATATTTTTACTACATATTGTCAATGGTTCTGTCTATATTAAAGGTATTATTATTATGACGGACCTTGTGTTAATAACGACGGTCGCGCTTTAATACTACCACCGGATCCAATGCGCCCCAACTGAGAAGACCCAGCGAAACAAACTGGTGGGTTCATCTACTACCGGTTTCAACACGACCCAGTTGAGACGGTCCGGCGAAACATACTCAAGCGGGCATGAACACGGGATTTGGTCCAATTAAAGTAATTATTTAGTAGGCAAACACAATATATGCTCGATCGGTTGTCTTAATGCTTATTATTTTAGATGATATTTAGGTATACAAAAGAAAAACTTCGAAACAATAACATTATTCATTTTGAGACAGAGTCAATAATTTTAAATTAAGTATATGATAGCAATCATTTACAGATAGTTCACGTACCACAGCAGATCAGTCATGTCTATATGGCTACAAGATCTCCAGCGAGCAATGTGCAGGTAGGAAGTGAGAGCCAGACGTCTTTGTCATCGATGTACTCTTTAGTGGTGTAATAACCCCTAGCCATAAGTATACGTTTAATATGTGTTTTAAACCTTGTGTCAGGCAGATTGGTAATTTGAGTAGGAAGCTTGTTATAAAACCTAATACAATTTCCTAAAAATGATTTATTAGTTTTGCTTACTCTAAATACTAGGAATAAAAACAAACTAGCCATGCCAACCTTTAGGCATGGCTAGTTTGTTTTTATTCCTAGTATTTATATTATGCAGTTCACTTTTCTTTTTATATTTATGAATATTTTTTCTAACAAACATTATATTCTGATATATATATTCCGATGGCACAGTAAGTATATTTATTTCTTTAAACAAATTTCGCGAAGAATCGCAACTGCCTAAACCATAAATGGCTCTGACTGCTCTTTTTTGCAATAAAAAAATAGTACCTATGTCAGCCGCCGAACCCCACAGCAGAATGCCATACGACATAATGATAAGAAAGTACGCGAAATACACTAATCTAGCAGTTTGTTCATCTGACAATTGCCTTATTTCTCAGACAGCATAGGAAGCCGAACTTAATTTACCTGCTAACTTTTCAATCTGGGGACCCCATTGCAATTTTGAATCAAGTGTCAATCCTAAAAATACGGTCGATGGGACTAAATCTAATATTTTCACATTAAGTGCAACCATTGGTACAATTTGAGTCACATTCGACAATGAGAACCTGATGCATTTAGTTTTCCCTGAATTTAACAAGAGATTAAATAAGATTAGAGATTTAATAAGAGATTATAATTGACTTATATGATTTATACGCCCCTGTTCGAGCTATAAAAGTCAGACATATTCCGGCTCCGTGGTTAAATGACGACATTAAAAGGTTAATAAATCTTAAAGCTGCAGCAAAAACTAAATATAAGTGTCGTCCTTCTGATTACTCTAGGGAAAGATACAATTCTATCCGTAATCGCTGTAATAAGATGTGTAGGGACGCCAGACGCCATAATATTCATAAATCTGTAGAAAATGGAGATCAAGCCAAAATCTGGAAATTTCTCAGGTCACTTGGAGTGGGGAAGTGCCAAGAACAACTTCCTAAACTAGATATAAATCGCTAAATCAGCACGTTTCTGTGTCACCTTCGAGTAATGCGGCAGTAAAAGCTCAAACTTTGAAATATCTCTCATCTCTTCCAACGGCTGATCATCCACCTTTCGTCTTTAATCAATTCACGGATTGTGATGTTAAGAAAAGCATCTTGTCAATATCTTCCAAAGCGGTTGGTAGCGACAATGTCAGCCGTAATATGATCATTCCTATACTTGATGAAATCCTACCTATCCTTTGTCATATCCTGAATCATTCCGTCTCTAGTGGATCAGTCCCTTCCGCATGGAAAGAAGCCCAAGTCATTCCATTACCAGAAAATAGGAATCCTACATCCTTTTCTGACTATCGTCCTATATCTATTCTTCCATTCCTATCAAAAGTCCTTGAACGCCTTATATACATCCAGCTCAATTCCTTTATCTGTTATCACAATCTCCTTAATCCAATGCAATCCGGTTTCCGACCCGGTCACAGTCACGGCCTTGGTCCATACTACGGAGGACATCAGGAATGCTACGGAGACTGGAAATCTCACAGTTCTTCTTCTACTTGACTTTAGTAATGCATTTAATACTGTAGATTTTGACATTCTCCTTGGCATCCTGAGCTCACTTAATATATCTCCAACGGCGATTGATTGGTTTCAGTCTTACCTGCTTGGCCGTCGGCAAAGAGTCCGTATTGACGAAAGAACGCCACCCTGTGGCACGCCAGCAACTGTATTGCACCATGACGAAAATGTGTCATTTTCGTCATGGTGCAATACAGTTGCTGGCGTGCCACAGGGTGGCGTTCTTTCTCCGTTCCTTTTTGCTATATTTATAAATACAATATCCAATAATATTACTTCCTCCTACCATCTATATGCAGACGATCTCCAAATTTATTCCCATACACCGCTTGCGAAACTTCCAGACGCCATTACCGCGGTTAATCATGATTTGGCTCGAATAGGAGAGTGGAGTCACGCGTATGGACTTAAAATCAATCCACTGAAGAGTCAGGCTATTGTCGTTGCTAGCTCTCGAATGATTTCTAGAGTGGACTGGTCACAACTTCCTCAGGTTACTTTAGATGGAACCAACATCCCTTTTACGGACAGCGTCAAGAACTTGGGGATAATTATCGACGACACATTATCTTGGGGTCCACAGCTTAAAACTGTTAGTAGAAAACTGTTCGCATCAGCAGGTTCCTTGCGGCGCCTTCGTAACTTCCTACCTATTACCACTAAAACTGCGCTTGCACAGTCTCCTCTCTTGCCTATTCTCGACTACGCCGATGCCAGCTATCTTGACCTCACAGAAGAACAACTGGATAAACTTGAGCGACTCCAAAATTTAGATTCATATTTCGCAAATATGATCACGTTTCATTATTTCGTATAAAGCTTAAGTCCCAAGCAGCAAAATGTGGTCTAGTAATTGTCCTGGAACCACCATTTCATTAGACTATAACGGAATAGTAAGCAATTATAACCACGGAAAAGGGCCCAATTTATAGGCGTATTTTAGCTAATTAAATATCTATAGTAGACTTGGTGAATACCATTTTGACCAATAACGGCCATATAGTTGGACTATGTAAAACTATTTTCTCCCGCGAAGCCAACTATCAGCGCTTAATGGAACCAATCACGACAATAGTAACCTTATAGTTAGACCACGTAGAACTATTTGCTCTCGCGAAGCTAACTATGAGCGCTAAATGGAACCAAACACGACAATAACATACACGGTGAATATCTTACAAGCTCATACAAAGTGATGTGAATTTGTAAATGTTGCTATGCACATTTGTAAAGATTAATAAATATTGATAAAGGTAAGTTATTATATTTTTATAATAAATATTATCTAGAATAAGAGTAGGGTGTTAGTTAACAATAAGTGAAGCCGTGTTTGAATGTGCATGGCGCAGGTATATTTTCGGTGAAGTGTAATAAGTTTTTTGTAAAAATTTTTAAACGCCCCTCGAAATTCACGTTTTCATTAAGTTGAATTTTAAAATAATGTTGGTTTCAGTAAGACATACAACGAAAAGTCGCCATCTTGACAAACTTGGTCTTCCCAAATACATTAACAAACCGTTATAGGCGTACTTTGTTACAAATGGTAAATATCAGAACTATTGCTTGGCCATATTGTTTGGAATTAGAGTTCCGCAAATATTGTAATGTTACTCTATGTTGTTATTAGGTACCGATGTCTTATTTTCATATTTTTGTTTAGGTGTCAGGTGTGAAAATGGTAATGTTTCTGGAGGTCGATAGCTTTTTAACTAAAAGGGATTTTCGAGCTTTAAAAATTGTTTGAAATATTTTCTACTTCTATTTTGTGCTTTCCCTTGCTAACTTGGTTTATTGTTTCACAAAATCGTGATCAAGACCAAATTAGTGAGATGCCAACGGTCTCTCGAGAAGATACTCGTTCAAATACTACAAGATTACTTCATTTACAACAAAACTCGGCTACCATTCAATCCGGATCATCAATTTTACCTGTATCTTATTTGTCGCGCAAAACCCTCAACTTGTCATAACAGAAGCAGAAAAAACACTGTCAGATGTCAGTTTAAATGCTAAACATTTCGTTCTTTACAACACGGATAACCAAATACAGCCTGTCGAGGATGGTCAAATTCTACAACTTCAACATGAAGTAAAGTCAATCAAAGAAGACATTAAAACCATCATACCAAATCAAAATCCACTTTATGAAATACAAACTAACATGTGCTGAGTGCTGTGTCGTAGAGAGATTCAGAATGAATTAAACTTGTACATCCAATGACCGTTTCAAGAAAGCAAGAAGACGTAGATGTAGACATGTTATAAGAAATCTAAGAGAACTTGAAGAATTTGAAACAAACTTAAAAAATACATTTTTTCAAAATTTCTAATAAATAATTGAATGCCGCATGTCGTATTGTATTCTACAGCCCATTTTCTAAGATCGCTATGTAGTTGAAAATTGGAATAGTTTTCAATATCGCATTCATCTTCTTGTACAGGTTCCTCACTAACACAATCTTCCAAGTCTACATTTAAAATTGCTTTTATCGATTAAACGTTTTTTCGCGCAGAATCATTAAAATAAACATTTTGTCTTAAATTTTCACAATAACAATTTTGTACGGAACCTTCTCATATTTCTACGATTCAACAAAATCAAAATATCCGTACTGAGACTATAACAGAATTTGCAAGACCACTACAAACCAATATTTTCTTGTTCAGGTCACCACGGATATAGTTTTGGGTAATAAGTATATTATATTAAACCTTTATAAGCGTGTTAAGATTATAACGATATTGGTTTATACCACTATATAACCGCTCCATTTTACTGATAATTGTTCTGTAAAGTAAATTTATAAACCCTTATAAAACCAAGTAATAAATGCAAATAGTATCCAGAATGTTTAGTTCTGTTTATCACTCTTATTGGTGTACTTTACTTATAGTGGTTCTATAATGTTTCTTGTTAGTAGTTATAAGCATAGCTTACCAGTTTATCTGCTCTTGAGTGCGTTTACACCCTCGCGATACTTTTATAGGTCACCCAAGCTTATATTTGACCTTTAATTTCGGCCTATAAGTAATTATAAGCTAATGTATAGGAGGAGATATACTATAAGGCCCAACTAACTCCATGCTTGCTATTATAAGCGATGCAGCAAAAACTAGAACCCTTAAGAGAACATTAAAAGTGCTGGAGTTCTATAACGTCTGCACTATAGGATAATTTTGCTGCTTGGGGTGGTTGCCAATTCGTCTTCGTCGGAATGCCCATATTCTTTCATTATTGTATAATATACTTTTCAATCCCTGTACTCCGAATTATCTGAAAAAAACGTTTTGTTTTCCTTTGTGACACACATTCGCAATTCCTAAGATCAACAAATAACTTGAAGCTGCATATACCTACACATTCAACTACATTCATGGATAAGTCATTTGTTGTACAAGCCGTGAGATTGTGGAATGCTCTGCCAATCTCTATTAGACGTGCCCAGACTCTCCCTACTTTCAATAAACTTGTTAAGGATTACTACCTATGTTCATAATTTCTTATATATATATATATATAAGAAATTATGAACTGCTGTGTGGTGACGGCGACAAATATCAGAATCAGAATATCATCACCCCATCTCATCCCGTGGGGGGCGTAGAAGTTGACCCGAGGGAATATCTACCAGAGGACGGGCAGCAGCTTCCTTCTGATTACTATGACCATCTTACTGCGATCGCCAACCCGCCTGCCAAGCGTGGCGATTATGGCATATCCCCGCAAGACGATTCTTGAGGGAGGCTTGTCCAGCAGTGGACGTATTTAGCTGTAATGATGATGATGATGATGATGATATATATATATATATATATATATATATTATATGTGTATATATAGTTAGTGTATGATATGTTTATTAACATGATGATGTGGTCCCGGCCGATTTCGGCCACGGCGACCGCTTCTTCTCCTACTGTAGCCGACGTTCGTGTGCTCGCATGTGACTTATGTAGCCAATTTTATGTGAAAAAAATCCTCACACATTGCGGGCATGTGAGCACACCATTGTCATAATTATAATTGATCGCCGCAGGTGGTCTGGCTTTCAATTCATCCCGCTTGGTATCCAGCTCAGCGCGCCTTCCAGAATCGAAACAGTCGACTTTGGCCTGGACTAAAGTCCGCCATTCTGACCGTTTGGCTGCCCGCTGTTCCCATTGCGAGGGCTCTACGCTACAGTTCTTCATGTGGCGCTTAAGCACATCTTTATACCTGAGGAGTTGTCCGCCATGCTTTCGCTTGCCCTCCTCAAGTTCCGAGTAGAAGATGCGCTTAGCCACTCGCTGCTCTGCCATGCGTGACACATGTCCGCACCACCGAAGCTGTCGCCGCATGAGATAAGCCTCAATTCCATTAACATTGGCTCTTCGCAGCACTTCTGTGTTCCGTATATAATCAGACCATCGGATGTTCATGATCTTGCGTAGACATCTGAGGTGGAAGCGGTCGATCATTCGGATGTGCTGGCGGTAAACAGTCCACGTTTCGGCAGAGTATAGAATGGTAGGCAGTACAACTGCCATGTAGACCGAGATCTTGGTCGCTAGTTTTAGCTCATGTGAGCGAAAGACCTTGGTATCCAGTTTACCGAATGCTGCAGCTGCAGCATTGATTCTGCTGTTTATCTCAGCATCAAGGTCACACATGGATGTTACAGTGCTCCCCAGGTAGCGAAACTTATCGACCTGCCTTAGCTCGTCCTCCCCGAGTTTTATGTTCAGCGCCTCATGACCGTGAGTATCTAGTAACATCACTTCCGTCTTTTTGACGCTGACTTTTAGATCAAATTTTCGGCAAGTCTCGTGGAAATCGGACATAAGGTTCTGCAGACCTTCTGGGGATTCCGCTACGAAACATAAGTCATCGGCGTACATGATCTCGGTAACTACAGCGTGTGATACCTTTGTGCGGGCCCTGAGCCTCGCAAGATTGAAAAGGTTGCCATCGGTGCGGAAACGAATTCGGACACCTTCTGAAGAAGTTTGTAAGACATCATTGACTACAACTGCAAAGTACAGCGCGAACAGTGTGGGCGCCAATACGCACCCTTGCTTCACCCCACAGGTAACGGGAAAGAAGTGAGACTGTTCGTCGTTGAGAGCGACACAACACTCCATGTTGTCGTGCTGGAGTCTAAGTAGTCTTACAAACTTCTCCGTGCATCCCAATCTTTCCAACACCATCCACAGTGCTACTCGAGGCACGCTGTCAAACGCCTTCTCCAGGTCTACGAAACAGAGATATAATGAGCGACCCTGTTCTCTGCTTTTTTCTTGGAGTTGGCGCACTGAGAAGATGGCCTCACAGGTGCCTCGTTCAGGTCGAAATCCAAACTGTGTTTCAGGCAGGAGCTTTTCCGAAAGATTTATAAGGCGGTTGAAAAGTACTCTGGCAAAAACTTTTCCTGGGGCTGATAAAAGCGAAATACCGCGGTAGGAGTCACAGTCAGAGCGATCTCCCTTGCTCTTATATAAAGCCCTAATGCGAGAAACTTTAAAAGTTGAAGGGACCTGTTCTTTCTCCCACATAAGAACAAAGAATTTCCATATAGCCGAATGCAATTCCTCACCACCATATTTAAGTAGCTCTCCTGGTATAAAATCAATGCCAACCGCGCGGTTATTCTGTTGTTGTTTTAAAGCAAGAACAACCTCGTCAAGTGACAGGGGCTCATCCAGCTCGATGGCTTTAGGAAGTTGAGTAAGAGAACAAACGTGTTCCCAGTCAGTTGAACGGGCCACGTTCAGCAGAGTGTTGAAGTGTTCTGCCCATCGCTCAAGTACTTCCTCCTTGCTTTTTAGAAGGCCTTCACCATTTGCAGGTTTTAGAGGCACTTTTGCAACAGAGGTCGTACCTGTCAACTTTCTCACCTCGCAATAAAACTCCCCGAGCTGGTTTGTGTCAGCGAGCCACTGCATGTGACTTGCTTTCTCTTGCCACCACTTATCTTTTATCTCCCTCGTTTTTCGACGCAGCTCCAGGTCACTTCGCCGTATCTCCGCAACACCTGCGCTGTTGTGCGTACCACTGTATTGCCTAAGGAGTTTGCGGTGTGTGTCGATTGCACTAGCCAGGACTCCATCATTCTCATCAAACCAATCCTCGTTGTGACGGATTTTTAGACCCAAGGCAATTTTGGCGGTGTCTAAGATATGAGAAGATAGGGTCAGCCATGCGCTTTCCACATCACCACCCCCAATGCTCGTAGATAATACAGCGGTATTTAGAGCTTCGGCATAGCTCTCTCTCGTCTTACGATCGTTCAGCCTTACCACGTTCAGACACGCAGGCTTAGATCTACCGGATCTGTAAGGACGTCGGAGGCGGAGGCGCAGCTTAGTGACAACAAGCTGATGGTCAGTCCAGCAGTGAGCACCACGCATGACACGGGTGATAAGGACCTGGGAAATATCTTTTTGCCGCACTATTGCGTAGTCTATCAGATGCCAATGCTTGGACCTTGGGTGCATCCACGTGGTTTTGTACTTGGCGGGAAGTCCGGGTGCTGCCGAAAATTCTCTGTCTCCCCAGTGCAGAGAAAAAGCGACCACGATGCTCTAAGAGCACCCCCAGAGCCGCCTATGTGCAAGCCTCAGACAAAGCCCGATCTGCATCAAATCAAGCCTCTCTACCTCAGCCCATCGCCACAGGACTTAACTACATCGGAGTACATTTGATGAAGCAGTCATTTGCGCAGGAATATTTGTAGTGCATAAGTGGGCGCGCGACCACAGATGCCCTCTCTCGTCCTCACCCCCCGTGGCCCAGTGGAACGGAGACCGCTACGACTGGCGGAGGGTTCAGATGCAGTATCTGGCCAGCAGTCACCTTGACCTCGACTGCCGCCCTTGGTCGTCAACATTGCCTTGCTAGCCCGCCGGATCCGCCAATTTCCTGTGCTTATCAGCATGGACTGCCTTTTCAGCCGAGCTAGACTTCATCGACGATGCAGGAGGTTTCCGCAAGACACGTCGGCTGGTCACTATCGCGTTCCGGATTGCATCCTACTTGCGCCTGCGGAGTGACCGTTTCCGGGTTTAATTTTGGAGTTTTCCTTCTCCTAGATGGATTGCAGACCAGTGCTATGACGTCCATCTCGCCAATTCTATCGTAGGCCTCTGCTGAATCCTTTGATTCTAGAGCCCCCCGATAGAGGCAGTTTAAGGTCATACCCGGGACGTAACGTTTATTAACATACATTAATTGTGAAGTCATACTAAGTTTTTGGTATGCAATATATTTATCACAGTTCCTTAGTATAATTTATTTGTTGCACTCCTGCTTCTGTTTACTTTACTTTCAGTTCCTATCCATCCAAAGGTTGTCTGGAAGAGATCGCTTAAGGCGATAAGACCGCCCATTGTACCTTATGTTCCTTATATTATATCCGATGTATTTTCTTTCCGCCTGAGTGTGTACAATAAAGAGTATTCTATCTATCTAAGACCATGGTGCCAGTCTTCCAATCCTGCCCAGCTGTCGGCCATTTGGTTTTCAGCTGCAGGAGAGACGCATACTCATTAGTAAAGCGTTGTCAGCGTTGCCGGAGCTTTTTGATGCGATCGAAACGATGTAGCCGATTGATGTTGACGTCGGTGATCTGCAGACGAGGAACAGACGTGAGTGATCGACCGATAAGAAAATGGGAAGGAGAAAGACAGGAGAGATCAGATGGATCCGTGGATAGAGGTGTTTAAGATCTAGAATTTAAAATATCTGAATCAGGCAAGTTGACAGCTCCTCGTATATTAAGTGAGTTAAGCTCATGACTCTACGTAATAAATGTTTTGTGAACAGGTAATAAGATTATATTTTAGAATGAAAGAAGAAAGAAACATGTAATGAATATTATTTCCATATGATTGTGCTCGCTAATGTATATACGACGATATGACGATCACCGTAGCCTAGTTGGTAGTGCTCCTGCCTACGAAGCTGGTGGTCCTGGGTTCGAATCCCGGTAAGTGCAAATATTTGTGTGATGAGCACGAATATTTGTTTCTGAGTCACGGACGTTTTCTATGTATTTAAGTATTTATCTATCTATATAAGTATTTATATCGTCGCCTGGTACCCATAGTACAAGCTTTGCTTAGTTTGGGGCTAGGATGATCTGTGTGACATTGTCCCTAGATATTATAGATATTATATATGTTAAAAGAAAGCTTGAAGAAGAAATCAACTATGCCTGATCTGTATAAAGCACTATCTTAAATTCCTGGAAGACAAGAAATAAGATAGGATATAAAGGATATCGGAACGAACTCACTCAGTATGATACCACTCCGTCCGGGTAGACACGTCCTTGAAAATCCTCTACGGCGGCGTATGTTGCCGTGTCGGGCGGTAGATCCAAAGTCCACAGGCGGATAAGCGTAGCTTCCAAGACGGTTATCTTCTTACTCGAAGGACCACTGTCATGAATGCCAAGCTCCAATTGTGCTTCTGGGGGTCTCAGCTAATAAATAAAACTATTATCTCCGATATATAAAAACTGTATTGTAAGTAACCGCGTTGCTTGCGCTGAGTGTTGAGAGCGAATCCCCGCCGCTGTAGCTCGAAGGCCGGTTAGCGAGGTGGGGAAGGACGCTGAAGGTCAGCGGACCGGTGTGTTGTCCGGAACACTTACCGTATTACTTAACGATGGAAAGTTGGAACAGTTAACCACTACAAACTTCATGGGATTCAAAGTGAATGCTGGCCTAAAATGGGATCAGCATATTGACAGCCTATGCTCTAAAATAGGTAGTGCATGTTTTGCGCTACGAAGTGTAGCGCAGGTGGTTCCCGAGGCGGTAATGCGAGCATGTTACTTTGCGACCGTACACGCACTGCTTCATTATGGTGCGGAATTATGGGGACGTGCTGCTGATTGGGAGCGGGCATTCCGCATGCGAGCCATTAGGGCTATCGTTGGCATACCACAAGATGTCTCTGCGAGGCCTTATTTTAAAATAACTATATAATATAAATAGTAACAAGTGTAGATATTTAGTTAGTTAGTTGGGCGATTGGTTTCCGCACTTAGCTTCCTAATTAGGCCACTGTACGTGAACTTATTTGGCTACTCAAACCATTTTAGTTCCATCCAGAAGTCCAAGAGGCCTCGAAAGCTTGGCTTGAGTACTTCCTGCAGTGTCTTCGGATCGTTTAGGAACTTTGCCCGTTGGCTGGCAACGCTATTGTAGTGTAGCAGTACGTGTGCCGGTGATTCTTCAGATTCAATGCATCCTCTGCACATGGGGCTGTCTGTGACGCCAATCTTGAAGAGGTGTTTGTTTAGTGTGCAGTGTCCGGTGATTGTGCCTATCACCATGCGCAAATCTTTTCTGTTCAGATGTAGAAGACTGCGGGATAGGCGTTTGTTCAGGGACGGTAGAATTTCATTTATTTGTCTGCAGGATTCTAGATCCATCCACTCTTTTTCATGTTGCTGCGTTGTTTTTTCACTTAGCCATGTTTTCACTTGGTTAAAGGGTATGGGCACTAGAGGTTCTGGTCCCATTGTCCTCGTTTCTGAGCCCTTCCTTACCAGCTGGTCCGCAGTGTAATTACCCAGAGAACCACTGTGGCCCCGGATCTACTGTAGTGTAACTTTGTTGTCAGATGCTTTGTTGTCAGATGATACGCCAAAGAAGTGTAACACTGTGCGCCCCGATAAACGGACTCCGTATAAATAAAGTGCTAATAATATTCTAATAGTGTTTTATAATAACAAATGATTCAAAATTGGAATCCTAATACTGTGACTATCAAGTGATATCGTTTGTGTAAACATAGCAACGAAACTAAAACTAAAACGAAACTTTTAAATTTGTGACTAACAACCAAAGTATCTCCGTGTTCTAAACTGTATCTAAGTGTAAAAACTGACATACTTTCGTTTTAAGGCATAAAGTACATTAAATATAGTCTAAAAGTGATCATCAATCAAATCACTAGTGATAAAGTGGTAAATATGGTAAAAAACTTGCCGTTAAAACAAAACAATTAATACCAAGTAAACAAACCGCTGTCAACTTCGGCGCGGCAGAGATAATAGAGATAAGACAATAGACAATCTTCCATTAGCGGCGCGTTCCAGCGCCTAGTCTTAATAATAGTGCAGTTCTGTAGCATTGAGGCGTTAAGTACTGCATCTACTCGACCACAGAGGTGGCTACTAGTAGCTTGTTTAGTTAATAGAGAAACATAAAAAAGAGGGCAGCACTAGTACCATATTAAACAAAGTATTTAGCATATTAGTACATCACTTAAGAACATGGAATACGAAAATGTTACTATGCGCAGACCAGCCCGAAACTCTGTCGGAAGCATGAACTCGTTTCTTTGTACATAGGGCAGCAAAGAAAACTCACCCCCTAGAAAGGTATAAAAAGCGCCATCTATTTTAAAGCATGCCATACTACGATGTTTACTTGGGCGCCATCTCTGGGACACCAATGAAGTTAGTGTTCTGTAGTTATGACATCGATGCCACAAGTGATCGTGCAAGATAGCCATTTAACAAAGGCCACGATTCTAACCAACACCAATTTTAATAGTTTGACAGCGAAACGTGTGTATGGTCCTTTTCATACGAGCTGTGATAGAAAGAGATGTAATGACAATTTGGCTAAGTTTAGTCGTGTAAAATTGAGAATTGCGGCTAATAATTGTTTAAGTAACATTAGCATTATTCTTACTATTAAAATAAATAAGAACATTAGCATAATAAATTATTTTTATATACGGCGATAGCGGGGTTTTGCGGGTTGATCAGGGAAGTAGGTGCTTATAAGGCAATCTTTCGGAATAAAGGAGATTCACTTCTATACGTATTATTTATTTATATGTTATTAAATATACCAAACCAATTTAGAAGGTTTCTCTATTAACGTATAATATTCACTTTTTTCAACAAACATTTCTCACAAATGTATGTCTTTATTCATCGAATTCTGTTTTTTTACATTTATATACAATATAACTTATAACTATTATTTTGTTTTAAAGAATAAAAAGTCATTAGCTTTATATATTTACATATTTTATTACATTCCTAAATAATATTTTATATACTTATATATATATATATATATATATATATATATATATATATATATATATATATATATATATATATATATATATATATATATATATATATATATATATATATATATATATATATATATATCTAATATATAAAATTCTCGTGTCACAGTTTTCGTTGCCATACTCCTCCGAAACGGCTTGATGAAATTTTTTGGGCTTATCCGGTATCTATGAGAATCGGTCAACATCTATTTTTCATCCCCCTAAATGTTAGGGGTAGTCCACCCCAAACTAGGGTACGGAATAGGGTACGAAAAATAGGGTCCACCCCAAGTAGGGGTAGGGTAGGGGTAGGGTAGGGGTAGGGTAGGGATAGGGTAGGGGTAGGGTAGGGTAGGGTAGAGGTAGGGTAGGGGTAGGGTCGGGGTAAGGTAGGGGTAGGGTACTGGTAGGGTAGGGGTAGGATTCCTCTCGAACGAAGTCGTGACGGGTCAGCTAGGAAATTATTTATATGGCAAAACAACGTTTGCCGGGTCAGCTAGTATTTATATATAATATTGCGGGTTGAGCTGGGAAGTAGGTGCTTATAATCTTTTGAAATAAAGGAGATTCACTTCTATACGTATTATTTATTTATATTTTATTAAATATACGAGAAACGTTTATCTATTAACATAAAATATTTATGTCTTTATTCATTGAATTCTCGTTTTTTTACATTTGTATACAATATAACATATAACCGTTTTTAATATATTTTATTAATAAATATAATATCAAATCAATTAATGTATTTAGGTATGTAAAAAGTAATGTAATAATAATTATATATATATATATATATATATATATATATTATTATTTAGGAATGTATTTATTTTATAAAATGTGTAAATATATAAAACTAATGATTTAAAGTTTTGAAGATTACTCAAGAGAACCAACATGTTACTCACGTTTGATATAAACAGAACAACAATTTACATCTCTCGAGATTTTCAAAACTGTTTACAAAAAACCAATTTACTACAAAAACTTGAAAACTTGTGGGGTCAAACCTATACTAATAACGAAGTGGGTAACCTTCACTTTCTATAACTTCTTCTAATCTTGATCTCATTCCATTTACCATATTGAAACAAATGTTACTTAATCGCATTAATTCCCAAGTTCTCATAACCTCTTCATCTAAATTTTGTCTAGTTTTGACTTTACTTGAGTCCCAATTAAGCACCATTTGACCCCACAAATTTTCAATCGGGTTTAAGTCAGGGCTTTTAGATGGCCAATCAATCAAGGTTATGTCTCTTTGTGTGGAAAACCACTCCATAACCGGTCTTGACCGATGCACCGAACTATTGTCTTGGATAAAATAAATATGTCCATCAGGGTATACGTTGCGCACTGTTGGAATCATCACGTCTCTTAAGATCTCCAAGTAACGTTCGCCATTCATTCGAGCGCCGACTTCGACAAGCTCTCCAGGACCCATTGAAGACATCCACCCCCAATATCCTGAAAAATATTTTAGAATTATATCCTATTAAGAATACAATGTTATTGTCTTGTCATGTCATCTAGGTTCTTTATCAGTTTCGATTTGCAGAGCCTAATATTAAATAATATATTGTATGCTTATAGTATCTAAGATTTTATGATTCATGATAACAATAGCAAATAAAAAGTATAAATTTATTATTTTAATCAAGTGAGTAGGTAAATGTTAATATTTAATTAAATTAACTACTGCTTACCTAGCGTTAACCTGCCACTAGTCCTCAAAGGTAAAACATTTTTAACATTGTAGCGTTCGCCAGGTCTTCTCCACAGTATTTTACGTCCATCTTTGTCGGATTTAAAAGTCTTTTCATTGGTAAAAATGACTATTTCATTTTCCCAATCAAAATTCAAATACTGGGTTGCAAATCTTATCCTGGCTTGACGATGAGCTTCAGTTAGTTCGATTTTTTTGGCAGGTTTATAATTATGGATCCCAGCTGCATGTAAATGTCTTCGGACAGTGGTAAGCGAAATACCATGTCTTATAGCACTTGAACGGGTGGTGGTGAAAGGTTCCGTGGTATGCCTACTAACAATATCACGATGGCGGTTGGATTGATTTGTGTAAGCAATCGGACGTGGCCCTTGGCGCTTACACTTCACTTCACCAGTTTCTTGATACCGTCGCACCCATAAACGAACTGTGTTTCTCTATAAGAAAGCAAATTAAAGAGTAAGATTCCTAATTGAAAAAATATATTAAACGGATTTTAATTTAGATTACACTTACATCGATATTTAATTCTCGAGCAATACTTTTTAAACTTTGATTTTGTTCCCAAAGGACGATGATTTTCGCTTTTAAAAAGTTATTCATTCGAGGCATGATTTTATCGTAATTTAGAAGTAGTTATTCGAACAGCACAAGCAGACGAGTAATTATAATGATATGATGAGACGTCATTTTTTACTTAACAAAATTATAGCTTACCCTCATTCTTCATTACCTATCTATTTATAATATAAAAGAAACGGCTGACATGACTAATGTGATGGATGGTTCATAAACATATCGACAAATTTTACATTCGAGCAATGTGACTCAATGGCGCAGTGGTGTAACAACATAGCTTATGAATTTCAAAGTCCAGGTTCGAATCTCGCCTTAATATTTATTTTTAGTTTTGAAATTTTATTGAGACTGTAATGTTTTGTGGAGCTCGATTAGAACGTTTTTTTTGTTTTTTTTTTATTTATTTATTCAATATATTATTTCAATACACATCACATTTAACAGGCCGAACCACATAAACCTCTACGGGTTTATGTGGGTAGCGGCGAATCGTTCACATATTTACCATTATTTATGAACTTATTATATAATATTATTAAAATGGTATCGTTAGTGATAGAATTTCAATACAATATATTTTTTTAAGGTAGTAACCTTTTAGCTTGAACTTAAAACCTTTCGCCCCCTCTGTAAGTAAGTAAGTATTTTTGTAGTTCTTCGGGAATGTTATTTATAAACTTCGGAATTAAGTATTCTGCAACTCTCGTGCCGTACAAGTAAAAATATCAATAGGTAGGATCCGATGGATATTACTTAACGGTCGCTTGTATGCGCGCCGCAGTCATTTTGTTAGTAGTTGGAATATCCTAGCAGTTTCGCTAATTTCACAGAGATGGCGCTCTTTTATAGGGTAAGGGGTGAGTTTTCTCTGCTCGCCTGTGTACCAGCGATTCGGACTTATATCGAAAAAGTTTACCTGATTTATCTACAAATTTTAATAGTGACTTGGGTGAGGCTAAAGAAGAATTGCAAAAGCTAAGGAGTGAACTAAGCAGCGCACATGCTGAAATAGAAAACATGACATTAGAAGTCAGCCGGCTCAATAAGACAATAGCAGAAAAAGATCACATTATTATTCAACTCAAAAAAATATGTACTAATGGTTCACCGATAACAAAATCCAATACAAGAAAAAAGAAGAATTCACAATTTAGCACAGACAAAGTTTTCTCCATCATCTAAATCCTACGATCCAAATACCAGCTGTATACAGCTTGGGCTTGACATTGATAATGACGTCCAAACATTCATATCAAACAAAGCCAATAGTCTGGGAGTTTCTTCTAAGTCTCAGCCAGTAAATAATTCTAATGAGTCTAGAAGCCACAGGCCACCTGTAAATATAAACATGGAAACCAAATCTCCAAGCAAAAATCTCTCAAGTATGAAATCTGATGGCGCCACAATAGAAGGAATTTCACATCATAAAACAATATTCATATATGGCACACAACAATGTGTTGGACTTGCCTCGACCTTGCTTCGATCAAGGATGAACTCTAAATATGAGAAATACCGTATAGTTGGGTTAACTAAACCCTTCGCATCGTCTGAACTAATTCTGAATGAGGTTCAACAATCTGTTTTTCAAAACGAAGATAAAATAATAATTTGTGTTGGCGAAAATGATTCTAATCCATTGAAAATTACTATAGAATTAATAGGTACTTTAAAAAAACTATCAGGTTGTACGGTTCTGGTTTTAAATGTAATAAAAAACAAATATAATAATGAGTATAAGCTTAATAATGAAATCGATTTAATATGTAAAAATATACCAGATTGTTATTTTGTAAGAAACACTAAATATTACAGAAATTTTCTTTATGATACTTGCCAGAAACTGAACTATACGATGGACAGCTTAGATTATAATAAAAAATTCTTGAACCTTAGGTCATTGATCACATGCTCTCGCAATAATGTTGAATGTACACCAAAACAAAGAACAAATATTAAAACTAAGAAACTATTGCAAAAAACTATGAATTACTACTTTCAAACAATCACTTCTAAAAACTCTACATCAACTGCAAACAAACCAGTATCGAATGTTTCAACTGCACATAACGTGAAACATAGGGTGGAAAAGCTTTTTCGTTAACACCAGGCTCAGTTCCTTGTTTATCCTACACCAAAACATTGCTGGTGTTTTAAGTAAAAGAGATTTTCTTCATATTACTCTTGATAAGTTGTCAAACACGGGAATATGCATTGATGTACTATGTATTAGTGAAACTTTTTTAAAGGCGGGTGAAGAACTTAATATGAACTTAAAAAACTTTCAGCTGGCAAGTTTTTACTCTAGAACTAAACAAAGGCGTGGAGGTGTATGCATCTTCTGTAGAAACTATATAGAATACAAAAAAATTACATTTTTAAATGACTTGTCCAGTGAACTTACTTTTGAGTCATGTGGCATAGAGATACCAAAATATAATTGCATAGTAATTTGCATCTATCGAATACCTAACTACAATCCTAATGTATTTCTCCGCAAACTAGAAGTTCTAATGACCAAAAGGAAAAAAAAATATAATTGCTGGAGATTTCAATATAGATCTCTTAAAACATTCCGAAACATTAACTGAATTCAATCGAATCGTGCAAAACTATAACTTTCACATCCATATTAATGAACCTACTAGATTAAAAAGTTGTATAGACCAGATTATTAGTAACATCCCCGATGCGATAGGAAATATCCTACCCTTAGAACTTTCTGACCACAACACGGCACAGCTACTTACTATTTCAATAGATAACAAGGTTATTCCATCTGAATTTATATATAAGAGTAAAAGGGACTTCCATAAAGATAATACAAAAAAATTTTTGGACTGTCTTAAAGAACTCACATGGTCCGACTGTATGTCTGAAACTGATAGTGATCTAGCTTTCAATACGTTTCATGATCTCTTAATACTACTTTTCAACTTATGCTTTCCCATTAATAATGTACAAGTTAACCTAAAAGCCAAAAATACGCCATGGCTTACAAAAGGAATAAAAATATCAGCTGAAAAGAAACGCAAAGTGCGGTATATGAGCTACAAGTTTAGCAGTAGTGTTTCCACTAAAGTTACATATTGTCAATATAACAAGCTTTTTAAAAAGTGTATGATGACGGCCCAAAGGTTGACAAATGAATCATATGTCAATAAAGCAACTAATATATGTAAGGCATCTTGGGAAGTCATAAACAATCACTTAAGGCCAGATTATTCTACTAGGGCTATAACACAAATATCTCACAATGGTAAAATTATACAAGACTCTGTAAACATATCTAATAAATTAAATGACCATTTTATTGATATAACCAATACAGGGCACAAACTTTCGCAAAAACAAAAAAACAGCTATATTAAAACAAATCATGCTACTATCTTTTTACGACCTACGAATGCTGAAGAAGTCATAAAACAATTCAATCTCTAAAATATACATCTTCTGTAGGATATGACCTCTTCCCGACGAAAATTTTAAAAACATGTAGTAAGCTTATAACACCTGTCTTGGTACACTTAATAAATTTGTCTCTTACTCAAGGAAGATTCCCTGAAAAACTGAAAACTACTGTCATCAAACCGTTGCATAAAAAAGGTGAAAAATCTAACACATATTACTACAGACCTATAGCGTTAATACCTACAATAGCTAAACTATTTGAGAAGATAATGCATAGTAGATTGATGTCATTTTTAAGTAAATTTAACATATTATGCCTAGAACAACACGGATTTATGAAAGGAAAATCCACCACATTACCGACGTTTAAACTTATCAATAGTATAGTTGTTGCGTCATTTTTCATACTTAAGTAGCTGCGTAAGAAACATTCATTTAGTTGCTAATAAACACCATTGAAGACAGACGCATTTGTGATTTTCTAACGAGTTTCCCGTACACACAAAAGTGAACCCTAACAACACAACATATGGTCGATATCTCGCCGGATCATTTACCAGTTACCTGAGCGCAGGTGTTGAGCGGCCGACTCGCAAGAACAAAAGAATACCACATTCCTGAGCGATAAGGATTTGTAACGATGACTACTACGCAAGAATTATTAAATGTATTGGAAGATAGTGCTTCATTATTGAAAAAAACTCAAGTTAATCTCAAGAAATGCCCGAAATCACGATTAACTAAAGGATACATTGAAACCCGTATGAAGGCAATAGAAGATTATTGGTCTACTTTCAAAAACGCTCATAATTCTTTGGTAAAAATAACGCCGAAGGAACAAAAGACACTATTACCATATTTTGTTAACGAGGAGTTTTACATTTATGAAGACTTATATCTAATTTTGTTGGCCGATTTACGTGATATGTTGAATGAACAAAATACAACAGCGCCAACGACGTCATCGCATAATAATTCGAGTATCGCGACAAATAGTGATCAACAAAATGTGCTTGTGAGGTTACCTAGAATACAGCTGCCATCTTTTAGTGGAAAATATGAGGAATGGCCTACATTTCAAGATTTGTTTACATCGTTAGTGCATACGAACACAACCATTAGTGAAGTTCAGAAGTTACATTATTTAAAGTGTAGTGTTACTGGAGAGGCAGAGACCTTATTGAAACATGTACAGGTGACAGAGAAAAATTATGAACAAGCTTGGGACATTTTAAAAACTAGATACGGTAACAAACGTTTGATTATGAACTCAGTGTTAAAACAGTTAGTGTATCAAAAGAAACTGACTTCTCAATCACCTAATCTAATTAAAAATTTATTGGATACTACAACAGATTGTTTAAATAATCTTAAAAATTTAAATATATGCTTAGATTCATGGGATCCTATAATTATTTTTCTGGTAGTTCAGAAATTGGACCCTGAGTCTCATAAGGATTGGGAACATTACGCATATAAAGAAGATGTTGAAGACTTACCCAAATGGAATGATCTGAAAAAGTTTCTTCAGTCCACATATCGAACACTGGAGCTTGTCACACCAGGTACACAAAATAAAGTAACAAAAGAACGTGCTGTTCATATCACAAGTACGTCGTCGCCTCCATCCGGTAAAACATGTGTTCTATGCAATGAAAATCACACGTTATGTCACTGTAAAGAATTCACAAAACTGCAACCTATTGAACGATTTAATTATACAAAAACGAACAACCTATGCTACAACTGTTTAGTACCAGGACATTCATCAAGAAAATGTAGATTACCAGTGTCATGTCGCATATGCAAAAGGCGTCACCATAGCCTTCTACATCTCAACAAGGAACCTGAGACTTCGGTACCAGAGAACTACAAGCAACCGAATACTGCTCAAAACACTGTAGAAGGACATAAGGAAGTTACTGTCAATACAACGGTCGCCTCACACCACAGTACTAGACAAGGCATAGCACTATTAGCTACGGCAACAGTGACAGTACGAAATCAGCAAAATCACACTGTTGTACTACGCGCATTAGTGGACCAAGGTTCGCAGATAGCACTTATTAGTGAGAAAGCAACTCAAATGCTCAATCTGACCAAACAATCAATGAGAGGTAGCATCATTGGAGTGGGTTCAACGAAAACCAACGTAAACCACGTGGTACAGCTGCAAATTGGTTCCCGCTGGAACACAAACTTCAAGATAGATGTCGAAGCATTTGTCATGTCTAAACAACTTACCACTAAACTCCCTCCTAAAACAATTATTGCTGATAACTGGCCACATCTAGAAGGACTCAACCTGGCTGACTCGAACTACGACACACCAGGACCCATAGACTTACTTCTAGGTGTCAAGCAATACTCCCAAATCATTCAAGAAAACATTATCAAGGGTCCTCCGGGTACACCATGTGCACAGAAAACATACCTTGGATGGATTCTCTTTGGTGAAATTAATGCAAGGTCACAAGATGATTCCGCTCTTGTTCTTCATCACCAAGTAGACATGGATATCATGCTTAAATCTCTGTGGGAAATAGACACAGAAAACAAAAGAAATCTAACAAAAGAAGAAGAAATGTGTGAAACAATTTATAAAGAAACACATACACGTACAGAAGAGGGAAGATACATGGTAAAATTACCTTTGAAAACACCACAGGCCACATGTCTACAAGGAAATACAAGAGAGATAGCCAAAAACAGGCTATTACAATTAGAAAGAAAATTTAGAAGATCACCCAACCTGAAAGAAGACTATAAGAAAGTAATGAATGAATACTTAAATTTAAATTATATGGAACCAATACCTGAAAAAGAAATAATAAACAAAAGGGTTGTATACTTACCTCACCATGCCGTCGTGCGAGAAGATAAAGAAACTTCAAAGACTCGTGTTGTCTTTGATGCATCGGCGAAGGGTTCAAATCAAGTTTCTCTTAACGATGAATTAATGGTTGGTCCTCAGCTGCAGGAAGACCTCAGAAATATTATCATGAGATGGAGAATGAAACGTGTTTGTTACGCCAGCGATATAACGAAAATGTACCTGCAAATATATGTTTACCCAGAAGACGCCAACAAGTATCAACGCATTATGTGGCGAGATGAGGAACATGACAGCATTAAAGAATATCGCTTGCTTCGAGTTACATTTGGAACAGCATCAGCACCCTATCTCGCGGTGAAAACACTCCATCAAGTTGCTGATGATGAAGGACAAAATTACCCGAATGCAGTCAAAATTATCAAAGAAAATTTCCTGGTCGACGATCTTCTAGGGGGTGAAGATACAACTGATCAAGCCATAACATCTGCAAGAGAAGTATCTCACATATTGAAGAAGGGTGGATTCACACTCTCGAAGTGGTCATCAAATTATCCGAAATTTATGGAATCTATTGACATAAATAAACGAAGTTCCGTTGCACACCTAGATATAAATAAAATGAATGGCACTGTAAAAGCATTAGGTTTGATTTGGAATTTGGGAACAGATCAATTTCAATACCAATGGAAACTACCAACAACTTCCGTCAACATAACAAAAAGAACAATTCTGTCAGACGTTCAAAGACTATTCGATCCCTTGGGATGGATAGCTCCAAGTGTAGTGATGGCCAAAATGTTAATACAAAAGCTGTGGCTGGAAAAGCTCGATTGGGATGATAAAATAAGCCCTGAACTACAGGAAGAATGGATGACAATACGTGAAGAATTCAAAAATGTCAATAACATTTACATTGATCGATGGATTGGAACCTATAGCACAGAAATAAATGATGTACAACTTCATGGCTTCAGCGATGCGTCCATGAAAGCTTATGCAGCCGTCGTATATATAAGAATCGAATCTAAAGATGGCCATATTACAACAAAATTAATAGGAGCTAGGACAAGACTCGCGCCACTAAAAACTGTATCGTTACCACGTTTGGAGCTTTCTGGATCACTACTTCTGTCACGGCTATTGAGTCAAATAGGAAAAGCAATGAGAATATCAACAGCACAAATGTTTGCATGGACGGATTCTACAATCGTTATTGCATGGCTATCCGGTGAACCACACCGATGGAAAACATTTGTAGCTAACCGAGTCGCAGAGATCACTGAAAATCTCAATAACAACAAATGGTACCACGTTGCATCAGAAGATAATCCTGCAGATATTGCGTCGAGAGGCATGTTACTCGCCGAACTGACACAATCAGAGTTATGGTGGAACGGTCCAAAATGGTTATCTGAAAGGAAATTAATATTAAAACAGCCTGATGTAGTTGTCACTGACCTGGAACAGAAAAAGGACAAAATACAAATAAATGTTAAAATTCAAGATGAAGAACATAATTTCACAACAAAATTTAAACAATTTGATAACTTACAAGAATTATTAAAGGTGATAACATACTGTCGAAGATTTATTAATTACATAAGAGAATCGGATACTTATGAAAATTGCAGAAGTTTAACAACAGAAGAATTACATACGTCACTCATAAAATGCATTAAACTAGTACAAAAGGAAGAATTTACAGATGAAATCAACAGATTGAAAGCAAATAAAAATGTGAAGAAAAATAGTAAAATTAAAACACTTACCCCATACCTAGACCAAGATGGTATCCTTAGATTGAGCGGTCGTCTTCGACATGCAACATTAGACGAAAAAAGCAAACGTCCTATAATATTAGGACACAATAACAATTTAATTCCTCTACTCTTAGCAGATGCTCATGCTCAAACACTGCACGGTGGTGTTCAGTTAATGTTGTCCTTTTTACGCTCTAAATATTGGATCATTCGAGCTAAGGGTTTAATAAAACACTTCAACCGTAAATGTTTAGTATGTGCAAAGCAAAGAGCAAGTGCACGAACTCAGATAATGGGAGATCTGCCAAAGGAGAGAGTCACCCCTACTAGAGCCTTTCTACACAGTGGTGTGGATTATGCCGGTCCATTCCAAATATTAATGACAAGGGGAAGAGGCATGAAAACACAAAAGGCGTACATTGCTTTATTTGTTTGTATGTCTACAAAGGCAATTCACCTTGAACTGGTAGGAGACCTTACATCGGAAGGATTTATCGCTGCATACAAACGCTTTGTATCAAGAAGAGGTAAATGTAGCCACATGTGGAGCGACCAAGGGCGAAACTTTGTTGGTGCAGAAAAGGATTTAGCCGCTGCATGGCAAGAAGCTAACTTGAATTTTGAGAAAGACATTGCGCACAAGTTGGCTTTGGAAGGTACACAGTGGCATTTTATACCAGCTTACAGTCCAAACTTTGGAGGCCTCTGGGAGGCTGGTGTAAAGTCCCTGAAGACTCATCTGAAACGCGTGTTAGCAACAAATCTCACTTTCGAAGAAATGACTACAATACTGTGCCAAATCGAGGCGTGTCTTAATTCAAGACCCCTATGTCCTATTGATGACTCAGATGCCGATTCTATAGAACCCCTTACGCCTGGTCATTTCTTGATACATGAAGCCCCAATTGTCGTGCCCTCACCAGATTTTAAAGACACAAAGGTTCACAATTTAACACGATGGCAACACACTCAAAAGCTCGTAGGTGATATCTGGCGACGATGGCAAGACGAATATCTAACAAGTCTACAACAACGTCCTATCTGGTACAAAAAGAAACAAGAACTCACTGTTGGTGACATAGTTCTAATTAAAACTGATGGATTACCAGCAGGAAAATGGTTACTAGGCCGAATTGTGGACAAGCATCCCGGTCATGATGGAATCACAAGAGTTTATAGCGTTAAATCTGGCAACAACATTGTGAAGAGATCTATCACGAAACTATGTCCCCTACCTGTTGACACTGACACTAACTGATTGTTACCGATTGTATGTAGTAATCTCATTGTATAGCTTTGTCAAACTTCATTAAATTTTGCATGCAGGCATATGTTTGTCTATTCTTTGTGTAACAATTTAAGTTCATGTCAAATTAATAACACCGTAGTTACAATGATTTATGTTTGAATTTGTATAGTTGTAAACGTTGCATACTGCCCATTAAGTTATTTTTCAATATGTATACAGTCCACTCAACAATATTTTAAAGGGCCTTGTTGTCCCTTTGGTGGGCGGTATGTTGCGTCATTTTTCATACTTAAGTAGCTGCGTAAGAAACATTCATTTAGTTGCTAATAAACACCATTGAAGACAGACGCATTTGTGATTTTCTAACGAGTTTCCCGTACACACAAAAGTGAACCCTAACAACACAACAATAGTTAATTCTATAAATAGCAAAAAACCAATAACAACTGTTTTCTTTGACATGAGCAAAGCGTTTGATTTCGTATCACATGATCTGTTACTTCATAAGTGTGATCTCTATGGCATACGTGGTACTGCACAAAACTGGTTAAAAAGCTATCTTATTGATCGGAGACAATTTGTTGAAATCACAAATTTGAATTCTAAACAAAAAGAGAAAACAGTAAAATCAGATATTAGATATAATAGAGTTGGTGTACCGCAGGGAACCATCTTGGGTCCACTTCTTTTTCTCCTTTATATCAACGACCTCCCTGCTGTAATAGAACACGAATGCATTTTATATGCAGATGATATTTCAATATTGGTACCTAATAATCCAGAAGAAGATTATAACACATTACTCAATAAAGTTGTTAATGATATTATTGAATGGTTACAGGATAATAACTTAAGTGTCAATATTGATAAGACTAAATACATACAATTTCATAATAAAGGTGGAAAACAGCATAACTTGGAATTAAACTACAACGGTAAAGTTTTGGAAGAAGCAAATGAAATTTCCTTTCTGGGCATTACTATTGACGATAAGTGTACTTGGAAAGCACATGTTACCAAAATCTGTAACAAAATTAATAGATTTGCGTATGCTCTTTGGCGATTAACACGAATTTCTACAAAACAAACGGCTCTAAAAGCGTACCATGGATTTGTTGCCTCTAGCCTTCGATATGGCATTGTAGTATGGGGCAATTCAGTTTACTTAAATAAAGCATTTATAGCCCAAAAACAGTGCGTCAGATCTATTTGCAATGTCGCTCCATGGATCACATGTAAGCCCTTATTTCGCAAACTGTCACTCTTGACTCTCCCATGTATATATATCTTCGAAATATGTGTATTTGTTAAGAGTAATTCTGAACTGTTTGTTTACAAGAAAGATGTGTGTAAATTTAACACTCGCTACCCTGTTAAACTTGTTCTCCCGCCGTTAAAGACTGAATTGTGCAGTCGCAAAAGCTATGCTATGTCGGTACGCATATATAACCACTTACCTCGGGGTGTACGAGATTTACCTTTAAATAAGTTCAGGATTCAACTTTTTAAATGGTTGAAAGAACAATGTTTCTATTCTGTAAATGATTTTTTTAAATGCAAATCATAATAATTGTGATAATGTACTTAATAATAATAATAATTGGAATGTTAACATTCCAATAAATATGTATAATTATAATTAATTTGCAATGTAAGTAAATGTTAATGAAATAATAATAAATTCTTAGATATAGGTAATAGCATAATGTATAGTATGTATAGAATAAGTTAATGTTTGTACGTCATGACATAAAATGACTAATGTGTGAGACTCATTGTTATTATGACATCTGTAATGCACCACATTTTTGCAAATAAATTGATTTTGATTTTGTGATTTATGTTTTCGAGTGCACAGTGGCATTCCATGATGAGACCACTGTTGAAGATGTTGCTCTTTAAAGCCTGGAGTACAGAAGCACTGTCTAAGATAATGCGTATGGATTTGCCACGCACCATTCTAGACTTGACTGCTGTTGCAGCTCTAATTATTCCCACGCATTCCGCTTGGAAAATAGAGTTTAGGCTTCCTAGAGTAGTCGATATGTTTAGGTCACTAGAAAAGCCGCCGGCTCCTGTGCCTTTATTTGTTTTAGATCCATCCGTATATATCCGAACTTCGTGGATATTCGTTGGCTTCTTATTGAAGTTGTATGGCGTAGTTTTTATCAAAAACGAAAGTTTTTGGGATTATATCACATGTCGCGTCAATCATTGGGAGCGTCTTTTGTATGGCATCCATGAGGCGCGTATGCGTTTCCCTGTTATTTTGCTTCCACAACCCAGCTTTGTTAACCCTTATGGCTGTAACCGCGGCCTCATGTTGAACTACTAGGTGCAACGGTCTGAGGTTTAGTAAAGCCTCTAGGAAGGCGGTGGATGTCGTTCTCATGCTTCCTGTCGTTGCTAGGCATGATAGTCGTTGGAGGCATTGAAGTTTCGCCCTTGCGGTGCCTGTTTGGGTTCTGGGCCACCATACAACGGCGCCATACATTATCATGGAGCGAATTATCATTTTGTAAAGCCATAGGGTCATGGATGGTTTCAAACCCCATTTCTTCCCTATGAGTCTTCTGCATTGCCAGAAGACTGAGCGGGCCTTGTCGATTTTCACCTCCATGTGTCTGTTCTAGTTGAGCTTGCTATCAAGCGTTAAACCTATCTAGGTTTAACGCGAGAGGTCAAATATCTATTTGACCTCTGATGAGAGGCTCAGTTTAGTGCCAAACAATTTTGGTAGGTCCATAGTGTTTGGTTTTCTCTTGTTTGTGAATAGGACCATTTCTGTTTTCTTTGGATTAACCGTTAATTCGTTTTGGTCGCACCATTGTTTTATGATTTTGAAGGCATATTGCATGCGGTTACAAATCATGTTTTCTGAGTTGCCTTTTATCAAAATCGTGATGTCATCAGCGTAGCCGACGGTGTAGTAGCATCTTTGGTTAAGGCGTCGTAGTAAATCATCCACTACGATGTTCCATAAGAGGGGTAAGAGTACACCTCCCTGGGGACAGCCTTTTGCTACGATACCTCTCGTGGTGGAGTTTACTGTGAACCTTATAGCTCTCAGCCTTAAGAGGTTGTCCATCCAGCCACTAATGGTTTGATCCACTCCAAGTTGGGCTAGGGAGTGTTTGATGCTACAGAATTTTGTTTTATCGAAGGCTCCTTCGATGTCAATGAAGGCGTCTAGTGTCATCAGTTTGTCAGATAGGCCTGCTTCTATAGTTCTTACCACTGCGTGTAGAGCCGAATCTGTTGATTTGCCTGTTCTGTAAGCATGTTGTTGTCGATGTAGTGGCGTGTGTCGTAGCACCATCCACCATCTCAAGGGCACATAAATTTTTATGGGGACTGTCTGTTAAAGCAATCCTTGCAACCATCTTGAATTGCTGTATAAGTGATGGTGTCTTTCCTGATTTCATGAAAATAAGTAAGATAGTACTGGTAGAGAAAGTATCAGACATAGTTTTATTCGCTGATGATACCTCGCTAATATTAAAAGTAAATTGGAAATATAAAGAACTTATTGAGCCTAACAAAACACTGAGCCTTATATCGAAATGGTTTTCGGCAAGTAACCTCTTATTAAATGCAGGGAAAACTAGATGCATCAGATTGCCATTACCGAATGTCACTCATATTGTTCCAACAGTTGCGATTAATGCATGAACATTTTTGGGATTGACACTTGATTAAAAATTGCAATAGCAGGTAAATTAAGTGCGGGTTTCTATGCTCTATATAAAACAACTAAATGTATCAAAAGTCCATATTCTGAACATCAGTACCCTGTAATAAAACCATAAAAACAATTTACCTACGCTATAAAATCAAACACGCAACGGACTTCTTTGAGTCTGGACACCTTCTTTTGAAAACACGTAATTATCGCCTTTGTATAGTATTTACCGAGGCATGTTATATATAAAAATAATCCTTATTTAATGACCTCACATTCATTAAAGTAATTACTGAGCCTAGCTACTTACCCAGAAATTATACATACGAGTTATTAGCCACCAATTCACATCTTATAAAAATTTTGGCACTTTTACGAACTAATTTTTACACAATAATCACATATTTCCACACAAATAACTATTTCCACTAAAAGCACATATTCTTAAGACGAATATAAACACATTTCACTTTAAGTTCATCGCTTATTAGCGTTATATACCCATTTTATCAATTCAAAACAAACAAAAACGAACTGTACTGTCCACCATTTTGATAAAACTACTCTCAAAGCGAGACATCAACATGCGATAGAGCGAATAAGATGCGAGCGTGCAGTTTGGTACAATTCGCAAAAAAATTCTTCGAGTTATTTTTGGCTATAAAATTTAAATAAACTAAATAACACAATATATAAAATAGAATACAAAACTAAAACAAATATTAATTAATTTTAATTAGGCGGGCCCGCTGGGGTGGTTGGCAAATGCTTGCATTTCACGCCGGAGGTCGTGGATTCGATTCCCACTCATGACAGATATTTGTGTGCATGAACATACCTATGTGTCCTGTGTCTGGGTGTCGTTATCTATATAAGTAGGTATCAATACTTTTGTAACATACTTCAGTTACCATCGACCAATTGTCACAGTAATACCGTCCTCAGAGGCAACATAGAATATAACTATTACCGAAGTCACTGATTAAACGAATTAAATAGTCACGATTTGAAATAAATTCGTAAATTTTTGTATTTAATGAAAATAAATGTTTATTCAATAAATAGTCATCGTTATCTGGAAAAATCGTAATATTTTATTTTATCATTATGACATATTTAGTTCCTATCACAATATGTTCTTTTACAAAACAATGTCGATGTTTCACATCTGCCAGGCGTCCCGTGACGGCTCACATTTTTTAAAGTCTTCGTGACTAAAAGCCTTTTTTATTATTTTTTTAAATTTTGTAAATAATAATTTATAAGTAGGTATTTTATTTTTTTGAAAATAGGATGGCAAACGAGCAATTCGGTCACCTGATGGTAAGTGATCAGCGACACCCATCAACACTCGCTACACCAGAGGAGCCCCAAGAGCGTTACCGGCCTTTAAGAAAGAATAGGCTCGCTCGCTTCTTGAAGGTTGTCATGTCATACTGGATTGGAAATACCTCCGCAGCTAATTGATTCCACAGAGCGGTAGTGCGCGGCAAAAAGTGTCTTGTGAAACGCGCGGTGGTAGATGATCACGCCAAATAGTGGGATTCCCGTCGTAAACCATGCAACCAGAAAACTGACAAACACACCTCCAAATATAATTAATTAATACGTACAAATTACAGATTTATTACACCTAGACACAAAAGAAACAATCGCGCTCACCTCAGAAAGATTTATCCCGGGTCTGTCCAACCCATTCGGCTCACCTGTCAGCGTTGATATGGGATGATGATATTCTTTGCCGTCACCACACAGATCACTATTCAATGTAGGTATTTTATTGTATACAGTCGGTGCCATTTTAAATATATCCCCAGTAGCCCATTATTGTCGCCATGTGCACACAGCAAAATAGACAGGTTTGCAGGGCACACCAACTTAAATGTTGGTGTGTTAAATCAATGGGTGTAATCGCACACTGTCATTTCAAACAAAAAATTCAAATAAAAAATATTTTATTTTGCATTTTACAGGTTGTTACATAGCATAACAATAGTTCATTCCATGTTCCATCAGTAGGCACACAACATTTTTATAATATCATGCAGAGTACAATGTCAATTGAAAAAAATGTAGATAAATTATATGTCACAAAATGTAATAATATATAATAAAATAATAATAATAAATAAAATAAAATACACTTTATTCTACACAAAAATAAAGGAACATTTAACAATGAAACATTAATTATAATGTACAACGGGCGGTCTTATCGCATAAAGCGTTCTTCTAGACAACCTTTGGATGGATAGGAATTAAAAGTGTAAAAATGCCGGGGATGGTGCAACAAAGTGTGGTACATGGGTAAAAAAGAACAACAGAGATAATTAAAAAGGTATACTAAAAACTAATAATATATACCTAGTTAATGATCATATTATTATTACACATATATATACTTACTTACTTTTTGCGGACGACCTAAAATTGTCACTCGCTATTAACGGAGTGGATGACTGCATTAAATTGCAAGAGGACATAGATCGAGTGGCAGAGTGGTGTAAACGTAATAATTTACATTTTAACGTATCGAAATGCGTCACGATTTCTTTTTCTCGGTCGCACACTCCTCTTCGGTGGGATTACACTATTGAAGGGACGCCGATGATGAGAGTTACGGAGGTTAAGGACCTAGGGGTAACTTTGAACACGGAGCTGCCGTTTCGTAGTCATATAATTAAAATATGTAAAAAAGCTTTCAGAAACCTGGGGTTCTTACTTCGCACCGTTCGCGGCTTCACGAATTTTGCAGCAATTAGGGCCTTATATAATGCACTGGTGCGAAGTCAAATTGAGTGTAATGCAGTCATTTGGTCTCCACATGAAACTAAATATAGCATCATGCTGGAGAGAATACAAAATAAATTTATTAGGCTTCTGTATTTGAGGCAGTACGGGGTATACCCGTTTTACCCTTTAATGTACCCCACTTTATTTATATTAGGTATGGTGGGGTACAACGAATTACGGGTAAGGAGGGACTTCACCCTAGTAGATTACGTATTTAAGGTTTTTAGGGGTAAAATAGAGAACGAGGATGTGTTAGGTGCGATGTGGCTGTGTGTCCCGGATCGGTATGTGTGGAGACGCCGGCGGCCGGCGCTGCTGAGCCTGCCGCGCGCGCGCACTAACCTACTGAAGGAGGCGCCACTGACGCGCGCACTGCGCACTCTCAATAATATTGCTTCGGAATTGGACGTGTTTCACTGTACACTGAGTGAATTTACAAGGACAGCATATAAAGAAATATGTTATGGGAAGTAGACAAGTTGGGTTCTTCACTACTGCATTGGGATATATCCTGTAATGGTAGATGTAAGGTTGGTGACAAATAAATAAATAAATATGCGTAAATAAAATACTATATTAAAATACTATATTCATATAAAATAAATAAATAATTATTAGTGGTGGTCTTTCACAAGTTTTTTTAAGCTGAGTATATTCTGAGAGCATTTGATAGAAAATGGTAACTCATTCCACAAACGAGCTGCTTGGACAGCAAATGATTTGTCCATAAAGATGGAAGAGTGCGCTGGAATGTGCAATTTAAGGTTTTCTGATGATCTTAAAAGCCTCGAATGTGTGTCACAAAGGAATTCAAAACGTTCTTTAAGATATGGAGGAGTAGTGGGGTTGAAAAGTATATTGAATAATAAAGCGAGAATATGGGCATTCCGACGAAAGCGAATAGGCAACCACTTGAGCCTGGCACGAAACCCGGAAACATGATCATATTTGCGTAAGCCAAATATGAATCTGATACAAAAATTTTGGAGTCGCTCAAGTTTATCAAGTTGATCTTGTGTGAGGTCAAGATAACTGGCGTCGGCATAGTCGAGAATAGGTAAGAGAAGTGATTGTGCAAGGGCAGTTTTAGTGGTAATGGGTAGGAAGTTTCGAAGACGTCTTAGGGAACCAGCAGATGCAAAAAGTTTTCGACTCACTGTCTTTATTTGTGGACCCCAAGATAGAGTGTTGTCTATTATTATCCCCAGGTTCTTCACTTGATTGCTAAATGGGATCAGAACAGCATCAAAATTAGTTTGGGGGAGTCGGGACAAATCTACCCTGGAAACCATTCGAGAGCTGCCCACGACAATGGCCTGGGTTTTCAATGGATTAACTCGGAGACCATACTCTTGAATCCATTTACAAATTTTAGCGAGATCATTGTTGACTAAGTTAATAGTTCCCGTAAGTGTAGCTAGTGGGGTGTGAGTATAAATTTGGAGATCATCAGCAAAAAGATGATAGGATGAGGTTAGGTGTCGGGAGATCGTGTTAATAAAAATTGCGAAGAGTAACGGAGAAAGCACGCCACCATGAGGCACGCCGGCTGTTGTACTGCACCATGAAGAAAAACAATTTTCAATACGAACTCTTTGCCGGCGGCTGAACAGGTAAGTACGGAACCAATCAATTACAGTTGGAGATATGTTAAGACAGTTTAAAATACCAAGGAGAAGTGAGAGAGTATAGACCTATATCAAAACTATCCGTGTTGGGGAAGATCTTTGAAAAAATTGTAACAAATGAGCTCAGCCTTGTCTTACCGCGTCAAATATCACAATATCAGCATGGATTTCTGAGGGGTAGGAGTGTGGAAACTAATTTAGTGCAGTATACTGACTATATCCTCAACGCTATAGATTCTGGCTTTCAAGTGGATGCCGTGTATACTGATTTTTCAAAAGCGTTTGATAAGATAAAACATTCCACGCTAATTTTAAAATTATACAAATTTGGTATACACGGTGATCTGTTACGTTGGTTAATTTCCTACATCTCCAACCGTAGCCAAGCTGTTGCAATTAAAGGGTTTCCTTGAAATTCCATCTGGAATACCGCAGGGATCTCATTTGGGCCCATTTCTATTTACTTTATATCTTAACGACATTAACACATGCTTCCATGATTCATTCCATCTACTTTACGCAGATGATATAAAAATCTACAGGATTATTGCCTCACCAGATGATTGTCTTAAAATGCAAAATGACTTACTAAGATTTGAACGTTATTGTGAACTAGAACAATTATTTTTAAATAACCGTAAGTGTTACACAATCACCTTTACCCGCAAATATTGCCCCATTAAGTATGACTATAGTCTATCTGGTAATAAATTAACCCGAGGAACTGAGATCAGAGACCTCGGTGTAATCCTGGATGCAAAGTTACAATTTAATCTTTAGATCGTATTATTTCTCGATCGTACAAAAATCTGGGCATGATTCTTCGCTTGGCTAAGCCATTTAAACATCCTCTGACTTATAAAATTCTTTATTATTCTTTTGTTCGCAGCATTTTGGAATTTGCGAGTGTAGTGTGGAGTCCACAGTACTCAATACATATTGACAGGTTAGAGAAAATACAAAATAAATTCTTAAAGGCTTTGACATATCGGTCCGGTCATCCGTTCACCGATTATGATTCTTCCTCTCGTAGATTTAAAATGGTCCCATTACATCGGAGACGTATTTATCTAGATGAAATATTTCTATAAAAAATATTAAATAATAAAATTGACTCAGCATCTTTGGTGGAAAAAATTAATATTAATGTACCTCGAATCTCCTCCCGTTCTAAAACAACTTTTCGGATATTACTATGTAGAACGAATTACGCTAGAAACACATTTATTAGACGTTCATGTAGAAAATACATAGAACTATTGGAAGATGTGGACATATTTGCTTTGTCTCTTGATAGTTTCAAGAAGAAAGTGGGTGACATAATTTACAAGGTTTCTTCTAGATTTTTAAATACCTAAATTACTGTTTTGTTTTCATAATACCAGATATATTGTAGAAGAAGTGTATATTGTATTGGTTAAATAACGATGCAACAGACATTTCCTCTATAACAACGGTTAGCCTTTTATTTCCGTTTTTGGTATTATTATTATTTTTTTTTGTATTTGTGTAGACATTGCTTTTCATTTCTTCTGTTTATATAGTATTAAGTAGGTATTCGCCTTTTGTGTCTTAGTTCTTATATTCGTAACTAATTAATGGAACTTTTTGGTCTTATTGTAATTTGGTCTTATATTGTATTGTTTGTTAACGACTGTATGTTTCCTGAATAAATAAATAAAAAAATAAATAAAGTGTGCGTTGAATCTGTAAAAAATTCCCGACCGACTTTTTGCGCGCCATGCAGACTTTTTGTGCGCCGCATACTCGATCGCACAAAAGAGTGCCGTCTGCGCTGCACCTTGGTCTTGTCTCTTTTTGCTACATCGTTTGATGCCGCGCGTTATCCATTCAGGTCTGGTAATAGTCGAAATTCTACGTTTCGGCGTGAAGGCGTGCACAAACTCTGACGACATTCAAAATTTCTTTAAAAATCTCGTTTTATCCCTTTAAATTATCTTCATATTTTTTGTTTTTTATCTCTTAACTGCATTTCGTAACCTCCTTTTTCAAAACTCCTCAATTATATATAATTTATATATAATATATTATTATAGTATAGTATTATTAGTATTTATAATATAAGTATGTTTTTTTTTTTAACTAGACGCGTGCAGTGAGCCTCTCGGCTTTTACTGCTTCACCGGACAGTAGGGGTGAGCGTGGGCTCTAACCGCCTAGCAAATACAAACTACAAACTAAGTACCCGCGCCTGAGGGCGCCCCCTGCGGGGCTCGAACCTCGGCTCTGGGCGGATACTGACGAGGAGAGGGCGAGATATCATGATTTTAGGGATTTTTGTGCAACTGTCGCTCTACGTTAATGCGCGACGCGGGCCTCGCTTCCGGTTTAGGTCCGGAGCGGGCATTCATCGGATTGAATGCAAACTTAGGGTCATGGAGGACGCTGGTGGTCGCGACGCGTTCGCGGTCGTACTCTCGACCGGCGAGTACGAAATATCGGTTGTGCAGTGTTGCGAGAGTCTGATCTATTTGATATGGTCAAGGTAAACGGTGATCTCGTCATCCGGATCGTCTTGGACGTTCTTCGGATGACGGTGTTTACGTGAGAGTCGGAAAGGAGTGTAATTTACCGCCTGTACCACCAATTTACTTGGATGGTGAGTGGCAGAGTCAAAGTACCTTTTGGACGCATGCTTCATCCATTGCCTGATGGTAGGCAATTGGAGATCGGCATGGAGGCTTTTGTTACGGACGAACCATGGTGCGCCCGCGGCTCGTCGCATAAACTTGTTCTGGACTACCTGGAGGAGGTGGATGAAGTGATCCTTAGCTTGCGCGAAGACCGGGCTCGCATAGGTCATCATGGGTCGAATGCACGTCTTGTAAATTCTCACCTTGTTTTCAAGGGATATTTTACTGCGTGCATTCAGGAGGCTGTGCAATCGATAAAGGGCAAATGAGGCACGGTTACGAGCGTATGTCAGATGGTCCTTGAAGTTTAACTTCCGATCGAGGATCACTCCCAAATATTTGGTTTTCTTCTCCCAGGGGATCGGTTCACCAAACATTCGGACGGGATCAGCGGTGGGGGCGGGGTCTACCCTAGAGAAGAGCACGGCTGCGCTCTTGGTGGGATTGACTTCGATCCTCCATTTCCTGAACCATTTGCCGAGGGCATCGGCTGAGGATTGGAGTTCTTTGTGGATGGCTGACGGGCTCCTACTGGAGTAGTAGAGAGCTGTGTCGTCGGCGAAGAGGGCTAGATGAGCCTTTTTGGGTCTGGGGATGTCGCTGGTGTACAGCGAGAACAGGAGCGGGGCAAGGACTGAGCCTTGGGGAACTCCTGCGCGTATCGGTCGAAGGGAGGAGTAATTTCGGTCGACGCGGTAGCGAAACGTTCAATCCGTAAGGAAGTCTCGTAGGATGTGCACGAGACGGTCAGGCACTTTGAGTTTAATCAGCTTATATAATAAGCCGTTGTGCCAGACCTTGTCGAACGCTTTGGCCACGTCGAAGAAGATAGCTCCGACAATACCGCAAGAGCCGATGCCCTCGCGGCCAGACTAAGGGAAGTCCTAGCGGATACGGACGCTCGGATTTCGCGTCCTGTCAAGACCGCAGAAATGCGCGTCTTTGACCTGGACGAGACTGTCACCCCCGCAGCGATCGCGGTGGCCTTAGCGGGCACCGTCGGTTGCTCCGCGAATGACATCAAAGTAGGGCCTGTCCGAGTCCATGCGTCTGGGCTCAACACTGCGTGGGTCAGATGCCCGCTAGAGGCGGCCAATAAGCTCGCAGGCAAACGCGTGTGCGTTGGCTGGTCAGCAGCAAGGGTCGAGGCACTCAAGGCTAGACCCTTGCAGTGCTACAAACGCCTCGGGATTGGCCACGTTAAGGCCAAATGCAACAGTCCCACAGATCGCAGCAAATGCTGCTATGTCTGTGGCGACCTTGGTCATAAGGCCGCAAATTGCAAAGCCAGCGTACCCAAGTGTCCGATCTGTACGGACCTTGGCGTCGCTGGCAAACATAGGATGGGAGGAAGTAAGTGCTTCCCTCCCAAAAATCGGACAGTACAGCGGCCGCAGGGTCCTCCGACTACACCGGTAGCGAATTCGTTCGCGCTGCTGGCTGGTCAGGAGTCTATGGATGCCTAAAATTCACGCCCCCATCAAAGATATTGCAGGGTAATTTAAACCACTGCCGTGCAGCGCAGGACCTCCTGCTACAGACGCTCGCGGAGTGGTCAGTTGCCCTTGCGGTGATATCGGAGCCCTATTCTATCCCGGATCACCCACGGTGGTTCGGGGTGGACGGGGGTTCCGTCGCTATTTACTGGGCAGAATCATCGGGTGGCCTCCATTGCCGCCTCATCCATGGTGGACAGATTTTGTTGTCATCGAATGGGGCGACGCCGTAGTGGTGGGATGTTACATCTCTCCGAACTGCGGCCTTGCCCACTTCGAGGACACCATCGACAGACTGGGCACCTGCATCCAGGGGCTACTTTCACGTCCACTGTTTGTCATGGGCGACTTCAATGCACACTCCAGGGTGTGGGGGGACGCTCGTGACGACCTGAGAGGGGAAGCACTGATAGAGTGGGCTGCACCACTTAATCTTCAGCTACTCAACCAAGGATCGACCAGTACTTGCGTGCGGTGGCAGGGGGAGTCGGTTGTCGACCTAACGTGGGCGACTGTCCCTGCTGCGCGCAGGGTGTCAGGCTGGAGAGTGGCTGAGGAGCTCGCAACTCTATCAGATCATCGGCACATTCTCATTAAGATGTCGGGCAGGTGCCCAAATGGCGAACTGGGACGCCAACAAAATGCCGCCCCGCGACGATGGGCCTTGAAGCGATTAGACAGAGATCTGCTTCTTGCTTCTGCCCTCGTCGCGGATTGGGAAGAGTTTTATTTTATTTTATTTTATTTATTTATTTGATAAACCAACGATTGTTTACATTAGTACTATTATTCGTTTGTGATGACAATATGCTTGCTTAAATGTAACAATCTTTTACTGGTTAACACCACATGCAAAAATACAGTTAACAGTTCAAAAAAAATAATTATAATTATAACATGATAAAAATAAAACATCTAAACACAAATAAAATCAACGCTTAAAATAATACATAATTCTGATAAGATAACTTAATATTAAATTTAAATCTAAAATATTCATATTATTAGTATACATAGAAATAAATATGGTGGCGGCATGGTTCGGGGAAAAGATGACCACTATTTGTGACGTCGCCATGCCCCGGGCCAGGCCGACAACGAGGTCCTCCGTCTACTGGTGGTCAGCGGACTTAGCGCGGCTACGGGGGTCCTGCGTCTCTGCGCGCCGCCGTTATACTAGGACTAGAAGGAGACGGCGGGCCTCGGCCGACGAGATTGCAGAGGCTTACCGAGCATACCGCTTGGCCACCATGGTGTTCCAGTTCACCATCAAGGAGGCAAAGACCAGGGCGTGGGAGGAGCTGATCGAGGGGATCAACAGGGATCCATGGGGGCGCCCGTACAAGATGGTTATGGGCAAGCTCAGACCATGGGTCCCTCCGCTCACCGAAACGCTCGACCCCGAGTTCGTGGGAAGAGTGGTAGACACCCTCTTCCCAAGGGCCGAGCCCGATGACTCGGTCGCTCCACCGCGATCTATACCGGACTGGACATCAGACATGGATGTGACGGAGGACGAGCTTGAGAGCGCAGTAAGGCGACTCGCGGCACGAAACACCACCCCTGGGCCCGACGGTATCCCAGGTCGGGCCTGGGTGCTGGCCCTGTCGGTGCTAGGCGGTAAGCTGCGTCGCCTCTTCTCTCACTGCCTCCACCTTGGGGTTTTCCCGTCTGAGTGGAAGGAGGCCAAGCTCGTCCTCATCCAAAAGAGAGGGAGAAATGCGGACTCTCCCTCTTCGTTCCGACCCATTTGCCTTCTGGACGAGGTGGGCAAACTCTTTGAGCGAGTAGTGTCCGCCCGTCTCAGCGGGCACCTGTCACGGGATGGGTCTGACCTGTCGGACTGCCAGTTCGGCTTCCGTCGCGGTCGTTCGACGGTGGACGCAATCCGGCGGGTCCAATCCCTGTCACAGGACGTCGTTCGGGAGGGGGGGGTGGCGATGGCTGTCAGTCTTGACATTGTCAACGCCTTCAACTCCCTCCCGTGGTGGGCAATAAGGGAGGCACTGGTTTACCACAACGTGCCCCCTTACCTACAGGGGATTGTTTGCTCGTATCTGAGCGATAGGCTCATCGTGTATACGGCTCGGGGTGGAGAGGGAATGTCAAAGGAGGTCGATCGCGGGGTTCCACAGGGATCTGTTTTAGGACCCCTCTTGTGGAACCTCGCTTTTGACGCGGTCCTCAGGACGAGGCTCCCCCTCGGCGTAGATGTCGTTTGCTATGCAGATGACACTCTCGTGTTGGCCAGGGGGAGCAATTTCACGGATGTGTCACGGCTTGCCGAACTGGGAGTAGCCTGCGTCGTCGGCAGTGTCCGCGGGCTGGGCCTTCAGGTAGTGCCTCATAAAACTGAGGCGCTTTGGTTCCACAGCCACCGCCGGGACAGGGAACCTCCCAGCACGCGGATTCAGGTGTGTGGTGAGGCAGTCCAAGTTGGGCAAACCCTCAAATACCTTGGGCTGACGCTGGACAGGAGGTGGGCTTTTGACGCCCACTTTGTCCAGCTGGTCCCCCGACTTCGTGGAGCGGCGGGCGCACTCCAGCGTCTGCTGCCCAACCTTGGGGGACCCCGGGAAGAAGTCCGCCGCCTCCTACTGTGGGGTTATCCGGTCTATGGCCCTCTACGGTGCTCCCGTCTGGTCGTCTAGACTGGCGAGAGCTTCCCGCCGCAAAACTCTTTTGAATAGCGTGCAGCGGGTGGTTGCCATCAGAGTGGTCCGTGGATACCGGACGATCTCCTTCGAGGCGGCGACTTTACTAGGACGATTCCCGCCACTGGACATCCTGGCGTACATGGACGCGAGAGTTTACGATCTCGTCCGTGCCCGCTCGGATGCCGGGGGCCAACAACCGGACTGGACAAACGTACGGCGGGACGCGCACCGACAGGCCTTAGAGACTTGGCGCGAGCGGCTTGAATTGCCGAGAGGCTCGCGTCAACGCTCTGTCGGTGCGGTCCTGCCATGGTTTGACGCATGGCTGCTCCGGAAACGGGGCAGCCTAACCTTCAGGTTGACACAGATACTCACCGGACACGGGTGCTTCGGTGAGTACCTGTGTCGAATAGGTAGAGAGGCGACACCGTCGTGTCACCATTGTGGCGGCGGCCCGGACTCGGCCCAACATACACTCGAGGAGTGCCCAGCTTGGGCCCCCGAGAGGCGAGTCCTGGTCGCTGAAATAGGATTGGACCTCTCGCTGCCAGCAGTGGTTACGGCTATGCTGGCGGCGACAACCGGATGGAACGCGGTGGCCTCATTCTGTGAAGCTGTTATGCTCAAGAAGGAGGCCGCCGAGCGCGAGAGGGAGCGCAACGATCCCTCCCGTAGGAGAACGAGACGGCGCCGATGAACTGGATATTGACACTAATATCCGCTTCATCGGCGCCGGCGCTGGGAGCTAATCTCAGCGCGAGAGAGAATGCGGCGTCCGGCTGGCTTCTCCCCGGCTTGACGTCGCCCCTGGGACCGCTGGCGTTTGGAGGAGGGGCACTCCACTCGTCTTACATAAGCGGTCCCGGGAAGAGGTAACCTGCTGTAGCTCAGGTTGCCTAAACGCGCTTGTGCGTGAAGGGGAGGGGAGGAGGCATTTGGCCCCCTCCCGTCCCCGGAGGAGAGTCTCAGACGCTCAGTGTACAGCGGGGGTACTGGCGAGATCGTTCACGAGTACCCAGACCCCCCGCTACAGGCATTGTGAGGCTGGCTACCATGGTGGTTTTAGTGCGTATTCCGGGACTAGCCCGGCGAGTCCCACATAACCCGTCGCCTCCCCAAGCGGCGGGTATGCGTAAGATTTGCATTTACAGCATGTAAAAAAAAAAAAAAAAAAGATAGCTCCAGTATGACTACGGGTTCGGGCGGCTTTTACCAGGATGTGTTTAACGATGCGATGCACCTGATGGACGCTGGAGTGTCTGGCTCGAAAGCCAAACTGCTCACCTGGGAGAATATTGTTTGCGTGGATATACGACGACAAACGGGCGTGGATGATGCGCTCATAGAGTTTCCCCATGGCGCAGAGAAGGCTAATGGGGCGGTAATTCACCGGATCGGATTTGGATTTGCCCGGTTTCGGGATGCCAATCACGTTTGCCTGTTTCCATTGGTGTGGAAAGATGTTATTAGAAAAGGCCGCGTTGAAAATCGCGACCAGCATTTTAAGTAGAAGCAATGGGAATTGCTTGTAAACGCGATTGGTGAGTCCGTCATATCCGGGGGCTTTGCGAGGGTGGAGTTTCCTGATCAGGGTTTTAACCTCTTCGATGGTCACTGGCCTCAGGGGATCGTCGTCGTCGTCGACGTCTGTATCCTCCCGGGAGGGGGCAGTTGGGGTCGAAGGGAGAAGGATGGCGAGCCAACGTTCTACCTCAGAGTCGACCTCATTGAGGTGCTCCGGGTCTACTGGTAGGTTGCTGGGAGAACATTGGGACTTTTGATTGTCGGCCATGCCTTCGGCTTTTTCGTCGTCATCAAACGCGGGGCGTTGATTCGGACGCGTCAGCGGGGGGATGGTCCAGTCGGTGTCTGTCTTGAGTCGCTTGCAGAGATTCCAAAAGGCCTTCCGCGAGGGTTGAATCTCGGCTAACGTCCTATCCCACCGGGAATCCCGCGTCTCGGTCATGCGTTCCCGTACAGTGCGCTGTAGGTCACGCATTCGAGTGCGGTTTTCTAAGGTATTATAGGAGTCGAAGGCTCTGATGGCCGCGTTCTTCTCAGTCACTAACTCACGCAAATCTTCCGGGAGCTTCCACCATCTGAACTCGTCAGCCGATGGGACCTCCCGGGAACATTCGTTCACTTGGATTTGGACGTGAGTCGTGAATGAGCCGATAGCTGCAAGCGTTTCCTCGGGGGTCTCTATAAGGGACGGTATCGAATCTAGGTGCTCCAACGTGGCTGACTTGAGTTTGCCCTCAAGTTTCTGCCAGTCGGTTACGTATCTGGGTGGGAGGTTGCTGTCCGCGCCAGAGTGGCTTGTGCGGGAGGCAAGGCTAAGGACGACCGGTCTATGGTCAGAGTCTAACTCGTGTAGTACTTCTACAGAAGCCAAACGTACATAATATAGGTATATGCTTTTCAGCAAGGTATGTGTAATAGACACTCCACAGTTTTCATCTCAAATGTTGAGATTACGCTGTAGATTTAACAGGGTAATGTTCCATTATAAATTCAAACAGCTGAGCACGAAAACTGCCGAATGAGTTAACATTTTTTAAATAGAAGGGTAATTGGTTGAATAGTTGTGCTCCCTCATAGGTAATAGTCTTCTTAGCATAATTTGTTCGTATTTTTGGCAAGACAAGTAAACTAGAGCGGCGAAGGCTTCGTTTTGATATTTGAGATTTTTTGATAAATGACATTTTGGTATTGATGGTTTTGTCTAAAATGTTTCTAATGAAAACACATGTATTATATCGGCGCAAACATTATAACGTAATAAAAGTACGAGTCATCCGATTGCGACATCTGTTTATGCAACATCTGTTTGGTTTGTTTCGTGAAACAACACGTGGCGCTACTACTATAAAAGAGGTGCGGAACGACAGCCGCATTCATTCGTTGTTCGACACTCGAGCCAGACGGACCTCTGGTGTTATTATTACGAAAAGTTATTATTGATTTGTTGTTTCTTTTATTTAAATTATTATTAATTTATTCAAGTACGTGTCACACATTGTGTATAATAAATTACCGAATAAAGAGCTATGGAAAATGAAGACAGTATTATCAATAAAGACACCCCTCCTCTTACATCAAAAGAGGGGACGAACCAGCGCCATCAACCGGTACCTGGGAATTCTGCAACCATGGCACTCATAGCCAATACATTCAAGGATACAATGTGTGAGATGATGGTACAAATGTCACATGAAAATCGTGCTGTCCTTTCTTGGATATACAAGTAGAGCTAACGGCGGTCAAGTGGAAGGGGTTATGAGAGTAATAAAAATGGATTGACATCAGCCATTGGATGAAATCATTAGGTTCCTTACAGTTAGTCATCAATTGTACTTTTTCTAAAACTACAGGCCAAACGCCAATAGAATTACTAACCGGTAAAAAAGGAAGTGTTCCTCCAGAACTTCTCAACCTTATTTACGAGCACAACGATCGTATAAACCCTGATATTTTGAGAAAAGTGGTATTGACAAGGATGCCGAGCAGGCCGAAAAAACATAAAGAACGTTACGATAAGGGCAAAGCCAAAGTTAAAAGATTCGAAAGAGTGAATATCTTTTATTAAAGGAACCCACAAGACTCGGAACTAAACTAAGCCAAAAATACGACGAACCGTTTGAAATAAGAAAGGAGGACATCAGGAGCGTGGTTGGTCAGCTCTCTCATCTGCCCTCATATGACTGCGGTTGGCAATCTTCGTTTTAAGAATGCGCACAGCGGCTGCACATCGGGACACCGTTTACGTAATTGTACTGTTTCGCCAAAGATGGTTGAGATTTTGGAGCGTCACGTCTGGCGTCTGACTCAGCCCGTCTCCCGTCCTCAAAGTCGGAAACCTTCTAATGTGCAAGGAGTCTCCATTCAAGCCGTTTTTTGTGCCTGGGTTTCCCATCTGGCTGGATCTATGCCACGCCTCTTCATGTGACGCTTTTGCACATCCTTAAAACGGAGAAACTGGCCGCCATGCTTTCGCTTACCTGCCTGCAACTCTGAAAAGGGGATGCGCTTGGCTATTCTCGCTTCGGGCATTCTTGAGAGATGTCGAAGCCACCGCGGCTGCCGCCTTATTAAATGTACCTCAATCGCGCAGACATTGACACGTCGTGGTGCGTCAGTGTTCCGAACACGATCGGACCACTTGATGTTCATGATATCACGGAGACACTTGAGGTGGAAGCGATCTAGCGTGCGGATGTGCTTGCGGTACGGGACCCACGATTTTGAGGAGTTTAAAAGGTTTGGGAGTGCAACAGATATGTACACAGAAATTTTAGTGGCCAGTTTGATATCATGGCTGCGGAAGACTCTGGAACGGAGCTTGCTAAAGGCAGCGGCTGCCGTACCTGTTCGGTGGTTGATTTCTGTCTCAGGGTCGCATCGAGATGTTGCGAAGTTGCCCAGATATCTGAACTTCTGCACCCGCCTCAGCTCAACTTGACCTAATTTTATACTTAGAGTCTCAGAGGTGTTGCCTGAGACGGTCGTCATCACTTCGGTTTTGCTGACGCTTATTTTAGGGCCAATACGTCGACAATTCTCATCGAAACGGTTCGTCAGGTACTGGGGTTCAGCTGAGCTATTGGCCATGAGGGGTCGTCGCCATACATTATTTCCGCGATCACGGCGTGCGAAACCTTGGTGATCGCTCTGGGTCGGGCCAAATTAAGAACGCTGCCGTCGGTGTGGAGGCGAATGTGTATGCCCACAGAAGTCTGCTGTGGAGTCTCTTGGTTTACAACGGTGAAATATATGGCAAGTGGAGTGGGCGCAAGAACGCAACCCTGTTTTGCACCACAAGTCGCAGGAAATGGCTCTGTTTGCTCGCCGTTGGCTGTGACACGGCTTGTCATTCCATCGTGTAGGAGTCGAATCATCCACACAGACTTTACGGAGCGGCCCAACTTCGTCAGAGCCGTCCGGAGCGCTTCACGAGGGACGCTGTCGGGAGCTTTTTCCAAGTGAACAAAGCAAGGAAATGGGGGCTGACATTGTTCTCTGCTTTTCGACTGGAGCTGTCTTATGGAGAGAGTGGCTTCACAAGTGCCTCGTTCGGGCCGAAAACCTAGCTGTGAATCCGGTAAGATGTTTTCTGATAACGGTGGTAAGCGGTTGAGGAGGACTCTTGCAAATACTTTCCCTGGCACTGACAGCAGTGATATACCCCGATAAGCGTTACAATCGGAGCGGTCACCTTTGTTTTTATATAGAGAGCGGATTCGGGAAGCTGTAAAATCTGAAGGTAGCCGTTCTTTATGCCACATCTGTACAAACGGTTTCCATATGGAATTATATAGCTGCTCTCCACCGTGCTTAAGTGGTTCCCCAGAAATGTTATTCATACCAACCGCTCTCTTATTTTGTTGTTGTTTAATTGTTGTAATGATTTCTATTAGTGTGGGTGGCTCGTTTGGACTCGTAACTTCTGGTCGCTGGGGGGGTGCATTGATGTGTGGAGGATCGGCTGAGCGATCTGCGTTGAGCGGGGTATCGGAATGTTCGGCCCAGTGTTTTGGCACCTCTTCCTTAATTGTTGGGTGCCGCGAACCATCATGCGTCTTTGGTGCTATGCGACTCCGGTTAGAGGTGCGTATTAGTTTGCGCACTTCTGCGTGGAACGCTTTCAACTGGTTGGTGTCAGTAAGCCACTGCATTTGTTTCGCCTTTTCTGGCCACCATTTGTCCATCACGCCACGAGTGAGCTTTCTTAATTCTGAGGTGCTTTTCTTGATTATATGTATGTGTAAATTGGGTGTACGGGAGGGCTTTTTAAGGGGTTCTAGATGTTTACTTAGTGCTGCAGCTAATGTTATGTCGTTTTGATCGAACCAATCTTCAGTTATATTGGTTTTTAAGCCGAGTATGTTGGAGGCACTTTTGGTAGCTATTGTTGACAGAGTCTGCCACGTAGCATATCGCTATCGTCAGTATTTGGACCTGCCATTTCGTTGTTCAGCGTCAGTTTATATTTCTCGCGTACTTCAGGGTCTTTCAGTTTTTCTGAGTCCAGACATGGTAATACTTTTCAGTGAGATCTGCAGGGCGCTCGGAGACGGATTTTAATTTTTGTGACTATTGGATTGCGGTCCGTCCAACATTTGGCACCGCGCATGGCTCGTGTTATTGTCATTTGTGAGATGGCTCGTTGTCGGATAATGGCGTAATCAATTAAGTGCCGATGTTTGGACCTCGGATGCATCCAGGTGGTTTTATATTTTGCGGGTGGTCTAAATAGGGTGTTAGTTATAGTTTGACTAAACTGTGCACAGGGACCTAGTAACGGATGACCGTTGCTGTTCATATTCCCTGTACCATGTCGCCCCAAAGCTTGGGGCCGTGCTTCGGAATCTCGGCCAACCCTTGCATTGAAGTCGCCGAGTGGTGGTATTTGCTGCCGCGGTCCAACATTGCTGACGCATTTACTGACTTCTTCGTAAAGTTTGTCTTTTAAACTATCGTCGGAGTCCATCGTTGGTGCATAAACACTAAAAATATTGAAGAAGTTGTTGTTTTCCAAATGTAGACGCGGTGAGATGACGCGATCTGATGTGTACACTGGAAATTACTCCATGCCATGAGCAACTAAGAGGTGCTCCTAAATTCGGAGTCCAGAGTGATGTGGCCGTATCGGCTATGAATAGCGACGCTGAAGATGAGATTTAAATATTACAGGTGTATTGTAAGGAATGTGTTGTTGAGGTGAAATTTAACCAAAATTAGCACTGAGGCTATGAGGTTAACGAATTGTCATTCAAACCAAAATTAGCGCTGAGGCTATGAGGTTAAAGAGTTGTCATTCAAACCAAAATTAGCGCTGAGGCTATGAGGTTAACAAATTGTCATTCAAACCAAAATTAGCGCTGAGGCTATGAGGTTAAAGAATTGTCATTCAAACCAAAATTAGCGCTGAGGCTATGAGGTTAACGAAATGTGGTTCTAACCAAAATTAGCGCTGAGGCTATGAGGTTGACGTGTTGTGATTTTTTTTGAACCAAAATTAGCGCCGAGGCTATGAGGTTTACATTATTACGATTAAGGATGTAACCAAAATTAGCGCTGAGGCTATGAGGTTGACGTGTTGTGATTTTTTTTTGAACCAAAATTAGCGCCGAGGCTATGAGGTTTACATTATTGCGATTAAGGATCTAACCAAAATAAGTGTTGAGACTATGAGGTTGATTCTCGCACAATTTGCATTAGCTACAAGTAATAATCTATTTTTTTTTTTTTTTACTTTTCCTGATATAGACGCAGGGACGCGCCTGTTATCAGAATGGCCGTATCGGCGCAAACATTATAACGTAATAAAAGTACGAGTCATCCGATTGCGACATCTGTTTATGCAACATCTGTTTGGTTTGTTTCGTGAAACAACACGTGGCGCTACTACTATAAAAGAGGTGCGGAACGACAGCCGCATTCATTCGTTGTTCGACACTCGAGCCAGACGGACCTCTGGTGTTATTATTATGAAAAGTTATTATTGATTTGTTGTTTCTTTTATTTAAATTATTATTAATTTATTCAAGTACGTGTCACACATTGTGTATAATAAATTACCGAATAAAGAGCTATGGAAAATGAAGACAGTATTATCAATAAAGACACCCCTCCTCTTACATATATATATATATATTTGATTAATAGTCATTAGATTGGTCTCTTCAAAGATTTTGTAAGTTGGTGTCAAGTATGGATAGCGAAATAATATTTTTATAATTTTGTTTTGAACTCTCTGCAATTCTTGTAATTTCATTTGGCCCGCGCTGCCCGCGTTGTTGGGTAAAAATGTTGGAAAACTTTATCGTAACTGCTGATAACCATTTAGCTCCTCCCCTGTAGGTGATAGCGTGATAATATGTAACCTATATGTTGACCCGACCTCTTAGTAATATTCATGCAAAATTTTAAGTAAATCCATGCAGCACTTTTTGAGTTTAGCCCGGACATACATACAAAAATTCTAAATACTATATTTTTGGTTTCGATATCGATTGTAGATCACGCCCCAAGTATCGTTTTAAAAAATATTCAATGTACAGTTTTGACTTTCCTACTACGATTTTAATATATATAGATATTATTTACTCATAATAAATGACATAAAAATAAAGGTAAGTAACTTACTGAAAATGAAGGTAAACCCTCAAAATTATTATTTTGTAGACAATTAGTAGGTATAAAAATCTACACTGCGGTGACTCACACACTCATCACATTATCGTTGAGCCGAACAAATGTGTACGTAAAGTAAGTTATTATATATCGTAAACACAAATATTACACACCAAATACACCCAAATAATCAAATCTACACTCTAGGTAAAATTACATTACAAAACTATGACCTTGTATTTGACACAAGGATCTCTAAAACTATATGGTTTTATCATTTTGGAGATACATTTCATTCCGGTGGACTGTAATTGGTATAACAGTCCACCGAATCCACTGAAATGATAACTCTGAGATGATAAAATACAGGTTAGTTCTACATTTAACTCCGAAATAAATTTATTAAAAATATATGAACACTACTCAAACAAAACAGTACTTACGGCGAATTTAATACATAATTTTGAAACTAATTAAACAAATCTAGCACGAGTTATAACAGCCACCGAAATGAAACCAAAATGAAACAATTTTTGTCCCCATATCACTGAAATGATAAACTTACATTTTTGGTGGAAAACCGCAAGACATTGGGATCAGTGCGTTCATGCCGAGATCTTGAGCCGGACGGATCCGAAGTGAGAAAATTTGACACAGGCCTAACAACGCAATCTTGACGTGGCTATTCTACTAAAACTTACTGTCCTCTGAAATGATAACTTTTTTCCAGACAAAAGACTGACTGTCAAATCCATGAGAAAGAAGATAAAAGGCGAGCATGTATGAAGAATATAATGACAGTAATCGAGGCAAAAGAAGTATGCAAAGATCGTGACAAATGGAAATCCGTTGTCTCTGCCTACCCCTCTGGGAAACAGGCGTGAGTCTATGTATGTATGTAGGTATCAAAATCGATTTAAATCCATATTACGAATGTATTTACAGGGAAAGGTATTTTATGAGAGGAATTGGGTTCAGGACAGGCCACCGTGATGATAAAATAACACTTTGTAAATATTTTTTTCGGTCTATTAGTGGGTAGAAATGAATGATTTTTTTTGTCGAGGTAGAGAAGTACATTCGTTATTGAGAAAAAATGTGTAAAATAAAAAATCGGCACATTGCACTACCGTTCTCAGCTATGCCGTTTATTTTTTTGGGTTGGGCGCTAAGTAGCATATCCTTGTCTGGGGGGAGGTAGGCCGAGACTATCGTGATTGGCTGATGGCCTGACATGCCTATTCGACAGACAGAGACCTCAATGTTCTTCAGCACGGGAGGGTCCAAAGGTACGCAATGCAGTGATTTTTTAAAATAAATCAGCGTACCCCCTTTGACGGAGTGGGTCCTATCGTTGCAAACTATACGATAGCTGGCAACTGTAGGACTCCCCCGTTTACTCGGTTTGAGGAAAGTCTCTTGAACGAGGAAGAGATCAAGTTGATGGTCGCAGAGGAATTCTGCGACTTCATCGCGTTGTCTCGCTAATCCGTCTGCGTTGTAAAACCCGATCTTTAGAGATCTGGGTTTTAGCCTGCAAGTGAATTGGGGAGTCATTAGCGGGTGTACAGCCATTACGGTTGTAGTGATTTAATAAAGCGGTGGTAGACGTGTGCCGCGTCGATGGCCAACTGGATGTTGGACGGATCAGCTTCGGTCCTCTGGGAGAGTTCCTCAAACTGATCGAGCAACTCCCAGCCTTGGGACTTGATTCGCTCCGCAAAGCCGGAGGCGCGCCCCTTGCTGTTCGCTGGGGGCGCCCGGGCTTTGGGTGCTGGGGCTGGCGACTTTGAAGTCTGAGCTCCTTTGGCCGGGGTCTTTGGTGCCTGAGACTTCTTAGTCAGGGGGTTGTAAGCCCAGCCCGATTGGACTGGGGCGGGAGGGGCCGCGCTGGTTGAGGGTTTGGGGGACGCCTCTTTAGCTGGGACTGGCACAGCCTTAGGGGCGACCGCCTCACCCGCAGCTTTGGGTGCGGTCGAGGGGACGTAATCTGGCAGAGGCCAGTGGGGTCTTGCTGGTCGCAGGAATGTCTTTTGGACATCCAAGGACATTAGCGGGGGAGGGCTAGATTGGGGCTTGGCGGAGCTAGTCTGCGCCTGAGGTTTGCGAGCGTTGCGTTGCTGCGAGGCCTCCTGGCGGGTCTCCTCGCCGGTGCCTTGGGACAGCCGCGATAGTTCGCAGGGTGTCCCAGGGACTGGTAGTTCACACAACCAGGTGGCTCGGAGCATTCGCTACGATCCTTCGGTCTGGGGCATTCGGAGGTGTGGTGGCCTGGGGTCAGGCTTTTGACACACCTCGGGGCGACGTGACAGTTCTTTGACGAGTGCCCATACAGTTGGCAGTTGTGTCACTGCCCCTGTACGGTCCCTCGCCACGGTGGTTCAACGTGAATGCCGCCGACGCCGCAAACTGTTTTAAGGACAGTGAGGATCTTTTGTCCTTCTTTTGAGTGATCAAGGTGGACCAGCACCATGTCGAAGGGCTCACCACCGTTCGATCGGCGCATCCGATGCACCTCTCTAACGGGGTACCCCTGGGTGATGAGGTCCTCCTTGATCAGGTCGACAGGGAGATGGCGGCAAACGCGCCGAATCACCACCCGGAGGGACTTGTCCTCTGCGGTGCCGTAAGTGTAGTAATCTACCTTACGAGCATCGAAGAAGGAGGTGGTGATCCTGTACTGTGACGGGGTCTGCAGTTGTATCTTGTACATCTGCTCTTTTTGTATGTAGGTAGTGCTTAGCGCAACTACCCCTTTCGCCTTCAATACCGTGGACATTTCCTGCCACTTGTCGATATTGAGTAGCATGATGGGAGGGGGCTTGGTGATCTTGGCCGTGAGGCCAGAAGGTTTGGCCTTAGCCTGAGAGGCGGGGGCGCTTGTAGTGGGGGGGAGGGGACTGAGTTAGTAGCGGAGGGTCTCTCCATACGTAACTTCTTCGTTTTGGTGCTCTTTTTGCTCTTCTCCTGAGTTGAAGCCTCAGAGTCAGAGCCCGAAGAGTGAGACGGAGAGAAGTTGTTTCGGGAGCGCTTATCGGCCTTCCCTTTTTTGGCGACTATTTGCCACTGGGATTCAGAGTCACTGTGCTCTGCTTGGGCTAGGTCCATTTCGCATTCCATGTCGGAATGTACGGATGGTGCTGGGGAGGGAGTGCGGAGAATAGCGGTCCGTCTTATAGGGACCGGAGAGCGCTCGCGTCTAGCTACTGTGTGCCGGGCGGGCGGGGGGGTCGGGGATGCGGGTTGACCTAAGTGGATGGAGGCGAGATCATTTGATTTCGCCGTTACAGATTTTCCCCTGGAGAAGTTATTAAAGTAGACCATTAGTTCGCCCAACTTCGGCGAGGATTCACGGAGTTTATGTTTTGTCGCAGGTGCGGCAGATCAATGGGCGGTTGAACAATGGGCGGTCGGGGAGTTAGCTGGCCGGTGATTACCATTGTTCGGAATGGCTGACGCAGGTGTGGCAGAACAATTGGCGGTAGAACAATGGGCGGTCGGGTTATTAGTTGGCCGGGGTTTATCATTGTTCGGAATGATGAGTATGTTTATGTCAATCGTATATAAGTACATAACTGTTGGCGACGGACCCAGGCAACTTTCGGCCGGCAACTCATCCTAAGCTACGGGAGGTGCGGAACTACCGCAGCCAATCACGTTACACATAAATATCCAAAAAATTTCACCAAAGATGACGATAGTACTTTAATTTAACATTTTTAAGTCATTGCGAATGCTTGTTTTGGATAATTACGATATACACACTTACAAACTAATTACATTTAATTGATGTTTTCATAAAACTTTAACATTTTAGTAGATATTAGCGAGTTAAATTTAGATTATTTTTCACAGTTAGGTTTTAGGTTTTACAAAGTTAACCCTATGTATTTGCATTATTTTCACCTATATTATGTATAACATATTTAAATTTAATTCACCTAACCCTAGGAATCTAGAAGTTATAACGAAATCTAGATTTCTAGGTTTTCCACGGATACCTAGACTATGTAGGTTACCTAGGCCGTATAAAATTATTGTCGTCGTATAAAGATGAGTGAGTTCTACGATGATTAGACTAGATTGAGACCTAGAATAATCTAGGTCACGAGATACCAACCTACGTAGCCTAGATAGGTTTCTCGCTTGTACTTCGTTATTGGTTATAGCTATATATAACCTGCTATAAGCTATATATAACCTGCTGCTGTGTGGTGACGGCAACAAATATCCGAACCGGAATATCATCACCCCATCTCATCCCGTGGGGGGCGTAGAAGTCGACCCGAGGGAATATCTACCAGAGGATGGGCAGCAGCTTCCTTCTGAGTACTATGACCATCTTACTGCGATCGCCAACCCGCCTGCCAAGCGTGGCGATTATGGCATCTCCCCCCAAGACGATTCTTGAGGGAGGCTTGTCCAGCAGTGGACTCATTTAGCTGTAATGATGATATATAACCTGATTGTTGTATTAGATAGCCCTAACCGAGGCCTATCAGAACATACCAAATTTATAAGGGTTATATGCCTAGGTCACGAGATACCAACCTAGGTAGCCTAGATAGGTTTCTCGCGTGTACCTCGTTATTGGTAATAGCTATAAAATAATAAAATAAAAATAAAAATCTTTTATTTCAGACAAATTAGTCCATATGAAGATCACAATACAATAATAATAATAATTTCACAATAAATATAATTTCATAATAAATAACAATAATAAAAGTAATAATTGACATGCTAGTGTTAGTAAATTATTTAGACTTATAAACTATGTTAGTATTGACATGAAGATCAGCAAAACTATGGCTAAGCTATATGTAAACTGATTGTTGTATTAGATAGCCCTAATCGAGGCCTATCAGAGCATACCAAATTTGTAAGGGTCATATGGCGGAAAGCTGAGTTATTAAGCGTTTTCTGTTTGGCAGGCGCCTAGGTACCTCGAAACTGTACCGTATGGACGACAGTTTCATAAAAAACGCTATAACTCAGTTATTTCGCTATATACCTATTTATATATATGTATATTTTGGTTTGTAATTTTATTTTACACTCCAGAAAAATAAGGGTGTCATTATAAATCCAACTTTGGAAAAATTTTGTAAAATTGATGAATTTGTTCAGTGGGTATTTCGATATTACTTTTTAAAACACTTTAACCAAAAGTGAAAAGAGGGTATTTTTGGATTAGGCGCTTCGCGCTGATTGGTGAACCCTAAAGAACAAAGACATCAATTCTGTATATAAACTGTGCGATTTTCTTGGATATTCATTCATTCGGACGGCAGCAGTGGAACCGTACAGTCGCAAGAGAAAAGTGCCTACCTCTTCAACTTCGCTCGGGTCTCCGCTCAAATTCTTTTGTGAAGATACCTACGATTTGAGACCGCGAAGAGGTCCACGCCCAAAGATGGACAGGGAAGGCCAACGACCGGGCCCCTCACGGGGCCAGGTCGCTGGACCTTCCCCAAAGCAGAAACCTACGCAGCAGCAGCCCAGCGTGACCCGGAATACGGCGAATTCCGGGACCGCGTCGTTATTCGCAAAACCGGGGTCCGTGAGCGCCCTGCGCTCCCCACCTCGCGACCCCCGCCTCCACCGTCCCGCGTCCCGCGCTACATAAAGATGTAAAGACTGCCGACAGAACTAGCGACCATTCTGAATGTCATGAACGGGAATAAACTGAATGCATCGGCCATTCCGCTCATTCACCTCTTTTAGGCATATTATATCCTTTTAATAATTATTAAATTAAATGCAAAGCAAAATCATACCTTTTTAAGTAAACAAATCACCAAAAATGTTACCAATTATTTGGAAATCATAACATTCGGCCATCCGACCCTGTGTTGCCTCCTGGCACACACAATACATAAACATAAGTTACATATACCTTTCTAAAAAAATCAGCAAATCATAACATTCCATAACATTCAAATAAAATAAACAAATACAAAAGTTTTGAATACAACAATAGAATACATTTTGTCAATAACACATTATTACAAAACAAAAACAAAGTGAAAAATAAAAAACTACCACTATAACAATGACGATGTATCGACAAAAATAGTTAAAACAGATAAAGAAGTCATTGCTGACCCTCTAAGCGATATCCTGAACATTGGATTAACTTCAGATATTTATCTAGACAAACTAATAAAACCTCTCTTTATGTAGAATTCTATAAGCCTTAAGATTTCTTGTCAGTATTCTCTACAATCATCAAGTATATATACGCCCAAATTTATTCATACTTCGATAAAAAAAGGAATATGTTTGTTGCAGAATTAAAACGTTGTCGAAAGTATAAGACTTCTTAAATATTAATGTATCAAGAATTGACAATAAAATACCAGATTGTGCCATAACTACTCAAAAACTATATAGCTTCGGAATCCGAGGATCTGCTTAAAATTGGTTTAAATAATACCTGAACCAAAAACAACTGTTAGCGAAGCTCCAAACAATCTCTTTGCTAAACCAGCTAACTTTAACCATGTTCAGAATATCTTTAGATACCACTTCTTCACTTGAACTATTTCACGATGGACTTCGTAGTTTAACCATACTTTTCTGATCTCCGAGGTGTATCAGGAGGAGCATCTGCTTCATCATCAGTCGTCATCAACACCTCACTGAAACATATACATTCTCCGCGACATAATCCATTCATAATCATGTTACAATAAATAAATTAGTTAAAATCCAGTAAATCATAACAGATGTACAGAATCATTCTATTCAAAACATAGACAAAATCAACACAGTCTTACAGATTAACCCCGACATAATCCATTCGTAATCATGTTACAATGAATAAATGAGTTAAAATCCAGTAAATCATAACAGATAGACAGAATCATTCTACTCAAAACATAGAAAAATCAACACCGTCTTAAAACTTAACCTCAACATAATCCATTCATAATCATGTAACAATGAATATATGAGTTCAAATCCAGTAAATCATAACAGATGTACTGAATCATTCTACTTAAAACAAAGAAAAACCAACACAGTCTTTCAGTTCTTTCTTTTCAGTTCTCAACACAGTAAGTCTTCTAAACGTTTCATATGGAACAACAAAAATAAATAAAACTGGTTAATTTTTATCGAGTAAACTACTCATTGACCAGATCACTTGTTTTGATTAGCATAGACTGTTGTAAGCATTCATAGGACACTTTATTTGACGACTAGTCACACACTCAAATACCAGTAATAACCATAACTATCCAAAACTCCAGTGTATCCATATAGTAAACCCACTAAATAATTTTATCAGACGACTAGCAACCCGCTCATCATCCAGTGAGATACTTACTCACTCAATTAACCAGCGAAGGCACATAGTACGCTTCCAAACTAACATTATCCGGCGACCCGCTCAACATCCAGTGAGATACCTACTCACTCAATTAACCAGCGAAGTCACATAGCACGCCCTTTAACAAACATTATCCGACGACTAGCGACCCGCTCAACATCCAGTGAGATACATACTCACTCAATTAACCAGCGAAGTCACATAGTACGCCCTTTAACAAACATTATCCGACGACTAGCGACCCGCTCAACATCCAGTGAGGTACCTACTCAGTCAATTAACCAGCGAAGTCACATAGTACGCCCTTTAACAAACATTATCCGACGACTAGCGACCCGCTCAACATCCAGTGAGATACCTACTCACTCAATTAACCAGCGAAGTCACATAGTACGCCCTTTAACAAACATTATCCGACGACTAGCGACCCGCTCAACATCCAGTGAGACACCTACTCACTTGATTAACCAGCGAAGTCACATAGTACGCCCACTAACAAAACTGGTCAAGAATCTCTATTCTATCCTGTATTTATCAATAAATAAAATATCATAGCAGTCATTTAAGTAACCAACAATTTATATCTACACAATGTTGCTTGTAATTAATCATACTATAAACAAATGTATTCTACAAATTTCCATTTTAATCTTTCAAGAAGCTTATGAATTTAGTCATAATGGTATTAAAATTCAATTTTATCCATACTCAATACTCAATCATTTATTGCTTCCATAATGTATAACAGATGGTATAATCTTATAATTATGTAACAATTATGGACCCTGTCGGGCACAGCATAGTATAAGAGAGGAAGAAGGCTTTTGGTTAGTAATAAAAAGTTTAAGAATTTATGCCATTTGTAAGAATCATAGTATGCCAAATTTTAATTTAAAAATGTCAATATTTAAAGCGAAAAGATTATCAGATTAATAAAATGTCAAGATCTATAGAATTATTTCTTTGAGTCCAAGTATTCTTTTACAGTATAATAGCTTATCTGTAATAAGAAAAGCTTTAGTTTTTTAATAAAAGTATTATCCTTTTTTTATTTTTTTTATTCTTCTGGAAGTTTATTATAGACTTTTATTGACATGACCAACGGGCTTGTAGAGTGCATAGATAGATGGGATGTTGGTAAATTTAATCCATTCCCATGCCTAAGTGTGAACCATCTCGAACGTTAAATACGTTCGGTCACCATATGCAACAATGTGTACTTATTAGTACTGCTAGAGAGTAGCCCTAGCCACGTACCCGAACTCACGATTACATAACACAGTTAACCAGCATAGTCCATTATTAGAGAGTTGCCCTGACCATATGGGTAATGCTACGCCATTAACAAATCTATACATATAATAAAATCGTAGGAAAGCGAAAACTGTACATTGAATATTTTTTTTAAATGATAGTTGGGGCGTGATCTACAATCTATATCAAAACCAAAAATATAGTTTTTAGAATTTTTGTCTGTTTGTCTGTATGTATGTCCGGGCTAAACTCAAAAAGTACTGCATTGGATTTACTTCAAATTTTGCATGAATATTACTAAGAGGTCGGGTCATCATATAGGCTACATATTATCACGCCATCAACTACGGGAGAGGAGCTGTGATAATTTATAAAGTTTTACGCGGGTAAAACCGCGGGGCACAGTTAGTTATGATATAAAACAAATCTTTAATCCATAAAGTTCATTTATATCTACAGATAAATCATTGAATGCTATATCTTTGTAAGATAGTTTAAACACTGTCCACAAATATGAACAACTACAAGCAATTAAATCATATTATTTCTTTGTTTTATTCTTAAATATGGAGTTAGATACCTTTTTCCTGGGTAATTGCCACTTCTGAGATGATAAGAAAACACGTTCTTCAGCAGCAATAGACGTATATTTAATTCTTCAGGATTACACCATTACAACACTTAGCAAAATTAACGTACTTCTGTATTATAACAAATCAGAAACACAACATACAACACTTGTTAAAAACCTTTAGGCTCGAGCGCTCGGTAAAGACTGCCGACCGAACTAGCGACCATTCTGAATGTCATGAACGGGAATGAACTGAATGCATCGGCCATTCCGCTCATTCACCTCTTTTAGGCATATTATATCCTTTTAATAATTATTAAATTAAATGCAAAGTAAAATCATACCTTTTTAAGTAAACAAATCACCAAAAATGTTACCAATTATTTGGAAATCATAACATACATTAGCAGCAAATTGCAGCATAAGGCATGGGGGCTCTTGGATTCTGGTTCATAAATATATTAAGTGTACAGAAAGAGAAGCGATAAAAAAAGTAAATATTCCAAACGTTTTTGAAGCATGTGCAATAGAATTAATAGATCATACCACCATCATATTATCTAATTAAGTGGACGAAAATCAAAAGTGTGTAGGTGTTTTTCTTGTTTTAACCAAAGCATTCGACACGGTCTCGATTCCTGCACTTGTGGATAAGCTGGATGTCATTGGTGTAAGAGAAACGGCACTAAATCTGTTTAAGAATTTTTTTATGTAACCGTAGACGACGGGTAAATTTTGGAAAACATGTTAGCTCCGATGCAAATGTTGTCTACGGCGTCCCTCAGGGTAGTATACTTGGACCAAGTCTCTTCCTGGTGTGCATCAATGACTTACGTCTTCAACTACTTTGTAACGGGAAAATATTTACGTATTCTGACGATACAGCCATAGTATTCCACGGAGAGACTTGGGAAGGAGTGTGCCGCATTGCCGAAAATGGTCTCCATTGACAAAGGCAATGGCTCAGAATCAATCTTCTTACCCTTAATATTTCAAAAAGCTCATACATACAGTTAACATTTTCCAAAACTCACCTTAAAAACGTTAACATTAAAGCTCATTCATGTAATTACCCTAGTAGTATTAACTGCTCCTGTCTATCTATAAATAAATTCACACATGTTAAGTACCTAGCTGTTATCTTAGATGAGAAGCTAACTTGGGAACCCCATATAAGTCTCGTTACGGGTCGCACTAGGAAGCTTATTTGGGTTTTCAAAAAACTCTGACATGCTGCAAAGTTTTCTCTTCTACGTAATATTTATTATGCGTTAGCCCTATCCATTCTTGGATGCTGCGTAGGGGTTTGGGGTGGTGCCTTTAAAACCCACACGATTCAATTAGAAAGGGTTCAAAGGTAATTACTGAAAGTAACCAACCAAGTTGACAGGCCTGTTGGCGTGGTTCGTAGATACGCTGCCTTGCACGCCGCAGGTCGTAGGTTCGATTCCCACCCGGGACTGATGTTTGTGTGCATGAACATGACTGTTTGTCCTGAGTCTGGGTGTAAATTATCTATATAAGTATGTATTTACAAAAGAAAAGTAGTATATGTAGTATGTCAGTTATCTGGTTTCCATAGTACAAGCTCTGCTTAGTTTGGGATCAGATGGCCGCGTGTGAATAATGTCCCAGGATATTATTATTATTAACTTTAAACCCATCAAATATCCTACTTAACAACTGTACTAAAATTGCGAACTTTTAACAAGAAGACAATTATATGTATTCCAAATTAAACTAACAAAGCAACACAGGCAAACTCCCTACAATGCAAATGTTTATAATAGTAAACGCGTTATCAAAAATGTATGCTTACCTTTTGGATGTCGGACAGCTACAGCAGAGACAGACAGCAGTCTTTAGGTCATCCTACTTATATAATAGAATAATAAACATTCATCCACTTACCCTTCGAGAAACAAAAATAAAATTAAAAACTGGCTACTTCAATTACATTACGACCAAACTGAAATGCAATACCCACAAACTCATATTCCCTACAACCCACAAATCCCACCCACATCAAACACACAAACATACACACACACACAAACAGACACACACCCACAGACACACACACACACTCATTATTCGTATTAGTAGTGATCGCTGTACCGGTGCGGTGTCGGCGAACACGGGGTCCTTAACTACCCCCGCCACCAGTCCAGCCCACACTGAGACGCGAAGCGCACGTCGCTCTTATCAATTTTACCGCTAAAATATTACGTTCCCGTATCTACTTTTTCCGTTTTTGTGTTTTCTTTCTTTCTAAACTCTCCTGTGACTTTCGCCTTCTATCTTTTGTGAATACCGCTTGCTTGCGTGTGCAATTAAACAGTGCCGTGCGACACAAGTGTTTTCTTTTACTGACCTCCACGCACGGCCCATGACCGACATCACATTAACCTCTGGTGACCACAACAATATAAATGAAAGCTTTTATTTATTTTTTGACATGATTAAAACTCTTTTATGACTTATGCTTCCCTGTAATGAAATGTAGAATTTCGACTATTACCAGACCTAAATGGATAACGCGCGGCATCAAACGATGTAGCAAAAAGAGACTAGATTTGTTGTGGCAATTTAGACTGAAAAAAATAGAGATACCGAAGTGGTATACAAATTATTTTCTAAAAAGGTATAAAAAGATTGTAAAAATTAGCTAAAAATTGGCTGTGTGGTGACGGCCTAGAGAATATCACCACCCCCTCTCATCCCGTGGGGGGACGTAGAAGTCGTCCCGAGGGAATATATACCAGAGAATGGGCAGCAGCGTTCTTATGAGTACCAATTTCTACCTTACTGCGATCGCCAACCCGTTTGCCAAGCGTGGCGATTATGGCAGATCCCCTCAAATGAAGGACACAATTAAACCGCGGCCCCCAGTCCCCGGCAGCCCTGCTATTCCCAGCCGTGGTAACAGCCGTGGTTACGGCAGGGCAGGGGGCGCTAAGAATCCCCGGCAGATTCCGCGTTACCAAAACCGACGACCTCTGGCCCTGGCAACATACAACACACGCACACTGCGGACCGACGAGAAGATGATCGAACTGGAGTAAGAATTGAGCAGGTTACATTGGGACATAATAGGATTATCTGAAGTCCGAAGAGAGGGGGAGGACACGATAATCCTGAAATCCGGGAATCTGTTCTATTTCCGGGAAGGCGACCAACTGTCCCAAGGTGGTGTTGGGTTCATAGTCCACAAGTCCCTCGTACACAACATAGTGAAAATCGAGAGTGTGTCGACTAGGGTTGCGTACCTTATACTCAGAATTACCAAGCGGTATTCGTTGAAGGTCATACAGGTTTACGCGCCGACTTCGACGCACTCCGACGATGAGGTTGAGGTCATGTATGAGGATATTTCTAGAGCCATACATACCTCGAACTCTTATTTCACTGTGGTCATGGGGGACTTTAACGCGAAGCTGGGTAAACGATTCGGGAATGAGCTGAAAGTGGTGCAATTTGGAACTGGTGACCGGAATCCCCGGGGCCAAATGTTGGCCGACTTCATGGAGAAGGAGGGACTCTTTATAATGAACTCCTTTTTCAAGAAGTCGGAAAACCGCAAATGGACCTGGGTAAGCCCCGATGGTAAAACAAAAAACGAGATAGACTTTATCTTGTCGACGAGTAGACAGGTGTTCAATGACGTCTCAGTGATCAATATGGTTAAAACCGGGAGCGATCACAGACTGGTCAGAGGCTCATTGAACCTTAATGTCAAGCTCCAGAGGTCCCGACTGATAAACTCTACGCTCCGACCTTTACCCATCCACATCCAAAACCCTGAACCCTTTCAGCTCGAACTGCAAAACCGTTTCGAATGCCTAGCAGATTGCGAGGAAGTGGACTCATACCATGACAGGCTCGTAGAAGCTGTCCATACGGCTGGGTCTAAGGTCTTCAAGGCCCACCGTACAAACAGAACCAAAAAGATCTCTGACTATACCCTGCAGCTTATGGACGAAAGACGGAAAATGGTTCTGACATCCTCTGATGATGCTACCAGATACCGGCAGCTCAACAGACAGATCTCAAAGTCTTTGACTCGCGACACGCGCCAATTTAATACAAATTGTATTAAAGAAGCCATTGAGCGGAACAAAGGCTCTAAAGTGTTTGCAAGAGAACTATCTGTTGGACAGAGCCAACTGACGAAGCTGAAGACTGAGGATGGCAGAATCGTCACGTCTAAACCTGAGTTGCTGGGAGAGATCGAGAGGTTCTATGGACAGCTGTATGTGAAAACCCAGTCACCTGTCGATAGTTGTGCTTCAGATTCCAGAGCACGACTAACCCAACACTTCACCGACGACATCCCGGACGTCAGCCTGTGCGAGATTAGAATGGCTCTCGAACAACTTAAGAACAACAAGGCGCCTGGTGATGATGGAGTTACGGCAGAGCTTCTGAAGGCGGGTGGTACACCAATCCTACGGACCCTTCAGAAGTTATTTAACTCCGTCATACTAGAAGGTCAAACGCCAAAAGCATGGCACAGGGGTGTGGTGGTGCTCTTCTTCAAAAAGGGCGATAAAACCCTCTTGAAGAATTACAGACCCATCACACTGCTGAGCCATGTTTACAAGTTGTTTTCGAGGGTCATTACGAATCGTCTCGCACGCAGGTTTGACGACTTCCAGCCTCCCGAACAAGCCGGTTTCCGAAAAGGCTTTAGTACCATAGACCACATACATACGCTGCGGCAGGTTATACAGAAGACCGAAGAGTATAACCAGCCATTATGCTTAGCGTTTGTGGACTATGAGAAAGCCTTCGATTCGATCGAAACTTGGGCCGTACTGAGGTCTCTCCAAAGGTGCCAAATCGACTACCGGTATATCGAGGTGTTAAAGTGTTTGTACGAAAACGCCACTATGTCAGTGCGACTCCAGGACCAGAACTCGAAACCTATCCACTTGCAGCGAGGTGTGAGACAGGTAGATGTTATATCTCCGAAACTGTTCACCGCTGCATTGGAAGATGTCTTCAAGCTTCTGGACTGGAAAGGCTTTGGCATCAATGTCAATGGCGAGTACATCACCCACCTTCGATTAGCCGACGATATAGTAGTCATGGCTGAGACCCTTGACGACCTCGGTACAATGCTCGATGGCCTCAGCAGAGTCTCTCAACAAGTGGGTCTGAAAATGAACATGGATAAGACGAAAATTATGTCAAACATCCATGTTGCACCCACTCTAGTTAAGGTTGGAGACTCTGCACTCGAAGTTGTAGAGAACTATATTTACCTAGGACAGACCATCCAACTAGGTAGGTCCAACTTCGAGAAGGAGGTCAATCGTAGAATCCAACTCGGCTGGGCAGCGTTCGGGAAGCTACGTAATATCTTCTCGTCCCAAATACCGCAGTGTCTCAAGTCGAAAGTCTTCGACCAGTGTGTGTTGCCAGTGATGACTTACGGAACAGAGACGTGGTCGCTAACTATGGGCCTTATCAGGCGGCTCAAGGTCACCCAAAGAGCAATGGAAAGGGCTATGCTTGGAGTTTCCCTGCGAGATCGAATCAGAAATGATGAGATCCGCAGGCGAACCAAAGTCACCGACATAGCCCTAAGAATTGCCAAGCTGAAGTGGCAGTGGGCAGGGCACATAGCTCGTAGAGCCGACGGCCGCTGGGGCAGAAAGATTCTCGAGTGGCGACCACGAACCGGAAGACGCAGCGTGGGCAGGCCCCCTACAAGATGGACCGATGATCTTGTGCGGGTCGCTGAAAAACGCTGGATGCGGATAGCGCAAGACCGGCAATTGTGGAGATCTTTGAGGGAGGCCTTTGTCCAGCAGTGGACGTCTTTCGGCTGATATGATGATGATAACAATGACGATGTATCGACAAAAATAGACCCTCTAAGCCATATCCTGAACATTGGATTAGCTTCAGATATTTGCCTAGACAAACTAATAAAGCCTCTCTTTAAAAATAGAAAAACGATATGTAGAATTCTATAAGTCTAGAGCTCTCTGGTCGGTATTCTCTACAATCATCAAGTATATAATATAGGCCCAAATTGATTCTTACTTCGAAAAGAAAAGAGGAATATGTTTGTTGCAGAACTAAAAGGTTGTCGAAAGTATAAGACAAAAAACAGGGCCATTTACGATTTTTTTTGTTTTTATATATTCTAAAGTTTAAATAAATAAAATAAAAAAATAAATAAATGAATTCTGTAATAATTTTCAGGGGCACAGGAGGACAACAAAAGACAAACCGTGACTTATGACACCAAAATGTCCTCGAGCAAACTATTTTCGGGCGACAAATACTATCAATGTGACGTGTGCCAGAAGTGTTTTAGTAGAAAGCAAACTTTAGTGAGACACCTTTGCGTTCACACTGGTGTACAGCCACGTGCCATGTGACGTGTGCCAGAAGCGTTTCAGCCAAAAAGGCAAATTAAATACGCACCTTCGCGTACACACTGGTGAACGACCCTATAAATGTGACGTGTGCCAGAAATGCCATAGCACAAAGAGCAATTTAATTGCACACCTTCGCGTACACACTGGTGTACGGCCCTACAAATGTGACGTGTGCCAGAAGTGTTTCTGGCGAGCAGGCATTTTAAAAGAACACCTTCGCTTACACACTGGTGATCGACCCTACAAATGTGACGTGTGCCAGAAATGTTTCAATCGTAAAGGCACTTTAAATAAGCATCTTCGCGTACACACTGATGAACGACCCTACAAATGTGACGTGTGCCAGAAGCATTTCAGACAAAAAGACAAATTAAATACGCACCTTCGCGTACACACTGGTGAACGACCCTATAAATGTAACGTGTGCCAGAAATATTATAGTACAAAGAGCCATTTAAATGAACACCTTCGCGTACACACTGGTGTACGGCCCTACAAATGTGACATGTGCCAGAAGCATTTCAGTCAAAAAGGCAAATTAATTACGCACCTTCGCGTACACACTGGTGAACGACCCTATAAATGTGACGTGTGCCAGAAATGTTTCTGTCAAGCCGGCATTTTAAATGAACACCTTCGCTTACACACTGGTGATCGACCCTACAAATGTGACGTGTGCCAGAAATGTTTCACTCAAAAAGGCAAATTAATTGCACACCTTAGCGTACACACTGATGTACGGCCCTACAAATGTGACGTGTGCCAGAAGTGTTTTAAAAGTAAAAGTCATTTAAAGAAACATCTTCGCCTACATACTGGTTAACGATCTTATGTGTAGGGTATGCCTGAAGAGTTTCAGTTTTAGGAGTACTTTTATTGCACATATCCGACTACACGCTAGCACAAGGCGTCTCTCAGAGTAGTATAATAATAATAATAATAAGTCATTTATTCTCTCTCACTAAGTACACACAGGTTTACAATTATAATAGCATCATAGCATATGACGAAACTTTGTGAGAGACTGGTGCTTGATGTAGGTTTGATACCTGTATTACAAGTCACCAGTGCTATATAGTATACTCGGACCATGTCTCTTCCTGGTGTGCATCAATGACTTATGTCTTCAACTACTTTGTAACGGGAAAATATTTACGTATTCTGACGATACAGCCGGAGTATTCCACGGAGAGACTTGGGAAGGAGTGTAGCGCATTGCCGAAAATGGCCTCCATTGCCTTAGCCAATGGCTCAGAATCAATCTTCTTACCCTAAATATTTTAAATAACCTAATACATACAGTAATAACATTTTCCAAAACTCACCTTAAAAACGTTAACATTAAAGCTCATTCATGTAATTACCCTATTAGTATTAACTGCTCCTGTCTATCTATAAATAAAGTCACACATGTCAAGTGCCTAGGTGTTATCTTAGATGAGAAGCTAACTTGGGAACCCCATATAAGTCTCGTTACGGGTCGCACTAGGAAGCTTATTTCGGTTTTCAAAAAACTCTGACAAGCTGCTAAGTTTTCTCTTCTACGTAATATTTATTATGCGTTAGCCCTATCCATTCTTGGATGCTGCGTAGGGGTTTGGGGTGGTGCCTTTAAAACCGACACGATTCAATTAGAAAAGGTTTAAAGGTAATTACTGAAAGTAACCAACCAAGTTGACAGGCCTGTTGGCGTGGTTCGTAGATACGCTGCCTTGCACGCCGCAGGTCGTAGGTTCGATTCCCACCCGGGACAGACGTTTGTGTGCATGAACATGCCTGTTTGTCCTGAGTCTGGGTTCAAATTATCTATATAAGTATGTATTTACAAAAGAAAAGTAGTATATGTAGTATATCAGTTATCTGGTTTCCATAGTACAAGCTCTGCTTAGTTTGGGATCAGATGGCCGTGTGTGAATAATGTCCCAGGATATTATTATTATTAACTTTAAACCCTTCAAATATCCTACTAAACAACTGTACTAAAATTGCGAACTTTTAACAAGAAGACAATTATATGTATTCCAAATTAAACTAACAAAGCAACACAGGCAAACTCCCTACAATGCAAATGTTTATAATAGTAAACGCGTTATCAAAAATGTATGCTTACCTTTTGGATGTCGGAGAGCTACGGCTAGACGACAGCAATCTTTAGGTCATCCTTCTTATATAATAAAATAATATACATTCATCCACTTACGCTTCGAGACACAAAAATAAAATTAAAAACTGGCTACTTCAATTACATTACGACCAAACTGAAATGCAATACTCACAAACTCATATTCCCTACAACCCCAAATCCCACCCACATCAAACACACAAACATACAAACACACACAAACAGAGACACACCCACAGACACACACCCACAGACACACACCCACAGACACACACACACACACTTATTATTCGTATAAGTAGTGATCGCTGTACCGGTGCGGTGTCGGCGAACACGGGGTCCTTAACTACCCCCGCCACCAGTCCAGCTCACACTGAGACGCGAAGCGCACGTCGCTCTAATCAATTTTACCGCTAAAATATTACGTTCCCGTATCTACTTCTTCCGTTTTTGTGTTTTCTTTCTTTCTAAACTCTCCTGTGTCTCCCGCCTTCCATCTTTTGTGAATACCGCTTGCTTGCGTGTGCAATTAAACTGTGCCGTGCGACACAAGTGTTTTCTTTTACTGACCTCCACGCACGGCCCATGACCGACATCACATTACCCTCTGGTGACCACAACAATATAAATGAAAGCTTTTCTTTATTTTTTGGCATGTTTAAAACTCTTTTATGACTTATGCTCCCCTGTTATGAAATGTAGAATTTCGACTATTAGCAGACCTAAATGGATAACGCGCGGCATCAAACGATGTAGCAAAAAGAGACTACATTTGTTGTGGCAATTTAGACTGAAAAATATAGAGATACGGAAGATGTAAACAAATTATTTTCTAACCCTTTTAGAAAATAATTTGTTTACCTCTTCCGTACCTCTATTTTTTTCAGTCTTAATTGCCACAAAAAATGTAGTCTCTTTTTGCTACATCGTTTGATGCCATTACAAAGACATTAAAAAGATTGTAATATTTACTCAGAAAGCTCAAAAATGCTACTAAATCAAAACAAGCACAAATAAAGCTAAAGCTACCTGGAATATAATAAACTCTACTAAGCCTATTGTGCCCAAGTCTAGCATTGAAGTAATTACTGAGAATGATAAGAATATTACAAATCACAAATTGATAGTAGAATCTTTTAACAATTATTCTGTAGACCTAGCGCAACCAAAAGACAATAACCAAACATACAAGAAGACAAACACCCTAATATAAATAATTAATTATGGAACCAACCACACATAGTAATAATAATAAATAACCTCACGAACACAAGTAGTACTGGTTATGATGATATACACACCAGTGTAGTTAAGTCGGTGGGTCCCATTAAAGCGCCTTTATTAGGTGACATTGTAAATAAATCATTACAAAATCGATGAAGTTACACGGGTTGGCCCAATGCGTCCAAAAAACTCAGAGCTTAACAAACCCAATGACGGTCGACCCCGCCCAATCATTGTAAAATTATTACGACGACGGAAAAGAGACGAATTGGTAAAAACAGCAAGATCCAGGCGTAACGTTACATCTGAAGGAATTACCGCAGGACCATCGCAAAAATTCTATTTGAATGAGCGGCTTACCAAGGCAAACCGTGATTTATTTCGTGACGCTAGATTACGAGCTCAAAAACAAGGTTTCCGTTTCTGTTGGGTTCGCCACGGAAACATCTACGTTACAAAAGCAGATAATCAACAGCCTTTTCGCATTCGCTCAGCCGAGGATCTGGAACGAACATTGGGTGATTGTACTTCGGTTGAACCCTCTCAACTTTAAGGTTTTAGATGCATACAGTGCAAGTAATGTAATTATCATAAGTTATATTTTCACACTTAACTCAACACAACTCACCCACCATATTACACTCCTATACAAAGAAAACCAACACATTTCAGATTATCAGCTATCACTGTTAACTATGCTCTACTTCTCCAGAGATGATTTCCCCTGGGTTCAATCCTCGTACTATTTAGTTAATCTACATTTGCTAAAGAAATCCAAATCAAAAATGTCATTCACTGGAGAAAATAGAGCTCTGTGCTGAACCGTTAACCCCCGATATCAACTTCTTAGTGTTACATCTGAACATTAGAAGTTTACGGCGTCACTTTGATGACTTACTTGTCACTATCAAACGCTTGAACTACCTTTCCGATGTTATAGTATTATCTGAGTGCTGGCTGGGTGAAGAACCAGTCATTCCACATATTCCTGGGTATGAGTCATATCAAACCAAAAACTACATAAATAAGAGTGGTGGCGTCACAGCCTACGTTAGGGATGCATGGAGTGCAACTGTTAATGAACCGCAATGTGTCGAATGTAATTGCCTCCAACTTACCATAAATAATAAAATTACAGTATTGGGTATATACAGATCACCCTCATTTAAAAACTTAAACAAGTTTATGTCGTTCCTGGACTGTACCTTAAACGATATTAACGTCCATGACTCAATTATACTTACTGGTGACATCAACATAGATATTTGTAGTGACCAATCGAACGATCAGTGCTCTGAATATTTATGCCTATTAGCTAGTCACCAACTTCTTAGTGCTATCTCAATACCGACTAGAGGCACTGCATGTCTAGACCATATGTTTGTGAAAGATCGCTTCACATGTGTTGGAATGGTTTGTCGATCTGGTTTGACGGACCACGACATTTGTCTCCTCAGCATGTCTGGCCGGCACACGGAACGTATAGGCACCTCCAACAACACTAGGCCAAAAATTCACATACCTAAAATTACTAACGACCTCCAGTCTACCAGTTGGGAAGCAATTTACAAAATGTCTGATCCAAATAATGCTGCCAGTGTATTTGACCTAACTTTGAATACCTACAATATTGCAAAAAAATACAGAAACGGTTGTCGTTAAACGAACTCGCAGAATTATAAAGCCTTGGATCACACCTGGCCTCATAAGATGCCAAATAAACCGCGACAAGCTACACTCTCAAAGTAGGAACAATCCCAATAATCTTATTCTTCAAATAGCATACAAAAGATACAGAAACTTTCTTTATAATCTACAAAAACGAATCAAACACGCTTATGAGACTCAATTACTTAAAGATAATCAAAATAACCCAAAAAAATGTGGAAATCAATAAAAGAAATATGTCATATGTCAAAGAACCACTCAGCTCCGATAGAATTGACCAAAATCTGCTCAAACCCCGTCGAATCACTCAATCACTGCAACACGTACTTCTCAAATATTGGCAGAAATTTGACTGACAGGGTTCTATCAAGGCTCAATGTTTCTGAAATGGCCCTCGCTTCGGAATGTCGTCCAAAAGTACAACCCACAAATGGGGGCTCATTCTTCCTGCAACCAACTGATCCCGCTGAAGTTAGTAAGCTTATTGAAGATCTCAAGAATGAAAGCGCCCAGGCCTTGATGGTTACACTTCTAAATTAATAAAGCTTATAAAACATTTTATAATAGGACCTTTAACTCACATTTACAATATCAGCTTGAATGCAGGAGTCTTTCCTCAATGTTGGAAAACTTCTGTTGTTACCCCTATTCATAAGGACGGCGAGAAACTGACACCGGGAAACTATAGACCAAGCTCTTTACTGAGTATATTTTCTAAGCTTTTAGAAAAACTAGTCAATAAGCGTCTAACTGGCTTTCTGGAGAAAAACCATCTTCTCTCAGAAAAACAATTCGGTTTTCGTTGCAATAAGTCCACTGAGGACACGGTGGTATCGTTGGTGGATGCGGTGTCGAAATCTTTGGATAAGAATGATTGTTCCTTGGCCATATTTTTAGATCTATCAAAGGCATTTGACACCGTATCCGTCCCGATATTACTTCGCAAGCTCGAGGTCATGGGCGTGAGAGGTATCGCACTTGAGTGGTTCCAGAGCTACCTCACAAACTGGCGTCAATGTTCAAGAGTAGGGTCTATTATCAGCGAGCAGAGGGATATCGATGTAGGAACTCCTCAGGGAAGCATTTTAGGACCAACTTTGTTCTGTATCTACATAAACGACATTTTAGATATAGACGTTCCTAATGCTGAAATCCTGTGTTATGCGGACGACACCGCAGTTATCTTTCGAGAAAAGTCCTGGAGTGAGGTGCTTACTGTAGCTGATATAGGGATGGAAACTATTGCTTCATGGTTAGACCAAAACCTTCTCACACTTAATCTTAATAAAACCAAGTACGTTGCATTTCACAAGACCCTGGCTTCGAGACCACCATCACTGCCGCCTCTTACTATTCATAACTGTGGCAACAAAGATAAATTTGGTTGCAACTGTGACTCAATTGCTAACACACCTTCAATTCAATGTCAATTGTTTAGTGTAATAAATGCTATTTTGTTAAATAAATAAATAAAAATAAAAAATAAAATAAAAAAATGGGACATTTACACAATTACTCGAAGGTTCCATAGTAAAGCCTTTGCATAAAAAGACGATAAAACGAAAAGGAGTAATTATAGAACTGTAGCGTAAAATTTTTGTCACCGTAGCCTAGTTGGTAGTGTTCCTGCCTACGAAGCTGGTGGTCCTGGGTTCGAATCCCGGTAAGTGCAAATATTTGTGTGATGAGCACGAATATTTGTTTCTGAGTCATGGATGTTTTCTATGTATATAAGTATTTATTTATTTATTTATTTATTTATACTTCAGTACTATTGAAATGTACATAGGCGGACTTAATGCCAAAGGCATTTTCTAACAGTCAACCTTAGGGTAGTGCAGAGAGATCATGGCAGGTGCACTTGGGTATAAAAAAAAGTATTTACTTACTATAATTATAAATAATAATAATGACGAACATATAGTGTTCGTCATTATTATTATTTATAATTATATTCTATAAATATATACAATACATACTATACAATAAATACCATATGCTTTAATCTAATGAATACTATACTATAACGTATTATACTATAATAAATAAAATTATTAAAATTATTGATGAGACGTTTCTGCGTGAAGCTTCTTGCAAATATGCTCACGTACTTTCTTTTTAAACGCATAGCGAGTCTAAGCCATCCTGATTCCAACCGGAAGCTCATTCCAAAGAAGGATAGATTGGACAAAGAAAGAGGAATGAATAAAGTCAGAGCTATGTGGTGGACATCGTAAAAGACGATTATGACTAGAGCGGAGAGTTTTACTATGAGTAGCAAAAAGATATTGAAAGTGAGGCGTTAAGTAAGAAGGAACAGTAGGAGAGTCCAGTATGGAGAAAAGTGTGGTGAGCGCTCTTAAATTTCTTCGCTGGCGAATGGGCAACCAGTTTAACTGGGTGCGGTAAGCAGACACATGATCATACTTACGTAGATTGAAAACGAATCGAATGCAGTTATTTAGAAGTCGGTCAAGTTTGTTAAGAAGATCTGCATTCAGGTCAAAGTAGCACACATCACCATAGTCGATAATGGGAAAGATTAGAGTCTGCACAAGCATTTCTTTTGTTCTGGATGGAAGGAAATTTTTAAGCCTATAAAATGCCCTTAACATTCCAGTGATTCTCTGACTGATGCCAGAAATATGGCTTTGCCAGTTTAGATTGCTGTCAATTACCAATCCCAGATCCTTGACTTTTTGGCTAATGGGTATGTGATAGTTGTCAAATATAATAGGGGGCAAAGTGCCAACATCTACCTTGCACAACATTCTTGAGCTACCCACTATGATTGCTTGGCACTTTAACGGGTTGACGGTTAATCCAAACTTATCTGACGAGATTTTTAAAAATTGTAAGTCTCGATTTATTTTATCAATTGCCTCTGATAAACTATCAACACTCGCCTGGGTGTACAGTTGCAGGTCGTCAGCATATAGATGATACGCACTCTGAAGATCCTGAGTTAAGAGGTTTATAAATACTGAAAACAAAAGAGGTGAGAGAATACCGCCTTGAGGGACACCAGTTTCTAAGTTGCACCAATTTGACGACGCTTTGCCATGGAAAACTGACTGCTGGCGCCCTCGAAAATAAGATGAAAACCATTCCAGCGCTTCATCTGAGATCATAAGATGGGAGAGGATGGTTAAAAGGATGTCGTGACTGACGGTATTAAAAGCATTTGAAAAGTCGATCAACACCAGCACAGTGAGGCTGGTCGCCTCCATGCCGGTTCTAATATCGCCAGTCACTTTAAGGAGCGCCGTGGTGGTACTGTGCCCTGGTCGGAATCCGGATTGTAAGGGGCTTATCAGCTCATTGGATAGCACAAAATGGGACAGCTGTTTGTAGACACAGGACTCGAGCACTTTAGACAGGAAAGGAAGGATGGAGATAGGACGATAATGACTAGGAAGTGTGGGATTTGAAATCTTGGGAAGTGGACGAACGTGAGCGTTTCGCCATATGGAAGGGAAAAGTCCGGAATCAAGGGAAAAATTTATAATGTGGGAGATTGCAGGCAACAGTTGGTCAAGGATTGGTAATATCATGCGTCGGCTAATTTCATCGCAGCCAACTGCATTGGATTTGATGGACAGGATAATCTTTTTAATCTCATTCGAATCGACTGGGGAAAAGTGAAAAGCATTAATGTTAGGACGCGTTAGACCATTTAAAAATGTGATAGTCTGAGCCTTGGTCTGATGATCCATAGGAGAAGTCGTAGAGAAAAAATGATTAAGATCATCTAGTCCAATTGAGGTGGGAAGGTCTAAGTTACGCGATTTGCCGATACCAAGAGTCCCAAGGAACTTCCAGATACCGGCAGGAGAAGAAGATGAAATGTTGTCTTGAATATGACGGCGTTTAGCATTGCGTACCATCTGATTACACTTATTCCTAGCAACTTTGTAATTGTTCCAGTTTTCGTCGGAACGGTTACGTTTAAATTTACGAAAGGCGCGGTCCCTACGTTTCATTGCCATCAAAATCCCTTGCGTCATCCATGGTGCTGGTGGATGCCTCACAGTAACTTTTTTAACAGGTGCATGAATGTCGTATAACTTAGTTACCGCTTGACTGAAAAATAGTACCTTTTCGTCTATCGACTCGGATTTATACAGAATTTCCCAGTTTACCTCAGAAGCATCCTTACACAGGTTTTCGACATTCATCCGAACAAAAGAACGCAAATGCAGAACTTGAGGTTTAGGTTTGGGTGGCTTAAGGATGTAGGATAGGAAAATTAGGTCATGATGGGAAAATCCGGGAGCATCATGTTGCCCATAAGAGGAGACTAAAGATGGATTAGAGGTAAGGATTAGGTCGAGCCAAGTATCATTACCCGAGGCATTGTGGTGAGTGGCTTGCAATGGCAAGACATGTAAGCTACTTGACTCGACTATGTGTATGAGTTTACGGGAACGGGGAGAGTTTGGTACAAGGAGGTTGGTATTGAAATCTCCCATGATGATGTGGTGAACATACTCCGAACCCAAAGATTCTAAAACCAATTCTAAATCAGTGAAATAATCAACATTGGGTGGATTGTATACGACACCAATAATGGTTTTGGACATTTTGACAGAAACCTCAAGAAAAAGAAACTCGGCAGTGGCAGAATTACATGAAGAAATAGCGACAATCTTATATGGGAGGTCGGATCTCAAATAAATGGCAACACCACCACCGCCTTTACCTATTCGGTCATTACGAATAAGAATATAACCAGGAAGAGGATACAAGATAGAAAGAAGGTGAGGTTTGAGCCAGCTCTCGGAAATCAGGATGGCATGTACATTACCTATCGAAAACGCTTCAAGTAGATCGCTATAATGACTAGGGATGCTTTGGGCATTCAGATGACAGACATTCAGTGAATACCTATGACCTGCAGCAAACTTATCGTTTAAAAATTCACCAAGCGTGTCCCCAATCGAACGAAAGCTATTGTCATCAGATGATATAGCAGAGTGAAATGACTCATCATCAGAACTGTACGGCATACTAAATATATATATATATATATATATATATATATATATATATATATATATACAATAAATATAAACAATAAAATATTCACAATAAAATAATAAGGCTTTTTGGGGTGCAATATTTAAATCAAACCTAAATCTCTGCACCACCCGCCAGCGTACAAGTACACTACTACACATTACATCTAAAACATAAAACATTACAATAAAGTTATATACGTAAAAGAGAATAAGAAAGTAATAACGAGAAAGAAAATTACAATAAAGAAGATGTCCAGTGGGTAAAACGTCCAAAGGTACACAACTTGCTCACATTCCGTGCAATAAAGTTACGGCATGAAAGGGAACATAATTACAGTTACATTGACTTCTGTCAATATGACATAAATTTGTTTTGTATTCACGAAAAATTAATGAACGAAACATACCTACAAAAGAACAAATAGAACAAGATATTCGATGTTTAAAGAAAAATCAATCGAGTATATCGAGGGTAAATAAATTAAACATGAAACTTGTATGTAGCGTAAACCGCTCATTGCATGAGACATTCTAAAAGATGATACAAAAACTAATTGGATATGTACGGTAAGTAACAACAACAATTTATGTTAATACTGGGATATTACGTTACACACAACACAGTGAACTAACTGTCTAATGCACTATATTTTTCAGCTTGCCTGGGTCGACCTTATTAGAACTCGAAGATCCCTGCGACGCCTTTGGATACCTGGCTATGAGTGCAGTCAGCTCTTCATGCGAAGTTACTCGGTGCCGTTTTCCATCTGCTGTTTTAACGAAAATCGTCCCATCCTGGGACCATACAGAACGAAATCCAAAATATACTTTCGTTTGGGAGAAGACAGCTTGCCTAGCTTTAGTGAGAAATTCCTTCACAGAGATGGAGGATCCTTTTAACCTGGATTTAGCACTCCAGATTGCCGATTTCTCCTGTATACGAGATAGCCGTACGAGAATAGGACGATGACGCTCTTTACTTGGGGTCCCAAGCCTGTGACATACCTTAATGGATGATGCAGAGATGTCAGTAAGCCCCAACTTGTTGTTAAAGACATCCAACAGTAACTCAGAGCAGTTTTCTTTCTCGTTCTCAAGGATGCCAGAGAATACAAGTGCCTTCCTTCGACTTCTAGTTTCAAGAGCATCGATTTGATGGGAACATTCTATAATTTGTTGCCGTAGAAGACCAAGGATGTTGTATGTAAGCTCCTTGAAAGACCGGAGCTCTTCGGCAACCTTTGCCACGGTGTCCTTCTGACCGGAAGTACCAGCATTCTGCAGCTGACTTTGAAGGTCATCAAATTTCTTGGCAATATTCTCCTCAAGTTTGTGCTGTGTTGACAAAATCTGAGACATTTGACTCATCTTGGTTACAATCCAGAGATATTAGTTATGTGCAGTGAAGTGTAGTTGTTGAGCTGGCAGGTGGTGTGAATATGGTTGCAAATCACATAAAACTTTGTACCAACGTAAGTACTACAAATTTAAGTATAGTGCACAGCAAATTCATGTAAAAATACTGATGAAATACTTTAAATTAAATTAAAATATTAAGAAGCAAATTGAAACACATCTATACTTTTCTAACACCTACCCGCAAAAAAAAAAAATCTATCTATATAAGTATGTATATCGTCGCCTGGTACCCATAGTACAAGCTTTGCTTAGTTTGGGGCTAGGATGATCTGTGTGACATTGTCCCTAGATATTATTAAAGATATTATTTGAAAAGGTAATAACCGTGTCTGTACAAAAATTTAGAAAGCAATGGCATTTTCTGCGAGGAACAGATGGGCTTCAGAAAAAATTAAAAATTTATGATGGCCATACACATGTTTCTTGAGCAAATGCATCTTAATATGGATAAGAGGAAACCAGTTGCGGCAATATATATGGACATGTCTAGGGCATTTCATTTCGTAGATCATGACATTCTCTTGAAAAAAACTGTATAGTTATGGTGTCAGAGGCAATGTGCTAGACCTAATACGATCTTATTTAAAGGACAGAAAACAAATGACACCAATAAGTCAAGTAAGCGTTAAGTCTTAAGACTGAATTTTTATACTCATCATATTACTATAGTCCTTACATGCGGTGTTCCACAGGGATCTGTATTGGGACCATTATTATTCATTTGCTACATCAACGATTTTCCCCATGTCAACAATCATCAAATTTCGTTATTTGCTTATGTCAGCAGTGCTGACATAAGCTGCTTTATAGCAAGGAAAATTAAAAAAATATTGAAAATGACATTAACACAAGCCTAATATCTATAGTTAAATAAGAATAACCTCAAAATCAACTTAACTAAAACCAGAATTATGAATTTTAAGCTAAGACAAATAGGACAACTACAGTTACAGACTAATTATAAAGATGACTTACTTAATTCATGAAACCGACATTAGTATAGACAATGATATGTCTTGGAGAACTAAAATTGATTTTGTGTGTACAAAACTAAGTAAATTTTTGGTATGCGCTCTATATTCTTGGTAAAACAACAAATGGGGCCCTTCAAAAAAGGGAGTTGTAAGGTTTCTAAAAGGTCGGCAACGCGCTAATGATGCCCCTGGTGTTGCAAGCGTTCATAGGCTACGGGGACCACTTACCATCTGGTGGGCCGTATGCTTGTTTGCTAACTAAGTTGTGTAAAAAAATACAACTGCACTTCCAACAGCTTATCATGGTTATGTTGCGTCTACTCTACGATATGGTCTGATATTCTAGGGCTACGGAACTAATGTTGAAGACGTAGTAATCGCACAAAAAAGTGCAGACGTGCTATTTGTGGGATTAAACAAATGGAATCATGCAAGCCACATTTCCACAAATTTAATATATTGACTGTACCGTCATTATATATATATATATATGTATATATATATATATTTTATAAACACATGTATCTATTTAGGGTAAAACTGAAAGTCAACGTCGCTAAAACACATTTGTTATCCACAAACACAGCGTTCCTTTACAAAAGTGTATATGCAATGGCACGGATGGCACCGGATGGCATGTATAACAAAATGTCTGACCAGATGAAGTACAACAAAAATATTGAAGAATTTAAGTGAAATCTTCATAAGTTAATAGTTGCCATGGAGTATTACTCCTTTAGGGAATACTTTGATGACAAACGAATAAAGTAATAATATGACGGTCACCGTAGCCTAGTTGGTAGTGCTCCTGCCTACGAAGCTGGTGGTCCTGGGTTCGAATCCCGTAAGTGCAAATATTTGTGTGAAGAGCACGAATATTTGTTTCTGAGTCATGGATGTTTTCTATATAATAATAATGTCCTCCTAGCCGAATTTCGGCCACGGCGGCCAGTCTCAACAGAGATTAGCCATCTACGCGGGACATATTATAGTGCTCGAGTGTGTGCGCAAACACAGGAGCACTTTCTATTCCATCGCTCTCATGATCCGATGGGACGCCTATGCGACATGACCGGAAAGAGGTCAGGTACAGGACCGACGGCTATACGTGCTCTCCGAGGCACGGGGGTATAATACCGCCAACTCCCAGACTTCGGGCTGATGCTGAGAATTTTTCTTTTTACAGAAAAGTCCCAAAATCACTTTTTGGCCCGACCCGGGATTTGAACCCAGGACCTCGTTCTCTGCGGGTGAACACGCTACCGCTAGACCAAAGAGACTTTTCTATATATATATATATATATATATAAGTATTTATCTATCTACATAAGTATGTATATCGTCGCCTGGTACCCATAGTACAAGCTTTGCTTAGTTTGGGGCTAGGATGATCTGTGACATTGTCGAAAAGAAAAAAAAAATATATATGATACGATACATTTTATACTGACATAATTAAAATTAAGTACCTAAGTAAGTAAATTACCTATTTTATTTTGATAATTTATCACAATATGAAATTTACTTCATCTATTTTGTAATATTTTATTTTGTTGACATTGTTGGTACATAATAATATTAGTTTTACATTATATATTATTACATTTTGTGACATATAATTTATCTACATTTTTTTAATTGACATTGTACTCTGTTTGATATTTGGAAAATGTTGTATGCCTACTGGTGGAACATGGAATGAACTATTGCTTTGTACCTATGTAATAATTTAACACACACCAACATCTAAGTTGGTGTGCCCTGTAAACCTGTCTATTTTGCTGTGTGCACATGGCGGTTTACAATACCGGGCTACTGGGGAAAAGTATATTTAAAATAGTACCGGCTGTATACAATAAAATACCTACATTGAATAGTGAGCTGTGTGGTGACGGCGGAGAATATCATCACCCCATCTCATCGCTGACAGCTGAGCCGGAGTTTATGTGTTGGACAGATCCGGGATAAATATTTATGAGGTGAGCGCGATTGTTTCTTTTGTGTCTGGGTGTAATAAATCTGTAATTTGTATGTATTTGGATATTTGGAGGTGTGTTTGTCAGTTTTCTGGTTGCATGTTTGACGACGGGAAACCCACTATTTGGCTTGATGCTCTTACCCTGCAGAGAGACCTAGCGTCTCTATGTGTCCTCTACCGCGTTTATCACGGGGAGTGTTCAGAGGAATTGTTCGAGCTTATACCTGCCGCCACAGACCCTCTCGCCAAAAGTGGAATATTCATCCTTATCACCTGGATGAATGGCCATCTACCACCGCGCGTTTCACAAGAAACTTTTTGCCGCGCACTACCGCTCTGTGGAAACAATTAGCTGCGGAGGTATTTCCGATCCGGTATGACATGACAACTTTCAAGAAGCGAGCCTATTCTTTCTTAAAGGCCGGCAACGCTCTTGGGGCTCCTCTGGGTTTCGAGTGTCGATGGGCTTCGGTGATCACTTACCATCAGGAGACCGAATTGCTCGTTTGCCACCCTATTCTCAAAAGAAAATACCTACTTATAAATTATTATTTATAAAATTGAAAAAACAATAATTTAAGGCTTTTATTCACGAAGACTTTAAAAAAGCGCTTGTAAATAGTCAGAACATGTTTGTAGTAATATAGTGAAGTATTAGTACATAATTATTGCTAGTTACATAGATATTTAGGTACACGGATTGTATGAAAACATCTATAAAATGTATTTTATAATAGTAATGATATTTAGCTAGCTTATATTAAGTTATTAGCGACATAAACGTGAAAATTGGGATACCAAAACAAGAGGACCGCCTTATCATGAAACCACATGGATACGGAGTTCGAAACGAGAGAGGACAAACCGCGGCAGCCCTAGCAGCACCCTAAATGCGTTGTTATGCTGGTCGCGCAAGGCACTGTAGGTTCGCTGCCCATATTTGACCCATAGGCTGCACGTATAAAAAGACTGGCAATAGGCTTTAAATAAGGTCACCTTTACTTGTTCAGTATAGCGTGCAAATGTACGAGCCAACATGTTACATCGAACCGACAGCGCCCTACGTTCCCGCTCTATGTCCTCATTGTCAGACGAGTTGTCTGTGTTCTAGCTGTGTAGTACTGTACAGTCTGCTTGAGACAGAGGATAGCACTCTCAGTCGACAAACCAGGCCTGAAGCCAAACTGAGCGTCATGTAAATGAATGTTCTTCTCCAGCTGTCTATCAAGCAGCCTGTCCAGGACCTTGGCTACTACAGTATAGCTATAGGCCTATCTCGTGTATATATATATACACGAGATAGGCCTATAGTTATATATAGGCCTATCTTACTTGTACTGTATTATATAGACTACAAAAAAGCATTTAACTCAGCGTCACATAACTATATCTGGAAAACTCTATCATCACAGAAAGTGGAACAAGAATATATGCAAGTAATAAAAAGCATGTACAACAATAAAAGTAGAGTTAAACTTGAAACAGCTGGCCCCTGATTTGCCATAAATAGAGGGGTAAGACTCTATCACCTTTACTATATATAGCCACATTAGAGTCAATACTAAGCAAGCTTGACTGGAAAAAATGGGGAGTTAAAATAAAAAATAGATACTTAAGCCACCTACGCTTCGCCGACGATCTGGTGCTGATATCAGAGAAAGGTGCAGAGTTACAATACATGGTAGAGTCATTAAACACATTTAGCAAGCTCGCTGGTTTAGAAATGAACCTTGCCAAAACGAAGATAATGACTAACAGCACCAACATACTAATATTTGTCGAAGACGAAGCTCTTAAACATACCGATTATTACATATATCTCGGCAAACAAATTAGCTTCGACAGTACAAGCAACTACCAAGAGGCCGAACGCAGAGTGAAGTTAACATGGAATAAGTACTGGAGCTGAAAGGAAATATTTAAGAGCAACATGCCAATCAGCCTAAAGACTAAAGTTATGAACTCTTGCCTTATACCATGTTTAACCTACGCTTGCCAGACGTGGAAGTTTAATCAAAACGTAAGAAACAGAATAACAACTTGCCAACGCGGAATGGAACGCAGTATGTTAAACATAAAGAAAATACAAAAAATACGCTATTCTAAAATACGTCACTCCACGAAAGCAACAGCCAGTCTCGCCAAGATCTTGCATTAAAATGGTAGTGGGCTGGACATGTGGCACGGCTGCAAGATCAGCGATGGACATGTCACTGCATGGAATGGACCAGTAGGCAAAAGAAAAATAGGGAGAGTCTGGAACAGATGGGAGGACGAGATCAAACGCATAGCGGGTCCCAGCTGGATGTATTCCGCAAAATCCAGAGATGAATGGATCTCATTGGAGGAGGCCTTTACCTGCAGAGGGGTTCTTGCAGAGTGAATTTACCACATAAGATAGTCAGTTAGTTTTAATTTTGTTTATTCTTTAAAAAATAAATGGCTTTTTATTTTATTTTTTATTTTTGTTTATTAAGTTGTAAGTTATTGTCAAAGAGATTATGTTTAGGATTTATAATCGAAATTTATAGTTTCAGCTATATTTTACTTCATATTATTGTCTGAACGGTTCTGTCTATATTAAGGTACGAATTCAATATTATTATTATTATGGCGGACTTTGTGTTTATAACAACGGTCGCGTTTTAATGGTACCGCCGGATCCAATGCGCCTGAACTGAGAAGACCCAGCAAAACAAACTTAATCTACTACCGGTTAAAACAGGGCCCAGTTGAGACAGTCTGGCGAAACATACTCATGCTGCGGGCATGAACACGGGATTTGGTGTACTTAAAGTAATTATTTAGTAGGCAAACACAATATCTGCTCGATCGGTTGTCTGAATGCTTATTTACCCCGCGGTTTTACCTGCGCTAAACTTTATAAATTATAGTCTATGTGTTAAAGCAAGGTGTCAGCTAACTCCATACCAAATTTTGTTAAAAGCGTCTTGGAAACTTATGTCAGGCATATCAGTAATATAATAGAATATATATATATATATATATACCTATATATATTAATATATATGAGACTCCAGTTAGGTTATTTAAAAAGAAATCACATAAATCTAACCGAATTTATATTTCTCAAAAACAGATACAAATGCTAGCACAACTATTTTAAGCAATATGGCGTTAAATAAATTTTAAAACGACACGACAACAACCGACACGTTCGAACGCCACGCACAGAGTGAGCCCGAGGCCCAGCAAGCAATTATATTTATAGTGCCGTGTTAGTTTCCAATCTGGCGTAGACTGGATTCCATAATACGGCCGTTCCTGACAGCGAGGCGTCCCGACCGCTTCATCACTCTACAGATGTAAGGCGGCAGAGGTGCCTTCAAGCTACATCAGAATTGGCACCAATGAGTTCCTCCTCTGCAATATAGAAAACACTCGTTTTTTTTTTTTTTTTTTTTTTTTTTTTTTTATATCAGAGGTCGACAAACGAGCAAGTGGGTCACCTGATGGTAAGTGATCACCGCCGCCCATGGACACTCGCAACACCAGAGGAGTCGCGGGTGCGTTGCCGGCCTTTAAGAGTCAGCAAACAAGTGTTGCTGACCCTTCCCCCCGCCCCAATGAGCTCTGGCGACCTTACTCACACTCGGAAACACAACATTATATTATTAATGTTATTATTAAGGAATGTCTTCTGTAAGCCTAAGCCTTAATTCTTTAAAACCTTTTAAGGTTTTCGAAAAAGCGATCCAAATTGAAAATTTAGAATCCTGACTACAGACGCAAGCGTGCACTCTTACATCGGCAGTAAGGACCAGCCAAAAATGAATTTTAAAAGTGAGAAGAGTGGATGTCGTGCAAACACCTCAAACTGCGCAATTTAAGGCACCCGCACGGCATCTGTATTATGTAAGCTCGTATATGAAACGTCTAACACAGTAGCGCGCTATTGTCGTCAATATTCGCCGATACAAATAACGAATATTACGACACACCACAGCCACACAGTAGGGAAGCAAAATCCGGCCGAATCCGCCTCTACCATACCGCAAAAATGAATGGGAAGTAAAGCACCGAAGTGCCCACCTCAACCACCTCGAAAACGGGAAGTAAAGCACCGTAGTGCCCACCTCAACCTTGAAAACGGGAAGTAAAGCACCGTAGTGCCCACCTCGGCCTCATAAATGGGAAGTAAAGCACAGACGTGCCCACCTCAACCTCAATAACGGGAAGTAAAGCACAGAGGTGCCCACCTCGACCGTAAATATGGGAAGTAAAGCACAGAAGTGCCCACCTCAACCTTCGCGTACCAGTCTCAAAGAAAGCGGTGGACGTGTCCGAGGTCCACTCCCCGTGCTACAACACAGAATGTTGGGCTGCCGTTGAAGTCTTTAACCCGGTGAGAAATGCCATCTGGTAGCGGTGATGTGAAAGCGAGCGCAGGACTTCGTAGAGGCCGCACATACCGGAGTCGAGTTTGCCTGCACCCCGATGCGTATTCAGGGAACACGACTTTCAGGGACTTAGCCCTGCACGCCTACGGAACGCACATCGGTTATAGCCAGATACTACGAGGTATTAGCCTCGGGAGCCACCACTCGATAGCACTGGTAGTACATTCCACCCAGCAAGGCTATCACTCTCCTTCACCACACCAAGTGTGTACTATAAACAGAATAACATTAAAAGGTTCGGTTGGAACTTATATCAAAAATTGCGGAACAACTCTCAGAACAGGATTTCCTGCCTGATAAAGTCAGAACTTCGTCCCAACATATAAAGTCAAGAGCTCCTTGCCCAACACAAAGTCTGATCTTAAAACATAACGCCAGCCACGCGCGCCAGGGTGCTGCGACGAACACACAACAAGAAGTGTTAACTTCCTTCACCCAACCACAAAGCATGATGCCACCTCAAAGGAGGCTGCACAAGTCTCCGGGCATCAGTCACTTCGCCAAAGCACCATGCATTGTGAAGCCGACTGCGTGGTCCTCCAGCCGTCCTCAGCAACAATCTGTAACAAGACGCGACACACGCGTCTACCAGACTTAGTAACGAAGCCGACACGCGGTATGAGCGATTTTTCCAATAAAATTATAAGGACTGACAAAACATCCCTTCCTTACCGTACATTACATGCATCAATGTCAATCATCATCCTCTAAACTCTAGCTAGCTATGTTTGAAAATGCAGTCATTGTTCCTATTTTTTATTTATTTTATTTAAAACTTTAGCACAACGATGTACAAGGCGGACTTAATGCCAGAGGCATTCTCTACCAGTCAACCTTAGGGTGATGCAGAGAAAAGCTTGGTAGGTGCACTATAAATTGTAATGTGTGAAGGTAAAAATCCTATACTAATATACAAGATGCGTACTTACATAAAATACATAAATACTTATTACATAAACTAATATATATTTATAAATAAATATAAGTATAAACATATATAAATATATACCTATATATGTATATAATATTAAAAATAAATATGAGAATACTATTGAGCTGATTCTGCCAAAAATTTTTTCATCAAATGCGCACGGGTTTTCTTTTTAAAAGAAAAACGACTCTTTGCCATCCTGATTTCCGTAGGAAGAGAGTTCCAGAGGAGAATGGACTGTACGAAAAAGGAAGAATGGATAGAATCAGTACGATGAAGAGGACAATGAAGAAGACGGTTGTGAGTAGACCGAAGGTTTTTATTATGCTGAGTATGTAGATATTTAAATTGACAAGTTAAATATAGAGGAGAAGAAGGAGAATCTAATAAGGAGAACAGGGTGGTTAAGGCTCTTAAAGTTCTACGCTGGCGAATAGGCAACCACTTGAGCTGAGCTCGATAGCTACTCACATGGTCGTATTTACGAAGATTGAAAATGAATCGAATGCAGTTATTCAGAAGGCGGTCGAGTTTATTGAGGTGATCTGCATTCAGGTCAAAGTAACACACATCACCATAGTCAATTATAGGAAAGATTAAAGCCTGCACGAGCGTTACCTATGTTTCTACAGGAAGAAAATTTTTGAGGCGATAGAGACATCGTAACACGTTTGTGACCCTCTGACTGACACTAGTAATTTGGTTCTGCCAAGAAATTGTTGTGTCGATGTGCAAGCCAAGATTTTTTACATTTTTGCTAATAGGAATAGCTGAGTTATTAAATATTACCGGTGGTAGATTATCTGTATCAACCCGACACATCATACGTGAACTACCAACGATAATTGCTTGGCATTTTGCAGGGTTAACAATGAGTCCAAACCTATTAGACCAGTTTTTAATAACGTCTAAGTCCTGATTAATTTTGCCGATCGCCTCTGACAAATGATCTGTACTCGCCTGACTGTACAGCTGTAGGTCATCGGCATAAAGATGATACGCACTCTGAAGATCGTTTGTTAAGAGATTTATAAAGAGCGAGAATAAGAGAGGAGAGAGAATACCGCCTTGAGGCACACCAGTATCTAAATTACACCAGTTCGATGAGGCTTCACCGACGTGTACTGACTGCTGGCGTCCTCGAAGATATGAAGAAAACCATTCCAGCGCTTTGTCCGAGACCATAAGATGGGACAGGATTGACAAAAGGATATGGTGACTGACGGTATTAAAGGCGTTGGAGAAGTCAATCAAAATCATGACGGTGACTTTCGTGTCCTCCATGCCAGTCCTAACATCGCCAGTCACTTTGAGGAGTGCAGTGGTAGTACTGTGGCCAGGCCTAAACCCAGATTGTAGTGGGCTTAACAGATTGTTCGCAAGTATGTGACGTGAAAGCTGTTTATGCACACAGGACTCTAGGACTTTGGACAGAAAAGGAAGGATTGATATAGGACGGTAATGTACCGGGAGAGAAGGATGAGTGGTCTTGGGGAGAGGAAGGACATAGGCATGGCGCCACAGTGAGGGAAATGTTCCAGAGTCGATGGAGAAATTCACAATGTGACAAATCGCAGGAAGGAGGTGATCTAGTATTGCTGTTATCATCCGTCGACTGATACTATCGCAGCCAACCGCATTGGATTTGATAGAAAGGATTATCTTTTTGATCTCATTCGAAGCAACTGGAGAAAAAGAAAATGAATTGATGTTAGGGCGCGTTAGACCATTGACGAAGGCGACTGTTTGAGATATGGTTAGGTGATCTTTAGATGAAGTGGTGGAGAAATGACGATTAAGATCATCTAAACCAATGGAACTTGGAAGGTCTAAATTTCGCGACTTGCCGATACCTAAAGTTCCTAGGAATTTCCAAATACCAGCAGGAGTTGACAAGGATATATTTTTCAAGATATGTTGGCGTTTAGCATTACGTATCATATTGTGATAACACTACTAGTATGTTGGTCAAATGTGTGTTAAGAAATTAGGTGTACCTACAGGATGATGACAAACAAGACCACATGCAAAGTTTTCGTTAAGTTAGGATGAGATCTGAACTGAACTAAAAACTGAAAGAGATGAACTCAGTTCGAAGAATGCAGCGCATATCCTCGAACACCATTTACTACTCCAAGGCACCATGCATTGTGCCTCCACTTGCGCAGTCTTGCCTCCACCGAGTAGCTTCGCCTCATAGCGACTGCTTTGCAAGGCTTTGGTCACCTTGTAAGGACTACCCGTCCTGGTGTCCAGCTTTCCTGCAGACTGATCATACATGATTACAAAAACAAGATCATTAAGTTTAAACTCATGAGTAGGAAGTCTACCACAGTTAACTTACTCATACAGCCTCTAGTTACTTCACGTAAAGCATCTAAGTTGGTTGAAAAGCCACGTCACGTACTGACACTCAGAGAAACACAGAATTAAAGTTCTAAAACTTAAATCGTTTTTATCTTTTCCCAAGTTTAATACCTGGTATGGGGCTCTTTTGACACGTTTTTTAGAAACGCAGATAAGACAATGGGAAGTACACTTTCCGATAAAACTCCTTCAAACCTCGCCACAGACACTGGCCGCAACCTGCGTCGTTCTGCTATACGTGTCACTCAACAGATTATGATACTCAAGAGACTATTTCAGAGCAATATTTAATACAATTGGTATTTATAAAAAAATACTTGTATGTGATAATGGTGGAAGTAGTCAGAGAAACCAAGAAATTGTCTTACCTGTCCGTCTTTTTGTGGCGGTAAAATGTATATCAAACCACCTTTCTCGGACTCGGCCTCACCTGACCATAACTCATTTGTCTTGAGATTGCTTACATGACTGATCTCACATTAGTGACATTAGTGAAACGTTTGTCCTCTGTTTGACCTAATCTTTTACAAAACAACATCATTACATATGACGAACATTTAATTGACGGACACTGTATATTCAGGCTTAGAACAACTACTTATGGTTCACACAAATAGTTTTTCCGCGTGGGCATCGAAGCCGGGACACGGAGTGGCCAAGCGACGGTCTTAACCGCTGCGCCACACGTGCAGTTAAACTTTAGAGGATGACTTCAGGCTTATTTTGATAACTACGCTGCTAAGAAGTAGCTTGTAAACGTTCACTGCTATTATACCTACCAGGTTATTGAATAAATTGACAAAAATGATTAGGGTTTGTCAGATGTTTGTTCAGGATTAGTCATACGCAGCTACGACTGTTTGAGCGCTGTCAATACCTCGTATCACAAGGTTCGTAGCTTTTCACTTAATTCTCTCACTATCATAAGGTGCAACAACGGCATGACATTTTTTTCAACACCGTGAAGTCACACACGTTGAGTTGAGGTACCATTCCTCAGCGGTGATCAACAACTACTGCACGTACCTATACACTGTGGCTATCATGCAATGATCGCAATACTGAGCGGCACCCGCGACGGCTATCAACACCTGACGACTACTGGCCGAATTTCGCAACCATATTGTAAACCACCGCGTGGCAAACTATGTGAATGGTGTTGCGCCCTGATACGGGAGCCACCTTTCAAGCAAGGTCTTGATCGGCCATGTGAAATAGATCGCGTCATTTCACAAACAAAATAATAAAAATGTTCTTACGTGAAATCACACAACACAACAATTAACAAAACTAAAGCTTTCACTGAGGTTACACTCGTTCCGTTTAGGCATACACGTCATGGGCTCTGTTTACAGTTAATGCACTCAGTGACATCCAATTAAGGCTCAAATAAATATTCCTTGTCGTCGCAATGATTTTATGTTTGAGCAGGATCCACCCCGTTGCACTATAAATGTATATCGTGAAGCGATGTATTAAAGATAGATAGATAGATAGATAACACTTTATTGCACCAAATCGGAATATACATTGAAACATATGTAAGTTAACTTATATTATGAGGTACAAACGGCGGTCTTATCGCTAATATAGCAATCTCTTCCAGACAACCGATTGGATGAACCAAAGCAATGCAGGGAGACAAAGTGGTAGTTGGCAGTGCATCTACTTATATTAATTTACATATATATGTACCTATGTACGAATATTTATAAATAAACATATAATATATACATATATATAAATATATACATACTTTTAATACACTATAATAAATATTAATACTAATTATGAAGACTAAGGAAGTTTTTGAGGAAGGTGGAAGATCGCAAGCTGAGAGAATTACAGTGATAAATAATGATTCATTAAAAGTGTTTTAAAAGATGTCAAAGTTTGTGCGCGTCTGATATGCAGAGGGAGCGAATTCCACAGTCGAGCAGCCTGTACAGTGAATGATTTGTCCAAGAAATTAGTGGAATGTGTGGGCAACTGGAGTTCTAGATTCTCTGATGATCTCAAGGACCTGAAATGTGTATCACATAGGAATTCAAACCTAACCTTCAGGTAAGAGGGAGCCGTGGGATTCAATAAAATACTGTAAAGAAGAGAGAGTATATGAGTATTTCGGCGAAGGCGAATGGGTAACCACTCGAGTTTTCTACGAAATTCGGAAACGTGATCATATTTGCGGAGCCCAAATATGAACCTTATGCAGAAGTTTTGAAGCCGCTCGAGTTTATCTAGTTTGTCCACCGTAAGGTCAAGATAGCTGGCGTCAGCATAGTCAAGGATTGGAAGAAGGAGGGATTGTGCTAGTGCAATTTTAGTGGTAGTTGGGAGAAAATTACGTAACCTCCTTAATGATCCGGCTGCAGCATATAATTTACGACTGGTCTGTTCTATTTGTGGACCCCAAGACAGTGTTTGATCAAAGTATACCCCCAAGTTTTTAACCCTATCACTGAATGGTATTACTGTTTTGTTAAATATTACTCGAGGGGTATGGATCCAGTCAACTTTTCTGAGCATGCGAGAACTGCCTATCACAATAACCTGTGTTTTAGAGGGATTTACCGTAAGACCGTGGTCTGTGCTCCACTTGTTGATAATTGCCATGTCACTGTTAATGATACCAATACCATCGCTAAGGTGCTCTACCGGTGTCTGGGTGTATATTTGCAAGTCGTCGGCATAAAAGTGGTAGGAAGAAGTTAACCGAGAGGTAATCGAATTGATAAATACAGTGAAGAGTAGTGGAGATAAAACGCCACCCTGTGGCACGCCAGCGCTGGTGAAACACCACGACGAGTAAGTATCGTCAATGCGAATCCGCTGCCGACGGCCAAACAGGTAACTACGAAACCAATCAATTGCCATTGGAGATATGTTAAGTGAGCGTAGTATGCCAAGCAGAATGTCAAAGTCCACAGTGTTGAACGCGTTGCTAAAATCAAGCAGCGTAAGCACTGTCAACTTTCCACACTCCATGCCTAGTCGAATATCATCCGTAATATTTACAAGAGCGGTGACTGTGCTGTGACCTGGACGGAAACCGGACTGGGAAGGATTAAGTAGGACATTCTTAGACAGGAAGGAGCTTAGTTGATTGTGGATGAGGCGTTCCAGAACTTTGGAAAGGAATGGTAGTATGGAGATGGGGCGATAATCGGAAAAGGATGATGGATTTCGTTTTTTAGGTAATGGGATTATATGAGCACTTTTCCATGTTGATGGAAAAGTAGCGGTAAAAATGGAGAAATTGAGGAGGTGGGTGAGAACCGGTAGGATTACGTCGAGGATAGGAAGGATCATATTACGACTAATACAATCACTTCCAACAGAATTGGTTGTAATTAATAATACGCTCTTCTTAACATCACAAGTGGAGAACTGATTAAAGACAAACTGAGAATGATCAGGGGTAGGAATTGATGAAAGATACTGTAAGGTATTTAATTTGGTTGTCCTATCAAAATTGGACGAAGTTGAGAAATGACCATTGAGTGAATTTATATCTAAATTATTGGGAGTGTCAATTTGGCGTGATTTTCCTATCCCCATTGATCTCAAATATTTCCAGACTTTTGCTGGGTCTCCATTTTGTACAGAGCTGTGGATGCGTTGAGCATTCCTACACACCTTATGACATTTGTTCCTGGCCGAGATGTATTTATCTTTGTTCTCAGCGGATGGATGGGATTTATATTTTGACTTAGTCGCAGCTTTCTTATCAATCCACTTCCTAATGTCCTGCGTGAGCCAAGGCGCTGGAGAATGTTTCATTTTTACGGCTTTTAACGGTGCGTGGACGTCGTATAGCTGGATCATGTACGTTTCAAACATGTAAACCTTTTCATCGATAGTTTCCGAAGCAAAGAGTGCAGTCCAGTCTATGTTACCCGCGTCTATTTTGAGATTGGTAACGTTTATTCCACTAAAATTGCGCTGAATAAGGATTTTAGGTTTTGCCTTAGGAGGGCGAATTTTGTAAGATAAATAAAGAAGGTCGTGATAAGAGAATGAATCCGCTGAGCACGGGCCGTGTTTGGCTACGTGCTCTTTGCAGGAAACAAAAATGAGATCAAGGAGCGATGGGGTGCAGTGAGGAAAGTTATGAGTAGCAGTTAAAGGTAAAAGAAAAAGGTTGCTCGACTCAATGAGTGAACGGAGTGAAGAAGAACGTGAATTATTTCGAAGAAGACAGGTATTGAAGTCACCCATGACTATTGTATGACTGTGCGGTTAGGCGGGAGCTTAAGCTCCTAGCCGTCCATAAGTCGAGCGGGCCGGACGGCATCCCTTCAGTGGTGCTAAAGACGTGCGCCCCTGAGTTGACCCCGGTTTTAACGCGCCTTTACCGTCTCTCTTACAGCGCTAAAAGGGTTCCATCTTCGTGGAAGGTAGCCAACGTCCACCCTATTCCCAAAAAGGGTGACCGGTCGGACCCTACAAACTACAGGCCTATAGCGGTAACATCCTTGCTATCCAAGGTCATGGAGAGAGTCATCAACTCTAAGCTCCTACAATACCTAGAGAAACACCAGCTGATAAGCGATCATCAGTATGGCTTCCGTCACGGTCGTTCAGCTGGTGATCTTCTAGTGTATTTTACACATCGTTGGGCACAAACCTTGGAAAGCAAGGGTGAGGCTCTAGCCTGTAGTCTTGACATCGCCAAGGCATTCGATAGGGTCTGGCATAAAGCTCTTCTATCGAAGCTACCATCATATGGAATCCCGAGGGACTCTGCAGTTGGATCACCAGCTTTTTGGACGGTCGGAGCATAAAAGTCGTAGCAGACGGTTCTTGCTCCGACACCAAAACCATTAACGCTGGCGTACCACAAGGCTCGGTGCTCTCCCCTACGCTATTCATTCTGCATATCAATGACATGTTATCTATAGAAAACATGCATTGCTATGCGGATGACAGCACGGGTGATGCGCAGTATAGCGGCCACCAGAATGTCTCTCGCAGCTCGGTACAAGAGAAACGGTTGCAACTTGTGTCTGAAGTCGAGGGTTCTCTCGGGCGGGCCTATGAATGGGGTGTAGAGAACCTAGTCCAGTTTAACCCCAATAAGACACAAGTGTGCGCGTTCACTGCTAAGAAGGACCCATTTGTCGTAGCGCCCCGATTCCAAGGGGTTGATCTCCGTGTATCCGAGAGTATTGGGATCCTCGGAATCGAAATTTCGAGCACCTGCCAATTTAGGGGTCATTTAGAGGATAAAGCCAAACTGGCAAGTAAGAAGTTGGGCGTCCTGAATAGAGCTAGGCGGTACTTTACTCCAAGACAGCGGCTTGCGCTATATAAAGCACAAGTCCGCCCGCACATGGAGTATTGCTCACATATCTGGGCAGGAGCCCCTAAATACCAGCTCGACCCACTTGACTCCCTCCAAAGGCGTGCTATTAGAATCGTTGGGGATTCCAATCTTACGGACAGATTGGAGTCGCTAGAGCAGCGGAGAGACTTCGGATCTCTCTGCGTGTTCTACCGTCTCTTTCACGGGGAATGCTCTGAGGAACTGTTTGAGCTGGTGCCACCGTCCCCTTTTTATCATCGGACCACGCGCACTCGCAGTAAGGTTCATCCGTATCACCTGGAAGCGATCTCGTCAAGCACGGTTCGCTTTCAGCGTTCACACATCCCACGTACGTGCCGGCTCTGGAATGAATTACCTGCTGCGGTGTTTCCCCAGCGCTACGACATGTCCTTCTTCAAACGAGGTTTAAAAAGAGCACTAATATCACGGTAGGCAGCGGTTTGCTGTGCCCCCTGGCACTGCGAATGTCCATGAGCAGCGGTTACCACTTACCATCAGGTGGGCCGCTAGCTCGTCTGCTTACTAAGGCCATAAAAAAAAAAAAAAAAAAAGTACCTACGTCCGCTGCCGAGCTCCAGCAAAACCAATGTCATTTAACATAATGCTATGAAAGTACGCGAAATATATAAGTCTAGCAGTTTGTTCATCTGACAATTGTCTTATTGTCAGCATAGAAAGCCGAACTTAATTTACCTGCTAGCTTTTCAATCTGAAGACCCTATTGCAATTTTTAATCAAGTGTCAATCCCAAAAATGCGGTGGATGGGACTTAATCTAATATTTCCGCATTAATCGCAACTGTTAGAACAATATGAGTCACATTCGGTACTGACAATCTGATGCATCTCGTTTTCCCTGCATTTAATAAGAGGTTACTTACAGAAAACCATTTCGATATAAGGCTCAGTCTTTTGTGAGGCTCAATAAGTTCTTTATCTTTCCTATTTACTTTTAATATTAGCGAGGTATCATCAGCGAATAAAATTATGTCTGATACTTTCTCTACCAGTACTATCTTACTTATTTTCATTAAATCAGGAAAGACACCATCACTTATACAGCAATTGAAGATGGTTGCAAGGATTGCAGCAGTGTTTAATATGGTCGATTCAATTGCTTTAACAGACAGTCCCCACAAATCTTCTGTGCCCTACTTTTTAAAACTCTTAAAAGCTTTTATAATATCTTCCCTCGTTACTGTTTATATTATATAGTTATTTTAAAATAAGGCCTAGCAGAGACATCTTGTGGTATGCCCACGATAACGCGCAATGACTCGCACGCGGAATGTCCGCTCCCAATCAGCAGCACGTCCCCATAATTCCGCACCATATTGAAGCAGTGCGTGTACGGTGGCAAAGTAACATGCTCGCGTTACCGCCTCGGGAACACTCGCGCTACAAGTCGTAGCGCAAAACATGCACTACCTATTTTAGAGCATAGGTTTTCAATATGCTGATCCCTTTTTAGGCCAGCATCCACTTCGAATCCCAAGAAGCTTGTAGTGGTTAACTGTTCCAACTTTACATCGTTAACAAATACGGTAAGATTCTTTAATGGACGGCCTGAAAGACTAAAGTGTAAGTGGTGGGTTTTTTTTTATTTAACGCAAGGCCATTTATGTCAAACCTCTTAAGACAGCTGCGATGTTGTTTTTTTTAGCTCTACTTCTAGTTGGTCTACTGTCGCAGCCATTGCAACCACAACCGCTGCAACGTCATCAGCGTACATAAGTATTTCAGCTCAGGATATTGAGTTCGGTAAGTCATTCAGTAACAGAGAGAACAGTTGCCTGGAAGAGATCGAACCTAGCGATAAGGCCGCCATTTGTACACAGGCGAGCAGAGAAAACTCACCCCTTACCCTATAAAAGAGCGCCATCTCTGTGAAATTAGCGAAACTGCTAGGATATTCCAACTACTAACAAAATGACTGCGGCGAACATACAAGCGACCGTTAAGTAATATCCATCGGATCCTACCTATTGATATTTTTACTTGTACGGCACGAGAGTTGCAGAATACTTAATTCCGAAGTTTATAAATAACATTCCCGAAGAACTACAAAAATACTTACTTACTTACAGAGGGGGCGAAAGGTTTTAATTTCAAGCTAAAAGGTTACTACCTTAAAAAAATATATTGTATTGAAATTCTATCACTAACGATACCATTTTAATAATATTATATAATAAGTTCATAAATAATGGTAAATATGTGAACGATTCGCCGCTACCCACATAAACTCGTAGAGGTTTATGTGGTTCGGCCTGTTAAATGTGATGTGTATTGAAATAATATATTGAATAAATAAATAAAAAAAAAAACAAAAGAAACGTTCTAATCGAGCTCCACAAAACAATACATTTCTTTAGATATTTCTAAAAAGTCTCAATTAAATTTCAAAACTAAAAATAAATATTAAGTCGAGATTCGAACCTGGACTTTGCAATTCATAAGCTATGTTGTTACACCACTGCGCCAATGAGTCACATTGCTCAAACGTAAAATTTGTCGATATGTTTATGAACCATCCATCACATTAGTCATGTCAGCCGTTTCTTTTATATTATAAATAGATAGGTAATGAAGAATGAGGGTAAGCTATAATTTTGTTAAGTAAAAAATGACGTCTCATCATATCATTATAATTACTCGTCTGCTTGTGCTGTTCGAATAACTACTTCTAAATTACGATAACATCATGCCTCGAATGAATAACTTTTTAAAAGCGAAAATCATCGTCCTTTGGGAACAAAATCAAAGTTTAAAAAGTATTGCTCGAGAATTTAATATCGATGTAAGTGTAATCTAAATTAAAATCCGTTTAATATATTTTTTCAATTAGGAATCTTACTCTTTAATTTGCTTTCTTATAGAGAAACACAGTTCGTTTATGGGTGCGACGGTATCAAGAAACTGGTGAAGTGAAGTGTAAGCGCCAAGGGCCACGTCCGATTGCTTACACAAATCAATCCAACCGCCATCGTGATATTGTTAGTAGGCATACCACGGAACCTTTCACCGCCATCCGTTCAAGTGCTATAAGACATGGTATTTCGCTTACCACTGTCCGAAGACATTTACATGCAGCTGGGATCCATAATTATAAACCTGCCAAAAAAATCGAACTAACTGAAGCTCATCGTCAAGCCAGGATAAGATTTGCAACCCAGTATTTGAATTTTGATTGGGAAAATGAAATAGTCATTTTTACCGATGAAAAGACTTTTAAATCCGATAAAGATGGACGTAAAATACTGTGGAGAAGACCTGGCGAACGCTACAATGTTAAAAATGTTTTACCTTACTAGTGGCAGGTTAACGCTAGGTAAGCAGTAGTTAATTTAATTAAATATTAACATTTACCTACTCACTTGATTAAAATAATAAATTTATACTTTTTATTTGCTATTGTTATTATGAATCATAATATCTTAGATACTATAAGCATACAATATATTATTTAATATTAGGCTCTGCACATCGAAACTGATAAAGAACCTAGATGACATGACAAGACAATAACATTGTATTCTTAATAGGATATAATTATAAAATATTTTTCAGGATATTGGGGGTGGATGTCTTCAATGGGTCCTGGAGAGCTTGTCGAAGTCGGCGCTCGAATGAATGGCGAACGTTACTTGGAGATCTTAAGAGACGTGATGATTCCAACAGTGCGCAACGTATACCCTGATGGACATATTTATTTTATCCAAGACAATAGTTCGGTGCATCGGTCAAGACCGGTTATGGAGTGGTTTTCCACACAAAGAGAGATAACCTTGATTGATTGGCCATCTAAAAGCCCTGACTTAAACCTGATTGAAAATTTGTGGGGTCAAATGGTGCTTAATTGGGACTCAAGTAAAGTCAAAACTAACAAAATTTAGATGAAGAGGTTATGAGAACTTGAGAATTAATGCGATTAAGTAACATTTGTTTCAATATGGTAAATGGAATGAGATCAAGATTAGAAGAAGTTATAGAAAGTGAAGGTTACCCACTTCGTTATTAGTATAGGTTTGACCCCACAAGTTTTCAAGTTTTTGTAGTAAATTGGTTTTTTGTAAACAGTTTTGAAAATCTCGAGAGATGTAAATTGTTGTTCTGTTTATATCAAACGTGAGTAACATGTTGGTTCTCTTGAGTAATCTTCAAAACTTTAAATCATTAGTTTTATATATTTACACATTTTATAAAATAAATACATTCCTAAATAATAATAATATATATATATATATATATATATATATATATATATATATATATATATATATATATATATATATATAATTATTTTTACATTACTTTTTACATACCTAAATACATTAATTGATTTGATATTATACTTATTTATAAAATATATTAAAAACGGTTATATGTTATATTGTATACAAATGTAAAAAAACGAGAATTCAATGAATAAAGACATAAATATTTTATGTTAATAGATAAACGTTTCTCGTATATTTAATAAAATATAAATAAATAATACGTATAGAAGTGAATCTCCTTTATTTCGAAAGATTATAAGCACCTACTTCCCAGCTCAACCCGCAATATTATATATAAATACTAGCTGACCCGGCAAACGTTGTTTTGCCATATAAATAATTTCCTAGCTGACCCGTCACGACTTCGTTCGAGAGGAATCCTACCCCTACCCTACCAGTACCCTACCCCTACCTTACCCCGACCCTACCCCTACCCTACCTCTACCCTACCCTACCCTACCCCTACTCTACCCCTACCCTACCCCTACTCTACCCCTACCCTACCCCTACCCTACCCCTACCCTACCCCTACCCTACCCCTACCCTACCCCTACCCTACCCCTACCCTACCCTTACCCCACCCCTACCCTACCCCTACCCTACCCCACCCTTACCCTACCCTACCCCTACCCCTACCCTACCCCTACCCTACCCCTACCCTACCCCTACCCTACCCCTTCCCTACCCCTACCCTACCCCTACCCTACCCCTACCCCTACCCTACCCCTACCCTACCCCTACCCTACACCTACCCTACCCCTACCCTAAAAAATTTAGGGGTGGACTACCCCTAACATTTAGGGGGATGAAAAATAGATGTTGGCCGATTCTCATAGATACCGGATAAGCACAAAAAATTTCATCAAAATCGGTTAAGCCGTTTCGGAGGAGTATGGCAACGAAAACTGTGACACGAGAATTTTATATATTAGATATATATATATATATATATATTATTTGTTCCAAAAAGACATAAGTATATAAAATATTATTTAGGAATGTAATAAAATATGTGAATACATATAAAGCTAATGACTTTTTATTCTTTAAAACAAAATAATAGTTATAAGTTATATTGTATATAAATGTAAAAAAACAGAATTCGATGAATAAAGACATACATTTGTGAGAAATGTTTGTTGAAAAAAGTGAATATTATACGTTAATAGAGAAACCTTCTAAATTGGTTTGGTATATTTAATAACATATAAATAAATAATACGTATAGAAGTGAATCTCCTTTATTCCGAAAGATTGCCTTATAAGCACCTACTTCCCTGATCAACCCGCAAAACCCCGCTATCGCCGTATATAAAAATAATTTATTATGCTAATGTTCTTATTTATTTTAATAGTAAGAATAATGCTAATGTTACTTAAACAATTATTAGCCGCAATTCTCAATTTTACACGACTAAACTTAGCCAAAATGTCATTACATCTCTTTCTATCACAGCTCGTATGAAAAGGACCATACACACGTTTCGCTGTCAAACTATTAAAATTGGTGTTGGTTAGAATCGTGGCCTTTGTTAAATGGCTATCTTGCACGATCACTTGTGGCATCGATGTCATAACTACAGAACACTAACTTCATTGGTGTCCCAGAGATGGCGCCCAAGTAAACATCGTAGTATGGCATGCTTTAAAATAGATGGCGCTTTTTATACATTTCTAGGGGGTGAGTTTTCTTTGCTGCCCTATGTACAATCTTGCATACTCATAGTTCTTTTTATGTATTATTTTTTGGTGTACAATAAAGAGTTACTTATATTGGAAACCGAAGACCCCTGGGGTACGCCCATTAACGATTCCATGGGGTCCGACACTGTTTTTCCTCTATTACCGACCACGACTTTTGCTCTGTCTTTTAGTATAAATAAACCCATCGAATTTGCCAGAATGCCGTAATGTAGCAGTTTCTTGGCTATAACTGACCTATCAGCGACATCCAAGGCCATGGACAAGTCACAGCATATAATGGCGACTTGCTGTTTGCCTTCACGAGCAGCGAGTACCTACACGTTGCACCAACTCACGTGCCAGTGACGTGAGGGAGCTTCCCTTGCGATACGCGTATTGGCGATCAGACAATGACTCAGTAGAAGTTAGAAACGCTGTCAAGCGAGAGCTCAAGCCGTCTTCGAAAACTTTGGCTATCGCTGGTATGATGGCGACGGGTCGGTATTCGTCTAAATCCTCTTTTTCTCCTTTTTCCTTGAATATTGGGGAAGCTTTAGATCTTTTCAGCGCTTTCGGTTAATTACCCTCCCTAATACATCGATTGAAAAATTGTGTCAGAACTCGTGCAAGTGGAATGGCCGTAAATCTCAGTACCGACATATTTAAACAATAAATATATTTGTATGGATTGGGAGGTATTTCATTTACGAGTAGAAATCTCTTTAGCACTAAACGGACTGAGTCTAAGTGAACAGTTTGCAGGCGTTCGTAACCTCATTATACCCTCCACTTGAAGCAAATCCGCGTGGGGTGCACCACAGGATGAAGCTGCGCTCTTAAATCGTTTATTTATTGCATCTACCGCTTTTTTTTCTATGTTTGAATTCAGTCCCGTCTATGTTCCTTACTATATCCGTAAAGTCTAAATCGGGAGTTTTTGATATGCCCCTCTCTTTATTAACGACCTGCCACATCCCTTTCGATCTGTTTTAAAAATTAGTACTCCTCTTAGCATAAAAAATATGTTTCGTGTCCATAATTAAAATATCATTTGGAAATTCTTTACGTAATTCTAACAAATCAAAGAGCAATGATTTGTGATCCCTGACTTTCTTCTTCATCCATCCCTTGATTTTTTTTTAAATACTCGTTATTTTCTGAAGTGAAGTATATAATGGTAACTCTGTTTACAGTTAATGCACTCAGTGACATCCAATTAAGGCTCAAACAAACATTCCTTGTCGTCGCAATGATTTTATGTTTGAGCAGGATCCACCCCGTTGCACTATAAATGTATATCGTGAAGAGATGGATTAAAATTAGACACATAATAATGACACTCTGAACTATAGACTGAATTGCCAAAATACCCGCATTTTCGGTTCATTTTATAGGGGGAGATCTAAAATTACTTTCGATCATCTCTAACTAACTCACGATAGTATCTGACGTGTGGTGTAGATATTTATGTGCCTTGGAAGGCTGCTTACATTCGCCTTCACACTATGCTATCACTGCTACCACTAAATGATCGTAAACAGGAATCGTCCGCTTTTCGTCAAGCTCACTACGAACGAACACAACTACGTGATCGGTGTTTAACTTGAGAGCGAAAACAGGATTAAGACTGCTATCACAGTGTACAGGCACGGCGTCGGGGCTGCTATCACGAGCTCTATTAGACGCACCCTTTCCCGACTCACTTGACTCCGCACATGGCGACCTGTTTCCCGACCGATCACAATGCTCACGCACTTGACAACGCGAATTTCGCTGCGTCGGCGGTATTTCACAACACTTCAAAACACATCACACAACGTGGTTTTAATTTCTTTTAAGAAAATCACAAAAGTAAATACAGATTAGATTGCAGGTTAGATTACGTAATTTGGATGGCAACAAGCAACGCTAGGGTTTTTCCGACTTCTGATATTATAGATGAGACTCCAGTTAGGTTATTTAAAAAGAAATCACATAAATCTAACCGAATTTATATTTCTCAAAAACAGATACAAATGCTAGCACAACTATTTTAAGCAATATGGCGTTAAATAAATTTTAAAACGACACGACGTTTTTATTCCTAGTATTTATATTAGCCAGTTCAATTTTTTTCTATATTAATCTATATTTTTTCATCAATCATCTTTTATCAAACTCATCTTCTATCAAAATTATATTCTGATATATCAAAAATCAAAATCTCTTTATTTGCTAAATATGGGTACATATAAGTAGATGTTAAGTTATTACATATTTGTCCTAGACCACATTTTACCTTTAAAGGTGTGCAAATTGTTTCAAGACAGTTGTCACCTATCACATTTTCCATTGATATTATTACATATTTATTTATTTATTTAGGCAGCCTTACATTCAATTATATATTATTTACGCCAGTCTCACTCTACTACTCATATCATGACATTCACCACTATCCTTTAATTCACGTGACACAAAGGCCTAACAACTCCATTAGAATATATGAAATATTTTTATAATTTATGTGAAATGAAATATTAAGAAAATGTCAAAAATAATAAATATAAAATAAAAGAAACCAATGTCAGAAATATGTCAAAAAAAATAATAAGGATCATGTCAAGATATTTACAATTTATAATAGAATATTATATTATATGTATTATATTATTATTATATCACAAATTATCAGATAAGAACTCTTTTACATTATAATACGCTTTATCTAGCAATATATTTCCGAATATGGTCCGCGGGTCCAGATGGCATTCCGCCTTACATATTTAAGGATTGCCGGCTTGTGTTATCTAAGCCACTACTTCATATATACAACAAATGTCTACAGGCGGCACAATTTCCAGAAAGGTGGAAAGTGACCCGTGTGGTACCGGTTCCGAAGGGAGCTTCTGCAGAATCGGTGGATGGGTACAGACCTGTGGCAGTGTTATCGACGCCGGCTAAAATATTTGAAGCTGCTATCTATAAGAGCATATTTTTGCAAGTGGCGACGCAACTTTCCGAAACTCAGCATGGTTTTCGACCAGGTAAAAGTACCACCAGTAATCTGCTTTGTCATATCATCCATTTGCAGACAACTGTGGATAGTGGGGGTCAAATGGACACCGCTTACTTTGATTTTAAAAAAGCATTCGACTTAGTCGATAATGACGTTTTGCTTAGAAAGTTAGCTGGTGTTGGTTTTACCCCACATTTACTAAATTTTTTTGCCAGTCGTATGAAAAGCAGGCAGCAGTACGTGGAATATGCGGGACATACGTCAAAACCATATTTTACGAGATCAGGGGTAAGTCAAGGGAGTAACTTGGGCCCCCTAGAGTTCCTGCTTATGATAAATGACCTCCCGCACGTTGTTAAAGACGCTAAGTGTTTACTGTTCGCTGACGACCTTAAATTATCTCTTGCCGTCGGGAACAATGACGACTGTGCTAGGCTGCAGGGGGATATAGACAGAGTGGTGAACTGGAGTTGCGCAAATCAACTACAATTTAACACTACAAAGTGTGTGACAATCACGTTTTCTCGCGCGCACTCCCCCATTCAACATAACTACCGCATCAGGGAATCACAAATGATTAGAGTCACAGAGGTCAAGGATTTGGGTATAAGTTTTAACACCGGGCTGACTTTTCGTGATCATATCATTAGGCTATGTAAGAAAGCTTTTAGAAATTTAGGTTTTATACTTCGAACAGTGAAAGGGTTCGCAAACATTCGGGCTATAATTTCCTTATATAATGCATTGGTTAGGAGTCAACTTGAATGTAATGCAGTCATCTGGGCACCGCATGAAGCTAAGTATAGCCTCATGCTGGAGCGTGTACAAAATAAATTTATTCGATATTTGTATATGCGACATTATGGAGTATATCCATTTTACCCTTTGATGTATCCCACTCTGTTTATTTTAGGCATGGTGGGATATAATGAACTAAGAGTTCGAAGGGAACAGGCACTAACATCATATCTTTTTAAAATATTTAGGGGTAAAATACATAATGCTGAAGTTTTAGAACAGATAGCCCTGTGTGTCCCGGACAGGTATGTTTGGAGAAGGAGATGGCCGCGATTGCTAGTGGAACCGCGTGGTCGGACTAATCTTGTACATGAGGCGCCCCTGACGCGTGCTCTCCGTACTCTTAACCTTATAGCAGCTGAGACTGACCTATTTGTGTGTTCTCTGAGTGAGTTCACGAGAAGTGCATTATGTATAATTTGTTATAAGTAAATTTGTGTAGTGGTATAAAATTGTTATATACTTAGATTAGCACTCTATCGCATTGGACTTATACCTGTAAAGATAGATGTAAGAGGAAAATAAATAAATAAAATAAAATTTTTTTAATGTTTTATTGAACAGCTTATTATGTCTAGACTCCAACAAACTTTTAGGTAAATGATTATAAATCCGTGGTCCCACGCAAAATATGCTTTTATTAAAGTATGTGGTTTCATGACGTAGACAGCAAATTTTATGCTTGTGTCGTTCACTCTTATAATTTCTGTACAAGTTTGAATTATTTCTAATGAAATTAACAACTTCATATAGGTAGAGGCAGGGCATTGTTAATATTTTGAGGCTTTTAAAATAAGGTCTGCAACTATCGGTTTGTTTCAGTTTACACATTGCCCTTACACATCTCTTCTGTGCCTTAAACACACGTTCGTAATCAGTAGAATTACCCCAGAACATGATTCCATAGCGTATTATGGATTCAGCGTATCCATGATAGGCGGTAAGTAAGGCAGTTTGGTTAGCCACCTTTGAAAGCATGTACAGCGCATATGATTGCTGATTAAGTTTCAAACATAGATCTTAAACATGCATTTTCCAATGTAAGCTACAGTCAATCTTTAAACCCAAAAACTTCGTAGCATTTACCGCTAGAATTTTTGTTTGTTCCCATGTAGCTGACATCAATGTCAGGGAATCGCGAAGTTCTATTTTTAAATGTCATTAAATACGTTTTTCCTATATTAAGTCTTAAATTATTTGATGTCAACCATTGTACTATGTCATGCAGTGTATTGCTAATATCAGTTTCTAAAGATAATTTATCATGTCCAGTGAAAACAATAGTACTGTCATCAGCAAACAAGATTATTGGGTGCCTCGTAACTTTTGGCAAATCGTTTATATACATATTAAACAAAAGAGGTCCTAGAACACTGCCCTGTGGAATACCTAGTTTAACTTCTCTATATTTTGATGTATATACTTTTTCTTGTCTAAGATATGGACACATTTTTGTAATTTGTGTACATTGGAATCTATTGGTAAGATATGATTTTATGAGCTTTAACACATTTCCTCTGACCCCATATGAATACAGCTTATTTATAAGTATTTTATGATCGACGCAGTCGAATGCTTTTGTGAGATCCATATAAAGCGCACATACTGGTATCGTTTTATCAACATTTTCGACAACCCTTTGGAGAAAATTATAAACTGCTACATTAATAGACATATTTTTCCGGAAACCGACCTATTCTTTTGCAAAAATATTGGTCGTTTCAAAAAACTTGTATAATCTATCATTTATTACCGTCTCAAATATCTTCGAAATGGTTGGTATTAGTGCTATAGGCCGGTAACAGCTCATATTCTCTATGTCATCTTTTTTAAAGAGTGGTTTTATAACTGTAAATTTCAGTTTATCCGGAAAGATTCCATCAGTTATACACAAAATTATTAGATGGCTCAGTATTTGCGATATTTTGAAAGGCAATTGTTTTAATATCATAGTGCAAATATGGTCATAACCGGTACTTCGTGTATTTTTTAAGTCTCTTATTATATTATATATTTCTTGAGGTGACGACGATGTCATAAACAAAGAATTAATAGTATTAGAGGGATAAATAATATTCATGTCAGAGTTATTTTTTTCACTTGGTCAATAAAAAGATTATTAAATGAATCAGCTATACGTTGCGGATCATCCGTTACCGTTACGTCGTCAATTTTAATCTGTCCTATTTCATGTCTAGGCTCATTCAACCGCGTATTTTTAATTAACTGCCAGGTTGCTTTACATTTGTTTTGAGCGTTATGTATAAACTCATCATTTTGGGCTTTTTGCGTCAATTTTATGATACGGTTTAATCTAGCAGACAACGATTTAAACTGCACCTTATGTATAGTAGTCCGCTTATTACGATATTGTCTCGTCCTCTTTTGATAAGATTCCATCAGCTGAATAAGCGTAGTGCGGTCTGGAAAGCCAAAACTCTACTGAAGGGATCTGGAGTAACGATGACGGAGTTTCTCACGAAGGCTCGGCACCAAATTTTTATGGATTCGCGTAAATATTTCGGCCAAAAACTTTGCTGGAGTTCTGAAGGCCGAATAATTATTCAGTTAAGTGATAAGTATCGGCGTAAGATTGAGACAGCTGCGGAGCTTCGTGACCTAATGTCTAAATTCCCAGCTGTTAACACTTCATCTGTTGCTGCGGATTCACGCCAAACTGCCAAATAATATGCCTGTTTTGACCAACTTTGATTGGTAGTGTTATAGTATTGTTGTTGAAAACACAACACTTTTTATTTATTTGTAATTTCTCTCTGCAAACCACTGCCATTGTTCGAGTTTTGTTTTTATAAATTCTTTGTTATTTACTAAATTAAAATACCCACATCAGACATAATGCACGTTTATCCTTCTAGTTATAAAGTTACCATACCCTGTGTAAACGTGTCTTTTGAGCCTTCTTTATTTATATGATCATTATGTTAGCTTTTTTTTTTCTTTTTTTTTTCTCAGTGAGTGCACTGAGATGCCGATATTTATAGTTTTTTTTTTTGATTCTTTAATATATAAATATTATTTAGGTGTATTGGATACTATTAAAATAAAAACTTGTATATTTATATTATGTCTTATGATAGTGATGATGACTTTTTCTCATGTTCTTCTTCTATTGCGTCAGATGAAAATTACTCCAGTGCTTTCAGCGATAACGAGTCACTTCAACTTCGAGATAAACTCTATGCTCATTTTTCATTTTCTTCTTCCAAAAATTTTAACGCTGTACACATAAATGCTCAAAGTATTCACGCTCACTACCCTGACCTTCTGTCATCTTTTGACTCTGATCTCATTCACGCCATTCTCGTATCAGAAACTTTTCTCAAACCCGCCCTACCTTCAAAGCAATACGCTCTGCCTGGCTACAAACTGCTCCGTAATGACAGAACTGGGAAGGGGGGTGGTGGTGTTGCCATCTATCTTCGTGCGGATCTTAAACACAGGGCGGTTGATGAGTCTCCAAGTAAATATTCAAAATCTGCGGAACACATGTTTATTGAAGTTACAATTAGGCACTCAAAATTACTTCTTGGTGTTTATTATAGCCCATCGTGTCATATTGACTACTTTTCCTCTTTTGAGAATCAGCTTGAAAGTTACTCATCTCATTATGACCACATTATAATCCTTGGAGACTTCAACACTTGCCTACTGAGAGATGATGGACGGAGTCACAGACTACTCTCTCTGGTTAATTCTGTCAACATGCATATACTTCCCCTGGATGCAACACATCGCGCTCCTCACAGTTCGCCATCACTCCTAGATCTTGTCCTTGTCTCGAACCCTTCAAAAGTAGCATCTCATGGCCAATTACCAGCTGACCTTATTTATATTTCCTATAAAATTCACTGCCCTCGACGAAAGTCTCAGTTTCTTTTCCTTCGTAGCTTCAAAAACATTGTCCTGGAACGTTTGAGGGCTGATGCGGGCAGTATCGATTGGGCTCCTATTTACGACTGTATCGACATAGACACCAAAGTCACGAAATTCACACAAATGTTATTAAACCTATACAACACTCATGCTCCCATCAAAAAGGTGAGGATAAAACATCCACCTGCGCCCTGGCTGTCTGATGATATTAGACAAGTTATGTCAAAGCGAGATAAAGCTAAAAAGAAATATAAAAAAACCGCATCTGAAGAGAACTGGTGCATATATAAAAGGCTTCGGAATCGCTGCAGTCGTATGTGTAGAGATGCCAAAAGGCGCCACATTCACATCTCGATTAGTAACCTCGGTACAGCACAAGTATGGCATTTTCTAAAATCACTTGGTGTCGGTAAGGATCCTAATGACAATGTCAAGTCATCGGTTGATTTAAATGCACTTAACGCACATTTTGCTAGACCCCCGGTGATACTGGATGCCAGCACCAAGTCTTCTACTTTAAATTATCTCTCTAAGATTTCTATGCCGGTATGTACTTCTTTTTCTTTTACTGCAGTTACTGAACGAGACATTAAGAAATCCATCCAATCCATTTCCACTAAAGCAGTGGGTGACGATGGTATCCAGCTCCAAATGCTTTCGCTGATCCTTGAAGAACTTGCACCCATAATCACTCACATCATAAACTTTTCTCTTGAGGCAAGTTCCTTCCCGTCATCCTGGAAAAAAGCCCTTGTCCTACCGCTTCCCAAAACCAAAAATCCATCTTCATTATCTCAATACCGTCCTATTTCTATCCTTCCAATCCTGTCCAAAATCCTCGAGAGTGTTGTTAGCCAACAACTGTCTCGTTACCTCTCCTCTCAAAGCCTACTAAGTCCATACCAATCAGGGTTCCGCTCTGGCCATAGCACCGTTACGACCTTAGTGAAAATTACCGATGATGTCCGACTAGCCATGGAGCGGAAATTACTCACGGTGATGGTCTTATTGGACTTCAGTAGTGCCTTCAACTCAGTTGATTTTGATATCCTCCTTGGCATCTTATCCTCCCTTAATATCTCATCTTCAGTAACTGCATGGTTTGACTCATATCTTCGAGGACGCTCGCAGTCTATACGCTACGAAGAAGCTTCTTCTAAGTGGTGTAATCTTACTGCGGGCGTTCCTCAAGGTGGCGTACTCTCTCCTCTTCTTTTTTCTGTGTTTATTAACGCCATAACCAAAATTGTTTCCTCCAATTTCCATCTTTACGCAGACGATTTGCAGCTTTATCGACACTTTAAAGTTGAGGATATTAGTCTGGCCATTGATGCCATCAATAGTGATCTTGGGAACATTAGTGATTGGGCGAAATCTTTTGGACTCTTGGTTAACCCCACTAAATCACAAGCAATCATTATTGGTGGCAGGCATATGTTTAGTTTGATACCTAACAACTTTATTCCACCAGTTCTTTATGACAACGTCCCCATACTTTATGCGACACATGTTAAAAATCTTGGTGTAATAATTGACAGCAACTTATCATGGAGCACCCACGTTGCGGAAGTGAGCAGAAGGGTATACTGCTCGTTTCAGTCTCTTAAACGATTACAGAAATTCTTACCCTTCCATACTAAAGTATCCTTAGCACAGTCACTCTTAATTCCTCTTCTAGACTATGCTGATGTCTGTTTTCTGGATGCGAATGAAGACCTTCTTAACAAGCTCGAACGTCTGCAGAATTTGTGCATTCGCTTCATTTTCGGCCTCCGTAAGTACGACCATGTGTCGGAGTTTCGGAGGCGGTTGAAGTGGCTGCCAATACGGCAACGTCGAGATTGTCACATTCTTTCCCTACTCTTCTCAATCCTTCATAACTTTAATTCTCCTGTCTATCTTCGTGAACGCTTTGAGTATTTAGTCCCTCGAGGTAAACTCTGTCGCACAGCCACGTCCTTTCTACTTCGTATGCCTTCTCACACTTCCAGCCGTTATGATGGCTCTTTTACAATACGTGCCGTTCGACTATGGAACTCTCTTCCACACTCTGTTCTTTCTAGCTCATCTTTAGAGGTATTTAGAAGAAGAACAAGGGAACACTTTTTGTCACAATCACTGTAATATAATAATATGTATTAGTATATTTAGGAGTTTTATATATATATATATATATGTAGTATGTATAGTATGTAATTTGTTTGTATTATTAGTATGTATTAGTATGTATATATATCTATTTCTACCAGTTGGTAGTAGCAATTAGCATCACTTAATTTTATTTTTCTTTTGATGTTGTACACTGTTTTTACCCTTCTTCTACAAATCTCCCTCTGTCAGTGGTTTGCTGGAAGAAAACTCATCAATGAGTTAAGCTCGCCCTTGTACATTAATTTAAAAATACACATGTATAAAATGTTTATTTTCTGTGTACAATAAAGAATAAGAATAATAAAAGCTGTCGCTTCCGCTTGCAACACTTTTTTATACCATTACTTATCCACCTTGGTCACTTATACGCACTTATCCGAATGCGAGTTATCGGAAAGCATAAGTAGTAAAATAATGTAAACGTGTCATAAAATAATTCAAATGCTACTATAGGGTCGTTCGTTTCAAGTACTTCGCGAAAAGTAAGCGAGTCGATGCAATTTTTAAATTTTTCGACATTTTCCTTACTATAGTCTCGTCTCTCAACATACCAATACTTAAAGGTATAGCTCTTTTTTACAGGGCAAGTTAGCAGTTGGCCAGAATGATCAGATAAGGCAAATTCTAATAATTTACTCTTACATCCACGAAACTGAAAATTATACAAAATATTGTCTATGCATGAACCGCTTATTGGTCGCGTCGGCTCTTCAAACGCCCACCTCAAATTGTAACATGATAATGTGTCTAAGAACTCTAAAGTTAATTTAGTTTTATGTAGTATGTTAATATTGAAATCACCGCATATTATGATTTTATTTTTCTTGTGGCAGAGTTTAGTGAGTAAAGATCTAAGGTTTGTGAAAAATATATTTATATCTTCATGAGCAACTTTGGGTGGCCTATAAATACACAGTACCATTATTTTATGATCAATAAGTTCTATACCTGATACCTCGATTATATTTTCAACACAATAGGTTTTGAGATGTTTTATTTCTTTAAACTTATGTGACTTACTTATAAAAACACAAGAGCCACCATGACGACTTTTCCTCGTGAAACAAGAACCAAGAGTGTAGTTAGCAATTTTTATCAATTTAGAATCCCCTGATATCATATTGTGTTCCGTAACACACAAAACATCTATGAAAATTTTATCTTTTTCTAATGCGTTCATTGACAACATTAACAAATCAGACTTTGACATAAGCCCATTAATATTTTGATGCAAGATATTAATGTTGTTGTATACGAAAAATTCTTTTGTTTTGACTGTAGTAAAAGGACTATTGCTCTTACTTATTTCAGTCGGGTTTTTGGTTTCGGCATTATTCAATGTACCGCTTTTTTCATCGAGGGTGCATTTATGACAATTTTGAGATTTACGCGGTATTTCCCTGAAATATATATTATTATATTCCAATGGCACAGTAAGTATATTTATTTCTTTAAACAGCAGTCGCGATCCTTTGCTAACTTTCCAAAGAAAAGTGACTGCCTAAACTATAAATGGCTTTCACTGCTCTTTTTTGCAATACGGAAATAGTACCTACGTCAGCTGCCGAGCTCCAGCAAAACCAATGTCATTTAACATAATGCTATGAAAGTACGCGAAATATATTAGTCTAGCAGTTTGTTCATCTGACAATTGTCTTATTGTCAGCATAGAAAGCCGAACTTAATTTACCTGCTAGCTTTTCAATCTGAAGACCCTATTGCAATTTTTAATCAAGTGTCAATCCCAAAAATGCGGTGGATGGGACTTAATCTAATATTTCCACATTAATCGCAACTGTTAGAACAATATGAGTCACATTCGGTACTGACAATCTGATGCATCTCGTTTTCCCTCCATTTAATAAGAGGTTACTTGCAGAAAACCATTTCGATATAAGGCTCAGTCTTTTGTGAGGCTCAATAAGTTCTTTATCTTTCCTATTTACTTTTAATATTAGCGAGGTATCATCAGCGAATAAAATTATGTCTGATACTTTCTCTACCAGTACTATCTTACTTATTTTCATTAAATCAGGAAAGACACCATCACTTATACAGCAATTGAAGATGGTTGCAAGGATTGCAGCAGTGTTTAATATGGTCGATTCAATTGCTTTAACAGACAGTCCCCACAAATCTTCTGTGCCCTACTTTTTAAAACTCTTAAAAGCTTTTATAATATCTTCCCTTGTTACTGTTTATATTATATAGTTATTTTAAAATAAGGCCTAGCAGAGACATCTTGTGGTATGCCCACGATAGCCCTAATGACTCGCACGCGGAATGTCCGCTCCCAATCAGCAGCACGTCCCCATAATTCCGCACCATATTGAAGCAGTGCGTGTACGGTGGCAAAGTAACATGCTCGCGTTACCGCCTCGGGAACACTCGCGCTACACGTCGTAGCGCAAAACATGCACTACCTATTTTAGAGCATAGGCTTTCAATATGCTGATCCCTTTCTAGGCCAGCATCCACTTCGAATCCCAAGAAGCTTGTAGTGGTTAACTGTTCCAACTTTACATCGTTAACAAATACGGTAAGATTCTTTAATGGACGGCCTGAAAGACTAAAGTGTAAGTGGTGGGTTTTTTTTTATTTAACGCAAGGCCATTTATGTCAAACCTCTTAAGACAGCTGCGATGTTGTTTTTTTTAGCTCTACTTCTAGTTGGTCTACTGTCGCAGCCATTGCAACCACAACCGCTGCAACGTTATCAGCGTACATAAGTATTTCAGCTCAGGATATTGAGTTCGGTAAGTCATTCAGTAACAGAGAGAACAGTTGCCTGGAAGAGATCGAACCTAGCGATAAGGCCGCCATTTGTACAATCTTGCATACTCATAGTTCTTTTTATGTATTATTTTTTGGTGTACAATAAAGAGTTACTTATATTGGAAACCGAAGACCCCTGGGGTACGCCCATTAACGATTCCATGGGGTCCGACACTGTTTTTCCTCTATTACCGACCACGACTTTTGCTCTGTCTTTTAGTATAAATAAACTCAGCGAATTTGCCAAAATGCCGTAATGTAGCAGTTTCTTGGCTATAACTGACCTATCAGCGACATCCAAGGCCATGGACAAGTCACAGCATATAATGGCGACTTGCTGTTTGCCTTCACGAGCAGCGAGTACCTACACGTTGCACCAACTCACGTGCCAGTGACGTGAGGGAGCTTCCCTTGCGATACGCGTATTGGCGATCAGACAATGACTCAGTAGAAGTTAGAAACGCTGTCAAGCGAGAGCTCAAGCCGTTTTCGAAAACTTTGGCTATCGCTGGTATGATGGCGACGGGTCGGTTTTCGTCTAAATCCTCTTTTTCTCCTTTTTCCTTGAATATTGGGGAAGCTTTAGATCTTTTCATCGCTTTCGGTTAATTACCCTCACTAATACATCGATTGAAAAATTGTGTCAGAACTCGTGCAAGTGGAATGGCCGTAAATCTCAGTACCGACATATTTAAACAATAAATATATTTGTATGGATTGGGAGGTATTTCATTTACGAGTAGAAATCTCTTTAGCACTAAACGGACTGAGTCTAAGTGAACAGTTTGCAGGCGTTCGTAACCTCATTATACCCTCCACTTGAAGCAAGTCCGCGTGGGGTGCACCACAGGATGAAGCTGCGCTCTTAAATCGTTTATTTATTGCATCTACCGCTTTTTTTTCTATGTTTGAATTCAGTCCCGTCTAAGTTCCTTACTATATCCGTAAAGTCTAAATCGGGAGTTTTTGATATGCCCCTCTCTTTATTAACGACCTGCCACATCCCTTTCGATCTGTTTTAACAATTAGTACTCCTCTTAGCATAAAAATATGTTTCGTGTCCATAATTAAAATATCATTTGGAAATTCTTTACGTAATTCTAACAAATCAAAGAGCAATGATTTGTGATCCCTGACTTTCTTCTTCATCCATCCCTTGATTTTTTTTGAAATACTCGTTATTTTCTGAAGTGGAAAACAGATATCGAACTGTACGAATACATTAAAAATATTTTTCATTCATTGTCACCTGTTATTCTTTTGGGAGATTTCAATTCTCACCATACACTTTAGGGTTCTAATCAGAATGATAGGGCAGATATAGAATTGGTCGAACTAATACCTAGTTGAAGTTGGTTTATGTGTACTTAATGACGGTTCTCCCACCAGACTTCCGAGATTGGGTCAGAGTAAGAGTTGTGTAGACCTTACCCTGTGTTCTCCTAATTTAACTGCTCAGTTAGAGTGGAAATGTCTAAGCTTGACCTATGGTAGTGATCACTACCCCATTTGTTCTACTTTGATTGGGGGATTTTTACCATATAAAATCAAAACACCTTTACTAAAATACAGAGTTGAGATTGCTAATTGGGATATTTATAAACAAACATTTGAAAATGAAATTTATTTTTTACCCCTAATTACAATCCATAACCTAGATTCTTGGCTATCTCTGTTCTCTCACACTATTAAATTGGCTGCTGATGAGAGCATCCCTTTAAAAAATTCAGCCTCTGGTAAATTATCATATCCAGCCTGGGGGGATAGAGAATGTACTGCAATAATTAGATCCAGAAATGAAGCTGAATTAAATTATATTAGCGACATGTCTCCAGATGATTTAAATCGCTATAACCGGTGTAACGCCTTCAATTATTGCAGAGCAATGTAATGGAATCTTATAAGACTACGATTTTAAAACTACAATCTTAAACCTATTACGGTAATTTTTATATCAATTTAAACCTTATTTTAATACTTATTAAATATCTAAAATAACAAAACTGTAGACTTAAACCTACAACTTACCTTATTATACTAATTAATAATACAGAAACATTAGTTACTTTTTATTTTTTAATCTGTGTATCGCCTACGCTGTATTCATTGAGTGAAGTGTTGTATGCAATGAACGGGATTACCGTCCGTTCACTCGCAGGTTCCGCTCATCGTGACATTTTTTTGCATATCATGCACTCGACGAAATACTACGCTACTGCTGAGTTGTTCCTAAATTTTTTTATAAACTCATAATTTAAATATAAATTTAAATAGTACCAACGCGTACATTGTTCTAAAAAAACGCCGTATATCTATACATATAAAGTGTGTTAGTGTTTAAACCCCACTTGGGGTTTCTTTTCTACGGAGTATACTTACCACCTATAAATACACCACGTCTCCGAAGATCACTCCACCTCATCAGTTCCGGAACTCAATCTACAGCCTTAAGACTGCGCCGGACATCACTACACTACTACCAGGGGAGTGGTATTTTAAATTGTCAGATCGTACCCACAATCGTGTGATAAACCTACGACCCTTCTACCTAACTTTTTTATCTTGACACGCGGCAGAGTGTCGGCCAAGTAAATTTTTTTCTTTGGTAATTAAATTATTTTTTAAAATTGATCTTTAGTCTTTTCTTCTTCTACCTACCTACAAAACTATTCTATACATCGTGAAAACGCGACAGTGGCGCCCAACGTGGGGCCACTGTCGCGTTTCCAACGTATTTTGTAAACAACTGTGACACCTGTATCTCTTATAAATTTATTTTATTTATTTATTCTTTATTGCACACAGAAATACATATTCATATAAGACATTAGAGCTAGCATGTACACAGGCGAGCTTAACTCAACTATGAGTTCTCTTCCAGCAAACCTTTGTCAGAGTGAGAGCTTATATGAGATGGGTTAGAAACAGTGCACAACAATTTGACTTAAGAATAATACAAAAATAAAGACAAAACAGAATTTACCAGTGGTAAATAAATATATACATAAACCTGCTTACTAATACTACATACTAAGTTACTTACGTAACTACATACCTAATTATATAACATATATATACCTATATATATAATAATAAACATATAATATAAACATAAATATTAACTGCCTGCCTGCTTAGTTAATTGAAAGAAGTGTTCTTTTGTTTTTCTCTTAAACACGTCAAGAGATGTTGTAGCGCGAATTGAATGTGGAAGGGCATTCCACAAACGCACTGCTTGGACTGTAAATGATCCGTCATACCGGCTTGAGGAGTGAGAAGACATTCGAAGTAGAAGTGAAGTGGTTGAACGACAGATTTTTTCTCGCGGGACTAAATACTCAAAGCGTTCACGGAGATATGTGGGAGCATTGGGGTTATGAAGGATAGAATAGAGGAATGATAGAATATGACAATCTCGACGTCTCCGAATAGGTAGCCAATTCAACTGCGACCGAAACTCGGACACGTGGTCATACTTTCGGAGGCCGTAAATGAATCGGATACATAAATTCTGTAGACGTTCGAGTTTGTTGAGAAGTTCTTCATTTGCATCCAGGAAACAGACATCGGCATAGTCCAGAAGAGGAAGTAAAAGTGATTGAGCAAGGTAAATTTTAGTGCGAAAAGGCAAGAACTTCTGAAGCCGTTTTAGGGACTGAAATGAACAGTATACTCTCCTGCTTACTTCTGCAACGTGTTCGGACCATGATAAGGTGCAGTCGATAAATATTCCAAGATTTTTGGCACATTTGGAATAAGTAATGGAAACGTCATCATAAATTACAGGAGGTGGACATATATGTACTATTGTGTTAAGCATATACTGGCCACCAATAATGAGAGCTTGTGACTTAGATGGGTTTACCAGAAGGCCAAAGCTTTTGGCCCAATCGCTAATGTTACCAAGATCACTATTGATGGCAGCTATGGCTAAACTAAAATCCTCCACTTTAAAGTGACGATAAAGCTGCAAGTCGTCTGCGTAAAGATGGTAATTAGAAGAGATAATTTTGGTAATAGCATTGATAAATACCGAGAAGAGAAGAGGAGAGAGTATGCCACCTTGAGGAACACCTGCAGTAAGATTACACCACTCGGAGGTAGCCTCGTCGTGACGGACTGACTGCGAGCGCCCTCGAAGATAAGATTCAAACCACACAGTTACTGAAGACGAGATATTTAGAGAGGATAGGATACCGAGAAGGATGTCAAAGTCAACTGAATTAAAAGCGCTGCTGAAATCCAGTAACACCATAACCGTTAGTGATTTCCGCTCTATGGCCAAACGGATGTCATCTGTTATTTTGACCAGAGCTGTAGCAGTACTATGGCCAGGGCGGAAACCAGATTGGAAAGGGCTCAGCAGGCCTTTGGAAGAGAGATACCGAGAGAGTTGCTGGTTCACAATACTTTCAAGGACTTTGGATAGGATAGGTAGGATAGAAATTGGTCGGTACTGGGATAAGGAAGAAGGATTGGCTGATTTAGGAAGCGGTAGAATAAGGGCTTTTTTCCAAATAGAAGGAAAGGAACTTGTCTCCAGGGAGAAGTTAATAAGGTGAGTTATTATAGGAGCAAGTTCCTCTAGGATAAGGGAGATCATTTGTAGCTGGAGCCCGTCAACTCCTACAGCTTTGGTGGATATTGATCGGAAGGAATTTTTGATATCTCGTTCAGTAACTGCTGTAAAAGAGAAAGAAGTACAATCTGGCATTGAAAGGTTAGAGAGGTATCTAAGAGTTGAAGATTTGGTGGTGGCACTCAATGCGACTGGTGGCTGTGAAAAGTGAGTATTGAGGGCATTGAGGTCGACAGCTGTAACACTGCCATTTTCACTTTTGCCAACACCAAGTGATTTTAGAAATTGCCATACTTTTGCAGTGCTAAGATTATTAATCGAGTTATGTATGTGGCGTCTTTTAGCATCTCGACACATACGACTGCAGCGATTTCGGAGCTTTTTATAGACGTCCCAATTTTCATTAGAAGCAACCTTTCTATATCGTCTTTTGGCCTTGTCACGCTTAGACATAAGTTTTTTTATTTCATCGGAGAGCCATGGTGCAGGTACATGTTTAACCCTCACTTTTTTAATCGGAGCATGGCAATTATATAAATTTAAAATGAACTCAGTAAATATGGCAACTTTTGTGTCCAAGTCGTTACAGTTGAAAACAGGAGACCAGTCAATACTGCCCGCATCCTCCCTCAAACGGTCCAGGACAATATTTTTGAAGCTGCGTATGAAGAGAAATTGAGACTTACGTCGAGGGCAGCGAATTTTGTATGATAGATATAGAAGATCATGATAGGAAAAGGAAGCAGGCAACTGGCCATGAGAAGATACTTTAGATAGGTCGGATACAATTATTAAATCTAAAAGAGAAGGAGAACTGTGAGGAGCATGATGTGTAGCTTCCAGTGGTAGAATGTGCATGTTGACAGAAGAAATCAGAGAAAGAAGTTTACGACTCCGTGCATCATCCTTAAGCAAACAGGTGTTAAAGTCTCCAAGTATTATTATGTTATCATATTGGGGCGCAAGATTTTCCAGTTTAGATTCGAAAGAAGAGAAGTAGTCGATATGGCATGATGGACTATAATACACCCCCAAAAGCAATTTCGAATGATTAACGGCAATCTCGATAAAAAGATTTTCGGCAAATTTTGAATAATCACTTGGAGACTTGTCGACCACCTTATGCTTCAAATCCATGCGTAAATAGATAGCCACTCCACCACACCCCTTTCCAGTTCTATCATTGCGCACTAGCTTATAGCCAGGTATAGCATACTGTTTCGAAGGAAGTGCAGGTTTAAGAAATGTTTCAGAAACAAGAATAGCATGAATGAGGTCAGAGTCAAAAGATGACAGAAGGTCAGGGTAATGAGCGTGAATGCTTTGAGCATTTATATGTACCGCATTAAAACATTTAGATGAAGAAAACGAAAGGTGTGAATAGAGCTGGTCGCGCAGTTGAAGTGATTCATCATCAAGAAAAGCACTAGCGTGTTCAGACGTAGAGGAAGAAGAACATGAAAGAAAATCGTCGTAATCGCTACTGACAGACATAATAAACTAAATAATAATATCAATACTATAAATGCGTAATAATATAACAAATATAAAACAAAATACAACTAAACAATAATAACCCCTACACACTCCTTTTACAAAAAAAAAATATAAAAATAAAACCGTACAACAAAATATTGGATAAACAGTGCAGTATTAGTACCACGTTTCATCCGTAACGATAAGCGCCAAAAGCCGCAGTCTCACAGGGTATATATTTGACAGTCGATGAAACAAAATTGTTAAAATGTCAATGTCATAGTTATTTCTACACGGAACGCATAATTATTTACCTCCGAGTTATTTACATACAAATCTTAAATACCGTCAAATTACTGGAAGAATATAATATTAACGTGGTAAATTAAGAATGAGACATAGTATATAATGCTACCAATGAGTGTAGTTCAAAACATTGTCGGAAAGCTACCTCGGAATATTTTATTTCGCCGGCCTGCGGGATCTCGTAGATGTGTTTGCACCTTTGCCGGTGTCTTGCAGAGACTTTCCCTTCTCGGCTCCCTTAGCAGCATCGCACGCTGGTGGCTGCGTGGCCGGGAAATCAGCCAGGAGAGCACGAAGTTGACTACTAGTCTCGATCTTCCGCTTCGATTGGCCTGCTAGCTGTATTATGATCAAACCTGCTGATGTCCAGACCTGTTTTTGGCCATAACTTCTGCGCGCATCCATAAAGACTCTGTGTCGCGGTTTTGTCAGGAACTCCGAGAGTGTATAACCCGAACCCTTCAGCATAGTCTTGGCGTTCCAAACTTCACTCCTCCGTGTGTACTGGTGAAAGCGGACCAGGACAGGCCGAGGCTTGCTCTTGTTGGCTCCGAGGCGATGACAGACAGCTATATCTGTAGAAGTTAGTTCGGCCAGTTGCATCTTCTCAGTTAAAATACTCACGACTGTAGGCAATGGATCCTCATCTTCAGTAACACCGTGTAGCAGCAACACCTTCCTACGAGACGCCATTTCATGACGGTCCAGCCCCAAACTCAATAGTTCAACTTGACTCCTCAGTGCATCAAGTGTCTTACAGACAAAGGTTTTGAAGTCTGTAAACTCCCGTGACAAACTTGCAATTGTTTTGTGAGAAACTTCAGAGCTAACTGCAGCCTTCAGTTCAACCTCATGTTGGGTCATCCTGCTATTTATTGATTTTGACATCTCCTCCATTTGTTCAGAGAGCTTTGTGTACACATCCATCTTCAATTATTATTGTTGTTATGGTGAAAGTGAGTGTTAACAGGAGAATGTTGTTTTTAGTGAGTGCAGTAGAGGTTATAGATTAACTATACCACTAATTAAACATAATTAAATGTAAGTAAGATATTTAAATTAAAATATATAACAGAGCACAATTTTTTGGTGTTGGCACTTGAACTACCCACAAGCAAAAAGTGTATAAATATGCTAACCACGCAACACTTGGAGAGATGGGTCGTCCTAAAGATTGCTCTAGACCTTTTCAATTTATCAGCATGGATCTTGTTGGACCTCTACCACCAACCAGACGACAAAATTGCTATCTTTTTGTCGTAACATGCTGTTTCTCTAAATACACCCTAATTTTTCCTATTCGTCGTGCTACTACTGAAATCATAGCTAGAATTCTCGAAGATAATGTTTTCTTGGTACATGGTATACCTAGCACCGTTCTAATGGACAACGGTAAACAATTCGTCAGCAATACCCTAAAACAATTGTATGCAACCTACAAAATTCCGAACGTGCACTACTGTCCTAAATATACGGCTCAAGTAAATTTGGTCGAACGTTACAATAAAACGATTATCACTGCAATATCAAGTTTCATTGGGGATGATCATCGATCTTGGGATTCAAATGTACCTAAAATCCAATTTGCCCTAAACAGTTCGATAAACGAGGTTACTGGGTACACTCCATCATTTTTAGTTTTTGGCCGTGAACTTGTGTCTTGTGGTTCACACTATACGGATGTTGAATGTGCTGATGATTTAATATTCAGTCCTAGAGATTCATACGCTGAAAACTTGGGATCTCTTCGTAAGATCTTTGAGAAAGTGCAACTATCACTACTCAAAGCACATTCACGAAACAGCGAACACTACAATTTGCGCCGAAAAAGTTTTGAATTTAATGTAGGTGATACGGTGTGGAAACGCACGTATTATCAAAGCGACAAGGACAAAAAATTCTCAAAAAAATTAGCTCCAAAATATATTAAATGTCGTATAATTTCTAAGAAATCACCATTAGTCTATGTAATTGAAGATATGAATGGTAATAATTTAGGAACCTGGCATGTTAAAGATTTTAAAATAAATAATTACACATCTTAACAACATTAAAATAGTTCTTTTTGCTTTTTGTAATTTTTCTGCCCTATAATATACTTTGCTACTAAACCTTCCAACAATTATGTCTATAATTTAATCTAGAAACGGTACTATATGTCTCATCTAAATTAAACTTTACTTTCTGTACTATTAATCTTAAAGACACCTAGGATATTAAAAAATGGATGTTTATCTTGATGACCTAAAAGTCAAGATAATTTTGTTGTCTTAGCGACCTAAAAGTTAAGACAGTTGTCTATTGTATAATTCTAGGTAATCGAGACAGTACAAGTATAGTTAAAATGACATAACAAAATTAACACCTACTACTGTTATAGGTGAGAATTTTGTGAAACAAATTGAAATTCTCTGTATATTAGACAGCAACACCACGATCTATAAAGTGGTGAATGCAATTTAGTGAAAGTGAGACGTATGTATGTTGTAACTGTGTGATGAATGAGTTGTAACCTTATAGCAGTAGGAAAAGTTAAGGACATATGTAGTTTGCTCAGTATGGAAGCGGATTTTTACTCAGGAAAAATCCTATCCTAAAAAGGGGGGTATGTAACGCCTTCAATTATTGCAGAACAATGTAATGGAATCTTATAAGACTACGATTTTAAAACTACAATCTTAAACCTATTACGGTAATTTTTATATCAATTTAAACCTTATTCTAATACCTAATTAAATATCTAAAATAACAAAACTGTAGACTTAAACCTACAACTTACCTTATTATACTAATTAATAATACAGAAACATTAGTTACTTTTTATTTTTTAATCTGTGTATCGCCTACGCTGTATTCATTGAGTGAAGTGTTGTATGCAATGAACGGGATTACCGTCCGTTCACTCGCAGGTTCCGCTCATCGTGACATTTTTTTGCATATCATGCACTCGACGAAATACTACGCTACTGCTGAGTTGTTCCTAAATTTTTTTATAAACTCATAATTTAAATATAAATTTAAATAGTACCAACGCGTACATTGTTCTAAAAAAACGCCGTATATCTATACATATAAAGTGTGTTAGTGTTTAAACCCCACTTGGGGTTTCTTTTCTACGGAGTATACTTACCACCTATAAATACACCACGTCTCCGAAGATCACTCCACCTCATCAGTTCCGGAACTCAATCTACAGCCTTAAGACTGCGCCGGACATCACTACACTACTACCAGGGGAGTGGTATTTTAAATTGTCAGATCGTACCCACAATCGTGTGATAAACCTACGACCCTTCTACCTAACTTTTTTATCTTGACACGCGGCAGAGTGTCGGCCAAGTTAATTTTTTTCTTTGGTAATTAAATTATTTTTTAAAATTGATCTTTAGTCTTTTCTTCTTCTACCTACCTACAAAACTATTCTATACATCGTGGAAACGCGACACCGGATAGTAGCAAAATCCAAGAGGCTGTTTAGAAAAAAAAATATGCCAGTTGGAAAAAATTTTGCTTCTCTCTGTCTCCTTCATCCTCAGCTTCCCAAGTTTGGAAAAAAGATAAGAAAGTTAAGCGTGGCTACTCTTTACAAAATTCCCACAAGATATTGCGTCAAAATTTCTTAATAAACTAGCTCCAGCCTTCGTGCCCCTTTTGGATGAATGTCCATCATGTCCTACAGCTGTTGACATTTCCAGTGATCCCCTGTATCCCTGAAGTTGAGTGCAGTACTGAAACATCTTCGGGACTCTGCACTTGGGGTTGATGGTTTTCCATATTCGTTTTTAAAATTACTGGTCAGAATAGCTGTCGGTACCTTTTGAATTTAATAAATACTTGTTTTATTCATAGTTATGTCCCTTATCATTAGAAATCTTTAATTATAATTCCATTATTGAAGCCAGGCAAATCTCCCAATTGTGCTGATAACTATCGACCAATTGCTTTGTCCCCAACTATTTGCGAAATTTTGGAACATTTAATGAAGCGTAGATTGGAGTGGTTTGTAGAGAGTAGGGGTCTCCTAGCAGACTCTCAGTTTGGATTCCGTAAGGGGTTCAGTATCATGGGTAGCATTGGCATCCTCATGGCAGATACTCGCTTAGCTTTTAGCGTTAATGAATGAGTCATTGCGGTTTTCTTAGACATTTCATCTGCATATGATAGTGTACTCCTTTCCGTACTCCGCAGTAAATTACGCCTCCTGAGTATTCCGGTAAGGATGCTTAATTGTTTGTGCAATCTTTTGTCTGACCGCTCTGTCAACCTAAATGTCCCAGGAGAAAGGTTTGATGCCAGGTCAGTTTGGAAGGGACTACCCCAAGAATCGGTTTTGAGCCCCTTACTATATAATATTTAAACTTCAGATCTTCATAAAGCCCTCAATTCTGATTGTCAAATATTGCAATATGCAGATGATTTGTGTTTATATGTGTCAGGAGCATCTGTCACTGCTGCTTCGGATTCCATGCAGGTATCACTCAGTTCTGTATATTATATTAGCTTTATAATCATGGTCTAAAATTATCGCCTTCTAAGAGTTCCGCTGTCGTATTTTCCCGAAAACGAATCATTCCACCTTGAGGTTGAGGGTTCTCCCATTAAGGTTGTAGATATGGTTAACTTTCTTGGTGTCATCTAGGATACCAAACTAAGTGGGGCAGATCATTTTAACTTCATGACTCATAAATGTGAAAATAGATCAACATGTTACGTGCCTTTGCGGGTGATTGGTAGGGAGCTTATCCTTTTACTCTAAAACTTATTTATAATGCGACAATAAGGAGTTTACTGGACTATGGATCCTTCATCCTAGAACCATGCAGTAAAGTTGCCTTGTCAAAATTTGATGCAATACAAGCAAAGTCCGTTCGCATTGTAATGTGTTGTATGAAGTCCACTCCTACGAACGCTCTGCAAGTAGAGGCTTGTGATCCTCCCCTAATCCTGCGCCGACAATATCTCGCTTATAGGTTCATTTACAAGGCATATTTCCTCAAAGATCATAAGTTAACTGTAAAATTATCTCACTTGGACAACCTATGCATACAGGAGGACTATTGGAAGAATAAGGACCCCCCTTAATTTTAAATTCATTCAGAAAATGCGAGGGCTTGAGGTAACTGCTCCCATTTACCATTGTGCAAATTTTCCATTATATAGTAAACTTTATTCCATTATATACATATGAAATAGATGATAAGAAAACACGTTTTTCAGCAGCAATAGACGTATATTTAATTCTACAGGATTACACCATTACAACACTTAGCAAAATTAATGTACTTCTGTATTATAATAAATCAGAAACACAACATACAACACTTGTTAAAAACCTTTCGGTTCGAGCGCCCGGTTAGAACTACCGACCGAACTAGCGACCATGCTGAATGTCACGAACGGGAATGAACTGAATGCATCGGCCATTCCGCTCATTCACCGCTTTTAGACAGATTATATCCTTTTAATTAATATTAAATTAATTACAAAGCAAAATCATTCCTTTTTAAGTAAACAAATCACCAAAAATGTTACCAATTATTTGGAAATCATAACATAGTAAACTTTATTCCAAATTATATATTTTTTTTATACAATCACAATATTTATTTCACAAATTATGCAACAAACAGAATTTACAAAAACCAGGTTACTTAAGCATTTTAAATCAATCGTATGACGCGGCTGTGTCTGAACTAGATAAGTACTTATCTGTATTTCAGACACGAGCGCTTATTCTTTGTGTATCAAACTAATTTACACTATTTGGACACATATTGCAATTCAAATTTACTTACATCATTTATAATTTCAAAATTAAAAATTAGAATTAAATTAAATAAAAATAGGATTAAATTAAAATTAATATCAAATCAAATCTAAATTAAATTCAGATTTACAAAAATCAAATTAAAGTTTAACAGAATTAAATCAAATTTAAACTAAAATTAAATTAACATTAACATTAAATGAAATCAAAATTAAATCAAATAACAATTAAATTAAACTTAAAATTAAATTAAAATATCAGTGGCCATTAAAATTATTGTTGGTGTGAGTGTTGTGTGTAGCCTCTCATTGTGTAAGTGTGTGCGAGAGTGAGTGTGTGTGTGTAAGAGAGGTTATTTATTATTATTACTAAACGATTTTTAATAAGGTTTCAGTTTCTTCATAATTGAGTGTATGTATGTATTCAAACACTTTTAACTTGCACTGATGTTTATTTAGATAGTCAATGGATATTAATTTATTGACTTTATTATATATATATGGGCCAAGATAACAATAGTGCTTATTCACATATGCATGTTAAAAAATTAGTATTTCTACTAATGCTACCTTTCTTCGTTTAGATTGTACAGTCGATTTGTCATAGTGTATGTTCGAATTTTGTTTTAAAATAATATATAATATAAAGAGCTGACGTACTGTGAGAACTTGGCATGACTGATATAGACAGAAAGTGGGAAATAAGAAGGGCCGAAAGGTACTAACTAACCTTGAGAATAGCTCGTTGAGCTCTCTCCAAAGGTTCTATAATCGTTTTTGATGCACCTCTCCAGACGGATATACAATATTGAAGAGTAGTTTGTGCAAGGGCTAAGTAGACTTGCTTAATTAAATTTGGTTGAGCAACATGTCGTAGGTTTTTAAATAGAAATATTAATTTTCTTAGCCTAGTTGTTAAAAGTTCTACATGTTGTCGAAAGGAAAGGTTTTCATCGATCATTACTCCAAGATATTTAATTGTTTTAACATGGGTTAAAACAATTAAAGTACGGTACCGGTACATTGACACGTAATATTATTACAGCACTTATGCGAAAACAAAGAGTAAGATTGAGGAGAAGGGTTAATGTTGCGCATTGAGAATGTAATATATTGACTTTTTTTTTGAATTTATACTCAAAATATTAGATTGCAACCAGTGATTAATACAATTTAGACAATATTGCGCTCTTTGAAAAACCGCATCCCACGTATCATCGGAGAAAAGGAGTACGGTGTCATCTGCGTACGATATCAGTTTACCCTCATTGAGATCTAGTTCACAGAGATCATTTAAGTAAACTAGAAACAAAGAAGGGCCAAGAATACTACCCTGGGGCACGCCGTAGTTCACTGGTAATTCGTCACTTAAGTCATTATCTATTTTAACACATTGTGCACGATTTTGCAGATAACTACTTAACTACTTAACAATTGTAACTGACAACCACGCACACCAAGCCTCTCCAGTTTGCCCAGTAAGAGTGGAACAGAGACCGTGTCAAAGGCTTTTGATAGGTCTAGAAAAATGCTATGGTTTTCTTACCAGCATCCACATTTTTTACCACATAGTCTACAAGCTCGTGGACCACATCACACGTATTTTTTACTTCTAAAACCGTATTGTTTATTGGATAGAAGATTATTTGACTCCAAGTATTTGATCAGTCTAATGTTTATTATTCGTTCCAAGAGCTTGGAGACCGAAGGCAGGATGGAAATGGGCCTGTAGTTACTGACACGGTCTCTGTCCCCGGATTTAAATATAGGATGAACAATAGATTTTTTTAAGATCGTAGGGAATATACCTTTTGCTAAGCATAATTAAAAATGTGTGTCAATGGAGGAACAATAATATACCTAAATATTTTTAGTATGTGGTTTGGTATCGAGTCCCAACCCATTGTGCACCCATTTCTTAGACCCAGTATCAACCGTTCCACTTCCATTATGTCTGTATCCAGGAGTACTAGGGATTTTAGTGTATTTTTACTAGGTTTATGTTTGAATTTATTATGACTTGGATGATTGCACGTGGTGATATTTTTAGCCAAGTTTTCACCAATGGAAACAAAGAATTCGTTTACCATATTTAAAGATTGTTTCAAACAAGGGGTCCTCAATAGTTCTGAAGCATTACTTTTAGATTTTGACGTATTTGTAATATTTTTTACAGCGTCCCACATTTTTTTGTTATTCTTGCCCGCATCCTTCAATAAACTTTTCTCATAGATTCGTTTCGCCTTCTTTATGATTTTTATTATATACTATACATTGGTTTGTCTAAGGACACTATTCAGGCTAATATATTATTCTCTTCCTTAATTCAGGATAAATGGCAGGATTACCACAGGTTTTTAACTGATGCATCTAAACTAGAATCAGATGGTAAAACTGTTGTATCAGTCTTCTATTCAAATTCGCATATCACTCTTCAGTTCCAATGTCTTGCAGAAGCATCAGTATTCACTGGTGAGTGTATTGGTATTCTGGAGGCATGTCAGTTTATTTTAGCTCATGTTGTAATTACCAAGGCAATTATTTTTTCTGATTCCAAAAGTGCCCTGGCAGTCTTAGTAAAAAACCCCTTTAAGGATAATCTCCGAAGTCCTATAGTAATGGAAATTAAAAAATCGTTATATTTGGGCACTGTAAAAGTAATTGAGGTTTTACTTGCATGGATTCCTGCTCACATGGGTATCAGTGGCAATGAATGTGCGGACGAGGCTGCTAAAGCGGCTGTTTCGAGTAGTACTGCCGACATTAAATATTTCTCTATCCATGTCTATGATTTACTACATAATGCAAAGATTGATCTCTGTAAGTCTTGGCGGGCATCCTGGGTTAAATCAAGTCAGAGTAAGGGTAGTAAATATGCATGAATTCATCCAGTAATCCCAGTTAAACCATAGTTTTATAAATATAAAAAGTTGAGCAAAACTGTAACATCGGTTATATGTAGAATCCGTCTTGGTTTTTGTTGCAATCCAGTATTTTTAGATTAAATTAGAAATAGAGACAATTGTCTGTGTGAGTGTGGTCTAGACGAAGGTTTCTTGGATCACATCTTTTTAAATTGTCAATTATATGGCACACAGTCCTTTGAACAAGTCATCTCAAAATTAAAAATTCAACGCTCAGTCAATGTTAGACATCTTCTTTCATTCTTCCCTGTCCCCCAAATTATCAATATGTTTATTAAATACATATATACTAACAAGATTAAGTTGTAGGAATTATGAAGGTATTGTCATTCTCGCCCGTGCATTTGTTAACGACAGACGTGTTAATTATAATATAAAAATCACATATACCAATTTTTAACCTTATTCAGATATTAATAAGCTCTAAATTCTCAGAAAGTGTGTAGTTTACATTCGTCTTTCTTAACCCGAGTCATTTGAGTGACTTGCCATGTAGTACAAGCAAAGTTATTAGATAAAATGCATAGTGCAAAAAGATTCGGACAGCCAGTAAAGTTTTCGTCGAATCCTGATCTATCTAGTAAATCGCAAGACCAAGAAGATTGTAGTCGTAACATCAACGAACGAAAACGTAAAACGGATCCCGACTATTTTACACATATAAAAGAAGACCTGATGAAATCCTTCAAGCAAATGATTAATATCGAAATAAGTGAGATAAAGGAGCAAAACAGCCAGATACTTGAGTCTAATTCTAAAATCATAGCATTATTAGAGGCCAATGATGCAAATTACAAGGAAATAAAAGAAAAAGTACAAACCCTTGAAACAAAATACAATGTAGAAACAGCACGTGTTACTGAATTGGAATCTCAGATAAATGAGTTGCAGAAACAATCACTAAAGAACAAAATTGAAATTAGAAATATTTCGAGAGATGACAATGAAAATGTGTATGAGATTGTCAAGAACATATACAATACCTTAAATATTTCGTTTGATAACACAACGGCAAATATATACAGAAAAGGCAAAAATAATGGTCCGATTGTTGTGGAATATCAAGATACCGAAAAAAAAGAAACCATTATAAAAGCTGCTAAAAAATATAATTTGGAAAACAAGGATAAGCCCCTAAATTCTACAGTTCTAGGGATAGATGAAAAAGCGTCAGGAGTCTATATATCCGAAGCTCTGGCACCTATGGCGAAAAAGATTCTGGCGGTGGCTCGAGAACTTGTGAAGAATGGAACCCACAAATACTGCTGGGTTTCACATGGAAATATTCTAATACGCAAAGAAACTGGTCAATCGGCCATAGTCATCAGAACCCTAAACCAAATCAAAGATATAGTCAACAAATGACTATCTGCTTCTATACGTCCTACTAATTTGAGGTATCTTACAATTTTAATGCGTTCCTTACTTGTATTCACACTCTTACATACTTTTGTCAAAGGTTTTTTTAATAGTTTTAATTTAGGTAATGAATCTACAGTCAATATTCACAATAAAACTTTATATATATGTTACTATAATAATGTCTATCCTATATATTTATATCGTGTATACATATTTATTTTATTATATCATTATATTACTATAATTATGTCATGTCCGTTGATAACAAACAAGAACCTATCGTTAACAATTTAATTCATGGTCTTGAAAACATCAGAAACTTTTACACCCAACTAATATTTATCATCAGTACTTCGTTACTTAACAATGATTAATAGACTAGACGATGTAGTCGCCGATGTTGACCATATTATCAACGTTGGTGACTCCTTTTTAGTTGGGGAACCAGAAGCGTTTTTGCAACATAATCTTAGTACGAACATATCTTTTAAATTAATTGTTCAAAACATACGTAGTATTCATAGAAATTTAGAAGATTTTAAAATTTTTATTACAAGAAGTAATTTAGATTATGACATGATCATTCTGACAGAATGTTGGTTACAAAATTCAGATTTAATTCCTGCTATAGATGGATATGACGCGTACTTTACCAAGAAACATATTAACCAGAACAGTGGTGTAGTTGTATATATCAAAAATCATTTGGGAAATGTCATAGTATATGAACCTAACATGGTTGACTCTGATTGCTTAGTGGTTGAAGTAGACAAAAACATTGGAATTATTTGCATGTATAGGTCCCAGTCTTTTCTTTCGTTAACCAACTTCCTTACCTCTTTGGACGATCTCCTGATCCAACTAAAGCCAATACAAAATGTCTACTTGACTGGTGATATCAATATTGACATAAGTAGCCACAACAGTGACCCAAAATCTGACGAGTACTTAGTTCTACTTGCAACACATTGTCTTTTTCCTAGTCATTTGTTTGCTACTCGTCTCAATAATAAATGTATTGATCACTGTTTTGTCAAGTCCAAGAATAAAATATTAAATGTGATCTGTGAGTCATCAGTAACTGATCACAGCTGTATTTATTTTAATATACCTACGACGCACCAACGAACTATGACCAGTAAACATAAAAAAAAACGATTAACAAACTTAATCATGATATAGCCTACAAGCTTTTAATGGACACTGATTTTTCATGTATCACGACAATAGCAGATCCCAATAAAGTGACGGAACTATTTATTGAAATTTTAATGGGAATCATTAAAAAGAGCACACATGTTACTGCAATACCAAATAGAAAACAAACTCGTCAACCATGGATTACTCCCGGCTTATTACGTTGCATGAGATTCAGGGATATACTACACAAAAGACACTTAAAATCGCCAAATGATAAAGACCTAGAAACTACTTATAAACGTTATCGAACTCATTGTAACAATATTCTACATAAATTGAAAAATTAAAATGACAAACGTGACTTATATGCTAGCAAATATGATATAAAAAATACATGGGATGTTATAAAACGTGTGTGTAATTTGAAAGTGTCTGACTCATCAAAAATACCGTTCGAGTTATTAAATATAAAGCCAACACCTAAGGAATCAGTTGAGTACGCTAATAGTTATTTTGTCAATGTGGGTGCTAAGCTATCTTACAACATTCTACAAAAGTTAAATGTAACACAAGATGATATTGTTAAAGATTTTAAATATGATCATTCCCCTCTTAATTCATTCATGCTGCTGGAAACTGATGAATTAGAGGTGTACAAGGTAGTTATGTCTCTCAAAAACACTAATTCCGCAGGTTGGGATGGCATCTCATCATCGTTTATAAAAAGATTTATAGATGTCCTTATTATTCCTCTTACTTACATATTTAATTTATGCTTATCATCCTGTAAGTTTCCAAACGTATTTAAGGAATCCATTATAATACCTGTGTTTAAAGCTGGAGAAAAAGACTGTATCACTAACTATCGCCCAATAGCACTTTTACCTACGTTAGCAAAAATTTTAGAAAAAATTATAAATCACCGACTAATAAATTACCTATAAAAAACCAATATTCTGTCTAAAAACCAATATGGTTTTAGAAAAAATAAATCCACTTTGGATGCAGTGGAAGATTTGGTATCGAATGTAGCAGGTAATCTTGATACTAGAAATAAATGTATTGGTGTATTTTTAGATATAGCCAAGGCATTCGATACCGTCTCAATTTCCTTACTTATCCGAAAATTAGAGTCTATAGGCATTAGAGGATTACCACTGGACCTCTTTAAAGATTATCTGAGTAACAGAACACAAACATTAAAAATTGGAGATACCATTAGTTCTAAACTTAAAATAGATTTCGGTGTCCCCCAAGGGTCAGTGCTCGGACCCACTCTCTTTTTGATTTATGTTAATAATCTTTGCAATATTAAAATTCCCGATTCAAAAATAATTACATTCGCTGACGACACAGTCATTTTATTTCAAGGTTCAACATGGGCAAAAGTTAAAAATCCGCTGAGGAGGGGCTTCGCAAAGTGGTTAACTGGCTTGATAATAATTTGCTGACCTTAAATATTAATAAAACCAAATATATTACTTTTAGTATAAAAAGCAACCTACAACCGCCTTCAGATTTTATATTAAAAGCTCATTCATTTAACTGTTCTATTACTACCGGTGAATGTAGTTGTTACACTTTGTCTACAACTGATAACACAAGATATCTAGGTATTGAAATAGATAAAAACTTGAATTGGAAACCACATATAGCTAATCTGAAATCTAGAATACGTAAGCTTATACCTATTTTTAGCTCAGCGGAGTATTCTGAAAGTCCTAAATTTTAAACCATATAAATATCCAACAACAAAATTATATAAAGAGTCTGGAGTTCTGAATGTTCGCCAACTATTCATTAAAACCATTATTCTCAGACAACACTCTCGCCCAAGGCTTACTGACATATCGATCCGAAGATCACATGTAGTCTACAAAGTTCCTCCTTGTAAAACTACTTTTGCTCAGTGTTTTTCATATTTTCTGGCCCCCCTGCTATATAACCGCATAAGCAAAATAAAACCCTTAAAGGATATGACGAGATTTACTTGCAAAAGAGCGCTGGACGAGTTTCTGAGTAACTTTGATTATGAACGGACAGAAAATTTTATACGAATATGTAAGTAAATAAAATTCTTTATATATATAAAGTATCTTAAAATATTGTATCTGATATTAATGTACATATGTATGTTTACTTGAAAATATAATATATTTATTATATTTATATTTAATTATTTTCAATTTTATAATTGCTTTAAATAATAAATTTTAATAGATTATCAATATTATATTATATATGCTGCAGTAGGATAGATCTATATATGTATATCAAATGTATATTTATATATACATACACTACATTGATATACTTAATATATGCCTTAGATTCGCAAGATTTATTAAAATTCTAAGATTATCGTGCACAACATCACATTCACGGTTATCTGTTATTTTAAAATATACTGCTCAACTCATTAGTCCTTATCTCGATTCTTTGTTTGCTGCAATATTGCGACCAATGATCGAAAATAATTCTTAAGTTAAGTGACATACAGTCGGTATTACTGGAGCGAGAATCATTACCTTACCGTAACACAGTCTTAGATTAGCACGGATGGTAAAGAACTTTTTACGTATACCGCACACAAAAATTATAAAAGATCGATCGTAGGTGTGATATGATACTTTACGGTAATTTCTTATATTATCCTATAATGTTTTATCATTCGATCTTTTATAATATGTCATTCTTTAATTGTTTAAATTTAGTTAATAGTCTAGTTTCATCTGAATACTATATTTCCACATATTTTAAGAGTGAGAAACACATGCGTACTTTAATATTATGACCTATAATTTTACGGCTTATCTCCGTCAAGATTAAAGATTTAGCCGGCCGGGAGCATTTATAGCCAGACGAATATGTAGAAAATAGTTTAAGTGAAGTATGTACATAAACTTTTACAATGTATAATTTAAAAAAACGCAGAATCTTGTTACAGTACATTGACTGTAAAAATAAAACATTATATCCATATGCTCGAAACATCAAATATGGCGCGAGCCAGTTGTTGTAAAAAATTATGAAACATGATGTTTAAAATTAAAAACAGTGATAGAAATAGTTTCAAAGATTATATATTAGGTTATGTTTTCTTTTATTTTATTTTGAATGTCACTTGTTTTATAATATTTTTTTCAAATATTTACCATGCCATTTTTAAAAACTTTTCTTTTATATAAGCTGATTTAAAGTAAAAACTAGACTGTAATTTAAGCATAAGTATAATTGTATTTTCTTTTTCTAGAACCAATAAACATTATTATTATTATTATTATGTGTTTACGTTTATATTTTTCACAGACAAGGTCTGGTATTTCAAAATCACGCGGGTTTAACCAAGGGTGATTTTGTTAAGAAGGTTGGGAAGGACGGTGCGGAGTGATTTACACCTGGTAGTGAGAAAATTTTTACAGCTAGAATCTCATCTAGCTGTAAAAATTTTCTCACTATTCGACAAGTATTTAAAATCGCAGCTTTTTGAAGTGTTAGGTAGATATAGGGAGAAAGATCAAGTGTCTTTAGACTGTTGAATAATTGTCTAGGTATAAGACCTGTAGTGGAAATAACTATCGGGGCAATACTAACTTTATTCATTCTCCAGACTCTTCTAATTTCTTCTTGCAATTCTGTATACTTTCTAATTTTTTCACTAATTGTTGTCTGTATGTATTTAATATAGTACCTACCTATTAAGATGGGTACAAAAATATTTCCTAGTCGTCTTTCATTCAAGTCTAAAACAGGATTTTAAATAAAAAATAGAAACGCAGATGGTAATGTTATATTCTAATTTTTCCATTTGTTATATTCTCTTTGATGACTACACATGATAACTTAAAACAAATTTTAATTATAGTGCTACAAACTTATCTGGCCCGGTGGCCAAAAGTAGAACTAACGACGCCAGTTTGAAATGTCAATCGGCCTGTTATTCCATGACATTCCTGCCATTGATTGTTTGTGGCGCGTATTATTATTATTGTATATATTTTATTGTAAATTTAGCTATAGTACGTATATATTAATCTACTAACACTTATTTTGTGTTTGTCTTTGTTCCAGGTCCATAAATACTTCCACAATTTGTTAAAAGCTTTTTAAATTCTCTATAATACCTACTCATGAGCAACCACTACATGACACTGGCAGAAATTGCTGAAAACATCGGCAGATTGCCATATTAAAAAACAAAAGTAATCGGAATATATATTTTTTTACTTATGAGATTTAATATAGTACCTATTAAGATGGGTACAAAAATATTTCCTAATCGTCTTTTATTCAAGTCTAAAACAGGATTTTAAATAAAAAATAGAAACGCAGATGGTAATGTTATATTCTAATTTTTCCATTTGTTATATTCTCTTTGATGACTACACATGATAACTTAAAACAAATTTTAATTATATACATACCCTAATTATTACATTAAAGGACTGTCACTCAAAGATATTAATATTATAATATCTTTGCTGTCACTTCGATCAAGGACTGTCAAATCAAAAATTTAATATAGCGCTTATATACTCTCGGTAATTCTTAAAAACGCCATGTTATTTGTTAAAATTTGTTTTCTTAATGTGTTAGGTTTGCAGTTTGCAGTAGTGTAATTAGTGTATGTACTCGTATAACAAATCCTACGCCACAGAGGCCATAAGCCAAAAATTCAATAGATATATTTACGGTTTGCCTATAAGTCGTCCTAATTTTTTAATAAAATGAAGAAAACAATATGTAGAATATGTTTAGCGGATAACGTTACTATGTATAATATTGTGAACACGGAGCTACAACATGTATTTGAGAAGCTAACAGAATATTTGGTAAGTACTAACAAATGCCACCCACGTGCGGAACTGTGCCTAGTCCCTAAGTGATAGCTTGTGCCCACACTAATCATCATATGACTACAACAAACATAGCAGTGCTCACAGATGTAACAAAATAGTGGCCACCCATGCTATTACATAGGTACTGCGACGACCTTCATGGTCGTGGACCTTCGTAAGTCCAAGAGACCATTTAAATATAAATATTTAATAAGAAATAGTTTGAAAGATATAATTACCTGTCAGAGAGAACCCTAGAAGCTATCAAAGGTGTAGCATATAGTAAAAGTGAACAAAATATAATTACTTACCTAAAAATCGTCCTAAAGTCTTTAACTTATATATAATTACAAGATAATGAAGACATCTGGACTTGGAGATCGCCATAGTACTGATGTTATGCTGAGTTGCTTAACCTCAAAATAATAGCCAAGCAAGGAGAACACTGGAACAAGTCTTCTTCAGACTTATTCTGGTATTCTCAGTTTAACAATCCATGTTCATTAGGCCGGTAGAGGTAAAATTTTGTTTATAAACATATTTTAATTTCTTACACTTTAGGCATATTTTAATAATATCCAGATTTGCTTAGGTAAGTTTTATTGGTTTGTACTTTTGTTTTCAACATTATGACTTCTAATAATATTTGTTTAGTCAAACTCTACACATAGTATAAATTAAGACTATGTTATATTAAAGCAGGGCAGACCAGGTGTGCCAAATTACAAAACAGGAATAGTAAATCACTATTTATTTGAACAGCACTCCCCTTTCTAAAAGTTCAATGTTATAGTGATAACACACCAACTAACCCTTCTGTTAAATGCAAAGTATATTATGTCAAAACAATTACATTTACAAATAGGTCAGTTGATTTAAAATACATGATTAATCTAAGCAAATATCATAAATATTGAGGTCATTATGTTATACAAATAATAACTATACATTACATCAAGAGTTATACTATATTAAGAGTTTCCAGTTAAACAATTTACGGTGGCAACATTGTTGTAGTTCAGTGTGGTTGGCCTACTGGTAGGAAGACCTTCCAGGATTCCAGGGTGTGATATCAATATTATATGGAGCCCACAAATAGAAAAACTGTCAAGAAAATTAAGCTCTGCAGCATATGCAGTGGAAACTATTAGATGACTGACTAATGTTGACACAGCTAGAATGGTTTATTTCAGTTATTTTGATAGTGTAATGTCTATGGAATTCTTCTCTGGGGTAGCTCTGCTGACATTAACACCATATTTATATCACAATAAAGAGCTGTAAGAGCTATCTATAATCTTGGCCCGAGAGTGTCTCTAAGAGAAAAGTTTAAAGAGGTTAACATTTTAACTGTACCATCTCAGTATATATATGAATACCTACTATATGTGCATAAAAATATTGATTCCTTCTGTAAAAGGAGGAGTGATACACATAATGTGAATACTAGTTATAAGAATAATCTCATATTGCATACTACCCGTCTCCACAAAATAAGTAACTCTTTTATGGGGCAATGTATAAGATTCTATAAAAAACTTCCCAATGATATTAGAGAATTGTCTATGAATAAGTTTAAAAGAATTATTAAAGCCAAATTGTGTAGCAGGGCATATTACAAAATTTCTGATTATTTAGGTGATAAAAGTGTTTGGGATTGAGTTGTTCTAAGTCAACACACATGATTGTAATTAATCTTAACTATATATTATTTTAAAAAAGGATTCCTACAGAGTTTTCTGGCAGTGTTTCGCAGTAGCTGCCACATCATGCACTGCACGGTAGGCTATATATAAAATATGACGATTCCACATAAATGTAATTTTTTTACGGAATAAATAATTTTTGACTTTGACTTTATTCTAATTGAACATTTTCCAGTTACTGACTGAAGCTAGACCGCTGCAGGCATGTTATATCTGCTACACTCGACTGAAGCACTGTCACCAGCTCATGATCAGATGTTTCCAGTCAGAGAAGATATTTATTCAGATGGTGGAAGGCAAGCAGGTGAGTGTGGTAATATTATTTATTATTTTTACTATGATGATATGATAATACCGCCAATTGTACCTGTTTTTAATATTATTAATTTAAAGTATATCATGCTCTGTAAATGGTGCGCAATGAAGTTTATTTATCTTATCTTGCAATTGGCCCTCTTGACTAATCAGAATTGTTGTTGTCATGTAAGCCTTTTGTGAGTGCACATCCTACGATGTGCCATCTCTACGTATTAGACTGGCCTGTTGGTATAGAGGTGAGTCACCCTGACTGCTAAGACAGGTTGTGGGTTAGATCCCCACGCAGGAGTCTTTGTTTGATGGACACGTTTATTTGTTCTGGTTCTGGGTGTAATTTATATATAAGATGTATGTATTTATAAATATGTAGTATGTAAGTATGTGTATCGGTTGTCTGGTTCCCGTAGTACAGGCTCTGTCTAATTGAGGCTCAGATGTCAGTGTGTTAATTTTCACAGGATATTTCTTTTATATTTCTATAATTTATAAACCAACAATTTGCAAGTCCAGACTAATAATGCTCACTAGGGCAATGAATCTGTGTTGCACTTTACTAACATATAATTGAAGGAGACAAAGTACAACCAGACATAAAACAACTCTTTATGATTCACACAAATAGTTCTTGTTCAATCTTATTATCCGTGGTTGAACAAGCTACTGCTATCCCTACATTTAGTGTTATATGAGTAGTCTTCAGACAATAGAGTTTGGGACTACATTTTAATTATATTATTTTTAAATGTGAAACACGTCTATTCCAGCTGGAGCAAGGCCTCATAGACAAGTTATCCAGTGTTCATACTCTGATCAGGTCACCACTGGTAATTGTGACTGTGGATGAACAGAACATGAATGTTGGGGCAAGAGAGAGTACGGAGGGAAGTTTTAAAGGTACTTTAAATAAAACCTATGTTGTTCCTTACCCATATAATATATATCCCTATATACTACATGGTGATAGGTATTTTAGGATACACATTGTACATTGCACTCACAGTCCAATATTGGACGACTAATGAGAAACAAACCAATTTCTGCCCTCCTCACATTGCACTAAAAGATCTATGATTGTACTCACGAGTTGTGCCGTGCTTACTGTAAGACAGCTATTCATACTGTCTGAGATCTGTACAACATTATAAATACCATACAACTGTGACTGCTATACCAAGAAAAAGCTCAGGTAAAGTCTCACAGGACTGTGCTAGAAAGCCGCCAGTACAGCTACACCAGAGGCAAGCTGTATAGTTTGAATAATATGACTATTAACTTTTACCCACTAACTCAGAATAAAGGAACGACCAAATTAAGGGAAATAAATTAAGCTTGAAGACTAGTAACACACTCACACACACACACACACACACACAGACACATACACACAAACTTATACATACACACAAACGCACACATTCACTCAAACACACACACCCAAGCAGGCACACTCACGCATATGCACATCTAATTGTTTAGATTTTATTTTCTTTCATTTTATTTTTTATGATTATTATTACTATTATAGCTTGCACGAGCTCTACTGAAGTGAAGCAGGAATCGGCCATTGAAGAGAGTGACGATGCGAGAGAGGAGTTCTCTCTATCCGGAGACTGGGATTTGGAAGATAAAGTTGCGCTCAGTGAAGGTCAGTATTTTACTGTAAATAATCAAATAAATTTCGCTCGGGACGACTTTTATTAAAGTAAAATAGGTTTTTATTCACATAGACTTTAAAAAAGCGCTTGTAAATAGTCAGAACATATTTGTAGTAATACAGTTATTATATGTCTTCAAAATTGCACAGCATACAATGACGGAAGCATGCTTAAATTCGTTCAGAATATTGAAATTATTTGTGATACATACCATAATCCAGGGATATACATACACAATTCTTTCACCAGAGGGCGCTTCAACTCATTTCGCGCCAATTCAACTGACAAGTGGCAGTAAATCTTCATCACCCGCAAGCCCCTTTAAACTTTGTTGCGCGTTTTATCCAACATATAATAACTGTTTTAGATAAGATAAGATAAGATAAGATAATAGTTTATTTCACCACATAACATAAAACTATAACAATAATAGTTGCGTACAGTAAAATGCAATACATTTTTAAATAATAAAATTGTTTGTTTGTCACAATATACTTCGCAATCTGTGTGGTGGCTAGCACCTTAGCTAAGTTATTCGGAGACAACTTGTATTAAAGGTGCTAGGCCCAACTTTGTTTATATAGTTCCATCATTATTCATCTATTATTTATAGGGTGAAAGTTAACATAAAAAGAGAAAAAGTAATAATATGAACAAAATACAAAAAAACTTACATTAGATAATAGATGTTAATAGAAAGCTCTTATATTAATATGTGTGTGTGTGTGTGTGTGTGTGTGTGTGTGTGTATGTGTGTTTGTGTTTGTGCGTGTGTGTGTGTATGTCAGTGTGTGGGTGTGTGTTTGTGAGCGCGCGCGTGCGTATGAGTGTTTACGTATGTGAGTGGGCGTGGTATTAGGAAACTTGCTGTAATAATTGTTCTGTTTCTTGATAATTCATTGTTAGCAGTAGTTTTGTGACGGCTTCTTTACATGCATGTAAAGAGAGAGGGTAAATGCTCAGTTTCTTGTTTATTTTATTATAAAGATTGGGTCCTAAATAACAGAAAAAGCGTTGTGTAAAAGAGAAGTTGCTTTGAAATGTGTCACAAACCAAGTCCTTGCGGCGCTTGGTAATTTCATGAAAAGGCGTGTTTTTATGTTGTAGGAGTATTATATTAACTACAAAAAGTTGCCTCACTGTAAGTACTTCACAAGACTTGTACAGTTCTTCCGTTGGAAAGAGAAATGGTCGGAAAGTACTCACTTTTAAAATGGCTCTTTGGGCTCTTTCTAATTTCAACATTGCTGTCTTTTGTGCCCCTCCCCAAACTGATATACAATAGGTTAAAATGGATTGAGACAGTGATAGGTAGACTCTTTTAACAAGGCGGGCCTCAGCGATATGACGAAGGGTTTTAAAAATAAATATCATTTTACGCATTCGTGTAATTAGTGTCTCTATATGATCAGTAAAGGTAAGGTTGTGATCAATCGTGATGCCCAAATATTTGAGTTTAGAGGCGCGTTCAAGTTTAGGGCAAGGACAATTTATAAAATTCGTGTGTATGATTGAGGATGCATGAGCTGTTAGTGCTAGTGTATCAGGAGGCTGTGTTGATTGGCGAAGGGTGTATGTTATAATTTTCGTTTTGTCGACATTTAGGGTTAGTAAGTGGTTTGACAACCAGTTCATGACTGTGTTAAGAGCTTCTTGCGCTACTTCAAACGTTTCTTGCCAGGAACTGCCCGAGAAAGTTAGCACAGTGTCATCCGCGAAGGCTATTATTTTACCATTTGTGAGGGTTAGGTTACAGAGTTGGTTAACGTAGACTAGAAATAACGTTGGGCCAATCACACTGCCCTGTGGGACTCCAAATGTAATTGGGAGTTCATCACTCTTGCAGTCCTGAATTTTAACACATTGGGTCCTATTGCTGAGGTAGTCTTTAAAGATTTGCAGTGGGAGTCCACGAACACCGAGCAATTGCAATTTAGATAACAGTATGGGAATAGAGACTGTGTCAAATGCTTTTTTTAGATCTAAGAAAATTGAGAGTACCTTTTGTTGTTTATCTATTTGTGTGGCTACATGATTTGTAAGATCTAAAACTGCGTCATTAGTAGATTTTTTATTTCTGAAACCAAATTGATTTCTAGATAAAAGATGTTTGTCTTCAAGATAGGCAATCAGTCTTTTATTAATGAGCCTCTCTAATATCTTAGATACCGATGGAAGGATTGCAATAGGTCGATAGTTGTTAACACAATCTCTATCCCCACCTTTGTGTATAGGTTGCACGATAGACTTTTTGAGATAGGATGGGAATGTACTTGTGCTAAGACAGAGATTAAATATATATGTTAGATGAGGGACAAGTACATTTTTATATCTCTTTAGCAACTTGGTAGGGATGTTGTCCCATCCAGAAGCGGAATCACTTTTTAGAGACATAAGGATTGCTTCCACTTCCTCTACACCGGTTTTTAACATAGCAAATGAATGCAATGGAGAATTAGTCATCCAGTCAGTGTCGGTGTACCCTTGATTATATGGTTTAATGTCATTAGCTAGGTTTTTACCAATATCAACGAAAAACTTGTTTACCGAATTCACTGAATCTTTTGGTGACATCGATGACGTTAATAAGTTTGTAGAGGGGTCTTTGGATGTAGAACTATTTGTTACTCTTTTAATGATACGCCATATCTTTTTGTTATCACCACCAGCTTCAATTAGCTCGGTTCTTTCGTACTGTCTTTTTAGCTTTTTCAAGATTTTAGTGCAATAGTTTCTATATCTTTTGTAAGTTGTGCTTAGTATCGGATTATTAGGAGACTGTTTGACTTTTTTATGCATCGCATCTCTGTTTCGCATACATCGTAGCATCCCCGTAGTTTTGTTTTAATTCAAAGCATTAAGAGCCTATACAACCTCAGCTCAAATTCCAATTTCGCCCCCATTTCACCGCGCCGCCTAACTCTTTGTCTCGCTCGCACACTGCTGCTCGCGGTCACGCGGGCACGCCGCGACGTTGTTGCAATTTTGTTAGAATAAACTACCTATTTTATTTATCGGACAACTTCTAAAGTAGGTAATACAATTATCAATAATAATATTAATTTGTCACTATTAAAATAAGATAAAATTTATATCACTTAAAGTCCAATGTACCGCGACCCGAGCAGGAATTTCAATGTACAGACGCTAGCACATCAAGCTACCCCAATCTGTCCAATTTCCCCAATTGAAAGTGAACCTTATGCTTAAGTGATAAAGTTGAAAATCTATAAAAGAAATTTGACAGATTTGTGTAGCTGGATGTGCTGGCATGCCTACTGACAGTTGCTTATCAAGCTAAACTGTCCAGTATAAACTGACCTCTCATTGTACAGAAAGCCTATACAATACGAGATCACTTATTGTTGCTACTAGTTGCTACAAAATAATAGACGAACCTGCAACATTACGGTGAGGGTTCCGCCCATTAATTTTGTAGTAAGTTTAGAGTTATGTAGTTTTCTCCATGTATGTATTTGTGACAGCCATTATTGTATGTAATTATGAAAGTAGTTGGTCTAAATGCAATTATTACTGTATGTACCTATAAGATTTTTAACCGATTCTGAGCCACTGCATAAATTCTACTGTCACAAAAAACTAATCAAGTGCGAGTCACTATTGCATTCAGGGTTCTGTGGGTACATTGGCGTGGTAGTAAAACGCTTTGCCATTATACAAATTAAAAAAAAAAATCACCGAAATGTATGACTGCGCATAACTTCCGGAGGACTGCAACATATTAGTTTTTTTTTTGTTGTTTTGGTGATTCTCAAGGCATGGTTTGTACTATGAATATTAGATAGGTAAGTTGTTAGGATACATGTATGTGAAAAATGTAATGTGTTTTCGTGTTATCTATTGGAGGTAGGTATGTACGTAGTATACTTAGGTAGGTACGTAGTTATGTACGTAGGTAGGTAGGCAAGGGTGTAGGATAGGTAAGAGGGTAAGTATTTATGTAGGTAGCTAGGTAGGATAGATATGGTTTTTACCGTAAGTTATAACACATTGTCAAAATTAAATAACATTTAATTCGCTTAAATATCTAATAGGCATATTTCGAACATGTCTAGGATCGCATAGCTCAGGCAACATGTATGTCATATAAAAATGTACTAATTTTGGTTCCATTTCTTCCCAATATTGGTCATCTCTCTCTATAATTTCAACAATGACGTCTTTGTCGCATCCAGACCATATTCCGAAAATACATTTTTGCCTATCAGTCATATGAAGTTGCCCTTGTACTTCTATATACCAAGGATGATTTTTATTTGTGACAAGTCCGTTTTTAGTTTTTCCAAAAAAATCACTTTTTTCTTCTCTATAGCTTTCATCCAAAGATAATTTAAATGCTGTCATGGGACACTTGATTTCAATGGCTGTGTCTTCTCCTACTATTTCATCTGGAGTTGCACCTAGAAAAGGCAAGTTTTTATCTTTGAAGAGACCACAAGGCTCTATTTGAATGTTTAATTGTAATGCTATTTGCTCAGTTGCTGTTGCTTCATGCTCTATACCATGTTTCAGAGATGGGACATGGCTTAGATTCTTTGGATATATAAGATTTGTTACTAAATTTTTCACACTTGAGTTTTGTCGCTTATTTACGACTTTAGAAAAAAATTATGCCGTTTTCTTCCGAGTCCTAACCACTCATTTGACTCTCTTTGTAGAATTGTAGACTTTGTAATTCAATAAATTGGGAATAGCCAATTCCAAAAGATTTGATACCAGATCTTGCAGGTTTGTTTAAACCTAGGTCTGATTTCGCCTCAGAGTCAAGATAAAATGTTAGATTACACATATTGCAGGCTAATTTATATTTGGAGAGTAGACCTTTTCTTTTTCTGATATAATGTGAACGTTGCTCAATGTACATCCGAATGCCTGATTATGATTGGATATATCTTGAAGTCTTTTATAAAAATATTCTACAACAACTCTCCGTCCTTCTACACAAAAGCAGCTTTTCTCTTCCAAAGGATTATTAAAATTCACTTCGTACTTGAAATTACCAGTTTTTTTTATTTATTCATGCTAAACTGAATACATAGCATACATGATACACATACAAACTTGTCATATAAAAAATCTAGCAATTACCAGTTAGTATCATCTTCATATTCATCATCTGATGTGTCGTATTGCGGAAGATTATTTGAATATCTGGAAAAAAGAGGTATTTTTAGTATAAAAATTAACTTACTAACTAATGATATATATGTGCAAAGTGAGTTTATTTGTTTGTCATGCTAAAGTATGATGAAATGAAATAAAGATGAAATTTAGCACATGAAAAGACCATGTCCTGGAAACAGGTAGGTATATAGGCTACTTTTTATCCTGGATCACAAACGAAGTCGCGGGCAAAAGCTAGTCACTAATAAAATCAAGAGTATTATTAATAAATAGCTTACGGATAAAATGTTTTTTCGTCATTGTGTATATTCAGTGCACAGTTTGTGTCCTCAAGTGCAGGTGATCTGCAAAAAACCCTAAAAAGTACATCAATATGAAGTTTGTGAACTTGAAATTTCGTGATAGTAACCGTTACGCGTTAGTCTAGCGGTAGCATGTTCACCCGCAGCTAACGAGGTCCTGGGTTCAAATCCCGGGTCGGACCAAATGTGATTTTGGGACTTTTCTGTAAAAATAAAAAATTCTCAGCACCATCCCGAAGTCTGGGAGTTGGCGGTATTATACCCGTCGGTCCTTTTCCTGACCTCTTTCCGGTCGTGTCGCTAGGCGTCCCATCGGATCATGAGAGTGCTCTTGTGTTTGCGCACACATTTGAGCACTATAATATGTCCCGCGCTAATTTCTGTTGACTGGCCGCCGTGCAGATACTTACGAATTTTCTGGAATTTTCTCTTTATCAACATCATCTTCAGTTGTTATCGACGTCGTCTGGAAAGATCATCATATTTATTATTTAGCTAAACTACTACAGTACGTCCAGTAAGTTCATGTTTTTTATGTATTTTACAACATGCATGGGTACCGAGCACTACAGTCGCATAAGTCAGCAGGTAAGTATACGTGTGACCGGCACGTCCGATTGTGTGTGAAGCAAGCAATAGTTTGGTTTCTTGCAGCTAGTGTTGGTACTTACCGTATATACATTTATATCTAATAACTTTCTAAGCGCTTAGCGGCTACATTACCGCATGGAACTTGTATTATTATATTATGACATATAAATAGTTGTGAACACTTGAGTTTGTAATTACACCGTCTTTTTCAGGAGCAATCGGTGAAATAGGTATTGGAGGTATAAAAATATAAAACCTATATTTTGTTGTATATTGTCAAAACAAAAACAAACCAATTTAGGTAATTTTATTTTTTCATAAAAGTTACCCTAAAGTGAATTCGTGGTCGTGGACAGTGCGATTTCAAACATAAGTCTTCACAACTATTTGTAGGCCATCATATAATAACACTTGTTCCGAGCGGGAATCGAAACCGCGTCCCGTCCTGCAGCCGCCAAGCACTTAGAAAGTTATAAAAAATACAAGTGTGTACCGTAAGTACCTGGTCTACCCACACATGCAAAAATTGTTCCAAACGTGTAGGTATACCTACTACATATTTACCGACATGTTTGTAAACCCTAATACTGTAAATAGATATATCGGGAGATACTTACTTCATTTCGATCATATGTTTGCTAGTTTCCCCGCCGCTTCTTATTTTTATATTTCCCATTACGCAAACACTATAAACTTACGCAATTCAATATTTTTATTTTACGTCGTTCTGTTGCGTTTGTGCGGAACGCAGAGCGACACAGCCGTCCCGTACGAAAGCCGGAGCGGGACTGAATGCGGGTGGCGCGCGGCAGGGTATAACCTCTAATATGGCTGATATTATATGTAATTTATTTTACGGCGAAAGAAATCGAAAATAAGAAAAGTAAATAACATAAGACCTGCTTTATAGTTAGCTCAGTTAGTATAAAAAGTTTCTTGATCAAATTTTAAGTATTTTATGATCGCCAGCGGTTTATAGTTCAGTTTAGAGGTAACTTTGGGATTTTTTTCTATCGAGAAAATTTTATGGAATCGTGTTTTCGCGAAACATAAGACTTAACATTAATTCTCAACTTTACCATATATTTATTTCAAAATGAATGCTGCAGTATTTTCGGCGTATCAGAGGATTCTGCTAAGCCATTTGAGGTAGTATAGGCTCTTAATATTATGTCTTCAAAAACGCACAGCATAGAATGAAGATCTGTTTGATATCTGATAGTGAACAGAATTGACATTACTGTCGCCAGACAATGAAGTAAAGTAAAGTAAAATACTCTTTATTGTACACCAATACATAGCATAATAATTGAACATAAAGTTATCAAAGTACGAGTGTTTCCGCAACCTGCAACTCGAGCTTAGACTTGTCCTGGCAAGCCAACAGATAAACGTCCAAGTACACTATGAGACGGATGCCAAGATTTCGAAGGGTTTCCGCGACCGATATAAGAACTGTTTTGTTTTAATGCAAAACATTAATATTATTTCTAGTTACTTATTACAGATATTTAGGTACACGGAATGTTAAAACATTTATAAAATTTATTTCATGGATGGAGGAGAATGAGATAGAGATAAAAAGGGTCATTGATAGTAACACATCACTAAAAAGAGAACTTGTGAAACTCAACCACCAACTAGAGTCTACTATCGAAGAGCGAAACAGACTGCATGCGGAGACAGAGTCTTTTGATAAGTGTAGAGTGTTATGTGAAGAAGCACTGTGCAAAATTAGAGATCTTGAATTAGAATTAATTAATTGTAATAATAAGTTGTCAAATTATGAAAAAAACACAACATGTCCGGTAGCTTCCATTAATCAGAGCTTGTATGACGAGTTGGCCAGTTGTAGTCCGGTGGGTCTCCCTATTAATACAACGGTGACCATTGATGTGACTGTGGGTGACTGTGTGGACTGCCAGTCAAGCGGTAATTCCTTAAGTAGTGACAAGCTAAAACAATACATACTTGAACTAAGTAAAGAGCGTAGGGCATTATTAAACAAATTAAAAAAATATGAAATTAAATTAGAGGATAGCAAACTTATCTATGAAAAAGATACTCAGTATTTGCTTTCTGAGATAAAAACTCTTGAGAAGTCCCTAGCAATCTCATATCACAGTTTCCAATCATACAAAAATGAAATGCAATTGCTAGCTGGAAAGTGTAATCCTGAATCCAATCCTGAAAACAATAGGACATTGGAACCGACTAACACCAGTAGTGCAGTAGTGGAGTCATACACACGACTGGAATTAGGGTCACCAGTATCACCACCGAGTGACAATATTAGAAATAGCTCAATACTGTATTCTGATGATATGGGTAAGGGTCTCAGTACCTTGCTTATTAATAGGCTGAGTTGTCCTTTATCAACTACTGTATGCCAGGATTACATTATAAAGATATAATAGATAAATTAATTCAGAATAAACACAGTGCCAAATCATGTATAACTCTAATGGTAGGAAATTGTAAGAACTTAAAGAAAAAAGATATTACAGATAGTTTCACTAAGATGTTAGAATTAGACTGTAATAAGAGAATATTGTGTGCCTTCCCCTATGTGTCCAATGTGCCTGATAGTACAAATAATTATATCCACAAGCTAAATATGCACCTACAGTTTTTGGTTAGCCATTATAGTAATAAATTTATATTCTTGGACACAAATAGTTTTATAGATTCTTGTAGGGTGACCATGAGTACAGTTACTGTCTCAAGAAAATTTTTGAACATACTTGCAACTTTAGTAGCGGCACATATTAACTCAGTCATAAGTAGTATGACGAAGTCACTTTTTATACCATCTTTTAGTAATGTTACTAAAATCAATTCAGTTAGTAGTTTAAACATGTAAGCATGACAACTCAGTCATAAGTAGTATGACGAAGTCACTTTTTATACCATCTTTTAGTAATGTTACTAAAATCAATTCAGTTAGTAGTTTAAACATGTAAGCATGACAATAGAGAAATGTGATAAGTTTCTAATTCTATCACATCAAAATATAAACCGCTTCTCTGGCAAAATTCTAGACATAGAACTTTTTAATGAAAATTATGAAATAGATATCCTTTGTTTTACAGAAACATGGCTGAAGGCACACAAGATGGCTTTTAGTGTCTGTGGCTATAGGGTCGCCAGCTTTTATAATAGGGTTTCGGCAGAGGGTGGTGGAGTACTGATATTACTTCGAAACCAAATTAAATTTAAAGAACGTAAAGATATATACCAACTATCTATTGAGCGTGTGTGTGAGGTGGCATGTGTAGAGACGCAGTTTTATTGTATAATATGTGTGTATAGACCACCAGCATCCGACTTAAAGCTTTTTACAGGAACAATAGAAGACATTCTTAGGAAAATTAAAAGTAATAAAAATATCCTTATATGTGGTGATTTTAATATGAACATTTTAGCAGATTCACCTGAAATAAACATATTTCTATCTGTGTTTCGGTCCCTTAACCTTAAATGCTTGTTCTCCGACGCCACGAGAGTCACACCCACATCTGCTACTTGCATTGATAACATAATTACCAACTTTGATGTCTCTGAGAAGTGTTTGGTGGCTGGTGTTCGCTCTGACCATAAATGCTAAATAGTAAAGATAAAAAATGAGACGAATATAAATAAACAAAAAATTAGTTTTAGACCTCTAACAAAATCTAATCTAGGAAAGTTCAGTAACAACCTGGAGAAAAGTTTGTGCCATCTATTGCCAAACAAAAGTAACCCTAACAATATGTACACTTCATTATTCCACTGTATTTGCAAAGAATTTAATAAAGCTTTTAAAATAAAAAAACATAACAGTTGACAGTAATAAGATAAAATTTAGTTCTTGGGCAACTCAAGGCATTGACTGAGTAGAGATTTTTTATATGATTTGTATGACAGAAGGTCCTATAACCCTGATGTAAATTTTATTATGTTAGAAATTATTCAAACATTTTTAAAAAGGTTTGCATTCAAGCTAAATCTTTATATATAAGAGATCTGATAATAAAATAAAATCAGCTTGGCAAATAATTAATACTGAAACTGGTAAAAGTAGATTAAGAGATCAAACATTAGTATTTATTGGTGATGAACTGGTTTAAGACAAGCTTACCATTGCCAATTTTTAAGCTGCTTTTTTTGCAAATATACCCGTGGATATTACTAAGTGTCTCTCATCATCACCAGACGTGGCTGAACTCTTTTTAAATCAAAGTTTAAAACAAACTGTGCCTAAATTTAGTTTTAAATCCGTAACAAGTGATGATATTATAATAGCTTTTAAGAGTATTAAAAGGAAAGGCACAGAAGATTTGTGGGGACTGTCTGTTAAAGCAATTGAATCAATCATGGAGTCACATAGGAGTGTGTCGGACGTATCGGATCGGACTTACCGTGTCAATATCTACTCCACAGTTTTAATTCTTTTAAATATATTATCAGTGAGTTACTTGGCCTGAAATCAGTTTAACTAAGACAAAAACAGTGAAATATAGTTAAATGAATAAATATAAATAATTATATAGTGACTAAAGTGAAAAAAAGTGCCAATAAGTGATTTTTTAACCTTCCAAATTATATAAACATACCTACAATTGTGTGACTTTTAATATTGTTACTGGATAAATAAAGCTTATACGAAAGTTTCTATCCTGTGGAGAACTAGCGGTGCTCATGTCTATGCTGAAATGAATAGAATATAAATTTTGAAACAAATTGATTACTTCGTATAATTTTAGATCTATAACATCGACTATTAGCGCCATCTATTATCTGTTACCGGAATTTAGATCTATAACATCGACTATTAACGCCATCTATTATCTGTTACCGAAATTTAGATCTATAACATCGACTATTAACGCCATCTATTATCTGTCACCGAAATTAGGATCTCTGTATCGCAAATAGATCTTATAACGTCTTTCATACGGCACGCTACCTGAGACCTTATAGCTACCGTGCGCGTTCACTAGGTGGCGCGATTTGTTAAGCAGAAACTTGAAAACTATATCATTGTTTACACTCACCAACTAAATCGCATATTTGGTAATATGCCGCCGAAAACTAAATGTCTGAGTTGTGACAAACTTACTTCTGCTGCAGACGGTACTTGCCCGAGTTGCAGGACCGCGGCAAAGGGCCTAATATTGCCTCAGGGGGATAAAACGCGCGACCACTCACCGTGCCCCAACACCCCGGAACTTGACCTAGCTGCCGAAATTCGGAAGTTTAGGGAAGAAGTCGTTAACATGAAGGAAGAAGTAAGAAATCTGCGTGAGGAACTAACTGAACACAGAATTTTGGAGCGCATTGACGTGCTAGAGGAAACCGTAATGAAACTCGAGAAGCGCGTTAACGAGAAGGAATGCCCAATTCAAAATCACCTCGAAGCCACGATTTTGGAGCTGCGAACACAGTTAGATGATCGGGACCAAGACCTGTTACTTAATGATATCGTTATATCTGGCGTAACGGAAACGCATGGGGAAAATACTGCCCAGCTGTTTAATACTATTGCATTGAAGCTCTCCGTCACTGTCGAAGACTGTGACTTAGTCCACGTCGAGAGGGTGGGCTCAATATATCGTAACCGTAACGACGACCCCCCTAGGTCACAACCAACGCGCCCACGCAATATTGTCGTGCGGCTGGCCCTTCGGGCTACGCGTAATAAGCTATTAAGCGCGGCACGCGTAAGACGGGGCCTTACTACCACTGATCTTAATCTGCTCTGCCAAGATAGCAAGATCTACATAAATGAGCATCTTACCCGCACGAATGGTAGGCTGTTTCATAAGGCGCGGAAAGCTGGAAAGATGAACAATTACAAATATATCTGGTCGAAGGAGGGTCGTATTTTTGTCAAGAGAGAGGATGGGGCACCTGGCCAACGTATTCGCAGCGAGGCTGATATAGAGCGAATTTTTGGCAAATGAACAATTTCGCTGTAAATCATTTTAATTATAGAATTTTTGTTACGTTTTATTATTTTTTTAATTTGGTTATGTTTTGTGTAACTAATTTTATCAATATTATTTGTTTACTAACAATTATCAACATATTATGTAGGGGTCTGCATGTTCTGTCGAATAAATATCCACTCGGCTCGATGAATTTCATGTTGGAACACAGATCCTTAAATCGGACGCTATATATATACATTTTTCTTGGTTTATATTATTTATTATTCATATTTACATATTTGAACAGCATAAAGTTAATTTTTCAATATTTCTCACATTACTCTAGAGTGTCGATGGTCACATTTTTTCTCACATTCTTAATACATTCACTCAATTTTATTATGCTTTGTTATGTTTACAAATTCTACCATGTTGGGATACGTTGGCAATTTTTCCCGCTGATAAACGCACACAATAATGATTAATACATTTTTAAAAGTTGGTCTGCTTAATGCCGGCTCGTTAGGCACTAATCATGACGAATTTGTTGCCGCGGTAGAACGACATAACGTAGATATTATGGCTATTAACGAAACTTGGCTTAGAGCGGGAGAGCATGGCCGCGCTCCAACCGTACCTGGTTACCGCCTGAGACATGTACCACGACCCCTTACCACGCGGGGTGGGCGGGGCGGTGGAGTCGGTTTTTATATACACAGTAGTGTTCGTGTAAGACAACACACTCACCCAGTTGATTCAATGAGTAAAAGTGTTGAGCAAATGTGGCTAGTCGTAAGTATTAATGGCACTAAACGCGCCATAGGCACAGCATACCGGCCACCGTGGTAGGATATTGACATATTTTTGGACGCTTTGACCCTGTCTATTAATTCGTTGTCATTCTGCCGACAAACTATACTTTTGGGAGACTTTAATATTAATTATCTCACTGGCTCTGATTCTAAAACGTGCAAACTTAACGTATTCCTTAAGTGTCTGAAGCTCAAACAACATGTGATGACTGCTACGCATTTTACTGATCATAGTCAATCACTAATTGATTTGGTATGCTCAGATGCTAGCATAAGAAACATTGAGGTGAGTCCTATATGCGCACTTGGCGGGCATGCCTTTATAACTGCCACCTTTCTCTTTAAAAAAGATAAGCCTCTTCCTAATACCATAACATATAGAAATCTCAAAGGAATTACTCTTGATCAGTTCAATAGTTATCTCATTGCCATAAACTGGACCCTACCTTTGCAAAACGTAAACGATATCGTACTGTATCTCAACGTACATCTACTCGGTGTATTTGATAAGTTTGCTCCTATTAGGACACATACAATTAAGGTAAGATCATATCCATGGATTACTCCAACTATCAAAAACATGATGTACCTCCGTGATCAAGCTCGAGTTTTGTATTTAAAGTTAAAAACAGAGGCAAAAAAACAATATTACAGAGATTTTAAAAATCTTGTAAATGAATCTTTGTTTTATGAAAAAAAAGCTTATTACGAACACAACATTAATAGGAACATAAAATATCCCAAAATTATGTGGAAACACGTAAAAAAACATTTATTGCCTCCCAAAATCGCCCTTGAGCTACCTTCTCATTTGAACGATCCTAATTTGATAAATTCACATTTTTTAAACGTTCCTGGAAATACCAAAATTCCTTTATCAATTCTAACATACTATGAGTTCAATAGGTTTAGTAATGCTATTTTTGCTCTCAAGCCAGTTGATGAAGCTGATATTGTTAAAACTTTCAATGAAACTCAAATCGAATGCTGAAGGATGTGATCATATTACACTGAAAATGTTTACTTTAAGTCTCCCCCAATCCCTCGACATATTGACATCAATCATAAATAGTTCAATTTCTACATCTACCTTTCCTGAGCTATGGAAGACTGCTCGTGTGCGCCCTATTCCTAAATCGCCAAACCCTCAAAATATAAAAGACTTAAGGCCTATTAGTATTCTGCCATTCTTGTCGAAGGTGTTGGAAAAAGTTATCAACATACAACTTACAAAGTTCATCGAGAATAATAACATATTACCCGATGTACAGTCCGGTTTTAGGAAAAGCCACAGCACTGCGACTGCTCTACTCAATGTGACAGATAATATCTTAGTCGCGCAAGATAACGGTATGTGCACAATTTTGGTTTTACTTGACTATTCCAGAGCCTTCGACAGCTTAAATTTAAACTTACTTTTATCCAAAATGACTTACTACGGGTTCGATTCTGAGACAGTAAAATGGTTTCATAGTTATTTAACTAATCGTGCACAGTATGTGGAAACTCGTCAAACAGACGGATCCTCTTCCTTCTCAACTATTAGGTCATTGCACAAAGGTGTACCACAAGGCTCAATTTTAGGGCCATCTTTGTTTAGTCTGTATAGCGCTGACGTGGTACAGGTAATAAAAAACTGTCATTTTCATATCTACGCGGATGATACACAAATTTACATTCACTTCTGGCCTGAAGACTATGCCACGGCTATTCAGGCTATTAATGCCGATCTTGATAGAATTGTGAAGTGGTCTAATGACAACTCTCTAATCCTCAATCCCTCCAAAACGAAGTACATGGTTTTTGGTACTGACAGTCAGTTAAGGAGAGTGGAAACATTGTCAGTAAGCTCATCACCCCTAAAAATATTAGGAGAAGCTATTGAACTTGTGAGTGAGGCGCGAAATTTGGGGTTGTTAATGGACCAGTCCCTTCGTTTTGAAAACCACATCGCAAACTGCGTACGCAACTGTTTTTACCGACTAAAAATACTATATAAAATGCGTCCCTATTTAAGTGAACAGTTGCGTATACAGTTGGTAGAGTCGATTGTTCTTTCGAAGTTAAATTACTGTGACACCGTTTATGGTCCTAGGCTACTGGTTCGTACTGAAAAGCTGTTACAGAGGGTGCAAAATGCTTGTGCAAGATTCTGTTTCGATATTCCTCCTAGAGGCCACGTTTCACCATTATTAAACAAATACTTTATACTTAAGATGAAATTACGCAGAAAGTTACATCTTGCTTGCCTCCTTTTTGGGGTGATTTCTAAAAAGCATCCATCATATTTGCACTCGAAAATATCGTGGGTAAATAGTCGCTGCCAGCGCGAGCCTAGAAGGTGCACACAGCAACTGGCTACACCTATACACAGATCAGCCTCCCTCCGGGGCAGTTTCAGATACTCAGCTGCAAAGATATGGAACAATATCCCACCGCCTATACGAGAACTGAGAAATATTAATTATTTTAGAATAAAATTAAAAGAATTCTTAATCCAAAAACAATCTTATTATGAATCTATCCATTTTAATTTATCATTTATTTGATCGTAATTTATTTATTAAGTATATATTTATTACATTTTCATTATTATTAAATTACACAATTATCTATTACAATAATATTTTTTGGGCTGAGTATCTTTTTGAGCTGTATTATTTATATTTTGACCTCGCCTATATATACTTATATACCTACTAAACCAGTGTGCATTACTATCAGTTTGTATAAGTTTAAAACGTTGATAATATATTATATTTTGTATGTACCTATGTTGTGTTAACGTCAACGTTTATTTTATTTCCTTTATTTTGATTGATTTATGTACATTATTGTTGCTTCCGTCTGTGCGTCACTATACCTGGGTTGCCAACTGAAAACCAGCGCTAGGTGTATTCCACTTAGCTGATGCTGAGGTGGTGACCCTTTCGGCAGAACATGCAGGACACACCTGCCCCATGATATGATTGTTACCTTCTTTCTTTTCCTTTTCTCTGTATTGATGTTGCTTTTTGTAATTTATTGTATAACTTGTGTGTTGTGCTGAATAAATGTTTTCATTTCATTTCATTTCAATCATACTAAACATTGCTACAATCCTTGCAGCCATCTTCAATGGCTGTATAAGTGATGGTGTCTTTCCTGATTTAATGAAAATAAGTAAGATAGTACCCGTTTTCAAGGCAGGTTGTTCAAAAAATGCCACGAAATATAGGCCTATCTCAATACTGCCAGCTTTAAGTAAAATATTTGAAAAGCTGATGCTCAGCCAAATGTTGTCGCACTTTAACGTGAATGAGATATTGCATAACAAGCAGTTCGGGTTTACAAGGGGCCGCTCTATTCAAGATGCAATATTGGAGGCTTGGGAGGGATCACAGGATGCGCTGGGAGTTTTCTGTGATCTCTCTAAGGCTTTCGATTGCCTTGATCACCGTACGCTCGTTGTTAAACTGAAATATTATGGAATATCTGGCACATCTCTTGATCTTGTGATGTCCTATCTATCAGGGCGAGAACAAATGGTTTCGATAGGCGGTGTCACTTCGGCACGTCATCCTGTAAAAATGGGGGTGCCCCAAGGATCTATATTGGGCCCATTTTTATTTCTAGTTTATATAAATGATCACCCTTATCTGGTAGAGAAAGTATCAGACATAGTTTTATTCGCTGATGATACGTCGCTCATATTTAAAGTAAATAGGAAGGATAAAGATCTTATTGAGCATAATAAAACACTCGGCTTTATATCAGAATGGTTTTCGGCAAATAATCTCTTGTTAAATGCAGGGAAAACTAAATGCATCAGGTTCTCATTGCCGAATGTGACTCAAATTGTACCAACAGTTGCACTTAATGCGGAAATATTAGATTTAGTCCCATCTACCGTATTTTTAGGATTGACACTTGATTCAAAATTACAATGGGGTCCTCAGATTGAAAAGTTTGCAGGTAAATTAAGTTCGGCTTCCTACGCTGTCTGGAAAATAAGACAATTGTCAGATGAACAAACTGCTAGATTAGTGTATTTCGCGTACTTTCATAGCATTATGTCGTATGGCATTCTGCTGTGGGGTTCGGCGGCTGACATAAGTACTATTTTTGTATTGCAGAAAAGAGCAGTCAGAGCCATTTATGGGTTAGGCAGTCGCGATTCTTTGCTAAATTTGTTTAAAGAAATAAATATACTTAGTGTGCCATCGGAATATATATATCAGAATATAAAATTTTTGTTAGAAAAAATATTCATAAGTATAAAAAGAAAAGTGAACTGCATAATATAAATACAAGGAATAAAAACAAACTAGCCATGCCAGGCTTTAGAGTAAGCAAAACTATTAAATCATTCTTAGGAAATTGTCTTAGGTTTTATAACAAGCTTCCTACTCAAATTACTGATCTGCCTGACATAAGTTTTAAAACACATATTAAATGTGTACATATGGCTAGGGGTTATTACACCACTAAAGAGTACATCGATGACAAAGACGTCTGGCTCTTACTGCCTACCTGCACATTGCTCGCTGGTGACCTTGTAGCCATATAGACATGACTGGTCTGCTGAGTTTCGTGAACTATCTGAATAGCTTGAATTAAGTTATTGTCAAGGAGATTAAGTTTAGGTTTAATTATTGAAATTTATATTTTACTATATATTGTCTGAATGGTTCTGTCTATATTAAGGTATGAATTCAGTATTATTTATTATTACTTTTTCATCGGCATCAGCAGGAGATGTAGTGGTTAAAAAAATGAGTGCGCTTTAGAGAGTACACGACTGAAGTAAAATTTAGATATATGAAACGTAACAGGCTATAAGAGATCGATAATGTTACTCTCTCTTTCTATCTTCACTAACTTATATCCTCATCTCGTTGGTCTAGCGGTAGCGTGTTCAACCGCAGACAATGAGGTCCTGAGTTCTAATCCCGGGTCGGGCCAAAAGGGATTTTGGGATTTTTCTGTGAAAAGAAATTTCTCAGTATCAGCCCGAAGTCTGCGAGTTGGCGGTATTATACCCCCGTGTCTCGGAGAGCACGTAAAGCCGTCGGTCCTGTACCTGATCTCTTTCCGGTCGTGTCGCTAGTCGTCCCATCGGATCATGAGAGTGATGGAATAGAAAGTGCCACTGTCTTGCGCACACACTTGTGCACTATAATATGTCCTGTGCAATTGCCTAATCTCCATTGAGACTGGCCATCGTGGTCTAAATTCGGCCGGGAGGACATCATCATCATCCTCATCTCAACTTCCGTTCGGCTCGCTCGATGCCACCTTTGGTAACGCTCTCGTTACGCATTTCCCCAGCTTACATCCCAAGTAAAGCGTGTTTTACTTCAAAAATAGAAGAACTACGCAGTAAAACTACAAATTGAATGATAAGGTTCAGTTTGGAAGCAATATGTATATCATTTGCACCATTGACTTTTCTCCTTTTCCTGGAGCTGGTGTTAAGCGGATAGCAGTGGCCCGTCGCGGTGTGTGTATGTCTGTGTGTGTGTGTGCACACACAAACACACACACGCACACCACCACGAGCCACGGCTATCCGCTTCACATCACTATGATTGTGTGTGTGTATATAAATAAAATATGTTACGTGGAAGTTGTTAATTTCATAGGCAGTAAACAGTAAAAGGTTTGCGCATAACAATTAAAGGTGAAAATATTTTCTAATTTCCTACTTTTGGTAACGTGTTTTTTCAGTAGTTGTGTTTTAGTATTAAATAATTTTAATTTGTAGCGTTATTTTTTCTATTTTACAGTGCTGTATCCTGAATCAGATCCTTTAGCATATGCACATGTAGAGCAGGTTGATACGCGGCCGCCCATTAATCAGACACAATCAGTCCCGCAATCTACTCAATCGGATCATGATCTGCCACAACCCGCCTCTGACGATATGACTTGGTCTGCGCCAGAACTGTTAACAGTTAGGAACATCCAGGGGCGTGAATCTCTGCATGTGACATCCGAAGAGAAAGGTGAGTGAATTTAATTTATACTAGAGATCGCACTTGGTCGAAATTAAACCATTGAGGTTCTATTGTCAAAGACTATATAAACATTGAAAACAAATAAATTTATTCTGTTCTTAGTTTGTCAGTGTGTCAAAAGCATGGTAGTTTTTCTTATACAACTTCGTTGGCAAACAAGCATACGGCCCACCTGATGGTAAGTGGTCACCGTAGCCTATGAACGCTTGCAACACCAGGAGAATCGCGTCGCCGACCCTTTGGCCTTGTCCTCAAGGTGGCCACAGAATTGCACGTCGCTAGAGATATCAACACCAAGGGTCCCAAGCTTCGCAGAGATGGTCAGGGCTGTGTTTTGGAATTGTGGTCCGACAGCATATGGGGTTTTCTTAGCGGTGAACACGCAAACTTGTGTCTTGGAGGGGTTAAATTGGACTTAATTCAGTCGTCCCCAATCGGAAACTCTGTTTAGAGTGCATTCGATTTCAGACACAAGTTTTCACGACTTTTCTCGATAATGGGTTGGAAGATATTGGCACGGCCCGTGTAGGGTCATCCACATAGCAATGAATGTTTCCTATGGATAAGGTATAGAATACTCTTTAGTGTACACACTCAAATACGACAAATTCATAGGACACTAATAACACAATCATGTACAATGGGGGGTCTTATCGCATTAAGCGATTTCTTCCACACTTGTCATTGGTATGCCGCAAAAACAGCGTACGGGACAGCACGGATCCTTGTGGAACGCCCGCGTTGATGTCCATTTTATCCGAGCAGCTGCCATCTACAATGGCTCTCAATGCTTCTGTTTGCACAAAAAGCTGGCAATCCATGTGCATAATCCCTCGGGAAGACAGTATTCTGACAACTTCGATAGAAAACTGTGGTGCCAGACCCGATCAAACGCTTTCGCCATGTCTAGGCTGATAGCCAATGCCTCACTTTGATTCTCAATGGCCAACGCCCATCGGTGTGCGAGATCCGCTAGAAGAACACCAGCTAAGCGACCGTGGCGAAAACCATATTGGCGTTCGCTAATCAGATGTTCATCAGGGTCTCTAATGTTTTTCTTTCAATAAAATAATTTTCTTCTTTTGCATATTATATAAAAATATTGGCAAGCTTTTGCACTCCTTCTTCATATGGATTCAGAAATTTAATTTGCTTAGAATATAGTTTACAGAACCAGATATACTGGTGACAATTTTGTGTACAAGCCATATTCTACCTATTACAGTGACAGCCTCGTTGGTCAAGCGGTAGCGTGTTCACCCGCAGGCAACAAGGTCCTGGGTCTATATCCCGGGTCGGACTAAAAGTGATTTTGAGACTTTTATGTAAAAAGACAATCTTTCAGCATCAGCCTGAAGTCTGGGAGTTTACAGTGTATCTATTGCAGTGGGGAAATGGACGCATACCATGACAGGCTCAGGGAAGCTGTGCATACGGCTGGGTCTAAGATCTTCAGGGCCCGCCGTATAAACAAAAATAAAAATATCTCTGACATTACCCTGCAGCTTATTGAAGAAAAAAGGAAAATGGTCTTGACTTCCTTTGATGATGCTACCAGATACCGGTAGTTGAACAGACAGATCTCAAAGTATTTGACTCGCGATACGCGCTTAATAGCTTAATTCATAAATAACCACATAATATTTTCAAACTATATGTAGATATATGTATATTTAATATTAATTCATTATATATATACCTATCTGTTAGAATATGACGTATGGATTAATATTTTAAATGTATACAATGTTATTTAATAACAATGTATCTCCAATAACTATCTCTTATATTAGTTAATGTTTATAGGGAAATATTTAAAAGAAATCATATTTCATTGGATAGTATAATTTAATTAATCACTTTGTATATAATACATCGGCTGAAAAATAAAATATTAAAACAAGAATAGTTTCACAGTAATACCAATAATAATAATTTAACAGTAATAAAATATTAAAGTATACTCAGTTTTTAGGTGGCAACACAAACACGGAGTTCCGTTCGGTTCGGCGGCCGACTAAGAAGTGTGTCGATCCGTTTTTTTTTTTTTTTTTTTTTTTTTTTAACGTGACGCATGCAGTTAGCCTTTTGGCTTTTACTGCTTCACCGGACAGTAGGGGTGAGCGTGGGCTCTAACCGCCTAGCAAATGCAAACTACAAACTAAGTAACCCGCGCCGGAGGGCGCCCCCTGTGGGGCTCGAACCTCGGCTCTGGGCGGTTTCTGACGGGGAGAGGGCGAGAGATCATGATTTTGAGGGATTTTGTGCAACTGTCGCTCTACGTTAATGCGCGACGCGGGCCTCGCTTCCGGTTTAGGTCCGGAGCGGGCATTCATCGGATCGAATGCAAACTAAGGGTCATGGAGGACGCTGGTGGTCGCGACGCGTTCGCGGTCGTACTCGCGTCCGGCGAGTACGAAAAATCGGTTGTGCAGTGTTGCGAGAGTCTCTGATCGATTTGATGTGGTCAAGGTAGACGGTGATCTCGTCGTCCGAGTCGTCTAGGACGTGCTTCGGACGACGGTGCTTAATTGAGAATCGGAGGGGGGTGTAATTGACCGCCTGTACCACCAATTTACTTGGATGGTGAGTGGCAGAGTCAAAATACCGTTTGGACGTTTGCTTCATCCATTGCCTGATGGTAGGCAATTGGAGATCGGCATGGAGGCTTTTGTTACGGACGAACCATGGTGCGCCCACGGCTCGTCGCATAAACTTGTTTTGGACTATCTGCAAGTAGTGGATGAGGTAACTCTTTGCGTGCGCGAAAACCGGGCTCGCATAGGTCATCATCGGTCGAATGCACGTCTTGTAAATTCTCACCTTGTTTTCAAGGGACATTTTACTGCGTGCATTCAGGAGGCAGTGTAATCGAAAAAGGGCAAATGAGGCACGGTTGCGAGCGTACCTCAGATGTTCCTTGAAGTTTAACTTCTGATCAAGGATCACGCCCAAGTATTTGGCTTTCTTCTCCCAGGGGATCGGTTCACCAAACATTCGGACGGGATTTACGGTGGGCTTGGGGTCAGCCCTGGAGAAGAGCACGGTGGCGCTCTTGGTGGGATTGACTTCGATCCTCCACTTCCTAAACCATTTGCCGAGGGCATCGGCTGAGGATTGGAGTTCTCGGTGGATAGCGGACGGGCTCCTACTAGAGAAGTAGAGAGCTGTGTCGTCGGCGAATAGGGCTAGATGAGCCTTTTTGGGTATGGGGATGTCGCTGGTGTACAGCGAGAACAGGAGTGGAGCAAGGACTGAGCCTTGGGGAACTCCTGCGCGTATCGGTCGGAGGGAGGAGTAATTTCCCTCGACGCGGTAGCGAAACGTTCGATCCGTGAGGAAGTCTCGTAGGATGTGCACGAGACGGTCAGGCACTTTGAGTTCGAACAGCTTATATAATAAACCGTTGTGCCAGACCTTGTCGAACGCTTTGGCCACGTCGAAGAAGAGTGCTCCTGTATGGGCTCTTTGACGGGCAGCTTTCACCAGGATGTGTTCGACAATGCGATGCACCTGGTGAACGCTGGAGTGTCTGGCTCGAAAGCCAAACTGCTCGTCAGGGAGGATGTTGTTTGCGTGAATAAACGACGACAAACGGGCGTGGATGATACGCTCATAGAGTTTCCCCATGGCGCAGAGGAGGCTAATGGGGCGGTAGTTCGCCGGATCGGATTTGGGTTTACCCGGTTTCGGGATGCCAATCACGTTTGCCTGATTCCACTGGTGTGGAAAGATGTTGTTGGAAAAGGCCGCGTTGAAAATCGCGACCATCAGGCTAAGTAGAAGCAACGGGAGTTGCTTGAAAACGCGATTGGCGAGTCCGTCATATCCGGGGGCTTTGCGGGGGTGGAGTTCCCTGATCAGGGTTTTAACTTCGTCGATAGTTACTGGCCTCAGGGGGTCGTCGTGGTCACCGACGTCGGCGTCCTCCCGGGGGGGCGCAGTTGGGGTCGGAGGACGAGGAATGGCGAGCCTACGTTCTACCTCGGAGTCAACCTCATTGAGGTGGTCCGGGTCTACTGGTAGGTTGCTGGGGGAACATTGGGACTCTAGATTGTCGGCCATGCATTCAGCTTTTTCGTCGTCATCGAACGCAGGGCGTTGATTCGGACGCGTCAGCGGGGGGATGGTCCAGTCGGTGTCTGTCTTAAGTCGCTTGCAGAGCTGCCAAAAGGCCCTCCGCGAGGGTTGAATCTCGTCTAACGTCTTATCCCACTTGGAATCCCGCGATTCGATCATACGCTCCCGTACTGTGCGCAGTAGGTCACGCATTCGAGTGCGGTTTTCTTCGGTGTTATAAGAGTCGTAGGCTCTGATGGCCGCATTCTTCTCGGTCACTAACTCACGCAAATCATCCGGGAGCTTCCAGCGTCTGAACTCGTCAGCCGCTGGGACCTCCCGGGAACATTCGTTCACTTGGATTTGGACGTGAGTCGTGAACGATCCGATAGCTGCGATCGTTTGTTCAGAGGTCTCTATGAGGGACGGGATTGAGTCTAAGTGCTCCGACGTGGCTGATTTGAGTTTGCACTCAAGTTTCTGCCAGTCGGTTACATATCTGGGTGGGAGGTTGCTGTCCGCGCCAGAGTGGCTAGTGCGGGAGGCAAGGCTGAGGACAACCGGTCTATGGTCTGAGTCTAACTCGTGATGCACTTCTATAGAAGCCAAACGTAAGTTTATATTCTTAAGGAGTGCAATATCGAGTATGTCGGGTCGGTGATTGTCAATTCTGGGGAAGTGGGTCGGTTCGAGAGGAACTATAGGGTCGAACGGTATGATTGCCAAGTGATCAGCAAGTGCGTGGCCGTTCAAGTTACTTGATCGGCAGCTCCATTGCTGATGCTTGGAGTTTAGATCGCCTGCCACTATGACAGAGCTATCTAAATCATACAATGCTTGTAGGTCGCTACGTAGCATTCCCTTGCCTGGGGGGAGGTAGGCCGAAACTATAGTGATTGGCTGGTGGCCTGTCATGCCTATTCGACAGACAGAGACCTCAATGTTCTTCAGCTCGGGGGGGTCCAAAGGTACGCAATGCAGTGATTTCTTGAAGTAAATCAGCGTGCCCCCTTTGGTGGAGTGGATCCTATCGTTGCGAACTATTCGATAGTTGGCAACCGTAGGACTCCTCCGTTTGCTCGGTTTGAGGAAGGTCTCTTGGACGAGGAGGAGATCAAGTTGATGATCGCAGAGGAATACTTCGACTTCATCGCGTTGTCTTGCTAGTCCGTCAGCGTTGTAAAACCCGATCTTTAGAGATCTGGGTTTTAGTCTGCTAGTGAGTTGGGAAATCATAAGCGGGTGTACAGCCATTACGGTTGCAGGGATTTGATAAAGCGGCGGTAGACGTGAGCCGCGTCGATGGCCAGTTGGATATTGGTCGGATCAGCTTCGGCCCTCTGGGAGAGGTCCTCAAACTGGTCGAGCAACTCCCAACCTTGAGTCTTAATGCGCTCGGCAAAACCTGAGGCGCGCCCTTTGCTGTTCGCTTGGGGCGCCTTGGTTTTGGGCGCTGGGGCTGATGACTTTGGAGTCTGGGCTCCTTTGGCCGGGGCCTTTGGAGCCTGTGACTTCTTAGTCAGCGGGTTGTAAGCCCAGCCCGATTGGACTGGGGCGGGAGGGGTCGCGCTGGTTGAGGGTTTGGGGGACGCCTCTTTAGCTGGGACTGGCACAGCTTTAGGGGCGACTGCCTCACCCGCAGCCTTGGGTACGGTCAAGGGGACGTAATCTGGCAGAGGCCAGTGGGGTCTTGCTGGTCGCAGGGATGTCTTTTGGACATCCAAGGACATGAGCGGGGGAGGGCTTGGTTGGGCCTTGGCGGAGCTAGTCTTCGCCTGAGGTTTTGACGCGTTTCGCTTACTGCGAGGCCTCCTGGCGGGTCTCTTAGCCGGTGCCTTGGGACAGCCGCGATAGTTCGCAGGGTGTCCCAGGGACTGGCAGTTGACGCAACCAGGTGGTTCGGAGCATTCACTACGGTCCTTGGGTCGGGTGCAGTCGGAGGTGTGGTGGCCTGGGGTCAGGCATTTAACACACCTCAGAGCTACGTGACAGTTTCTTGACGAGTGCCCGAACAGTTGGCAGTTGTGGCACTGCCCCTGTACGGTCCCTCGCCGCGGCGGCTCGACGACAATGCCGCCGACGCCGCAAACTGTTTTGAGGACAGTAAGGATTTTCTGTCCTTCTTTGGAGGGGTCAAGGTGGATCAGCACCATGTCGAAGGGCTCGCCACCGTTTGATCGGCGCATCCGATGCACCTCTCTCACGGGGTACCCCTGGGTGATTAGGTCCTCCTTGATTGAGTCGATGGGGAGATAACGGCAGACTCGGCGGATTACCACGCGGAGTGTTTTGTCCTCAGCGGTGCCGTAAGTGTAGTAGTCTACCTTACGTGCATCGAAGAGAGCCGTCGTTGTCCTGTACTCGGTGGGAGTCTGCAGTTGTATTTTATACATCTGCTCTTTAAGGATATATGTAGTGCTAAGTGCAACTACTCCTTTTGACTTTAGTGCGGTGGACAAGTCTTCCCACTTATCGATGCTGATTAGCATGATAGGAGGGGGCTTGATGGTCTTGGCCGTGAGGCCAGTGGGTTTGGCCTTTGCCTGAGAGGCAGGGGCGCTAGTAGGGGGGGAGGAGGGGACAGAGTAGGTGGCGGAGGGTCTCTCCGTGCGCAACTTCTTTGTCTTGGCGCTCTTTTTGCTCTTCTCCTGAGTTGAACACTCAGAATCGGAGCCCGAAGAGCTGCCAGACGAGGACGATGACGACTTGTCGCCGCGGGTCCGCTTATCAGCTTTCCCGCGCCTGACGGTTGTCCACTCGTTGTGGGCGTCGTCATCGCTGTCTATCTGTACGACGTCCATCTCTTCCTCTGTGGCTAGAGGCTGAGATGGAGAGGGGGGTACGGTTACGGGGGAGTGGCGACTGCCTGTCCGTCTGGGTGAACGGGGCAGAAGAGGAGGGGACGGATAGACTGAGGTTCTCCTGCGCTGTTGCGCCGGAGCAAGGGGGGTCATCTATCATGAGCTTAGTTTTCACAGTCTCCATCAAGTTTGCCCAGCCAACTGGGTCGGACTTGAGGAGCTTGAAGACAGCCTCAATGAAGCGGGGATCCTTGGTAATGTCTACCATGGAGGCGGGTACGGGGGCGGCCATCTTGTGATGGTTTTAAAAGCCTAACAACTACCGAAATTTTACGTTGGTTCGCTCCCGGAGCGTTCCGAGAAGAAGAACCAACAAGAAACTTCTCGGCGGTCGCTCTAACAATAGAATGTCCCTAACACCTATCGCCTCGGGTTGGACGGGCCCGAGGGTGTGTTTGTGTGTGTATCACCCTCCTCGCCGGGTTAGACGAGGAGGTATGTGTTTACCTATGGTGAGCCCTAAGCTTGTATCCCTTTCGCCAGTCTTATTGTGCGAAAGGGTCCCTAGCAGCTCTAATGCAGAGGGCGATATGGGCCGAAGCCGTCAGCACCCAAACAACAAAAGAGAATGGGAAGGTAGGGTAAGGAGGTGGGATTCCGATTTGGAGTTGACTAGGGTAGCCCCCAAGGCCAGTGATTCCAAACCGCTTCCAATTAACTGGCGTTGCTCTGAAGGAGCAAGGCCTAGTGCTTGGGTCTACACTAACTTGGCTTAGTTGGCACGGTTACGTTTCCACCAAGTACCACTAGAAAAGTGGATTTTCCCTGAAGGGGCACGAAAGTACTAAGAAACACACACCAAATTGGGGCAGCGCTGTCTTGAAAAAGACGCCGCTACTACAATTTATAGTGTGAAGGTTTGCCGAGATTCAACCAATCGAACGATCGATTTATCTCGACTGACGAACGTACACGAGCACGTATGGTCGGAAATAGTCGGGTAAGGCAGGAGCGCACGAACGTGTCCGTGCGCGTCGGCTGTCCAAACGAGACTCTGTGTCGATCCGTCTGATCGGTGCCCTTTTATACTAGTAAACAAACAAGTCGGGCGGCCACGTTTTTTAAAAGAGGTTATAATCGTACCGCTACTTTTTGCTAATAATGTTGTTAATTCATAATTTATATTTTATATATATTTAAACACGTAAATAGCTCTAAAATTAATCATATTATTATTTTAATTTAACCTAAAAACTACCTTATAAATAACACAGATACAAAATCGAATTGGATTTGTAATATCTTGGACAGCAAATGATTTGTCCATAAAGATGGAAGATTGCGCTGGAATGTGCAATTTAAGGTTTTCTGATGATCTTAGAAGCCTCGAATGTGTGCCATAAAGGAATTCAAAACGTTCTTTAAGATATGAATGAGTAGTGGGGTTGAAAAGTATATTGAATAATAAAGCGAGAATATGGGCATTCCGACGAAAGCGAATTGGCAACCACTTGAGCTTGGCACGAAACTCGGAAACATGATCATATTTGCGTAAGCCAAATATGAATCTGATACAAAAATTTTGGAGCCGCTCAAGTTTATCAAGTTGTTCTTGTGTGAGATCAAGATAGCTGGCGTCGGCATAGTCGAGAATCGGTAAGAGAAGTGATTGTGCAAGGGCAGTTTAAGTGGTAATGGGTAGGAAGTTTCGAAGACGTCTTAGGGAACCAGCGGATGCATAAAGTTTTCGACTCACTGTCTTTAATTGTGGACCCCAAGATAGAGTGTTGTCTATTATTATCCCCAGGTTCTTCAATTCATTGCTAAATGGGATCCGAACACCATCAAAATTAATTTGGGGGATTCGGGACCAATCTACCCTGGAAACCATTCGAGAGCTGCCCACGACAATAGCCTGGGTTTTCAATGGATTAACTCGGAGACCATACTCTTGACTCCATTTACATATCTTAGCGAGATCATTGTTGACTAAGTTACAAGTAAGTTAACAGTCTCCGTAAGTGTAGCTAGTGGAGTGTGAGTATAAATTTGGAGATCATCAGCATAAAGATGATAGGATGAGGTTAGGTGTCGGGAGATCGTATTAATAAAAATAGCGAAGAGTAACGGAGAAAGCACGCCACGCTGAGGCACGCCGGCTGTTGTACTGCACCATGAAGAAAAACAATTTTCAATACGAACTCTTTGCCGGCGGCCGAACAGGTAAGTACGGAACCAATCAATTACAGTTAGTACAGTGGAGATATGTTAAGAGAGTTTAAAATACCAAGGAGAATGTCGAAATCTACCGAGTTGAAAGCGTTACAAAAATCAAGAAGAATGAGAACTGTTAGATTCCCATCCTCCATGGCCTTTCTTATGTCATCCGTAATATGAACAAGGGCAGTTACGGTACTATGGCCGGGACGGAAACCTGATTGCATCGGGTTGAGGAAATGGTTTCTACAAAGGAAGTAGCTAAGTTGGTTGGAAACAAGGCGTTGCAGGACTTTTGACAGGAAAGGGAGTATAGAAATGGGACGGTAATCTGAAAATGATTCAGGATTTTTGGTTTTGGGTAAGGGAGTGACTTGGGCAGCTTTCCATGCTGTCGGAAAGCAGCCACTGGAAATTGAAAAGTTAAAGAGATGGGAAAGAACAGGAAGGATTTCATCAAGGATAGGAAGAACCATATTACGGGTGACATTGTCAGTTCCAACCGCGTTAGATGATATCGACAGAATGCTCTTCTTAACATCACATTGATTAAAAACGAATGGAGAGTAAGTAGGAGTAGGAATAGATGAAAGATAGTTAAGAGTATTAGTTTTGGTTGTTCCATTAAAATAAGATGACGCAGAGGAAAAATGCTGATTAAGCGAATCAATATTTAATGTTTTAGGAATTGAATCTTTACTTTTTCCCACTCCTAATGATCTGAGAAATTTCCAAATCCTTGCCGGATCGTAATTTTCAACAGATTTATGAATATTTTGGCGCTGTGCATTCCTACACATCTTATTGCTGAGATTCCGAACGGCTATGTACTTTTCTTTAGTTAAGGCTGAAGACCGACATTTATACCTACTTTTCGCTGCTGCTTTTCGAGCCATAATGTTTTTTATTTCGACGGTTAGCTAAGGAGCCGGGAGATGCTTTACCTTTATGGCTCGAATTGGGGCATAAATATCATATAAAGCAATCAGCTGAGAAGTTAGTACGTTAACTTGATCGTTGACTGAAGTTGAGTCTAAGAGTGCACTCCAATCAATGTTTTTAGCAGCTTCTCGTAGTTTCTCGATGTTCATACCACTAAAATTGCGTTGCAGAAGTATTTTCGACTTTGCCTTTGGAGGACGGATTTCATATGAAAGATAGATTAAATCGTGATAAGAAAACACATCAGCTGAGCACTGTCCATGCTTAGAGACGTGATCACGAGAAGAAATGATAATAAGATCAAGTAAAGAGGGAGTGGCGTTAGGGAAACGATGTGTAGCATTTAAAGGAAGGCAGTAAAGGTTAGTGGAATCAATTATCGATTGAAGAGATTCTTCTCTTCAATCGATAATTGATATTATCGTTTTCAGATATTGTTTATCAGAGTCAATCTTGGATATGATATATAAGTAACAAGCTATTTTTTTATTGATTAAAATGTACTTGCAGATGCTACTGTTAAAATTCTACGGGTACAGCATGTCTCATCAATATCAGGGCAAGCAAATATTTGATGATTATTAAATTCAGTTATTTAATGAAGTTGGCGCAGGAGTCATTTTTAAGGAGACATGTGTTAAAATCGCCCATGACGGTAGTGTGACTGTAAGAAGGTGTAAGATTTTCTAAGTGTCTCAAAAGACGAGAAATAATTAATGCGAAGAGAAGAGCAATAGCATACTCCTAATAAAACCTTTGTGTGATGTAATTCAACCTCTATAGAAAGGTGCTCACCAGCATTTAATGGCGTTGACGTGTCAACTATAGTAAAATTAATGTAATTACGCAGATATATTGCTACGCCGATAAATTGTGAAACAAGCATGTCCCCAAGGGAGGGAATGCTTATAAAACTTTAATCACTATCCGCAGTCATAAAACTATCGTTATCACTATCACAATCCAAAAATGACATAATAAATAGATAAAATAAATACTACGAAAAATAAATAAAAATAAAACTAAATAAATAATTAAAAATACCTGAGTAAATAAACAATAACTGTAAAACTAATTTAACTTTAGCTATCCACCTACCAGTTGTAGTGTCGTGGAGAGTATAAATCAAAGAAAATAAAAGTATTATCTCGATCGGTGAAGTATTCGAGAATATCGAGCACCATGAACAAAAATGTTACATTTAGGACAAAAAACATAGACAACGACATGGAACGCAACGTAAACATTCATAGACAAATAAAGGGTTTAAATACTCTTTGACATAAACATGACATTTACAAAATGTTTATGACGATTATTATTATTATTTATGAGGGTGTTAAGTACCAGATTTACTTAGAATATGCAGACTGAGGAAATCAATTGTAACACAATGTAAATGTTGCATCACCGCAGCGACCACCGTGGAAACGCTGACAAGACTCAACGTGACCCCCCGCGGCGCATCGAGCAGCGGCATCGTCTTCCAATTATTGAACACTCTTGTTTCTCACATCGAACGATTGTCACCAATTTAGAATTAATATAACTTTGTAATTTTTAATATTAAAACCTGTTGCAATAAAATCGGTTTTTTTTTGCAATCCGTCTGCCGGACTGACGTAATTGGCGCTGAGTGGTAGGATTCCCGAGGACTACTGCGTGTCTACGAGTCGTCCTGGAGGTTTTCAAGCCCGTACGAAGGAACTGAATCTACGTGTCAGGCCGTGCGACGGGAGTATCCAGAAATCGATACCGCAGCGAACACCGAGATGCAATTAATGTGAGTACCTCTAAAATCTTTTAGTGAATTGCTCATCCCTTTCTTTTTAAGTTTCCTTGTAATTTCCCAAGATTTTCCATCCACGAGAATCTCGGATTGATAGGTTAGGACATAGTAGTAGGCAAAATACATTTGATTTAAACAGAGACATAAATTTAAATTCGAGGTTTGAATCTGTAGGAATAAGAATGTCAGCAGAATTAGATGGCATTTTTAAAGCCCTCCGCTTGGTACCAGAGTTTGATGGCAACGTCAACGTACTCACGCGTTTCATTGGCCTATGTGAGGAGTTAATTAGTGAATTCGTTAATAGGGAAACACCTGCTAGTAAATTGTGTGAATCGGCTCTTCTTAATGGCATCTTGAATAAGATAACCGGTCCTGCAGCTAGATTAATAAACACCAATGGCATTCCATCAGATTGGGCAGGCATTCGAAAAGCATTAATCAATAATTTTTCCGACCAGCGCGATGAAACAGCCCTGTATAACGACTTGGCTCTTTTATCGCAAGGTAACGAGACCCCACAGGAGTTTTACGAACGGTGTCAAAATTTATTTAGCACGTTAATGACATATGTTTCTCTACATGAAACCGTACTGACTACAGTTGACGCGAAAAGGGACCTGTATAAAAAACTAACGCTACAAGCGTATTTGCGCGGCTTAAGGGATCCATTAGGCGCGCGCATTCGTTGTATGCGCCCGAATGGTATTGAACAGGCATTAGAGTTTGTTCACGAGGAACAAAATACTTTATATTTGCAGCAACGCAATGTTGCAGTCGTAGATAGAAAATTATTATCAATGCAGCCAACGTTTCCGAAACAGTTGCCCGTACAGGGATTCAGTGTTCCCTTGCCCCGACCACCCCTTTTTAATGTAGGTGGACCGTCTAGGCCACAATTTGGTCAACCAATGCTGGCTCAAGGTCCTGCACAATAGCGTCCTAATTTTAACTACCAAAACCACGCTGGGCCATCACGCACGCAACAGATGTTCCGAAGTGCACCCCCTCAATACAACCCAAATAATGCATTTAGGTTCACCCCACGTAACCCAGTTCAACAGACTAACTTAAATAATTAACCACGCCCTATGAGCGGTGTTAGTCACTTTGTACCGCGTAATCTGGCTCCTAATCCTGGTATAAGGGGTCATGATTGGTCGAAATCTGGTAACCCACCACCTAACAACTATTTCAAGACTCGGGAGATGAACTTTAACGATTGTTGGGACTACGAATATGGAGGTTACTGTCACGATAATTATTATTTTTGCGACCCTTATGATTCTTATGATCCTTATTATTCTGCCAACCACTGTACCGATTTTAACGACATGCCGTCTCAACAACCTGAACTTGATTTTAATGTGACTGTTGACTCAAACGTGCAGCCTGATGATCATGCGGATTTTCAGGAGGACCCGAAGTCCGACAGACCAAAATAGAGGTTAACCTTCAAACACAACGACAACTTCCCTATCTCCAGATTCAGAATCCTCCCTTAAAACTTTTGATAGACACGGGTGCTAATCAATCATTTATTAGTCCTGAAGCCGTCCAAAAGTACTTTAGTTACATAAGCTTAGATTATCAGTTTACCGCGGGCCTTGGCTGCGAGCACAAGTGTTGCGATAAGCTTATTATATTGCGGGTTAATATATTTTATCTATAAGTACCGCCTCATAATGAAACATGGAAAATATAAATTTAGAAGTCGTTTTAAATGAAGGAAGTACGTGTGAAGAAGTAAACTATAGTGGAAGTATTCAATGCGAGCAATTACAAGTGAATGTGTGTAAAGAGTTAAGTGGGTTAAAAGATATACCTGTGGGAGATATGGAACGACGTGCGGAGAGGAGGAGAAGAGAAGAGGAGAATGGGTTTATCCTTAAAGAAAGCAAAAGAGCTAAGCGCGAGGCGAGAAGAAACTCTCAGAATAATAATTTGATTATTGGAGAAAGTCAAGAATATACAACGTGTAACATAAATAGTATACATGTGAAAACTGAAGTATGTATGATATCGGAAAAATTGTTACCTAAACAAATAGGTTTAGTGAAATTGTTAAAGAGTGAAAATATAGAAAATATAACGCATACTAAATATAAAAATCCTTATAAAGTAATTATGAAATTCGAGCGAATGGAAGATGCGCAACGATTAATAAATAGCCAAACAATTAAAAGTAAAGGGTATACGTGTTATTACACGAATGAGATAGGACTGATATATGGAGTGGTCAAGAACTTGGAGCTAGACATTGAAGAGAAGGAGATGCTTGAGGCTTTCAAAAGTAGTTGTGAAATCATGTCTATAAAAAGATTAAAGCGTCTGTCGGAGGCTCGTGAATGGATTGACAGTGAATGTGTGCGATTCTGTTTTAGAGGATCTACTTTGCCTGCGGAATATGTGTATGGGTACGATGGAAGATTTAGAGTGGAGCCGTTCATTTTTCCTGTCACACAATGTGCCAATTGTTGGAAATATGGTCATTTAGCTAGAACATGCCCTACAAAACGAATTGTGTGTCCAAAGTGCACTGGTAACCACAGTAATTGTGAAATCATAAAATACATATGTGTGAATTGTAAAGGTGACCACATGTCTATTAACAGACAGGCTTGTCCTATCTTTGCAAGAGAAAAAGAAATTCGTATTATCATGAGCAAGGAGAACTGCACTTATAGAATGGCAAGGGAACTTTTCTTTAAAAATAATCCTAGTCCCATAATTAGAAGAGAGCCTACCAAGATGGCTGCGTTTGTTTCCGACTCTATTCCCATTGTAACTGAGCAGGGGCAAAAAACCCACAGTGACATTATGAGCTGTGATGAATCGTCAAGCAAAGAAAGCAGTTTGGAAGAGGTTTCGGAAAGTTATTTAACTGGTAAAACGAAGAGTACAGAAGGAAACGAGAATAATTTAAATAGTAAAAGAAAGAAAAAGAACAGGAAAAAGAAAGAAAAACATGATAGAAGTTCAAAACAATCACTTGAGTCGCAAAATAATGAGAAGACGGATTTAAAGAAAGATAATGATTCCCAGGTATCCAAGATCAAAAGTTCACTCAAAAATATTATTGGTAAATCAAAAGAAATTATTTGTTCAGATAAAAGTTTAGTAGAAAAAGTACAGGAGGTGTTAAAAATTATCCTGGATGAGATTATTTGTATTGTTGTTAAAACCGTAAGTGATGGAGAGTTGTATAGTAAATTTTTCAGTAACATTCTCAATGTATAATCAAGATTTAACTGAGTTCGTTATTCATTTCGGACAGTGGAATTCTCAAAGCTTGTTACCTAAAAAACAATTATTGGAATTATTGTTAATTCAAGAAAAGATTTCTTTTTGTTTGATTAGCGAATCATGGTTGGACCCTGAGACTACATTGAGAATTAATGGGTATAATATATTTAGAAAGGATAGATCGGATGGTTATGGTGTGGTAGCAATTTTAGTTCACAAGTCTTTTAAAGCACATCCCTGTCCTATGATACTTAAAAATACGGGTATTGAAATCTTATGTATTAGGTTGTTGAACTGTAAGATAGTCGATTATGTCTCATCTGTATACTGTCCATCTTCAGTGAATACAACACAATCAGATTGGGATGAACTTTTTAGTAAATTCACAAAAAAATCAATAGTTGGTGGGGATTTTAACGGTCACAGCACAAATTGGTCATACAAAAATGATACTCGAGGATCTCAGTTATTAGAAGCATCGCTGGAAAATAGTTTTATTTCTATTAATAATATGGACAGCACCAGGTTGCGACTAGTCAACGGAAACCTACAGAGCTCTTCGCCAGACATTACTTTTATAACTTCAGATATTGCAATATATTTTGAATGGTCAGTAACTAATGAGAGTCTTGGGAGTGACCATCTTTTTACTAAATACAGTATGAAATTTCAAAGTCACAAAAAAGTGACCAGCCGTCGAAATTATAAATTAGCTAATTGGATTTTGTACGGTAGTATTTTAACAGATGTATTTCAATTAAATACCGAATTTGATGCTTGGGATAGGGGTAGTATTCAGAGCTTGTATGACTTTTTTGTCGAAACTATAAACGGTGCAATTGAGAAAAGTGTACCAATGATTAAGGTGCCAGTAGATGCGTGTCCATATTTTACTCCGAAGCATTATTGGAAACCATTATTGTCCAGGGCCATCGCTGTACGTCGACTTGCACTAAAGACTTTTCGTCGTAATCCTACTCCTTATAATTTTGACACATTAACTCACAAAATTGCTGAAAGCCAGCGAATAATGAGACAGGCAAAAGGAGAAAATTGGGTTTCTTTCTGTAGTGAGGTTGATCAAATGACATCAGCTTCGGATATGTGGAAGAAAATGCGTTGGATTAAGGGTCTCCGTAGTGGTGGGAACACTCATGCTTCAGTAGAAATGAAAAATAATTTATTACGTACCCTTACCCCTGACTTTGTGGGACAAAGGCCGCCAGACTTTAATTCAAGTAATGAAATTTTGGAATGTGAATTTACCATGACAGAATTAAATAATTGTTTAAAGAAAAAGGATACCGCTCCGGGGGAAGACGGGATTACGTACTCTATGTTGTTTCGTCTTCCTTCGGTGGCAAAAGATTTTTTACTTAAGCTGTATAATTTAATTTTCAAATTTTCTATAATACCTGACCAGTGGAGGAACATTCTGATTGTTCCTATTCCTAAACCGAATCTCAATGATCCTAGTCTACCTAAATTAAGGCCTATTTCTCTAATATCGTGCTTGTGCAAAGTTTTTCATACTATGCTAAATAAAAGGCTTGAATGGTTCACAGAACGCAACAAATTATTATCAGTAAGAACTACTGGTTTTAGGAAGGGTCAATCATGCTTAGATTGTGTGGCTAGATTAGTTTCAGATATTCAAATAGGGTTGTCAGAGAATTGTCAAACGATGGCTTGTTTTTTGGATATTGAAGGTGCGTACAATAATGTTTCGGTAGATCAGTTAGTTCTGGCACTTGATCATTATAAAGTGGGTTCGAAAATATGTAATTATATATGGTCTTTTTTGAATAGAAGACAATTAAAAATTACAAATGTTGATGGTTCCGGGGACCTTGTTAGATGGACAAATAAGGGACTGGCTCAGGGTGACCCACTGTCCCCTCTTCTGTTTAACTTAATAACTGCAAAAATTCATAATAATAGTTCACTAATCAATGTTTTACAGCATGCAGATGATTTCGTGTTCTATTCGAAAAACAAACAAATTAGTAAATGTGCAAGTGATATTTCCTGATTCTTCTCCTGCAAGTGATTGAATCCTGCCTAGACCACGTAATATTAAAATCAAAACTAAATGCCTTCACTTTTTCTTTAGGTACTTGCATCACCGACCATGAGGCGGTGTTGTTCAGTTTAAAAATGATTTTTAAAAACAATAATAAACCTATAAAATTGAAATTAAACTATAAAATTGATTTTGAAAAATTAAATGCTGAATGTGAAAATTATAACTTTAATAAAGTATATCAAGATACAAATTTAAATGATGCTATGAATAATTTTATTGACATACTGCAAAGAATGATAGCAAATAATTCTATACGCCGTTTAATTCCTAGAAATAAATGTATAATTAAACCCTGGATAACCGCCGGTTTACTACGTTGTATTCGCACTAGAGATAGGATGCATAAAAAATTAAAAACAAATGATAATGACGTCATCCAAAAAATCACATACTTAAGGTACAGAAACTACTGCAATAATCTACTTAAGAAACTTAAAAAGCAGTACGAACGAGATCAACTACTATTATCTAAAAATAATTCAAAAAAACTATGGACTACCATTAAAGAAATAATAAATAGCAATAATCAAAAACAATTGCCGATGCAATTACTTTCGGCTGGTAATAACCCTAAAGATGCAGTCAATAAAATTAATAAATATTTTACAAACATTGGAAAAAAACTATCAGACAAGATACCTACTCATTTACCTATTTTTAAAAATGCTAACCACCTTTCACCTTTAAAATCTTTTGTCCTCTTACCGACCGACAATGAAGAAGTTGAAAGAACTATCAAAGCATTGAAAAGTGACTGTTCTCCTGGATGGGACCAGATAAATGCTAATGTTTTGAAGCACATCTCTAAAATAATAGCACCTGTTCTTACCAATTTAATTAACCGATGTTTTGATGCTGGGATATTCCCAGATGCTCTGAAAATAGCTGTAGTGCACCCGATTCACAAGGCGGGAGACAGGGGCAGTGTCAATAACTATAGACCAATAGCAATTCTAACAACATTATCTAAACTGTTTGAGCGATTAATCAATAATAGATTAACCAAATATCTAGAAGGCGGGAACATACTCTCGGACTCACAATACGGTTTTAGGCCAGGTCGTTCAACCAACAGCGCTGTGCTTGACCTAGTCAACTTTTTGGTTAACAAAATTGATAACAAAAACAAATGCTTAACAATTTTCCTCGACCTGACAAAGGCATTTGACACTGTCTCTGTTCCCCGGCTTGTGCAAACGCTAGAAAATCATGGCATCAGGGGTGCCCCGCTGAAATTACTTGCAGATTATTTACAAAATAGAAGCCAATACGTAAAAATTGGAGATCATATTAGTGACAAAGCATCAATAGAATTTGGAGTGCCACAAGGCAGCGTATTAGGGCCTACGTTGTTTCTCTGCTACATCAATGAACTCTGCTCCCTAAAAATTAAAAACTGTCGTATTTCCGCGTATGCAGACGATACTGCCCTTACATTCTTCTCAGACTCATATAACGAACTGTTTGAGCTGGCACAGGAAGGTTTCAGCACAGTATGTCACTGGCTTTCCACAAATTGTCTCACTATAAACGAAGATAAAACGAATTATATTATTTTCTCTATTCATAACCGTACGGACGTAAATAACCTAACCTCAAACATAATTGCACATAAATGTAACTTTCCTCCATCCCCCAAATGCAACTGTACGGTCATAAAACCAATTAAATGCATAAAATATCTTGGAATGGAAATAGATGCTAACTTAACATTTGAAAACCATATACACTCTCTATCACAGCGAATTCGTAAACTTACCTACATTTTTAGGGAGCTTCGTGGTGTAGCGGAGAAGCAAACTATACGGTTGGTATACGAGGCTTTGGTACAATCCGTTCTAAGTTATTGCATCACTACGTGGGGTGGCGCCTGCAAAACTAAACTGATAACACTCGAAAGAGCTCAAAGACTTATCTTAAAAGTAAGCTTTTCTAAGCCTCGTTTATACCCTACCACTAAACTGTACGAAGAATCGCAAGTGCTCTCAGTACGACAACTCTACATATTACTTACCGTTCTACTTAAACTTCCTAACATATCGACGGAAAGAAAACAACGCATAGCCACCACAAGAAGAAACTATGCTATATGTGAGTCCATCTATGTAAACACTCTTTTTGCACAAAGATTTTTCCCTTACAGAGGAAATATGCTATTTAATAAACTAAATAAGATAATTTCTATGTCTAACTGCAATAAAAATGAATGTAAAAATAAAATAAAACAATGGCTATTAAGATTAAATTATTACGAAACTGAGAAAATAATTGAAGTGGTAAGGTAGTTTTATGCTTATATAATATATATACGTATATATATAAATATAGCATGCATAGCACGTATATTGAAACATTCACACACACACACACACACCCTCACACACCACATACACCACACACACACACACACACACACATTTAACATGTATCTACCCGCTGACTTATAATTTTACATAAAATATTATGTGATGGGGGGCCTGGAGTTCTATAGTACAGGCCTAGGCTTAGTTTAGACTCCAGATCTCCCACAAATTACATTTACGAAATAGTCAACTTGTATATTTAACTTTAAGATTGTCCTCGTACATAATGTGTAATTTGTGGAGATGAATAAAAACATTTTTATTATTATTATTATATTCAAAATTCTGTAAGTACATCTGTTAAGTCATTGAATGACATCGGTTTAGATATATGTCCGTCTAAAACCAAATATTGTATATTTAGTAGAGGCAGAAGGAGGGATACGTTCACTCTGAGCGTAAACAATATTAGTATAGATAGAGTAGAAATTTTCAAGTATCTGGGCGTCTGGTTCGATAGCTCATTGAAATGGAGTAAACATATAAATGAAGTTAGAGATAAATGTTTAAAATTAGTTAATATTCTAAAAATTTTAGCAGGTAGATCATGGGGTGTCCATCCTAAACACCTGCGTAGACTGTATAAGTAAAGTAAAATACTCTTTATTGTACACCATAACTTAAAATTAGAATTAACATATGTTAATTAGGTACAAAGGGCGGTCTTATCGCTACTGCGATTTCTTCCAGACAACCAATTATGGAGTGGATAGACAAAGGAAAGGGAAAACAGGGTAGATAGGTGTTACAATAGGTCTTCTTAATGTAAACTTAAACTAATGCAAAATAATAAAAACAAATAAAAATGGAAATAGGTACATAGATAATTAAGAATGTCATAAAAGAAAAGCAATAATGCGTGAAAAAAAAAAAAAACAAACCAAAGGCGGCAGCGGTAAATAAATTAACTTAAGGAGTCTAGGCAGATAAATAATTTTTCTTTACATGATTTTTAAAAATATCTATGGATTGAGCTTGTCTTGTTTTTAAAGGCAATGCGTTCCACAAACGCACGGCCTGCACTGTAAAAGATTTACCGTAATAATCTGTGGAATGACTTGGCATTTTCAGTTTAAGGTTCTCTGATGACCTCAAGCATCTTGAATGTGTGTCATGAAGGAACTCGAAACGTTCTTTAAGATAAGATGGTGTTGAAGGATTAAACAATATATTATAAAGAAGGGCTAAAATATGAGCGTTCCGGCGAAGGCGAATGGGAAGCCACTTGAGCTGACGGCGGTAATCGGAAACATGGTCATACTTGCGTAATCCAAATATAAACCTTATAAAGACATTTTGAAGCCGCTCAAGTTTGTCAAGTTGGGCTTCAGTGAGATCAAGATAGCTGGTGTCGGCATAGTCAAGGATAGGAAGAAGGAGGGATTGTGCGAGCGCAATTTTAGTGGCAGTGGGTAGGAAGTTGCGTAGTCTTCGCAATATCCCTGCAGAAGCGAAAACCTTACGACTAACTTCTTGCATCTGTAGACCCCAGGATAACTTATTATCAATATAAATTCCCAAGTTTTTGACATGTTCACTAAACGATATCGTGATGTTATTAAAGAACACTGGTGGAACCTGAGACCAAGCTATCTTTGAAATTATTCTGGGGCTACCAACAACTGTAACCTGCGTCTTATCAGGGTTAACATTCAGTCCGTATTGCTTACTCCAATGACAAACACGTCTTAGGTCCTCATTCAAGCTATTAATGGCCATCGGCAATTCGTTAAGCTCGGCTTGTGTGTATATTTGCAGGTCATCTGCATATAGGTGGTAGGAAGAATTAAGATTATTGGAGATAGTGTTAATAAATAACGCGAAGAGAAGCGGAGAGAGAACGCCACCCTGTGGTACGCCGACTACAGTATTGCGCCACGAGGATACGCTATCCTGGACGCAAATGCGTTGTCGGCGGCCAAACAGGTAATCACGAAACCAATCGGTTGCCGTTGGAGATATGTTAAGAGATCTAAGAATACCAATCAGAATTTCAAAATCCACCGTGTTAAATGCATTACTGAAGTCGAGCAATGAGAGGACAGTGAGTTTTCCTCCGTCCATTCCCAGTCTGATGTCATCAGTTATTTTAATCAATGCAGTCGTCGTACTATGACCAGGACGGAAGCCGGATTGGAAGGGATTAAGAAGAGAGTTTTTACAGAGGAATGAACTAAACTGGTTGGAAACCAGTCGTTCAAGGACCTTGGAGAGTAAGGGAAGAATTGATATGGGTCGGAACTCAGAAAAGGAAGAAGGATTAGGTTTTTTGGGTATGGGGATGATATGAGCCTCTTTCCACGAGGATGGGAATGTACCGCTGGATATAGAGTGATTAAATATATGACAGAGAATGGGTAGGATCTCATCTAGGATAGGAATGATCATATTACGACTAATGCAGTCACTGCCAATCGAGTTGGAAGTGATGGACAGAACCGATTTCTTAACATCACAAGCAGCAAACTGATTAAATCTAAAAGAGCTATAATCAGGGGTCGGAAGTGTTGAAAGATTGCGTAAGGTGTTGTTTATGGTAGTCCTATCACAGATGGACGAAGGAGTAAAATGTTGATTTAATGCATTGATATCGAAGTTTATATGAATTTGATCTTGACGTGATTTTCCAACCCCCATAGAATTAAGAAATTTCCAAACCTTGGCAGGATCACCATTTTTAACAGATTGATGGATATGTTGGCGTTGCGCGTTTCTACACACCTTATTGCAGAGACATCTAATAGATACATATTTATCCCAATTGGAATCACTTGGCCGACTATTATACCTAGCTTTAGCCGCAGCTTTTTTTTCTATAATAGATTTAATATCATCCGTGAGCCATGGTGCCGGTAAATGTTTAATCTTGATTGGGCGGATAGGAGCATGAACGTCATAGAGCTGTGTCAATTGGGACGCAAAATAATGAACTTTGACGTCAATGGAGTCAGCGTTAACAAGTGGTGTCCAATTAATGTCGGTGGCGTCTTTACGAAGAGCAGTCAGATCCATACCAGCAAAACTGCGCTGCAGAAGAGTCCTTGACTTAGCCTTGGGAGGACGGATTTTGTACGAAACGAAAATGAGATCATGATATGAAAAAGCTTCCGCCGAGCATTGGCCATGCTTAGATACTCTTTGAGTAGAAGAAACAAGAATTAGATCTAACAGTGAAGGTGTGGAATTCGGAAAATGATGCGTGGAATTAAGTGGAAGCAAGAACAAGTTAGCGGAAGCAGCGGTGTAGCGTAGAGAATTAGAGCGAGTGTCATTTTTAAGGAGGCATGTATTAAAGTCCCCCATGATAATTGTTTGACTGTAAGAAGGCATCAACTGTTCAAGGACGTTTTCCAACGACAAAAAGTAGTTAATGCGCAGTGACGGGCAATAGTAAACACCAAGAAGGGCTTTAGAGTGTTGAAGTTCAACCTCTAGGAAGAGGTGCTCGCCAGCATTGGACGGTGGAGGTTGTGCCGAGATGCTAACTATAGAGAACGGAATATGAGCACGTAAGTAGATGGCAACACCACCACCACGGCCATGTGTGCGATCGTTCCTAATCAGTTTAAAGCCTGGAAGGGAGTAAGAGGTAGAAGGTAGACATGGTTTGAGCCAGGATTCGGAGACAAGAATTGCGTGAATATTCTTACAGTCAAACGAGGCCAGCATATCAGAGTAGTGAGCCGGAATACTTTGTGCGTTAATATGGACTACATTAAGATTTTTTGGTACATCAGAGAACTGTGAAGCAAGAGTTTCAGCAAGAGAAGGAATACTACAAAAGCTATCATCATCGCTGTTAGCCGAGAAATAATCATCTATATTGCTATCATTACTGCTTTCAGACATTAAACTAAGCAAAAAATAATTTATTTATACTAATTAATTATACTATTATATTCTTCTAACAATATTATATACAAATACACCCACCAGGTGAGTGCAGAGTAATAAGGTTTTAGTTTTAATTACTTACTAGCACTGTCCGAAGGTAAAACACTACATAAACAAAAATAAACACTGTCCGCTAAACAAAGGAAACAAATTAATAACAAGTGGACAAAGTAAACGGATGTAACTAAACGTAAGTGACAGTCTAGAGATTGTTAATGTCAAATAGAATAAAATAAACAGTGTCGATAGTTATTCATGTAGGTAATTTTATAAACAATGAAAATGATATCGTAGGCAAGTTATAAAGATATTAATTTGGTAAACAAATGCTAGCTAAAGCAGGATGTATGAGACATTACTTTTTCGAAGCCGCCGGACGTTTGGATTTCGTAGTTTTTGTCGACGCCGCGGCCGATACAGGAGCAGAAACTGCGGGACATTCTATTTGCTCCAGATCTCTGAAACAGCTCACTTCTTTACGTACCCCTTCAGAGACCATCATGAAAAGACGTCCATCGCGAGTAAAGCATTTATCGACGCCCAGTTGTTCACGCATTTTCACAAATAATTGGTGACGAGCCTTCGTTAAAAATTCGGAGATGGTGATGCCGGACCCCTTAAGCTTTGTCTTCGAGAACCAGATTTTGTCTCGACGAGTGACATCGTGAAACTTTATAAGTATCGGCCTGTGCTTGTTAGAGGTCGCGCGCCCCATACGATGGCAACGACTAATGTCACTAATCGAAAACCCGTCGATCTTGAGTTTGGATTGGATAACTTCCGTCACCAACTTCGCAGTGTCCTCACTCTGCACCTCAGCACTATATGTCACTGATACGTAGCAGGATAGACTTCGGCTGTTATCTTTACGGTAATGCAGCCAAAACACATTTACTTAAATTAGACAGAGTTCAGAACATGGCATTACGTGTTATTGGTAGCTTTATAAGGACTACTCCAGTCCATGTGATGGAATGTGAGTTAGCTATCCCACCGCTTTACTTGAGACGGCGTTATTTGGCATCCAAGTTTTGCCTTAAGGCAAGATCTGACACCGACCATATTGTTGTTCATTCTTTGAAGATTTTGGAGCAGGTATGTCAGAAAAGCTATTGGCGTAATAAAGTTAAGCCTATTTTGATATCGGTATACGCTGAGGTTAAATCAGAAACAATAAAAGCATGTAATCCGTCACCTATGTTCTCTATGTACACTTGGACGTCCAATATGGATATGGAATTCATTTCGCTTGAAATAGAGGATATGAGTTTACCGAAAGGCAGTTATAATATAGATTATCTTAAATTTATGGTCACAAGGTATATAAACATTAAGTTCAAAGGTTGGCAAAAAATATATACAGATGGTTCCAAAACAAAAGACGGTTTAGGTGCAGCGTTTTATGACCCCAGTCATAATGTTAAAGAAAAATATAATGTCGTAGGTAGGACTGATAACAAGACATCTATTATGTATTTGGAACTATTTGCAGTCTCAGAGGCGATATCGTATGTCGGTTCTATGGGTTTTAAAAAGGCAGTTATTTTGAGTGACAGCAAAAGTGCTTTACAACATTTGGCTCGGTGCGCCTCTGGGGTCAGAGGTGCATTGATAGCCTACTCGGTTTTAGACAAAATCCATACGTTGAAGACCAGAGGTATTGATTTGAGACTGCAATGGATCCCAGCTCACATTGGTATACGCTGCAATGAAGTGGTGGATAGTTTGGCCAGGGAGTCTATCTTTACAGGAAGTGAAACATTTATTATTCCAGAATGCAGTGATATATTATTAAAATATAAAGATGATATCTTTAAAAGATGGGATGTGCACTATAATGAGATTTCCTTAAATAAAGGCGTGTGGTATAGAACTTTACAGAACAGGCCTCTTAGTGTACCGTGGTTTGCTTATGCTAATCTTTGTAGGGAATTAATTGTAATAGCTTGTAGACTTCGCTCTGGTCACATGCCGCTGAACAAGTCTGATTCGCCAAACTGTTCGATTTGTGGAGTTTTGGAGGACGTGCATCATTTGTTAGCGGAGTGTGTTCGGAGTGCAGAGATAAGAAAGTATTTTAAAGATAAATATACAGAAAATGTCTTCGATGTAGGTTATTTTTTGAGTATCCTGTCTGCACCTCTGTCTGAGCAGGCAATATGTTTGTATAAAGCCATAAGTAAACTAGCTTTGTGATAGTATGTACTTTCTAATTAATGTTAACTTGTTTGTGTTTCTTATATTGTGTTTAGAGTATGTTGTAAGATCAACAGGACTGACATAGTCAAATATTGACTCAAAGTCCCGTAACATTCAAGAATAAAAAAAAAAAAAAAGCTTAGATTATAATCCTTTCGAGGTGTGCAACATGCACGCAGTAACACGTAGCGATGCTTCCATAACTCTACCTTGCTTTCAGGAGTTGAATGATAATAATTCCGTTACACTTTTTGTGTATAAATTTCACGATTACTTTGACGGCCTTATAGGGTCGGATTTATTAGATAAATGGGAAGCAACTATTGATTTTAAAACTAAGTCTTTAATTACAAAGAATGCATCGAACCCGATACAAGTATATGACTCCCGTAACGCTAATCTGTACGAAGAAATCATTCCAGCTCGGTCTTCAAAATTAGTTAAATTGCCAGTTAACATTCAAGATGGTGAGGCTATTATTTCAGAACAAGTTATATCCAATTGCCACATAAGTGAGTGTCTCACTACGATTAAAAATAATAGAGGCATGTTAGAAATACATAACCCTAGCCATAACGACATAATCTTTTCCATGGACCGCCCGGTACAAGCGCAAGTTTATAATACTGAGTGCACTCGTACTGAACAAGCACCTCAACGGGTGAAAGAAGTATTATCGCGATTGCGCACAACGCATTTAAATGAGGAGGAACGTGTTAATTTAGAGTTATTATGTTCGCGATATGCGGATGTACACATACGAAATTATCAGCTCCTGCTATAATAATTGATTTAAAATTAAATTCAATAGTGTAATAACTGTACATATGTATTAAGTACTTGCTAAACCCACCTATTTCGCTTTGTGTATCATCTCTCCATCAAAATCATCATAATCCAAGTTAATTTCACTGCAATAGCTATGGACAACAGATTAGAAAAAAGTTTGGAAAGTCTGGAAAAACTATTTCACTCACGCATCAAGGAACATGAAGACAAGCTACAGAATGCCATGGCATCACCGGTTCACACAGATGTAGCTGCACTTTCACGTGAGTTTATGGAATTCAAATCCCTTATACTGGAGTCACTATGCCACTTAAAAACACAAGTTGAACTTATTTCACTTGGTATGGATCGCCATGAGACTGCCATGCGTCGTAAGATCCTCTTGCTACATGGTATCCCTGAGAAGCCAAATGAAAAGTTGTTTGATGTGGTCATCAACATATTAACCAGCCAAATGAAGTTGCCCGACCTCAATACAAACATTTTTGAGGCATGCCACCGTCTTGGTTCCGTTCAGAGCAAAACACGTCCAGTCCTAATTCGCTTCCGTGATATTGAGCACCGCCAGTTGGTCTGGCACAGCAAAACCACATTGAAAGGTACTGGATACACTGTCTCGGAGTTCCTAACACAAGTTAGGCATCGTGTTTTCACAGCAGCACGCAGGCATTTTCAAGTTCGTAATTGTTGGTCGTCGTCAGGGAAAATAGTTATAATAACTCCGGACAAATCCCGACACAAAATCGAATCCATGAGTGAACTTAAAGCCCTAATCACGAAGTTCCCAATCAGCGCTGTATCCGGTGACACCGAGGGCTCTGCACCTGCTCCGTCCACCGTGGCTCCGGCCGGGCTGCCTACAATGCAGGAAACTAAGGCTACAAGAAGCCGTCGTCGATTTTAATTATGTCTCACATAGATTTGTTTTCAACATTCTAAATTTGTAGTTGCAACTATCATTGGTCGTATTATACATACTCTTCACATTATGCACTGACGGTACGCTATATTTTTTAACTTTTGTGTATTACCCATCACATTTTTACTTTTATTTTAATCTAACGCCGGTACTTAGATTTGTAGCCATTATTTTTCTTATTATTTTGTTCTGTTGACATTTGTTGTTAGTTGTCAATAGTCAGTTGTCACTTGTCTTGTGACGTCTGCGTCTTGTTTAAGCTTGCTAACTTGCGTTTAGTTACATTCCGTAAATGTTATGTAGCGTACCGGACATAATGTATTATAAATATTATTGCTATATCTTAGAATGGCCAAAATAATTGTCCACTACAATGTTAATATGATTTCTTTGTTATTGATAATCTTATTTTATAACTTTAACACGTTTTGTAAAAATCTCTTCCACTTGCGAGTCGGTGAGTTTAGCGTTTTATTAAGACTATTTTTTTTTTTTTTAGTAATAATTATTATATAGAGCATTTATTATTTCTCGCTATCACATCTTTTTATTATTATTATTTATTTTATTTAGTTTATCTTAGTATGGACGATAATGTCCCTATTATTGATGATAGTTTTTTCTCATGTTCTTCCTCTAATGACAGTTTTGTTAGCGCGGACAGTGATTCTTCCACAATCCTAACTTTGCATGATCAGCTATCCATTCTCCTCTCTGATTACTCTAAAAACCTTAACATCGCCCACATTAATGTTCAGAGTATTCCACGCCACCATTCTGACCTTCTGGCATCCTTTAGCAGTAACCATATTGATGCTCTCTTAATATCAGAATCTTTTCTTAAGCCTTCTCTTCTCTCTACTCACTTTTCATTGCCTGGATTTGTGCTCGTCCGTAACGATCGGACTGGAAAGGGATGTGGGGGCGTGGCATTATACTTACGAGCCAACATCTCCTTTAAAATTGTAAATGTCTCTCCATCTACCTACACTGAATCAGCAGAGCATCTATTTATTGAAATTATAGTCCATCACAAAAAAATGCTTCTCGGAGTCTTCTATAGTCCGAGTCTTCGAATTAATTATTTCGACGCACTAGAGACGTTACTGCATGACCTATGTCCGTCTTACGAGCACGTAGTCATAATGGGTGACTTCAATACGTGTTTGATCAAAAACGATCACCGTGCTAATGCTATCCGATCTCTCTTATCATCTGTTAATCTTCATATCTTACCTCTTTCTGCCACACATCATTTTCCCAATTGTAACCCATCTCTTCTTGATCTAATGATTGTCTCCAAACCTGATCTCGTTTCAACACATGGTCAGCTCACTGCTTGTTTCTCTTACCACGACTTAATCTTTCTATCCTACTCTATTCGGCCTCCCAAACGTAGATCACAATATTCAATCCTTCGGAATTTTAAGGGCATGAACCTGGAGGCATTAAGGTGTGATGCTGAACACATTGACTGGACGCCGGTGATCAATTGTGAATCTATCAATAATAAAGTTCGAGAATTTAGCAGTATATTAACTTCACTATACGATCGTCATGCACCGAAACGGAGAGTTAAACTGAAACTCATTCCAGCTCCTTGGATTACTCCGGCCATCAAAGAAGTTATGGCTAGTAGGGATAGGGCAAAACTTAGGTATAAGCGCACGCCAACAGAGTCCAACTTAAACCGCTTCAAAATCTTGCGTAATCGGTGTAGTCGTCTGTGTCGTGATTCGAAACGTCGCCACTTCCACACTTCTCTCAATAATCACAACTCCTCCAAAGTTTGGAAATTCCTAAAAGCCAATGGCATCGGCAAAACCCCTTCAACAGACTTTAATAGTATTGACCTGGGTTCTCTTAACAACCATTTCTCACTTCCCCCTATTACAATTGACCCTCGTATTAAATCGAATACTTTGCTTGAACTGTCCTCTTTGTCGATACCACAATGTTCGCCGTTCAAACTTACTTCAGTGAGTGAGGACGACGTCAAAAAATCCCTCTTATCAATAACATCTTCTGCTGTTGGTAACGATGATTTATGCTCCAGAATGGTCACTCCAATAATTCCTATTTTAATCCCTATCCTTACTCATATTTTTAACTTTTCTTTATACTCCTGTTGCTTCCCATGTGCTTGGAAGAAAGCTCATATCATCCCGTTGCCTAAAGTTTCCAATCCTACTCTTTTGTCACAATTTCGCCCGATTTCTATCCTCCCTTTCCTCTCAAAAGTTCTGGAGCATATAGTTCACCGTCAGCTATCTAGTTACTTATTGCAGAATAATCTTCTAAATCCCTTTCAATCTGGCTTTCGACCAGGTCACAGCACCGTGACAGCGCTCCTAAAGGTCACTGACGATATCCGTTGGGCCATGGAGAATAAATCTCTCACAGTCTTGGTGCTCCTTGATTTTAGCAGTGCCTTTAACTCCGTGGACTTCGATATTCTTCTCGAAATTCTTAAATCTCTTAATTTCTCCTCGGAGTCTGTGGCCTGGTTCGATACATATCTTCGGGGACGCTCGCAGCGTGTTTGCTATAAAGACTCTTACTCAGACTGGTGCAATCTTACCACGGGCGTACCCCAGGGTGGCGTGTTATCTCCTTTACTTTTTTCCATCTTCATCAACTTTGCTACACGAGTTATTTCCTCTAATTTTCATCTCTACGCAGACGACATGCAGTTATACCGCCAGTTTACATTAAATGAAGCTAGAACCGCCATTGCTGCTATGAATCAAGACCTGAGTGCCATCAGTCACTGGGCTAGATCGTTCGGTCTTCAATTAAATCCCATCAAGTCGCAGGCTATGATTATTGGCAGTAGGCAAATGCGTGCTGGTTTTGATGTAGGCTCTTTTCCTCCTGTTCTACTAGACAATGTGCATATTGCGTACTCGGACACGGCTAAGAACCTCGGGGTTATTATTGATCGGAACTTATCCTGGAATGCTCACATTAATGAAGTCAGCAAAAAGGTCTATTTTACCTTTCACTCACTTAGGTGCCTCCAGTACTTTTTGCCTTTTGAAACCAAAATAACTCTTGCTCAAACTCTAATCCAGCCCATTCTGGACTATGCTGATGCCTGCTATCTGGATGCTACTGAAGAGCTATTAAACAAACTTGAGCGCTTGCAAAATTTATGTATACGTTTCATTTTTAATCTCCGAAAGTACGACCATGTCTCAGAATTCCGCAACAATCTCAAGTGGCTCCCAATCCGCCTTCGCAGGAATACTCGAATATTATGTCTCCTTTTCAATATCCTACACAATCCCGCATATCCCTCTTACCTACAGGACCGTTTCTCCTATAAACATTCTCCCAACGCCCAATGTAGGTCACACCTAAAAAGTATTTTGAAATTCCCATCCCATAAAACTGATTTCTTCTCCAAATCCTTCACTGTTCAGGCGGTTAGGCTGTGGAACTCTCTTCCGCCTAACATACGTAATAGTAATACCATCTCCATATTTAAAAAAAGGTTAAAAGAACACTACCTTTCCTCTTTGCCTTAGATATATGTATTTTATGTAGTTTATTATTTTAAATTATGTATGTATTTATGTATATGTGTATTTTGTTCGTATGTATGTATATCATCCTACACACTCATATCTTCCTCTCTTCCAAAATCTCCTCTTGCAGGTCTACTGGAAGAGATTTCTTTAGAAATAAGTAGTACCTTTGTGCAATGTCTTTTCTTGTTTTTTATTCTTTCTTTCCTTTATCCTATCAGTGTGTACATAAATTTGAAAATAAATAAATTTGAAAATAAATGTATTTTACTTGGAAGGTGAAAACCTTACATTCACCAATAAGATAAAACACTCGATTAGGACTAGTGATGAAATCCCAATATACACAAAGAGCTATCGTTATCCTTTCGTTCATAGGCAAGAGGTACAGGATCAAATTAATAAGATGCTCGAACAAGGCATAATTCAACCATAAGAGTCCGCTTGGAGTTCACCGATATGGGTGGTCCCCAAAAAGGCGGATGCTTCGGGCAAAGTAAAATGGAAAATAGTAGTAGATTTCCGGAAGTTAAATGATAAAACTTTAGACGACAAGTACCCGATACCAAACATTTCCGATATTTTAGATAAGTTGGGTAACTGTCAGTATTTCACGACTTTAGATTTAGCAAGTGGTTTCTACCAAGTACAAATGAACCCTGCGGATATCCCGAAAACCGCATTTACGGTAGAACACGGACATTATGAATATTTAAGGATGCCAATGGGTTTAAAAAATAGCCCATCTACCTTTCAACGGGTGATGGACAATGTTCTAAAAGATCTGCAGAATACCATATGCCTAGTTTATCTCGATGACGTCATCGTTTTTTCTACCTCTTTGCAAGAACACATGGTGAACCTTGAAAAAGTGTTTACCAGACTACGAGAATCCAATTTTAAAATACAAATGGATAAATCGGAGTTCCTTAAATTAGAAACCGCATACCTTGGGCATATTATTAGCAAAGACGGCATCAAGCCGAATCCGGATAAAATATCGGCCATCAAAAATTATCCTCTTCCGAAAACCTCTACCGAAATTAAAAGATTCCTAGGACTTTTAGGGTATTATAGGAAGTTTATTCCCGATTTTGCCAGAGTAACAAAACCTATGACACAGTGGTTAAAGAAAGGTTCAAAAATCACTTTAGATCAGAATTACATTCAATGCTTTGAAAAATGCAAAACCCTACTTATGAACGATTCTATTTTACAATACCCAGATTTTTCAAAACCTTTTGTACTTAGTACTGACGCCTCAAATTTAGCAATTGGAGGTGTACTGTCTCAGGGTACCATTGGGTTAGATAAGCCTATTGCGTATGCATCTAGAACACTAAATAGTAGCGAAATTAACTATAGTACCATCGAGAAAGAGCTGCTAGCTATCGTATGGGCCACAAAGTATTTTCGCCCTTATTTGTTCGGCCGTAAATTTAAATCGTGACGGATCATCGGCCCCTTCAGTGGGTGATGAATCTCAAAGAACCGAATTCACGTCTTACTCGGTGGCGTCTTAAGCTAAGTGAATTTGACTTTACAGTTGAGTATAAACAGGGCAAATTTAACACCAATGCCGACGCGTTATCCCGGGTAGAATTACATAATGAGGAACTTGAATCATTTATTGCTGAAATTGATTCACTCATAGCTAACCCTACTGAAAGACCCCCATCATTGTTAGAAAACTCAAATACCGCCACAGTTCATACTGACGATGAGAACCCAATATTGGAGGTTCCTATTACAGACTTTCCTCTTACGCCCGAAATTAATAAACGATCCTAATCCATTATATGCTATCTACGATAGCAATTTCGATCCATTTGTCTATTAAACCGTGTCAATAAAGCATCCACAGATTGAAAAAGCAATCTTTCCGAACGAGCGATCTTTGGGAGGACGAATCATAGAAAAAGATAGGCCTCTGTACTAAAATGACAGGTTGCACGTGCCAATAACCAATCCATTAATTTTGACATAAGCTTAGATAGCCAAAACAATCTAAAGTTGCAATCCTAGAAATTTGGTGGATTGACGATTGGTTCTAAAGATAAAATTGGTGAAATAGTTCATTATATTTCAAAATGGCTTTGCATATAAATAATTCATAATAAGAATATTTTTGTTTTGTTTACAAAATAGGCGGCAACCACTTCACGTCACTGTTTAAGTTATTTGTAAAACAAACACAGAAATCAATAATAAAATTATTGCTTATCATATCAGAATCCATTATAGGTATTATATTTATTAATAAGTAATTATTTGTATATTAGTTATAAATGCTTTGCAAAAAAAACAAACAACCAACTTACTGCTTGTTTGTTTTTGATCCGATTGGCGACGACAGCGCCGGCGTTCGTTTTGCTTGTCAAATTTTGATATGTTCCGTTCCACCAAAACATAATGTTTGACCAATTAAGTTTCATTTTATTATTGTATACCCTAGTCGTCTAGTAAAACATTCTAACCTAGCTATAAATAAGTCATAAGTATTGATGACTTATCGTTAATATATTTAAAAATAAATTTTCTTCTTAAATTACATGGTATAATTGTGTTCTGAGTTACCGAGTTCTGCATAAAACGAAACTCTGTAGAGGGAAAGGATCGCACCCCAATCTCTGGGCAAAAAATGGATGGATTGATATGTTTTGTTATTGGCACGCAGGTAAAGATCAAGATAGCGATTAGCTCTATCGCTATCTAGAGATAGGACTGACTGACAGATTGCGGATCGTTTATTAATTTCGGGCGTTAATAAGTACCATAAACAAATCGTTTTTACAATAGTTGATGACATAAAAAGTCGCCCAGTAGTTTCTAAGCCCTTTGAGTCGCACGTTAGGACACACATACAAATCTCTAAAAATAATCTTGAGGAAGATGTGGTTAATGCTGTCAAAGAATATATTAATCCGAAGGTAAAGACGGGCATACTTATAAACCCTCCATTAGCACTATATGAAATTATTCCAATAATTCAAAACAAATTTAAAAGCTCGGCTATGGATTTGGTTCTGACAAAAGTAGAATTAGAGAACGTCAAGGACTATCTAAAATAACAAGAAATCATTCGTAACTATCATGAAGGTAAAACTAATCATCGGGGTATCAATGAGTGCTACCTGTCTTTATCAGGCAAATATTTCTGGCCTAGGATGAAAGAGCATATTTCGAAATATATAAATGATTGTAACATATGTGGACCAGCCAAATATGACCGAAACCCAATCAAACAGAAATTTCAGATTGTTCCACCACCAACTAAACCTTTCGACATAGTTCATCTCGATTTACTAAGTGTAGAAACACAAAAATACCTTACAATCATAGATGCCTTTTCAAAATATGCTCAAGCCTATCTTCTTAGAGATTCGACCGCGATATCAGTAATACAAGCTTTGTTAATCTTTAGTACACACCATGGCCTTCCTTTAACTATTGTGACCGATAGGGGGCCTGAATTCACAAACCAGTTATTCTTAGAATTTATGAAAGTACATAAAATTCAACATCATAAAATTTTGGCTTATACTCCCAATGAGAATGGAATGGTAGAAAGGCTACATTCTACCCTAATGGAGCATGTACGTATTCTAAAACTGCAACGTAGGGGAGAGTCGGTCACAAATTTAATGCCCTTTGCAATCCTTGGTTACAATAGCTCCATACACAGTTTTACTAAGACTAGACCCATAGACATAATTACAGGGCACTTAGATCCACGCAATCCTTTGGACATTAATCTATCGGAGAATATTCTCCAGCAATACATTCAAGATCACCGAAATAAGATGAAGGAAGTGTTCCAAATTATTAATGACTCTTCGCTTCACGATCGTACGCGAATCACTGAGAACATAAATAAAGATCGAGAACCTGAACAGGAATACTCCCCAGATCAGCAGATTTTCGTGCGTAATCCCATGGCCAGTCGCCAAAAATTAGCCCCTAGATTTACATCAGATACAGTTTTATCGGATCTACCAATTCATATTTATACTAAAAAGAAGCGTGGACCAGTAACCAAATCTCGGTTGAAAAGAGTCCCTAACAGTGCTCGCTTGTTACAGGACTCTCTCCCTGATCCTGAGCCTGGTTCAAGCACAAGAGATAACATTTAATAGCCTGGAGAAAGGGCCAGGCATACTGCCTTTCAATTTAGGACAAACCAAAATTATTTCACACTATCACTCCTTTGTTCAACCAGTTAATTTAGGTATCATTCATAAAAATTTAGATATAATTAAAGAACAGTTAGATAATGTTTCGCCCCAGCTTCACAATAAAACGGTTTCATTAGCGGTTCAGTAGCAATTAACGGTTTTCATAGCCGCCAAACATAAGGCGAAGGATTTTAGTAGCTTTTGGAAAAAAACGGGGCACTTGAATCCTAAGCCGAGTATTCCTTTGAGCGTCGACAGTGTAGTCGGGGATCAAAATATTGCGAATGTTTTTAGAGAGTTATATACTTTGGAACCATTGCCATGTGACGTAAGTAACTTGAACAAACCAGATGTCAGACCTGGTGAGCCCTACTGTCGAATTATGCCATCAGACGTGAGAAATGTCATAACGAAGATGAAGCGCGGAAAGTCACCAGGTCATGATTCTATAAGTATAGAACATCTACGCTATGCAGGTGTACATCTACCCAGAGTCCTCAGTCTATTGTTTAATTTGTGTATAGGTCATTCCTTTATTCCGGATGATATGATGAAAACTGTAGTAGTTCCTATAATAAAGAACAAAACCGGGGATCCATCTGACAAGAATAATTACCGGCCGATATCATTGGCAACAACCATGGCGAAGGTTCTTGACAGTCTCATGAACATGCAGTTGAACGAATACCTTCAAATACATGACTTGCAGTTTGGCTTCAGACCTAATCTGTCAACGGAAATGGCAGTCATGTGTCTAAAACAAACAGGTATTATACCGACAGGAAAACACCTATATATGCGTGTTTTCTTGATCTCTCAAGGGCCTTCGACCGGGTGTCTTATGATATTCTTTGGCATAAACTGCTTGAAGAGACTACTGTGCCGAGGGAGTGGGTATCACTCCTCAGATACTGGTATAGTAATCAAAAGAACGCTGTCAAGTGGGTTAACACGCATAGTCAAGAATATCTTTTGAAATGCGGTGTGAGGCAAGGCGGATTAACTTCCCCGAGTCTGTTTAATTTATTTGTAAACCAGCTGATTGGTGGGCTCAGTAGAGCCAAGGTCGGTTGCTCAATAGATGGTGAAATGATTAATAATATTAATTACGCAGATGACATGGTTTTATTGAGTCCATCAGTTAGTGGGCTTAGGAGGCTTCTGGGTATTTGTGAAGCTTATGCCCTGTCGCATGGACTCAAATATAATACTAGTAAGAGTGTTATCATGATATACAAAGCAGGAAACAAGGCTCCCTCTAACGTGCCGCCAATTAAGATCGATGGGTCGGCACTCGTTAGGGTGTCCAAAGTAAAATATTTGGGTCACATGCTGACAGACCGGCTGCACGACGATGAGGACATAGAAAGGGAAAGGAGAGCGTTGGCAGTCGGCTGCAATATGCTGGCCCGCAGATTCGTACGCTGTACTACAGAATCAGATGTAAAACTGTTACTTTTCAGAGCCTTCTGTCAGTCTTTTTACACGTGCAGTCTGTGGATCAACTTTACGCGGCGGACTTACAATGCTCTGCGTGTTCAGTACAACGACGCTCTGAGGGCAGTATTGAGGAAGCCACGGTACTGCAGTGCTTCCGAAATGTTTGCGCATGCATCTATTGATGACTTCTTTTCCATTATAAGGAAAAGAACTGCATCAATGATGAGTAGAGTCCGTGGTAGCACCAATGCTGTCCTGGGAATGTTAGCGTGCAAGATTGACAGCCCTTTTATCGTGTACTGGGCGGGTGTACACCTGCACAGAAATAGAATATAGTAATAGTGTTAATCTGTTTTATTTACTAACATATTACTAACACTTTTTTTCGTATTTATTTCTGTGTACTACTAACAACCTTTACTAACCAATTTAAATTATGGACTATATCTGTCATTGTACATATTATATGTCTGAAATAAAGATTAAATTAAATTAAATTATTCAAACCCCATATTGAATATTTGTACAATAAAATGGATAGGCTATTTCAACAGTTAGAATTATTTCAGTCTAATCGCACTAAGCGAGGTTTAATTGACGGCTTAGGCTCGGTCATTAAAAGTATTTCTGGCAATTTAGATGCAACAGATGCTATTCGATATGACAATGCCATCATGTTATTGCAGGAAAATGAAAATAAGATAGCCACACAAATCAATAACCGTATAAGTTTAAATAAAAATTGGATGTCACAAAATTCTATCATTTTAAAGGACCTAATATTAAATCAGGGCAAAATACAAAAAGTTGTAAATGAAATCTTGGCCAAAGACATAGAAACTGATTTCATAAAGTACACCCATTTAACACAATTTATATTAACGTTAGCAGATAATGTAGAATCTTTGTCTGATGAGATTCTTAGGTTAGAAAACTTACTAGCTTTTATTCGTGCTAAAAGCACACATTTTCTTATGTTTAGATTAGATATGTTTCATGACATGATAGAACAGTTAAATGCTCTCTATGGCAGAGATCAAATACTGAGTGTTAGTTTTAGAGAATATTTTGATATAATTAAATTAGGATATTATTATAAAGGTGACAGTTTAGTAATCATTTTTAAATTCCCAGTTATTCACCCTTCCACTTATAATCTCTATAAGTTATCTATAGTCCCCAACCAGGATTATAAGATACTCATCCCTTCCTGGCAATTCATGACAAGGATTTTATGTACATAGAGGCTGAATGCCCGAAGTCTGGCCCATATTATCTCTGCGAGGACAAAATCAATTACCACTATAATAATCATCATCAAGCTGACTGCATCTACCAACTGATCACCACTCAACAAATCACCGCATCTTGTACATTCGCAACGGCCAAATTGACAACAGAAGCTGTAGAAACCCTCGACGATCGGCACTATGCGGTAAATTTTCCAGTTTCCACCAAGATTCATTTGACCTGCACGCAAGATCAGTACAGCACGATACAGGGAAGTTATCTAATCACTATTCCCAAAGGCTGCACTCTACGAAGCCCAAAGCTGACTCTAATAAATCGTGACGACAGAATAAAAGGACAGGTAGTCAAGATAATGAACTTCCCAAATTATAAGGAGACTATTCAGAGCCCAGAGAAAAAAAGGTTGACATTGAAGTCTATCGATCTTCATCGCCTACAAGTAAGTGCTAGTGAACTGTCAATAGAACCGCCATTGTCTCTGAATAAGGTTGAATTGCACAAAGTATATTATACTATTACTCCACTATACCTACTGCTATTTGGTGCATGTGCACTTGGTATTGCGCACACCGTAAAAGGATATTGGAATCAACGTCCACAAGTTACTATTCCGAACAGAAATAATCAGGTAGAACAGGATAATAACTATGCCGAGATCCAGATTCATCCTGCCACCACACAAGCTACATTTTCAGCGCTACTTGCGAACCAGTCCACAAGTAGTCGCTGATCTACGGGAGGGAGATGTTAAGTACCAGATTTACTTAGAATATGCAGACTGAGGAAATCAATTGTAACACAATGTAAATGTTGCATCACCGGAGCGACCACCGTGGAAACGCTGACAAGACTCAACGTGACCCCCCGCGGCGCATCGAGCAGCGGCATCGTCTTCCAATTATTGAACACTCTTGTTTCTCACATCGAACGATTGTCACCAATTTAGAATTAATATAACTTTGTAATTTTAAATATTAAAACCTGTTGCAATAAAATCGGTTTTTTTTGCAACCCGTCTGCCGGACTGACGTAATTAGGGTGCTGCAATATTCACCTTTAAGTTGTAAACAAGAAAAGGAACAAAATGGTACAAGCAAAGAGTTACTTCTTAGCTGCATTTCTTCTCGTTCGTGGGGCGGAGATAGTTTTATCAGGGACCTCGGGTGGTTTCGGAGCTTCTGTCGAGATATTATTGACATCTTCCACTGTAACAACCCGGTGCCGCGTACCAGAAGGACTGATAACGAAGACATGGTGATGTTACATACAATACCTAATAATATATATATAAAGAATAAACTACATAAAACCTACATATCTAATGTACATTATATTACCCGATCACACGTAACTCCATGTTGCTGGGGACACACCCCAGCTTCCTCATTGATATAATCGAAATTCTAAGAGTGCCATATTTTAAAGCATAATTGGAGCAATTTAAGGTTTCAGTCATAAAATTGGAACAATCACAACTTTGTTACTATGATTTGTTGAATGTGTGTAAGCTGGACAAACGTGTCTCCAGCTGACACATGCCGTTGGGGCAAAACCAGTGATGTAAGGGTTTTAAAATATAGTCAAAAATTTAACTCATAATTGCAGCAATGAGAGCCAAAAAATCTAACCATCACACTCAAATATTATTTAAACTACGATCATAAAATCATGTGCGAGCTGGAGACACGTGTCCCTGGCTTTTTTTTATTTATGATCAAATAGAAATATATTCTTAAGATCTTATTACTATAGTAACACTAAAGCCTCTTGGGCTTGTGTGTGATACTGTACATTCGTTTTTATTCAATGTGTAGGAACTTAGGTATACATATACAGCTTAGTTACCAAATATAATTAGGTAGTTTTATATTGAGGTAATTACAAAAAAGGAACTAATTACAAAAAAGATATTGCAAAATAGAAAAACAATCTATAATTTGACATATTTAAGGTATACTGCTGATAAGAAGTGTGATTTTAATTTATTTATTAAGTTATTCCTAGTTATTACTTGGCGTAAGGCGGTAGGTAGTACATTAATAAGTCTTGGTATAAGGTAGGCGCTCGTTCGTTCGCTGTAGTAGTTCTTTGCTTGCAACGTAACCAGTTTATTTTGTTGCTGGTTGCTTACACATGTGTTTCTTCGTAATTATTGAAACTACGATTATGTACTCAAAATTTTCAGCAAAATTGCAGTATTAGGCTCCAAATTTTTCAAAACCATAGCTCGATTGTTGTTCACAGTACCGACGCAGCAGTAGAAGGCTGGGGCTTCTGCTGCTGCGTCGGTCGTTATGAAACTTGAGGGTCCCTTTGTGTGAATCGACGTGGGTTGACACCGAGTCTGGTAAAGGGAATTTCTTGTGGCGATTTGACATGGTGAGTCTTTTTGCTACAATTTGTATCTTCCTGCAGTGCAACTTTCCGAGCGGAACTGTGAAGGTTGCAAAATTTATATTCCTCAGTAGTACTTTCGCCTTCCACCATGTCCATCGTTTGGACTTCAAGGTCTTTTATTAAGGTGGTGATCGTTTGCACCTTTTTTCTGGCAGATACTTTATATTGGTCTGGGTGTCCCAGACAACTCCCAAGTACTTGTTCTTGTTGGATTTAGTATGGATTTTTGAAATCGATATGCCATCCCATATTATGCAGTTGGTCTACGATTAGATGACCTTGTTGATAAAGGTCCTGCTGATTTGGATGCATTAGAAGAAAATCATCGAGGAATGCCTTTTTTCCTGAAAAAAATTGGCAACCCAATTTGTTATTTTAGAAAAAATATGTGGAGCCGTGGCTAATCCAAATTGTAAACATATCATTTGATAAACGTTATCTCTATAAGCGAAAGAGAGAGAAACCTGCGATGTGATTTAACAATTGGGATGTGAAAATATGCTTGAGAAATATAAATTTTTAACATGTAATCTTGCTCATTTAAAAACAGTTGGATTCTTAAATGGTTTATCAACCGAAACTTAGGAGGGTTTACAAAATAATTTAAATTCTTTAAGTTGGCCTGTTTGATCCATCTGATTTCTTTCCTAAGAAACCTGACTTATAGGTACTACGTTCCATAGCTCCACACTTCAACATATTTCCTAAGACTTCCTTAATTTCAGGAGTGTCTTTCACCTAAACAGTTTTGTTTATTTAGTTTAGATTTGAAGGAAAAGGAATTCTATAACCCCTAAGTATAGATAAAATACTTTTTGGAAAATTTTCTGGAAAAGTTAGATTTCAATTCAACCGACGATTCGTAAGAAATATCTTGAAAGTCTGTCTTTGTTGTAAAATACCATGGGTTATGGCACCTAAGCACAAATCCATTTTTCAAGAGCTGCTAACAGCTGCCAAGGAGTTGTAACGGTAGCCAAGTTGGAGTTGACTTTTAGATTAGTAAGAACTGGTGTGGCTTGAAATCGTTTTTGGACTTCTGCATATCGATTTTTTGCCACGTTTCCTGGCCTAGTTTTTGACATTGAATACCTTGTAAATTTTCTTCTACTGTATTTCGCTTATCGAAACAACCTGTGCTTCGTTAAAGGCCAAAACTAAATCCAGCGTTGGTATCGCAAATCATAGATGGCATTCGTGGTCCGGAGAAAACTTGAATTTCAATATTTTATATGTTGGTAACACACTGCTTCTTGTTTGAAAATCCAATACGTACTGACAACATGGCCGACCGGCGATGGCAGCGTTACCAACGTCACCTAGCTATAGGACGTGTGCACTATATTGATAGGAGTATTAGGGGTGGGATACACTGCACTTGCGTGGAAATCTAAAGGGTAATCTCACAGGTGGATCAAGCGAAGGCTCGAACACCTAAATAACTTGTTTGAATTAAATTAAAATTTTCTATATTTTGCAGGGACGCAGGAGGACAACAAGCGACAAGATGCGACTTATCATAACAAGAGACCATCTAGCAAAGTATTCTCTGGCTCTAAATATTATCAATGTGACGTTTGCCAAAAGTGTTTCAGTAAAAAGAAATCTTTAGTACAACACCTGCGCGTACATACTGGTATAGGGCCCTATAAATGTCACGTGTGCCAGAAGTGTTTCAGACAAAAAGGCGTTTTAAATGAACACCTTCGCGTACACACTGGTGATCGACCCTACAAATGTGACGTGTGCCAGAAATGTTTCAGTGTGAAGGACAATTTAAATGATCACCTTCGTGTACACACTGGTGTACTGCCCTACAAATGTCACGTGTGCCAGAAGTGTTTCAGACAAAAAGGCGATTTAAATATACACCATCGCGTACACACTGGTGAACGACCCTACAAATGTGACGTGTGCCAGAAATGTTTCAGTGTTAAGGCCAATTTAAATTATCACCTTCGTGTACACACTGGTGAACTACCCTATAAATGTGACGTGTGCCAGAAATGTTTCAGTGTGAAGGTCAATTTAAATGATCACCTTCGTGTACACACTGGCGTACGGCCCTACAAATGTGACATGTGCCAGAAATGTTTCAGTCGAAAAGGCACATTAAATACGCACCGTCGCGTACACACTGGTGAACGACCCTATAAATGTGACGTGTGCCAGAAATCTTTCAATCAAAAAGGCACATTAAATACGCACCTTCGCGTACACACTGGTCAACTACCCTATAAATGTGACGTATGCCAGAAATGTTTCAGTGTGAAGGTCAATTTAATTGATCACCTTCGTGTTCACACTGGCGAACTACCCTATAAATGTGACGTGTGCCAGAAATGTTTCAGTGTGAAGGACAATTTAAATGATCACCTTCGTGTACACACTGGTGTACGGCCCTATAAATGTGACGTGTGCCAGAAATGTTTCAGTGTGAAGGGCAATTTAAATGATCACCTTCGTGTACACACTGGTGTACGGCCCTACAAATGTGACGTGTGCCAGAAATGTTTCAGTCAAAAAGGCACATTAAATACGCACCGTCGCGTACACACTGGTGAACGACCCTATAAATGTGACGTGTGCCAGAAATGTTTCAGTCAAAAAGGCACATTAAATACGCACCTTCGCGTACACACTGGTCAACTACCCTATAAATGTGACGTGTGCCAGAAATGTTTCAGTGTGAAGGTCAATTTAAATGATCACCTTCGTGTACACACTGGTGAACTACCCTATAAATGTGACGTGTGCCAGAAATGTTTCAGTGTGAAGGACAATTTAAATGATCACCTTCGCATACACACTGGTGAACGACCCTACAAATGTGACGTGTGCCAGAAATGTTTCACTCAAAAAGGCAAATTAAATAGGCACCGTCGCGTACACACTGGTGAACGGCCCTATAAATGTGACGTGTGCCAGAAAGGTCATAACACAAAGAGCAATTTAATTGAACACTTTAGCGTACACACTGGTGTACGGCCCTACAAATGTGACGTGTGCCAGAAGTGTTTTAAAAGTAAAAGCAATTTAAAGAAACATCTTCGCGTACATACTGGTCAACGATCTCACGTGTAGCGTATGCCTAAAAGGTTTCAGTTTTAGGAGTACTTTCTATGCACATAACCGACTACACGCTAGCACAATTATTTCTTCATAAGTCACTTGCGTGTCACAATTATTTCAATCATAAGTCACTTCAAACACTCACCTTCGTGTGCATACCGGCTAGATAACCTTCTAATAAGTATAATATAAGTATAGGTGTACATCAGGATGGCGAGTGTACGTTAAAAAACAGTGATTCTATACACATGAAAGCAATGTGAGGAATGTGCATAAAATTTAAAACAATGTACTTTTATAAAACTAGAGTTATTTCAAAAAGTAAGTGCTTCAAGTAGTTAGAACCTAGGCGTAATGTAACCCGTAAGCTTGATTAATGCACCACGAACTAGATTAAAGCACGCGTTAAATGAACTTATCGACGCCAATAAATGAGACGTTAAATTCAGCTTCCGACATCACAGCTGACGTCGAATTTAAACATATTTTTTTCGTTTATAATCATTTGTGTGTGCTTGTGGTGCTAAGTGCTTAAACAATGTTTTTAATATAACAACACGATGTATGCGCCTTAAGAGAGAAATAAACCATTATTTTATTTTATTTATTTGTACATTCTTCATCAGAAATAAATGGACTAACAGCCAAAGCAGATATTACCAGAACAACTAGACAATTTTGTAAAAATATCGAAATCTGTTCTATGTTTTACAGAACACAATATGAAATTGAGTGACGTGGACATTTTAAATTTACCAAATTATACATTAGCAGCATGTTGCACTAGAAAATGTCGACATGGGGACTCTTGCATTCTGGTTCATAAATATATTAAGTATACATAAATAAAAGCGATTAAAAAAGTGAATATCCCCAACGTTTTTGAAGCATGTCCAATTGAATTGACAGATCAAAGCATCATCATATTATCTAATAAATTGGATGAAAATCAAAAGTTTATGGGTGTTTTTCTTGTTTTAGCCAAAGCATTCGACACGGTCTCGATTCTTGCACCCGGTGTAAAAGAAACGGCTCTTAATCCATTTAAGGATTTTTTATGTAACCGTAGACAACAGGTAACTTGTTTTTGTAAACATGTTAGCCGCTTGAGTGTGCAAGCCGGGCGTTATCAATACCGTAGAATGCGCACCGATTACGTCATGACTTAGCGCGTATGGTTGAGTTCTGATTATCAATGGTTTTTGTTGTTATAAAAACCCGAGACCCTTTTGAAGTGTTGTTATTATTAAAGTTCATGAGTCAACCTTGCTATTGATGTTAAAACTACTTCAATATAACGTTTGTTTGTTTAGATAAGTAGGCTGGAACATGAACGTATCGTAAATATTATGAAAGTAGAACTTTATTATTTTTTATTTCCGAAAGTAGATCGTTTACCTATGCATTTTATTTGTTTATATAGTGAAAGAGTTAAATATACATACAAAAAAAAATAAAACACATAATTAATAGTATAAAAATATTATTTTTTATCCATAATACTGTTTGTACAAATTTGCCGAGAGGAGAGATATTTTTAACCTAAATTAAAAACATCATAACTTCGTAATCCTTAAAGGTATATTCAAAATATGTTCACAACTTAAAAGCTAGATTTATAGTACACAATTTTTGTGAAAATAATGATATTCAAATAAAACAATAACACAAACATTTGAGATTCTTTGTAGGTACTACCATTTTCAGAAAGTCTTTAGGTCAGTTTCTGATCACGTCACAAACCACACAACTGTTTTTATTTAATAGAGTTTTATTAATTTTGCACACGGATACCACTTCAACTAACTGTTTGGTGTCAAAAAGTTACAAAATAAACGCTTAATAGCATCAGACAATGAGGTCACAAGAACTTGCGTACACTTAACTAGCCACTTGCGTCGAACTACAGCCGAGAGCGACACTTAAAGTATTTTTTTTTAAATGTTCTACAACGAGTATGGTATTGTTATACATTTTTAAGCAATCATAGATAAGTGTTTAATGAAACAGATACATAAGTATCCGTGTGGATGAAAGAGATGGATTATAATTAGATGCTAAAACGAACCTCAGTTTGGCGCCGAACAAAATGGTAGTAAACTACCAATGCGCACTCTACGGTATAGTCCAAAATGGTAGCAAACTACCATTGCGCACTCAAGCGGTTAGCTCCGATGCAAATGTTGTCTACGGAGTCCCTCAGAGTAGAATACTTGGACCAAGTCTCTTCCTGGTGTACATCAATGACTTACGTCTTCAACTACTTTGTAACGGGAAAATATTTACGTATTCTGACGATACAGCCGTAGTATTGCACGGAGAGACTTGGGAAGGAGTGTGCCGCATTGCCGAAAATGGCCTCCGTCGACTTAGCCAATGGCTCAGAATCAATCTTCTTACCCTTAATATTTCAAAAAGCTCATACATACAGTTAACATTTTCCAAAACTCACCTTAAAAACGTTAACATTAAAGCTCATTCATGTAATGAGCCTGGCCAATGTTTTATTCTAGATATGCCAAAGTAATCTAGAATTAAATACAAGAACATCTGCATTTTTACTTTTTTTATATTCCCAAAGACAGCTGAGATAATAGCAATCAAAGTACGCATTTTCGAGCGATATTATTTCAAACTACAAGCGGCGCGCGGCGTTTGATCGCACTGTGACGTTTGCTGCGATCTGTAGAACTACTGCACTTGGCCTTAACGTGGCCAAACCCGAGGCATTTGTAGCACTGCAAGGGTCTAGCCTTGAGTGCCTCGACCCTTGCTGCTGACCAACCAACGCACACGCGTTTGCCTGCGAGCTTATTGGCCGCCTCTAGCGGGCATCTGACCCACGCAGTGTTGAGCCCAGACGCATGGACTCGGACAGGCCCTACTTTAAAGTCATTCGCGGAGCAACCGACGGTGCCCGCTAAGGCCACCGTGATCGCTGCGGGAGTGACAGTCTCGTCCAGGTCAAAGACGCGCATTTCTGCGGTCTTGACAGGACGTGAGATCCGAGCGTCCGTATCCGCCAGAACTTCCCTTAGTTTGGCTGCGAGGGCATCGGCTCTTGTGGTATTGTCGGGCCCGGAGACTCTCAAGACCAAGCCACCGTTTAAGGCTCTCTTCTGGAAGATACCACCTTCCAGTCCAAAGTCCTTAAGGCAGACCTTCTCCTTCGCCGTCCTTATAAGGTCAGCAAGAGGAGTCTCTGACCCTTCTGCCCGCGTTATTAGCACCGCTGCCGTTTTCGGTGGACGAGGGAGTTTCCTCGATGCACCTCCGGGAGCGGTGTTCGGTGTGGCCACTGCCTTTTTGGCCTTAGCCGCAGATTTGCGACCAACGACTTTCGCCCATGTGGTCTCTCCCGCATTCGCATGCACTGCACTAGACTGCTGGCTCTGCGAAGCGCCAGCAACCTGCGCAGGCGCAACAGGCACACCTACTCTCTTGCGCTGCCTCTCCCTTTCCCGCTTCTTTTTCCTCTTGTCCTTATTGGACGAGGTAGAAGGGGTCGGGAGTGGCGGCGGTGCTGGAGCTTTCGGCTTTTTCGCCTCGGCACCACGAGGAGGGATGGCCGCAGCCTTCTTCCCAAGTGGGGGCCTGATGGCCCTTCCTGGGAAGAGCTCCGCCATGAGGGCTGCACGGAAGGAGACGAGTTTCTCCTCCATAATGGCAGCCACCTGCTCGGCGTTGGAGCCGCTCTCTCGTCCAGTGGCCTTTGGCTTAACTGCATCCGGCTTGGAAGCCTTCCGTGGCACACTGGTCGTTGTAGCAGCATTCGCTTGGGTCACTGTGGGAGGCCCCTGACAAGAGCGCAGGGTCTCAACCTCCGCCGACAGTTTGGCGAGACGTCCCTCGAGGGAGGAGAGCTTCGAACGAAGCTCTCGGTTCTCCACCTCCAATCGCTCAGCCTCGCCCCCGTACGTCCGAACGTGCAGTTCGGAGGTGGCGGCCTGCGCCTCACGCACACTTCGCCTAATGGCGTGCTTTAGCGGCCCTTGAATGTTCGAGGACCTATCCGTGGCCTTCTCCACCACGGACAGAGCCTCGAGCAGCCTAGCCCCAACATCGGCCGTAGGCTGATGTCGGAGCTCCTCCGCTATGTCTTCAACGCGGGGCAAAGATTTCTTAGCCCGCGTATTTGAAGGAGGGAGGAGAAGGTTGAGGATATCCGAAATATCCCCATCCAAGTCCCCCCCCTCGTCTATTCCTATTTTTGCCCGCACAATCTGTGTGCCAGCATTTGGAGCCACAAGGGATCTCCTCTTCCCAAGCTTCGGCCCTTCTGCCGGTAATGACACGCAGGAAGCGGCTGACTTGTCGCTTCCCACGGAATCGCGCGACCGAGACCGCGATGGCGAACGCAGCAGCGACCGCGAAGTTGAACGCGGCCGCAGCTGTCTGCCGGCCTGGCCGCCAGTCTGTCTGTGTCAGCCAGACTCCTCTCCTCTTTAGAGACTCTCACCCGCAGCTCGCTAGCTGCAGGTGAGGGTCCCTCGACACTCAAAACTGGGCACACAATACTGGGCGTGTGCGCCCTGTCCGCGACCTCCGCGGAAGCATGATGTCTATTAGTGTCCCCCCCAGATACGGTGGGACAGCCGGATCCTAATGGACCCGGGAGGGATTCTCCGGCACAGCCGGTACCCTCCTGGGGTATTGTTATGCTAATCGACATACTGACCTTTTTTACCCTACAGACCGGTTTACCCCCCGGTAACCCCCGCGCCGGGTAATGCTCGGAGGCTAAGGGTTGCCGTATGCTAGTGACCGGATTGACGCACCGGCCATTCAGCCCATCACCGTCCGGCGAGGCTTAGGCTTGCGCGCCACTGCTGCTCCTCCCCTCCAGAGTATGGAAGGAACGGCAGAGGCGTGAGATGTCGGAATATTGGCCACGGACGGTGGTTTCTCCCCATGCAAGCATAGGGAAAAAACCAGCGCCCACGCCCGGGGCACACCGATCCGAAAACTCCTGTTCCCACTGAATATAAATATTCGATGGGACCAGTAGTCTCGGACACACGAGGAGGTTTTCCGACCACGTGCCCCTGCAACTCGTTATCTGTTCCGATGTGAACACTCATTCTAAACCGGTTGGGAAGCGTGAGCCGCCGAGCGGGGATTTAGCGAACGTTGGGAGGTCAGACTCAGATTGCACTCATTGCGATAGCACGTACGCACTCACTTAAAAAGAAACGTTATATTTTTCTTAGTCGCGTCGTGTAACGTCTTCAGTTGAACGTGAATCTTCATTCACAAATAGTTATTAGTTTAACAAGTTATAATTTCAATCAGTGTTAACCCCATATTGGGTAAGTGTTGATTAGTATTTAGTTCTCATCTCATGTAGGGTATTGTAACGTGTAACGGCCACCTTTAATTGACCTTGTGGCAAATACCATGTCAACTTCATCTTGTGCCTTATGCCTACACTAAATTTATTTTATGTGCGGTGCTTCACACCATTGTTCTATAACATTTTTATAACAAACTTAAATTTGTAAACTCCGCTTCTGCCTGTGACAATTGCACACATTCGCCTTATGCGTAATTAGTACTCCCGCTTCCTCATCACCATTACTCGGTCACAGACAGGAGAGGCTTGAGGTCAAATGAATATTTTTATTTAGTGGACTTCAATTCACAGGGTCCAAAGTTCGAACTACAAGGGTCCAAAGTTCGAACTACAAGGGTCCAAAGTTCAGGACAAACATCGGACCTACCGGTACCTGGTTGGCGGTCACTGACACCGTCACCCTACAGACCAGCCTCATCCCAGTGGGTCATTCTCCGGCCTGGCAAGCTCCTGGATCTCCGCGTGACCACCGTCATCGTCGAAGCCAGGAGAGTACTTGGTGCGCCTACCTCCATAGGGCATAATAAATGACGGGCTTATAACCCATGACCATACTTTTTTTTTAAATAATGTTGCAAGTTTATGATTTGTGTTATTTAATTCTTCCAAACCACATCTCATACGCTTCAAACTTAAAAGTTTATCTACCTTGTCATTTAAAAATTTTACAATTTAATCTTTAAATAAGAGACATTAATATTGGTATTATCTATCAGGAACCTTGATATCAGGATGTTATATTAAATAACCACCCAACCAACAATATCGTATTTTTTAAATTAGAAAAATGAGAAAAAACTTACTGACGTAGATTAAACATGGGATATTTGGAAAAAATATACAATAACCACGAAATATTTTACCTACTTATACAATATTTTGTGATTATTATCTACGTTTGACTTTAACCACTAATACTCAATAAGTAAAAATAGGAATGTTGAATATAAGTGAAGTAAAATTGACTGCAAGTGAGGCGCAGCGGCTAAGACAGTCGCCGCTGTGTGTCCGAGGTTTTATTCCCGCGCCGGACAACTATTTGTGTATCCCGTAAATAGTCTATTATATGTTTGTTAAGTACCAGATTTACTTAGAATATGCAGACTGAGGAAATCAATTGTAACACAATGTAAATGTTGCATCACCGCAGCGACCACCGTGGAAACGCTGACAAGACTCAACGTGACCCCCCGCGGCGCATCGAGCAGCGGCATCGTCTTCCAATTATTGAACACTCTTGTTTCTCACATCGAACGATTGTCACCAATTTAGAATTAATATAACTTTGTAATTTTTAAATATTAAAACCTGTTGCAATAAAATCAGTTTTTTTGCAACCCGTCTGCCGGACTGACGTAATTGGCGCTGAGTGGTAGGATTCCCGAGGACTACTGCATGGCTACGAGTCGTCCTGGAGGTTATCAAGCCCGTACGAGGGAACTGAATCTACGTGTCAGGCCGTGCGACGGGAGTATCCAGCCATCGATACCGCAGAGAACACCGAGATGCAATTAATATGAGTATCTCTAAAATCTTTTAGTGAATTGCTCATCCCTTTCTTTTTAAGTTTCCTTGTAATTTCCCAAGATTTTCCATCCACGAGAATCTCGGATTGATAGTTTAGGACATAGTAGTAGGCAAAATACATTCGATTTAAACAGAGACATCAATTTAAATTCGAGGTTTGAATCTGTAGAAATAAGGATGTCAGCAGAATTACATGGCATTTTTAAAGCCCTCCGCTTGATACCCGAGTTTGATGGCAACGTCAACGTACTCACGCGTTTCATTGGCCTATGTGAGGAGTTAATTAGTGAATTCGTTAATAGGGAAACACCTGCTAGTAAATTGTGTGAATCGGCTCTTCTTAACGGCACACATAGGGGTATTTTGCTGATCTAGCCGGTCAAAATTATTTTTCACTCCAGGGAGTTGCCCTGGATAACTATAAGCCATAACATGTTTTTTAAATTAATAAAGACTTAAAATATTGGAAGAAAATATAATAAAAATATATTTCTGTAATTTCTAACTTCGATATTTATTAATTTCTTAAACAAAATGTTATAAAATTAATGTAACTATATTGATGATGAGTTCCAAGGTTCTTCATTATCTTCATCACTTTCAGTGCCTCCAGAAACCTCCTCCAAATCAAAATCTGAGTCTCTCTCAGAGTCCGGTAAAGCAGGAATCATTAAAGCAATTGCTTCTTTTGTGAATGGCAACATTCTTTTTTGGCAGTTGGTCTCTTTCCATTATTCAGTGGGTCAGAACCGAGTAATAATCTATTTATAATATCAGTGTTCCACTTGACCCTTGAAAATTTTCTCGCGAATATCTGCCTGTACTGCCGGAAATGTTTATTCCGTGCCTCAGTCGCTTCTTCCGAGAGCAACCCAATTGGCAACAATGCCTTGTCTATGACAGTAGCACTATGCACCAGGATCTTGTGCATCGTAGGTACAGCATGTATAAACAGATCATTATCCGCTATAATATGTAAGGTTTCAGTTTTCCTTCTCTTACATCTTTCGCTCAGCTCATTAAATGGTTTTGATGGTCGATCCAAACTTTTAGGCTGCGCTCTCGGTATTTCGAATGTATTGTTTAGCCATTTCTCACTGTTATCTTCATATTATATCTAGCTAATCTTAAATCTAGCTTCTGCTTTATCACCTTTTTTCCACCTTGGCTTAAATTCCGACTTAATATGCGAAAACTGGGGCTTCAACTGGTGAGTTTTCGCTGGACAGAGTCAAATTTTCTGAGAAATTAAATTTTTATTCAAAATTAGGCCAAATTTTGCCCTTTTTTACAAATTTTACCCTAACACCTGAGTGACCAGGTGACCCTGAAACCAAATAATTACTAAGTAAACATAGTGTAAATTCCAAATATTTTTGTTATAATTTTTTCACTGTCTTGGTCTATCGCCACTGTAAAAAAAGAGGGCGGATATGGGCGGCTAGTTAGACCATAATAATTTTATATAAACTATAACCTATCGTTATCAATTAACATAATAATCGGGAAGAACCCGGAAATACAACAAAAACCTTTTCAAACTTAAAATTTGGTCAGAAATTTTAATAATTTTAAACTATAATTTCAACCGTCAAGTAACAATATCCTATCAAAAATAAAAAACACTATCATATTTAAAAAATATGCGTACTTACCTCCTTGATCCACATCCATAACAATATTTCGAATAAAGACGGTAGTCACGAAAATATTATTTTTTTTGTGTGAAACTGTCACACTTTGGATACGCGCAAGTTACGTGCAGTTGTTGCAATGACTAACTTCAGGCTAAACAACCGCGCCGGTGCAGCTGATAAGAGACCAGGGACGGGTTGTGTATTGTTCTCTAGTCATTCAAGAACAATAAGAACCAGGTTTTTTTTACTTGCGACAACTTCTTATAAATTGATTTATGACCGGCTAGATCGGCAAAATACCCCTATGTGCGGCATCTTGAATAAGATAACCGGTCCTGCGGCTAGATTAATAAACACCAATGGCATTCCATCAGATTGGGCAGGCATTCGAAAAGCATTAATCAATAATTTTTCCGACGAGCGCGATGAAACAGCCCTGTATAACGACTTGGCTCTTTTATCGCAAGGTAACGAGACCCCACAGGAGTTTTACGAACGGTGTCAAAATTTATTTAGTACGTTAATGACATATGTTTCGCTACATGAAACCGTATAGACTACAGTTGACGCGAAAAGGGACCTGTATAAAAAACTAACGCTACAAGCGTATTTGCGCGGCTTAAGGGATCCATTAGGCGCGCGCATTCGTTGTATGCGCCCGAATAATATTGAACAGGCTTTAGAGTTTGTTCACGAGGAACAAAATACTTTATATTTGCAGCAACGCAATAGTGCAGTCGTAGATAGAAAATTATTATCAATGCAGCCAACGTTTCCGAAACAGTTGCCCGTACAGGGATTCAGTGTTCCCTTGCCCCGACCACCACCCGACCATTTTTAATGTAGGTGGACCGTCTAAGCCTCAATTTGGTCAACCAATGCTGGCTCAAGGTCCTGCAAAATGGCGTCCTAATTTTGACTGCCAAAACCACGCTGGGCCATCACGCACGCAACAGATGTTCCGAAGTGCACCCCCTCAATACGACCCAAATAATGCATTTAGGTTCACCCCACGTAACCCAGTTCAACAGACTAACTTAAATAATCAACCACGCCCTATGAGCGGTGTTAGTCACTTTGTACCGCGTAATCTGGCTCCTAATCCTGGTATAAGGGGTCATGATTGGTCGAAATCTGGTAACCCGCCACCTAACAACTATTTCAAGACTCGGGAGATGAACTTTAACGATTGTTGGGACTACGAATATGGAGGTTACTGTAACGATAATTATTATTTTTGCGATCCTTATGATTCCTATGATCCTTATTACTCTGCCAACCACTGTACCGATTTTAACGGCATGCCGTCTCAACAACCTGAACTTGATTTTAATGTGACTGTAGACTCAAACGTGCAGCCTGATGATGATGCGGATTTTCAGGAGGACCCAAAGTCCGACAGACCAAAATAGAGGTTAACCTTCAAACACAACGACAACTTCCCTATCTCCAGATTCAGAATCCTCCCTTAAAACTTTTGATAGACACGGGTGCTAATCAATCATTTATTAGTCCTGAAGCCGTCCAAAAGTACTTTAGTAACATAAGCTTAGATTATAATCCTTTCGAGGTGTGCAACATGCACGCAGTAACACGTAGCGATGCTTCCATAACTCTACCTTGCTTTCAGAAGTTGAATGATAATAATTCCGTCACACTTTTTGTTTATAAATTTCACGATTACTTTGACGGCCTCATAGGGTCGGATTTATTAGATAAATGGGAAGCAACTATTGATTTTAAAACTAAGTCTCTAATTACAAAGAATGCGTCGAACCCGATACAAGTATATGACTCCCGTAACGCTAATCTGTACAAAGAAATCATTCCAGCTCGGTCTTCAAAATTAGTTAAATTGCCAGTTAACATTCAAGATGGTGAGGCTATTATTTCAGAACAAGTTATATCAAATTGCCACATAAGTGAGTGTCTCACTACGATTAAAAATAATAGAGGCATTTTAGAAATACATAACCCTAGCCATAACGACATAATCTTTTCCATGGACCGCCCGGTACAAGCGCAAGTTTATAATACTGAGTGCACTCGTACTGAACAAGCACCTCAACGGGTGAAAGAAGTATTATCGCGATTGCGCACAACGCATTTAAATGAGGAGGAACGTGTTAATTTAGAGTTATTATGTTCGCGATATGCGGATGTATTTTACTTGGAAGGTGAAAACCTTACATTCACTAATAAGATAAAGCACTCGATTAGGACTAGTGATGAAATCCCAATATACACAAAGAGCTATCGTTATCCTTTCGTTCATAGGCAAGAGGTATAGGATCAAATTAATAAGATGCTCGAACAAGGCGTAATTCAACCATCAGAGTCCGCTTGGAGTTCACCGATATGGGTGGTCCCCAAAAAGGCGGATGCTTCGGGCAAAGTAAAATGGAGAATAGTAGTAGATTTCCGGAAGTTAAATGATAAAACTCTAGACGACAAGTACCCGATACCAAACATTTCCGATATTTTAGATAAGTTGGGGAACTGTCAGTATTTCATGACTTTAGATCTAGCAAGTGGTTTCTACCAAGTACAAATGAACCCTGCGGATATCCCGAAAACCGTATTTACAGTAGAACACGGACATTATGAATATTTAAGGATGCCAATGGGTTTAAAAAATAGCCCATCTACCTTTCAACGGGTGATGGACAATGTTCTAAAAGATCTGCAGAATACCATATGCCTAGTTTATCTCGATGACGTCATCGTTTTTCTACCTCTTTGCAAGAACACATGGTGAACCTTGAAAAAGTGTTTACCAGACTACGAAAATCCAATTTTAAAATCCAAATGGATAAATCGGAGTTCCTTAAACTAGAAACCGCATACCTTGGGCATATTATTAGCAAAGACGGCATCAAGCCGAATCCGGATAAAATATCGGCCATCAAAAATTATCCTCTTCCGAAAACCTCTACCGAAATTAAAAGATTCTTAGGACTTTTAGGGTATTATAGGAAGTTTATTCCCGATTTTGCCAGAGTAACAAAACCTATGACACAGTGTTTAAAGAAAGGTTGTAAAATCACTTTAGATCAGAATTACATTCAATGCTTTGAAAAATGCAAAACCCTACTTATGAACGATCCTATTTTACAATACCCAGATTTTTCTAAACCTTTTGTACTTAGTACCGACGCCTCAAATTTAGCAATTGGAGGTGTACTGTCTCAGGGTACCATTGGGTTAGATAAGCCTATTGCGTATGCATCCAGGACACTAAATAGTAGCGAAATTAACTATAGTACCATCGAGAAAGAGCTGCTAGCTATTGTATGGGCCACAAAGTATTTTCGCCCTTATTTGTTCGGCCGTAAATTTAAAATTGTGACGGATCATCGGCCCCTGCAGTGGGTGATGAATCTCAAAAAACCCAATTCACGTCTTACTCGGTGGCGTCTTAAGCTAAGTGAATTTGACTTTACAGTTGAGTATAAACAGGGTAAATTTAACACCAATGCCGACGCGTTATCCCGGGTAGAATTACATAATGAGGAACTTGAATCATTTATTGCTGAAATTGATTCATTGATAACTGAAAGACCCCCATCATTGTTAGAAAACTCAAATACCGCCACAGTTCATACTGACGATGAGAACCCAATATTGGAGGTTCCTATTACAGACTTTCCTCTTAATAAGTACCATAAACAAATCGTTTTTACAATCGTTTTTTTTTTTTTTTTTTTTTTTATTTTGTTTTATTGGGACATCAAACAGTTACACATTAATACATAATTTTAAGCAGACATGTAAAGACCGTAGTAAACGTGTAACCCACACCAATGTCCGCGAAATAATGTTAAGTGCGTATTTAAGAATACTCGCGCGATTTAATTAAGAGCGTGATAAGGTAATCTTGATATTTTATTTTAATAAATCAATGGCCATTATTTTAAATTTTGACTTGGAAAGTGAAAAAATATCTAACTTAAAGAAGTGTGTGTTATATGTTTCTACTAGGCGTTGGAGAGGCGCCCGTGCGCCGGCGTTACTTCTGCAGCGTGCAGTGTAAAACAGCCGGGGCACGCGCACCTCTCGCCGTATAACCGTTCTAGGTACACTGTAACATAATTGATTTGTGATGTCAGTGCAATCATACATATTGTTACAAAATCCATAAAGCATCATACACATTAGTAGTTTTCTTCTGGACTCCATGCATAAGAGTTTATACCTATTAAGTAGTTGTAAATACGGTAGCTTCGATCGGAAACAACGGAAATGCATAGAACGTAGAAATTTTTTTTGGATCATTTCCAATCTATTTATGTAAATGTCGTAGAAAGGACACCATACCGGGACTGCGTACTCTAATTGGGAGCGGACTAAAGTTTGGTATAAAGTCAAAAATGTCCGAGGCCTCTTAAAATCCCTAGACGATCTCATTACAAAGCCATACATCTGATATGCTTTGTTAATAATGTTATCAATGTGGTTATTGAGGTGTAGTTTTGTGTCTAGTGTAACCCCCAGGTCTCGAATAGAGTTGACTTTTTGTAAAATGATGCCCTGTAAACTGTAATAAAAACTTATGATATTTTTATTTTTTGTGTAAGTTATGGCTTTACATTTTGGCAGGCTTAGCAATAGTTTATTATTGGAACAATACTGAGAGAGTTTGTCAAGATCGTGCTGTAGTAATAAACAATCTTCAGGACTCTTGCATGTTTTATAAATTTTGATATCGTCCGCATACAGTAAAAATTGGGAGTTCTTGAAGCAGTCCGCAATATCATTGATGAACAATGTGAACAATAGAGGGCCAAGAATTGAGCCTTGTGGAACTCCGGAAGTGACAACTACTGAATCGGACTCGAAACCGTTTATTACAATTTTTTGGGTTCTATTAAAAATATAAGACATGAACCATCTGAGTAAATTGCCACGTATGCCATTAAAGGCAATTTTGTCCAGAAGCAATTTGTGATCCACTTTATCGAAGGCCTTTTGAAAATTGGTGTACACTGCGTCGACTTGAGTTTGCGTATCCATATTTTGGAACAGATAGTTAGTAAAAATCATGAGATTCGTGGCAGTTGACCGACGCTTTACAAAGCCATGTTGTTGACGAATAATAATCTGATGGCAGTGAGAGTATAGTTTATTGTGTACAAGCCTCTCAAAAAGCTTGGATAATATGGGCAGGATAGAGATAGGACGATAGTTTTGAATGCAGTTTTTGTCACCATTTTTAAATACCGGCGTAATAAATGCGGTCTTCCAGATTTTAGGGAATGTGCCTTCGCGTAAACATTTATTAAATAGGATACAAAGAGGAAGATATATGCTATCAGAAACTTTTTTTAAGAATATAGGCGGCAAACCATCTGGCCCAGCTCCTTTATTCACATCAATTTTTTTAAGAGCATTGTATATATTTTCTGGTGTTAGATATATATCAGCAATGTAGGAACAATTGGCTGTATATGAACTAGGTGGTTGCCAACTCGCTGGGTTTAAGAGAGTGGGTTCATGTACTGAGGTAAAAAAGGTTGAGAACAAGTTACTAATTTCTGTTGAGTTATTTGAATGTATATTACCGAGATACATGTGAGCAGGAATATTTACCTTGCCCCTGCGCTTTGAGACATATGTCCAAAAGTGTTTAACATTAAGTGGTATGCTCTCTTCGACCGATGAGATATATCTATCGAAGCACTTACATGCCTCAGACTTAAAATGTCTGCGACGGATAGAAAAAGTTTCATAGTCCGATATGTTGCCGTATTTTTTCCATTTAGCCCATGCCTTTTCTTTGTAATAAAATATACGTCTTAACGCAGGAGTGAACCAAATTGGAAAGTTGGAGTTTTTAGGGCGTATCAACGGGGTATTTAATTTAATAATATTGTAAATTATGTCGTAAAAAGCGTCAACAGATTGCTCGGCGGAAAGATCGACAAGTAAAAGGTTCCAGTCCAATTTCATAAGTTCCCTATTAATTGTGTCATAATCCGCCTTGAAAAAGTTGTATTTGGACTGCGTATGTCGAACCATAGGCGTGAATTTAGTTGTAAGTGACGTCATAACAGTAAAAGGAGGGTGATGTGGGTCGGGTGGAAGTAGGGATGTACACATTTTAATGTGACATTCATTGTTTGATAAGAACAAGTCTAGTATACGACCTAGACTGTTTCTCAATACGTTGTACTGATGTATGTTTAAAACAGAAATGAAATTACTGACGTAACTGCTTATTGTACTAGTTGATTGAGGAGTAACATAAGCGTGGTCGCAATGGTCCATCCAGTTGATGCATGGTAAATTATAATCACCCACAATGTAGAATGTTTCGATACAAGGGTCACTAATAACGTCCTGCAAAGCGTCAAGATGAGATATGTATACATCATCTTGCGTTCGGGGTGGTATGTATACCGCACTTATTATATGATATTTTTTCGGACTCGATGCGGGCAGTTGTACCACAACATGTTCCACCTCGGCATGTACAGGGCGCATCATTCTACATATAGGTCGTAACGTGCGTAAGACGGCTATAAGAACCCCACCACCATCATGCTTACCCGAGATGCAGCGGTCGCGGTCACATCTAAATACTAAGTAACGATCATCAATGATCTCCGTATCCGAGATATTCGGTATAAGCCAAGTTTCGGTTAATATGATCACGTCGTACGAAAAGGACAGAATATTCGTGAATAGAGTGTTTAGTTTCGTACGCAGTCCACGGCAATTTTGGTAGTAGAACGTTAAATTATGGGCATCCATTACTTATAATATTGTGTAAATACAATTTACTAACGTATATAAAAAAGTAGTATAAAAACAAGATTTAGAAACAAGATATAATGCAATAAGTAAAAGCGACATATACGTCATGTGAACATATTTGTGGTGTATTAACCCGTAACATAATGTTACAATGCATAAACCTAAGTTATTAAAACTATTGAGAAGTTTCGTAGTAGTAACTGTTGATGACTTATACATTACACAATCGAATAAGTGGTAGACCCATATTGGAAAGACTAAGATTTCTATACAATGTAGTACATTACACAAACTATAAGCATCTGACAACCATAAGGATGAGTTCAGAGTTACGCAGTAATCAATTTGTATATATTGACACAGAAAAGCAATACAAAGCAATCTTATATTCTTGATACCGTATTTAAAAATCACTAGTATAATATAAAAATGCTTATAAATTATATTTAATAGTATTTTGTGAATCTTCGAATAATAGGAGGTATCTTTAGAATTACGGCTTGCAGTTAAATCGAGAATGTAACTTATAAAACCGTCACAGAGTAATGAAAAAACCAGAGTACACAGATAGCGTGGTAAATTAATATGATATTCTAAAAAACAAATGAGGTTTAAGGTCAAACCTTTCACTTTTAGGCTAGGCGTAGGTTGGATGTTAATTTTCAGTCGACTTGTAGGGTTTAATTTTGGATAAATCTGATTCTGTTCGGATGGCGAATGCTGGCTCGGGAACATCTGCGCGAACGAGAATGGTACCATGATTAATCCATACAAATCGATATCCATTCTTTTTGGCAGCTTCTCTGGCCTCACGAAACAACTTCTTGTTCTGCAACGTCAGATGCTCGTTTATATAATTTTTTTTGCGGGGAACCATCTATCATAAGCTCTTCAGTAGTTATACCTTTCTTTAGGCGGGCTGCAGCTATAAAGTTGTCACGGGTTATCTGGCTAGAAACTTTTACTATTATATTTTTTGGGCGGGCCGACTTGGGGTTTGTTAGAGGAACACGGTGGATAGCAATAATGTCTTGAGATGATAGCGGTTGTTTGATTAGGTTCGATATATTTTCTAAGATCCTTAAGAGATTCTCACCACGTTTCTCTGGCAGATTACTAATCTCAATATTACAAGTACGAGCTCTCTGTTCCATGGATTCCAATTTTGATTCCAGTGCTATGACACGCTGATCCATTACTTGTTGTAAGGATATTTTTTTTTCCAGTATTGCTACACGAGCAGAAACGTTTTTGGCTTCCTTCTCAAGATCGTCGTACTTTTCACAGATAAACTTGACCGAAGTTTTTATTTCACGGAATTCCTCGAAAAGGACGGACAGTTTTTGATCTTGTTTAATCAGCCAGTTATCAAACATAGACTTCATTTCCAATTGGAAGGCCTTAAATTCTTGTTTAAAATCATTGCCTTTTCCACGTGCAGCTTCTTTCCGAGTAGTAATGTGGGAAGGTGGCGTTTCCATGTCACTCATTTCAGTAGACTGCAACAGTTGACAGATAGTCGAAGATGTGAATGTTTGGTGTTTCTATGCCGCACACTACTCTGTGTTCGGGCGGCCGACACAACTCCAACATGTGCAAAGGTGCAAGCTTATCAGTCATACACACACAGATCGCAACAGTACCTAGTCAGCGTACACGCACACTAGCAAAAACTTTAGACTTAGGAGTAGGGAGTGACACCAAGACTACCGGTTCGCTCAGTGTCGCACGGTTGAATGAAGTTGACATAAAAAGTCTCTCTCTAAGAATAATCTTGAGGAAGATGTGGTTAATGCTGTCAAAGAATATATTAATCCGAAGGTAAAGACGGGCATACTTATTAATCCTCCATTAGCACTATATGAAATTATACCTATAATTCAAAACAAATTTAAAAGCTCGGCTATGGATTTGGTACTGACAAAAGTAGAATTAGAGAACGTCAAGGACTATCTAAAACAACAAGAAATCATTCGTAACTATCATGAAGGTAAAATTAATCATCGGGGTATTAATGAGTGCTACCTGTCTTTATCAGGCAAATATTTCTGGCCTAGGATGAAAGAGCATATTTCGAAATATATAAATGATTGTAATATATGTGGACAAGCCAAATATGACCGAAACCCAATCAAACAGAAATTTCAGATTGTTCCACCACCAACTAAACCATTCGACATAGTTCATCTCGACTTACTAAGTGTCGAAACAAAAAAATACCTTACAATCATAGATGCCTTTTCAAAATATGCTCAGGCCTATCTTCTTAGAGATTCGACCGCGATATCAGTAATACAAGCTTTGTTAATCTTTAGTACACACCATGGCCTTCCTTTAACTATTGTGACCGATAGGGGGCCTGAATTCACAAATCAGTTATTCTTAGAATTTATGAAAGTACATAAAATTCAACATCATAAAATTTTGTCTTATACTCCCAATGAGAATGGAATGGTAGAAAGGCTACATTCCATTCTATTGGAGCATTTACGTATTCTAAAACTGCAACGTAGGGGAGAGTCGGTCACAAATTTAATGCCTTTTGCAATCCTTGGTTTCAATAGCTCCATACACAGTTTTACTAAGACTAGACCCATAGACATAATCACAGGGCACTTAGATCCACGCAATCCTTTGGACATTAATCTATCGGAGAATATTCTCCAGGAATACATTCAAGATCACCGAAATAAGATGAAGGAATTGTTCCAAATTATTAATGACTCTTCGCTTCACGATCGTACGCGAATCACTGAGAACATAAATAAAGATCGAGAACCTGAACAGGAATACTCCCCAGATCAGCAGATTTTCGTGCGTAATCCCATGGCCAGTCGCCAAAAATTAGCCCCTAGATTTACATCAGATACAATTTTGTCGGATCTACCAATTCATATTTATACTAAAAAGAACCGTGGACCAGTAGCCAAATCTCGGTTGAAAAGAGTCCCTAACAGTGCTCGCTTGTTACAGGACTCTCTCCCTGATCCTGAGCCTGGTTCAAGCACAAGAGATAACATTTAATAGCTTGGAGAAAGGGCCAGGCATACTACCTTTCAATTTAGGACAAACCAAAATTATTTCACACTATCACTCCTTTGTTCAACTAGTTAATTTAGGTATAATTCATAAAAATTTAGATATAATTAAAGAACAGTTAGATAATGTTTCGCCCCAGCTTCACAATAAAACGGTTTCATTATTCAAACCCCATATTGAATATTTGTACAATAAAATGGATAGGCTATTTCAACAGTTAGAATTATTTCAGTCTAATCGCACTAAGCGAGGTTTAATTGACGGCTTAGGCTCGGTCATTAAAAGTATTTCTGGCAATTTAGATGCAACGGATGCTATCTGATATGACAATGACATCATGTTATTGCAGGAAAATGAAAATAAGATAGCCACACAAATCAATAACCGTATAAGCTAAAATAAAAATTGGATGTCACAAAATTCTATCATTTTAAAGGACCTTATATTAAATCAGGGCAAAATACAAAAAGTTGTGAATGAAATCTTGGCCAAAGACATAGAAACTGATTTCATAAAGTACACCCATTTAACTCAATTTATATTAACGTTAGCAGATAATGTAGAATCTTTGTCTGATGAGATTCTTAGGTTAGAAAACTTACTAGCTTTTATTCGTGCTAAAAGCACACATTTTCATGTTTAGATTAGATATGTTTCATGATATGATAGAACAGTTAAATGCTCTCTATGGCAGAGATCAAATACTGAGTGTTAGTTTTAGAGAATATTTTGATATAATTAAATTAGGATATTATTATAAAGGTGAGTTTAGTAATCATTTTTAAATTCCCAGTTATTCACCCTTCCACTTATAATCTCTATAAGTTATCTATAGTCCCCAACAAGGATTATAAGATACTCATCCCTTCACATCACGTCTGCGCGGCACTCTGAATGAAATTGGCTGCAATAGTGCAGGAGCGTCAATGTGGTTATTTATTATTTTGTAAAGACATGTTGCATCAGCTAAATCAAGGCGGTGACTCAAACGAGAAATATTATGAGTTACTAAAGAAGTCTCATAATCGGAATACCAATGTCCAGTGCGGTAACAAAGAGCCCTTACAAATTTCCTTTGAACCCCCTCTATTTTATCAATATGAATATTAAAAAATGGATGCCAAACAGAGCTTGCAAACTCTAAGTGGCTACGTACGTAACAGTTGTATAATATTGTATAAGTTATTTTTTGTCGAAATGGTTTACAAGCACGCAATATAAATCCTAATTGCTTATAAGCTTTATTTACCATTTTATCTAAATGGGGGACAAAGAAGAGTTTAGAGTCCATTGTAACACCTAGGTCCCGAATCTCAGTGACCCGCGTCAAGTCATTGTTGCAAAGTCTATAGGTAAAATTTTGGATACGTTTTTTCCTGGAAAAACTAATAACAAAACACTTTTCTGGGTTTAAATATAAACTATTCGCGTGACAGAAAGTTTCAAATACTTGCAGATCTTTTTGTAATAAGTTGCAATCGTCTACATTTCTAATAACTCGAAAGATTTTAGTGTCATCCGCATAAAGTAATTGATTGGAATAAGACATATTGTTAGTGATATCGTTAATGTATAAAATAAATAATAGGGGCCCAAGATGGGACCCCTGTGGGACCCCAGAAGTGATGCATTTATATTGCGAAATGTAACCACCCGACGCCACAGCTTGGGAACGATTTTCCACGTACGATTTTATCCAGCGGAAAAGAATACCGCATATTCCTAAACGCCAAAGTTTTAAAAGAAGAGTATTATGACAAATACTTACACGTACTTTTTGCAATTTTTATAAATTCTATCTCTAACCAACTTGTCTCCTCCTACCACCTTTATGCTGACGACCTTCAAATATATTTCCAAACTCCCCTTGATAGGTTATCTTTTGCGGTCAATTACATAAATACGGATTTAGCCAAAATTTGTGGGTGGAGTCGTGCATACGGGCTTCAAGTCAATCCTATCAAGACATAAACTATCATAATCGGTAGCCCGAGGATGATATCAAAAGTGCCATGGTCACAGCTTCCAAAAATAACGTTCGATGGCACTGTAATTGAGTACAGTGGAAATGTTAAGAATCTCGGCATCTTTTTCGATCGCAACTTGTCCTGGGATACTCAAATGAAGTGTGTTAGCCGTAAACTATACGCATCGTTTGGTTCTTTACGTCGACTACGCAATTTCCTGCCTATGACCACTAAAATTGCGCTCGCAGAAGCCCTTCTTCTCCCAATACTAGATATACGCCTTCGTCGGAATACTCATATACTCTCATTGCTCTACAACATTTTGTTTACTCCATCCTTTCCTTCATATCTTAAAAAACGGTTTTCTTTTCTATACGAGTCACATTCGAGAGTTTTGCGATCATCGGAAAATCTTAAGTTAAAAATGCCAGCGCATTCCACAACTTTCCTAGATAAATCCTTCGCTGTTCAGAGTGTTCGTTTGTGGAATGCACTGCCAATAACAGTGCGCCAAGCACAAAGTTTACACAAGTTCCAGCAAAGTGTAAAGGATTACTACCTATCACTATAGGTTACATTGATAGAAGAAGTAGGTAATATTGTGATATGTAAGTTTTTATCTATAATAGGTATGTATGTATTTATATAGTGTGTATGTATGTATATAGTATGTATGTATAAAGTGTAAATAGTATATATAGTAGGCTCTAGTACTGAGTACCAACGGGTACTGTTAACAAAGTATACGTACACCGACAACAGCCCTCTTAAATAATCCCTATTATTGTCCATTATCTGGTTGTCTGGAAGAGATCACATTTTAGTTATAAGACCGCCAATTGTATACTTTTATTTACATGCTCCTGTACTGTAAGATTTTAATATTGGTGTACAATAAAGAGTTAATCTATCTATCTATCTATCAAAAAGATTGTAAAATTAACTCAGAAAGCTCAAAAATGCTACTATATCAAAACAAGCACAAATAAAGCTAAAGCTACCTGGTGATAAGAAAACACGTTATTCAGCAACCATATACGTATATTCAACTCATCAGGATTGCACCATTACAACACTTAGAAAACTTTAACTAAATTAAATCACTTCTGTAGTATAATAATGCAAGATACAAACAATATACAACACTTGTTAACAACCTTCGGTTCGAGCGCTCGGTAAGAACTACCGAATTAGGCGAGCATGCTGAATGGCATGATTGGGAATGAACTGAATGCATCGGCCATTCCGCTCATTCATCTCTTTTAAGCAGATTATATCCTTTTTATAAATATTAAATTAAATACAAAGCCAAATCAAACCTTTTTAAGTAAACAAATCACCAAAAATTTTTCCAATTATTTGGAAATCATAACATTCAGCCATCCGACCCTGTGTTGCCTCCTAGCACACACAATACATAAACATAAGTTACATATACCTTTCAAAAAAACATCAGCAAATCATAACATTCAAATAAATTAAAAATAATAATATATAATACAAAAGTTTTGAATACAACCATAAAATACATTTTGTCAATAACACATTATTACAAAACAAAAACAAAGTGAAAATAAAAACTACCACTATAACAATGACGATGTATCGACAAAAATAGACCCTCTAAGCCTATATCCTGAACATTGGATTAGCTTCAGATATTTGCCTAGACAAACTAATAAAACCTCTCTTTAAAAATAGAAAAACGATATGTAGAATTCTATAAGCCTAGAGCTCTCTGGTCGGTATTCTTTACAATCATCAAGTATATATAGGCCCAAATTGATTCTTACTTCGAAAAGAAAATAGGAATATGTTTCTTGCAGAACTAAAAGGTTGTCGAAAGTATAAGACAAAAAACAGGGCCATTTACGATTTTTTTTTGTTTTTATATATTCTAAAGTTTAAATAAATAAAATAAAAAAAAATTAAATGAATTCTGTAATAATTTTCAGGAGCACAGGAGGACAACAAAAGACAAACCGCGACTTATGACACCAAGATGTCCTCGAGCAAACTATTTTCGGGCGACAAATACTATCAATGTGACGTGTGCCAGAAGTGTTTTAGTAGAAAGCAAACTTTAGTGAGACACCTTCGCGTTCACACTGGTGTACAGCCCTACAAATGTGACGTGTGCCAGAAGCGTTTCAGCCAAAAAGGCAAATTAAATACGCACCTTCGCGTACACACTGGTGAACGACCCTATAAATGTGACGTGTGCCAGAAATGCCATAGCACAAAGAGCAATTTAATTGCACACCTTCGCTTACACACTGGTGTACGGCCCTACAAATGTGACATGTGCCAGAAGCATTTCAGGCAAAAAGGCCAATTAAATACGCATCTTCGCGTACACACTGGTGAACGACCCTATAAATGTGACGTGTGCCAGAAATGCCATAGCACAAAGAGCAATTTAATTGCACACCTTCGCGTACACACTGGTGTACGGCCCTACAAATGTGACGTGTGCCAGAAGTGTTTCTGGCGAGCAGGCATTTTAAAAGAACACCTTCGCTTACACACTGGTGATCGACCCTACAATTGTGACGTGTGCCAGATATGTTTCAATCGTAAAGGCACTTTAAATAAGCATCTTCGCGTACACACTGGTGAACGACCCTACAAATGGGACGTGTGCCAGAAGCATTTCAGACAAAAAGACAAATTAAATACGCACCTTCGCGTACACACTGGTGAACGACCCTATAAATGTGACGTGTGCCAGAAATATTATAGTACAAAGAGCCATTTAAATGAACACCTTCGCGTACACACTGGTGTACGGCCCTACAAATGTGACATGTGCCAGAAGCATTTCAGTCAAAAAGGCAAATTAATTACGCACCTTCGCGTACACACTGGTGAACGACCCTATAAATGTGACGTGTGCCAGAAGTGTTTCTGTCAAGCCGGCATTTTAAATGAACACCTTCGCTTACACACTGGTGATCGACCCTACAAATGTGACGTGTGCCAGAAGTGTTTCTAAAGTAAAAGTCATTTAAAGAAACATCTTCGCCTACATACTGGTTAACGATCTTATGTGTGGGGTATGCCTGAAGAGTTTCAGTTTTAGGAATACTTTTATTGCACATATCCGACTACACGCTAGTACAAGGCGTCTCTCAGAGTAGTATACTCGGACCATGTCTCTTCCTGGTGTACATCAATGACTTATGTCTTCAACTACTTTGTAACGGGAAAATATTTACGTATTCTGACGATACAGCCGTTGTATTCCACGGAGAGGCTTGGGAACGAGTGTACCGCATTGCCGAAAATGGCCTCCATTGCCTTAGCCAATGGCTCAGAATCAATCTTCTTACCCTAAATATTTTAAATAACCTAATACATACAGTAATAACATTTTCCAAAACTCACCTTAAAAACGTTAACATTAAAGCTCATTCATGTAATTACCCTATTAGTATTAACTGCTCCTGTCTATCTATAAATAAAGTCACACATGTCAAGTACCTAGGTGTTATCTTAGATGAGAACCCCATATAAGTCTCGTTACGGGTCGCACTAGGAAGCTGATTTCGGTTTTCAAAAAACTCTGACATGCTGCAAAGTTTTCTCTTCTACGTAATATTTATTATGTGTTAGCCCTATCCATTCTTGGATGCTGCGTAGGGGTTTGGGGTGGTGCCTTTAAAACCCACACGATTCAATTAGAAAGGGTTCAAAGGTCATTATTGAAAGTAACCAACCAAGTTGACAGGCCTGTTGGCGTGGTTCGTAGATACGCTGCCTTGCACGCCGCAGGTCGTAGGTTCGATTCCCACCCGGGACAGATGTTTGTGTGCATGAACATGACTGTTTGTCCTGAGTCTGGGTGTAAATTATCTATATAAGTATGTATTTACAAAAGAAAAGTAGTATATGTAGTATATCAGTTATCTGGTTTCCATAGTACAAGCTCTGTTTAGTTTGGGATCAGATGGCCGTGTGTGAATAATGTCCCAGGATATTATTGTTATTAACTTTAAACCCTTCATATATCCTACTACGCGACTGTATTAAAATTACGAACTTTTAACAAGAAGACCATTATATGTATTCCAAATTAAACTAACAAAGCAACACAGGCAAACTCCCTACAATGCAAATGTTTATAATAGTAAACGCTTTATCAAAAATGTATGCTTACCTTTTAGATGTTGGACAGCTACGGCTACGGACAGCTAAATATAGACATCTTAAAAAACAATAAAATAGCATTTTAGTTCGAATACTTCCTGTTGTGCTATAATTTAAAATTAGAAATCAGAGAACCAACTAGACCACAAAGTAACACATGCTTAGATAATTTTGCTCACAATTGTAAATATAATTGTAAATCTAAAGTCATAGATTTCGGACTGTCAGATCATACAGCCCAAATATTAAAAGTAAAAGTAAACAAAACATGTAGAATTAAATCTTGGCGATTAAGAAAACGGGAGATCTCTACTGAAAATCTTATGAAATTCAAAAAATATCTTCAAAGCTTAACATTTTCTGGTGTGTTTGATATCGAAAATGCAAATGAAGCTTATGATGCTTTTTTAGACATTTTTCTGTTACTGTACAATCTTTGTTTTCCCTTCAAACTAATCACAGTACGCAGTGAAAAAAAGATCAAATGGGTATCGCGAGGCATACGAATTTACTCTAGAAAAAAGCGGAGTTTACTTTGGAAACAACGATTATTCCCTTCAGCTGAAAATAAAAAGAAATTTGTAGCATATTCACAAACATTTAAGAAAATTATTAGATTAACGCAAAAATCACTAAATAACTATTTAATTAAAAATTCAAATAATAAATCAAAGACCACTTGGCAAATAATAAATAAAAATAAAAACATCCTTGACCCGATCATGGAAATAAATAAAAATAGCACTAAAATTACAGATCCCAAAGAGATTGCTGATGCATTTAATGAGATTTTCACACATCAAACTAACCAATTACCTAAATCATCAACTGATGTAAACCTTAATTATAACCCACAGTCAATTTTTATATCTCCTGTCGTTCCACAAGATATTATAAGAGCAATAGAGTTATTAAAAAACAAAAAAAGCTGTGGCTTTGACGGAATTTCAACAGCAGTCGTTAAATTCGTATCTGCAAATATAGCAAAACCACTATGCCATATCGTTAATGTGTGTATATCCAGTGGAACGTTTCCTAACAGCCTAAAAAAAACAATAGTAAAACCTATATTTAAAAAAATTTATGATAAAAATGATATGAATAATTACAGACCCGTTGCCCTAATTTCTATTTTCTCCAAAGTTATAGAAAAAATACTTTATCATTCCATCGATTCATTCTTGACAAAAAACAATATATTATGTGAAGAACAAAAAGGTTTTCGAAAAAATAAGAGCATAAATCTGGCAATATTTGACTTACTGAAAAAAATTATGACCAAGGTTGATAATAGAATCCCAATATGCGCAATATATACAGATATGTCAAAAGCCTTTGATTATGTTAATCATAACATATTATTGCGCAAATTATATGCCTACGGGATACGTGGAATTTCCCTTGATCTTATAAAATCTTATTTGACAGGTCGGTCACAATGTATACAGATCTCTAGAGTCTGCTTAAAAACTAAACAGGAACTAGAATACATGTCATCCTTTAAAGAAATCACATCAGGTGTTCCCCAAGGGAGCGTCCTTGGTCCGTTGTTATTTCTACTCTACATCAATGACCTCCCATCCCAAACGATACATCCAATGGTATTGTTTGCGGATGACAGCACAGTAATAGTAGAGTGCAAAAATACAGAAACCTATGAAAATGATATTAACAATACCCTTAAAAGCATTATAAGCTGGTTGAACAATAATAATTTAATTATACATACATACATACATAGACTCACGCCTGTTTCCCAGAGGGGTAGGCAGAGACAACGGATTTCCATTTGTCACGATCTTTGCATACTTCTTTTGCCTCGATTACTGTCATTATATTCTTCATACATTAATTTAATTATAAATATTGATAAAACCAAAATAATGAATTTTTATCAACGTATCTGTCCTGAGAACTTACATATAAATTACAATGACCAGACTGTGGGTTCCACTAATGTAACTAAATTCTTGGGCATTTTACTTGATAGTCAGTTAACATGGAAAACGCAAGCTGAAAATATTTGCAAAAGGCTAAGTGCAACTGCTTACGCGCTGCATAACTTAGCAAAAAAAAGTAGACGCATCCACTCTTTTAGTTGCTTATCATGGTCTAGTTGCTTCAATTTTAAGATTCGGTATCATATTTTGGGGTAACTGTAGTGAAAGGGAAATGATTTTCAAAGCTCAGAAACGATGCATGAGAGCTATGTTTGGTTTGAAAGTTACAGACAGCTGCATACCTTTCTTTAAATCAAATAAAGTGCTTACCTTACCTAGTCTGTATATTTTCGAAGTTGCAATATTCGTAAAGACAAATGTTAATCTATTTCCTGCTCTGAGTGACTCTAGACAAAGATCTACAAGCTTGAGATCACAGTACAAAAACCTATTACAGACAGGTAGTTTTAAAACGGCATTATTAAAAAAGAGCATTTTTTGCATGGCGATTACTATCTTTAATAAATTACCAAATAGCATTAAAGAACAACCCACTCGAATATTCAAAAGGCGACTTTCATTAATGCTTATTGACAAATGTTATTATTCGGTGACAGAATTTTTGAATGATAATAAAATCTGATAATATTACTCGTATGCCTAGCTTATTATACTTTAGTTATTATTTTGTCTTTGTTTTATATTGTAATGACATTATTTTTATTTATCATGACATCTTGATTCATTTGCCAATAGTAATTTCAAATACAATTATTATAAGAATATTTTATACTGTTAATTATGAGAACACAATTTTACAAAAAAAAATCTTTTCAATTGCTGTGTGTCATATTTTGTTTATTTTGTATATTTTGTTTATTTTGAAATTTAGCATGCCGAAAGGTAGAATGTACAAGGCGCTGTTTTTAAATATAAGACCTAAATTGTTAACCTACATTCTAAGCAAATAAATACATTTCATTTCATTTCATAACGGCTAGACGACAGCAATCTTTAGGTCATCCTACTTATATAAATAGAATAATAAACATTCATCCACTTACCCTTCGAGAAACAAAAATAAAATTAAAAACTGGCTACTTCAATTAGGTATATTACGACCAAACTGAAATGCAATACTCACAAACTCATATTCCCTACAATCTACAAATACCACCCACATCAAACACACAATCATACACACACACAAACAGACGCACACACAGACACACACACACTCATTATTCGTATTAGTAGTGATCGCTGTACCGGTGCGGTGTCGGCGAACACGGGGTCCTTAACTACGCGGGCGCACCGCGGCCGCGTCCCGCCACCAGTCCAGCCCACACTGAGACGCGAAGCGCACGTCGCTCTTATCAATTTTACCGCTAAAATATTACGTTCCCGTATCTACTTTTTCCGTTTTTGTACTTTCTTTCTTTCTAAACTCCCCTGTGACTTTCGCCTTCTATCTTTTGTGAATACCGCTTGCTTGCGTGTGCAATTAAACAGTGCCGTGCGACACAAGTGTTTTCTTTTACTGACCTCCACGCACGGCCCATGACCTACATCACATTAACCTCTGGTGACCACAACAATATAAATGAAAGCTTTTCTTTATTTTTTGACATGATTAAAACTCTTTTATGACTTATACTTCCCTGTTATGAAATGTAGAATTTCGACTATTACCAGACCTAAATGGATAACGCGCGGCATCAAACGATTTAGCAAAAAGAGACTAGATTTGTTGTGGCAATTTAAACTAAAAAAAATAGAGATACGGAAGTGGAATACAAATATTTTCTAAAAAGGTATAAAAAGATTGTAAAATTAACTCTGAAAGCTCAAAATGCTACTATATCAAAACAAGGACAAATAAAGCTAAAGCTACCTGGTGATAAGAAAACACGTTATTCAGCAACCATATACGTATATTCAACTCATCAGGATTGCACCATTACAACACTTAGAAAACTTTAACTAAATTAAATCACTTCTGTAGTATAATAATGCAAGATACAAACAATATACAACACTTGTTAACAACCTTCAGTTCGAGCGCTCGGTAAGAACTACCGAATTAGGCGAGCATGCTGAATGGCATGATTGGGAATGAACTGAATGCATCGGCCATTCCGCTCATTCATCACTTTTCAGCAGATTATATCCTTTTTATAAATATTAAATTAAATACAAAGCCAAATCATACCTTTTTAAGTAAACAAGTCACCAAAAATGTTACCAATTATTTGGAAATCACAACATTCAGCCATCCGACCCTGTGTTGCCTCCTGGCACACACAATTCATAAACATAAGTTACATATACCTTTCAAAAAAACATCAGCAAATCATAACATTCAAATAAAATAAAAATAATAATATATAATACAAAAGTTTTGAATACAACCATAAAATACATTTTGTCAATAACACATTATTACAAAACAAAAACGAAAGTGAAAATAAAAACTACCACTATAACAATGACGATGTATCGACAAAAATAGACCCTCTAAGCCATATCCTGAACATTGGATTAGCTTCAGATATTTGCCTAGACAAACTAATAAAACCTCTCTTTAAAAATAGAAAAACGATATGTATAATTCTATAAGCCTAGAGCTCTCTGGTCGGTATTCTCTACAATCATCAAGTATATATAGGCCCAAATTGATTCTTACTTCGAAAAGAAAAGAGGAATATGTATGTTGCAGAACTAAAAGGTTGTCGAAAGTATAAGACAAAAAACAGGGCCATTTACGATTTTTTTTTGTTTTTATATATTCTAAAGTTTAAATAAATATAATAAAAAAAAAATTAAATGAATTCTGTAATAATTTTCAGGGGCACAGGAGAACAACAAAAGACAAACCGCGACTTATGACACCAAGATGTCCTGGAGAAAACTATTTTCGGGCGACAAATACTATCAATGTGACGTGTGCCAGAAGTGTTTTAGTAGAAAGCAAACTTTAGTGAGACACCTTCACGTTCACACTGGTGTACAGCCCTACAAATGTGACGTGTGCCAGAAGCGTTTCAGCCAAAAAGGCAAATTAAATACGCATCTTCGCGTACACACTGGTGAACGACCCTATAAATGTGACGTGTGCCAGAAATGCCATAGCACAAAGAGCAATTTAATTGCACACCTTCGCTTACACACTGGTGTACGGCCCTACAAATGTGACATGTGCCAGAAGCATTTCAGTCAAAAAGGCCAATTAAATACGCATCTTCGCGTACACACTGGTGAACGACCCTATAAATGTGACGTGTGCCAGAAATGCCATAGCACAAAGAGCAATTTAATTGCACACCTTCGCGTACACACTGGTGTACGGCCCTACAAATGTGACGTGTGCCAGAAGTGTTTCTGGCGAGCAGGCATTTTAAAAGAACACCTTCGCTTACACACTGGTGATCGACCCTACAAATGTGACGTGTGCCAGAAATGTTTCAATCGTAAAGGCACTTTAAATAAGCATCTTCGCGTACACATTGGTGAACGACCCTACAAATGTGACATGTGCCAGAAGCATTTCAGACAAAAAGACAAATTAAATACGCACCTTCGCGTACACACTGGTGAACGACCCTATAAATGTGACGTGTGCCAGAAATATTATAGTACTAAGAGCCATTTAAATGAACACCTTCGCGTACACACTGGTGTACGGCCCTACAAATGTGACATGTGCCAGAAGCATTTCAGTCAAAAAGGCAAATTAATTACGCACCTTCGCGTACACACTGGTGAACGACCCTACAAATGTGACGTGTGCCAGAAGCGTTTCAGCCAAAAAGGCAAATTAAATACGCATCTTCGCGTACACACTGGTGAACGACCCTATAAATGTGACGTGTGCCAGAAATGCCATAGCACAAAGAGCATTTTAAATGAACACCTTCGCTTACACACTGGTGATCGACCCTACAAATGTGACGTGTGCCAGAAATGTTTCACTCAAAAAGGCAATTTAATTGCACACCTTAGCGTACACACTGATGTACGGCCCTACAAATGTGACGTGTGCCAGAAGTGTTTTAAAAGTAAAAGTCATTTAAAGAAACATCTTCGCGTACATACTGGTTAACGATCTTACGTGTAGGGTATGCCTGAAGAGTTTCAGTTTTAGGAGTACTTTTATTGCACATATCCGACTACACGCTAGCACAAGGCGTCTCTCAGAGTAGTATACTCGGACCATGTCTCTTCCTGGTGTACATCAATGACTTATGTCTTCAACTACTTTGTAACGGGATAATATTTACGTATTCTGACGATACAGCCGTAGTATTCCACGGAGAGACTTGGGAACGAGTGTACCGCATTGCCGAAAATGGCCTCCATTGACTTAGCCAATGGCTCAGAATCAATCTTCTTACCCTAAATATTTTAAAAAACCTAATACATACAGTAATAACATTTTCCAAAACTCACCTTAAAAACGTTAACATTCAAGCTCATTCATGTAATTAGCCTAGTAGTATTAACTGCTCCTGTCTATCTACAAATAAAGTCACACATGTCAATTACTGTTATCTTAGATGAGAAGCTAATTTGGAACCCCATATAAGTCTCGTTACGGGTCGCACTAGGAAGCTTATTTGGGTTTTCAAAAAACTCTGACATGCTGCAAAGTTTTCTCTTCTACGTAATATTTATTATGCTTTAGCCCTATCCATTCTTGGATGCTGCGTAGGGGTTTGGGGTGGTGCCTTTAAAACCCACATGATTCAATTAGAAAAGGTTTAAAGGTAATTACTGAAAGTAACCAACCAAGTTGACAGGCCTGTTGGCGTGGTTCGTAGATACGCTGCCTTGCACGCCGCAGGTTGTAGGTTCGATTCCCACCCGGGACAGATGTTTGTGTGCATGAACATGACTGTTTGTCCTGAGTCTGGGTGTGAATTATCTATATAAGTATGTATTTACAAAAGAAAAGTAGTATATGTAGTATATCAGTTATCTGGTTTCCATAGTACAAGCTCTGCTTAGTTTGGGATCAGATGGCCGTGTGTGAATAATGTCCCAGGATATTATTATTATTAACTTTAAACCCTTCAAATATCCTACTAAACAACTGTACTAAAATTGCGAACTTTTAACAAGAAGACAATTATATGTATTCCAAATTAAACTAACAAAGCAACACAGGCAAACTCCCTACAATGCAAATGTTTATAATAGTAAACGCGTTATCAAAAATGTATGCTTACCTATTAGATGTCGGACAGCTACGGCTAGACGACAGCAATCTTTAGGTCATCCTACTTATATAATAAAATTATATACATTCATCCACTTACGCTTCGAGAAACAAAAATAAAATTAAAAACTGGCTACTTCAATTACATTACGACCAAACTGAAATGCAATACTCACAAACTCATATTCCCTACAACCCACAAATCCCACCCATATCAAACACACAAACATACACACACAAACAGACACACACGGACACACACACACACTCATTATTCGTATTAGTAGTGATCGCTGTACCGGTGCGGTGTTGGCGAACACGGGGTCCTTAACTACGCGGGCGCACCGCGGCCGCGTCCCGCCACCAGTCCAGCCCACACTGAGACGCGAAGCGCACGTCGCTCTTATCAATTTTACCGCTAAAATATTACGTTCCCGTATCTACTTCTTCCGTTTTTGTACTTTCTTTCTTTCTAAACTCTCCTGTGACTTTCGCCTTCTATCTTTTGTGAATACCGCTTGCTTGCGTGTGCAATTAAACAGTGCCGTGCGACACAAGTGTTTTCTTTTAGTGACCTCCACGCACGGCCCATGACCGACATCACATTACCCTCTGGTGACCACAACAATATAAATGAAAGCTTTTCTTTATTTTTTGGCATGTTTAAAACTCTTTTATGACTTATGCTCCCCTGTTATGAAATGTAGAATTTCGACTATTACCAGAACTAAATGGATAACACGCGGCATCAAACGATGTAGCAAAAAGAGACTTCATTTGTTGTGGCAATTTAGACTGAAAAAAAAAAGATACGGAAGAGGTAAACAAATTATAACCTTTTTAGAAAATAATTTGTTTACCTCTTCCGTATCTCTATTTTTTCAGTCTAAATTGCCACAACAAATGTAGTCTCTTTTTGCTACATCGTTTGATGCCATTACAAAGACATTAAAAAGATTGTAATATTTACTCAGAAAGCTCAAAAATGCTTCTAAATCAAAACAAGCACAAATAAAGCTAAAGCTACCAGGAATATAATAAACTCTACTAAGCCTATTGTGCCCAAGTCTAGCATTGAAGTAATTACTGAGAATGATAAGAATATTACAAATCACAAATTGATAGTAGAATCTTTTAACAATTATTCTGTAGACCTAGTGCAACCAAAAGACAATAACCAAACATACAAGAAGACAAACACCCTAATATAAATAATTAATTATGGAACCAACCACACATAGTAATAATAATAAATAACCTCACGAACACAAGTAGTACTGGTTATGATGATATACACACCAGTGTAGTTAAGTCGGTGGGTCCCATTAAAGCGCCTTTATTAGGTGACATTGTAAATAAATCATTACAAAATCGATGAAGTTACACGGGTTGGCCCAATGCGTCCAAAAAACTCAGAGCTTAACAAACCCAATGACGGTCGACCCCGCCCAATCATTGTAAAATTATTACGACGACGGAAAAGAGACGAATTGGTAAAAACAGCAAGATCCAGGCGTAACGTTACATCTGAAGGAATTACCGCAGGACCATCGCAAAAATTATATTAGAATGAGCGGCTTACCAAGGCAAACCGTGATTTATTTCGTGACGCTAGATTACGAGCTCAAAAACAAGGTTTCCGTTTCTGTTGGGTTCGCCACGGAAACATCTACGTTAGAAAAGCAGAAAATCAACAGCCTTTTCGCATTCGCTCAGCCGAGGATCTGGAACGAACATTGGGTGATTGTACTTCGGTTGAACCCTCTCAACTTTAAGGTTTTAGATGCATACAGTGCAAGTAATGTAATTATCATAAGTTATATTTTCACACTTAACTCAACACAACTCACCCACCATATTACACTCCTATACAAAGAAAACCAACACATTTCAGATTATCAGCTATCACTGTTAACTATGCTCTACTTCTCCAGAGATGACTTCCCCTGGGTTCAATCCTCGTACGATTTAGTTAATCTACATTTGCTAAAGAAATCCAACGCTGAAAATGCTTGACCTTTATGAAGACATAGACGATACGTTATCTATAAAATGTCATTCACTGGAGGAAATTAGAGCTCTGTGCTGAACTGTTAACCCCCGATATCAACTTATTAGTGTTACATCTGAACATTAGATATTTACGGCGTCACTTTGATGACTTACTTGTCACTATCAAACGCTTGAACTACCTTCCCGATGTTATAGTATTATCTGAGTGCTGGCTGAGTGAAGAACCAGTCATTCCACATATTCCTGGGTATGAGTCATATCACACCAAAAACTACATAAATAAGAGTGGTGGCGTCACAGCCTACGTTAGGGATACATGGAGTGCAACTGTTAATGAACCGCAATGTGTCGAATGTAATTGCCTCCAACTTACCATAAATAATAAAATTACGGTATTGGGTATATACAGATCACCCTTATTTAAAAACTTAAACAAGTTTATATCGTTCCTGGACTGTACCTTAAACGATATTAACGTCCATGACTCAATTATACTTACTGGTGACATCAACATAGATATTTATAGTGACCAATCGAACGATCAGTGCTCTGAATATTTATGCCTATTAGCTAGTCACCAACTTCTTAGTGCTATCTCAATACCGACTAGAGGCACTGCATGTCTAGACCATATGTTTGTGAAAGATCGCTTCACATGTGTCGGAATGGTTTGTCGATCTGGTTTGATGGACCACGACATTTGTCTCCTCAGCATGTCTGGCCGGCACACGAAACGTATAGGCACCTCCAACAATACTAGGCCAAAAATTCACATACCTAAAATTACTAACGACCTCCAGTCTACCAGTTGGGAAGCAATTTACAAAATGTCTGATCCAAATAATGCTGCCTGTATATTTGACCTAACTTTGAATACAATATTGCAAAAAAATACAGAAACGGTTGTCGTTAAACGAACTCACAGAATTATAAAGCCTTGGATCACACCTGGCCTCATAAGATGCCAAATAAACCGCGACAAGCTACACTCTCAAAGTAGGAACAATCCCAATAATCTTATTCTTCAAATAGCATACAAAAGATACAGAAACTTTCTCTATAATCTACAAAAACGAATCAAACACGCTTATGAGACTCAATTACTTAAAGATAATCAAAATAACCCAAAAAAAAATGTGGAAATCAATAAAAGAAATATGTCATATGTCAAAGAACCACTCAGCTTCGATAGAATTGACCAAAATCTGCTCAAACCCCGTCGAATCACTCAATCACTGCAACACGTACTTCTCAAATATTGGCAGAAATTTGACTGACAGGGTTCTATCAAGGCTCAATGTTTCTGAAATGGCCCTCGCTTCGGAATGCCGTCCAAAAGTACAACCCACAAATGGGGGCTCATTCTTCCTGCAACCAACTGATCCCGCTGAAGTTAGTAAGCTTATTGACGATCTCAAGAATGAAAGCGCCCAGGCCTTGATGGTTACACTTCTAAATTAATAAAGCTTATAAAACATTTTATAATAGGACCTTTAACTCACATTTACAATATCAGCTTGAATGCAGGAGTCTTTCCTCAATGTTGGAAAACTTCTGTTGGTACCCCTATTCATAAGGACGGCGAGAAACTGACACCGGGAAACTATAGACCAATATCTTTACTGAGTATATTTTCTAAGCTTTTAGAAAAACTCCTGGAGTGAGGTGCTTACTGTAGCTGATATAGGTATGGAAACTATTGCTTCATGGTTAGACCAAAACCTTCTCACACTTAATCTTAATAAAACCAAGTACGTTGCATTTCACAAGACCCTGGCTTCAAGACCACCATCACTGCCGCCTCTTACTATTCATAACTGTGGCAACAAAGATAAATTTGGTTGCTGTGACTCAATTGCTAACACACCTTCAATTCAATGTCAATTGTTTAGTGTAATAAATGCTATTTTGTTAAATAAATAAATAATAATAAAAATAAAATAAAAAAATGGGACATTTACACAATTACTCGAAGTTTCCATAGTAAAGCCTTTGCATAAAAAGATGATAAAACGAAAAGGAGTAATTATAGAACTGTAGCGTAAAATTTTTGTCACCGTAGCCTAGTTGGTAGTGTTCCTGCCTACGAAGCTGGTGGTCCTGGGTTCGAATCCCGGTAAGTGCAAATATTTGTGTGATGAGCACGAATATTTGTTTCTGAGTCATGGATGTTTTCTATGTATATAAGTATTTATCTATCTATATAAGTATGTATATCGTCGCCTGGTACCCATAGCACAAGCTTTGCTTAGTTTGGGGCTAGGATGATCTGTGTGATCTGTATTGGAACCATTATTATTCATTTGCTACATCAACGATTTTCCCCATGTCAACAATCATCAAATGTCGTTATTTGCTTATGTCAGCAGTGCTGACATAAGCTGCTTTCATATCAGCCGAAAGCCGAAAGACGTCCACTGCTGGACAAAGGCCTCCCTCAAAGATCTCCACAATTGCCGGTCTTGCGCTATCCGCATCTAGCGTTTTCGAGCGACCCGCACAAGATCATCGGTCCATCTTGTAGGGGGCCTGCCCACGCTGCGTCTTCCGGTTCGTGGTCGCCACTCGAGAACCTTTCTGCCCCAGCGGCCGTGGGCTCTACGAGCTATGTGCCCTGCCCACTGCCACTTCAGCTTGGCAATTCTTAGGGCTATGTCGGTGACTTTGGTTCGCCTGCGGATCTCATCATTTCTGATTCGATCTCGCAGGGAAACTCCAAGCATAGCCCTTTCCATTGCTCTTTGGGTGACCTTGAGCCGCCTGATAAGGCCCATAGTTAGCGACCACGTCTCTGTTCCGTAAGTCATCACTGGCAACACACACTGGTCGAAGACTTTCGACTTGAGACACTGCGGTATTTGGGACGAGAAGATATTACGTAGCTTCCCGAACGCTGCCCAGCCGAGTTGGATTCTACGATTGACCTCCTTCTCGAAGTTGGACCTACCTAGTTGGATGGTCTGTCCTAGGTAAATATAGTTCTCTACAACTTCGAGTGCAGAGTCTCCAACCTTAACTAGAGTGGTTGCAACATGGATGTTTGACATAATTTTCGTCTTATCCATGTTCATTTTCAGACCCACTTGTTGAGAGACTCTGCTGAGGCCATCGAGCATTGTACCGAAGTCGTCAAGGGTCTCAGCCATGACTACTATATCGTCGGCAAATCGAAGGTGGGTGATGTACTCGCCATTGACATTGATGCCAAAGCCTTTCCAGTCCAGAAGCTTGAAGACATCTTCCAATGCAGCGGTGAACAGTTTCGGAGATATAACATCTCCCTGTCTCACACCTCGCTGCAAGTGGATAGGTTTCGAGTTCTGGTCCTGGAGTCGCACTGACATAGTGGCGTTTTCGTACAAACACTTTAACACCTCGATATACCGGTAGTCGATTTGGCACCTTTGGAGAGACCTCAGTACGGCCCAAGTTTCGATCCAATCGAAGGCTTTCTCATAGTCCAAAAACGCTAAGCATAATGGCTGGTTATACTCTTCGGTCTTCTGTATAACCTGCCGCAGCGTATGTATGTGGTCTATGGTACTAAAGCCTTTACGGAAACCGGCTTGTTCGGGAGGCTGGAAGTCGTCAAACCTGCGTGCGAGACGATTCGTAATGACCCTCGAAAACAACTTGTAAACATGGCTCAGCAGTGTGATGGGTCTGTAATTCTTCAAGAGGGTTTTATCGCCCTTTTTGAAGAAGAGCACCACCAAGCTAAGCTAAGCTGCTTTATGGCAAGGGAAATTATAAAAATATTGAAAATGACATTAACACAAGCCTAATATCTATAGTTAAATAAGAATAACCTCAAAATCAACTTGACTACAACCAGAATTATGAATTTTAAGCTAAGACAAATAGGACAACTACAGTTACAGACTAATTATAAAGATGACTTACTTAATTCATGAAACCGACATTAGTATAGACAATGATATGTCTTGGAGAACTAAAATTGATTTTGTGTGTACAAAACTGAGTCAATTTTTGGTATGCGCTCTATATTCTTGGTAAAACAATAAATGGGGCCCTTCAAAAAGGGAGTTGTAAGGTTTCTAAAAGGTCGGCAACGCGCTAATGATGCCCCTGGTGTTGCAAGCGTTCATAGGCTACGGGGACCACTTACCATCTGGTGGGCCGTATGCTTGTTTGCTAACTAAGTTGTAAAAAAAAAATACAACTGTACTTCCAACAGCTTATCATGGTTATGTTGCGTCTACTCTACGATATGGTCTGATATTCTAGGGCTACGGAATTAATGTTGAAGACGTAGTAATCGCACAAAAAGGTGCAGACGTGCTATTTGTGCGATTAAACAAATGGAATCATGCAAGCCACATTTCCACAAATTTAATATATTGACTGTACCGTCATTATAAATATATATATATATATATATATATATACATATATATATGTATATATATATATGTATATATATATATATATATATATATGAAGTACTTGTTTTTATAAAAACAAGTATCTGTTTAGGGTAAAACTGAAAGTCAACGTCGCTAAAACACATTTGTTATCCACAAACACAGCGTTCTTTTACAAAAGTGTATATGCAATGGCACGGATGGCACCAAAGAAGTATAACAAAATGTCTGACCAGATAAAGTACAACAAAAATATTGAAGAATTTAATTGCAATCTTCATAGCCGTAGCCTAGTTGGTAGTTCTCCTGCCTACGAAGCTGGTGGTCCTGGGTTCGAATCCCGTAAGTGCAAATATTTGTGTGAAGAGCACGAATATTTGTTTCTGAGTCATGGATGTTTTCTATATAATAATAATGTCCTCCTAGCCGAATTTCGGCCACGGCGGCCAGTCTCAACAGAGATTAGCCATCTGCGCGGGACATATTATAGTGCTCGAGTGTGTGCGCAAACACAGGAGCACTTTCTATTCCATCACTCTCATTATCCGATGGGACGCCTATGCGACATGACCGGAAAGAGGTCAGGTACAGGACCGACGGCTTTACGTGCTCTCCGAGGCACGGGGGTATAATACCGCCAACTCCCAGACTTCGGGCTGATGCTGAGAATTTTTTCTTTTTACAGAAAAGTCCCAAAATCACTTTTTGCCCGACCCGGGATTTGAACCCAGGACCTCGTTCTCTGCGGGTGAACACGCTACCGCTAGACCAACGAGACTTTTCTATATATATATATAAGTATTTATCTATCTACATAAGTATGTATATCGTCGCCTGGTACCCATAGTACAAGGATCAATCTCCAAAACGGGCGTATTCGTGTGATCGCTCTGGTGCTTTTCAGTTATTGATATTTAATGGTAATTATGTATAACATTAGAAAGATTGATTTTCAAATAGTACATTTTTACTATAGGCCTTCAATTTACTGAAACAGTTATGGAAATATTTAAGTTCAAAATTTTTCACGACCAGAGCAATCATAATTGATGCCTGAGCGATCATAAATGTTGAAAAGAGTGAAACAAAAAAAATAAAATTGATAAAAAATGATTTATTTAGCCGTTTTCAGTCATATTCAGTGAACGTGTAACAATATTATATGTAAGAGAAATGTATCATTTTAGAAAAAGGTACGGGCATATAAGGCCTCGTACAGACCAGCAGCATTTTTCGGACGACAGAGCCAACTTCAGCTGTCGACAGCGGCAACAGCAGCTGCCAACATTGGTCGACGTTTGCCATCGACACGTGGATAGCAAACGCCGACCAATGACGATAGCTGGAGTCGCCTCTGTCAACAGCTGAAGTTGGCTCTGTCGACAGCAAAGTACTGCTCATCTGTTTGACGCCTAAGACGTCATGCATAGGCAGCATGACGTCTTAGGCGACAAACAGATGAGCATCGTCATCTTGAAAAAAAACAGTTTCATATCTTTTATTAGCTGTTGTTTACTTATGTCTTATTTATTGTACATTAGCTTTGTTTGGAGGTAAAACCAACATTTTTCTTTCTAAACGTTTACCTTCTTTGCTTTGATTTTGATCTTTCTTAATAAGGGTATATATCATATGATGAATGATGAATATATCTAAACTTTTTTGAGACGTATGTGATATGTTGCTAATTGTGCTTTGCTGACTTCCGGACAGATGATAGAGGAAGCACTTCCAATGCATGTTAGTTCGTTCGTCCGTTCAGTTGATCTGGTTATTTTTCTTAGTCTACTAATCGGTGAGACGGGTGAATCAAAATAAGACAAATTTTCGTATTCTTTAAAGGTCTCTGGAAGACAGAACCTTGTATGACAATGAACTTTTACACGATTAATAATTTTAAACTCATTTCAACATCTTGTTTTACACTTTGCAGTATATCTCTATGTTTTGTTACATTGTTGGCTAGAGATGATTGAGGAACATTTGAAAGAGGATGACGGTTCTCAGATACATCTATTGCTGGCAACTTATACCGTCGAGAACTGCCTACTTTTCTTCCTGTGAATATTTTGCTGTCTTGTAGTGAAAACACTCATTGGTAGTATTGTGTCCCGAGCTTATTCCTTTGTTAGTCTCTCTTGACTTTACAAGCCATTGTGCGTATAATTTTTATCTTGGCCACTCTACGCTCAGCCAATTTCTTCTTAAGACGTTTTTCTTCAATAGATAATTTGTTTCGAGGCATGATTTCAATCTCCAACTAGACTCACGCCTGTCTCCCAGAGGGGTAGGCAGAGAAAACTGACTTCCATTTGTCACGATCTTTGCACACCTCTTTCGCTTCGTTTACTGGCATTATATTCTTCATACATGCTCGCCGGATTAGGGTTCTTCTGACCTGACCTTTCCTGAGTACGTCTCCGATTTGATCAGAGAATGTTCTACGAGGTCTTCCCCTTCCAGTTGTACCATTCACACAGGCCAGGTATACTTCTTTTGTTAATCTTCTTTCATTCATCCTTTCTAAATGGCCAAACCATCTCAGCATACCTTTTTCAATCTTTGTGACTACATCATCTTTCACACCAAAACGCTCTCTTACATCATTATTTCGAATTCTGTCTCTCAAAGTCACACCACACATACTTCTCAGAGCTCTCATTTCCACTGCATTTATTTTACTTTCATTCTTTTTCTGCCATACCCAACTTTCACTTCCATACATTGAAGTTGGCATTTACACTCCATCGTGCACGGCCAGTCGAGCCTTCTTTGAGACTTCTTTGAGACCTAATAAAGGCGTGTAGTGCCCCATTCACGCTGTTCCCCGCATTTACTCTTCTAACTATATCTTTCTCATATTTCCCATCTCTCGTCAACAAAGTTCCCAAATATAAAAACTCTTTCACCTGTTTGACTTTCTCTCCTCCAATCACAATATCACATGCTGTCGTGTATTCATCCCTCTGCAACAATAGTTGCCATTAAATTTTAGAGAAGACCTCAAACCTCAAATCCATTTATGGACCAAAGAAACCCAGGAAAGGTTATAAATAAAAGGTTCTATGCATAGTTCATCATTTGTCATTGTAACAGTGCGATACTACTACTTAAAATCGATTTATGACGTATAATTAATGCAAAATATCATCACTATGGTCTTATTGGACAGAGCAATCACAGCCATAGCGATCAGAAAAAGTCACAAAATCATAAATATAGCCGAATTTAAAAGCAGTAGAAAGTTGTGATTACGTCTCATAAAAAACATCATAACCATCACTTAATTCATATAAGAAACACATTCACAAGCTTACTATTTAATTTAAGTAACGTGCCATAGCAATCATAAAATTCGAGAACCAAATCCAGAGCAATCATAAACTTACCTTCGTAATGTTGGAACTAGGGAACGTGGCACAAAGGTATCCTCCTCGGCGATTAGACCACTGCTGGTGTTGCCCCAGGGAAGGGGAATAGAGTGTCTATAACGCGTTACTAGGGATGAGAGCGATGTTTTGCGTCCGCGCAGAGCGATGAGATAAAGTGCCCGGTCACGTTTTTAAATTCAAATTGCGGCAAAAGTATTATTAATATAAGTAAAAATATTTGATGACTATAAAAATTTACTATTTGTTATGTAATTTAAATAAGTTGTTTCATATAAACCTTCTCATTAAAAAGTTAAAGAATATTTTTTTCATTCAAGCGGGAGTTGGGTCAACCCAGAGCGATCAGGATTTTAGGGTTTAAGATATTTTTTTTAATATTTTAAATAAACTTATTCATAATATTAGCCTTGTATCACATAGATTAGACACCGAACTGTATATAAAAAAATATTTTGAAAACGTTTTTCGATTTTAAAATGGGTTTATCCAGCCCGACATGAAAAAAAATGCCTCTGAAGATCGACCCACAAGCTTTGCTTAGTTTGGGGCTAGGATGATCTGTGACATTGTCGAAAAGAAAAAAAAATATATATGATACGATACATTTTATACTGACATAATTAAAATTAAGTACCTAAGTACATTACCTATTTTATTTTGATAATTTATCACAATATGAAATTTACTTCATCTATTTTGTAATATGACTGTTTTGCATTCCAACAAAACAGGTATTATGTGTTGAAGAAAACACACAGCGTTGATGTGAAGAAAGCTGTTGTGAACCTGCCTTAAATCTAGTTGTCTATGATAAAACTTACCGCTTTATCTCTGGTTTTATACTTCTCTCTTAAAAAAAGAAGGAGGTGGTACATTAGTAGCAATTTTAAAGACCTTGCGTTCCGTTGCAGTTAATCATGTTCCAAGTCTACACACTTCTATCGAGCTTGTTCTCTTTAAGGTACCTAGTTTAAGTAGAGGTAAATTTCACATGATTAGTGCAGTGTACATACCGCCTAGAACTCCAGAAAATGTATATGTAGCTTACATCGAAACTTTGGATGTTTATCTAAGAAATAGTGACGTGGAATATTTTTACCTCATAGGGGATTATAATTTACCCGATATTGAATGGTTTTCAAATACAAGTGGATCCCTTACTTGTGGGCAAATACGCAATGGTGGTTCACCAGTCTGCATGCACTTAAGTGCTTTTATGTCTGAACATAATGCACGCCAGTATAATACTGTTAAAAATCTTCGCGGCAACACTCTCGACTTGCTTATTAGCAACAACGCCTGTACGGTATATGAACCAATAGATCTATTGTTACCTCCTGATCAGCATCATCCACCTTTTTGTGCTGTTATTCCGTTCCAAACAAATTACACTTCTATGGTACGTAAAAGCATTATGCGGTATAACTTTTACAAAGCTAATTATGACAATATTAATCAGGATATACGGAAAATCGACTGGAACACAGTCCTACAAAACGATTCTATAAACGAAACAGTGAGTATATTTTACAATATAATTTTTGGAATAATTAAAAAACATGTACCTGTGTCAACAATCAAATCACCTAAGTTCCCAATATGGTTTTCACCTGCGTTGGTACATATATTCAAAAATAAATCTAAAGCATGGTTAAAAGGGAAAAATATAAAAATATATCAGACTACGAACAATTCTCAATTTTTAGGGCTAGATTTCAAACAGAATGTAAAAAATGCTACAATGTTTACATGAACAATCTTGAAGACAGTATAAAAGATAATGTAAAATATTTTTGGAAATTTATTGCAACTCGTAAATCTGGGTTGAATATTCCTTCAACTATGCGCCACGGCACTCGATTAGCTAATGAGCCGCATGAAATATGTAAAATGTTTTCTGACTTCTTTAATTCAGTTTATGAACCGTCTGCACAGACCAACGATTCCCTTAGGAGTACTGAAATTTCTGAAAATAGTTCCCTCATTAGTAAGATTGAGTTCACCACCCAAAAAGTACAGAAGGCACTTCAGTCTCTTGATATCAGTAAAGGACCGGGTCCTGATGCACTGCCAGTTATTTTTCTCAGGAATACTGCCAAGAATATATGTGCTCCACTGCAAATTCTTTTTAATCGATCGCTGTCTGAAGGAATCTTCCCCGAAGCCTGGAAGCAGGCCAATATTACACCTGTCCATAAATCAGGTCCCAAAAATGACGTTGCAAATTACCGGCCAATATCAATACTGTCAACAATGTCGAAGCTTTTTGAAAGATTAGTACATAATGAACTTTATCCTGTACTTCATAATATTATTCTACAGCAACAACATGGCTTTGTCAAGCGAAGATCGACTCAAACCAATTTAGTAGTATATTCAGACTATCTATTTAATAGTATGGACTCGGGTATCCAAGTAGATTCAGTCTATACTGACTTTAAAAAGGCGTTCGACAAGGTAGACCATGAACTTCTTTTGACCAAGATTGCTTACAATGGCATACGTGGAGATCTGTTGAGGTGGTTTTCATCATATGTTTCGAATAGAACTCAAAAAGTAGTGATAAATGGTTTTCAATCTGCTACTACAATTGTTACATCTGGTGTACCCCAGGGATCGATACTAGGGCCTCTTTTATTTGTTATTTTTATTAATGATATTAGTAAATGTATCCTAAATTCTAAATTTCTTTTATACGCCGATGATTTGAAAATTTATAGGCCGATTAAATCCTTAAATGATTGTTACGCATTGCAGGAAGATTTAAATAGGCTGTATAAATATTGTGAAGGTAATAAATTACAGCTTAGCATTTCTAAATGTTGTTGCATAACCTTCTCTAAAAATAAAACAGCCATTAAATACCCCTATACGATAAATAGCACTACTTTAAATAGAGTCAGTATGATTCGAGACTTAGGCGTACTTTTGGATGAAAAGCTCCATCTTGATAATCATATTAATATGATTGTCAACAATGCTTGGCGTATGTATGGTTTTGTTATGCGCTCGGCTACTGAATTTAAAAAACCAAGGACTTATCTGAATTTATACAGGTGTTTAATAAGATCCCAACTAGAATATGCAGTCGTGGTGTGGAATCCTCTTTACGCTAAATACTCCGATTATATAGAGAAAGTACAGAAAAAATTCGTAAAAGCTATGAACTACAAGTGCTATCGTACGTCTGCCTCGTATACCAGTCTACTCAATAAATATCAACTGTTAACTTTAAAATCCAGGCGAACTTTTCTAGAGGCAATGCTTTTGTATGGTCTTAGCAATAACGCGTATGACTGCATGGATATTTGTAACAAAATATGCTACATAGTTCCTAGAAGACCGCAGAGGCGCGCTGTACGCAAACAACCACTGTTCGCTGTCACATCTTGTCGAACTAATGCTGGCGTACGAGCGCCGCTTCGACGTATCACTCGCACTTACAATGAGCAGTTTCATAACATAGATTTTTCGTTACCAGCAGGAAAATTCAAGAACACAATCTTGAAAACTATTCAAAATTTTAATTCAACAATCAAATAGCTTTTTGTTTTTTTCACAAAACACATAATTATATATTTAGGTACTTATTTATTATTTTCATCTAGATAATACATTTCGTTATTTTTTATTTTATGCCTTAATTGTAGGTAATAAATGTATTTAAGTTATTGTTTTCGGTTTATAATGTTCTCACTTAATGTTTTTGTAATCGAAATTCTAAATTTGTAATTTGCTAGTTAAGTTTTCTACTAACTACATTTAGTGTATAGTGTGAGTCACCTTAATTATATGTATTCTGTGAATAACGTTGTGGATTACACAATTGTTTATTAGTGATAATATTTTTGTAACATTTATTGTGTAATTGTTTGTTGTTCCAAATAAAATAAAATAAAATAAAATTCTCTCTTTCTCTCACCAGCGTGCGTTCTCTTCTATCCAAGTAGGACGCCTGTCACAACTGTCAACACTCTCACTGACAGTTCATAGCGTTTGTGAATTTTGCCGCTAAAAGATCGCAAAATTTTCAAGGTTTCTAAAAAGTGCAAAATAAGTGTTAATTATCGTGTTGAAGTTTCACACAGCGACTTTTCTCGCTTTAAAATAGTGTTTTCTATAGGATTATAGATAGGAGGATGAGATCAACTTTAGTAGTGCAAGGGATCGAGTCCCCCCCTCGTTTCTGAGGTATGCAACTAGAGTCCTGTTGTCGGACTGTATTAAGATGTGTGCATCTTTTAGAGTCATCCGCTGACTGTTTCTTGCTGCAAATACAGCAAACATTTCTTTTATATTTGAATGCCAGGGTCTTTGGTAAGGCGCCCACTACCCTGATAGGTAAATATTGTTTATTTGAGCACCCCAACCTGCATCCGCTGCATCTGTAGTCAAGAAATGAGTGACCCTCTTTTTTACTATTGGTGTAAAGCTGTGACTCACAGCATCTAACCACCATTTCAGATCCTGCTGGACACCTAAGGGAAGATTTTTTCTCTCTCTTGGTCTGTTTTGTGTGTATTGTCTCAGCAAAAGTTGCATTCTGCGGCAATGTAGTCGACCTTTGGGAACAGTGTAATTTGCAAAGTTGAGCAAACCTAACAAACTCTGCATTTCTCTTAGAGAACTGTTTCCACAGCTCATCATCTTGGAAATTATAAATTTTATCTTTAAGTTCTTTTTTAAAGGGAGTTCTATTCTGTTTTGTTGAGTGTTCCATACTAGGCCTAGATATTCCACCTGCTGACTGGGCTCCAACACAGATTTTTTTAAATTCACCTGCCACCCTAATATTTGTAATGTTTCTAAAGTTTCCGCAACCTGAGAAACAAGTACATTTCGGTCCTGATTAATAATAATATAATAATATATAGGGACAATGTCACACAGATCATCCTAGCCCCAAACTAAGCAAAGCTTGTACTATGGGTACCAGGCGACGATACACATACTTATAAAGATAGATAAATACTTAAATACATAGAAAACATCCATGACTCAGAAACAAATATTCGTGCTCATCACACAAATATTTGCACTTACCGGGATTCGAACCCAGGACCACCAGCTTCTTAGGCAGGAGCACTACCAACTAGGCTACGGTGATTGAAAGGATATAATCGTCCAAATATACCAGAATACGATAACCCTTTGCTCTTAACATTTCTGCTATCCAATTGGATACTGTTGCAAACATCTTTGGAGCCGATGACAGGCCAAATGGTAGAGCAGTTAGCTGCAGTAACTCGTTGTTGTAAACTACTCGGAGGAATACTCCGGTGTGTTTCCACAATTGGTAAGTGAAAATAGGCCTGATGTATGTCTATTTTCACTAGCCAATCTTTGATCTGCAAAAATTCTGCTACGTCTACCTGTGAAATTAGCTGAAAATGTTTCACTGCTATAAATCTGTTGAGACCTCTGAGGTCGAATATGGGGCGTATGCCACCATCTGGCTTGCGTACCAGAAACATACAGCAAAGAAAACCCGGATTTATTACGGGTGGAACTTCTAATATTTTCTGTTCTTTTAGTTGACAAATTACATCTGTCATCTCCCTGGACTGTCTCGTGGTAAATTTTTTTAATACCTGTTTGCTTGGATATTGTAATGGGGGTTTCTGTACAAAGGGGATACGGCCACCAGTTATAAGTTTCATAATGTATTGGTTGGCCCCTTTTTCCTGCCACAAATGTGCAAAATCCCTTAGACAACCCCCTCCTGAACGTCGAGTCAACTTTGTTTCTTAGTGGTGTTTGAATAGTTTTTACGAAAGGGCTGATTTGTTTTAAATTTAGGATTTTGTTTATTATGTGTCTTATAATCTTTAGTTTGTAACTTGTAATTCTTAGTCTGTGATCTCTATTATGAAGTTTATAAGATTTTTTTTCTTGAGCCTGAGAAGTGTTCACTGTCTTTTTCTCCTTAATATAAGCAGGTGTATTGAGCCACATCTGAGATCCCCCCAAAGATGCTATAACCGGCTGTAAGGCCTCACGGCTAAACAAATACTCCTGACTTGGAGGGATCTTCTGTAGTGTAACACGCAAGTTTGGGTTTTCAATTTCTTTTAAAATACGATCACGTCGTACCTCAATGCACTCTGCCCTCTTACCACAAACAATTTGCATTGCAGTCTCTGACATTTTGTAAGATGGTGAGCCTGGACCAAAAATACTAATAATCTTATCATATAAACTATTTGAGTTTAAATTATTATGGCTTGCTGAAGTCCAGTCGAGTAGCTCCTGTAATCCTGTCTTCAGTAAATATCTTTGTTCAAGTATATTGTTAGACAAGCCAGCTAATAGCTGTTCCGTGGATGCTAAATAATCTTTTCCCCTGTTAAAATGGCATAGTTCTTCATTGAGTTTAAGACCCACAAAACCAGGGCTAGCCAAGCAAGCCTGTAAGGCTTTTTTGTAACGGATACCCTTCCAGGCAGGAGAATCGAATTTCTGAAGGTGTACAAGTTCTTGTAAACGCTCCCTGTTTGCTGGCGGGACCACAGTCTTTTCGTCAAACTCGGTGCCTAACTCACCTAAGGAGAGTTTACAAGAAGATGTAGCTGGATTAGTCAAGAACTGTGATGTAGAAGGAGTAGGATCACCACTCTGTAGTTTAAAACAAGTTTGATTCTCAGTTGTTATTGACGGTAAATGAGATAAAAATTGAGAAATGTATCCTACGTGCTGAATTAAAGTATCTACTCGCGGGTCGGAACTTGTTTGACCACGTGTGTACTTACGTCTTTTGTTCGGCGGTGGTGAAGCTATACCTTGCTCATCCTCCGAGGATGAAGAAGATGACGAATCATCCGATACAACTCTGTTCGAAGGCTGATCTTCCTCCGAAGCATCAACTATCGAACCCTGTTCACCGCCCTCACAAATACTTATGCATACAAATGCAATATCTTCTTGATCCATTTCGGAAAACTTTGTTTTCCTATAGAAAACACTATTTTAAAGCGAGAAAAGTCGCTGTGTGAAACTTCAACACGATAATTAACACTTATTTTGCACTTTTTAGAAACCTTGAAAATTTTGCGATCTTTTAGCGGCAAAATTCACAAACGCTATGAACTGTCAGTGAGAGTGTTGACAGTTGTGACAGGCGTCCTACTTGGATAGAAAAGGACGGACGCTGGTGAGAGAAAGAGAGAAGTATAAAACCAGAGATAAAGCGGTAAGTTTTATCATAGACAACTAGATTTAAGGCAGGTTCACAACAGCTTTCTTCACATCAACGCTGTGTGTTTTCGGAGATCACATAATATTTTATTTTGTTGACATTGTTGGTACATATTATTAGTTTTACATTATATATTATTACATTTTGTGACATATAATTTATCTACATTTTTTTAATTGACATTGTACTCTGTTTGATATTTGGAAAATGTTGTATGCCTACGGGTGGAACATGGAATGAACTATTGCTTTGTACCTATGTAATAATTTAACACACACCAACATCTAAGTTGGTGTGCCCTGTAAACCTGTCTATTTTGCTGTGTGCACATGGCGGTTTACAATACCGGGCTACTGGGGAAAGTATATTTAAAATAGCACCGACTGTATACAATAAAATACCTACATTAAATAGTGAGCTGTGTGGTGACGGCGGAGAATATCATCACCCCATCTCATCGCTGACAGCTGCGCCGGAGTTTATGGGTTGGACAGATCCGGGATAAATATTTATGCGGTGAGCGCGATTGTTTCTTTTGTGTCTGGGTGTAATAAATCTGTAATTTGTATGTATTTGGATATTTGGAGGTGTGTTTGTCAGTTTTCTGGTTGCATGTTTGACGACGGGAAACCCACTATTTGGCTTGATGCTCTTACCCTGCAGAGAGACCTGGCGTCTCTATGTGTCCTCTACCGCGTTTATCACGGGGAGTGTTCAGAGGAATTGTTCGAGCTTATACCTGCCGCCACAGACCCTCTCGCCAAAAGTGGAATATACATCCTTATCACCTGGATGACTGGCCATCTACCACCGCGCGTTTCACAAGAAACTTTTTGCCGCGCACTACCGCTCTGTGGAAACAATTAGCTGCGGAGGTATTTCCGATCCGGTATGTCATGACAACTTTCAAGAAGCGAGCCTATTCTTTCTTAAAGGCCGGCAACGCTTTTGGGGGTCCTCTGGTGTTGCGAGTGTGGATGGGCTTCGGTGATCACTTACCATCGGGAGACCGAATTGCTCGTTTGCCACCCTATTTTCAAAAGAAAATACCTACTTATAAATTATTATTTATAAAATTGAAAAAATTATAATTTAAGGCTTTTATTCACGAAGACTTTAAAAAAGCGCTTGTAAATAGTCAGAACATGTTTGTAGTAATATAGTGAAGTATTAGTACATAATTATTGCTAGTTACATATATATATATTTAGGTACACGGATTGTAGGAAAACATCTATAAAATGTATTTTATAATAGTAATGATATTTAGCTAGCTTATATTAAGTTATTAGCGACATAAACGCGAAAATTGGGAAACCAAAACAAGAGGACCGCCTTATCATGAAACCACATGGATACGGAGTTCGAAACGAGAGAGGACAAAGATTAATCGATTTCGCCACTGAAAATAGGTTGTCAATTATAGATACCATCTTCAAAAAGAAACATAAGGATGAAATAGACTATGTATTATCAAATAGACCTCTTATGTTTCAAAACTTAGAAGTATTGAATATACAGTTAGAGGTACATTAACATACGATACAAAAACAAATAAAAGCAGAACACGGTATCCTCTCATCTCATCCTCCTATCTATAATCCTCAAAGTTCCGCACTAAAAAGCGAAAATGAAATAGCAAAGTTCCAAGAATACCTAAACTCCCACATAATAAAAGATCAGATGTTCCTACAGGATATTACTTCAGTCCAAAATTACTACAACAAATTAATAAAACTTATCACTACAAGTTTACAATATGCAAGAGACGCACCAAATACAAAGAATAAGCACAAAATACTGTCAGAACGCACACTAAAACTTTTGACGAGAAGATAGGATCTGCAAAAAAACCGGTCAAGTGCGAGTCGGATTCGCCCATGAAGGGTTCCGCAGCAGCAAGTATTTCAGTTGATTAAATGAAAGGTAAATCGCGGTTTACGATTTATGACGCATTAAAAAGAACTACTTACTAGATTTCGTTCAAACCAATTTTCGTTGTTAGTTTACATGGTAATGTACATCATATATATTTTTTGTTCTATCATTCTCTTATTTTGGAAGTTAAAGGGGGGGGGGGGGGGGGGAGGAGGACACTCATTTTTCCACTTTGGAAGTGTCTCTCGCACGAACTATTCAGTTTAGAAAAAAAATATTTTAGGAACCTCAATATCATTTTTGAAGACCTATCCATAGATACCCCATATGTATGAGTACGATGAAAAAATGTTTTTGAGTTTCAGTTCTATGTATGAGGAACCCCCCAAAATTATTTTTATTTTTCTATTTTGTGTAAAAATTCGGTTCACAGAATACATACCAAGTTGCAACAGTACAGCTCTTATAGTTACGAAAAAAAATGGCTGTGACATACGGACGGACAGACAGACATGACAGATAATTTTTGCCATTTGGCTACGGAACCCTAAAAAGAGAAAACCAAACAAGAGCTATAAGAAACGAAATCTAGCACTTTATAAGCTTGTTAGCAAATGTATCAAAAAGGACTACAGTTACTGTAGTCTGTGATACATCACAATAGAAAAACACTTGAGCCTCACTGAAAGCACGAAAAGGGCTAAATATAAAGAACTGAAACCTGACGAAGCTTGGATCGACAGCCTAAAACGGGGTGAAATACCCAAAAACAGCCGCTGTGACGACACCAGTTCTACAGTCAATTATACAGCGCAAAGGACCCGAAATAAACAAGCAATGAAAGCCAAGATATCACATCAGAGCAGCAAAGGAAATAGGGCAAATATTGAAGAAAACGAAGTCATCGGGGCATTGGAAACACTAAAAGCAGACAAAAGCCCGAGTTCGGATAATATAACAAACGAAACTTTGAAAAAAGCTGCCCCCATACTAGCCACACCCCTTACTAAACATCAATTCCGTCCTTGAAACTGGGGAGACCCCCACCCAATGGTCCGAATCGAACATCATTTTGCTATACAAAAAAGGAGACCCAAAAGACATAGGAAATTACAGACCAATAAGCCTACCACCAAGCACATATAAGTTATTTTCCACTATCATTACCAAAAGAATAAGCTCTACGATAGGAAAAAGACAACCTATAGAGCAGGCAGGATTCAGGAAAGGTTTTTCGACGATCGACCATATACACAGTAAAACTTCTCATCGAGAAATACCAGGAGAGAAACAGGCCGCTCTACTTGGTGTTTATAATAGTAAAAATAATTTTATTACAGGAAATTATTCCCATATCCAACATTACATATTACTTATTAAATATAAATGTACATATTATTCACTAAAATTATTCAATTAAATATAAAATTATAAAAATGACAAATACTAAAAATAAAACAAATTTAAGTTAGAATCATAGCTGGGCACCGTAAATCAAATAGTTAACTTCGTTAATCGATAATCCACTACAAAAAAAGTTAGCTTCGTTGAACGTTAAAGCGTTACGTTTCGGAAGAATTAACGCAAGTTAAAGTTAATCGTTAATCCGTTAATATATGTAAAATTGCATTTTTATATCTTTTCATTAGTGAACTTATAAAACCTGTTTGTTTCTGGAAGTTAACAGGATAGAAACAAAACAAAATACTTGTGTAATTCAAATGTGTTATTTAATCGTCGGGCATTATAATTATTTGGCTCCACCAAATAATTATAATTTGCTCTGATTATTTTTTAGGTGATTAGTTCATAAGAAATAATTAAATTACTTTTTGAGAAAAAAATTTTTATTTTGTAATTTTAATTTGCTGTAAACGGAAGACTGCTAATTTCGTTGATTTTTTCTAGAGGTTTTTTGATTCAGTTTAATGTTTCAAATATTAACAACTAATAAAGGTTTTTATTATTAGTTCAATATCCACACATTAAAACTAGCAGGTTAATAAATACAATAAAAAGTATTTAATAATAAAAAATATAAATGTATTATGCGCCTCAGAAGCGTATATGGCAAAATACATTTATATTTTTAATGGCATACATCTTTAATGGCAGTTTAAATAAGGTTAGCTTTCTTGGGTTAACGATTAACGGACTTCTGCATATTAACGGAAGTTAACGTGTCCGTTAACATTTTTAAAAGTTAACTTGAAAGTTAATCCGTAATGAAAGTTAATCAAAATGTTAACTTCGTTAATTAACGACTATGGTTAGAATGAATAGATACATCACTCACTTAAGAAATGGTGACGAACTGGCGTGCAGGTGTATCCACCTCTCCAACATCACCGAGTCCCACCGCTCGGACAATACGCTCAGGATACCGTTAGTGCTGCATCTAAAGCGACTTAGCAGCGAGGCACTTCGCTTCCTAATAATGGCATAAAAGTGATCGGTTTGCGCCTGCGCGAACAACGTAGAAGCGCTACAAAACCGCGGCAGCCCTAGCAGCACCCTCAATGCGTTGTCATGCTGGTCGCGCAAGGCACTGTAGAATCCCTGCCCATATTTGACCCATAGGCTACACGTATAAAATATATATATTCCAATGGCACAGTAAGTATATTTATTTCTTTAAACAGCTGTCGCGATCCTTTGCTATCTTTTTCAATATATTTGTATGGATTGGGAGGTATTTCATTTACGAGTAGAAATCTCTTTAGCACTTAACGGACTGAGTCTAAGTGAACAGTTTGCAGGCGTTCGTAACCTCATTATACCCTCCACTTGAAGCAAGTCCGCGTGGGGTGCACCACAGGCTGAAGCTGCGCTCATAAATCGTTTATTTATTGCATCTACCACTTTTTTTTCTATGTGAATAAGGTCCCGTCCATAAAGTTAGTATACCTACGGAATAGAGCAACAAACAAGAGCTGTCAAACGAAACCGAAATAGGATGACATTTGTGTGTGTACAAATGTTTATGTGTGCGTGTCAATGATGTATCTCATGTCGACTTTTGCATTAATATCGATATCGATAATATTAATCAGTAATGTGTGGTGATGGCATAGAATATCATCACTCCATCACATCCCGTGAACTGTGACCATCTTACTGCGATCACCAACCCGTCTGCCAAGCATGGCGATTATGGCATATCCTCCCATTCTTTGGAAAGGCTTTGGTCCAGCAGTGGATGTAATTTTGCTGACATATATAATAATGATGATGAATTTATTTTTCGCATTAGAGTTGTCGGTTGTCGCTTAACTCTTCGCTGTTTGACAATTTAGTGAGCGTATATTCTTTGAACGATTAAAATGAAGATTAAAGAAGTCAATTACTAGATAGGTAATGATATACACGGCTATAGTTAGAAACGCGCGTCCGTCTCAATAAATTCAAATTCTTAATTCATTTATTCCGTAAAAAAATACATTAATGTGGAATCGTGATTTTATACCCTACTGTGCAGTACAGGGCGTGGCAGCTACTGAAAATACTGCCAGTAAAATCAGTAGGAAACCTTTTTTCTAATAAATTTACTTAAGTTTAATTACATATTGTTTGTGCGTTAACTTAAACCAACTCAATCCCAAGCATTTTTGTCACTCAAAAAATCAGAAATGTTGTAATAGGCCCTGCTATACAATTTGGCTTTAATAATTATTTTGAACTTATTCCTAGACAATTCTCTAATATCATTGGGAGGTATGTTATAGAATCTTATACATTGCCCAATAGAGAGTTACTTATTTTGTGGAGATGGGTTCGGATTATGTTGCGTAATCTTATGTTGCAATGCTGTATGTATATATGCAACATAAGATTATTCTTATATCTATATTTATACTACAGTTAGGATGTTAACCTCTTTGAACTTTTCTCTTAGACACTCTCGGGTCAAGATTATAAATGGCTTTAACAGCTTTTTATTGCAGTATAAATTTGGTGTTTATGTCAGCAGAGCTACCCCAGATAATTCCATAGGACTATATACTATGTAAATAACTGAAATAAATTATTCTAGCGCAATTCTAATGCAAGATTGAGGCATATTTAGGAGGATTTGGGATTACTTCCATTTCCAGGGGATTCACATTTAACCATTACAATATCAGTACCTAATATATATTAGTTTACCGCGTGATAGACAGTGGACACGAAATATCGATAAGTTGATTCGGCCCTAGTGTAAACAGAAAATTATTTCTTTACACAAAATATTCGTAAATTCTGCATGTATTAGATCTTTGCTTCTTACATTAATAAATGTTTATAGAAGACAATGAACACACTTAGTGCCTAAAAATCTAAGCTCATCGGCAAAAATAAATCCTAAATTGGGAGGTGTCGATTTGGAATAAATTACCTGTGAAATGAACAGTTTTCAGGGTTATTTCTGTGTGTTGTACAATAATCTGTCACTGAACAATTCACCATATTTCTGAAGAAATATTTTACAAAAATATCCACGATTTCACGTAGAATCAGAAAAATTCTCAGGAGTTAAATTCGCAGCGTGCCGATAAGTGCCAAAGAACTGTCAAACAGATGACAAAAACGGTTCTGTTGCGTCGCATCACGCATCTCTTTTTATCATACAGTGTTGTAGCTAGTGATATTTCGCTCCCTCAGCCCTGTGATGCTCTATTCCGTAGGTATACTAAATTTATGGTCCCGTCTAAGTTCCTTACTATATCCGTAAAGTCTAAATCGGGAGTTTTTGATATGCCCCTCTCTTTAACGACCTGCCACATTCCTTTCGATCTGTTTTAACAATTAGTACTCGGCTTAGCATAAAAAATATGTTTCGTGTCCATAATTAAAATATCATTTGGAAATTCTTTACGTAATTCTAACAAATCAAAGAGCAATGATTTGTGATCCCTGACTTTCTTCTTCATCCATCCCTTGATTTTTTTTAAATACTCGTTATTTTCTGAAGTGGAAAACAGATATTGAACTGTACGAATACATTAAAAATATTTTTCATTCATTGTCACCTGTTATTCTTTTGGGAGATTTCAATTCTCACCATACACTTTAGGGTTCTAATCAGAATGATAGGGCAGGTATAGAATTGGTTGAACTAATAGATGAAGTTGGTTTATGTATACTTAATGACGGTTCTCCCACCAGACTTCGGAGATTGGGTCAGAGTAAGAGTTGTGTAGACCTTACCCTGTGTTCTCCTAATTTAACTGCTCAGCTAGAGTGGAAATGTCTAAGCTTGACCTATGGTAGTGATCACTACCCCATTTGTTCTACTTTGATTGGGGGATTTTTACCACATAAAATCAAACCACCTTTATTAAAATACAGAGTTGAGATTGCTAATTGGGATATTTATAAACAAACATTTGAAAATGAAATTTATTCTTTACCCCAAATTACAATCCATAACCTAGATTCTTGCCTATCTCTGTTCTCTGACACTATTCAATTGGCTGCTGATGAGAGTATCCCTTTAAAAAAATCAGCCTCTGGTAAATTATCATCTCCAGCCTGGTGGGATAGAGAATGTACTGCAATAATTAGATCCAGAAATGATGTGGTGATTGGTGGGGAGCTCATCCTTTTACTCTAAAACTTTTTTATAATGCGACAATAAGGAGTTTACTGGACTATGGATCCTTCATCCTAGAACCATGTAGTAAAGTTGCCTTGTCAAAATTTGATGCAATACAAGCAAAGCCCGTTCGCATTGTAATAGGTTGTATAAAGTTCACTCCTACGAACGCTCTGCAAGTAGAGGCTTGTGATCCTCCCTTAATCCTGCGCCGACAATATCTCGCTGATAGGTTCATTTACAAAGCATGTTTCCTCAAAGATCATAAGTTAACAGTAAAATTATCTCACTTGGACAACCTATGCATACAGGAGGACTATTGGAAGAATAAGGATCCCCCTTTAATTTTAAATTCATTCAGAAAATGCGAGGGCTTGAGGTAACTGCTCCCATTTACCATTGTTCAAATTTTCCATTATATAGTACTACATATGAAATAGTAAACTTTATTCCAAATTATATACCATACATTGGTTTGTCTAAGGACACTATTCAGGCTAATATATTATTCTCTTCCATAATTCAGGATAAATGCCACAGGTTTTTAACTGATGCATCTAAACTAGAATCAGATGGTAAAACTGGTGTATCAGTCTTCTATTCAAAATAGCATATCACTCTTCAGTTCCAATGTCTTGCAGAAGCATCAGTATTCACTGGTGAGTGTATTGGTATTCTGGAGGCATGTCAGTTTATTTTAGCCCATGTTGTAATTACCAAAGCAATTATTTTTTTTGATTCCAAAAGTGCCCTGGCAGCCTTAGAAAAAGACCCCTTTTAGGATAATCTCCGAAGTCCTATAGACAATAGTCAATAGTAATTTATTGGTATAGTTCCACAAACTTATCTGGCCCGGTGGCCAAAAGTAGAACTAACGACGCCAGTTGGAAATGTCAATCGGCTGTTATTCCCTGACATTCCTGCCATTGATTGTTTGTTGCGCGTATTTATTTTTCTTTTTGTGGTTTTTAATTGTGAAAAATGCCGAAAGCTTTAAAAAGTGATGCGAGGAACGTTATATTTCAAGTATTGAATTATATGAATTAAGAAAAACACCTCCAGGCACCAATTATACCCTTCAATAAGTTGTATGAACGCGTAGCTGATGCTACAGGTTAGTGTTGTCAGCTTCTGCAAAAATACGAAACTCCCCCTCGCACTTTAAATTTAAATACATATTTTAAAATATTCATTATTTATTTAATTTTTGCTATTTCCATTGTAGGTGCCGGGGAGTGATTGGTAAGAAAACTTGTGATAGAAAAAGAGCAAGCAGATTCAAAAATTTATAACAGATCGAATTCTGAAATGCCTACATTGATTGCAGAAGCTTTTGATAAATTAACAGTCAATGAATGGCCAAAGCATTGCAATCATGTAAAAAATATTGAAAATGAGTATCGAAAAAGGGATGGATACTTAGACGAGCCTTTCATCAATCAATTAGGTAGTGATAGTTAAAGTGAAAGCAGTGATTATGACAATGATGATGATGAAATGACTTCTGAATTAAACAATCGGTGACATAACTCGCCTGTGGACTATCGCTTAAGCAGGACGTTTAGCACTTCGTATAGTTTTCAGAAATCGTCAACCTTTTTTTTTTTTGTTTTAGTCAGTAGTAAACGTTTTTAATATTAAGATGAATAAGTGTGCGTTGTGTCATGCCGAGTTCAACGATGGCGTGCAGTGTTCCTCGTGTGAGAAGCTAATGGATTTTAGCTGCGCTAATCTGACCGAATCTGGATGGAAGAGGATGGGCGCGGATCGGAGAGCGGTATGGAAGTGCCCGTTGTGTCGAGCAACGTCACCTGCGCCGGCAACTAAAAAGGATCAAGTGACTCTTGAGAACCTACTTATGGAGATGCGTGATATCAAACAAAAAATTAAAAATATCCCTACCCTGTTGGATGAGATAAAAAGTATCAAGCATGATATTCAAGACCTTAAAGCTTGTTGCGAGTTATCTAGTACTAAATTGGAAGATTTTACCAATAAACTTGTTACTTTAGAGAACAAGGTGTCTGACATTGACAAAAAGCAAGCGTTATTGGAAACTTCCATAGTCGATATACAGGCTCAGACTTTTACCAACGAACAGCGATCGCGTCTCAATAATGTCGAGATCAAAGGTGTACCTCAGAAAAAGGACGAAAATTTGTTCAAAATTGTTGAAAACCTCACCATAAAAGTTGGATACAGCTTTCCCAAAACTGCCATCAACTATATTTCACGAGTTCCCACTTACAATTCCAAAGACAAAACTATTATTGTCAGTTTTATCAACAGATACATTAAAGAAGATTTTGTAGCGTCAGCGCGGGCAATTAAAATAATAAGTGCAAGCGACCTCGGCTTTGAAGACAGTGAAGGACGGATTTTTGTGAACGATCATTTGACGTCGGAAGCAAAGCAGTTACTTAATAAGGCCAGGCAATCTGCAAAGGATCATAATTATAAATATGTTTGGGTAAATTTTTGTAAGATTCATGTCAGAAAAAACGAAACTAGTCGATCCTTTATTATTTCTAAGTTGACTGATTTAAACAAAATTGTCTAAACGGTATCTTATACTATTTTTCTTTATTATATCACTGCATATCTCTTATTACTAATGCATGCCTTAACATTTCATTTACATTGTACTTTATTATAGCCACAATTGCCTTTATATTCATAATGCAATCGAAAAGGTTTAGCGCTTCTGCCTTGATGCTCGTGCCGTCGTACCGGTTTCATTATCGGGTATTGTTTACACCTTATTGGACTGTTTACATTGCAGTAAAAAATAACGATAATATATTTGTCTCGCTTGCTCTGCCGTATTCTTCTATAGTTGTGTCTCACTTGGACGGTCATTATAGTATTTATTTGAAAGATAATTTCTATTATGCAGAACTTACACTCGCACGCTCATTATCAATGTACCCACGCTGGTTTATATTATTTAGTTTTAATTATGCCTTCTTAATTTATGCATGTACTCATATTATATTACATATTCTGCTACATGATTTTCTACAAAAATGTCTACTTACTGTGACCTAAAAGTGTATTACCAAAATGTGCGTGGGTTACGATCGAAAACCTTACAATTTTATCGCAATTCGAGTATTTGCAACTATTATGACATAGTAATTCTTACCGAAACATGGCTTTTACCTGGTGTGAGTGACTCAGAGATATTTGACCATCGTTTTGTGGTGTGGCGGCAGGATAGGGACTATGAGTTGACCGGTCAATCTCGCGGCGGGGGAGTGCTTATCGCAGTTCGTAAAGAATTATGCACTATTCCTCAACCCTCATTTGCTAGTACAGCGGAGGACATGTGGTTAACGTTAACAATGAAACAAAGTAACGTTAAAAACTCATTAAATATTAATCTAAATATATGTGTTATCTACTTATGTAAGCAAAACTTAGGTTTAAATTTCTCTAATCAACTGGACAACTTTTTGACTAAATTGCAGTCAATCATAATAAATAAACCGGAAGAAAAATATTTAATAGTTGGCGATTTTAATATGAGTAGCATTTCCTGGTTGCCCAGTAACTTCAGCAGTGAGTCACACTTGTGCCCCGGTAATGTAAACACTGTGGATGAGCAATCATTTATTGATTCTTTATACATCCATGATCTACGGCAGTATAATGGTATATTAAATAAGTACGGTCGAATATTGGACCTTGTTCTATCGAATGACATAGTAACGGTGTCCAACTGCGATCAACCCTTTGTCCCCCTAGATCCCCACCACAATGCGCTCATTATTGAACTTAAATTCATACAAATATCGTATTTGATATCGGCTTCGCGTACAAAACAGGTTTTTTGTAAAGGTAATTATCTAGAAATGAATGATGATATTGCCAATGTCAACTGGGAGTTGGAATTCGCGGACTTACCAATAGAGGGCGCTGTGGATTTTTTTTTTACTCATTTCTTAAGAAATTAATTAATAAGCACGTCCCAATTAAACGGGTTAGGAGTGGGCAGTATCCAGTGTGGTATACTTATGCTTTAATAAATGCAATAAAAGAAAAACATAAATATCATAAAAAATTTAAGCAGTATGGTAATATTCCACACCGAAATTGTTATGAGATGTTGAGAGTGAGAGTGAAGAAGTTAGAAGAAGATTGTTATCAAAATTATATTAAGTCTGTTGAAAGTTCTATAAAAAATAACCCTAAATATTTTTGGAAGTTTATTAAAACCAGATATAACTTAAGTAGCATCCCGAGTACTCTTCATTATAACAATATCGTAGCTTCCGGTAGTGAAGAAATCTGCAACCTATTCTCTGATTATTTTGCGACAACTTTTTTACAACCAACATCAAACCAAGGCAGCATAAACTTGGGCGACTCATGCATGTCAGATATCTGTAGTGCTACAGTTGAACAGCATAAAGTAGTCAAATTACTGAAGGCACTAGACGTAAACAAATCTGCTGGCCCGGATTTAATCCCTGCTTTTCTATTGGTAAACTGTGCCGAAACTATTGCATTACCAATCACCTTGTTGTTTAGAAAATCGTTAGATGAGTGTAAGATGCCATTAATGTGGAAATCGGCTTTTATAACGCCAATACACAAAAAAGGCGCTAAGACTGATGTTACAAATTACAGGCCCGTATCAAAACTATGTTTGATTGCTAAAGTATTTGAAAGGATCATCCATACTCAACTATATGAACCCCTTAGGGTATACATTACGAAATTTCAACATGGTTTTGTTAGAGGCAAATCTACAGTTTCTAACCTAATTATTTTTGATGATTTTATTACAGATAATATGAGCCAGGGTAAGCAAGTTGATGTCATTTACACTGATTATAGTAAATGTTTTGATAGAATAGATCATTCCACCCTAATACAGAAACTAGCTAATGCGGGCATAAGGGGAAACTTGTTGAGATGGTTTATTTCATACATTTCTAACAGATCACAAGCCGTAGCCTTAAATAGTTGTATATCCAGCTGGATTTCAGTGCCTAGTGGCGTGCCACAAGGATCCCTACTAGGTCCTTTAATGTTTGTAATCTTTGTGAATGACATCGGCGATTGCTTCCATTCCTCCAGATTACTCTGTTATGCAGACGATATGAAAATTTATGCATCTATCGCATCCCAAGCGGATGTCCAAGCTCTTCAAGCTGATTTGTATCGTCTTGATAATTACTGTTCGAAAAATAAATTAGACCTAAATCCCTTAAAATGCTCTGTTATCACTTACACCAGAAGTAATCGACCTATTACATCTACCTATTGGTTAAAGGGTCAAAAATTAACCAAATGTCATAAGATGCGTGATTTCGGGGTCGTATATGACTCTAAATTGCTCTTCGATGAACACATTGATAGCATTGCAAAGAAGGCATCTCAAGCTCTTGGGTTTGTTATGCGCACTTCAACTTGTTTTAAAGATGCAAAAACGCTTAAAATATTGTACTGTACATATGTCCGTAGCAAACTAGAATATGCATCACAAATTTGGAATCCGAGATACAGCAAGTATACCGACAGGATCGAGGGTATTCAGAGGAAGTTCATGAGGTACTTATGCTATCGAACTAGATTAGTTTACAAATCTGAAGACTATCTAGAATTTTGTGCAAAATTTCACCTTCTTCCATTAATTGAACGACGTGATATCGCAGATGTCATGTATTTCCTAAAACTTTTAAATAATCAAGTTGATAGCCCTGAACTTCTTTCCCAAATTAACATCAACGTCCCAGTACGATCAAGGCGTCATTACGTACCCCTAGTTTTACCGCTTGTTTCAACTAATTACCGCCAGAATACCTTTCTGTGGCGAGCAAGCAAGACAGTAAATGATGTTTTCAAACAATATGATGTAGATATATTTAATGCGAGTATAGCGTCAGTAAGAAGGCTGATGAGCGCTGAGTTTTTCAATAATTATCTTAATGTTTAGCTTTCCAACGTAGGCTTTATGATTCTCCTTTTGTTAATTGGATTTTATAAGTAATTTATTTTTTACTTTTTTTGGTTAAGTGTATTTATGTACTAACTGGTAATATTTTCATGTCCATATTTTTTAACTAGATGTTTAAAAGTGAAGACCTGTAATTGGCTGTGTGTTGCTTATAACATCTATTTATTTTGTAATTGTTGCTGTTGGTTTTCCAAATAAATAAATAATAATACATAAAATGTATGCTGAGTGTCGTCTAACGGGGACACCGTTAGACGACACTCAGCATACATTTTATGTAAATGATCATAATTATTGTATAAAAATATAAAGATTTGTAATGACAGTATTTGTTTGCATTTTAGTGAAGTAATATTTACGTTACAATGTGCATATTATTTTTACCCACTTTATTGCAAAAAATAGTTACTAGCAACACTAAATGCGATAACAGCGACGCTGCCAGCGGGCCAGATAAGTTTGCGGTACTGTAATGTTAATTACATGTCAAAAATGTTCACATAGATTATTTACATCACAAACAATGTCAATAATATATAGTCATGTCAAACGTAAAAATAATTAATAAATTGTCAATTTGTCCTACTGTAGAAATAAAATTACTTACTTATCGTATGGGCAGTGGTAACCCTAGTGTCAGAGTTGTTCAAGCCGCCCAGTAGGCCTCTGACATGGCTTAACGACTGTTACCTAATGGCTACAACCGGGACCGACGGCTTATCGTGCCCTCCGAAGCACGGAGACGCTCACAAATTAAACCACTTTGGCGGTCACCCATCTATGGACTGACCGCGAGCCTAGTTGCTTATCCTCGCCAATCACTTACGGACCGGTGAGAGCATCTGGCTATGAGCGCCTCGAAATAAAATTATAATACAGATTAAATAAGTCAAGATAAAGGGAATATTATTTAAATTTAAACAATTCATCGTAAGTGTAGAACGCCCGTTCGACTAACCAGCGTCTTACTACTTGAACCCTGCGAGAGTTAGGACGGTTACTAAACTCTCTGGGAGCTGATTATAAACTGCCGGGCCCATAACATGAGTCGATTTTGCTGACTTAGTTAGTGTTCTATTCACTAATGACACTTTATCTTTCCGGCGAGTGTAGTACGAGTGTACATCGCTTTGCCTCGTGTATAGGTCCAGGTTTATCCTTACATACACCACTATTGCTGGTAAGGTAAGAATCCCAAACTTTGTAAAGTATGGTCTAGCAGATTCATCCTGCGGTATTCGCGCAATAGCTCGTACGGCACGTTTTTGCATGCGAAATGCGCGCTCCCAGTCGGCAGAGCGGCGGCCCCACAACTCAGCGCCATACTGTAGCTGCGAATGCACAGTCGCAAAATAGCATTCTCGCACCTCCTTCTCCTGCACGACTCGAGCGATTCGACGAATGGCAAAACATGCGCTACCCAGCCTGGCGCATATTTTTGCTATGTGGCTCTCCCACTTAAGGCACCTGTCGACTTCAAAACCTAGAAAGGTGATTGTATCAACCTGTTCAATTCTTACACCATTCGCAGACACTAACAACGATCGTTGTAATCGGCCAGACAGTGAAAAATGAACAAATTTGGTTTTTTTGACATTAAGAACAAGTCCATTCTTTTGAAACCAATCAGATAACTGGTTCGCAGCTGTATTCAGTCGCCTCTCCAGCTGATCTACAGAAGTTGCGGTAACCACCGCTGCTGCGTCATCGGCGTACATATACAGGCTTACAGGTTAAGTCGACCTAGATCCTTTAAGAGGTTGTAGTTTCTATAATTTCTGACTGATTTGTCTATAAAACACCATACCCCAAACTTAACTGTTTTCAAAATACTGGACTTTGAAGGTTTTTTGAGATAAAATCGGTTTTATGACTATTGGCCTATATTTTTTGAGGGTTTTGCCTCTAACTGCGTGTGTTTGCAATTTTTGTGTAGTAGATAAGTTGTTTTATTATTCTCAACACTAAAATAGCAGTTCACTGAACTGACTGGGTCGTAGTAGACGATTGATAGTTATAAATTGAAATAAATTCGTCAAAAAATATTTTTTCTTTCTGAAATAATAAAAGAAAAGTCTATGACAGTTATGCTGCAGATGTGCTTAAAAATATCTACATTTCATCAGCTATCCAACAAGGTATAACAAGCTAGGTTATTATCAGAATTCTTAGTAAAAAACTTCGATGAAAGGCTCTCGGGTAGTAGTAAAGATAACAGTACTAATTTATCACGGGTCAGAAAACAAAATAAAACAATCCAAATAGGTACAAAATGACATCTATTACTGCTATTTTTACAGAAAGTCATGATTCATGTTCCACATGGCCGCCTCTGTTTCGCACACATATTCTCATTCTGTGTCTTAATCCACTCTTTACTACACCAGTTGTTAAACCCCTTCTTATTTCATTTGCCGCATCGATTATTCTCTGTCTCAAAACATCAACAGATGTGATTGGATTAGGTTCGTTGTACACCAAACTCTTCATGTGTCCCCACACATAAAAATCCATGGGGGTCAGGTCTGGACTTCTAGCTGGCCACGGTATGGGTCCACCTCTTCCGATCCACTTATTAGGATAATTAGTGTCTAGCCATTCTCTGACACTTCTCCTGTAGTGTGCAGGACAACCGTCATGTTGAAACCACATATCACGAATGAGATAGAGTGGTACGTCGTCTAGTAAGTCGGATAAATCTTCTCTTAAAAAGTTTTCATAATGTTCTCCATTTAAATTGTCGGGAAGAAAGTAAGGCCCAATCAAATGGTTTGATATGATTCCCATCCATACATTCAAACTGAATCGTCTTTGTGATGCCTTTGGCCACTTCTTATTGGGATTTCTTTGAACTTTTGGGGCCCAATAATGAACATTGTGGTAATTGGTTATGCCGTCTTTATCAAATTTGGACTCGTCTGTCCACAAGATCTTTTTAAAAAATGATGGATCTTCTAAATCTGCATTGAGCATGAATCTGCAGAAATCCAACCTCCTCACAGGATCTCCTTCTTCGATGGTGTGTACCGGCGTGTAATGATAAGGATAGAGGCCGGCAGTATTCACCGTAAACCATACTTTCCACTGCGAGAGTCCAAGTTCTCGGGCAACAATATTGGTCGAAGTAGTTGGATCCAATCTAAACCGTCGAACTATTTCATTGTCTTGCTCTTCATCATCATCATTGACACGTGGTCTACCCAAGTCTGTTCGTCGCCTCGAAACAGAGCCAGTCTCTCGAAGTCGTCGGTAAACTCCGTCAAAGACACTAACATCCGGTACTCGGCGGCCTGGGTAACGTGATATGTATTCATCACGAGCTCGTGCGGATACACAATTGCAGTACCCATAACAAATCAAAATATCAGCATATTCCTCGTTCGTGTAGGTCGTCATCTTCAACAGTTCCAAATCAGAAGCACAAATCAATAGTCCAGTTTGCAAGCACAGTCACGATTTGAAAGAAACAGTCCAGAAATCCAAGCCAAGTCGAATGAAAAACCAAGAGCACTAAGAATCGCATCTACTACAGACGAATCGCGTAAGCAGACTAACCAAACAATAACAACAAAATGGCTGTGGTTTTTTTTTCTCGCTCACACCTAATTACATTGTATGATATCTCGCTTGCACGCACCGCAGTCCCATGAAGAACAATAGGCGCAACAAGTAACGCAAGGAAACACGTTATCTTTACTACTACTACTACCCGAGAGCCTTTCATCGAAGTTTTTTTCTAAGAATTATAATAATACCCTAGCTTGTTATACCTTGTTGGATAGCTGATGAAATGTAGATATTTTTAAGCACATCTGCAGCATAACTGTCATAGACTTTTTTTTTATTATTACAGAAAGAAAAATTATTTTTTACGAATTTATTTCAATTTATAACTATCAATCGTCTACTACGACCCAGTCAGTTCAGTGAACTGCTATTTTAGTGTTGAGAATAATAAAGCAACTTATCTACTACACAAAATCGGAAACACAAATAAATTAGAGGCAAAAAACCCAAAAAAATATAGGCCAATAGATGTAAAACCGTTTTTTTTTTCAAAAAAGCATCAAAGTCCAATATCTTGAAAACGGTTAAGTTTGGGGTACGGTGTTTCATAGACAAATCAGTCGGGAATTATGGAAACTATCACCTCTTAAAGGATCTAGGTCGACTTAACCTGTAACCCGTATATTTCACCATCAGTAACAGCACTCGGGAGATCATTCAGTAGCAAGGAAAAGAGGATATTGGACACTAACGATCCCTGTGCCAGTCCCATCTCCGATTCCAGAGGATCTGACTTCTCTGCGCCGCTACAACCCACTACAATTTGAGATCTACCCCGCATTAGATCAATGAACAAATCATATGATTTGCCATCGACACCGTAGTGTTGTAATTTTACGGCAAGTACGGCTCTATCGGCGACATCAAACGCCTTCGGCAGATCACAACATATTAGTGCCACTTGCTTTTTGCTCTCTCGAGCAATAAGCACTTTACGTGTGAGCTCCCGAGTTAACGATATCGTTGACCGACCCTCGCGATATGCATATTGTCGATCGGAAAGTGCTCCGGTTTCCGATAGAAATTTTAATAATCGGTAACTAAGGCCATTCTCGAATATTTTTGATATTGCTGGAATAATCGAGACTGGCCTATAGTTGTCGATGCAATATCTTCTACCTTTACCTTTGAACAAAGGAGAAATCTTGCTACATTTCATTGGTGACGGAAAGCAGCCTTCTGTTATGCAGTTGTTAAAGAGATCCGCAAGTACAGGGGCAAGCGGTACGGCTATCAATCTAATTGATTTCATAGTGATGCCATAGGTGTCCTTCGAAGATTTGGCAGGGATTCGCGTCGTGATTATTTTGTACACCTCATGTGCGCTGAACCTAAGCAACCTCAGCGAGCGGTCAGCATGGGGAAGCACGGCATTCAGCTGGGCTCGTACCCACTGCGCGTTGGCGCGGGGGCGCCACAAGTAGCCGCTGCACTTAAGAAGCGTAAGTTCCTTGCATCTATTGCACACTTTTTATTTGAAAATTTTGTGCCATTCGCGTCCTTAACTATATCCGTAAAGTCTAGGCGAGGAGTGTTGTTCTTTCCTCTTTCTTTATTCACGACGACCCACATTGGTTTTGACGCGTTCTTGGCTGAGCTTATAATATGAGAGTAGTGGCTAGATTTCTCAGTTTTTAATATATTTTCATAATGTAATTTCATGTCAGCGATAATATTATTAGAACTTCGCATGCTTATGTCAATAAAAATAAATAATAATGATTTAAAGTCCTTAACATCTTGTGTTATCCAAGATGAGTCAATATTATAGGTATTGCTTGTTTTCCTTATGGGAAAACAAATGTCAAATTATTAATAATTACATTTATGATCGCATTTGCCATCTCTTGCGGATGTTTATAGCGGTCCCTTATTCTTTGCCAATCTACACAATCTATAGAAGCCGTAAAATTAGCATTATTCGTTTGCGAGTAACTGCGAACGTATCGTGACGTTTGTTGTTGTATACATCTGCCTATCACTTCACACCGGACAGCGAGATGGTCACTGAGATGAGTGATCACAGGTTCGGTGTTCACTCAGCCCGTTGGCAAGTTTCTATAAACATGGTCTAAGCACGTGGATGAGAATGGACACACTCGAGTAGGGAAATCGACCTGATTTGTCATGTTATGAGTCGACAGAATACCTAAAAGCCTTTTTAATTCATTGGATAAACCACCCAATGTATTAATATTAAAATCGCCTACGATTACACACTCAAGCCCAAGATCACTAATTTTATCGAGCAAGCGTTCAAAACACCCCAAAAAATCATTAACACGAATTAAATTAGTCCTATATATACAAATTACAGTTACGTCGAATTGAATTAAATTTATTGCCGATATTTCACAATATTGTTCAACCGACATCGATACTAAATCGGTATTTTCGACGGACCTGATGCCGTCTCGAACAAATAGACAGGACCCACCGTGTTTTATCTGACTTCTACAATAAAACGAGGCTAATTTGTAGCCGTCTATATTTACACATTTTATATTAGAATCCGTCAACCAATGCTCCGATATAGCTAAAACATCACACTTTAATTCACTTTGTAGTAGCACTTCCAACTTACGTGTTTTTTTATCTAACGATGCGATGTTTTGGTGGCATATTATAAAGTTCCTCCGCTCAGTTACATTCTTAGAAAGTACAGACGTGTTAGCTCTGTTGCATCTCCGATCCGTTGTGGGAACTGGTTTTGCTAGTAGTTGGGATGTCCGCGTCGCTGCCCCGCACTGCACGGGGCCGTACGCGAAACCAGTCAGACACCTTTACTCGCTGAGGCCACGAAGTCGGAGAACAAAAGTGAGCGTACAAACTTTCTGGCACACCGATTACGAAAGCTGAGTGTTTGTCAGTTCTTATGTCCCTTTTTTCAACGAAATATTCATCACATTGACGTATTTTATTTAAATAATTTAAGACGCTGCTGGTACGAACTGGGGTTTCGTCAGTTATGCGCCTGCGCTGGGTTATATTTGAACAGGACTCACACTGGAAATTACGCTTCAATTGGACTTGTTCCTCTCGGAACGAAGATGAAGTGATATTCAGACATCTATAGTGGAAATCTGCTTTGCATCCAGTACATCTCAACAATTCCCCTAGATCAATTTTCGTGTTGCAAATAGTGCAAGTCATTTTCATTCTCAGTTATAAAATCACTATTTCGCCGCGGCGTCGTCGGTGCGGTGTGACTGAGAGAGAGCGAGGATCTACGTAAGTGTGAAAGAGTACGCCGCGCGCTTCCAACCTCACGCCGCTTGACACGAATCCGTTGGAATAAAGTTTAATAAAAACAATAAAGTCACAATTTAACAATGTACTCCACCTCCTCCGAATGTATTGACATTAGATGTCCACTGTATTTCCATTGTCTTAACGTCACAATCGAATTTAACTATTTAAAATCAAAATCTCCGGGAGCGCGATGTGTCCCGCTCGACCGCCGCACTATGGATTAATAATATATTAACTCGCACGTACGACAAATACGAACATGTGTTGACATGTTCGTATTTGTCGTACTGCATTGTCGGCTAACCTCGGGAGTGTTCGGTACATTACTAGAGTTTGACAATGTAGCTATTTTAGCGCTGGATGTTTTTTGCGCCGTTGACTCAATGGCGCTGCCTGTCTGCACGTGCCGGTACATTACTAGAGTTTGACAATGTAGCTATTTTAGCGCTGGATGTTTTTTGCGCCGTTGACTCAATGGCGCTGCCTGTCTGCACGTGCGAGTTAATATATTATTAATCCATAGTGCGGCGGTCGAGCGGGACACATCGCGCTCCCGGAGATTTTGATTTTAAATAGTTAAATTCGATTGTGACGTTAAGACAATGGAAATACAGTGGACATCTAATGTCAATACATTCGGAGGAGGTGGAGTACATTGTTAAATTGTGACTTTATTGTTTTTATTAAACTTTATTCCAACGGATTCGTGTCAAGCGGCGTGAAGCGTGGTTGGAAGCGCGCGGCGTACTCTTTCACACTTACGTAGATCCTCGCTTTCTCTCAGTCACACCGCACCGACGACGCCGCGGCGAAATAGTGATTTTATAACTGAGAATGAAAATGACTTGCACTATTTGCAACATGAAAATTGATCTAGGGGAATTGTTGAGATGTACTGGATGCAAAGCAGATTTCCACTATAGATGTCTGAATATCACTTCATCTTCGTTCCGAGAGGAACAAGTCCAATTGAAGCGTAATTTCCAGTGTGAGTCCTGTTCAAATATAACCCAGCGCAGGCGCATAACTGACGAAACCCCAGTTCGTACCAGCAGCGTGAAACAGGCCCAGAAGAATACATATTCATTCATGCTGGTGGAGCCTGATATCATGGCGAACTTAATGGAAAAAGTAAATGGTGTGATAGTGGAAAAGTTGAATGCTCTTGAAACTAAGATCTTGGGAGGTATTAAGGATTGTGTCTCATTATTAGTATTAGAAAATAGTAAATTACGTAAGGAATTGGAAATTACTACTAAGAAATGTATTTCATACGAGAACGAGATAGCGACTCTCAAAACTCAGGGGCCGCAAACCGTAGAGAAGAAACCATTTAAGAACCACGAGGTTAAATTACAAGATAAAGGAACTACTCGTACAACTTCTAGCATGCCCTTGGCAACTATTGCCCAGCCATCACCGACCCCCAAAGGTCACGGAGACATTAATTGTAAACCGGCGGCCGCGGCGGCGGAATCTCACCCGGTGTCCGCGGCTCCGCGGACTGCACCCGGGCCGACAAGTACTTACGCGGGGATGGCCGCGAAACCAGCGGCGGTCACTGATAGCGTCCGCAGTGATAATAATGGTGATTCTTGGATTCAAGTAAGAAGAAATATAAAGAAACATTTAATTAAAAGAGGTGGTAATACATCAATTGATTCTCTTAAAGCAGTGGAACGTAAGAAGTTTCTACATATATGGAGATTAGTCAAAACTACAACAGTAGACAGTTTAGAGGCATACATCAAAAATAATTTAGGAAACTGCGCAGATATTAATAGAACAATTGAAACCCAAAACTGAACGTGATTATGTGTCGTTTAAGATTGGTGTGTCTGAAAGTAACTATGAAAAACTTTGTGATCCCGAAATATGGCCGATAAATGTAGAATTTTGTGAGTGGATTTAGTTTCGTCGCCCAGCCAAAACAACCCAACAGAACCAGTAAATATATTAATATATTTTATCAGAATGTCAGAGGACTGCGTACTAAGACTTCAAAATTCCTATCTTTACTGGAGTCATCAGGATCGGATTTATTCGCAATAACCGAATCTGGTTTAAATGATGCTATTTATAACGCAGAATTCGCTTTACCGGGGTACCAAGTGTTGCGATGTGATCGAACGGACGGGCGAAAGCACGGCGGCGTGCTTTTAGTGGCCACACCGCGGTTCGTATTACGTCAGGTGACGATTTCAGATGATATTGACATAAACAAGTGTAAGTTTGAACTAATTCGTGCTGCAGTTTATGTGAAAAATCGTTATTTATTTACTTGCTGTGTGTTATATATTCCACCCCAAACCGATGAGACTGAGTATATGTTAATGTTTAATTTATTAGAAAAAATAAGTGTTAAATATGGAAAAAACCTAGTCATATTAGGAGATTACAATTTGTTTTCTTGCAATATTTTTGTAAGTAATTACTATGAATATTTTATGGCTTTTGGTGAACTCATTCAGTATAATACCGTAGATAACTGCAGCGGTAGGCAGTTAGACCTAGTGTTGAGCGCGAGCAGCGGCGTGTCGGTGAACGCGGCGGACGAGGGCCTGGAGCCCGTCGACGTGTACCATCCGCCGCTCGCGGTGCGCCTCGAGTTTGGCGCGCCGCCGCCGCCGCCACCCTCCGACTCTCCCCCCCCATCACCTCGTGACCCGCACTCTGCCATACCGCGTACGCAGTGGAACTTTAATAAGGCAGACTTCCATAATTTATATAATTTATTAGGTATGATAGATTGGACCGACTTATACCTTCTGGATGATCCTGATGCAATTTTAAATTTATTTTACAGTAAGATCTACGAAGCTTTCGACAGTTGCGTCCCTGTAAAATATAATAACCCTAAAAATACTAGACATAATTACCCTGTATGGTACACATCCGCAATTATCCGAGATATTAAGTATAAACATTATCTTCATAAAAAGTACAAATTGACTAAATCTTTTTTTGGTGTGTGGGTAGTTGTAACATCAACACTAAAGTTTAATAGCTCTATATTTAAAATTAAAATTTAATTATTTATTTATCATTTAAATAGTATTTAATGCTTAAAATCAATAGTTGATACTGTCTACCTACCGGATTAGTGTTATCTCCTACAAGTTCAAGAAGAATAAATACATCACAAATCACATTAACTCAGTCTCACTAAGCACTATGGAGTCAATTGTACAATCCATTGATGGGATGAGAGATCTCTTCAAAACTAAGATGGCCGATATGGAAGCACAAATTCAGCAGTCCAGCAACCTTCAGCCCACCGGTCTAGCAGCAGAATTTGGTACATTCCAGAACCTTATGTGCCAACATCTCAACAGTCTACAGCAACAGGTACAAATATTAACACATGCAACTGATCGCCTTGAGATGCATAGTAGACGCAAGATCTTGTTACTACATGGAGTTCCGGAAATCAAGGATGAAGCTGTGGAGACTGTAGTTAACATCATAACAAGCCGTCTAGAGATTCAGGAGTTCGCTGCTAGTAACATTAGACGGTGCCATAGATTGGGTCGGACATCTAAGCCGGATAAGCCGCGTCCTATCCTTCTTAAATTCCAGGATATGGGTATCCGGGATAAGGTATGGGGGGCCAAAACTAAACTGAAGAGCTCTGGCATCACAATGTCGGAATTTCTAACCAAGGCCAGACACGCGGTATTTCTCGCTTGTCGTCAACGTTACGGCATTCATAGATCGTTCACGAATCGGGGCGTTATTTACGTTGTTGGCTAAGACAATACACGGCATATAATACATTCAATGTCGGACATAAACAACATCGGGCATCAAAACACAGCTGAAGACAACGAATCTGCTGTCTCCGAGCCAGCCGCATCGACTACTGCGCCGAAGAACACCGCAAGGTCCAAGCGAGCCGTCATATTATATTTTATATTTTTACATTTTCATTTGTGATCGCAGTCTGGGTAGTAAGTCCCTTATTTTAGCCTCTACCCCTTATTCGCTTTTACTTTAACATGCCATTCGATGTTTGCTTTTTTTTGTTGATGTCATACTACTAAGTACCTACTGAGATGACATTAGACTCAAAGAGAATATAAAAATCAATGATTAGACAGATTTCGGCGGATATTCTCGCTCAATTTATCGTTTATTCTTTAGTTAAGTTTCTTTTGTGTTGCCAATCTGTTTAACTATTAATATAATTAAAATACCCCGACTGCGATAACATTTCCATAAAAAGTATAGGATTTTATTAATCATTTTAGTACGTAGTGTTATTTTAATATGTTTTAAGACTGTCGTGTTACGAGTATAGTGTTTGAGTTAGTTTTTTATCTTTTATATTTGTACTTATTTTTTTATATTATTGTTGTATCTTAATCAACACATAACCGGTGGGTGGACAATATAAAGCAATTTTTATAAGTATAGTATTATAGATTAGTTTTAGTAATTATTGTATATATATATTATTTTATTTATCTATTATTTTATATTTATGTTGCAATCAAGCTCTTATAGTGATGATGAAGACTTTGTTTCATTGACAAGCGATGGAACAAGTTTTGCCAGTATACCCTCCTTGACAGAAACTTTAGATTCTCAGTTCTCTGATGTTCCCAAGAACTTTAATGTCATTCACATTAACGCCCAGAGTATTCCGGCACATTATTCAGATATGCTGGCCAGTTTTGACTGTAAGAATATCCATGCAATCCTTGTCTCTGAATCATGGCTTAAACCATGTCTGCTCTCTACTTCATATTCCCTACCCGGTTTCCATCTGATTAGGAACGATCGTATTAATGGTAATGGCGGGGGCGTTGCGATATATCTTCGATCACATATACCTTATCGTATTGTTAATATGTCATCGCAGCCTCCCCCAACAAACGCCGGTGAGCATCTTTTCCTAGAAGTAGAGATGCATCATACGAAAGTCCTTCTTGGTGTTTACTACTGTCCTTCTTTGCGTATAAACTACTTCTCCTCTTTGGATATCCTTCTAGAAATCTTAGTTCCAGCTTACAGTCATGTAATAGTCATAGGGGACTTCAATACTTGCCTCCTTAAAAATGATTCTCGTTCATCTACTCTTCAGTCGATAATTCAGTCGCATAATCTTTCTCTATTACCTCTTAATGCTACGCATAACTTCCCTAACTGTACACCATCTCTCTTAGACTTAGTAATTGTTTCTTCCAAAGGGCATGTGGCTCATTATGGTCAATGCCCTGCGGACTCTTTTTCATATCACGACCTTATTTTCCTGTCGTATAAAATTCATCCACCTAAGGCGAAACCAAAAATTCTTTTGCAGCGCAATTTTAGTGGCATGGACACTGATAATCTTCGGAGAGATGCTAGTAATATTGACTGGTGTTCACTAACTTCTGCGAACTCCATTGATAATAAGGTGTATTTGTTTGAAGCTACTTTAATTCAACTCTACGATGTCCACGCACCTATTAAAAGGGTCAAACTAAAGCATCTTCCTGCTCCATGGCTTACTCCAGATATTAGGAAATGGATCGATAGGAAAGCAGTAGCTAAGTCACGATACAAATCTGATCCATCAGAAAAAAATAAATCAAAGTATAATTCGGCCAGGAATCACTGTAATAAGGTGTGTAGGAATGCTCAACGCCAACACATTCATAGCTCAGTCCAAAATGGTGACCCAGCAAAAGTCTGGAGATACTTAAGATCTTTGGGTATAGGGAAATCACGTCAAAACAACATTTCTAAAGATTTAGATATTGATTCACTAAATCTTCATTTCTCAACGTCGTCCAATTTTGATAGGACTACTAAAAAGAACACATTACAGCGTCTTTCATCGCTTCCCAGCCCTAACTATTCACAATTTAATTTTAATCAATTCTCTGCTTGTGATGTTAAGAAAAGCATACTATCAATCACATCCAATTCTATTGGAAGTGATTGTATCAGTCGTAATATGATCCTCCCAATACTTGATGAGATCCTACCTGTCCTTGTTCATATCCTTAACTTCTCAATTTCCAGCGGTACTTTTCCCTCGGCTTGGAAAACTGCACAAATTACTCCACTACCTAAAAAACCTAATCCTTCTTCCTTTTCTGACTACCGGCCCATATCCATATTACCTTTCCTCTCCAAAGTCCTAGAGCGTCTTATCCATTCCCAATTGAGTTCATTCCTGTGTAAAAATTGTCTCCTTAATCCGTGTCAGTCCGGGTTCTGTCCCGGCCACAGTACAACCACAGCCTTGGTCAATATTACGGATGATATACGACTGGGCATGGAGTGTGGAAAGTTGACGGTGCTTGCGCTGCTAGATTTTAGCAACGCATTCAACACCGTGGACTTTGACATTCTGCTTGGCATACTACGCTCTCTTAACATATCTCCAACGGCAATTGATTGGTTTCGTAGTTACCTGTTTGGTCGTCGGCAACGTATTCGCATTGAAGAGTCTTATTCTTCTTGGTGCTATACTAGTGCAGGCGTGCCACAGGGTGGCGTTTTATCTCCATTACTGTTCACGATATTTATAAATTGTATTTCCTTTAATTTAACTTCTTCCTACCACCTTTACGCAGATGATCTACAAATTTATACTCAGGCATCTGTACAGCGACTTAGTGAAGCAATTAGTATCATCAATAATGACTTAGGCCGGATAAGTCTATGGAGTGCGGAACATGGTCTTACGGTGAACCCCATTAAAACCCAGGTTATTGTGATTGGTAGTTCACGCATGATATCCAAGGTCGACTGGTCACAGATCCCCCAGATTATCTTTAACAATACTTTAATACCTTTTAGTGATAATGTAAGAAATCTGGGGGTTTACTTCGACAAAACTTTTTCATGGGGTCCACAGCTCGAGCAAACTAGTCGCAAATTATATGTGGCAGCAGGTTCCTTGCGAAGAATGCGTAATTTCCTTCCAACCGCCACTAAAATTGCACTAGCTCAATCTCTTCTTTTTCCCATCCTTGACTATACTGCTGCCAGTTATCTTGACCTTACAGAGGACAAACTTGATAAACTCGAGCGCCTCCAAAATTTCTGTATTAGATTCGTATTTGGACTCCGCAAATACGATCACGTCACCGGATTTCGTAAAAAACTCGAGTGGTTACCAATCCGACTTCACCGTAATACTCACATACTTTGTCTCCTTTACAATATTTTGTTTAATCCAACAGCTCCTATTTACCTTAAGCAACGGTTTGAATTCGTTTGTGATACACATTCTAGGTCTTTGAGATCATCAGAGAACTTAAAACTACATATTCCAGTGCACTCTACAGATTTTTATGATAAATCTTTTTCTGTCCAAGCAGCTCGGCTATGGAATTTACTTCCTGTAGAAATAAGACGTGCACAAACTCTGACCTCATTCAAAATTTCTTTAAAAAAGCACTTTTTATCGCTTTAAATCATCTTCATAATTTATGTTTTTTATCCCTTAACTGCTTTTTGTAACCTCCTTTTTCAAAACTCCTTTTTCAAAACTCCTTAATTGAATAGATGTATAATATTTTGTATGTATAGTATATTATTATAGTATAGTATTATTAGTATTTAAAATATAAGTATGTTTATGTAAATTGTATATAAGTATATAACTTTGAATACTTGACTGTACACTTACAGCTACTGCCTTTTCTAACTTACTGTTTTCCTTGTCCACCCAACGGTTGTTTGGAAGAGATTGCTACAAAGCAATAAGACCGCCGATTGTACCTGTATTTGCTTATTTGTAAGTCATGTATTGTTTCTTTTGGTGCAATAAAGTGTACTCTATCTATCTATCTATCTAAATCGCACAGTGATTATCAGGCGTTTGCTCGGTATAGAACCAAGGTAAAAGTTGAAACAGAAAATGCGTATGATCACTATCGAGACCGCGTGCAAAATCATCGGACGACTGATCCTCGCGCATTTTGGGGCTACATTCGATCTAGAAAAGGTAACGTAAACAAGCACAAGTTAGTAAAGGATGGTCGAGCTTTATCGGAAGCTGAATGCGCCGCGGAATTCGCGCAGTTCTTTGAATCCGTGTACAACCATGAACCGGCTTCACTGAGCGTGTCGGCGGCGTGTGCGGCGGCGGTGTCGGCGCCGGGCGCGTGGGCGAACATCAGGTGCCTGCGCGCTGACGACGTGGGTTGCGCACTCGCCCGCTTGCCACCCAAGCGCTCAGTGGGGCCCGATGGTATACCGCCGTTTATTTTTAAGGATTGTCGTATGGTATTGATAGAGCCATTACTTCATTTGTTCAACGCTTGCGTTACGACCGCAAAGTACCCGGATCGATGGAAACTTACTCGAGTAGTGCCGGTGCCTAAAGGCAAGGGAGGTCCTGATCCTGGTGATTATCGCCCTGTAGCAGTTCTATGTACGCCGGCCAAGGTATTTGAAATGACTATCCATAGTTGCCTTTATGCACAGGTAAGTGCCCAGTTGTCCGATGCACAGCATGGGTTCCGACCTGGACGTGGGACAGCTGGGAACTTGCTGCATTTAATGACACATTTAGTTCCATCGGTGGATGCGGGTCACCAGGTAGACGTGGCGTATTTCGACTTCAGAAAGGCATTCGATACGGTCGACAATGACGTTCTTTTATCGAAATTGGCTAATGTAGGATGCACGCCACATACGCTTACGTTTTTCTCGAACTACCTAAGGGATAGGTGTCAATATGTGGACTGTAGTGGATACCTTTCTGAGGTTTATTTAACGAGATCCGGTGTCAGCCAAGGAAGTAACCTGGGTCCTTTTTTTATTTATTTTAGCGATAAACGACCTTCCTGAGGTCGTTAATAGCTCCACATGCTTGCTGTTTGCTGATGACCTGAAATTGGTACAGAAAATATCGGATAACACTGATTGTCAGTTACTACAACAGGACATTCAAAGGGTGGCTGAATGGAGTTTAAAGAATAAATTATTCTTTAACGTAGCAAAGTGTTCAGTGTTATCCTTTAGTCGCGCGCATACCCAGCTTCACTACCAGTACCACATGGATGGACAGCCCTTACAGCGAGTCGCTGAAGTCAAGGACCTAGGAATACGCTTCACCGCTGATGTTAATTTTAGGACCCACATCATCAGCGTTTGTAAAAAAGCGTTTCGGGGCCTGGGGTTGGTTTTACGAGAGGCTGGTCGGTTCACCAACATATTAGCATTGAAAGCTTTATATGAAGCTCTTGTAAAATCACACTTAGAATGTAATTCTATAATTTGGTCACCACATGAAACTAAATATATAACAATGTTGAAAAAGATACAAAATAGGTTCATCAGATTTTTATATTTTAAATTATATGGAGTGTACCCAGGCTTTCCACTATTGTATCCTACTTTATTTGTTCTAGGTATGGTAGGGTATTGTAAATTGGAAATACGTAGGGAGGTAGCTTTAGCCATCTACTTATTTAAAGTAATTCGTGGAGGAAGTAATAACGCTGGCGTCTTGCACGAGCTACGACTATGCGTCCCGGATGAGTACGTGGAGCGGAGGCGGCGGCCGCCACTGCTGGTGGTGCCCCGCGCGCGGACCAACTTGTTGCAGCGCGCGCCTCTGACGCAAGCGCTGCGCGCGCTCAATGCGGTCACTGATAGTATTGATTTGTTCTCTTGTTCACTGAATGAGTTCACTTTGGCCATAAGTTTATTGTTATCTAGACAAGATAATATGTATTAGTTATTCCTAAGTTAAAATGTATGTCTACGCTATCGCAATGGGTAAACTGTAATAGTAGTGTATGTGGTATAAATAAATAAATAAATAAATATTGGAGTTAATAGCGGCTGCAGCAGCCATAGACTTCAGCCTCGCTTGACGAACGGGTCGCTTCGTTGCTGAGTGGGTTTGCGTTTGCGCACTCGTTGGTTTCGTAGGTCTAATCAGCTGTTTTTTACCCTCAACAGCTGTTTTTAGATGTTCCATTGTTTCACTTTGGCGTTTTATTATTATATTTTGTTCACTTATTATGGATTCCAGTGCACTGATTTTCTTCGACAAGTCTAAGAGTATCTTATGTAATCCATTAACGGCACTTTCGAGTGGTATTTGCCCCATTTCAAATTTTGACGAAATAATAACGTGGAGCGACTTAAGAATCGTGGTGTTTCAAACGTTGCGAAACTACCTACTATAGTAATGGAAATTAAAAAATCGTTTTTTTAGGCACTGTAAAAGTAATTGAGGTTTTACTTGCATGGATTCCTGCTCACATGGGTATCAGTGGCAATGAATGTGCGGACGAGGCTGCGGCTAAAGCGGCTGTTTTGAGTAGTATTGCCGACATTAAATATTTCTCTATCCATGTCTATGATTTACTACATAATGCAAAGATTGATCTCTGTAAGTCTTGGCGGGCATCCTGGGTTAAATCAAGTCAGAGTAAGGGTAGTAAATATGCATAAATCCAACCAGTAATCCCAGTTAAACCATAGTTTTATAAATATAAAAAGTTGAGCAAATCTGTTACATCGGTTATATGTAGAATCCGTCTAGGTTTTTGTTGCAATCCAGTATTTTTAGATTAAATTAGTGTTAGAGACAATTGTCTATGTGAGTGTGGTCTGGATGAAGGTTTCTTGGATCACATCTTTTTAAATTGTTTATTATATGGCACACACTCCTTTGAACAAGTCTTCTCAAAATTAAAAATTCAATGCTCAGTCAATGTTAGACATCTTCTTTCATTGTTCCCTGACCCCCAAATTATCAACATGTTTATTAAATACATATATACTAAGAAGATTAAGTTGTAGGAATATCATATGAACGTGTTGTATATTTTATTGTAAACTTAGCTATAGTACGTAAATTAATGTACTAACACTTATTTTGTGTTTGTCTTTGTTCCAGGTCCATAAATACTTCCACAATTTGTTAAAAGCTTTTTAAATTGTCTATAATACTCATGAGCAACCACTAAATGACACTGGCAGAAATTGCTGAAAACATCGGTAGATTGCCATATTAAAAATAAAAAAAACTTTTGTAATCGGAATATATTTTTTTTACTTATGAGATTTAATATAGTACCTATTAAGATGGGTACAAAAATATTTCCTAATCGTCTTTCATTCAAGTCTAAAACAGGATTTTAATTAAAAAATAGAAACGCAGATGGTAATGTTATATTCTAATTTTTCCATTTGTTATATTCTCTTTGATGACTACACATGATAACTTAAAACAAATTACCCTAATGAGCCTGGCCAATGTTTTATTCTGGATATCTGAGATCTGGAATACAAGAACATCTGCATTTTTACTTTTTTTATATTCCCAAAGACAGCTGAGATAATAGCAATCAAAGTACGCATTTTCGAGCGATATTATTTCAAACCGCAGCGCGCCGGCCGCTTTGCGAGTACAAATCGAGTACTATTCATTTAATCACTGCTGCTGGTGGCTCGTACTTGCGATTTTATTACGAGAAAATTATTAGAAAATGCTGTGCAGTGCCCAAGAGTTTTAATTCAAATCCAAAAAGTGTAAACAATTAGTATACCTAAAAATCCTATGATAAGGAAGAAATGGATGACCGCAATACGCAGTCAGGATTCAATAGGACTGAAAACTATTACATTTTGTTATGAATATTATTTTGATGTCAATAACTATTATATTTATACTTTTCTCATAAATGACAAAGGTAGATAAACTTTTAAGTTTACCTACCTTTTGTCATTAAGGGTTTTACAAATTAATCTTATAACAAATAGTTTATTGATTCTTCTAAATAAGAGACATTAATATTGTTACTATCTATCAGGAACCTTGACATCAGGATGTCATAATAATTATATAAACCAACCATGTCGTATTTTTTTAATGAGAATAGGTGAATGTTACTCCTAATACTGACCTAGATTAAACATGGGATATTTGGAAAAAATATATAATAACCACGAAATATTTTACCTACTTATACAATATTTCGTTATTATTATCTACCTTTGACTTTAACCACTAATACTATCGATATCTATAAGACAATCGCATCGCATATTTGTGTAACCCGTAAATAGTTGTTCATGTATGTAATTTGTGTCCGTCTATTATATGTTTGTAAAGTATTATAGTATTATTATTGTCTTTGCAAAAACACCGTTAAGAATGACAGTGGTATTAATCTACAGCTGTTAGCGTGCCGCTGAGTATAGTACTTACCTACGTACGTAAGTATACTTTTTTTTTTTTTTTTTTTGGTGGCTAGTTGTAATAAGTAGTCAAGATTGATTTTGCTCCTCTATTTAATTAACTTTAAATTAATAATTAATAAGTATACTATAAATTTTTAACAATATTTATGCTAAATAATATATAATAAACCCAACCCACCTGTCAGTTAAGTGTAAAAATCACATCACAACAATTCACTACAATCTGCTTCAGTGGCAATGGCAGTTACCATGCAAGATTCACTATCAAGTTTAAGAGATGAATTTTTTAAGAAGTGTGCCAGTGTTGAAGCTGAACTGAATAAAGCTGCAATCACAAGTCTTCCAACAGTCACTACACTGGCTTCTGACTTTGCCTCCTACAAACTTAATTTCATGCAGACCCTAAACCTTCTGCAGAAGCAAGTGGATGCCCTGGCATGCACTGTGGATAGTCTGGAGATGCGCGGGCGCAGGAAGATCTTGCTGTTCCATGGTCTCGCTGAGGGCAAGCAGGAGGATGTGGCACAGACAGTCGTCAAAGTTCTACGCACACAGCTGGGCATGGATGATTTCACTGAGAGCGACATCAGACGGTGCCATCGAATGGGACGCGTAGGCGCTTCATCTAGACCTCGGCCGATTCTGTGCAAATTCGATGTGGTTGCACTCCGGGACAAGGCTTGGTCCTTGAAAACTGCGCTGAAGGGATGAGGAGTAACTGTCTCGGAGTTCCTGACGAAAACCAGGCACACCGCGTTTATGTCTGCGAGATCCAGGTTTGGCGTCACCCAAGCTTACACAATAATGGGGAATGTATTTGTGATCGATGCCCAAGGTAAGCGATATCGTGTCGTAACTACAGAGGACGTCCTCAACATCAAGACGGATGATTCAAACACAGAGACGGTGGCCCCTAGTTCAAGCCCGCTTGAGCCGATAAAACCTGTAGCGGGTGGATCTAAGGGAACAATCATTTCTGAACAAGCATCCCAAAGAAGTCGGCGCAATACGGCACCAAAAAAGTGATCGATATATTGCCAAACTTTAGTTTTTCATTGATCGTTTCCCGTCTTGCTTGGCGCTTTAGTTTTCATTTGTCTTTTTAACCTCTACCTTCATATTATTATAACTATAAGTTTTTATGTACTTGTGATCGTTTTATATATTATTATGTGTAGGTAATTTTGGTTTCACTGTTCCGTAGACAGAGAAACTAATAGACCGAATGACAATTCCTTTCTCTTTCACTCAAGAACGAGAGCTATAATCGCGATACGAATGTGATAGACAGAGACACAACTATGATATCTTCTGTGCCGTATCGTGTAACCAGTTTTTTCAAGGTCAGCAACTTTACTTGCGAAACAAACTTTGACAGTTCGTGTAGCATCTTGTTTATGTTATATTATTCTGTTGATTTTACATTATAAAACGATTGGTTTACAGTTAAATTACTCGTAAATGATCCTAAACCACATTAAAATTTGGGCTAATAAAATGGTGCGTTGTCGTGTTATTTCATGCGATAGTGACAGTGAGAAGAAAATTCCCGATGTGTCTTTTCACTCGTAAGTACGGTGGTGTTTTATTATAAGTCGTCCTTAAATATAGTTTCTTAGTGATAATTACTTGAAACATAGCATTTAGTAACGATAATACTCGTTAAATTTAAGGAATTAGTCAAGTTTTCTTATTATAACCTTTAATTTTTGTGTGGTATTTGTTGCAAACTTCCAATGTAAAATTCCCCAATTTTAAAATTCCCAAATTCATCAACTCCAAATAAAGTTTTCGACAGCCTGAGATAAATTCTGTAAGATTTTTACTATATGTGCTGTTATTTTGTTTCCTATAATGGTTTTAAATAAATATTGCAATTGAACCTTAAGTGATCGAAATTTTATATTTTAATTTTAAACAAATCAATTTCTTAGACTCATTTATACATCTACCTAAATGGAGACTCCATTAGGTAATTTGGAATTAACCCCCTCCATTTCGCAACTTAGTAAAAAGTTCTTTGAGAGGTTTTTCCATGTAGCCCCATATCTTATACAAACTTATCTGACACATTTGCTTTAAATGTAGTAGAAGTACAGCTGGGTATCAATGTGCTAGCTTACAAATTTATTTAAAGCACCTTTTAATTTGTGATGAACATCAGATTTTTGATAGAATGAATATTGATTATAAAAGTCAGTTATCTTTACTTTTCCAGGAGACTCAGGATTATGCAGAAAATGGATTGAAGCGACTGGAAGAAAAGACTGGACCCCCACAAAATACTCTAAAATATGTAGCAATCACTTTCCGGAAACTTTTTGATAAAAAAGAAGAAGAAAACTGTTTTGTCTCCTGATGCAGTACCAACTACAGTAAATATTATATTTATATTACTCTTATTTAATTTATAAGTATATTGCAAAATACAGTTTATAATTTTATATTTACCTTGCAGATAAGAGCTTTTAAATTTGGAAGTTCTGATGAATCGCCAGTATCAGATGCATTATCATTATTACAAACAAGAAAAAGACTATCAAGGTATATATTCTCTGTCATCATCATAATAATACTGAATCCTTATCCAAATAACTATGTTAAATACAGAGATCATTTAATATAGATTAAAATTACAATAGTTAAGAAAATACTACAGTAAATACATAAAAGTAAACAAGACAGGACGGCCTTAGTTGCTAGTTCTACATAGTAATATGACAACATTATTTGCCATCATAATCTGTGTGCTTTATTTATTTTTCTTTAATGTTTTAGATTGTGGCGACACAAGAGGTAGATGATCCATTGCCTTCCACATCATTAAGTGCCGTTTTGCAAGACGACGTTAACATAAAAAGTATCTCGAGAAGAAAATTGCTAATGCCTGCAAATGAAGATACACCAAGAAAGAAAAGACTTGAAGTGAATTAAAAAAAAAAACTGAGGGTCTTATTAAGCTCAGAAAAAGATACGTGCTGTCCGTCTAACAAATAGGCGTTTGTTGAAACGAAATGCTCATTTATCAGATATTATTTCGGAACTTAAAATCAAATCCTTAATATCATTTGAAGATGCTGACATATTAAGCACTATAGATAGCGGAAACAAAGATTTCCTTAACGTTTTTTGGGTGTAGTTGGGAAAACAAAGAACATGAAAAAAACATGTTTTTGTATCTCTTTTAAGTTTTTTGGTCATATTATTTAGTAATCTTATCTTATGGGCACCTTGTTTTATGCCATCTATTTCTTTGTCTCCTTTTTTCAATAAAGAGCTTTGTAATAGGTAAAGGATACATTTTTCCCTTATATTTTCTTGGGGCAACTGGAGTACGTTTACGTGATACATTTTTAAAAGTCATCAATAAAGTGGTTTTTATACATTGGTATCCTCTGTTTTATTTTATATATTAAAAATGAAAAAATATTTAATTTCTATAGTTTTATTGTTACTTTATTCCATTTTATAAGATCCAAACTGAAATTTCCCGGTTACCTATCATAAGTTCGAAAAATATTTGACCGAATTTTAACATGAAACTATTACCTTTTTTTACTTTATTGAACTAAAGTCTGTCACTGTATCAGTTGACCTATAATCAAATCGATTGTTTTCGTTTGGTACTCCGATGTTTCCTTTAGATGAAAATCTTTACCAAGTACCATCTTCATCATCATAATATTATCAGCCGAAAGACTCTCACAGCTGGACAAAGGCCTCCCCCAAAGATATCCACAATTGCCGGTCTTGCACAAAATGTTGTTTCATTGTGGTTAAAATATTGCAATAAAACATTTGGCAAATGAAAAAAGTTCAAAAGATGCTGCGGCCAATAGCAAAAAGTTATTTTCTAAATCTACGAAACATAGTTCAATTAAATAATACCTATAACATCATGCGTTATAGGTATTATTTAATTGAACTATGTTTTGTCGATTTAGAAAATAACTTCGACTACCTATAAATTTGCTTCAAATGATGCTAATAACTAAAAAGACATTGGTCAATAGTTTTCGGTACAATTAATCTGACAAAAAAATGCGGTCGATCGATTCCCGAATTTGCCCCCCAAAAACAGGGAGTGCTGTTATTTTGGCAACATTACACACACACATTGACAAACTATCTTTGTTTCAGTCGCGGCTTCACGGTGCCTTTGTCTATTGGTTTCTCTGTCTACGCTTTGTCTATTGGTTTCTCTGTCTAACCATCTGTCAAACCTTTCTATAGTCAATGTCAGTCACGTGTACACGCCCCTGCAAAATTAGTCTTTTGGCCACTTAATGTTGTCTATGGTGTTTGTACGCGGGGCGAATGCAAACGACGGCGATAATTATTCTTTGCTTTGTGACTAGTTTTTTAAGCATTTTTGTTTATTTTTTATTATTATTTTTAGCCTATAGTAATTAATTACACAGAAACTGGCAGGTGGAAAGTAGCGAATAGCTGATTATTTGAGATTACAGCGTATTTGCGTTTTATATTTATTCATTATTATTTATTTATATTATATATTTAATTATATATTTATAGACACATTTATTATACACTAATATTTATTTATGTCACTATCTGACTATGACAGTGATTCCGATAGCTTTCAATCCGCGTGTAGTGATTCGAGTTACCTAAGTTTCCCATCACTTGGTGATACTCTCAACCTTCACTTTAACGATGTTCTTAGGAATTTCAATGCAGTCCACATCAATGCCCAAAGCATTCCGGCTCATTTTCCAGAGATGCTGGCAAATTTTGACTGTAAGAACATCCATGCCGTTCTGGTATCTGAATCTTGGTTAAAACCTAGTCTTCCATCTGTCTCTTACTCCCTTCCAGGCTTTACTTTAATACGAAATGATCGCGTGGCAGGTAGTGGTGGTGGCGTAGCCATTTATCTCCGTACTTTAATAACATTAACTTTAACGTAATAGATACGTCACCGCAGCCGCCGCCACTGAATGCAGGTGAACATCTTCTAATTGAAGTCGAACTGCATCATACAAAAGTTCTTTTGGGTGTATATTATTGTCTATCCCTCCGCATCAATTTCTTCAATTCTTTTGAAACACTTCTAGAAAAATTCACTCCTTCTTACAGTCATACTATTTTAATGGGTGATTTCAACACTTGCCTCCTTAAAAATGATTTTCGTGCTTCCTCTCTCCTGTCGGTCTCTGAATCGACCAACCTTTCCTGTCTTCCATTGAATGCAACACACCGCTTTCCTAATGCAACTCCATCTCTCTTGGATCTTATCTTCGTCTCTTCTCGTGATCACGTCGCCAAGCATGGTCAATGCTCGGCTGATATGTTTTCTTATCACGATCTGATCTTTCTTTCCTACGCAATCCATCCACCAAAGGCTAAGTCGAAAATTCTTTTGCAGCGCAATTTTAGTGGTATAAACCTTGAGAGTCTTCGAGAAGCTGCCAGGGGTTGACTAAGGGAGTTAAAGTTTCTAGTAAAATGAAACGATTTCTCTGTGCTGGCAAAGGAAATAAACAAAATGAGACTGTAATAAGTTATAGACAAAAATATATTATGTTGTATAGAAGAGTTATAAATATGGCCAAAAAGCTAACAATACAAGCTAAATTAATGAAATCGAAAAACATCTCAAAAGATGTTTGGAAAGTGATAAACAAACACAGAAATAAGAGGGCAAGAACCAGAACTAAACTAATTTTAAAAACAAACAACACGATTGTATCAGAACCATCAAATATTGTGGATATCCTTGCGAAGCAGTTTGAATCTAACTCAACAAAAACTCAACACTCCACAAACGCTGCAATGGACATTCTGGAAAAAAGTGCAAAAAGGGTAACTAATAACCTCATCCTTGACCCGGTTACTCCTTATGAGGTATATGAAATAATAAAAGAGATAGATGACAAAAAGTCTTGTGGCTATGATGACATTCCCATCTCAGTAATAAAAGATAACATAGACATACTAGCAGAACCTCTAAGTGTTTTTTATAATAAATGTTTTGACGATGGCATTTTCCCAGACCAACTGAAAATTGCTAAAATTGTACCTGTACACAAAAAAGGTTCAAAAACTGATCCAAAGATGTACAGACCAATTTCCTTGCTGCCCATCTACTCAAAAATTTTAGAAAAATTAATTAAATCTAGATTACTGAGACATTTTAACTTAAATGGCGTGCTGAATAAAAGCCAATTTGGCTATTTTTGATAGCCAAATTGGCTTTTATTGTGTGTGTGTACGTGTCGGGACGCAAGACGCAGTATCTACTCTAGTTAAGGACGTAGTTAGTAGAATGAATGACAAACAGAAAGTAGCTGGACTGTTCTTAGACTTAAGTTCGGCATTTGACACAATAGATCATAAATTGCTACTAGTTAAACTTGAGTATTACGGTGTGAGAGGCAAAGCTTTGGAACTTCTCACATCATATTTAAAAAATAGGAAGATTTTTGTAGAGCTTAAAGCAGTAGTATCAACGACAAACTCTTCTTGTAACAACTTTCACAGTGAAGAAACATATAGGTCCAAACTGTCTACTGTACACACTGGCGTTCCGCAAGGTTCAATACTGGGTCCTATACTTTTTATAACTTTTGTTAATGACCTCATACTACATATGAGTGAAAAATCTGAGGGTTCTATCCAGCTGGTAGTATTTGCTGATGATACGAATGCTGTTGTATCAGCAGATAATATATATGACCTAAATACCAAAGTAAATCAAACCTTAGACATATTTTATGAATGGTTCTCAGTAAATAGCTTCAAAGTCAATGCTAGCAAAACCAATGCTGTGCTGTTTCGTTCAACTTCCAAAAATAATGAAAGCCTTAACTGTGTTATTAGTGGCGAATCAGTGAATGTTGCACCTGCGGTTAAGTTCCTTGGAGTCTATATCGATTGTCAATTGAATTGGAAACAAGAGTTAACGCACTTAGAAAAGGCAATCAGCTCGGCCTGTTATGTGATAAAAAGTCTTAGAAATGAAGTAGCTATGAAACATCTAAAGATGGTCTACTACGCACTAGTAGAATCCAAACTAAGATACAGTATACTCTTCTGGGGTGGAAGCTATAACTATAATGTACAAAAAGCGTTTGTAGTCCAAAAAAGGGCGATTAGAACCATGGTTAGGATACAACAGCAAGACTCGTGCAGACCACACTTTATCGATCTAAATATACTAACGGTTCCTAGTTTGTACATTTTGGTCTTGCTTGCTCACTTGCACAAAAATATTCATGAATATGAGTCTGAAGAAGAAAGGCATATTAGAGAGCGGACAAGAAGAAAGGATCTACAGACAAAGCCCCATATGCGTCCTCATCTAAACGTTATTAAGCATAATGCCTACTACAACGCAGTTAAACTATTCAATAAACTGCCATTAAATATCAAGAGCCTTGTCTACACAAGCAGTTTTCATAAAAAGCTCAAACAGTTCTTGTTAAAAAAGTGTTTCTACTCTGTTGACGAATTTATATTGAACCGAGAAACATCGACATTATAATTGATTTATTTTTTCTAATTATTATTATAATTATTTATTGTATTGTATTCCATAGATAATTTAATGAATTTCTCCAATAATAATTATATAATAATATACATTTAGTTATAGAAAATTCAGACACAATGTAAAAATTGTTATTGAATATAATAAACTAAACTAAACTATTGACTGGAGTTCATTAAGGAATTCCGCATCAGTTGATGACAAGGTCAATATATTGTGTGTGTACGACATACACGCGCCTATTCGAGCTGTAAGAGTAAAACAGTTACCAGCACCGTGGCTTAGTGACGAGATCAAGACACTCATAAGTCTTAAAACAGCTGTCTAGATACAAGTGTCGACCATCAGACTACGCTCGGGACAAATATCTTGCGATCCAAAATCGCTGCAATAAGATGTGCATAATATCCATAAATCCGTTGAAAACGGAGATCCAGCGAAAATCTGGAAATTTCTTAGATCATTAGGAGTTGGAAAATCTCTAGATACTCTTCCTAATAAATTAGACATCAATTCGCTTAATCAGTACTTTTCCTCTTCATCGTCGAGTAAAGCATCAGCTAAAACTCAATCTTTGAACTATCTTTCATCTCTTCCAACTGCTGATTATCCACCTTTTGTTTTCAATCAAGTCTCCGATTGTGATGTTAAGAAAGGCATCCTGTCGATATCTTCCAATGCGGTCGGTAGCGACAGTGTCAGCCGTAATATGATCATTCCTATCCTTGATGATATCCTACCCATTATCAGTCACATCCTGAATTGTTCCATATCAAGTGGATTCTTTCCTTCTACATGGAAAGAAGCCCTTGTCACTCCCATCCCTAAAACCAGAAATCCATCCTCCTTCTCCGACTATTGTCCTATATCTATTCTTCCATTCCTTTCCAAAGTCCTCGAGCGGCTTATTTACACCCAACTTAATTCCTATGTTTGTAAGCACAATCTCCTCAATCCTATGCAATCCGGTTTCCGACCTGGTCATAGTACCGTCACAGCCCTGGTCCATATTACGGAAGACATAAGAGGTGCCATGGAGAGTGGAAATCTTACAGTTCTCCTTTTGTTAGATTTTAGGAACGCCTTCAATACTGTAGATTTTGACATTCTCCTTGGCATTTTGACGTCACTTAACATATCTCCAACGGTGATTGAATGGTTTCGATCTTACCTGTTTGGGCGCCGGCAAAGGGTGCCGCAGGGTGGCGTTCTTTCTCCATTACTTTTTGCTTTATTTATAAATACGATTTCCAATAATATCTCTTCTTCCTACCATCTTTATGCAGACGATCTTCAAATTTATTCCCATGCTTCGCTTATGAATTTACCCACTGCAATTGCGACAGTCAATAACGATTTGGCTCAGATTAGAGTGTGGAGCCAGATGTTTGGTCTCAAAATTAACCCCTCTAAAACACAAGCAATAATAGTTGGCAGCTCCCGAATGACGTCTAAAGTGGACTGGTCCCAACTCGCCCAAATCACCTTTGATGGCACGGTTATCCCTCTTAGTAATAACGTAAAAAATTTGGGGATTATATTTGACAGCACGTTATCATGGGGTCCTTAGCTGAAAGCTGTTAGCTGTAAACTTTTTGCGTCATCTGGTTCACTCAGGCGCCTGCGCAACTTCCTCCCTATTACCACTAAAACTGCTCTTGCACAATCACTTCTCCTTCCTATTCTCGACTATGCCGATGTCAGCTATCTAGATCTCACAGAAGAACAACTGGATAAACTTGAGCGTCTTCAAAACCTTTGTATTAGATTCATATTTGGCCTTCGCAAATATGATCACGTTTCATTATTCCAGTCAAAGCTCAAGTGGTTGCCAATTCACCTTAGTCGGAATGCTCATGTTCTTTCTTTATTATATAACACTCTCTTTAATCCCACTACACCTACATATCTTAAAAACCGTTTCGAGTTTCTCTGTGACACACATTCCAGATTCCTAAGATCATCACACAACCTAAAGCTGCATACTCCTATGCATTCTACCACATTTATGAACAAATCATTTTCTGTTCAAGCAGTACTATTATGGAATGCCTTACCAATTGATATCAGACGTGCACAAACTCTTGCCACGTTTAATAAAGCTGTTAAAGAACACTACCTACTTTCGTAAAGTCACCTACTGTCTAATATAATATTTATGTTATATATTATATACTGTATTTATACATATTTTGCTATATACACATGCTATTTGGTATGCCACCTTACATTGTTATAAACCTCATTATATATTTATATATATATAAGTATATGTATATATATATACTTACAATGTTTTTATACTTTTCTACTTCATTTGTTGCACATTTACTACTTTAAATATTTAGAGCTCCTATCCATCCAAAGGTTGTCTGGAAGAAATCGCTTAATGCGATAAGACCGCCCATTGTACATTTTTGTGTTATTTATTTTGTCTTCTATATAATTATTTTGTTTGAGTGTGTACAATAAAGAGTATTCTATTCTATTCTATTCTATACTTGGAGATGGTGTACAAAATTTTACAAACATTTTGCTAGAAATATAATAGTACCGGCCCTCATTTTATCGTAAATACCAGACATATTGTTAACACTTTTGAAGATTTACACTGAGCAAGTTTATCCTCTGCCGTTTGGTCTTATTTTGGTCGTCTATAAAGGCATTAAAATTTGGAATTATATATAAAATATATAAAAATGTACCAACTTATATTTTTATTTTATGTTAGTTTATTTCGTTCTTTATTAGATTTAATAAAAAAGGTACTGAAAACAAAAAATAAGTAAGTAACTAAGTCGAGAGCATTATTGGTAGATTAAGAAACTTAGGATTCTTGACGCCGCATGCTAAAGCCAATCAAAGTTTGTCAGTCGTGTAAGGAAATCTTCCTCCCATGTAACCCTCTTCCAGGGTGCAGATATATATAACTCACAATGTATTTAACAGGTTGGTGTAATACAATAATAACAAATTAATAAATAAAGCTATGATACAAGTACAGCGCGCGCGTATTCACTTCAATATTTCATATAGCTCGGGGCACAAGCGCACGGAGCGACCGGCACCGAGCCGATAGCTGACGTCACGCGACGGTTGAGCGCGCGAGATCTTGGAAATTTAAAAGTGCTCAAAACTTCTCACAGTCATAACTTCCGTAATACTGCATTGATTTACGTGAAATGAAGACTAATCTAATGTACGTAATTTAATCTTTATTGTTATCTTGCTTTTAGTGCAATATTCGCATGTGTTGGTCACCCTCATTATTACAATAAAGGACTGTCACTTCGATCAAGGACTGTCAAATCAAAAATTTAATATAGCGCTTATATACTCTCGGTAATTCTTAAAAACGCCATGTTATTTGTTTTCATATTGTATTAGGTTTCATATATATACATAGTACTCTGTGGTATTAGGTTTGCAGTTTGCAGTAGTGTAATTAGTGTATGTATAACAAATCCTACGCCACAGAGGCCATAACCCAAAAATTCAATAGATATATTTACGGTTTGCCTATAAGTCGTCCTAATTTTTAGTAAAATGAAGAAAACAATATGTAGAATATGTTTAGCGGATAACGTTACTATGTATAATATTGTGAACACGGAGCTACAACATGTATTTGAGAAGCTAACAGAATATTTGGTAAGTACCTACTAACAAATGCCACCCACGTGCGGAACTGTGCCTAGTCCCTAAGTGATAGCTTGTATCCACACTAATCATCATATGACTACAACAAACATAGCAGTGCTCACAGATGTAACAACATAGTGGCCACCCATGCTATTGCACAGGTACTGCGACGACCTTCATGGTCGTGGACCTTCGTTCATCCAAGAGACCATTTAAATATAAATATTTAATAAGAAATAGTTTGAAAGGTATAATTATCTGTCAGAGAGAACCCTAGTAGCTATCAAAGGTGTAGCATATAGTAAAAGTGAACAAAATATAATTACTTACCTATAAATAGCCCTAAAGTCTTTAACTTATATGTAATTACAAGATACCAAAGGCATCTGGACTCGTATCAAAAGGCAAGGCATCTTGACCTTATGCTGAGTTGCTTAACCTCAAAATAACAGCCAAGCATGGATAAATTAAGACTATGTTATATTAAAGTAGGGCACCAGGCGTGCCAAATTACAAAACAGGAATAGTAAATCACTATTTATTTGAACAGCACTCCCCTTTCTAAAAGTTCAATGTTAAAGTGATAACACACAAACTAACCCTTCTGTTAAATGCAAAGTATATTATTTCAAAACAATTACATCTAAATTACATTTACAAATAGGTCAGTTGATTTAAAATACATCATTAATCTAAGCAAATATCATAAATATTGAGGTCATTATGTTATACAAATAATAACTATACATTATATATTAAGAGTTTCCAGTTAAACAATTTACGGTGGCAGCATTGTTGTAGTTCAGTGTGGTTGGCCCACTGGTAGGAAGACCTTCCAGGATTCCAGGGTGTGATATCAATATTATATGGAGCCCACAAATAGAAAAACTGTCAAGAAAATTAAGTTCTGCAGCATATGCAGTGAAAACTATTAGATGGCTGACTGATGCTGACACAGCTAGAATGGTTTATTTCAGTTATTTTCATAGTGTAATGTCTATGGAATTCTTCTCTGGGGTAGCTCTGCTGACATTAGCACCATATTTATATCACAAAAAAGGGCTGTAATCTGCTATAAAGGCTGCTATTTATAATCTTGGCCTGAGAGTGTCTCTAAGAGAAAAGTTTAAAGAGGTTAACATTCTTACTGTACCATCTCAGTATATATATGAAAACCTACTATACATGCATAAAAATATTGATTCCTTCTGTAAAAGAAGTGATACACATAATGTGAATACTAGCTGTGATAAGAAAAATCTCATATTGCATACTACCCGTCTCCACAAAATAAGTAACTCTTTTATGGGACAATGTATAAGATTCTATAAAAAACTTCCCAATGATATTAGAGAATTGTCTATGAATAAGTCGATAATCGAACAATAAAGTTAAGACAATGTGGAGTATAATTAACGAACGTACTAATAAAAAAATTAAAAAAGACAAAGTTAATATAACATTATGCACAAACAATGTCGAAACTTCTGAGCCTAAGAAAGTGGCCAATATCTTAAATGAGTTTTTAGTTTCCATAGGGGAAACCAACATCTATCCACCATTACATACCACTAACATTAATTTACCTACGCTATGTAATAGAGAAAATTCTATTTTCTTAAAACCTATGGAACCATACGAAGTAAATAAAATAATAAAAGACCTAAAAAACAAGAAAAGTCATGGATTTGACGAGCTCCCTCCATATCTAATCAAACAATGTGCTGATGAATTGACTTTACCATTTTACTTAATAATAAACCAGTCTTTCGAAGAAGGTATTTTTCCTAACCTATTAAAAAAATCTATAATTAAACCAATACACAAGAAAAACTCCAAGTTAGACCCAAATAATTACCGACCAATTGCCTTGTTACCAACAGCCTCAAAAATTATCGAAAAAGCCATGTACTACAGAGTAAACAATTTTTGTGAGAAATATAACATATTAAATGACTCTCAAAATGCCTTCAGAAAAAATCGTTCCACAGAATTAGCAGTTTATAAGTTCATGCAGTCAGCTCTCAATATAATAAATTCAAAGAAATATGCATTAGGATTATTACTGGACATGACAAAGGCCTACGACCGAGTACAATTTAATATATTACTACAAAAATTATATAACATAGGTATCCGAGGAAAATGCCATGAATGGTTCGTATCCTATTTAAATCGACGTGAGCAACAAGTAGAAATAGAATCGTACAACCAACTAACAAAAGAAATAGAATTAATTAGGTCAAAAACAAAAGTTATAAAAGCTTCTATACCACAAGGCAGCGTTTTAGGCTGTTTCCTATTCCTTGTATATATTAATGACCTTCCGGATTATATAAAAGAACCAAGCATCCTATTTGCAGATGATATCTCAATAATTACTTCATGTGATAGTAACTCTAACCCGAATGACAAATTACAAAGCCTATTAGAAGACACAACAACCTGGATGACAGCCCACAACTTAGAAATTAACTTTAATAAAACAAAAATAATAACCTTTCACCCTAGACAAAAAAGACAATTAAATGTAAATTTTTCCTACAAAAATAATGAAATAGAAGTTGTCACCACGGCCACCTTATTAGGAGTCGAAATAGATTCGCATATTAATTGGAAACCTCATGTCGATAAAATAAGAGCCAAATTGTCAAAATTCTCATATGCATTACGTGAAATTAAGAAAACTACTGACGTAAAAACTGCAGTAGTTACGTACTACGCATATGCACACGCGTGGCTAAAGTATGGTATCATCTTATGGGGCAACAGTACTGACGCGCATTCATTATTTGTCTTACAAAAAAAACTTATTAGAATAATAGCAAATATTGACCAACAAGAAAGCTGCAGACCCCATTTTCAAGATCAACAAATCCTCACATTACCTAGTATCTACATCTTAGAACTATGCAAATTTGTACGTGCACATCCAGACTTTTACAGCAAAAGAGATGACATTCAAAAGAAATATTCATTTAGACACAAAAATAGGCTAAACCTACCTAATTCACAACTAGAAATGCATGCCTCGAGTACCCTAGTTATGCCCATAAAAGTATACAATAAGTTACCTGAAAATATAAGAAACGAAACCAAAATAAAGAGATTCAATTACAAATTAAAACAATTCTTATTAAATAAAACATATTACGATTTAAGTGAATTTTTCAATGATAAATTAAAATAAATTAATTAATCCAAAACGAGAATTATAATATATATATATATATATATATATATATATATATATATATATATATATATATATATATATATTAACATGTCTTTTATTATATCAGTTAAACTATTTCACTTATATATTTAAAAACACATTTACAATATTAAAGACACACACACACTCAACATTAGCATTTAAAGAAACAAAGTATTCCTGCATAAAAGATGAAAACATTTAGTTATCCATTTAAATATTAATGCGCCCTTCCTCCTCTCTCCTACACTTATGCTGTGCCCGACAGGGTCTACAAATGATACTTACCAATGTACAACTTACCACCTATTATAAAAACTTTGTAGAACGCAATAAAGTATTGAGTATTGAGTATTGAGTAAGTTTAAAAGAATTATTGAAGCCAAATTGTGTAGCAGGGCATATTACAAAATTTCTGATTATTTAAGTGATAAAAGTGTTTGGGATTGAGTTGTTCTGAGTCAACACACATGATTATAATTAATCTTAAGTATATATTATTTTAAAAAAGGATTCCTACTGAGTTTTCTGGCAGTGTATCTCAGTAGCTGCCACATCATGCACTGCATGGTAGGCTATATATAAAAATATGATGATTCCACATAAATGTATTTTTTTTTACGGAATAAATAATTTTTGACTTTGACTTTATTCAAATTGAACATTTTCCAGTTACTGACTGAAGCTAGACCGCTGCAGGCATGTTATATCTGCTACACTCGACTGAAGCACTGTCACCAGCTCATGATCAGATGTTTCCAGTCAGAGAAGATATTTATTCAGATGGTGGAAGGCAAGCAGGTGAGTGTATCAATATTATTTTTTAGTTTTCCTATGATAAATACAACTCTTAAGTGATAATACAACCTATAATGGTACCTGGTTTTTAATATAATTAACTCAAAGTAAATCATAGGCTGTAAATGGTGTGCAAGAAAGTGTATTTATCTTATCTTGTTCAACCACATGCAATTGGCAATCTTGACTAATAAGAGAATTTTTGAGATTTGTTGTTGACATGTAAGCCTTTTGTGAGTGCACATCCTACGATGTGTACTACGAGGTACAGAGGTGAGTCACCCTGACTGCTAAGACAGGTTGTGGGTTAGATCCCCACCCAGGAGTGTGGCCACCCACCCATGTTTGATGGACATGGTTATTTGTTCTGGGTGTGGGTGTAATTTATGTATAAGATGTATGTATTTTGATGGTCACCATAGCCTAGTTGGTAGTGCTCCTGCCTATGAAGCTGGTGGTCCTGGGTTTGAATCCCGGTAAGTGCAAATATTTGTGTGATGAGCACGGATATTTGTTTCTGAGTCAAGGATGTTTTCTATGTATATAAGACAAGACAAGACAAGACAAGTTCTTTATTTGCAATAAACATGGTATTAAGATGTTGGGTACAGTGTTCTATAATAATAAGTGTCCACATGTTTAGCGATACAATTATTTGTAAAAATGCATGCAAAATATATCAATATTACAAATACAACCAATAATAAAATAAATGTCAATTACAGTTATACCTAATAATTTTCCTAAATTTAATAACATTACATATCATTAATTTATAAATATTATTTCTGAATGTTTATTATTTTGATGTATACTCATGTTTTAAAAATTCTCTTAAGTCATAGAAATTATTTCTGTTCAGCCAGTTATGCAGTTTATTTTTAAAAAGATTTAGGTTGTTTATTAATTTAAGTTCTTTTGGTATTTTGTTGTATATTCGTATACACATAACAAGACAACTTTTCGCATACTTGTCCGATTTAGGTATATCTTTTATGAAAAACCTGTCTGCATTTCTTTTTTGCCTCGTATTTACTTCATAGGCTTTTTTAAATAACTTTTTATTACTATAAACAAAATTACAAATTTCGTGAATGTATATACAAGGTAGTGGCAATAGGCCTAGACTCTTAAAAAGTGGTCTACATGACTCGTCAGAACGAATTCCACAAATTGCCCTTATACATTTCTTCTGTGCAATGAACGCTCTATTCTTATCTGTGCAGTTACCCCAAAGCATCAATCCATATCGTAATATAGATTCTATATAAGCCTGATACGACATTATTGCTGTTTTTCTATTTGTGACCTTCTTTATTCGGCTAAGGGCGTAAACAAATTTATTTATCCTATTGCACAAATTTTCAACATGGGCTTTCCAGTTTAAGTCTTGATCTATAAGTAGACCCAAGAATTTTGTTTGTGAGACTTCCTTTACCCTGTTAATATTAAGTTGAAAATTGTATTGTTTATGTTTCGATTGATTAAATTGTATGTAATTCGATTTGTCTAGATTAATTTTTAATTTATTGGCTGATAGCCATTCTAAAATGCTAACAATAGTATTATTAATGTCCAATTCATGGTCAGATATTGATTTGTACTTTTTTTGAGATGTCACAATGATTGAAATGTCGTCTGCGAATAAAATACATTTATGATTAGTTACTAGTGATATGTCATTTATATAAAGTATAAATAGAATAGGACCAAGCACGCTCCCTTGAGGTACGCCACGCTCATTTTTTCTTAAGTTAGATGAGTAAGAATCAAGCACATTTTTGTCAACTTTATTGATGACAACATATTGTTTGCGATTACTTAAATATGATGTAATCCATTGCAGTGCTAGTCCTCTTATACCAATGTTTTCTAATTTTTTTTGTAAGTAAATTATGGTCCACAAAATCGAATGCTTGTGACAGGTCAAAGAATAGTCCTGTTGTTAAATAACTGTTATTTAAATTTGTTAAAACATTGCTCAGAAGGGTAAATATTGCTAAAGTAGTAGATTTCTGCTTTTGAAATCCAAACTGCTCATTTGCAATGATATCGTATTTGGCACAGAAGTCTATTAGTCTTTTATACATACATTTCTCGAAAACCTTAGATAAAATAGGTATTAAAGTAATAGGACGGTAGTTCTTAACATCATTTTTTTCGCCTTTTTTGTAGATTGGTTTAACGATGGATAATTTTAAAGCCTCCGGGAATGTTCCTGCAGAAAACGATAAATTAACAAGATATGTTAGAATCGGTGCTAATTGCGTTTTACACGCTTTAATAATCCGTGTACTGATTCCATCATAACCCTCGGAGGTAGTATTATTTAAAGAATTAATTTCTTTTTTTACCTCTTCTTCAGTTATGGGACTGAGGAATATGGAGTTTGAGACTGGGTCTTTATAATCATTATTATATTTATTATTAGATGTCAAGTCCTTTGTTGAGTCAATAAAATAATTATTAAAGGTGTTTGCAATGTCAGTGGCGTTTGTAAGTATTTGTTTGTCAGTTATTAATTCCGAAATATGGTTGTCAGATTTTACATTACCAGTTTCGCGATTGATGACTGACCATGTAGCTCTACATTTGTTTTGGCTTTTCTCTATCAATTTTATATTAGAATTCATTTTAGATTTCAAAATGCATTTATTTAATATTGTTGAATATTTTTTATACATGTTTTGGTTTTTGATAGTTTTATTTTTATAATAAATGTAGCGTAAGGTTCGTTTTGTGCTACAACTTTTTTTTAAGCCCTTGCTTATCCACTTTTGATTGTTTTTGTTGCTATTGTAAATCTTTATTTTTATTTCAGGAAAGCACAGTTTGTAAAACATGCATAAAAGTTCGTGAAATTTATTAAAAGCATTATTTATATCGGACTCTAGGTGGACGTCTGACCAAGATAAGCTAGTGAGACACTCTTTAAATTTCATAACGTTTTCGTCACAATAATCTTTTCTGTAAATATCATATGACTCTACCTCTACACTTGACATCGGGGTCATTATCTTCCTCTTGTAATTCTAACAAGGTAAGCTCTAACAACTCTTGTTTTGCCTTAGCAAAACAAGAGTTGTTAGAGCTGCTATAGTTGTTAGAGTTGCACCAAAATATAGCCAGTATCTTAATACTGGCTATATTTTGGTGCAACACTTTAAAGTACTTGGTTTTTTCTGTTTTAATTCCGGCTTTCACGAAAAAACGTTTTTTTACCTAAGTTCTGGAAGTAGTACGGTATTTTTCCTTTATCTGTAGATACAGAGTTTGTGTTTTTTGGTCCGTTTGCACTTTCACAATCCGGCTGCTGCCGAGCAAAGTAATATGGGATTGTGCCTTTCGGATAGTTTTTGTATTTTAACTTGTTTGGTGTTAACTTGTTTTGTGGTTGATTGCGCATTATTAGTTTTTTTAATTCTTTAACATCTAAATACTTGCTGTCGTAGTCAATACAATCAATAACATAATTGATAATTTTATAATGTAGATTCACAATTTACAAAAGTACAATTCTTGTAGTCATTGCATATATCATTTAAAGTTTGATTTACGTGACTTGCGTTTATGTACATATTTTTCAAGACACTTAATACAATTATCTTATTATTATTGAATACATTGTGAATTTCACGCAGTTGTGATGACAATATTTGTAAGTCATAGTCATTTTCACCCACACAAATTATAACTTTATCATTAGGGTGTAGCTTCATATTATGACAGTTCTTATTTACCTCACAAGTAAGCGCATATGGCTTTGTTTGAGATGTAATGGCATATTTTTCATAGGAAGTATAGGCTCTTGACCGTATTAATGCAGATGATAGCCCAACACATTGTTGAGTGCCAAATATAAATATCTTCGGAGTGTACTCTTTTTTGACATGCGTTTCATTTTCCTTGAGTCCATGTAATTTTTCGTTCTTTTCCTTTGTTAACAAAGATTTTTGTAATGCTACGATTTGTTCCTTGAGAATTAATATTTCGTTTCCAGCTTGTATTAATTGGTCCTTGAGCGCTTCAATATTTTGTTTTAGGTTTGAGACATTCTCATTCAGGTGTGAGTCGAAGTGGCAGGTTGCAGGTTGTCTCGGTGGCGTAAAGAACGGTTTTATCTCGGAGCGCAACAAAGAATGCCTATCTTTTGATGGTGATTTGGACAAGAAGCCTTTTAACGTCGAGTTTTCCTTAATTAATTTGTGGTTTCGTTCACGGAGCTCATTATTATCCATGATGATATTCTCTAATTCGTTCTGTGAGCTACAAAGTTCTGTTTGAAGAAGTTCTATTGTGTCCTTCAGTTCTTGGATTGGAATCTAGTCAATTATTGTGTAGTCCACACTTCTTGACAAGGTCTTGTTGGTTATAGCAGTACTTTCATGCAATGTTTGATCCATTCGGGTGAGTAAATGAGAGTCATCAATTTCTGAAAGTGAACTTTTTGGAGTAGACAAAGGCGTAAATTCCTCTGACAGGATCGGTGACACACTCCTGGTTGTTTTAGGTGTAGATTGCTTTTTCCGTTTTGTGATATTAGATATGTCGAAATCATGTATCTCTTTAGATTTTCTAGCTTTATTTGCGCATGTTTTGCATTCCCACTTAAAGCTTGTTTTCGTATGAGGACTTTTTAGAATATGTTGTTGTTCAGAATAACTAACACAGTTAAGCTCAAAGTGGTTCTTACATATTGAACATAACTTGGTGTTTTTATAATCTACTTGTTTTTTGCATTCATAACACGTGACTAGCGGCGATTTCTTGCGGCTACTAATTTTACTTTATGTGTTAGATGCCATCTTAGTTAACCGATTACTAGTAAAATGTCGTCAATTTGAGACGATAAGTTTAAAGATACTGGTCGTGCCCTTTTGTACCCGGTCGTTATACAGGATTTATTTCTAATCGGATAAACTGGTAGCGCCCTCTAGTATCAAGCAGTTGTGCAGTAATTGATTCTCACTGAAAGTACTAGTAGTGCCCTCTCATATCGAGTAGTTGCACTAAGCTGTGCAACGATTTATTTCTAATCGGAGAAACTGGTAGCGCCCTCTAGTATCAAGTCGTTGTGCAGTAATTAATTCTCACTGAAGGTACTAGTAGCGCCCTCTAATGTTGAGTAGTTGTACTAAGCTGTACAACGCTCAAAAACACACTTTAGAATTGTATGGTTGCTGGACCGCGCCCGATGAGCTCTGGCAATGACAGCTGGTTTGTTTACGTTTTTCAAATAAAGTCAGACAAACGGGTTAACACTTTTGTAGAAATCACTTATTTCTCACAAAATTTAGTTTTGGTGCACAGTAAATTGATGTTTGTTTTACTATGGAATATAAAAAACACAGTTTCATAGGTTTTTATACTTAAAATAGTACTGGTAATCAAAATACTTGAAGACATTTTCACACAAGTTGAACTGTTTTTTTTTCTTTTATATTTATACAAATTATAAACCAATATTTTGCAAGTCTTTATTAGTAGAAAGTGGCTGGTCCAGCAGTGGACTTATTTAGCTGTAATGATGATTAGTAGAAAAATCCCAATAAATCTTGTAGGCCCGACTAATAATGTTCACTAGGGCAATGAATCCCTGTGTCGCTGGGTACTTTACAAACATATAATTGACGGACTCGAAGTATAACCAGACATAAACAACTTTTTATGAGTCCCACAAATAGTTGTCCTGCACGGCATTGGAACCTGGGAAACGAAGTGGCGAGGCGACTGTCTTAACCGCAGCGCGTGCAGTATCTTGTTATCCGTGGTCGAACAAGCTCCTGCTATACCTACATTTAGTGTTATATGAGTCGTTTTCTGAGGATAGAGTTTGGGACCACATCTCAATTATATTATTTTTAAATGTGAAACACAACTATTCTTCCAGCTGGAGCAAGGCCTCATAGACAAGTTATCCAGTGTTCATACTCTGATCAGGTCACCACTGGTAATTGTGACTGTGGATGAAGAGAACTTGAATGTTGTGGCAAGAGAGAGTCCGGAGAGAAATTTTAAAGGTACTTTTAATAAAACCTATGTTATTCCTTACCCATATTATATATATCCCTATATACTACATGGTGATAGGTATTTTAGGATACCCATTGTACATTGCACTCACAGTCCAATATTGGAAGACTATTGACAAACATACCAATTTCCGCCCTCCTCACATTGCACTAAAAGATTTATCAAGTTTGTGCTCACGTCTCATGCCGGATACTATATATGCTTACTGTAAGACAGCTATTCATACTGAGATCTGTACAACATTATACCATACAACTGTGACTGCTATACCAAGAAAAAGCTCAGGTAAAGTCTCGCAGGACTGTGCTAGAAAGCCGCCAGTACAGCTACACCAGAGGCAAGCTCTATAGTTTGAATAATATGACTATTAACATTTACCCACTAACTCAGAATAAAGCTACGACCAAATTAAGGGTTTATCTAGGATGACACTGGAACCGTGTTGAAAACTAGTAACGCACTCACACACATACACACAAACAGACACACACACACACTCACGCATGCACATCTAATTGTTTAGATTTTATTTTCTTTAATTAGTGTAATTAGTGTTCAGAATTATTATTATTCCTATTATAGCTTGCACGAGCTCTACTGAAGTGAAGCAGGAACCGGTCCTTGAAGAGAGTGAAGGTGCGAGAGAGGAGTTCTCTCTGTCCGGAGACTGGGATTTGGAAGATGAAGTTGCGCTCAGTGAAGGTCAGTATTTTACTATAAATAATAAGATAAATTTCCCTCGGGACGACTTTTATTGAAATAAATAAAATAAAAAAGGTTTTTATTCACATAGACTTTAAAAAAGCGCTTGTAAATAGTCAGAACATATTTGTGGTAATACAATTATTATATGTCTTCAAAAACGCACGGCATAGAACGAAGAAAGCATGCTTAAATTCGTTCAGAATATTGAAATTATTTGTGATACATACCATAATCCAGGGATATACATACACAATTCTTTCACCAGAGGGCACTTCAACTCATTTCGTGCCAATTCATCTTTTTTCTCGTTCGAATCACTCAAACAAGTCAAGTCAAGTTCAATCTGTTCCGCGCGTTGATACTTTAATGTCTCAAATGTCTTTCATTTCCAATTATTTGACTCATTTGCCTGCTTGAATATCTGTGCTCACAATAATGATTTATCCCGAAGCACTAGTAGTGGTCTTACTAGCAATTCAGAGCAATTTTTTACTAAACCTACACAGCCCGAAACACTTTCATTGTCATGAGGTAGTTTAGGAACACATATTGATGACAGGCAAATAGTTCCAGCTAGTGACAAGGAACGCTTTATAAGCTACACAGTTTGACTCTCCAGCATGGAAGGGTATATAAGGTACGAAAATACCTTACAGGATTGTTTAAGTTCACCAGGTTTTGTAGGCCTCAAGGTAAATGAGGAGTTATGTCACTTTAATAGAAGTAAGGATTATTTAGCCTCCACAGAGGTCTTGTTAGCAGGTCTATCTAATACAGTTTTAGAACAGAGACAATTATTAAAAGTAGGTTTAATCAAAAGAATTGGACCCAAATTTCTTATTTGATAAGATCTCACAAGTTTTTGGACCAGGCTCACCAAGTTTAAAAAAATCAGAAACAACAATGTGGATAATTTGTGGAAAACGTTCTGAGTGTATTGAGACCAGGCGTGACCGTATTTTGAAAGAAATTGGGAACCAGAACCTTAAGGCTACCTTACGTAATGTTCCACCTAGTTCTGAATATCTGTTTAGTAGAGATGCTCTGCAACTACTGCAAACAGACTACGCCTATTATACAAACAAAAAACCATTATTCAGTCCCTAGGCGGTTCCCAGATTTGGTTAAACACTCCAATTTATTTAAAAGAGAAGGAAAGAAGAGTACCACAACGTACTGAATCAGCTTCAACTAAGAAGTTTAATAACAGGGTTAATACTAGAGATAAAAGAGATATAAGCGCATTGTTAGAAAAACTCAGCCCTTTCGTCAACATCATACCAATGCAGGAGCCCCTAGTACAAATACAAAACAAGCATTACTCTCAGCAGGGCTTCAGAGGAGGATGTCTAAGGTTGACCAAGGATAGATGAGCCTAAATAGGAGCCACTCAGTTCATTTTAAAGTCAATAGCCAACTGCCGTTTACCTTACAGGCAAAATACTCTGACATACCCATCCAAACATATTGTAAAGAGGCTAGCAACCGACATTTATCCAGATATGACCAAGATGATTTTAGATTTGAAGGAGACAAGGATTTCAGAAAAACCAGTGAAATTAGACCCTGGTTTCTTTTCAAAGATCAAGTTTTTTAATAAAGAAGGCAGATGGGGTCTGCGACTTATCTTCGATCACAGGGCATTAGATACCCACATTATGACAATGCGCTTCCATCTGATATCACAGGTGGATGACTTCCTTCAGTCCAAAGATTGGCTGGTGAAATTAGATCTTCACCAGGCGTATTTTCATCTGTGTATCGCGAAGACACACAGACGCTTTTTACGCGTCATTTACAATGGAGAGATCCTACAGTTAACTGCTCTACCATAGAACATTTTCAGCAGTTTCAAATTGAGTTGCGGAAACCCTTCGAAATCGTGGCATCCGTCTCATTGTGTACTTGGACGATTATCTGTTGGCTTGCCAGGACAAGTCCAAGCTCGAGGCGCAGGTTGCGGAAACACTCGCCTGCTTGGAGTCCCTGGGTTGGCATGTAAACTACCAGAAATCTGTGATAGAACCCACTCAGAAAGTGGAATACCTGGGCTTAGTGTGGAACACCCTAAACCAGACGTTAGCTTTGCCAACTCAGAAGGTCCTCAGAAGAAAGGCCTCGCTCACAAGAATTTTAAGCCAAAACAATTGCTCGCTCAAGGAACTTCAGAGTCTTCTAGGCATGTTAAATTTTGCCAACCAAGCTGTCACACAAGGCAGACTAAACTGTCGGAAAACACAGATCTTTCTGAGAAAGTTTGCCCACAAGAGCCAAAGAAGAGAACTGTGCCCAAATGTGCAACTAGAACTAAGGTGGTGGTTGAATGCAATAGACTGCAATCCAACTCCACTCACAAGAGAGAAATAAACCATTTCTTGACCACAGACTCAGCGAATGCGGGTTGGGGAGCACATCTGAACAACCAGTACCTATCAGGGAGATGGGCAGCACATCAAAGATCTTGGCATTCCAATGTAAAGGAAATGTATGCCGTCTTTGCTGTGATAAAGGCTCAAGGTGCCCTATCAAAGGATAACCACATACTGGTGCAATCCGACAACCGAACCCTAGTGGCTTATATTCGGAATCAGGAGGGGACTCGGTCCATAAGGATGCTTGGGTTAACAACAAGGCTACTGAAATGGATCAGTACACTAAATATAACAATGACAGCATACCATCTACCGGAAATCTTAAATGGAATTGCAGACCGTCTCTCAAGAGGAAAGCCAGTTCCAGAATGGCATCTACTACCAAAAGCCATAGAGACAATTTTCAGAATGTGGGGTGTCCCAGAAGTGGAATTATTTGCATCAAGAAGAACCGCTGTCGTTCCAGTTTATGTAACACTAGACTCAAGAGATGGATCTTCTCTTTTATGCAACGACTTCAGCTAAAGGTGGGAGTTTGAGACCGCGTGGGTTGTCCCACCACCCAACTTGATACCCAGAGTTTTAACACATCTCAACAATGCAACAGGAATATACTACCTGATAGCACCCCAGGTGGACACAATGCTACTGGTACTCGGACCTGGAGGCGAGAGCTCTAAGCAGCCCCTTACCCATAGAGAATCTGAGGCAGGTCTTGATGGACTGGACAACAGGGACGGACCCTACACAGGTAGACAAGTTATTCCTTCAGGATAGGAAAGGTGGGGGTGGGCGAATCAAATAAAGGATTGGAGTAGGCCAGAGAAGCAGTTGCTTAAGGAGAGCTGCCTTCCACACTTAACACCTATGATGCCCCCCTAAAGAGATGGTTGCACAGATGTGAAACTAACAACATTCAGAGTAAGAGTCCAGAAGGAAAAGATGTGCCCAGATTTTTAGCATGTCTGTATCTAGAAAATAAATTTGCATATAGTACAATTTTATTTCACAAGTCAGCTATATCAACTTACTGTGCAACAACTGTTGAAAATATTTTAAAATTTATTTTAGGTTCAACAAGTTTTTTTCATATTCTAAGCCTCAACCACCAAGAACACCTATATGGGATGTGAATTTATTTAACTAGCTTAGATCTTCATCCTGCTCTGACACCTTATTTGATAAGAGTAGACGAACAGCCTTGATCCTGTTACTAGCTTCTGGCCGTAGACTACATGATCTCACCCTTCTGGAACTCTCTGAAAGCCGATATACAGAGACTGATAGCACAATAACACTCTGGCCAAAATTCGGTTCAAAGAGTGACACCGGTACCCACAGACAATCAGGCTGGCTTCTTATGAAACATAAGGATCACAGTATTTGTCCAGTAGCCCATGTGAAGGAGTTGATTAAAGCTTATCAGGCTAGACGCAGTAGGGATTACAGAAATTAGGTCTCTTTTATCTCTATTACAGGAGTATTACGACCAGCTTCTAGAACTATGACTGCAAGTTGGTTGCGATCAGTTTTTAAGCTGGCTAATATAGATGCTTCTCCCGGAAGTATACGTTCAGCTGTCGCATCCCGTGGATGGTTGGATAATAAACCTGTAGAAGAGATTCTGGATAGAGGAAATTGGAAGTGTGTGGAAACATTTTCAAAATATTACTGTCGTGAAGTAAATAGTTCTAGCAGTGATTGTGCTGGTTTATATAATAATTTTGAGACTGTTTAGTTTCCATGATTACTTAATATGATCTCAATATTACACTTTTAGCGGTATTATTTCTTAAATAATAGTTTTAATTTGTTTCATAATAATAACTGAAATTGTTTTGTTTTATGGTTGATTTTTATAGAAATACTTACAGTACATGTTGATTTGTGATAAGAAGTTTATATTTAGTTCAATTACTGCAACTCTAGAGAAGATTTAGGTTTAAAAAAAATATTTTCAGTAATAATTTTTGTAATATCTTTTTCACACCAGTAAAGCAAGTTTTAATTACATCTCTTTTTCATTTGCAATTACACAGTAGTACTAGTCACATTAGCATCTTAAGGACATCCGTTGTCTGGCGACATTAATGTCAATTCTGTTCCCCATCAGATATCAAACAGATCTTCATTCTATGCTGTGCGTTTTCGAAGACATATAATATTAATGTTTTGCATTAAAACAAAACAGTTATTATATGTTGGAGAAAACGCACAGCATAGTTTCAAGGGGCTTGCTGGTGATGAAGATTTAATGTCACTTGTCAGTTGAATTGGCGCGTTATGAGTTGAAGCCACAGATATCTAAAAATAGGAGATAGGCCGTCCCACTAATATCCTATGCAGTCCAAGTGTCGCCAAATGAACTTACGCACACAATGACTCACTGAATAAATACAAAGACACGCACACATTGCATTTACGCACTCTTGGAGATCTTCGCTCCCATTGGGTAACACATTCAAAAAGGATTTATGTGTTTGTTAATACATACACGCGTCAGCATGCACTCACACAAAGGCAGTACAGGCTTAGTGAGTTCAACGGGTAGTTAATAGAATGTTATCGATATGTGGCAATTTAAGTATTCGATGACGCGAAATCACAAGTCAAAAATACTTATTAATTGGTTTTTATTTGCACAGAATAAAACAAATCAAATAACTTCTTGATCACTGTCCAGTAAAATGTAAATATTTATTCAGTACCTGTCGTTTCGAAAGTTTGGGTACAGCATTCTTTGACAAATAATGCATCCTTATATTAATATATTTCTTCATTACAGCTTTGATAAGCATAACAAGGTGATTGTCCATGGGTGATTGGCCATATTGGTAAAAGCGTGAGAGCCATCGATATACGTGTTCGAGTACAGTGACAAGGCAATCACTACGTCTCAGACAGCATGGCTCGCACCAAGAACATGAGCAGCGGCCGTACTGCGCAAAAACACGTTGGCGATCATATCGTTCTCTGCATTATTCATTGCAGCGTAAGATCTATACATTGACACATTTAGGTATGAAAAGCAGCAATGTATACATCACAATTCGAACTAATAAATTTAAATTCACCACTTGCATTTTTGCAGTAAAAGTCGGAATACTTCATTAAATATGATGTTTTTATAAAAATAAACTGTATTTACCTGTGAAATGTGATCCCATTGGTGTGTAAATTAGTAGTGTCACTATTGTTAGAATTTTCCCGAAGTTAAAACACAAAACTGTTCTTCAACAATAACTTTATTACGTAAACACAATTTATCACTCTGACAACCAACGTCCTTCGTAACTCAATGATGACTGCCTCGTCGACACTTGTGTTGCCATTTATATAGACTTAGATTATAACATCAAATGAAAAACAAGTAGTCATATCAACGACAAACTAAATTATTTTTGCCACAAATGTCGGAAGTCAAAATAGAGCTACTAAGAATAATTTTAATAAATATACAATAAAAATATAAACATACTCTAAAATTACCAGTTAAAATCAACATGTTTTATGGTAAATTGAAAGATAATTAATATTTAATTTTATACAAACTTCCATAATAATTAACACGTTTTAGTCAAATCTATAGCCAAATAATTAGAAAATGTGCAATATTTCATTGGAATTATACTATGTTTTTTTATCAAGCTAACAATCGCCCATCCTGACTACTTTCGCGTCCTCACGAATTGTATTATAAGAATTGATTGAAATTACACATTTAATACAATGAAAAAATTTTGAAGCATATTTGCACTTATACTAATACTTATTCATCATCATCATCATTACCACCACGGCAGCCAAAACACGCCCAGCACCGGACAACAGCCCCCCAAAGAGCGGGAGGACACGCCACAATCGCCACGCCCGGCAAACGGGCTGGCGATCGTAGTCTGATTGCCACAGTTCACAGGAAAACGCCGCTGCCCGTTCCCCGGCGGGTACTCCCTCGGATGACCTCCACGCTCCACACGGGATGAGGCGGGGCGATGATACTCCATGCCGTCACCACACAGCAAACATACTATTATTAAATCATAAAAAATTACATAGACACTGAATACTCATTGTATTTCATTAATAATTTTCATCAATCTACAATTACATAACTGGGCTATTTCAGTTATAGGGCACTTTGCTCTGAAAAATAAAATACAATCACAGCTGTTCATAATTACTCTCGACTTACATAATGTTGTGCCTGCAATAAAAGAAATGTTCGCTCATAGCGGGTTAGATCATTTTGTGCACCTTGCACTTCAAAAGTAATGTGCACCTTGCACTTCAAAGTAATGTGCACCTTGCATTTCAAAAGTAATGTGCACCTTGCACTTCTAGAGTAATGTGCACTTTGCACTTCATAATTAATGTGCACCTTGCAATTCAAAAGTAATGTGCACCTTGCACTTCAAAAGTAATGTGCACCTTGCACTTCAAATGTAATGTGCACCTTGCACCTCATAAGTAATGTGCACCTTGCACTTCAAAAGTAATGTGCACCTTGCACTTCAAAAGTAATGTGCACCTTGCACTTCAAAAGTAAAATACAATCATAGCAGTTCATACTTACTCTTGACTAACAAAATGTTGTGCCTGCAAAGAAATGTTCGCTCAAAATAAAATAAAATAAAATAAAAAAGGTTTTTATTCACGTAGACTTTAAAAAAGCGCTTGTAAATAGTCAGAACATGTTTGTAGTAATAAAGTTGTATACATTAGATATTATTTCTAGTAACATAGATATTTAGGTACATCTTGTATGAAAACATTTATAAAATTTATTTTATTACAGAAATGATATTTAGCTAGCTCGTATCAAGTTATTGTCAAGAGATTATGTTTAATTATCTAGTTTAAGTCTAATATTTTTACTACATATTGTCAATGGTTCTGTCTATATTAAAGGTATTATTATTATGACGGACCTTGTGTTAATAACGACGGTCGCGCTTTAATGCTACCACCGGATCCAATGCGCCCCAACTGAGAAGACCCAGCGAAACAAACTCAGTGGGTTCATCTACTACCGGTTTCAACACGACCCAGTTGAGACGGTCCGGCGAAACATACTCAAGCGGGCATGAACACGGGATTTGGTCCAATTAGAGTAATTAAAGTCAAAGTCAAAGTAATTTTATTCCGTAAAAATTTTACATTTATGTGGAATCGTCATATTTTTTTTACCCTACCGTGCAGTGCATGACGTGGCAGCTACTGAGAAACACTGCCAGAAAACTCAGTAGGAATCCTTTTTTAAAATAAAATAAAAATCTTGAAGATGATCTTAAATCTGCAGCTGCTGCTGAGGTTCCCCACAAAACTGTCGCTAGCTTGACAAAGGAGTTAGCCGACTTCAAAAGTTTTGTATGCAGTACTCTGAGTGCACTAAGGACCCAGATTGAGCTCCTGATGTTGGGCTTGGATAGACATGAGATGGCATCACGCAGGAAAGTACTGCTTCTCCATGGAGTAAAGGGCGAAGAAGATCCTAAATCATCTGTGGTAGGCATATTACACGACCAAATGAAATTGACAGATGTGGCCTCATCTGATATATCTGTTTGCCATCGCTTGGGGTCCAATAAAAGTAAGCCACGACCTCTTCTGATTCGATTCAAGCACCACAGCACAAGAGATGATGTGTGGAAGGCCAAGACTTCACTTAAGGGCACTGGTTTCACATTGACCGAATTCCTCACGAAGCCACGGCATGATGTCTTTATAAATTGTCGCAAATTCTTCGGAGAAAGGAACTCTTGGACGTCCGATGGGAAAATCGTGGTACTGTTGCCAGACAAATCCAGGCGGAAGATAGAGACTAGTGCTGAGCTTTGCCGTCTAACTGCTCAGTTCCCAGCCACTCAGCCTCCGTTGAACGCTGCACGTAAACCAGCTTCCGCGGGTCAAACGTCGCTCTCTGCAGATAAACCAGCGGGAGAAAAACCGGCGGCGACAGCTTCTTCATCTGACAAAAGGAGCCGAAGACAAGCGAAGTGAAGTTGTTTTGACCTCTTATATTTAGTTGCTTAATACTTGCGTAAATATGTCACATTCAGTCTTTTTCATTCTTATATTGCAACTCATTCCTATTATTTTGTGAATTTTAATGACGGTATTTAGATTATAAGGTTATGCTAAACTTTAGGTTAACATTTTAACTTTGCTTGTCTCTGACATTGACTTTTTAAAGTTCGGTGAAATATGTCTTACAAGAATTGGGCTTTTTGCCCTGTTTTGCGTTTTGTTTTTTTTGTGAGTGTACTGGGGTTGGCTTATTTATTTTTGATTTTCAGACTAAAAGGATTATATAGATATTTATTTTATTTACTTATATTTATATATATACATTTATTTACATATTATGTTAGATGACAACGATGACGCTGTATATTTATCGTGTTCGTCTTCTGTAAGTTCTGATGAACATTATGCTAGTGCGCTTAGTGATGATGAGTCACTTCAACTGCGTGATCAGTTATACTCACACCTCTCTTTCTCTTCTTCCAAATGTTTTAATACGGTCCACATCAATGCTCAAAGTATTCACGCTCACTTTCCCGATCTTTTGTCTTCATTCGATTCTGACCTTATTCATGCTGTTCTTATTTCTGAGACTTTCCTTAAACCTACACTTACCTCGGCACAGTACGCTTTACCCGGATATAAACTGTTGCGAAATGATAGAACTGGAAAGGGTGGCGGTGGTGTTGCCATCTATCTTCGTGCGGATCTAAAGCATAAGGTTATTGAACGGTCTCCAAGTCAATATTCAAAATCTGCTGAAAATCTATTTTTAGAGGTTATTGTTAACCACACTAAAATACTTTTGGGTGTATTTTATAGTCCATCGAGTCAGATAGATTACTTCTCTTCTTTTGAATCGAAACTCGAGAATCTACATTCTCTTTATGAACATGTAATTGTCCTTGGAGACTTCAATACCTGCTTGCTTAAAGATGATGCACGGAGTCGTCGACTCCTCTCTCTTGTTTCGTCTGTCAATATGCATGTCCTGCCTCTGAGTGCTACACACCATGCTCCTCATTCCACTCCTTCTCTTCTAGACCTCATTCTCGTCTCTGATTCCACCAAAGTGGTAACGCATGGCCAACTTCCAGCCTCCTTCTCTTATCACGATCTTATATATCTCTCTTATAAAATTCGCTGCCCTCGACGTAAGTCACAGTTTCTCTTCCTTCGCAGCTTTAAAAATATTTGTCTGGAACGTTTGAGGGCGGATGCGGGCAGTATTGACTGGTCACCTGTTTATATCTGCAACGATATTGACTCCAAAGTGGCCATGTTCAACCAGCTACTAATTCAGTTGTTCGACAAACATGCTCCACTCAAAAGGGTGAGAGTAAAACATGCCCCAGCCCCTTGGATTAATGACCAAATTAAAAAACTGATGTCTCTAAGGGATAAGGCCAAAAGGAGATTCAAAAAAAGTGCAACTAATGAAAACTGGGATATCTATAAAAAACTCCGTAACAGATGCAGTCGTATGTGTAGAGATGAAAAGAGACGCCACATTTACAACTCTATTAATAACCTCAACACAGCACAAGTATGGCAATTTTTAAAATCTCTCGGTGTCGGTAAATCTACTAGTGACAACACAATAAACGTGGATATTAACACTCTTAATCAGCACTTTTCTAGACCACCTGTTGCTATGAGTGCCGACATCAAATGTTCTACTCTTGAACAACTTCTAAATATTTCTAAGCCATTATGTACTGCTTTTTCTTTCACACCAATCACTGAGAGAGACGTCATAAAATCCATAAAATCCATTTCCACCAAAGCGGTAGGTAACGACGGACTCCAACCACAGATGATCACTATCATTGTGGAAGAACTTGCTCCTATCTTAACCCATATCATTAACCTTTCCTTGGAGTCAAGTTCTTTCCCGTCTGCTTGGAAAAAAGCTCATGTACTACCGCTTCCTAAAACCACAAATCCTTCTTCCTTCTCTCACTACCGTCCAATTTCAATTCTTCCTTTCCTGTCTAAAATCCTAGAGAGCATTGTGCATAAGCAACTGTCTCATTACCTCTGTACTCACAACCTTTTAAGTCCTTTCCAGTCCGGTTTTCGTCCTGGCCACAGCACTGTCACTGCACTTGTGAAAATCACAGACGATATTCGCTTGGCTATGGAACAGAAGCTACTCACCGTCTTAGTACTACTGGATTTTAGCAGTGCTTTTAATTCAGTGGACTTTGACATCCTACTTGGTATCCTTTCCTCCCTGAATGTCTCGGCTCCTGTAATTGCGTGGTTCGACTCATATCTTCGAGGGCGCTCACAGTCTGTACACGCTGAAGAGTCTTTCTCTCAGTGGTGTGATCTTACTGCGGGTGTGCCTCAAGGTGGCGTACTATCTCCTCTTCTATTCTCCGTTTTTATAAACGCAATCACTAAAATCTTAACTTCTAACTATCATCTCTATGCAGACGACTTGCAGTTATATAGGCACTTCAAGGGCATTGAAACTACGGAGGCTATTTCTGCCATCAATAATGATCTTGAAAACATTAGCAAGTGGGCGAAATCTTTCGGCCTCCTGGTCAATCCCTCTAAATCACAAGCTCTCATTATTGGTGGCAGATACCTGCTTAACTCCATCAATTCTTTAAGCATTCCTCCTGTTCTTTTTGATGACGTTCCTATACCATATACGAATCTTGTCAAGAATTTAGGTATCTTAATAGACTGTAACCTTTCGTGGAACAATCACGTTGCAGAAGTAAGCAGGAGAGTATACTGTTCGTTTCAATCCATCAAACGTCTCCAAAAACTCTTACCGTTTCAGACTAAAGTCACTCTCGCTCAATCGCTTTTACTCCCTCTTCTTGACTATGCTGATGTCTGTTTCCTTGATGCAACAGAAGAACTTCTAGATAAGCTCGAACGCCTGCAGAACCTATGCATCCGCTTCATTTTCGGCCTACGGAAGTACGACCACGTGTCGGAGTTCCGGTTGCAATTGAAATGGCTGCCTATTCGGCAGCGTCGGGACTGTCATATTCTTTATCTACTTTATTCCATTCTTCATAACCCTGTTGCTCCCATCTATCTCCGTGAACGCTTTGAGTACCTGGTGCCCAGTGGCAAACCTTGTCGCACAGCTACATCTCTTCTTCTTAGGACTCCTTCCCATACTTCCAGCCGCTATGATGGTTCATTTTCTGTACGCGCAGTACGCCTTTGGAATTCCTTACCACATTCCATACGTGATAGCTCGTCATTGAGTATTTTTAAGAGCAGAACTAAGAATCACTTCTTATCTCTGTAACTTACGTATATATAAGGTATGTAGGTTTATGTAGTTTATTAAATAGATATATATTTTTATAAGGTATCGTATGTAATTATTAGTGTGTATTTTATCAATATATTTACCCGACAAGGTACATAATTATAATAGTTTGTTGTACACTGCCTATACCCATAATTTTGAAAATCTCTCTTTCCTGATGGTTTGCTGGAAGAAAATTCAATAATGAATTAAGCTCGCCTATGTACATGCCTTTTCTTTTTGTAACTTCTAACTTATGTATTTATTTTCTGTGTACAATAAAGAATAAGAATAAGAATACTTAAGATTAATTACAATCATGTGTGTTGACTCAGAACAACTCCATCCCAAGCACTTTTATCACTTAAATAATCAGAAATTTTGTAATATGCCCTGCTACACAATTTGGCTTTAATAATTCTTTTAAACTTATTCGTAGACAATTCTCTAATATCATTGGGAAGTTTGTTATAGAATCTTATACATTGCCCCATAAAAGAGTTACTTATTTTGTGGAGACGGGTAGTATGCAGTATGAGATTATTCTTATATCTAGTATTTACATTATGTGTATCGCTCCTTTTACAGAAGGAATCGATATTTTTATGCACATATAGTAAGTTTTCATATATATACTGAGATGGTACAGTTAGAATGTTGACCTCTTTGAATTTTTCTCTTAGAGACACTCTCGGGCCAAGATTATAGATAGCTCTTACAGCTCTTTTTTGCAATATAAATATGGTGTCAATGTCAGCAGAGCTACCCCAGAGAAGAATTCCATAGGACATTACACTATGAAAATAACTGAAATAAACCATTCTAGCTGTGTCAACATCAGTCAGCCGTCTAATAGTTTTCACTGCATATGCTGCAGAACTTAATTTGCCGGACAGTTTTTCTATTTGTGGGCTCCATTGTAGCTTTGAGTCAATAGTGATACCCAAGAACACAGTTGATTCAACAGGGTCCAACCTAGCTCCATTAAGTTGTACATTGGTTGTCGCCTGTTTCACATTCGGTGTAGTGAATTTAATGACTTTAGTTTTCTTATCATTAAGCACAAGATTATTGGCATTAAACCAATGAACAACTTTAGAGATTGCATCATTAACATCGTCAAAATTGCTTAATTGTCGGTTTATTTTGAACGTCAGGGAAGTATCATCTGCAAACAACACAATCTCATGCTTATCCCTTACGTAGTAAGGTAAGTCATTGATATAAATTAAAAACAAAAATGGGCCCAGAATTGACCCCTGTGGGACGCCCATTACCACTGGAGATCCCGGAGATATTTTACCGTTTATTTCGACCTTCTGAATTCTATTGCCCAAGTAAGAAGTCAGAAGTTCGAGAGCCTTGTTCCTAATACCGTAGTGGTGTAATTTTCTGACCAGAGTATCATGATGAACGCAATCGAACGCTTTGGACAAATCGCAAAAGATACCTAATGCATCTTGCGAGTCTTCCCACGCCGCGAACATACTTTTTAATAAGTTGACCCCTGCATCTATGGTTGAACAACCCTTTGTGAATCCAAACTGTTTCCGGTGTAGTAAATTATGTATATTAAAGTGTCTGAGCAGCTGGCTAAGCATAAGCTTTTCAAATATTTTACTAAGAGCGGGCAGCACGGAAACAGGTCGAAAATTTGAAGGGTCTGAAGTATCACCAGCTTTAAACAAAGGAATGATTTTACTATACTTCATCAAGTCAGGAAATACACCTGATGCAACACAGCAATTGAACACAGTAGCTAAGTGTGGGGCGATTATAGTAATAATTGATGAAACAGTCTTAACAGATAGACCCCACAGATCCTTTGTGTTTTTCATATTAATACTCTTGAAAGCATTTAAAATATCTTTAGGGCTAACCACCGAAAATTCAAAAACTGTGTCACACGACCCTACGCTTTGCTTGAGTATCTGCTCAGCAGATGTAGAAGAACATGAAAGAGAGTTAGTAAGTATGACTGGAATATTCGAAAAATATTTTTCAAACTCAGTCGCAATCTCCAAATCGCCTTTAATATCTATGTTGTTTATTACTAAGTTAAAATCACGACTACGTATTTTTGTTTTACCTGTCTCAGCATTAATTATCTTCCAAGTAGTTTTGATTATATTTGTAGAAGATTTAAGTATATTTTTTATGTGCAAAGATTTAGCAGCGGTACAGGCTCGTCTAAATGTTTTGGCATATTGTTTCACATATTCTTGAAACTCTGTATTATGATTATGGGATATTTCTTCATACAATTCATACAACCGATTCCGACTTTTATAGATGCCTGGAGTTGCCCAATCACTGAATACCAGACGGTCACTTACAGACAGTTGTTTGGGTGTGAACATTGTGCAGAACTCATCATTAATCAAATTGAATAAAGAGTTGTACAAGTGATCCGGATTATCATGATAGGGCAGCCATGCTATTTGTTTTACTATATTACATTTAAATTTTTCTAAGCGGTTTTCACTAAATGGAATATATGTAGCTTATAAGTTTTCTTTTAATTTTTGGAGCATTTGAATAAGTTACCAACTGACCTGAATGATCTGACTGAATTTTATTGATTATTGATTTAAATAAAGGTTTTACAGTGCTAAATATATTATCAATGCATGTAGCACTTGTAGCAGTTACTCTAGTTGGTTCTGTAAAATTGTGATATAAATTATAGGATTTAAACAAATTTAATAAATTGCAACTTATTGTGCTTTTCTCCAAAATATTTATATTAAAATCTCCACAAATAATAACTGTTTTATGGCTGTTAGATAATTTATTTAATGCATCCTCCATAATATCTGAAAAAGTATCAAATGGTGCACAAGGAGGTTTGTAAAGACTCAAAACAATAAATTGCTCCAACTCAACACATGAAATCTCTACAACTCGCTCAACAGAGAGGCTCACAACATCACTTCTTTCTTTAAACTTTAACAACTTATTTATTAGAATTAGAGAGCCACCATGAATATATTTTTCCCTGATGAACGAGCTTACAACCTGGTGATTATTGAAGCTGAAAATGAATTGATGGAGTTTTAGCCAGTGCTCAGTTAAACATAAAATATCTATATTGTTACAATTCAAAAACAGCTCCAATTCTAGCTCTTTTCCCATCAAACCTTGAATATTTTGGTGCACCAGGTTAATACAATTTTTTTTTGTATATTTATTGACTTTATCATGTATGTTTGATGGGTTCAAATTTTTTTTTATTACATTACGTGGATCCGCCTTCCCACTTAAACTCACATTAAAACCATGACCAGAATTTGGTATTATGCAAGAGTAATCCTCTATTGTCATACTATTTAATTTAAATTATTTTGAATATAAATGTCATTTGAATTGGATATATTCAAATTGTCATCATCAGTAGGCATACAACTGGCATTATTTATGTCAACGGTACATTGCTCAGTACTCAGTACTTGGCCAAACATCTCACTTCTAGCTAAAGGTTTAGCCAAGTTCCTGGCTGAAATGTCAAAGAAATAACATTGCGATGAAGCTATTTGTCTTGTACAATAGTTAGGAAGATAGCAATAGTTATCTTTTGTCAGGTAAAAAGGTTTCTTAACAAAGGTGTTAATGTCAATTACATGTAATTTCTCCTGCATATAGGTTGACAATGTGTGTAAAGTTAGATTCAAGTTATATCTAATCATATTTTCCTCCTGTGACAAACTAGCACTATAGGGAAATGAGAATATAACAACTTTACTTATATTTAAACAATTTAAATGATTAATATACTGTACAAGTGACTTTTTATTCAAATTACCCCTATTTCCCATTAAAAGAATCAGATTACCAGGATTATTAAATTTATGTTCAAAAACTTTTTTGAAGATATGGTGGCTAGAGGCTCCAGGCATACAGAAATTGATATTTGAATGTCCTGCTGTTGATAATGACCGCCCTAAGTTTTTACCAATTTCATCACTGAATATTGTCACTTCAGACTTAAAATTTATTTTTACATTATTTGTGTGTATTCTATGAGCTAATGACCTGTTATGTGAAGTTTCAGATTGGTTAGGGGAACTATTACTATTATTATTATTTGTTTGCAGTAAATTAGGAGACTGTTTTTCTAGCAAGGAACAGGTAAGCGACTGTTTTTCGGACAGTTCATACTTTATTGTTATTCTTTTGAGCTCATCTTGAAGAAAGTCAATTTTTTTTTGTTGACTTTCTATATCACAATTGTATTTTAAAGTACTATTTTTTAATTTTATAGTATACAAATTCAACTTTTCTATTAATTCCAATCTTTCCCTGTTTTGACTATCATATTTGAAGAAGAATTTATGTCTTTTTACTAATTTTTGGGACTTTTTTATGAATTTGTTAATTTTTTGGTATTTTTTAAATTTAGTTTTGCTACAGTCATTAAATGCCATTGATTTTATATTAATGAAATCCTCATCTCTTGTACATTTAACTTATACTAGAGAACGCACCTGGCCGAAATTCAACCATTGAGATTCTATTGTCTGAGTAATATTTGTTTGTTTTGAGGGCCCCTTGAGGGCCTTTTGTAAGTAGTTTTACATTCATTTCGGGCTAGATTAGTTCGAGCGGCTGGCACTGCCAATAGGTTATGTTGACGTCGCGCCTGAACAAAGTATGTCCTGTGTCGCGGTATACGGAACTGTAATAGCGCCAATAGGAAAGAGTTACATGTGTAACCACGTATTAACCTGTAGAAATACGTGACTAATGCAATGTTACGTCGTACTGCTAACATACGATAGTCCACCATACCCACGATATAAAGTGTTGGATATAAATACGGGTAATAATAATATAATCTTTTGAACAAATAGCGTACAAATGATTTCTGTATTTGTTCAATATTGTAGATACGAGACAAATTCGATTGAAACAATTCGATTGAAGATCATTCGATTCATAAAAGAAATTATTTTGCAGTTTGGTTATCTAGTTAGAATAATTACAGTAGAGGCAAAACTTTTACGAGTGGATATTTTAAGCAATTTGCCGAAGAAAATCAATTCAAATACATTAAATGCCATAGGCAGCCCTCGCTCCAATGGCCAAGTTCAACAAGTCACTCGCACTCGCACTTTATAAAATGGTCTTAAAACTCCAGATACACATCTTTCCATTCAGATACATCTACTTCCGAGACCAAACTAAATGAACTACAGACTAATAGGGTAACTGCTAAACTTCAGATCGTAAAGAACACGACTACGATGAAATATTCTGATTTTGAGACATTATTCGCGTGTTTTATTATCTTTAACGATGTAATTTGTTGATAAACTTGAATCTGAATTATCGTAAGTCTAGTATTAATACTTTGTATATTGTCATCCTGTAACTAAAGTAAAAGCCAATCGGAATTGTCAATCACAAGTATTGTTGGTGGGATTTCTACTCAGTGCATGTAGGTACATGCTTCATCCGTTGTGAGCCATCAACGAGCTATCCGAGGAATTAAACCGTTTTACAAGGGTGGAACTAAAGCTGCGTAATCAGCCATAACTTTAACTTTGAAACCTATTAGATATATTTGGAAATGTTTGAGAAATTGAACCACAACGAGTGTTTACAGCTCGTAACTATGGTAATGTTTCTCTTAGTTAGTGGTCACCAAGCTAACATTTATCATGGTTTGTCCAATGAATAGATCAATATCCAATGTTATGAAATTAGTTTATTAGACTATTCCGTTCAATCGAGTGAATTTACACATGCTCTACCGAAAACTTATATAATAGTAGTGCTAGGTTCGATTATAATTCTTTAGTTCTGAACTTGCGAGATCCAAAGTAAATTGATTTTACTGCCAGTTTTTACGTATGCTCTGAGCTATTTGCCATCGACCGTCACTATTCTTTAGTTAATATCTACCACTATAATTATCATAAGTGATATGCAAATATGTCACTAACCTTATGTGGTGGGTTTCCTGATGTCTCTATTCTTCCGGCGCCAAACCAGCAGGCCGCAGTGGTGTGTCCGCTGCGTTGGCTCTCAATTTGGGAACCCTCAAATTATACATGCAATAGCATCTCGTGGTAATACTTCGTCATAGTGTCCTTCCCATCCTTAGTTCTTGCCAGCATGTGTTCCAGATCGCGGGAAAGCGACCCTCAGCATCTCCTTGCATCCATCCCAGGTGAGGTCATAGTTTTCAGGATTTATAAACGTGCGATCAGTGTCGTCCCAACTGTAGACGTTGCCGAGCTGGTCTATTTTGTGAACCTGTGAGACCTATAATTTTTTGTTGTACACATTTTTAATGCGACCGACGTCTGAGAAAAAAAAATATCGCAATTTTGATCTACGGAGCTGTTTGATTCGTTGTGCTTCCTTTTAAGTTTCCCCAAACTGGCGAAATATGGTCCAGGCATTGTGGGTAAAATCACACTTCTGAAATGTTACGTAGGTTCTGCACATTAAAACTCCGACATATTTTCCACACACAATATTTAATCGAACAGAGTAACGTTCTCATCTACCATCGTACAAAGAATGCCTCCTTAATAATTCTCCTACCCTATTTATACTTTTATCAGTGACAACCATTTGAAAGTATAATATCGATTATTAATAGTTTTAAGATGTAAAATTATTATAGAATTATTGTAGTAATTAATAAAATGATAATCACTAATCAAATAAATAATCATAGTATTATAACATAGCAGCTACGTCATAACCGTTGCGCGGCTATTGAGTACTTGATAACACTACATAACCTAATAATATATAACTCACCGCAATACTATTCCTCTGCAGGGAAAAAGCCACCTCTCACAATGAGAGGGGACAGGCCATAGTCCACCATGCTAGTGCGGGTTGGCAGACTTCACATGTCATCAAGAACATTCAAATAAAATGACGCGAGTACTCCACAAAACAGCATTGTTTCATAAAAGTGTTTTTTATCTGATTCCTGGTATATATAATAAAATACCCAAGACTATTAGAGATATAAGAGACATTAAGACTTGCCTGAAGGTATTAGAGATTTACCAATCAACAAATTTAGAACCCAGCTACGTTTACACAACACCTTATGTAACCATATCTTAAGCGAATAAAGTTCTTATCTTATCTTTATGGTTGACAGATAAATGTTTTTACTCTGTAGAAGAATATTTGACATGTCAGCCCTAGTATCTTAAGTGTATCTTTAGTAGTAAGTTATAATTTGTACGCCATTATGTAAAATGGCTTATGTGTGAGACTTCAAATGATTACTCTAAGACCTGTATTTTTGACCACATTTTAACAAATAAATATTTTGAATTTGAATTTTAAAAAATATAAAAACACATTAGGTATATACCTTTTTAATTGGAAAATGTTACTATAGTATAATTGAATATTTTAATGAATATGTAGACTGAATAACTTTATTATTATTGTATGCCAGTATGGCGGGTCTTAGCACATTAATATTATTATATAATAACACCCTACTACCTATGTACCACAATAAAAAAATTGACTTTGACATTTTGGAGAACTCTGGCATGGAGATTTCCTCACGATGTTCCCCTTCACCGTTTCAAATTCGAGATGATTAGTTCTTAATTTATACATCAATTTGAAAGCTCAGTGGTGTGCACGCCTTGGTTTTGAACTCAAGACCGTTGGCTCCACAGTCCAACGGCTTTATGCGCGGTGTGGGGGTCGCAGACAACCTGACTATAGCGTGTAGCCAAGAATGACACAGATTATGTTTCGTAATGCTCTTGCCGTGGGGAGGTCACGAAGAGAGATCAAGTGCGCTATTTAGTATTTTCTGCATACATTCCTCTTTCGTGGATTGTTTCTTGAAATTCTTTGTATCATTTAAATAACTTGTTTGGAGTAAATTAAAATTTGCTATATTTTTCAGGGACGCAGGAGGACAACACACGACAAAATGCGACTTATCATAACGAGATGCCTCCGAGCAAAGTATTCTCTGGCTCTAAATATTATCAATGTGACGTGTGCCAGAAGTGTTTCAGCGAAAAGATAACTTTAGTACAACACCTGCGCGCACATTCTGGTACACGGCCGCATGAGTGCGACGTGTGCCGGAAATGTTTCTCTTTCCAGGGTCATTTAGATAGACACCTACGCGGACATACTAGTGTACGGCCTCATAAATGTGAAGTGTGCCAAAAATGTTTCAGACGAAAAGGCGTTTTAAATGAACACCTTCGCGTAAACACTGGTGAAAGACCCTACAAATGTGACGTGTGCCAGAAAGGTTATAGTTCAAAGAGGTATTTAAATGAACACCTTCGCGTACACACTGGTGACCGACCCTACAAATGTGACGTGTGCCAGGAACGTTATAGTTCAAAGAGCAATTTAAAGAAACACCTTCGCGTACATAGTGGTGAACGACCCTTTAAATGTGATGTGTGCCAGAAGTGTTTCAGTCAAAAAGGCAATTTAAATACGCACCTTCGCTTACACACTGGTGACCGACCCTACAAATGTGAAGTATGCCAGAAATGTTACAGTAAAAAGAGCAATTATAGTGAACACATTCGCGTACACACTGGTGAACAACCCTACAAATGTGACGTATGCCAGAAATGTTTTAGTAATAAGAACAATTATAGTGAACACCTTCGCATACACACTGGTGTACGTCCCTACAAATGTGACGTGTGCCAGAAGTGTTTCAGTCAAAAAGGCATTTTAAATAGACACATTCGCATACACACTGGTGAACGACCCTACAAATGTGACGTGTGCCAGAAATGTTTCAGTGTGAAGGACAATTTAAATAATCACCTTCGTGTACACACTGGTGTACGGCCCTACAAATGTGACGTGTGCCAGAAATGTTTCAGTCAAATAGGCGAATTAAATACGCACCGTCGCGTACACACTGGTGAGCGACCCTATAAATGTGACGTGTGCCAGAAGTGTTTTAAAAGTAAAAGCCATTTAAAGAAACATCTTCGCGTACATACTGGTCAACGATCTTATGTGTAGCGTATGCCTGAAAGGTTTCAGTTTTAGGAGTACTTTTATTGCACATATCTGACTACACGCTAGCACAAGGCGCTATGCATGCGATGCGTGTCACAATTATTTCAATCATAAGTCACTTCAAACACCCACCTTCGTGTGCATACCTGCTAGATAACCTCCTAATAAGTACATATAATATAAGTATAGGTGTACATCACGATGGCGAGTGTACGTTAAAAACAGTGATTCTATACACATGAAAGCAATAATAATAATAATAATCTTTATTTCAGGCATAACCCATAATTCGTTAGTTTTGTGTTAGTGACCAGTTGTTATGCTTACATGCTAAATTAGTATTGTTAGTATTAAATTAATGTGCAATGTTCTAGCAATGTGAGGAATGTGCATAAAATTTAAAACAATGTGCTTTTATAAAACTAGGGTTATTTCAAAAAGTTAGTGCGTCAAGTAGTTAGAACCTAGGCGTAATCGATTAATGCACCACGAACTAGATTAAAGCACGCGTTAAATGAACTTATCGACACCAATAAATGTGATACATTAAATTCAGCTTTTTAATTTCAATTTAATTTTTTTTTTATTTATAATAATCTGTACATTCGTCATCAGCAATAAATGGACTAACAGCCAAAGCAGATATTAACAGAACATCTAGACAATTTTGTAAAAATATCGAAATCTGTTCATATCTTTTGTCTTCGGTCTTGATTCCTGCACTCGAGGATAAGCTGGATGTCATTAGTGTAAATGAAACGGCTCTTAATCTGTTTAAGGATTTTTATGTAACCGTAGACAACAGGTAACTTGTTTTGGTAAACATGTTAGCTCCGATGCAAATGTCGTCTACGGCGTCCCTCAGGGTAGAATACTTGGACCAAGTCTCTTCATGGTGTACATCAATGACTTACGTCTTCAACTACTTTGTAACGGGGAAATATTTACGTATTCTGACGATACAGCCGTAGTATTCCACGGAGAGACTTAGCAAATGGCTCAGAATCAATCTTCTTACCCTAAATATTTTAAAAAACCTAATACATACAGTAATAACATTTTCCAAAACTCACCTTAAAAACGTTAACATTAAAGCTCATTCATGTAATTACCCTAGTAGTATTAACTGCTCCTGTCTATCTATAAATAAAGTCACACATGTCAAGTGCCTAGGAATTATCTTAGATGAGAAGCTAACTTGGGAACCCCATATAAGTCTCGTTACGGGTCGCACTAGGAAGCTTATTTGGGTTTTCAAAAAACTCAAGACATGCTGCAAAGTTTCCTCTTCTACGTAATATTTATTTTTTAATTTGATTTAACAGACGTAAGATTCTTTTGTTGCATGGAGTCCCTGAAGATGAGAAGGTCGACACGGCGCAAGCGGTGGTGAGAGTGGTCAAAGATCGCCTAAAGCTTCAAGACTTCAATGTCAGTGATATTAAGAGATGCCAAAGACTTGGCAAAACCGCAAAGCCAGATAAGCCGCGCCCAATACTATTCAAAATCCATGATATGGGTATCGGAACTAAAATCTGGAACGCCAAAACCAGCTTGAAAGGCTCTGGGGTCGGAGTGTAGCAAAGGGTGTGCAAGGATTTAGGATATTCCTATAAATGGCTAGTTTATCATTTCCATCGTATAGATTACCTAAAAGTAAGGCGAAAATCGTTTGGACATTTTTTGCCTAGGACCTCAGGTTAGCCTTAAAATGAGCACTGAAAGTCAGTCGGCGATGTACATAAAAAATACTTTTTTTTTTAATAATACTAATGTTTTGGTTTTTATTGTGTAGAGGTATAAAAAATAAACACTTTTCACTCATATCACTTTTTGGCTAGCGCCAGCCGTTTTCCGGTAAAAGCGTATCAAAGGTCAGCCAAGAACTTAGAAAAAATTCATGAAAACTGAAAAGTTTCGAAAATCTTATTTTTTTCAATGCTAATGTGTAGAACACGTTAATACAATTATTTTTTACTCTGATCTTTTTCCCGCTTCGGGTCACCAATCGACGGATATTCCTAGTTGAAGGTAGAACACTACCAGGGTTTTTTTTCGTGATTTGATGCGGGCTGTTTACTATAGGGTGTGCAAAGGATTTAGGACAGAAAAATTTTCATCAAAAATGAAAATTCTTATAAATGGCTAGTTTTTCATTTCCATCGTATACATTACCTAAAAGTAAGGCGAAAATCATCTGGACATTTTTTGCCTAGGAGTTCGGGTTAACCTTAAAATAAGTACTTAGATTTTTTATTACTTAGATTCATACTTTGTTGAATTAAAATGGATCCATTCCAATTAATATTGGCGCGCAATTTTAATATCTGGAATTTAGCGTGCGCAATACGAAATGAGGAGAGTGCGGTCGCTGCAGCCAAGGCGTGGCTTATTATTCCGACCCGGACGCCCCAGTGTCCAACATGCCGAGGCAATATGTCACGAGAGAAGATGAGCTATAAGCTCAAATATTAGAATAACCTGAAGTCCTAATAATGTCCTCCTAGCCGAATTTCGGCCACGGCGGCCAACTTCAACAGAGATTAACCATCTGCGCGGGACATATTATGGTGCTCAAGTGTGTGCGCAAACACAGGAGCACTTTCTATTCCATCACTCTCATGATCCGATGGGACGCCTATGCGACACGACCGGAAAGAGAGTTCAGGCACAGGACCGACAGCTTTACGTGCTCTCCGAGGCACGGGGGTATAATACCGCCAACTCCCAGACTTCGGACTGATGCTGAGAATTTTTTCTTTTTACAGAAAAGTCCCAAAATCACTTTTTGGCCCGACCCGGGATTTGAACCCAGGACCTCGTTCTCTGCGGGTGAACACGCTACCGCTAGACCAACGAGGCAGATCTAAGGTCCTAGGCAAAAAAAGTATCGATTGCTTGAAAAATATTTCTAAGTGTTTTTACGACTGACTTTCAGTACTTATTTTAAGGTTAACTCGAGGTCCTAGGCAAAAAATGTCCAGATGATTTTCGCCTTACTTTTAGGTAATGTATACGATGGAAATGAAAAACTAGCCATTTATAAGAATTTTCATTTTTGATGAAAAATTTTCTGTCCTAAATCCTTTGCACGCCCTATAATAAACAGCCCGCATCAAATCACGAAAAAATTCCCTGGTAGTGTTCTACCTTCAACTAGGAATATCCGTCGATTGGTGACCCGAAGCGGGAAAAAGATCAGAGTAAAAAATAATTGTATTAACGTGTTCTACACATTAGCATTGAAAAAAATAAGATTTTCGAAACTTTTCAGTTTTCATGAATTTTTTCTAAGTTCTTGGCTGGCCTTTGATACGCTTTTACCGGAAAACGGCTGGCGCTAGCCAAAAAGTGATAAGAGTGAAAAGTGTTTATTTTTTATACCTCTACACAATAAAAATCAAAACATTAGTATTAGTAAAGAAAAAAAAAACTCGAAAAATTTTGTTTTTACGTACATCGCCGATTCAGTGCTCAATTTCAGGCTAACCTGAGGTCCTAGGCAAAAAATGTCAAAATGATTTTCGCCTTACTTTTAGGTAATCTATACGATGGAAATGAAAAACTAGCCATTTATAAGAATATCCTAAATCCTTGCACACCCTTTGCTACACTCCGACCGGCTCTGGTATCACATTATCTGAGTTCTTAACGAAGGCGAGGCATGATTTAATTATGTTAGCGCGTGAACGCTGTGGATTTACGAGAGCGTGGACAAACTTAGGCAATATTTATGTTCTTGGATCTAATAACTCGTGGCAAAGGATTATTTCCATCTCGGACGTCAGCAAGATCGAGAAACAAGGCCCCGTCAGGTCAGTGGAGCCAGGTGCATCGTTATCCGCATCAACTCGTTCGCGGCGTGCTGCTGCCGGCGCCAAGAAATGATTGATATCTTCTTATCATGGTAGTCCGGGTAGTAAGTAAACATTTACGTTCAATGTCGAAGTACCCCTGAAGTAACTTTGCATTACTAACATTACTATTTTATTTTAGTGTTTGTGGGTCTAACCTTAATATTTCAATTTTGACGTAAGTGAACAAAGCAGCAAAGAGTATGTAAGAACTACTGATGTTGCAACCAGTGACTATATAACTTCTACGTTTAGTCTTGTTGCAAAAGTTCCGATGGCACACTATCCAACTTATTAGCGTAATAATATTTCTACGTTGTGAGTGTTGAGACATAACAGTGATTACCCTGTTATGTATACTACCCAGACTACTGTGTTGTCAAAGTTATGCGATCTTTTTATTTCAATTCTTTTTTGTTATGATCTTTAACTGTTAATTTGTATACGTGTGTCTTAGTCTAGATTAGTTCCTTCATTGTATAAAGTGTATTCCATTTAAAACTAATATTTAAACAATAGCTGGTGGGTGGACCAACGTAATGTAACATATTCGTGTATGGAACATACATAAGAACTTCATTCCGTTCATGTGAACGGAGTTATGTCAGTCACAATTCAACACCTGTGCCAGTCTAACGTATAATATTGTACCTATTTGTGCATTATTTAAATACAGTCCAGTATAAACTTATTTATGTGGTTTTATTACCAGCAACCGCCACATAAAATGGTCCTTCGAGGTTAATAAATAATTAGTGTTCACGGCAGTTTTTAAGGTTGTGAAGTGTGTCTCATTGTTATCAGTGTGGGCAATATCGGCCATTATTGCCGGTCCGCGTTCTCTTGTTCGTCCACGTTTCTATCGTGCGTCTCAACTTTCGCGTCGATTTTATTCATTGTGTGGTATTCCCTTTTTACAAGAAAGTGTTCAAGCACGTGCACGATTTTCGGTTTCCTTGTTTTCAGCATTGTGCAATTATTGTATTCTGCAGAAATAAGCATCTATTTGGGTGTCCGAGCTACGCTTGACCCACTTGTGAGATTACCCCTTGGATTTTGCATGTGGTAACACTAAAACCCTACCTATGCTTACCCCCTCCGCGCGCATCGCCCCCCTTCCCAAGCGCGCGCGCCTCTCTTGCGCCGGGCGATGTCATCGCTTCCTCAGTACGTTTTGGATTTTTGCTGTGAACACTAGTACTAGAAACAGTGTAGTAGCAAAATATTACTTCTGTTTCTTAAGAACAATAAAGGTAAGTACCTACTTAGCAATTTCACACAGGTAAGCCCTGTGTTAGTTACTCAAGTGATTGCCCGCTCTCAAGACGGCAAATTCACTATATTGCAAGGTATTTCTTATTGGGAAAGCCCCAATAAACCTTGCATGCTGCCGACGTCGGCTGTTCGCACAGCCGACATGTCGTCTGCGCCTAGCGGCCGACCTCGCTTGTTGCAGTCTGTGTTGGCTGCCGGAGACGACGTCAGCTACCATAAATATATTCTAATAAAATAATCCATATCGCCTGCTATAGCCGATATCAGTATTTATTTTATTTTGCTTAAGCTGCGTCTTTATACCAGCAGTAAAATCGTGTTGCGCACACACCAACACGTTGGAATTAACCTAAATGATAATTCCAGATGGTATTACCTCAAACCACCATGGTTGAGTTGGCTGAATAGGTTCCGCCTCCCAATGAAGAAAGACTCTTCAATAATATTATTAAAATAATGAACGAGTTACTTTCGTATGATTGGAAGGAATGTGTAGTGAATGGGGTCACATATGAAGACCTTTTCGGAACAACAATATCATCTGATGTAGAATGCAGACTGTGATTTGCTATTCCCACGACCTTGTTGGCAAAAGCACATAGTGAGAAGTCAAACCTCAGCGAACGCCGCTATTAACTGATTAAGAGAACTTTATTAAGCTGGCCACTAGGTCTAGCGCTCATTTACACCCCACTATCTAAAATGGCTAAGATTCACCCAGTTCAGGCCTACAACAAATTTGGTGGAGCCGTGAATATGATCAAAGACATTCAAAGATCAACACATATCACGCCATAAAGCCTCCAGAAAGTTAAAAGTTTAGAATTTGGGGTTTACTGAAGAATCGTCTTCCTCCAGAAGCGCAAGAACCTCAAAAAGGGGCCACAGGCCATTTCTTCCTACTGTTTCTAAGGTGTCGGAAACATATGATCATTCACAAATTGATGAGGTCATGGACCATCAAAACCAAATGATGAATAATCTCTGCCAACTAATGCAAATAACATATAAAACTGTAGTCCTGGCGCTAAACCGGAGAAATCCTGAATCGCCTGCCCACTCACAAGAAACAAATTTTATAACATCGTTTGCAAGCGATATTGATGTGAGAGAGGATAACGACTGCTGGTTAGCAACGCCTATTGCCATATAATCAGATAACAGTCTGTGAGCCTCTCGAAGAAGAGTTTGAGGATGTCACTCCTGTTACCAAGGAAACTGAGGCAAAAATAATAAAAGCTAATGAAAACCTTGTTAAGCAAGGCATAGATTGTCAAAGATTTAATTATGAAGGTTGGTACATTATAAGATATGCAGAAGTACAGAAGAAGTTTCCAGCCACGCCGGTATTTACATCACTAAAAGTAAATAGTAACTTTGCAACGGTTACACCACTGTTACAATTAGTTACCATCCTGGAAAAAATTATGCATGTCTCGGGGTTGTCACACACGGGCTTCTGCAGCAGATAGATGTTTTCACGAAGATTTACTGAGTAGCAACTCCACAATTAAAAGCACACATAAGTAAAAACTTCTTGTCTAGGGATTCAGAATTCCGTAAAACCTCGGATACTCTGCTGCAATACACGTGTGGAAAACGAGCAAAAGTAATTCAGCAGAGACGAAATAAACCTTAAACTAATTACTTCACACTATACGCCCATCCTAAAACCACTTGTTTGCCTAACCTCAACTAGCGGAATTTGTAAAGGAACAAGGTGGCACCTCAAAGCTTTTCCTGGGAAATTTTGTAAGGTCACTTCTACTACTACATCAACAAGTCGAGTCACGACGAGACGCCCGCCGGTTACAGCGTCAACAGAAACCCGCGATAGACCGCATGCGAGTACCTAATAGGTTTAGGAACGCAACCTATAAAAAACCTGAAAGGTCACGATTTCCTACAAGGCGCGGTCTTTAAACAAAACAAAAAAAGGCGAGAAAAACTAAATTTCAAGGGGGAAAAGTAAACGAAAAATGACACATTTGGAAAATACTAGGGGCACCAAAGAATATACTTAAAACTACATATATCAGGGTGTCGAATACCCTTTACATCCCGTCCGCAATTATATAGATTTAACAAAAAGCTGTATTCAGGGCTCAAAACTACTTTTCCAACAAAATGTCATATGATACAAAAATTATTGATTCAGGTGCAGTACGCAAGTTTTGTAGTAAATCTGGTTTAAGACATAAGTTTAAGACAGAAATCTGATGGCTCCTATCGTCCCATTTTTGACTTAAGAAATCAAAATTATTATTTGTACCCACCGAAGTTTCGTCTATTGAACCATTTTAAAATGCGCCTCTGTTTAAATGTAACAGATTTCATGACGAAAATTGATCTGTCGCTAGCATATTTTCATATTCCTATCTTAGAAGCCCATCGTAGGTTTTTAGCATTTGTTTATAAAAACACCATTTATGAAATCACATGCTTACCGTTTGAGTAAGCTACCTACTGCCCCATGTATTTTTGCAAATATATCTAACTGGTTAACAAATAATTTCAGGAAAGAAGGCATTTGCATAATCGTGTATCTCGACGACTTCTTGATAATGCAAAAAATCCTCGAACTCTAGAAAAACCAAACTCAACAAGTACGGAAGACTCTTGTAAACATGGCACATTGGTGCGTCAATAAGAAGAAGTCAAATCTAAAACCAACAAGAAAGATAGAATACTTAGGAATTGTGTGGAACACGATATAAAATCTCACAAGCCTTCCAGGTCACAAACTTTCCAGAATTGTCATAGTAATAAAGATCGTGTTAAAAAAGAACTGGTGGACCTGGCATTCAGCCAAAGTAAATCTAGGCTACATAAACTTTGCTGCATTAATTGTACCTCTGTGAAGACTTCACTGCAGAGAAATCCAGATAGAAGGCAATTGACTTCTAGAGGAACCGAACAATGTGATATTCCCACTACCAATGAGCGTAAATCAAGAACTCCACTGGTGGCTTGATCACATTCATCTGCCATCTCCTATTCATTGCAAAGACCCAACAGTCTTTAGAACAACGGACGCATCAGACCTAGGGTGGAGAGCTACAGTGAACGATACAAAACTAGTCGGTATTTGGACCTCCAAGCAACTGACATAGCACTGCAACCAAAAAGAACTCTGGACACTGAGAAAGGTCCTCCAGGCACAAGCTCCTATTCACGTCGGTCAGTCAAGACTATATTGGCACAAACAGACAAGAAATCTGTTGCAGCGTACATTTCAAGGGAAGGAGGAACCAAGTCACGAAAACTACTGGAATTGACAAAGGGAATTTTCGAAATAACTGAGAGATACCAAATTCGCCTCATATCTCGATATCTCCCGGGAAGATCATGGCCGACACCTCTCGAGGACCCGTCAAATAGTAGAATGGACTATATCCAAACAAATAGTATTCAAGAAATTCGGTATTCCATCAATAGATCTCTTTGCAAGCTCTTGATCGGCGGTGGTGGATTGTTACGTGAGTGAGGGTGTTCGATACCATCCATGCATTTTTGTAAATGCCTTCAGCAAACCTTGGCACTACAACCTCGGTTGGGTATTCCCCCATCTTCTCTCATACCCGTATTCTACGACACTTAGACAAGAGTTCGAGTATATAAATATCACATGGTGATACCGAAATGGGAGAAAACGTTCTGGAAGGCAGAACTGAAACAGAGAGCTTTGAACCCCCCATTCAAAATATAGAATCTACGCAAAACACCTCATAGACCTACAGACGAGGAAACCCCCTCCACCAGTTGAGAAGTTGTGTTTGCAGGTCTGGAAGGTTCAGGCTGCTTCAGGTCCATTTGATAGATTCATGGGTAGAAAATAACAAAACCCTAATACAGTCTTCCTAAAACGTATGCCCGTCAGCATGGGAAAGATGGCGTGCATGGCCAAAAGGAAAATGCCCAACGGATGACCCAAGTCCTGATGATGTAGCGAAATTCATTTGCTATATGTATCAAGATTTCAAGCTTTAACTGAACTTCCCCCCAGAAAACCAACAAACCAACTACTTGGGACGTAGGGGTTCTTATTGAATATCTTCAACATTATTCAATTAATATTGAAAGCTTATTTCAAATATCTCGACATGTTGCAGTACTTCTACTATGGTGTATTTAACCCTCTTGGACATAGGTCCAGAATTTTATAAATATCACGAGGATCATGCCATATTAAGGCCTAGATTTGGTTCCAAAACTTATCGCCAAGCTGGAAATTATTGAAAAATGCTCCCACTAAACTCAACCCCGTTTACTGGATAGGAAAACTCATAAAGTCGAAGAAATGCAAATAAACCATCGATTAGTATTCTGTTTATCACAAGTAGGGGAAGAGACAACGCGGCATTTGGGACTGTTATAGCAGATTGGATAAAGACCTTATTATCAGAGGTTAATGTCAGAGATTCACCTGGGAGTTTTCGAGCTGCAGTAAACTCAGACCTGTGGATAAATAATAAATATAAACGTAGATGAAATACTTCTAAGAGGCAAGTGGAGAAGCAAAGACACATTTCTTATGCACTATTTTAAGGAAGTGCCACATAAAACAAGTGATGCTAATAATGCAAATTTAACCAGATTATTCTCAACAGTATAAAAATTTATATTCCATAATGATCTGGAGTGATCTTAAGACTGATTTAATGATTTAATTATTATAAGAGTTTATTCTGCTTTGTTTTCTGAAGAAAATATGTGAATGATATATTTATTTGAGTTGTGATTTTTGTTGAAAACTTTGAACAAATGCAAAGGTACATATTTTAAAAATATTTATTTTACACCATATTTTACCAATTACAGCTCTAATCAGAGACAATCACAGTACGTCAACTAGCGCCGGCAGAGAATAAACATATCTCACAAGTGGGTCAAGCGTAGCTCGGACACCGAAATAACACCGTTTTCCCCCCGAAGGGTAGAAAACGGATATTTGGGTTCCAGCGTAGCTTGACCCACTAATACTTTTAAGGCCTTGCCGGCTGTGAGAAAGTACTGAGGAAGCGATGACATCGCCCGGCGCAAGAGAGGCGCGCGCGCTTGGGAAGGGGGGCGATGCGCGCGGAGGGGGTAAGCATAGGTAGGGTTTTAGTGTTACGACATGCAAAATCCAAGGGGTAATCTCACAAGTGGGTCAAGCTACGCTGGAACCCAAATATCCGTTTTCTACCCTTCGGGGGGAAAACGGTGTTATATATGCGCATTATTGCAACTATTGCAAGTTTTATATTTGGAAACCAACTTATTAGCCATCATGGCAAGCAATTTAAAACGCCTAATATTGGCCAGGGGCCAGGCAAAAGGAACTATAACAACATTAAGTAAGTTCATTGATTCCGATGAAGTCGAAAAGGCCTCTATAAAGGCGCTTATGGTAAAGAAGGACAGGTTGGTCACCACCTTTTCAGAATACAGCTCACTGAATATTGATATATCCCTTCAAGATGAGAAAAACGACGAAGACTTTGGTCACTATGAATCCATATATTTAAGTGCCTTAGCCGCATTCGAAGATGCCATCGAACAAAAATCGAGTCCATGTAAATCTCAGAAACTCGGAGACGAGCATGACGAGGAAGGGAAAGACGCTATGAAACGCCTCCCACCCATAAATATTCCTAAGTTTGGAGGTGAGGTAGGTGACTTCCACGACTTCATTAGCCTGTTTAAAAGTGTAATTGATAAGAATACTAAACTATCACTATGTGACAAGTTCTATTATTTAAAAACGTATTTATGTGGCGAAGCCGCCGAATTATTTAAACATTTATCACTAACTGCACAAAATTATGCAATCGCACTGCAATTGCTAAGTGAGCGCTATGATAACAAAAATAAAGTTATTTACTATCATGTCAATTCCATAATAGACTTAAAACCTATTTCTAAATGCACTGCCTTATCTTTAAGAGAAATCATTTCTCAAACCAGACAGCATTTAGCTGCCTTAAAGAACATGAACATACCTGTTCAGCATTGGGATGCAATTATTGTATGCATTTTGCTACGCAAACTTGATATGCACACATTAAGGTGTTTTCATCTGGAAACTATATCAGATGCTGACTCTGGCTTAAACTCACTTCTTAAATTTCTAGAACAACGGGCAGCAGCACTTGAAACTGTGGCAGATAGCCAAACATCCTCAAATATTGCAGTGAACAGCGGCCGCAGGACAAGTTTGGAAGCCACAACAGGGGGATTGAACCCCACTTAATTAAAAACAACCAGTTATGGTGGCATGGACCACAATTTTTACATGATAAGAATTACACACATAAATTTACAAATTTTAAACTTCTTAAGGAAATTCCTGAACTTAAATTTTATAATAGTACTTTGACTTTTGAGACAAATAAAGATTTCAATTTATATTCATATTATTCTGATATTAACAAATTAAAAAGAATTATTGCCTATATTTACAGGTTTTTTAACAATTGTAGAATAAAGAAACAAGACAGGGTCTCTGGTCATCTAAAAATAAAGGAGCTAAATTTTGCACTTAAAAATATAATTAGACAAGATCAGATAAAACATTTTGGTGAAGAAATTGCTTGTATTATCTCCAAAAAACCAATTAATATGAACTTAAAATCTTTAAATCCCTTCTTAGATGGAGAAGGTATCCTCAGAGTAGGAGGCAGGTTACATAATGCTAACATACCATATGATCAGAAATATCCTATCATAATACCTAAAAAATCATTTATTACACGGTTAATAATTACTAATGAACACAAATGTTTGTTACATGCGGGAAAAAAGTTGACCCTAGCAAGCTTATGTCAGAGGTTTTACATAATTAATGGACTTAGAGAAGTCAAGGGGGTTATTCATAAATGTTTAGTGTGCTTCAAGCTAAGAGCTAAGGCATCAGAGCAAATGATGGGATCTCTTCCTTCAGACAGGGTGAACCCCAGCAGACCTTTTGAAAAGGTTGGGATTGATTATGGTGGACCATTTTCAATTAAATTACACCGTGCTAGAAAACCATTAATTTTAAAAGCATACATGGCATTATTTGTTTGTTTTGCAACAAAGGCCATTCATATTGAATTGGTATCAAGCCTAACAACTGAATGCTTTTTACAGGCATTAAAAATATTTATTTACCGTCGCAATAAACCTTCTATAATTTATTGTGACAATGGTTCTACCTTCAAAGGTGCCAATAATCCATTGCATGAGTTATACTCATTACACTTTAATCAGGTATATCAGGACAAAATTATAAACTTTACTTCAGATCTCGGTATTGAATTTAGTTTTATTCCCTCTTATTCGCCAGTATTTGGAGGCTTATGGGAAGCAGGAATTAAAAGTGCAAAATATCATTTAAAAAGAGTTGTAGGGCAACAAATATTAACTTATGAAGAGTTGAATACCGTAATAATTCAAATAGAAGGTCTATTGAACTCCAGACCTTTACTTTCTTTGCCAGGAATTGATCCAAACGACATGTCTTATCTAACTCCTGCTCATTTTTTAACAGGTGCTTCTATTACATCATTCCCCGAGCCTGATGTGACAAATGTACCCATAAATCGTTTATCATTTTGGCAGCAATGTACCCACATGGCTCAATCCTTTTGGAAATCCTGGTCAAAACAATATTTGACTCAATTACAAAATAGGCCAAAGTGGCACAGCTGTGTCCCAAATATCGAAAAAGGGGTCTTAGTGCTAATAAGAGTTGACAACACCCCTCCATTAACTTGGCCAGTGGCTAGAGTAGAACAAACTTTCCCTGGATCAGATGGCAAGGTCAGGGCATTATCTGTAAGAACTAATGGTGGTAAAATCATGTGTACTAGTGTGATGAAAGTTTGTGTACTTCCCATTTATGAATAAAATAAATCATAAACATTATGCTTACCAACTTACCTTTTTGTGGCTACTGGACGCAGCTGGGCATGTTCCTATGTAGTATTATATCCTATAGCATCTTCTTTAATTATTTTGATTTGTTTAAAACTAATCTCATCCGCAATGTTAATATGGTAATGCTAACAAAATTAATGGTCTGTATCTGATAGTTGTAAGATTAAATAAAGAAATTTATAATGTGCCCATCCATAGATATTATACCTACTATATTCAAAAACTTAAAATCTGTTATAAATTCTGTTATTAACAATGTTCTTTTTTGTAAAACTATAATAAATATAACTTAGTATTATTTATGCTTCTGTTATAAATTCTGTTATTAACAATGTTCTTTTTTGTAAAACTGTAATAAATAAAACTTAGTATTATATAAGCTACTGTTAAAAAAAAAACACAAAGATTAATACATTATAATTAAACATAATGTCAACAGATAGGTAGTTATACCTAGCTACTTTATAAAGGTAAAAAATAATACAGGTGTACATGAATATTGTTATATGTAATAACTATTGTCCTATATATTACTGCGAGTTTATATGAATGGCAATAACTAATTTCAAATGGAATTACTAATTTCAGTGAAAATTTGTTAACAACTTTGTAAGTAGCTTACCAGTTTATAATTTATTCAATTTAAAGATAATATAGACTTTGTTTAAGATTGTCTGTCAGTTATTCTGTATCAATTCTACAATTGTATTGTAATTTATTCAAGTGTATTGGACCATTCAAAAAGTAAATAGTAAAAGATTTGTTTTAATGTTATAAAATAATAAATAGTACCTAAGTTTAAAAGGTTTCATGTATACCGGCATAAGAAAACAGTTTCCTATTTGTCTAATAATAAGTAGATTTAAGATTAAGTCAAATTTTAGTTTGTATTTTCTTTCTTTTTCCTTGATGGCGTTGCCAATGTATGTATGAAACATACATAAGAACTTCATTCCGTTCATGTGAACGGAGTTATGTCAGTCACAATTCAACACCTGTGCCAGTCTAACGTATAATATTGTACCTATTTGTGCATTATTTAAATACAGTCCAGTATAAACTTATTTATGTGGTTTTATTACCAGCAACCGCCACAATTCGTTTCGACTAAATATATACTATTATATTAAGTTATAACTTAAGTATTTTATAATATTTATTGCAGGTACCTATATTGTTTATTTATATATTTTATTATGTCTGATTCTGGAAGTGATATTGAAGATTTTATCTCAGCGTGCAGTGACGATGACAGTTTTTGGAGTATCCCCTCTTTAAGTGACACCTTAAGGAGTCAGTTCTCTGATGAATCTAGGAACTTCAATGTTGTTCACATTAATGCCCAGAGTATTCCGGCACATTACTCCGATATGCTGGCCAGTTTTGACTGTAAGAATATTCACGACATCCTAGTCTCTGAATCATGGCTTAAACCATGTCTGCCCTCTACCTCATATTCCCTACCCGGTTTTCAATTAATTAGAAACGATCGGATAAATGGCGGTGGTGGCGGGGTTGCCATATACCTCAGACCACATATTCCTTTCCGCGTTATTAGTATGTCTACGCAGCCCTCACCACCGAACGCTGGTGAACATCTTTTCTTGGAAGTAGAGCTGCATCACACCAAAATTCTCCTTGGGGTTTATTATTGCCCTTCGTTACGCATAAACTTCTTCTCCTCTTTTGATACTCTCTTGGCAAACTTAATTCCGTCTTATAGTAGGAGAGACGTGGAAGATCGTCCTTCACCGATCTGATAACCAGATGAGACGTATTTTTTATCAAATATTTTTTATAAACAAATATGCCTATAATTGCTTGCCTATCGAAAAGTGCTCATGGCTATTTTTAATTAAATTAACTTTTATCGATTTTTTTTCATCACCTTCATACTTTTGATAACCAAATAAAATTTATTTCACTGATAGTTTTTAATACACAGAATATGCCTAGGTATGCTTGCCTACTCATTGCCTGGCAAGCAGGTGTAAACAGGTAAGTCAAAATAGGTGACTCCATCGATCTGCTAACTTATCAAAAGTTATCTCAAATTTTAGATTATTTTATTTCAAAATTAGTCATATAAACTTGCCTAAAAACTTTTAGAGTTTTAGCCACTTGATAGGTGCGACAGAGAAAGTAGAGCGTCCGAGGTCCATGTGCTAGAGCAGGACACAACATAGCAGCTGTTTGCTACCTGACTGTAGAACGTATCCGAGTGCGCATGCTCGTGTATAGTCGGAGTCGAAAATTATTTATTAGTGACAACACGTGCTAAATAACATTAATTTTCAGGAATTGTGATTTTAAAATGAGTAAAAATTGTTTTTTTGTGTGGTGAAAAAAAACAAATGATTGACTTTAATGAACATTCATTTAAAACATTGCTTTAAGTATGGAGATATTGAATTAAGCAAAGAATCGGTGGATTTTCTTGGTTATCATTACACGTGTTACAACAAAGTTACAGTAATAAAAAAATATTTGGACCGCTAGGAAAATTTCGGGTTACGGGATATTTTATGTTTTATTTGGTGGTTAATGTGATAGAAAAGGCATTTTTAATATCTTAGATTTTTAGAACTTGGGATATAAAAGTTATAGCCAGTTCTATTTTACGGTTACTTTTGGTAATCTGTGGGTCAACCCCATGACCGTGGAAACGTTGCAGTTCGAAAATCACTCTTACCGCCTAAGTAATAAAGATACTGTAAATATCAAAGTGTGTCTACTGATGTGGCAAATTATTTATTTTCAATTATTGCATAGCTGTAAGTATGTATAGCGTAAAATAATACAAAAATTGAGATCAAAATTAGTTGTAATAAATTGGAGTTCAAAATTACTGACAAGTGTAAATAAATGCTGTCTCTGTCACTCACATGTGCACGAGCATGCGCACTCGGATACGTTCTACGGTCAGGTAGCGAGCAGCTGCTATGTTGTGTCCTGCTCTAGCACACGGACCTCGGACGCTCTACTTTCTCTGTTGCACCTATCAAGTGGCTAAAACTCTAAAAGTTTTTAGCCTGGCAACAGTACTTTAAGTACGATTTTTCGCAGGCAAGTTTAAATGACTAATTTTGAAATAAAATAATCTAAAATTTGAGATAACTTTTGATAAGTTAGCAGATCGATGGAGTCACCTATTTTGACTTACCTGTTTACACCTGCTTGCCAGGTAGTTATACACAGAAATGAGTAGGCAAGCATACCTAGGCATATTCTGTGTATTAAAAACTATCAGTGAAATAAATTTTATTTGGTTATCAAAAGTATGAAGGTGATGAAAAAAAATCGATAAAAGTTAATTTAATTAAAAATAGCCATGAGCACTTTTCGATAGGCAAGCAATTATAGGCATATTTGTTTATAAAAAATATTTGATAAAAAATACGTCTCATCTGGTTATCAGATCAGTGAAGGCCGATCTTCCACGTCTCTTAGACTATTACAGTCATACAATAGTCATGGGTGACTTCAACACTTGTCTTCTTAAAAATGATTTACGTTCTTCTTTATTCCGCTCACTTATTGAGTCTAATAATCTTTCTCTTTTGCCTTTAGCTGCTACTCATAACTTTCCTAACTGCACTGCATCACTCCTTGACCTAATTTTTGTTTCTTCCACAGAGCACGTTGCCAAATATGGGCAGTGCTCGGCGGATATTTTCTCTTATCACGACCTTCTTTACCTTTTCTATAAAATTCGCCCACCTAAGGCAAAACCTAAAATCATGTTGCAGCGCAATTTTAGTGGCATGAACGTTACTAATCTTAAAGCAGACGCGGGTAACATTGACTGGAGTTCACTCATAGCTGCACAAACTATTGACGATAAGGTGTATCTATTTGAAACAAATATAATCCATCTCTATGACGTCCATGCACCTATCAAAGCAGTAAAACTTAAATATCTCCCAGCGCCGTGGCTCACGCAACGAGAACAGAAAAAAATACATTTCGACAAGAAACTGGTGTAATAAGGTGTGTAGAAACGCTCAACGCCAACACATCCATAGCTCTGTTCAAAATGTAGACCCAGCAAAAGTCTGGAGATACTTGAGATCTCTAGGGATAGGAAAATCACGCCAAATTGAAACTACCAATGATTTGGACATAAATTCACTGAACAGTCACTTCTCAACTTCGTCCAACTTCGATAGGACAACGAAACTAAAAACCTTACAATATCTTTCATCAATTCCTATCCCTGATCACCCTCAGTTTGTATTTATACAATTCTCCACTTGTGATGTTAAGAAGAGCGTACTATCGATCACGTCCAATTCCGTTGGAAGTGATTGTATCAGTCGTAATATGATCCTTCCTATCCTTGACGAAATCCTCCCTGTCATTTCCCACATCCTTAATTGTTCAATATCTTGTTGCTCTTTTCCATCAACATGGAAAACTGCTGAAATAATTCCGTTACCTAAAAAACCGAACCCCTCATCCTATTCCGAGTATCGTTCAATCTCCATACTACCATTCCTTTCCAAAGTCCTAGAACGCCTCATCCACACCCAACTGAGCTCATTCCTGTCTAAGAATGTCCTCCTTAATCCTTTACAATCCGGATTCCGTCCTGGTCCTATGACCAGAACGGAACCCGTTGCTGACGGCCGTACAGGTAACTACGAAACCAATCAATTACTATTGGAAATATATTAAGTGAGCGTAGTATGCCAAGTAGAATGTCAAAGTCGACAGTGTTGAATGCGTTGCTAAAATCAAGCAGCGCAAGAACTGTCAACTTTCCACACTCCATACCTAGTCGAATATCATCCGTAATATTTATAAATATTACGGATGATATTCGACTAGGTATGGAGTCAACACTGTCGACTTTGACATTCTACTTGGCATACTACGCTCACTTAATATATCTCCAATGGTAATTGATTGGTTTCGTAGTTACCTGTTCGGCCGTCAGCAAACGGGTTCGCATCGATGATACTTACTCGTCGTGGTGTTACACCAGCGCTGGCGTGCCACAGGGTGGCGTTTTATCTCCACTACTCTTCACTATATTTATAAATTCAATTTCCTCTCAGCTAACTTCTTCCTTCCACCTCTACGCCGATATATATATATATATATATAAATATATATATAGATATATATATATATATATATATATATATATATATATATATATATATATATATATATATATATATATATATATAGATATATAATAAATACAACTACTATACATAGGATATGTAGGATATATATAGGATAAAATTAGAGTGATAAAAAATATTTCTTTAAAAGTGTTTAAAAGAAGTTATAGATTGCGCGCGTCTGATGTGTAGAGGCAGGGAATTCCACAATCGAGCGGCTTGAACACTAAAAGATTTGTCATAAAAATTTGTGGAATGAGTGGGAAAATGTAGCTTTAGATTCTCTGATGATCTCAAGGCCCTAGAGTGTGTATCACATAGGAATTCAAACCTAGTCTTGAGGTAAGAGGGAGATGTGGCATTAAATAGAATACTATATAGAAGAGAAAGTATGTGAGTATTTCGGCGAAGGCGAATGGGTAACCACTCGAGCTTTCTACGAAATTCGGAGACGTGGTCATATTTTCGGAGCCCAAATATGAACCTTAAGCAGAAGTTTTGAAGTCGCTCGAGTTTATCTAGTTTATCCTCCGTAAGGTCAAGATAGCTGGCATCAGCATAGTCAAGGATTGGGAAAAGGAGGGACTGTACCAGGGCAATTTTAGTGGCGATTGGGAGAAAATTGCGTAAGCGCCTCAATGACCCGGCTGCGGCGTATAGTTTGCGACTGGTTTGTTCAATTTGTGGAGCCCATGATAATGTCTAGTCAAAGTATATCCCCAGGTTTTTGACCTTTTCACTGAATGGGATAATTGTGTTCTTAAACGTTACTTTTGGGGCATGGGTCCAGTCAACTTTGCTAAGCATTCTAGAACTGCCAATTATAATAACTTGACTTTTGGTGGGGTTGACTGTTAGACCGTGATTAATGCTCCACGTGTTAATTTTAGCCATATCGTTGTTGATAGTATCAATACCAGCGCTAAGATGTTCAACCGGTATCTGGTTATATATTTGTAAATCGTCGGAAGAAGTTAGCTGAGAGGAAATTGAATTTATAAATATAGTGAAGAGTAGTGGAGATAAAACGCCACCCTGTGGCACGCCAGCGCTGGTGTAACACCACGACGAGTAAGTATCATCGATGCGAACCCGTTGCTGACGGCCGAACAGGTAACTACGAAACCAATCAATTACCATTGGAGATATATTAAGTGAGCGTAGTATGCCAAGTAGAATGTCAAAGTCGACAGTGTTGACTCCATACCTAGTCGAATATCATCCGTAATATTTATAAATATTACGGATGATATTCGACTAGGTATGGAGTGTGGAAAGTTGACAGTTCTTGCGCTGCTTGATTTTAGCAACGCATTCAACACTGTCGACTTTGACATTCTACTTGGCATACTACGCTCACTTAATATATTTCCAATAGTAATTGATTGGTTTCGTAGTTACCTGTTCGGCCGTCAGCAACGGGTTCCGTCCTGGTCATAGGACCAGGGGGCCTACTCTCTTTCTCCAAATTTCGTTCGTTCGTTACGAATTTCTTGTGTATGCTACCACGGTTCCATTCGTTCCGCGAATTCATTCGAACGAACATAGTTTGACATTTAGATTCTCTAAACCTACTCTAATTCATGACGTTCCGAACGAACATTTGATTTTGACACATCAAACTTCGTCATTTTAACTTCAAAATTGACGAACACAAAAGTGCTACCTTTTGATTTTCGTTTATGTGGATTTTGCTTCAAATTAATTGAAATGTCTGCAAGAATTTTTTTTAATAAACGGGACTAGTCCCTCCCTCTTACCCACCACTGCAAATCCTGTAAGCCAGGATCAACAGTGGCACACAATGAAATGACACTGAGCGGTGAAGCTCAGGCATGTCCCGGGGAATCGCTTTAACTGTCTTGGATCCCGCAACGAATTTAATCAGAAACAGAAAAAAGGAGGAGTTAGAAAATGAATAGTTCCACTTCCCTCCAGAGCAAAGCGGGAGACAGAATGATGTAAAGAGGCTATAGCCTCATAAAATGAGAGATTTGCAACTAGAGAAGCCAGCTGCAAAAGCACCGAGGATCAATTTAAGGGTCCTAAGTGAGCTGTTATATTTGATTCCAATAGTAGGTATGGCAAAAACGCTTAAACGCACGGAAGTTGTTCCTTGTTGCTACAAGATCCGTATAATAAACTACTCCAGATATTGGTTGCAAGCTGTTTAACATAATATCACGCTGATTTTGCCAGAGATCACACTCCCACAGGATGTGGTGAGCAGTTTGTTCATATTCGTTACTGGATGTTGAGCACAGACAGATTGGTGAAGATACTAATTTGAAACTATACAATTTACTTTTAAAATTGCCGTGTCCGGTAAGAAATTGTGCAACACAATGGTCTATGATTAGCCAAGTTTTATTTAACCGTTCGCGTACGTCCGGAAAGAACTGGTGCAGATGGCGACCCTTGGTTGACGTATTCCATCTACATTGCCATTCATTTAGTAGTTCGTTATTTAAGTCAGCTATTGGCATAAATAGCCTGGTTATTTTCGCACGGTCGCGTAATGATAAGAAATCATTTTCTAAATTATCGCGCGTAGAATAATACATTGCTGCTCGTCTTTGTACTTCAAGATCAACCGGTAGTACACCCGCTAGGACAGGTACATGTCTGCAAGAATGCTTATAATTGAGCCTGCTTCATGTGAAGAATGTTTAGGGCGTAGAAGAAAACGGTGCCGCCTAAGAAATCATTTAAATGTGAATCGAATTGCCGCCCTAGAGCAAAGTGCCTTTTGGTTTTGTTTTGTATGGATTTTGCATTCAGTTTAATTGAAATAGTTGCAATAATGCTTTCAAATGAGGCTGATTTAGGTGAAGAACGTGTAGAGCGTAGAAGAAATCCGTGCCGCCTGCGAAATCAATTAAATGTGAATTTCCAAACAAATTCCCGAAAATAGTTAAAACAAGAAATGGAACAATTACATTTACAGAACCAAGATGCCAGAGACACACGGGACATACTCCAAAGCATTGTTGAAGAATTTGACCAATTTAGGAGTGAGTTTTAATGTAGTTTGATATATTGATATTGCATAAAAATATTGATACATTTATAAAGAAAAGTATTTTGTATTCATAATGTTAATACTATAAATAAGCATAATCTTGTTGCACATGCTACTGATCTCCACAAAATCAGTAACTCTTCTATGGGGCAGTGTTTACAAATTGTGTAGCAAGGCATGTTAATGATAAAACTGCTTGGGAATGAGTAGATTTAATTCAACACTTTTAGATGATAAATTTGTATTAAATGTTAAGTTACTATTTTAAAAAAGGACTTTTACTGTGTTTTTAGGTAGGGAATAAAATTGTTATGATACAAAAACCATTGCAAATTTTTACTGAATAAATATTAAGACTATGCCTTGTACCTTTTTTATTTCATTTATTTATTTATTATTTTCACAGCGTAGGTTGTGGGTTGATTTCCATGCAGGACAGATATTTGTGTGCATAGATCAATGAGGTCACCATTTGCTTTAAATATACTTTCACTTTGTTTTAGGACATCCATCACCAACTATATAAATTTACTTGAAATTGTAGTGAAATAAAAAACAGCCTTTTTATATTTGTTTTATTTACATACTTAACCTAGAAGTAATAGTTATATATTAGTACATCCAACAGTTACTATAATGTAATGTATTCTTCCATTGCCCACCAAGCTAATGGTTGGGCATAGTAATGCAACTGTTTATAACAATTGTGATTCATTTATTAAAACGAATGAGACATTTTAAATTAAATATAGAAACTTACTCATAATTGACTGTTCGATTAATGGGCAAAGACTATATATACTATCTTATTGCAAAATTGAGTTTGGAAACTGTTAATCAGACAGTTAATTATGTGGAGTATGCAGATATAAATTTTATTGATCAAAGTATTTTCTCATTAGTCCAGCTCTCAACAGGACACCCCTAATGCCTGCAGGCTCAGTGTTCCTGACTATTTCTTTCTCTGCATGCATCTCTTCCAATTGTAACAATCTGCTGCTGATGCCAGCTGCTAATTGTCTCCTCCTGGATTTTGTAGCTGCAACAAAAACCACATTACAATTTAAAATAGGTACATTCCGTAAAAATATGACTCTTCAATGGATTCAGTACATCATTATCTCTAAATAAATATTGCCTTCCCCCTATAATGTGGGACTAAGAACATCAGTAGGCAAAATGTGGAAGTTGTAATATATCTCTACCATCTCTTTGGGGACACCAATATGCCACTATGTATAAAATAATTCAATTCATAATAACTTTTTTATATAATGCAAGTACCTAGTTGTGTTTATTAGATGCTAAAGTAAAATTTTCATTACTAACCATAAATTGGAAAGCTATTTCATACAAATATACTAACTAAAAAAGTACCTTTATGTTTAGTCATGTTCTTACATTTTTTTACAAAATTAAATACTGCAAATACCTCAAAGAAATACTTACAACTTGTGACAGTCAGGGTTTCTTGTGACACTGATGGTTAACTTGCAGTTTCTAAGAGTTGTGTGTGCTGACTATAGTCCTCTCTATGTTTTACATACTCCAAAACTTTTTCGGGCAATTGCGGCTGTTTAAAGTTCGGTAGTTGCCTTCGAATTGCTTGACGACTGACATTTCAAACTGAAAACATGTTACGAATGCTTATTATTACGAATAGGCCGTACTTTTAGTATAAAATTAAATATTTATGTGTATTTAAGATAATATTTACTTACGAATTGTATTTATCGAAACCACAACTTTTGGTCATTTGTGGAGACCATACAGTAGGTACTCCTTGTAACTTTGCGGTTGCGAAAAATGTAAAAAGTACCTGAAAACGTAATTATTAACACAAAACTATTCATTTATTAAAGAATCCAAACAAAAAATACTTCAATCAAGATGGTCAACCAAAGAGAATATAACAAACTATGTTGCTATGGCGTTTGATGACATTCCGTGAATATACGGATGTTTTTTAATGTCGCATATTCTACCGATCGTTTATATGAAATAGTACTCTTCACATTAGCCGGTTTATAACGTCAGTAAAAGGGTTATTTATATAATCGCGGTTGATATCGTTGGATATATATTTTAAATTTCTGTATTTATAATTTCTGCATTAATATAACAATAAATGCTTAAAAAACTACAAAATTAATTTAAAATTAAAATACAAAGCCAATTCATTTAATTATTTATAAAAAAGTCCAAACCGTAGTTTACCAAAATAAGAAACTAAAATCCCCACACTATATAGTTCAACACGATCGTTCACGTAAAATTGTCCATGGAAGCGAACCACAAGTGTGTATCCGAAGATGAAATAGAGTAGGGTTACTTGCAAAACTTCGTTTCAATATAGTTCGTTAACGAAGTTTCGATTCGGAGAAAGAGAGTAGGCCCCCAGGACGGAATCCGGATTGTAAAGGATTAAGGAGGACATTCTTAGACAGGAATGAGCTCAGTCGGGTGTGGATGAGGCGTTCTAGGACTTTGGAAAGGAATGGTAGTATGGAGATTGAACGATACTCGGAATAGGATGAGGGGTTCGGTTTTTTAGGTAACGGAATTATTTCAGCAGTTTTCCATGTTGATGGAAAAGAGCAACAAGATATTGAACAATTAAGGATGTGGGAAATGACAGGGAGGATTTCGTCAAGGATAGGAAGGATCATATTACGACTGATACAATCACTTCCAACGGAATTGGACGTGATCGATAGTACGCTCTTCTTAACATCACAAGTGGAGAATTGTATAAATACAAACTGAGGGTGATCAGGGATAGGAATTGATGAAAGATATTGTAAGGTTTTTAGTTTCGTTGTCCTATCGAAGTTGGACGAAGTTGAGAAGTACCACGTCTCCGAATTTCGTAGAAAGCTCGAGTGGTTACCGATTCGCCTTCGCCGAAATACTCACATACTTTCTCTTCTATATAGTATACTATTTAATGCCACATCTCCCTCTTACCTCAAGACTAGGTTTGAATTCCTATGTGATACACACTCTAGGGCCTTGAGATCATCAGAGAATCTAAAGCTACATTTTCCCACTCATTCCACAAATTTTTATGACAAATCTTTTAGTGTTCAAGCCGCTCGATTGTGGAATTCCCTGCCTCTACACATCAGACGCGCGCAATCTATAACTTCTTTTAAACACTTTTAAAGAAATATTTTTTATCACTCTAATTTTATCCTATATATATCCTACATATCCTATGTATAGTAGTTGTATTTATTATATATCTATATATATATATATAAAATAAAATAAATAAAAAAGGTTTATATTTACGTAGATTTTAAAAAAGCGCTTGTAAATAGTTAGAACATGTTTGTAGTAATATAGTTGTATACATTAGATATTATTTCTAGTAACATAGATATTTAGGTACATATTTTATGAAAACATTTATAAAATTTATTTTATTACAGCAGTGATATTTAGCTAGCTCGAATCAAGTTATTGTCAAGAGATTATGTTTAATTATCTAGTTTAAGTCTAATATTTTTACTACATATTGTCAATGGTTCTGTCTATATTAAATGTATTGTTATTATGACAGACCTTGTGTTAATAACGACGGTCGCGCTTTAATGCTACCACCGGATCCAATGCGCCCCAACTGAGAAGACCCAGCGAAACAAACTCAGTGGGTTCATCTACTACCGGTTTCAACACGACCCAGTTGAGACGGTCCGGCGAAACATACTCAAGCGGGCATGAACACGGGATTTGGTCCAATTAGAGTAATTATTTAGTAGGCAAACACAATATATCCTCGATCGGTTGTCTGAATGCTTATTAGTTTAGATTATATTTAGGTATACAAAAAAAAAACTTCGAAACAATAACATTATTCATTTTGAGACAGAGTCAATAATTTTAAATTAAGTATATGATAGCAATCATTTACAGATAGTTCACGTAACACAGCAGATCAGTCATGTCTATATGGTTACAAGATCTCCAGCGAGCAATGTGCAGGTAGGAAGTGAGAGCCAGACGTCTTTGTCATCGATGTACTCTTTAGTGGTGTAATAACCCCTAGCCATAAGTATACGTTTAATATGTGTTTTAAAACTTGTGTCAGGCAGATCAGTAATTTGAGTAGGAAGCTTGTTATAAAACCTAATACAATTTCCTAAAAATGATTTATTAGTTTTGCTTACTCTAAAGCTTGGCATGGCTAGTTTGTTTTTATTCCTAGTATTTATATTATGCAGTTCACTTTTCTTTTTATAATTATGAATATTTTTTCTAACAAACATTATATTCTGATATATATATTCCGATGGCACAGTAAGTATATTTATTTATGTAAATAAATTTCTCAAAGAATCGCGACTGCCTAAACCATAAATGGCTCTGATTGCTCTTTTCTGCAATACAAAAATAGTACCTATGTCAGCCGCCGAACCCCACAGCAGAATGCCATACGACATAATGCTATGAAAGTACGCGAAATACACTAATCTAGCAGTTTGTTCATCTGACAATTGCCTTATTTTCCAGACAGCATAGGAAGCCGAACTTAATTTACCTGCTAACTTTTCAATCTGAGGACCCTATTGCAATTTTTATCAATATATAATACATATGTATACTTCATTATTAGAAATTATATGTGTATATACCAGAATTATTTGTACAGAAGTACATATATATGTTAATTTACATCAGTTGATGCACTGCCAATTACCACTTTGTCTCCCTGCAGTGCTTTGGTTCACCCACGGTTGTCTGAAAGAGATTGCTACATTAGCGATAACACCGCCGTTTGTACCTTATAGTTTTAAGAAAATTCATGTTACGATGTGATATTTTTGATTTGGTGCAATAAAGTGTATCTATCTATCTATCTATTTATTATGCTTTAGCCCTATCCATTCTTGGATGCTGCGTAGGGGTTTGGGTGGTGCCTGTAAAACCCACACGATTCAATTAGAAAGGGTTCAAAGGTCATTACTGAAAGTAACCAACCAACTTGACGGGCCTGTTGGCGTGGTTGGTAGATACGCTGCCTTACACGCCGCAGGTCGTAGGTTCAATTTCCACCCGAGACAGATATTTGTGAGCATGAACATGGCTGTTTGTCCTGATTCTGGGTGTAAATTATCTATATAAGTATGTATTTACAAAAGAAATGTAGTATATCAGTTATCTGGTTTCCATAGTACAAGCTCTGCTTAGTTTGGGATCAGATGGCCGTGTGTGAATAATGTCCCAGGATATTATTATTATTATTAACTTTAAACACTTCAAATATCCTACTAAACAACTGTATAGAAATTGCGAACTTTTAACAAGGAGACAACTTTATATGTATTCCAAATTAAACTAACAAAGCAACACAGGCAAACTCCCTACAATGCAAATATTTATAGTAGTAAACGTGTTAAGTACCAGATTTACTTAGAATATGCAGACTGAGGAAATCAATTGTAACACAATGTAAATGTTGCATCACCGCAGCGACCACCGTGGAAACGCTGACAAGACTCAACGTGACCCCCGCGGCGCATCGAGCAGCGGCATCGTCTTCCAATTATTGAACACTCTTGTTTCTCACATCGAACGATTTTTTAAATTATTAAATATTAAAACCTGTTGCAATAAAATCGGTTTTTTTTGCAACCCGTCTGCCGGACTGACGTAATTGGCGCTGAGTGGTAGGATTCCCGAGGACTACTGCGTGTCTGCGAGTCGTCCTGGAGGTTTTCAAGCCCGTACGAGGGAACTGAATCTACGTGTCAGGACGTGCGACGGGAGTATCCAGCCATCGATACCGCAGAGAACACCGAGATGCAATGAATGTGATTACCTCTAAAATCTTTTAGTGAATTGCTCATCCCTTTCTTTTTAAGTTTCCTTAAAATTTCCCAAGATTTTCCATCCACGAGAATCTCGGATTGATAGGTTAGGACATAGTAGTAGGCAAAATACATTCGATTTAAACAGAGCAACAATTTAAATTCGAGGTTTGAATCTGTAGAAATAAGGATGTCAGCAGAATTAGATGGCATTTTTAAAGCCTTCCGCTTGGTACCAGAGTTTGATGGCAACGTCAACGTACTCACGCGTTTTATTGGCCTATGTGAGGAGTTAATTAGTGAATTCGTTAATAGGGAAACACCGGCTAGTAAATTGTGTGAATCGGCTCTTCTTAATGGCATCTTGAATAAGATAACCGGTCCTGCGTCTAGATTAATAAACACCAATGGCATTCCATCAGATTGGGCAGGCATTCGAAAAGCATTAATCAATAATTTTTCCGACCAGCGCGATGAAACAGCCCTGTATAACGACTTGGCTCTTTTATCGCAAGGTAACGAGACCCCACAGGAGTTTTACGAACGGTGTCAAAATTTATTTAGTACGTTAATGACATATGTTTCGCTACATGAAACCGTACAGACTACAGTTGACGCGAAAAGGGACCTGTATAAAAAACTGACGCTACAAGCGTATTTGCGCGGCTTAAGGGATCCATTAGGCGCGCGCATTCGTTGTATGCGCCCGAATGGTATTGAACAGGCTTTAGAGTTTGTTCACGAGGAACAAAATACTTTATATTTGCAGCAACGCAATAGTACAGTCGTAGATAGAAAATTATTATCAATGCAGCCAACGTTTCCGAAACAGTTGTCCGTACAGGGATTCAGTGTTCCCTTGCCCCGTCCACCCCTTTTTAATGTAGGTGGACCGTCTAAGCCTCAATTTGGTCAACTAATGCTGGCTCAAGGTCCTACACAATGGCGTCCTAATTTTAACTACCAAAACCACGCTGGGCCATCACGCACGCAACAGATGTTCCGAAGTGCACCCCCTGAATACAACCCAAATAATGCATTTAGGTTCACCCCACGTAACCCAGTTCAACAGACTAACTTAAATAATCAACCACGCCCTATGAGCGGTGTTAGTCACTTTGTACCGCGTAATCTGGCTCCTAATCCTGGTATAAGGGGTCATGATTGGTCGAAATCTGGTAACCCGCCACCTAACAACTATTTCAAGACTCGGGAGATGAACTTTAACGATTGTTGGGACTACGAATATGGAGGTTACTGTAACGATAATTATTATTTTTGCGACCCTTATGATTCTTATGATCCTTATTACTCTGCCAACCACTGTACCGATTTTAACGACATGCCGTCTCAACAACCGGAACTTGATTTTAACGTGACTGTAGACTCAAACGTGGAGCCTGATGATCATGCGGATTTTCAGGAGGACCCGAAGTCCGACAGACCAAAATAGAGGTCAACCTTCAAACACAACGACAACTTCCCTATCTTCAGATTCAGAATCCTCCCTTAAAACTTTTGATAGACACAGGTGCTAATCAATCATTTATTAGTCCTGAAGCCGTCCAAAAGTACTTTAGTAACATAAGCTTAGATTATAATCCTTTCGAGGTATGCAACATGGACGCAGTAACACGTAGCGATGCTTCCATAACTCTACCTTGCTTTCAGGAGTTGAATGATAATAATTCCGTCACACTTTTTGTTTATAAATTTCACGATTACTTTGACGGCCTCATAGGGTCGGATTTATTAGATAAATGGGAAGCAACTATTGATTTCAAAACCAAGTCTCTAATTACAAAGAATGCATCGAACCCGATACAAGTATATGACTCCCGTAACGCTAATCTGTACGAAGAAATCATTCCAGCTCGGTCTTCAAAATTAGTTAAATTGCCAGTTAACATTCAAGATGGCGAGGCTATTATTTCAGAACAAGTTATATCAAATTGCCACATAAGTGAGTGTCTCACTACGATTAAAAATAATAGAGGCATTTTAGAAATACATAACCCCAGCCATAACGACATATTCTTTTCCATGGACCGCCCGGTACAAGCGCAAGTTTATAATATTGAGTGCACTCGTACTGAACAAGCACCTCAACGGGTGAAAGAAGTATTATCGCGATTGCGCACAACGCATTTAAATGAGGAGGAACGTGTTAATTTAGAGTTATTATGTTCGCGATATGCGGATGTATTTTACTTGGAAGGTGAAAACCTTACATTCACTAATAAGATAAAACACTCGATTAGGACTAGTGATGAAATCCCAATACACAAAGAGCTATCGTTATCCTTTCGTTCATAGGCAAGAGGTACAGGATCAAATTAATAAGATGCTCGAACAAGGCATAATTCAACCATCAGAGTCCGCTTGGAGTTCACCGATATGGGTGGTCCCCAAAAAGGCAGATGCTTCGGGCAAAGTAAAATGGAGAATAGTAGTAGATTATTGTGATTTATTATTAATATTGAAATAACCGATTTTTACTACATTAATATGAATATATATTCGGTACATACTCCAAAATATTTTTTTTACAATTTTTGTCTGTCTGTTTGTTCCGGCTAATCTCTGAAATGGCTGGACCGATTTTGACGGGACTTTTATTGGCAGGTAGCTGATGTAATAAGGAGTAACTTAGGCTACTTTTATTTTAGAAAAGTCTTTTATTTTTGAAAAAATAAAACATAATAGACTCTAATTAACACGCGGACGAAGTCGCGGGCACAGCTAGTTTTAGATAAGTTGGGTAACTGTCAGTATTTCACGACTTTAGATCTAGCAAGTGGTTTCTACCAAGTACAAATGAACCCTGCGGATATCCCGAAAACCGCATTTACAGTAGAACACGGACATTATGAATATTTAAGGATGCCAATGGGTTTAAAAAATAGTCCATCTACCTTTCAACGGGTGATGGACAATGTTCTAAAAGATCTGCAGAATACCATATGCTTAGTTTATCTCGATGACGTCATCGTTTTTTCTACCTCTTTGCAAGAACATATGGTGAACCTTGAAAAAGTGTTTACCAGACTACGAGAATCCAATTTTAAAATACAAATGGATAAATCGGAGTTCCTTAAATTAGAAACCGCATACCTTGGGCATATTAATAGCAAAGACGGCATCAAGCCTAATCCGGATAAAATATCGGCCATCAAAAATTATCCTCTTCCGAAAACCTCTACCGAAATTAAAAGATTCTTAGGACTTTTAGGGTATTATAGGAAGTTTATTCCCGATTTTGCCAGAATAACAAAACCTATGACACAGTGTTTAAAGAAAGGTTCTAAAATCACTTTAGATCAGAATTACATTCAATGCTTTGGAAAATGCAAAACCCTACTTATGAACGATCCTATTTTACAATACCCAGATTTTTCAAAACCTTTTGTACTTAGTACTGACGCCTCAAATTTAGCAATTGGAGGTGTACTGTCTCAGGGTACCATTGGGTTAGATAAGCCTATTGCGTATGCATCTCGAACACTAAATAGTAGCGAAATAAGTACCATCGAGAAAGAGCTGCTAGCTATCGTATGGGCCACAAAGTATTTTCGCCCTTATTTGTTCGGCCGTAAATTTAAAATTGTGACGGATCATCGGCCCCTGCAGTGGGTGATGAATCTCAAAAAACCCAATTCACGTCTTACTCGGTGGCGTCTTAAGCTAAGTGAATTTGACTTTACAGTTGAGTATAAACAGGGTAAATTTAACACCAATGCCGACGCGTTATCCCGGGTAGAATTACATAATGAGGAACTTGAATCATTTATTGCTGAAATTGATTCATTGATAACTGAAAGACCCCCATCATTGTTAGAAAACTCAAATACCGCCACAGTTCATACTGACGATGAGAACCCAATATTGGAGGTTCCTATTACAGACTTTCCTCTTAATAAGTACCATAAACAAATCGTTTTTACAATAGTTGATGACATAAAAAGTCGTCCAGTAGTTTCTAAGCCCTGTGAGTCGCACGTTAGGACACACATACAAATCTCTAAGAATAATCTTGAGGAAGATGTGGTTAATGCTGTCAAAGAATATATTAATCTGAAGGTAAAGACGGGCATACTTATTAATCCTCCATTAGCACTATATGAAATTATACCTATAATTCAAAACAAATTTAAAAGCTCGGCTATGGATTTGGTTCTGACAAAAGTAGAATTAGAGAACGTCAAGGACTATCTAAAACAACAAGAAATCATTCGTAACTATCATGAAGGTAAAACTAATCATCGGGGTATTAATGAGTGCTACCTGTCTTTATCAGGCAAATATTTCTGGCCTAGGATGAAAGAGCATATCTCGAAATATATAAATGATTGTAACATATGTGGACAAGCCAAATATGACCGAAACCCAATCAAACAGAAATTTCAGATTGTTCCACCACCAACTAAACCTTTCGACATAGTTCATCTCGACTTACTAAGTGTCGAAACACAAAAATACCTTACAATCATAGATGCCTTTTCAAAATATGCTCAAGCCTATCTTCTTAGAGATTCGACCGCGATATCAGTAATACAAGCTTTGTTAATCTTTAGTACACACCATGGCCTTCCTTTAACTATTGTGACCGATAGGGGGCCTGAATTCACAAATCAGTTATTCTTAGAATTTATGAAAGTACATAAAATTCAACATCATAAAATTTTGGCTTATACTCCCAATGAGAATGGAATGGTAGAAAGGCTACATTCCACTCTATTGGAGCATTTACGTATTCTAAAACTGCAACGTAGGGGAGAGTCCGTCACAAATTTAATGCCCTTTGCAATCCTTGGTTACAATAGCTCCAAACACAGTTTTACTAAGACTAGACCCATAGACATAATCACAGGGCACTTAGATCCACGCAATCCTTTGGACATTAATCTATCGGAGAATTTTCTTCAGCAATACATTCAAGATCACCGAAATAAGATGAAGGAAGTGTTCCAAATTATTAATGACTCTTCGCTTCACGATCGTACGCGAATCACTGAGAACATAAATAAAGATCGAGAACCTGAACAGGAATACTCCCCAGATCAGCAGATTTTCGTGCGTAATCCCATGGCCAGTCGCCAAAAATTAGCCCCTAGATTTACATCAGATACAGTTTTGTCGGATCTACCAATTCATATTTATACTAAAAAGAAGCGTGGACCAGTAGCCAAATCTCGGTTGAAAAGAGTCCCTAACAGTGCTCGCTTGTTACAGGACTCTCTCCCTGATCCTGAGCCTGGTTCAAGCACAAGAGATAACATTTAATAGCCTGGAGAAAGGGCCAGGCATACTACCTTTCAATTTAGGACAAACCAAAATTATTTCACACTATCACTCCTTTGTTCAACCAGTTAATTTAGGTATCATTCATAAAAATTTAGATATAATTAAAGAACAGTTAGATAATGTTTCGCCCCAGCTTCACAATAAAACGGTTTCATTATTCAAACCCCATATTGAATATTTGTACAATAAAATGGATAGGCTATTTCAACAGTTAGAATTATTTCAGTCTAATCGTACTAAGCGAGGTTTAATTGACGGCTTAGGCTCGGTCATTAAAAGTATTTCTGGAATTTAGATGCAACAGATGCTATCCGATATGACAATGCCATCATGTTATTGCAGGAAAATGAAAATAAGATAGCCACACAAATCAATAACCGTATAAGCTTAAATAAAAATTGGATGTCACAAAATTCTATCATTTTAAAGGACCTAATATTAAATCAGGGCAAATTACAAAAAAAATGTAAATGAAATCTTGGCCAAAGACATAGAAACTGATTTCATAAAGTACACCCATTTAACTCAATTTATATTAACGTTAGCAGATAATGTAGAATCTTTGTCTGATGAGATTCTTAGGTTAGAAAACTTACTAGCTTTTATTCGTGCTAAAAGCACACATTTTCTTATGTTTAGATTAGATATGATAGAACAGTTAAATGCTCTCTATGGCAGAGATCAAATACTGAGTGTTAGTTTTAGAGAATATTTTGATATAATTAAATTAGGATATTATTATAAAGGTGACGGTTTAGTAATCATTTTTAAATTCCCAGTTATTCACCCTTCCACTTATAATCTCTCTAAGTTATCTATAGTCCCCAACAAGGATTATAAGATACTCATCCCTTCACATCCCTTCCTGGCAATTCATGACAAGGATTTTATGTACATAGAGGCTGAATGCCCGAAGTCTGGGCCATATTATCTCTGCGAGGACAACATCAATTACCACTATGATAATCAAGCTGACTGCATCTATCAACTGATCACCACTCAACAAATCACCGCATCTTGTAGATTCGCAACGGCCAAATTGACAACAGAAGCTGAAGAAACCCTCGACGATCGGCACTATGCGGTAAATTTTCCAGTTTCCACCAAGATTCATTTGACCTGCACGCAAGATCAGTACAGCACGATACAGGGAAGTTATCTAATCACTATTCCCAAAAGCTGCACTCTACGAAGCCCAAAGCTGACTCTAATAAATCGTGACGACAGAATAAAGGGACAGGTAGTCAAGATAATGAACTTCCCAAATTATAAGGAGACTATTCAGAGCCCAGAGAAAAAAAGGTTGACATTGAAGTCTATCGATCTTCATCGCCTACAAGTAAGTGCTAGTGAACTGTCAATAGAACCGCCATTATCTCTGAATAAGGTTGAATTGCACAAAGTATATTATACTATTACTCCACTATACCTACTGCTATTTGGTGCATGTGCACTTGGTATTGCGCACACCGTAAAAGGATATTGGAATCAACGTCCACAAGTTACTATTCCGAACAGAAATAATCAGGTAGAACAGGATAATAACTATGCCGAGATCCAGATTCATCCTGCCACCACACAAGCTACATTCTCAGCGCTACTTGCGAACCAGTCCACTAGTAGTCGCTGATCTACGGGAGGGAGATGTTAAGTACCAGATTTACTTAGAATATGCAGACTGAGGAAATCAATTGTAACACAATGTAAATGTTGCATCACCGCAGCGACCACCGTGGAAACGCTGACAAGACTCAACGTGACCCCCCGCGGCGCATCGAGCAGCGGCATCGTCTTCCAATTATCGAACACTCTTGTTTCTCACATCGAACGATTGTCACCAATTTAGAATTAATATAACTTTGAAATTTTTAAATATTAAAACCTGTTGCAATAAAATCGGTTTTTTTTTGCAACCCGTCTGCCGGACTGACGTAATTAACGCATTAACAAAAATGTATGCTTACCTATTAGATGTCGGACAGCTACGGCTCGACGACAGCGATCTATAGGTCATCCTACTTATATAATAAAATAATATACATTCATCCACTTACGCTTCGAGAAGCAAAAATAAAATTAAAAACTGGCTACTTCAATTACATTACGACCAAACTGAAATGCAATACTCACAAACTCATATTCCCTACAATCCACAAATACCACCCACATCAAACATACAAACATACACACAAACAGACAGACACACACTCATTATTCGTATTAGTAGTGATTGCTGTACCGGTGCGGTGTCGGCGAACGCGGGGTCCTTAACTGCGCGGGCGCACCGCGCCCCGCCGCCAGACCAGCCCACACTGATACGCGTCGCTCTAATCAATTTTTACCACTAAAATTTTACGTTCCCGTGTCTACGTATTCAGTTTTTGTGCTTTCTTTCTTTCTGAACTCTCCTGTGACTTTCTCCTTCCATCTTTTGTGAATACCGCTTGCATGCGTGTGCAATTAAACTGTACCGTGCGACACAAGTGTTTTCTTTTACCGACCTTCACGCACGGCCCATGACCGACACCACATTAACCTCTGGTGACCACAACAATATAAATGAAAGCTTTGATTTATTTTTTGACATGTTTAAACTCTTTTATGACTTATGCTTCCCTGTTATGAAACGTAGAATTTCGACTATTACCAGACCTAAATGGATGAAGCGCGGTAGCAAAAAGAGACAAGACTTATTGTGGCAATATAGACTGAAAAAAAAATAGATATACGGAAGTGGAATACAAATTATTTTCTAAAAAGGTATACCAAGATTGTAAAATTAACTCAGAAAGCTCAAAACTGCTACTATATCAAAACAAGCACAAATAAAGCTAAAGCTACCTGGAATATAATAAACTCTACGAAGCCTATTGTGCCCAAGTCTAGCATTGAAGTACATTCAGTCAAAAAAGTATCGGGAATGGATGATTTGTTTATGGTTCCAAATTCAAATTTTTGTTTTTTTTGTTGTTGTTAGATTGGCACAACTGTTTTCCTTTTTGGCGCGGAGTTTGAGTTGCATCTGTTATTTATATTAAATACAGTAGTGGTTTTAGTAATATCATATATAGTGTGTATTGCGAATTTCTTAATGGACAAAAATATCGAACAAAGATTGTCTTAAATTTTGCATCGCTAATGGAATTTCGTGTTCGGAGTCACTGAAAATGTTACAGAAGGCTTCCGGTGAATCGACTTTATCAAAAACTCGTGCTTATGAGTGGTTCAAAGCGTTCATAAGCGGTCGAGATGTGATGAAAGATTTGCCTCGCTCTGGTAGGCCATCAACGTCTGCAACTGAAGTTAACATCGCAAAAGTGAAGGAAATAGTGACTGAAAATCATTCAACTCTGAGAGAGATAGCCGCCGAACTTTCTGTATTTCACGAGTCGATTCGTACCATTTTATCTAATCATTTGGGTATGAAACATGTTGCCGCTCGGCTAGTCCCAAAAGATCTGAATTTTCTCCAAAAACTCAATCGCATGAAAGTCGCTGAGGACATGGTAGAACGAGTCAATTCCGACCCAACATTCATGAAACGCATTGTTACTGGTAACGAGAGGTGGGTTTACGAGTTTGATATGCAAACTAGTCAACAAGCTTCGGAGTGGCGCCTTCCAACTGAACCGAAACCGAAAAGCCACGCCAAAGTCGATCAAAAGTCAAAGTCATGTTGACTGTTTTCTTTGACTATCGCGGTGTTGTGCACTCTGAATTCTTACCGGAAGGTCGAACGGTAAATAAAGAATATTATTTGAGCGTTATGCGGCGTTTAAGAGAGCAAATTCGACGAAAAAGGCCAGATTTCTGGAAAGAAAATTCTTGGATTTTGCACCATGATAATGCGCCTTCGCACAAGGCCATCATTGCGAACGAATTTTTGGCCAAACACTCAACAAATACCATCCAGCAACCACCATATTCACCAGATATGGCTCCAGCTGACTACTTTCTTTTCCCTAAACTCAAATTACCACTTCGTAGTACCCGTTTTCAATCGGTAGAAGACATAAAGGAGAATTCGCGGCGAGAACTGAACTCAATTCCGAAAGCAGCGTTTAAAAACGTTTTGATGAATGGATTATTCGTTGGAGTAAGTGTATCGTTTCTGAAGGAGCATACTTTGAAGGTGATAAAATAAATTTGGATGAATAACAAACATTTTGTATATTATTGATCTTTTCCCGGTACTTTCTTGACAGAGTAGTAATTGCTGAGAATGATAAGAATATTACAAATCCCAAATTTATAGGAGAATCTTTTAACAATTATTTTGTAGACCTAGCGCAACCAAAAGACAATAGTTGTAACCAAACATACAAGAAGACAAACACCCTAATATAAATCATTATGGAACCAACCACACCAAGTGTCATAGTAATGATAATAAATAACCTCTCGAACACAAGTTGTACTGGTTATGATGATATACACAACAGTGTAGTTAAGTCGGTGGGTCCCATTATAGAGCCTTTATTAGGCTAGTTTTACAGATTCTTTATTCTCATTAAAAACAAAAAAAACTTGAGAACAATAAATAATAACTTATAATAAATTACATAAGGTCGAGTTCGTAGTTTCCCTAAGTACATACATTATTCTTATGATAAGGTGTGGTACTCATCTAATGTACCCACTTTCCCGAGGTTAAGATATTAAGTAAGATTGTTGTACATATTGAAATAATCGGGTTTTGAATACATTAGATGAGTGTACATGTTTAATGTCTGGTGGTAGTTTGTTGTACATCTGTGCCCCTGGATAAGTCAGCATCTTCTTGCCATAATTTGTCCTAATCTTAGGTAAGACCAAAAATCTCGCCCGGCGAGTACTACGTTGAGTTGTGTGCTTGATTTTGATGAAAGATAAACTAGATTTAATATTTTTGTTAAGAACTTTCCGAATAAAAATGCAGGTGTTGTACGTAAATATATAAATATTATTAAGTGACATTGTAAATAAATAATTAACTACTAAATGGTATTTTACACAATTACTCAAAGTTTCCATAGTAAAGCCTTTGCATAAAAAGACGATAAAACGAAAAGGAGTAATTATAGAACTGTAGCGTAAATTTGTCTGGAAGAGATCGCAGTTAGCGATAAGACCGCCCATTGTACTAGATTTATTACAACTTTATACTTTATATGTAAATCTTGGTGTACAATAAAGAGTATTTGTATTGTAATGTAAATTTTTTGAAAAGGTAATAACGGTGTCTGTACAAATATTTAGAAAGCAATGGCATTTTCTGCAAGGAACAGATGGGCTTCAGAAAAAATAAAACATTTATGATGGCCATATACAAGTTTCTTGAGCAAATACATCTCAATATGGATAACAGGAAACCAGTTGCAGAAATATATATGGACATGTCTAGGGAATTTCATTTCGTAGATCATGACATTCTCTTTAAAAAAACTGTATAGTTATGGTGTCAGAGGCAATGTGCTAGACCTATTACGATCTTATTTAAAAGACAGAAAACAAATGACACCAATAAGTCAAGTGACCGTTAAGTCTAAGACTGAATTTGTATACTCATCTATTACTATAGTCCTTACATGCGGTGTTCCACAGGGATCTGTATTGGGACCATTATTATTCATTTGCTACATCACCGATTTTCGCCAAGTCACCAATCATCACATCTTTTTATTTGCTGATGTCAGCACTGTGCTTTATAGCAAGGGGAATCATAAAAATATTGAAAATTACATTAACACAAGCCTAATATCTATAGTTAACTAGTTAAATGAGAATAACCTCAAAATCCACTTTACTAAAACCAGAATTATAAATTTTAAGCTAAGACAAATAGGACAACTACAGTTACAGACTAATTATAAAGATGACTTACTTAATTCATGAAACGGACATTGATATAGACAATGATATGTCATGGAGAAATGAAATAGATTTTTTTATTTTCAAAGTCAAAGTAACTTTATTCCGTAAAAAAATTACATTTATGTGGAATCGTCATATTTTTTTTACCCTACCGTGCAGTGCATGACGTGGCAGCTACTGAGAAGCACTGCCAGAAAACTCAGTAAGAATCCTTTTTTTAAAAAAAATTTACTTAAGATTAATTACAATCATGAGTGTTGACTCAGAACAACTCCATCCCAAGCACTTTTATCACTTAAATAATCAGAAATTTTGTAATATGCCCTGCTACACAATTTGGCTTTAATAATTCTTTTAAACTTATTCGTAGACAACTCTCTAATATCATTGGGAAGTTTGTTATAAAATCTTATACATTAAAAAGTCCATAAAAGAGTTACTTATTTTGTGGAGACGGGTAGTATGCAATATGAGATTATTCTTATATCTAGTATTTACATTATGTATATCGCTCCTTTTACAGAAGGAATCGATATTTTTATGCACATATAGTAAGTTTTCATATATATACTGAGATGGTACAGTTAGAATGTTGACCTCTTTCAATTTTTCTCTTAGAGACACTCTCGGGCCAAGATAATAGATAGCTCTTACAGCTCTTTTTTGCAATATAAGTAGGGTGTTAATGTCAGCAGAGCTACCCCAGAGAAGAATTCCATAGGACATTACACTATGAAAATAACTGAAATGAACCATTCTAGCTGTGTCAACATCAGTCAGCCGTCTAATCGTTTTCACTGCATATGCTGCAGAACTTAATTTGCCGGACAGTTTTTCTATTTGTGGGCTCCATTGTAGCTTTGAGTCAATAGTGATACCCAAGAACACAGTTTATTCAACAGGGCCAACCTAGCTCCAATAAGTTGTACATTGGTTGTCGCCTGTTTCACATTCGGTGTAGTGAATTTTATGACTTTAGTTTTCTTATCATTAAGCACAAGATTATTGGCATTAAACCAATGAACAACTTTAGAAATTGCATCATCGACATCGTCAAAATTGCTTAATTGTCGGTTTATTTTGAACGTCAGGGAAGTATCATCTGCAAACAATTTATTTATTATACGACAGTCACCGTAGCCTAGTTGGTAGTGCTCCTGCCTACGAAGCTGCTGGCCGAATCCCGGTAAGTGCAAATATTTGTGTGATGAGCACGAATATTTGTTTCCGAATCATGGATGTTTTCTATGTATATAAGTATTTATCTATCTATATAAGTATGTATATCGTCACTTGGTACCCCATAGTACAAGCTTTGCTTAGTTTGGGGCTAGGATGATCTGCGTGACATTGTCCCTAGATATTATTATTATTATTTAATAATAATTTATGTACTAATATAATTTATTTAATTATATGTACACACAGAAAAGTAACATAAATTACAAAAAACAAGGAAAACATTGTACAAAGGTACTGCTTATTTCAATAGAAATTTCTTCCAGCAGACCCGCGAGAGGAGAAACTAATCGGAAAAAGACCATACCGTGTGTAGACAACTATACACTACTAAGTGTATTTATACACTACATACTAACAATACATAAATAGGGGAGGGGATATATATATATATAATATACTACATATACAATGTACACAAATATTAGGATGAAGACAAGAGATAATGTTCTTTAACTCGTTTTTTAAATAGAGTGATAGTATTTATGTTACGGATGTTAGGCGGAAGAGAATTCCACAACCTCACGGCCTGCACAGTAAAGGAGTAGGAGTAAAAATCGGTTTTGTGGATAGGAAATTTAAGGAGGGATCTGAGGTGCGACCTACAGGAGGCAGCAGATGAGTGAATAAAGGAGAAACGCTCCCGCTCCATGTTAACCTTGTTTTGTTAGTTTTAGTTTATTTCTTTAATTTAAAACCAAATTTTAGGTAATATAGTTTTTTAAGTTTTTGTTTTGTTATAATACCTTTTGTAAATGTTGTATACACCTGTAATGGCAAATCACACAGAACTTGTGTTTAAACATAAAAACAATTTTAAGTTGCATTGTGAACTGCCGATGGTGTGTCTTTTATAAATAAATAAATAAGTAGGTAGGCGGGGTATGAGGGATTGTGAAGGACATTGAATAAGAGATACAATACGCGAGCATTCCTACGAAGACGGATAGGGAGCCACTTGAGATCCTTGCGCAAGTTGGAGACATGATCATATTTTTTGAGACCAAATATAAAACGAATGCATAAGTTTTGCAAGCGCGCAAGTTTGTTTAGCAGCTCCTCAGTAGTATCAAGATAACAGCAGTCCGCGTAGTCCAGAATGGGTTGTAACAGTGTTTGAGCTAGAGAGATTTTCTTTTTCAGGGGTAGGAAGTTTTGAAGACATTTTAATGAATGGAAAGTAAAGTGGATCTTTCTGCTAACTTCCGATACCTGAGCTTTCCAAGACAAAGAACTATCAAAGGATTGTTGCTATGTCAGTGTATGCTATTGGGTGGCCATTTAAGCATACCGTAGGGAGGGATGCAAAGTCAAGGCAATTTCGTATATAAGTATACTACCAATGATCATGGCCTGGGATTTGGCAGGATTTATTAGTAGACCGTGAGACCTTGCCCATCGGTTAATTGAGTCCAGATCACGTTTCATGGCAGTGATCGTTCCATGAGCATCTTCTCGAGCAAAGAATCTATAAAGCTGCACATCGTCTACATAGCGATGGAAGTTTGAGGAAATAACTCGTGTGATGGAGTTAATGAAGATGGAAAAAGTAAGAGAGAAAGAACGCCACCCTGAGGTACGCCAGCAGTGAGAGAACACCAATCTGAGTAGGCCTCATCAAGTTGCACACACTGCGAACGTCCCCGAAGATAAGAGTTAAACCACAAGACAGTACTAGAAGAGCAGTTAAGAGACGCTAGAATACCGAGAAGGACATCAAAATTTACAGAGTTAAAAGCGCAACTGAAATCCAATAGTACTAGAAGAGAAAGGGATTTGTTTTCCATGGCCCAACGGATATCGTTGGTCACTTTGAGCAGAGCAGTGACAGTGCTGTGGCCAGTACGGAATCCAGATTGGAAGGAGCTAAGTAGTTGGTTATTAGACAGGAAAGAAGAAAGCTGACGATGAACTATATGCTCAAGGATCTTGGACAGAAAAGGCAGGATGGAAATAGGACGGAACTGGGATGGACTAGTAGGATTAGATATTTTGGGAATGGGTTTTATGTGTGCCCGATTTCAAGCTGTAGGAAAAGTTGATGAGAATAAGGAAAAATTGAAAATGTGAGTGAGAACAGGAAGTATAGTTGCAAGAATAGGATGAATCATCCTAGAGCATATATTATCATGTCCAACTGCAGCAGAAGATATTGAAAGTATTGATTTTTTGACGTCCTCCTCGGTTACAGGAGATAAATTGAAAAGAGAACAAGGCGGTACTGGTAAAAGGGAAAGATCGTGTAAAGTAGTAGATTTACTTTGAGAGTCCAGGGAAACAGGAGGGTCAGAAAAATGAATGTTAAGAGCATTCAGATCCTTATTTTTACAAACCGTTGTGGGAGATTTACCAATTCAGTTAGATTTGAGAAATTTCCAAATTGTGGAAGAATCACGATTATCAAGCGATTTGTAAAAGTGGCGCTTCTTAGCATCACGACACAGACGATTGAAGCAATTTAGATTTCCCTCGGTTCGATTAAGGTTCTACCTACGCTTCGCTTTATCCCTTCGTACCATAGCTTCCTTTATTTCAGCGGAGATCCAAGGTGCAGGAGAACGTTTTATTTTCACTCGACGTTTTGGGGCATGGCGATCATACAAGGAAATAATTTGAGCACTAAAAAGATTCACCTTATCATCAATGTTCGATACATTTTAAATGTCGGACCAATCTAAATTCAAGGCATCGAGCTGCAATGTTTCCAAATTAATACCCCTAAAGTTACGAAGAAAAAGGTAGTGAGGTTTAAGTTTAGGAGCAGGGGCGTAGCTACCGCCGTATTTGCCGTATCAATTATACGGGGCCCCCGGGCCACGGGGGCCCCCAAAGTGTGTAAGGAAAAAGAATAAAAACTTTCTAATTTATTTTATTTTACAAATGACAAAATTCTATAAAGCAATTCCTTTTTTTCCCGCCTTAAGCGTGCGTTCAAAAGTTGGCAACACTCTACATCGTTATGGCGGGCTGCGGGACTTCCCCGTTTTAATTTTTCCACCTTCAACTCAGCGTCAGCGGGGAATCCCCGGGAATCCTTCATCGATATCGCGATGTAGGTACGTGTACGTGGTTGTACTTTGCATTGGATGTTAAACCACGGAGTGCAGTGCACTGTTTATTTACGCGCTTTATATAAATATGCATTACATTGTAAATCAGTACAAACAATATTATTCTTCTGGTTTAGCAGTATTAGTAGCGATTTGTAAAAGAAATGAGTGAAAGGAAAAGAGATTATCCCAGCGGCGCTGAGAAAAGAAAAATTAAACAGAAAAGGGACGAGGTTATAAAAAAAGTGCCCAAAATTTCTTCATTTTTTCAGAGACAAGATACTGTGAGTGATTTAGATTGGAAAGGTAAGTACTACCCAACCCATTTATTAGGGGCCCGTAGCAATAAACAAGAAAATCTTTTAATTTCAGTCTGTCCATCTGTCCGTCACAAAAAGTTGTCTTCCAGATTTTCACAATTATACTGTTTTTAGGGTTCCGTGCCTTGATTAAAAAAAAACAAAATTCTAACTTATCTATAGGATCGATTTGTTTTGTTGTTTGTCTATCAGTCCGTATCGTATCGTTAATTGCGTGTTGAGAACTTCAGATGTGCAGACTCGCTTTAGGGTTCTCGTTTTGTATGGCCATGGCCACTACACTACGCGCTGCGTTTAAATAGCACGCAGGTGTATAGTAATGCACGGACGGACTGCAGGTGATTTTGTATCTACTAATAGGTACGAGCACAATCCACGTAAAGTCTGTGTGCGTCTGAACTGAACACTCTCTAACTGTGACCCTACCCTTAGTAACGTTATTTATTTATATATAACTCTTTTTAGTTTAGTATCAAAGCATTCGTACCTATTTATTTTTTAACAATTACTCGTTTATTTTTAGATTCTTCTGAAGCATGTTCTTCGTCACATATCCATCCGGAAATAGAAAAAAGCCAAGCACATACTTTATCGGATGTCCATCCAGAAATCGAGGAACCCCAAGTCAACGATTCTGATATATCTGCAGATTGTAATATAATTTCATCAGATAGAGGAAATTTTGGTGACAATTTAAATGAATGCGAACGAAAAATAATTTTTAAATTGGGTCCATTTAAACCACAAGGACCATTTCCAAAAGTTTTAGAAAATAACCGACCTTTTTCGGCTTATTATTATTCATATTTCAATCAGGCAGGCATAAAAATTATAAGACCATGGTTATGTTATTCTAACGTTTTAAACAAACCGTACTGTCACTTCTGTTGGTTATTAGCAGATCGTCAAAACAAATCGTACTCCTCTGCTTGGGTTAACGGTGTTTCGGTTAGAAGCAATTTCACACAAACTATTCTTGACCATGAAAAGTCACAGCAGCATGTTAGTGCCTCACTCTCTTATAATAATTGGTTGGAAGGAACTACCATCGATACTCTATTGAAAAGTGAAATCGATACTAAAATTACATTCTGGAGAGATGTACTTCATCGTATAATTAATGTTATAATTACTTTAGTATCTGGTCGGCAATTTTATGGCAATTTCACGTCTGCTATCTAACTATGATGCAACTTTAAAAGAACTTCTTCTAAAACCGAAAGGTGAAATAAATTATTTAAGCCCTACGATTCAAAACGAAATTATTAGCTTGCTTGGTACCAACGTTAGGAACAATATTATTTCAGAAATTAAAAAAGCTCCATTTCTGACAATAATTCTGGATACAACACAAGACTTGTCAAAAATTGACCAACTATCTGTAGTTTTTCGATATAATTATCTCGGTTACAGAAAATGATGATAATGTGCCTAAAGAAATAAAAATCTGTGAGTCCTTTTTAGGATTTATAGCAGTAACCAATTGCAGTGCTGCAGGTCTGAAAACTGTCATTTTAAATTTGACTAAAGAATATGGAATTGATTTGACTAAATGTAGAGGACAGGGATACGATGGAGCAAATGTTATGTCGGGTGTGTATGGAGGATTACAAACCCTAATAAAAGAGCATGCTCCAAATGCCGATTATGTTCATTGTGCTGCGCACGCTTTAAACTTGGTTTTGAACGATGCTGCGAGACATGTTCGTGAAGTATCGACTTTTTTCGATAATGTAGAAAAAATATATACTTTTTTTGGCAATAGTATAAAACGCTGGGCTATGCTAAGTGACGATTCCTCTGAAAAATATTTGATTACCCTTAAAAAGGTATGTCCTACCAGATGGTCTTCTAGGAACGACGCTTTATTAGCAGTAAAGAAAAATTTTTTACTAATCATGAAAACTTTGTACCAACTAAATTTAATTTCAAATAAAAAAGATGAACGTGAAGAACGTAAAAGTATAATTAATATTTTAGAGAGTTTTGATTTCATAGTGCTCGTTACATTTTTTTCTTCACTATTTGAAATTATTAATCCTGTTTCTAAAGCTCTACAGCATGAAAATAATGACTTACAGAAATCTAGTATTGTATTAAGTAATCTTTTAAATAAACTGTGCCAATTAAGAAATCAGAATTCATTTAATAGTTTGCTAAATGAATCCAAAGATTTAGCAAAAGAGTGGGGGGTAACAACTGTTTTTAAAAACAGTAGGCGAAAGATAACGAAGCGTTTTTTTGATGAGTTATCACAAGATGGGAGAATTTCCGACCCGGAATCCTATTTCAAAGTCAATGTATACTATTGCTGTTTAGATATATTAATTTCTCAAACTAAAGAAAGATTTCAGAGCCTTTGCAACCTGAGTAGTATATTTGAAATATTACAACCGGAGAAACTCCTATCTTCTTCAAGTGAAGAGATATTAAACGCTTCCGGAAAACTGTCTGCTAAATACATTAAAGACATCTCACTTAATCTTTGTGACCAATTCAAAGCTCGAAAAACATGCTTAAATTAAAAAAAAATTCCATTAAAGAACTCCTTGAATTATTGCTAGTAAAATTCAATAGTCTTGCATCCAGTTTTCCCGAGGTAATCACAGCATGCTTTTTATTCTTGACCCTTCCAGTTACAACCGCAACGGCAGAAAGAAGTTTTTCAAAATTAAAACTAATAAAAAATTACTTAAGAACTTCGATGGGACAATAACGGCTGTCAGACATCTCACTATTGTCCATAGAGGCAGAAACTTTAGAAAAACTAAAATCATCATCAGCCATAAATGATTTAATAAATCAGTTTGCCGAAAAAAAGGCAAGGAGAGTGAATATTAAATTTTTTTTTTTTTTTTAGAATAGAATAGAATAGAATATCTTTATTTGCTTTGAATGTAGGTACAAACATTAGTTGTTAACATACATTTTGAAGAATCCTTGTACATTCTGCCTTAATAAAGCATGCAAATTCAGTGTTAAACTAAAAAGACATGGATGCATTAATTTAAATTTGCTTATCATCTAGGAATTCTTGCAAGGTATAATAGCATTTTTCAGCTAGCAGAGCTGTGAGGTGTTTTTTGAACCTTACCAATGGGAGATCTTTAATGCTGTTTGGCAGCTTATTGAAGATAACAGGTGCCATACAAATAACACTTTTTTTCAAAAGACTGGTTTTGTATGCACCTGTACATAACAAATTCTGATATTGCGATCTCAGACCTGTATTTCGTTGTCTAGTTTGGTTGAAGTATACAAATAAGTTTTTATTACATTTAACAAATAATGCTAACTCTAGGATGTACAGGGACGGTAAGGTTAGTAATTTACGAGACTTAAATATAGGTGCGCAGCTATCTGTTACTTTCAGATTAAACATAGCCCTGAGGCAGCGTTTTTGAGCTTTAAAAATGCTTTCTCGTTTAGTACAGTTTCCCCAAAAAATTACACCAAATCTTAAAACGGAGAGTACTAGGCCATGATAAGCCACTAATAGTGTACGTAAATTAACTTTTTTGGATAGGTGGTACAGCAAATAATAAGTGGTTTTCGGCAAATAATCTCTTGTTAAATGCAGGGAAAACTAAATGCATCAGGTTCTCATTGCTGAATGTGACTCAAATTGTACCAACAGTTGCACTTAATGCGAAAATATTAGATCTAGTCCCATCGACCGTATTTTTAGGATTGACACTTGATTCAAAATTGCAATGGGGTCCTCAGATTGAAAAGTTAGCAGGTAAATTAAGTTCGGCTTCCTATGCTGTCTGGAAAATAAGGCAATTGTCAGATGAACAAACTGCTAGATTAGTGTATTTCGCGTACTTTCATAGCATTATGTCGTATGGCATTCTGCTGTAGGGTTCGGCGGCTGACATAGGTACTATTTTTGTATTGCAGAAAAGAGCAGTCAGAGCCATTTACGGTTTAGGCAGTCGCGATTCTTTGCGAAATTTGTTTAAAGAAATAAATATACTTACTGTGCCATCGGAATATATATATCAGAATATAATGTTTGTTAGAAAAAATATTCATAATTATAAAAAGAAAAGTGAACTGCATAATATAAATACTAGGAATAAAAACAAACTAGCCATGCCAGGCTTTAGAGTAAGCAAAACTAATAAATCATTTTTAGGAAATTGTATTAGGTTTTATAACAAGCTTCCTACTCAAATTACTGATCTGCCTGACACAAGTTTTAAAACACATATTAAACGTGTACTTATGGCTAGGGGTTATTACACCACTAAAGAGTACATCGATGACAAAGACGTCTGGCTCTCACTTCCTACCTGCACATTGCTCGCTGGAGATCTTGTAGCCATATAGACATGACTGATCTGCTGTGTTACGTGAACTATCTGTAAATGATTGCTATCATATACTTAATTTAAAATTATTGACTCTGTCTCAAAATGAATAATGTTATTGTTTCGAAGTTTTTCTTTTGTATACCTAAATATAATCTAAAATAATAAGCATTCAGACAACCGATCGAGCATATATTGTGTTTGCCTACTAAATAATTACTCTAATTGGACCAAATCCCGTGTTCATGCCCGCTTGAGTATGTTTCGCCGGACCGTCTCAACTGGGTCGTGTTGAAACCGGTAGTAGATGAACCCACTGAGTTTGTTTCGCTGGGTCTTCTCAGTTGGGGCGCATTGGATCCGGTGGTAGCATTAAAGCGCGAACGTCGTTATTAACACAAGGTCCGTCATAATAATAATACCTTTAATATAGACAGAACCATTGACAATATGTAGTAAAGATATTAGACTTAAACTAGATAATTAAACATAATCTCTTGACAATAACTTGATACGAGCTAGCTAAATATCATTTCTGTAATAAAATAAATTTTATAAATGTTTTCATACAAGATGTACCTAAATATCTATGTTACTAGAAATAATATCTAATGTATACAACTATATTACTACAAACATGTTCTGACTATTTACAAGCGCTTTTTTAAAGTCTACGTGAATAAAAACCTTTTTTATTTATTTATTTATTTATTTATTATCTAGCATATATGCGGATGTACTGAGTCTTTTACAAATATTCTCTGCTTGGGCCTTCCATGTTAATTGGCTGTCAATTAAGATTCCCAAAAATTTTGTCGTAGTTACTGTATCTACTGTTTGACCATTATAATTTATATTAATCAAACCTACGGGTATTCTTTGGTAAAAGTGCATGATTTTGGTTTTTTTAATATTAATAACTAGATTATTTTCGTCAAGCCATTTTACTAAACTATTAAGGGTATTATTAACGTCATTTTCATAGGATTGTTTATTTGAGCATTTGATAAGAGATGTGCTATCGTCAGCAAATAATACCATCGGATAAGGTATTTTACGTGGCAGGTCATTTATATATAGCAAAAATAGTAATGGTCCAAGGACGCTGCCTTGCGGTACGCCATATTTTATTTCTCTAAGAGACGATACGTATTTTAATTCTTTTCTTGTTTGGAAGCACACTCTTGATACCTCAGTACATTGTTTGCGACCAGTTAGGTACCATTTTATTAAATTATGCACATTACCTCGTATGCCGTAGATTTGAAGTTTATTTAGTAGAGTGTCATGACTTACGTGATCGAAAGCTTTTGACATATCAGCGTATATGGCACATATGGACATTTTTGTATCTACATTTGGCATTATAAATTTTAGAAAATCGTAGATGGCCATGTTTATATTTTTATTTTTTCTAAAGCCCTTTTGTTCATCGCATAAGATGTTGAACTTAGCTAAGAAATTATATAGTGAATCATAGATAATCTTTCTATGATTTTTGAAAAAACTGGAATTAAGGCAATGGGTCTGTAATTTGCCATTTCTTCTCTATTATGCTTTTTGAAAATTGGTTTCACTATAACTGTTTTAAGACTTTCAGGAAATACTCCTGAGTATATACTTACATTAATAATGTGAGCAAGGGGTTCAGCTACACAGTCAGAGACAAACTTTACAACTTTCGTTGAAACTCCATCATAGCCGAAACTTTTTTTATTTTTTAAATGTTTAATGGCACGTCTAACATCTTGAGGAATAACTGGGGACATAAATATTGAATAAGGATTGAAATCAATAGTTGTAGTACAACTATTTATTGATTTTGGTACACCTGGAGCTTGATCAACAAAGAAGTTGTTGAATGATTAGGCTATTTCTTGAGGGTCAGATAGTATTCTATTTTGTATTTTTATTTGAGAAATAGGTTCACTTACAATCTTTTTGTTATTATTTATGATTTGCCAAGTTGTTTTTGTTTTATTTTTAGAGTTGTTTATAAGATAATTATTTTGAGCTGATTGTGTAAGTTTAATTATCTTCTTAAATCTCTTTGAGTAGTTATTAAACATGGTTTTATTTTCACATGTTGGCTTAAATCTTTGCTGCCACAGCAACTGACGTTGTCTCTTGCTGCATTTTCGTATCCCACGTGAAATCCATTTAATCTTTTTCTCGGTTTTGATTGTAACTAATTTGTAGGGGAAACACAACTCGTATAGGAGTACAAACAATTCTAGGAAGTTATCGTAGGCTTTGTTGGCATTTTCTGTACTGTAGATATCGGAAAACGATAAACTTTGCAGATGTGTTTTAAATTTGATGAGATTTTCCTTGGTTACATTTCGTCTTAATGTTTTCCAGGCGTTGGTATGACAAGATTTATTTACCTTTAACTTAATTATTTGTGCTGTGTGATCTGATAATCCGAAATCGATGACCTCACATTTATTGCTTTGTTTATAATTATGAGCAAAATTATCTAAACAAGTTTTGCTGCTAAACCGTGTTGATTCTTTAATTTGTAGGTTGGTAGGCTAAGGTTGTAACTCATGAGAAAGCATTCAAATTCCAACGTGATTCTATTTTGTTTTAAAATATCTATATTAAAGTCTCCGCTTACAATTAATTTTGTGTGGTTTTTGGCACATACTTTTCTTAATATAATATCTAAGTTTTCGTAAAATTGACTAAGGTTACATAGCTTAGGCGGTCTATAAACGCATAAAACTATTAAATTATGTATAGGCAGCTCAATGGCACAACACTCTATGATTCCTGTTATGGAGTATTTCATAATATCCGGCAGTTCTTTATATTCATGACCTATTCTCACTAAGATGCAGGCACCACCGCGTTTTTTATTATCTCTAGCATAGCATGCCGCTAGCTTGTAATTAGGTATTTGCAGCAATTTTTCTTGGCCAGACATTATGAAATGCTCGGTTATACATAGTACATCCATGACTTTCTGCTTATCAAACAGTTCTTGAATGCAAATACTTAGTATGTCGGACTTGTTTATAAGTCCGGCTATGTTTTGATGAAAGAAAAACAAATGATCAAAGAAAAAGCTCATGATGACACACAGCGTCTGGTTTGCCGTTGACTATTAATTTGCATTGAGGTAAACAGTTGTTCGATATGGTTAACATTACATTTTTAAAGATATTTCGCATTCCACGATCATTTATTTTCCTACTGAATTTTGAGAACATAGTAAAATCATAAAGTAAATCTAGGTTAGAGTCAATAGCAGTTGCGTAGTTATAGGTTTGTAAATCAAGATGTAATAAATTATTAAATGTCTCTATACGCCAGTTAAACATAGTTGAATAATCACTTAATCTAAATGTGGGAACACATAAAATAATATTTGTATGCTGTACTTTAAGTAGATTCTCTCTTAGTTCTAATATGATGTTTACATAATTTTCAGTTTGTTGGAAGTCTTTTTCTCCTATTAAGATGACACAATAGTCTCTCATTGAATAATCACTTAGTTTCTTATGCAAGTTGTTGGTAAGGTGAAGTATTCCGCAGTTTGGGGAAACATGGTGACATATTTGAAAATTGTCAAATGTCGTTTCAGCTATTGACAAAATTTTATTAATTTTATTCGCACTGACAACGCATAATTTGGGGCAACTATTACATGTTCCTTGCGTTTCAGTGGGTAACTCTTTTATTTCTTTCTTCCTTGAATCTTCTTGGGGATTTCTGGGCGGTGTTGATGTAATCGAGTTTTTACTGAGAGATCCCATTTCGCTATCTACAAGCTTCGCGCCTGTTTTTAGTACATCAGTATTTGATGTTAGTTCATAAAAATTCGATTTTTATTTGTAAAATGGGTAAATTATGTGATAAATAAATATTTCTTTTCACAATATTTTTTTCTTTTGTGAAAAATCTTTACCTCCATATAAGGGCCTCCAAGAAAATTTTTATACGGGGCCGCGACAAGGCACGCTACGCCACTGTTTAGGAGGACGAATTTTGTACGATAGATAAACCAAGTCGTGGTAAGAAAAGGAAGAAACTATTTGGCCATGAGTAGCGACACGATCAGGGGAAGAGACGATCATGAGGTCCAAGAGTGTAGGGGTGCAATTAGGAAAGTGATGTGTAGCAGTAAGAGGGAGAACGTGAAGATTAATAGAAGTTAAAAGAGACAGTAGTTTCGCAGAACGATGATCATTTTTGATCAAGCAAGTATTGAAATCACCCATAAGGACTACATGGTCATAAATCGGACATACATTATTTAAGAGAGAATCAAGTGATTCGAAGTAATCGACTCGAAGATTAGGGCTGTAAAAAACACCGAGTAGTATCTTAAGAGTGGTGCACAATAATTGCAATTAACAAATGTTCAGAAGAACCCGAGTACTGAGATGGTGATATGCTGACGATCTTGTATGGGATATCAGCCCGCAGGTATATTGCTACACCACCGCAGCCCTTATCCGTTCGATCATTGCGGATCAAAACGAGCCCGGGGAGAGAGAAATGAGGAGAAAGAAGAGAAGGCTTAAGAAAAGTTTCAGAAATCAATAATGCATCTATATTGGTGCTACTAAATGATGCTATCTCTGTTTCGGTCTACTTTAAAGATAAGAGAAGTGTCATCCGCGAAAAGGACAACTTCACAGAAGTTCTTTAAATAATGTGGTAAATCATTAATGTATACTAAGAACAAAAAGGGACCAAAATGTTAATTTGTTATATTATATTTGCTAGTTTGTTATATTTTCTTTGATTTTTACCAAAGTGAATTTAACCAATTACGTTTAATTACGACAATAAAGGATCGTCTATGGTCCCACGATTAAAAAGAAAATGTTTGCGTTAACATACCACTTATATTATATACTCTTGGAATAATTATTGTAAACGTCAAGTAATTTGTTATGAGATTGTTGTAGCCTGTAGGCTTGGGATTTAGGTTTCCAGTGCAGTACCTAGTGTCTACTTAATATTATATAGGTAGTTAACACTGTTAACAGCCATCTTGTCCGCTAGAAAACTTCCTTCGTTAGTTAGGTTATCCCAAACTCAACATTGCCGAAATTGTGTGCCTACATCACAGAGGCCATAACCCAAAAATTCATTAGAGTTCAGGTTCACCGTCGTCCCGATTTCTAAATAAAATGAAGAAAATGATATGTAGAATATATCTAGCGGATAACGTTACTATGTATAATATTGTGAACACGGAACTACAACATGTATTTGAGAAGCTGACAGAATATTTGATAAGTACTAACAAATGCCATGCGCGGAACGGTGCCTATAATCCCTAAGTGATAGCTTGTACCCACTCTCGTCGTTTTGCTGTCTAATGACGACAAAAACATAGCCACGCTCACTAATGGTGGTCTATATGTATGGAAATGGTAAATCGTGGTTACCCAAGCTATTGTATACGTACTGACCCTTTGCTTTGCTGCTGAACCTTGGAGTTGTCAGCAGAAGTTTTAAAATATTCTATTATTGTCATTGTTTTATTGTGAGAAAACAGTTCCACTTGTCATCATGGGTCCATAGGGACAACCATAATTCTGCCAATGTCCTAATTTAGGAAAACACAAAGCCAAAAATATTTCTATGGTGAGTGATAGACATGTTTACTAATAAAAAAGAGAACAAGAATAAATAAAGGGAACTGTAAAGAAAAAGCAACTTAAAACAGAGACATGTTAGAAGTTAGATATATTTTATATAAAAAAAATATTAGTAACCAAAGGGTTACTAATATTTTAGGATTATTCATCTATTATGGAAACCTTTGTTTATAATAATCCTTCAAAATATTCTATATTTTCTTACAATATAATTAAATAGCTACATATTACATATTATGTATTGGTGTGTCTTTGCAATATGAAGGCCTCCAGTGCTTTCCAGTCTACTGTCTGTTGAGAACAACTCAAAAAAAATTAATAAATGTACATGTCGAGACAGGGTGAACATCATTATAATAAAATATAGAAATAATCCTTCATTACTTGATTTTATTTAATTAACAACTTTGTAACTTATCTATAATCACTTTACACACACAATTATTTTATCAATGCAGTGGCGACACCGTCATACATAAAACATGAATTACTTACAATATTAATAAGCAATATTCTGATCAAAAAGTAATTTTGCCTTGTTTGGGAGCAAAGCTATGTTGACTTCTAACAGCTTTAGTAAAATATAGATATTATTTTTGCATGGCTGATCAGGCAGGCCTAATTGAGGAACAGGAATAGTTTATGGCTATTTATTTGGGCAGGGCTCACTTTACAAAAAGTTGATATTAAAGTGATAACACATCAACCAATAGCTTCCTTTTAAAGGCAAAAGTATATATGTATGTCAAAACAATTACTACTAAGTGACATTTACAGAAATTAAATATGAAATACATATATTTTAGGTAATTTTAAACACAAATATGCAGTTTAATTAATATTCAGTTGTAATATAAATTTTGATAGTTAAACTTAAACATAATCACTTTGACAAAAACTTAATACAAGCTAGCTAAACATTATTATTATTATAAAATAAATTTTATAAATGTTTTCATACAATCCATGTACCTAAATATCTATGTAATTAGAAATAATTATGTATACCTACTTAATTATATTACTACAAACTATCCTGCCTATTTACAAGCGCTACCACGCGATGGACCTGGTTTCTGCATGGTGTATCCATGGAATGCTAAGAATTAAGTCTATTTAGTTATTTTGGGTATCCAGTTTAAGTAGTTATGGTGGCAGCATGGTTGTAGTCCAGTGTTCGTGTTGATAGCCCGCTCATGTAGGAACACTTTCCAGGATTCTGGGGTATGATATCATTTTTACTAAACATTTTCCAGTTAATAACTGAAGCGAGACCGCTGCAGGCATGTTATATCTGCTACACTCGACTGAAGCACTGTCACCAACTCATGATCAGATGTTTCCAGTCAGAGAAGATATTTATTCAGATGGTGGAAGGCAAGCAGGTGAGTGTTGTAATATTATTTTTTATTTTTACTATATAAATACAACTCTAAGTGATAATACAACCTATAATTGTACCTGATTTTTAATATTACTAGTTTAAAATAAATCATGCTCTGTAAATGGTATGCAATGAAGTGTATTTATCTTATCTTGTAATCTGCAATTGGCCCTCTTGACTAATCAGATTTGTTGTTGACACGTAATCCTTTTGTGAGCGCACATCCTACGATGTGCCATCTCTACGTATTAGACTGGCCTGTTGGTATAGAGGTGAGTCACCCTGACTGCTAACACAGGTTGTGGGTTAGTTAGTTAGGTGGGTCGAATTGGTTTCCGCACTTAGCCTCCTAATTGGGCCATTGTATGTGAACCTGTTTGGTTACTCGAACCATTTTATCGAATCATGAAGAGGTGTTTGTTTAGTTGTGCCTATCACCATGCGCAAATCTTATCTGTTCAGATGTAGTAGACTGCGCGATAGGCGTTTGTTCAGAGATGGTAGAATTTCCTTTTTCTGTCTGCATGTTTCTAGATCCATCCACTCCTTTTCATGTTGCGCATGGTTTTTTCACTTAGCCATGTCTTCAGTTGGCTAAAGGGTATGGGTACTAGAGGTTCTGGTTCCTTTGTACTCGTTTCTGAACCCTTCCTTGCCAGCTGGTCCGCAGTGTCATTACCCAGAGAGCCGCTGTGGCCCCGGATCCACTGTAGTGTAATTTAGTTGTCAGATGCTATGTTTTCGAGTGCACAGGTTGTGAGTTAGAGCCCCACCCAGGACAATTGTATGTTTAATGGACACGTTTATTTGTTCTGGTTCTGGGTGTAATTTATCTATAATATGTATTTATTTCTAAATATATGTATGTATGTGTATCAGTTGTCTATCTAGTACAGGCTCTGTCTAATTTGGTATCAGACAACACTGTGTTAGTTATCACAAAATGTTTATTTTATGTTGCTACAATTTATATACTTACACTTTGCAAGCCTTTATTAGTAGAAAAATCCCAATTAATCTTGTAGGCCCGACTAATAATGTTCACTACGGCAATGAATCCCTGTGTCGCGGGGTACTTTACAAACATATAATTGACGGACACGAAGTACAACCAGACATATAACAACTTTTTATGAGTCCCACAAATAGTTGTCCTGCACGGCATTGGGACCTGGGAAACGAAGTGGCGAGGCGACTGTCTTAATCGCAGCGCCAGTCATGCAGTATCTTATTATCTGTGGTTGAACAAGCTCCTGCTATACCTACATTTAGTGTTATATGAGTAGTTTTCTGACAAAAGAGTTTGGTACTACATTTTAATTATATTATTTTTAAATGTAAAACACGTCTATTCCAGCTGGAGCAAGGCCTCATAGACAAGCTATCCAGTGTTCATACTCTGATCAGGTCACCACTGGTAATTGTGACTGTGGATGAAGAGAACTTGAATGTTGTGGCAAGAGAGAGTCCGGAGAGAAGTTTTAAAGGTACTTTTAATAAAACCTATGTTATTCCTTACCCGTATTATATATATCCCTATATACTACATGGTGATAGGTATTTTAGGATACCCATTGTACATTGCACTCACAGTCCAATATTGGACGACTATTGACAAACATACCAATTTCCGCCCTCCTCACATTGCACTAAAAGATTTATCAAGTTTGTGCTCACGTCTCATGCCGGATACTATATGTGCTTACTGTAAGACAGCTATTCATACTGAGATCTGTACAACATTATACCATACAACTGTGCCTGCTATACCAAGAAAAAGCTCAGTCTCACAGGACTGTGCTAGAAAGCCGCCAGTACAGCTACACCAGAGGCAAGTTCTATAGTTTGAATAATATGACTATTAACATTCACCCACTAACTCAGAATAAAGCTACGACCAAATTAAGGGTTTATCTAGGATGACACTGGAACCCGTGTTGAAAACTAGTAACGCACTTACACACATACACTCAAACACACACATACACACAAATATACCCATTCACTCAAACACACACACCCAAGCAGGCACACTCACGCATGCACATCTAATTGTTTAGATTTTATTTTCTTTAATTTTAGTGTTCAGAATTATTATTATTATTATTACAGCTTGCACGAGCTCTACTGAAGTGAAGCAGGAACCGGTCCTTGAAGAGAGTGAAGGTGCGAAAGAGGAGTTCTCTCTGTCCGGAGACTGGGATTTGGAAGATGAAGTTGCGCTCAGTGAAGGTCAGTATTTTACTATAAATAATAAGATAAATTTCCTTCGGGACGACTTTTATTAAAATAAATAAGGTTTTTATTCACATAGACTTTAAAAAAGCGCTTGTAAATAGTCAGAACATATTTGTAGTAATACAGTTATTATTATGTCTTCAAAAACGCACAGCATAGAACGAAGAAAGCATGCTTAAATTCGTTCAGAATATTAAAATTATTTGTGATTAAATAAAATAAAAAATGTTTTTATTCACGTAGACTTCAAAAAAGCGCTTGTAAATAGTCAGAACATGTTTGTAGTATTATAGTTGTATACATTATTATTTCTAGTAACATAGATATTTAGGTACACATGTATTGATAGTATTAAAACATTAATAAAATTTATTTTATAACAGCAATGATATTTAGCTAGCTCGAATCAAGTTATTGTCAAGAGATTATGTTTAAGTTTAATTATCTAGTTTAAGTCTAATTATCTAGTTTAAGTCTAATATTTGTAATACATATTGGCAATGGTTCTGTCTATATTAAGGTGATATTATTATGACGGACCTTGTGTTAATAACGACGGTCGCGCTTTAATGCTACCACCGGATCCAATGCGCCCCAACTGAGAAGACCCAGCGAAACAAACTCAGCGGGTGTCTCTACTACCGGTTTCAACACGGCCCAGTTGAGACGCTCCGGCGAAACATACTCAATGGGGCATATACACGAGATTTGGTCCACTTACTGTAATTATTTAGCAGGCATACACAATATATGCTCGATCGGTTGTCTGATTATTTATTTATTTTAGGTTTAATATATTAGAAAGAGAAAATAAAAACGTCAAAATAAAAGTAACATTAATCATTTTGAGACACAACCAACAGTTCTGAAATTCGTAGAATATTTAAATAATAGATAGTTTTATTACAGATAGTTCATGTAACATAAAAGATTACTCATGTCTATATGGCTATAAGATCTCCAGCGGACTATGTGCAGGTAGATGCCGACCGCCAAATGTCTTTATCGTCAATGTAATCCTTAGTAGTGTAGTAACCCTTAGCCATAAGTTCATGTTTAATTATTATTATTCATTTATTTCGACCAACAAAAGGATCATAATAAGTACATTAAATTAAAATTAGAGAAATAAGACACACACACACAACACAACACAAAATTACATTATAACTAAAAAGTAAATTGGCAAAGTCAATGAATTAAAACATACATGTCACGAGAATTAAAATATTAAAATTACAATATAAGTCAGAAAATACGAACCGATAATGAAACAGTTATGTCCCTAATTCATTCACTTTGCTATTGTCACTACATTAAGCATGCAACAATGGTTAATGTAGTGACAGTCAAACCTCTCAGCCATCATCCTCAGGATGGTGTTGGAGCTGGCGCGGACCCTACGCACCAGAGATGTGCACCGTTTTCGCATCGTCGCATAAAAGCAGTCAATGCGCGCCTCAGCGAACATCCCCGATGCACTGCAGTACCGAGGCAGTCCCAACAACATTCTGTAGGCATTGTTGAATTGGACTCGTAGGGCGCTGTACTGTTTTTGAGTATAGTCAGCCCACAGGGCGCTCGAGAAAAAACAAGTGCAATACGCACTAAAAAGAGTGTTTTTTACTTCTTTCGAGCATCGTGCAAACCTGCGAGCTATCATGTTCGCTCGAACAGACAACGCCCTACGCTCCCGTTCTAAGTCTGCATCATCCTTCAGGTCAGAGGTCACCAGATGCCCAAGGTATTTGAAGGTGTCAACCCTATTTAGCGGTACGTTATTTAATATAATGCTAGGGATACTATCCGGACATTTACCCCTGGCCCGAAAAACCATACATTCACTTTTTTTGCTGTTATAGAGCAGTCCATGGCTGAGAGCATATTCCTCACAAATGCCGAGCAGCTTAGACAGGCCACAACCAGAGGCGCTGAGCAGCACCATATCATCTGCGTAGCTGATGTTGTTTACACAAACCCCACCAACATGACATCCGACATGCGTGCTGCTCAGCCTCTCGATAAGTGCGTTTACATAAAGGTTAAAGAGCGTTGGCGATGTCAACCCCCCTTGCTTCACCCCGCACTCCAACCTGTATGGTTCAGATAGCGCCCCCGACCACCGAACTACGTTGACCTGGTTCCCGTACCAATATTTCAAAATACGAATGCATTCACTCGGCAGGGATGTGTCGTTCAGTTTATCCCAGAGGATATCATAGGACACCAGGTCAAACGCTTTTGTAAGGTCGAGGAAGCAAGCATAGACTGGTGTTTTGCGATCAGTATAGTACTTGACAGTCTGCTTCAAACACAGAATAGCTGTTTCAGTGGAGAGTCCCGATTTGAAACCGAATTGATTGTCATGTAACTCGAGACAATCACTCATTAGTGTGTTAAGAAGACTGTCAAGCACCTTAGACATAATTGTAGCCAGAGATATGGGTCTATAGTTGTTGGCGTCGCTTATATCACCAGTTTTACTTTTCACGATCGGTACCACCACGGTCTGCATCATAGCTGGCGGTAGGTATGAATGCCCTAGGCACATGGAGTAAAACATAGCCAGAACCCTTGGAAGATGGACGCCAGCATATTTAAGATGCTCGATACTCAAGTCATCGTGGCCAGGAGACTTGCCTCGGGTCATGGTCGTGATAACCTTGCCAATATCTTTGGCCGTAAACTTTACACTGAGCTCCTGCCCTTGAGTCATACCCTCAAGTCCAGACCGTGATGATCCCAATGGTGAAGTTACCATGAAATGGCTTTTGAACATATCAGCTATGTTTTTTGGATCAGTAATGCCAGCAACGCTCACAGGCAAGCCCGGCCTTCTGTTTACTTTATTAGTAGACTTCCAAAAACTACGAAAATCATGTTTGGCGTGATGCGTTGCCAGAATATCCATTTTAAGTTGGTCACAGTTATTTTGACACCACTTTAACCGGCTTTTAAAGATTTTACGGCTTTCTTGCATCTCACTCCAAACACGACCCGACTTCGGCCTGCCATGTAATGTGTGACTTAAACTTATTATCAGGTAGTTTAGTTATATGAATAGGGAGTTTGTTATAAAACCTAGTACAATTTCCCATGAATGACTTTTTTGTTTTGCTAATTCTAAAGGCTGGTATAGCTAGTTTGTCCTTATTTCTTGTATTGACATTGTGCAAGTCACTCCGTTTTTTATATTTATCTAAATTTTTCCGCACAAACATTATATTCCGATATATGTATTCAGTTGGAACAGTAAGTATATTTACCTCTTTAAAAACGCTTCGTAGAGACTCGCGACTGCCTAGATTATAAATAGCTCGGACTGCTCTTTTTTGTAATACGAAAATAGCACTTATGTCAGCTGCTGAGCCCCACAGCAGAATACCATAGGACATAATGCTATGGAAATAATCAAAATATACTAGTCTAGCAGTTGGTTCGTCTGACAATTGTCTGATTTTCCAAACTGCATATGAAGCTGAACTTAATTTGGCAGATAATTTTTGAATATGAGGACCCCATTGTAATTTTGAGTCCAGTGTTATTCCCAAAAATACGGTCGAAGGAACTAAATCTAAAACTTCCTCGTTAAGTGCAACCGTTGGTTTAATATGAGTCACATTCGGCAATGAGAATTTGATGCATTTGGTCTTTCCTGCATTCAAAAGAAGATTATTTGCCGAAAACCAATTTGATATGAGGCTGAGAGTTTTATTAGGTTCTATAAGATCCTTATCTTTCCTACTCACTTTAAATATGAGTGACGTATCATCAGCAAATAGAATTATGTCTGATACTTTCTCTACTAGATATGGGAGATCATTTATATAAACTAAAAATAAAAATGGACCCAAAATCGATCCTTGGGGCACCCCCATTTTGACAGAATGTCGTGTTGAATTTACCCCGTCTATTGAAACCAGTTGTTCTCGACCTGATAAATAGGACATTACAAGATCAAGAGATGTGCCAGAAATTCCATAGTATTTTAGTTTCACAATGAGCGTATGGTGGTCTACGCAATCGAAAGCCTTAGAGAGATCGCAGAAAACTCCCAGCGCATCCTGCGACCCCTCCCAAGCCTCCAATATAGACTTCATTAGTGTACATCCCGCATCCTGAGTAGAACGGCCCTTTGTAAACCCAAACTGCTTGTCATGCAATATCCCATTCATGTTAAAGTGCGACAACATCTGGCTGAGCATGAGCTTTTCAAATATTTTACTTAACGCTGGCAGTATAGAGATGGGTCGATAATTTGTGGCATTATTTGAACAACCTGATTTGAAAACAGGTACTACCTTACTGATTTTCATAAGGTCTGGAAAGACGCCATCACTTACACAGCTATTGAAGATGTTTGCAAGGATGGAAGCAATGTTTTGTATAACTGATTCAATTGCCATTACAGACAGTCCCCATAAATCCTCTGTGCCCTTTTTTTTAATGCTCTTAAAAGCTTTTAAAATATCAGCATTTGTAACAAATCGAAAACTGAATTTGGGCACAATTGGTTTAATAGATTGTTTTAAAAAGATTTCAGCCACATCCGGTGACGACGGGAGGCACTTAGTAGTAACTAGAGGCATATTTGTAAAACCTCGGCAAAAATGTTGGCAACGGTAAGTTTGTCTGAAACAAGTTCGTCATTAATATTTAGTTCCACTGTTTGGTCTCTCAATCTTCTTTTACCCGTTTCAGTATTTATTATTTGCCAAGCTGATTTTATCTTATTATCGGAGTTTTTTATTTTTCCGCTTATATACAAACATTTAGCTTGGATGCAAACTTTTTTGAAAATTTTTGAATAGTTACAAACATAATTTTTAAAATTGACATCAGATGTAGAGGCTCTTCTGTCATACAACTCATATAGGACATCTCTACTCCGTCTAATGCCTTGAGTTGCCCAATTAGTAAATTTTATATTTTTATTGTCAACTTTAATGTTTTTTATTTTACAAACTTTATTAAATTCGTTACAAATGCAATTAAATAATATACTGTACATGTCGTTAGGGTTATTTGAGTTAGATGAAAGATGGCACAAACTAGTCTCTAGGTTGGAATTAAACTTCCCTAAGTTAGATTTTGTGAGTGGCCTACAAGTGATTATTTGCTTTTCGACAGTTATCACATTACTTAGTCTGATCATCTGGCATTTATGATCAGAACGAACACCGCTTACTAAACACTTCTCAGCGACTTCAAAATTTGTAATAATGTTATCGATGCAGGTAGCTGATGTTGGTGTGACTCTTGTGGGCTCAGAGAATACACATTGAAGATTAAAAGACCGAAATAGAGACAAAAACATATTCAATTCAGGTGAAACTGTTAAAATATTTATATTGAAATCACCGCATACAACAATTTTTTTACTACTTTTGAATTTCTTAAGAATATCCTCAATTGTGGATGCAAAGAGCTTTAAGTCAGATGATGGTGGTCGATAAACACATAATATGTAATAGAATTGTGTTTCAACGCAAGCTACCTCACACACACGCTCAATAGACATTTGTGAGATATCTTTCCGTTCTTTAAATTGAATTTGGTTCCGTAGAAGTATCAGTACACCCCCACCATCTGCAGAAGTCCGATTATAAAAACTGGCAACCCTATAGCCACTAACATTAAAAACCATTTTGTGTGCCCTCAACCAAGTTTCGGTAAAACATAGAATATCTATATGAAATTTTTGACTAAAAAGTTCTACATCTAGTATTTTGCCAGAGAAGCGATTAATATTTTGATGAGATAAAATTAAAAATTGATCACACTTCTCTGTTGTCTTACTTAATTGTTTAAATTACTAACTAAACTAATCTTAGTAACATTACTAAGCGATGATAAAAATAGTGACTTCGTCATACTACTTATGACTGAGTTAATAATTGAAGATACTAATGTAGAAAATAAATGTAAAAACTTTCTTGAGACATGTAATGTACTCATGGTCAACCTATTACTATCTATAAATTTATTTGTGTCAAAAAACATAAATTTGTCATTGTAATGACTGACTAGAAACTGTAGATGCATATTAAGTTTATGAATATAATTATTTATTCTGTCAGGCATGTTGGCCAAATATGGGAAGGCACACAATATTATTTTTTTACAATTTAACTCCAACATCTTATTAAAACTATCTGTAATATCTTTTTTTTTCAAGTTCTTACAATTTCCTACCAACAAAGTAATACATGAATTTTCACTGTGTTTATTCTTAGTTAATTTGTCTACAATATCTGAGAAATGTACTCCTGGCAAGCAGTAGTTAATAAAGGGACTACTTATCTTATTAATAAGCATGGTACCAAGGCCCTTGCCTATATTGTCAGAATACAATATAGAGCTATGTTTATTGTCACCTTGTGTACATACTGGTGACCCTGACTTTAGTTGTGTGCATGACTCCAATATTGTACTGCTGCTGTTTATTAATTCTATTGCATTTTCAGCTACCAACTTATTATTACACTTTTTGGTTGGCATTTGCATTTCATTTTTAAATGTCTTATAATTTATATATGTTAATGCTAGGGACTCTTCAAGTGTTTTAATCTCAGATAGCAAATACTGAGTGTCCTTTTCGTATATAATTTTACTGTCCTCTAACTTAATTTGAAAGTTTTCTATTTTATCTAATAAAGTTTTACGCTCTTTTGTTAATTGGAGAATGTATTTTGCAGCTTTTCACTACTTAAGAATCTAATGTTAGGCTGGCAGTCTACAGAGTCATCCCCAGTCAAGTCAGTTGTCATAGTTGTTTTAATTGGGAGATGCTCCGGACCACAACTGGCTAACTCATCATGTAAGCTCTGATTTATTGGAGTCATTGCACATTTCTTATTTTTACTACAATTTAAGAATTTATTTTTATAGTTAATTAACCGTCTCGCGCGCAGGTTTGACGACTTCCAGCCTCCCGAACAAGCCGGTTTCCGAAAAGGCTTTAGCACCATAGACCACATACATACGCTGCGGCAAGTTATACAGAAGACCGAAGAGTATAACAAGCCACTGTGCTTAGCGTTTGTGGACTATGAGAAAGCCTTTGATTCTATCGAAACATGGGCCGTGCTGAGCTCTCTCATAAGGTGCCAAATTGACTACCGGTATATCGAGGTGATAAAGTGTTTGTATGAAAACGCCACTATGTCAGTGCGACTCCAGGACCAGATCTCGAAACCTATCCACTTGCAGCGAGGCGTGAGACAGGGAGATGTTATATCTCCGAAACTGTTCACCGCTGCATTGGAAGACGTCTTCAAGCTTCTGGACTGGAAAGGCTTTGGCATCAATGTCAATGGCGAGTACATCACTCACCTTCGATTTGCCGATGATATCGTAGTCATGGCTGAGACCATGGAAGACCTCGGTACAATGCTCGATGACCTCAGCAGAGTCTCTCAACAAGTGGGTCTGAAAATGAACATGGATAAGACGAAAATCCTGTCAAACGTCCATGTTGCACCCACTCAATTGAAAGTTGGTGACTCTGCACTCGAAGTTGTAGAGAACTATATTTACCTAGGACAGACCATCCAACTAGGTAGGTCCAACTTCGAGAAGGGGGTCAATCGTAGAATCCAACTCGGCTGGGCAGCGTTCGGGAAGCTACGTAACATCTTCTCGTCCAAAATACCGCAGTGTCTCAAGTCGAAAGTCTTCGACCAGTGTGTGTTGCCAGTGATGACATACGGAACAGAGACGTGGTCGCTCACTATGGGCCTTATTAGAAGGCTCAAGGTCACCCAAAGAGCAATGGAGAGGGCTATGCTCGGAGTTTCCCTGCGGGATCGCATCAGAAATGTCGAAATCCGCAGGCGAACCAAAGTCACCGACATAGCCCGAAGAATTGCCAAGTTGAAGTGGCAGTGGGCAGGGCACATAGCTCGTAGAGCCGACGGCCGTTGGGGCAGAAAGGTTCTCGAGTGGCGACCACGAACCGGAAGACGCAGCGTGGGCAGGCCCCCTACAAGATGGACCGATGATCTTGTGCGGGTTGCTGGAAAATGCTGGATGCGAATAGCACAAGACCGGCAATTGTGGAGATCTTTGGGGGAGGCCTTTGTCCAGCAGGGGAGTCTTTCGGCTGATATGATAATGATGATGATGAGTTAATTAATTCCATTTCAAGCTCCCTAATTTTACATAGTGCTTGTACAACTTTCTACATTCATCAAAAGACTCTGTCTCCGCATGTAATCTGTCTCGCTCTTCATTGGTAGATTCGAGTTGTTGGTTGAGATTCACTAGTTCTCTTTTCAATGCCGTGTTACTGTCAATAACTCTTTTAATCTCGACCTCATTATCCTCACGTTCTTGTTCAAGTTTTTGACACAGGTCTTTGTATGTTTGTAAGTCCTTGAGAGCAGACCTTAACTTGTGTTCGGCTACCTGAGTTGCAGCCATGCTACGAGTCTGCATGTTGTGAGGTGTATGAGGTTGGGCTGAAAATAAAGATAGTGTGAACAGAAAACTTGGAGAGGAATAAATAGGAAAGTTAGAATATATGAGTTGAGACTTCAGTCAGAGTACTTTGAATATACGAAAAGAGAATATAAAAAGATATGAAATAACAGAAGGACACTAAATTAACTTTATTTTAAAGCAATACGTATATATTTATGTTTAGGAGGTATTTAAAGGTTATTTATTTGACACCTGAGAGTTATTATATATAAATTGAGAGCTAGGGTCTATGCACGTTAACTTAATTGGGAGAGTATATCAGTGTTGTTATTGTGTTATTTGTAGTATTTGCTGTCTGTAACCAATAATTTTGTCGTCGTATATGCTTCCACTCAGTGCGTCAAGCAAATCGAGACAGAATATGGCTAATAGGTATGATAGTGGACGTGACTCAAACTAATGAGCCGAGTAAATGTTTGGTTAGATATTATGTGTAAATTATTTGATAATTAGACTAATATACTCGCCGGGATTGTATACAAAACTTCATAGTAAACTCGAATTAAGTTCGTTGAACGGGGCGTTGACAGCTGATCGGAGACAGGAGTACCGAGACCGCTAATCGAGTTATCTCAGGGTGTATTTCCTCACAATACATCCACAATCACGTATTAATCGTGCTAAATTGATTTACTGCTATAATACTTATTATTTTATTATGTTAACCACGGATTTATAATTAATTACAATTTTATTTCCACTAGTACGATTTTAGACAACCGATCGGCAGTGTTGCCACTCCTAATCCGTATATATATATATATATATATATACGATACATACGATACATACCAGATACATACCATAATCCAGGGATATACATACACAATTCTTTCACCAGAGGGCGCTTCAACTCATTTCGCGCCAATTCAACTGACAAGTGACATTAGCATCTTTTTTCTCGTTCGAATCACTCAAACAAGTCAAGTCAAGTTCAATCTGATCCGCGCGTTGATACTTTAATGTCTCAAATGTCTTTCATTTCCAATTATTTGATTCATTTGCCTGCTTATATGAATATCTGTGCTCAAAATAATGATTTATCCCCTAGCACTAGTAGTGGTGTTACTAACAATTCAGAGCAATTTTTTACTAAACCTACACGGCCCAAAACACTTTCGTTGTCATGGGGTAGTGTAGGAACACATATTGATGACAGGCAAATAGTTCCAGCTAGTGACAAGGAACGCTTTATAGAGTTCAATAAGTTACAGCAGTTTGACTCTCCAGCATGGAAGGGTATAAGGTACAAAAAAACCTTACAGGGTTGTTTAAGTTCACCAGGTTTTGTAGGCCTCAAGGTGAATGAGGAGTTATGTCACTTTAATAGAAGTAAGGATTATTTGGCCTCCACAGAGGTCTTGTTAGCAGGTCTACAATTATTAAAAGTATGTTTACAGTCCATTATTGATTGGGCTAACACCAATCCAAAAGAATTGGACCCAAATTCCTTATTTGATAAGATCTCACAAGTTTTTGGACCAGGCTCACCAAGTGTTAAAAATTCAGAAACAACAATGCAGATAATTTGTGGGAAACGTTCTGAGTGTATTGAGACCAGACGTGACCGTATTTTGAAAGAATTTGGGAACCAGAACCTTAAGGCTACCCTACGTAATGTTCCACCTAGTTCTGAATATCTGTTTAGTAGAGATGCTCCGCAACCCATTATTCAGTCCCTAGGAGGTTCCCAGATATGGTTAAACACTCCAATTTATTTAAAAGAGAAGGAAAGAAGAGTACCACAACATACTGAATCAGCTTCAACTAAGAAGTTTAATACCAGGGTTAATACTAAGTTTAGGAAGCCAGAAAAGAAATATAAGCACACTGTTAGAAAAACTCAGCCCTTTCGTCAACATCATACCAATGCAGGAGCCCCTAGTACAAATACAAAACAAGCATTACTCTCAGAAGGGCTTCAGAGGAGCATGTCTAAGGTTGACCAAGGATAGATGGGCCCAACTAGGAGCCAGTCAGTTCATTTTAAAGTCAATAGCTAACTGCTGTTAGCGTTTCAGGCAAAAACCTCCTCTGACATACCCATCCAAACATATTAAATCAGACGTTAGCTTTGCCAACTCAGAAGGTCCTCAGAATAAAGGCCTCGCTCACAATAATTTTAGGCCAAAACAACTGCTCGCTCAAGGAACTTCAGAGTCTTCTAGGCATGTTAAATTTTGCCAACCAAGCTGTCACACAAGGCAGACTAAACTGTCGGAAAACACAGATCTTTCTCAGAAAGTTTGCCCACAAGAGCCAAAGAAGACAACTGTGCCCAAATGTGCAACCAGAACTAAGGTGGTGGTTGAATGCAATAGACTGCAATCCAACTCCACTTCACAAGAGAGAGATAAACCATTTCTTGACCACAGACGCAGCGGATGCGGGCTGGAGAGCACATCTGAACAACCAGTACCTATCAGGGAGATGGGCAGCACATCAAAGATCTTGGCATTCCAATGTAAAGGAGATGTATGCCGTCTTTGCTGTGATTAAGGCTCAAGGTGCCCTATTAAAGGATGGCCACATACTGGTGCAATCCGGCAACCGGACCCTAGTGGCTTACATTCGGAATCAGGGGGGGGCTCGGTACATAAAGATGCTTGGGTTAACAACAACGCTACTGAAATTGATCAGTACACTAAATATAACAATGACAGCATACCATCTACCGGGAATCTTAAATGGAATTGCAGACCGTCTCTCAAGAGGAAAGCCAGTTCCAGAATGGCATCTACTACCAAAAGCCATAGAGGCAATTTTCAGAATGTGGGGTGTCCCAGAAGTGGACTTATTTGCATCAAGAAGAACCGCTGTCGTTCCAGCTTATGTGACACTAGACTCAAGAGATGGATCTTCTCTTTTTTGCGATGACTTTAGCCAAAGGTGGGAGTTTGCGACCGCGTGGGTGTTCCCACTGGGTGGTGGGAACACCCACGCGGTCGCAAACTTGATACCCAGAGTTTTAACACATCTCAACAATGCAACAGGAATAAACTACCTGATAGCACCCCAGGTGGACACAATGCTACTGGTACCCGGACCTGGAGGCGAGAGCTTTAAGCAGCCCCTTACCCATAGAGAATCTCAGGCAGGTCTTGGTGGGCTGGACAACAGGGACGGACCCTCCACAGGTAGACAAGTTCTTCCTTCAGGATTGGAAAGGTGGGGGTGGGCTAATCAAATAAAAGATTGGAGTAGGGCAGGGAAGCAGTTGCTTAAGGAGAGCTGGCGCCCTTCCACACTTAACACCTATAATGCGCCCCAAAAGAGATGGCACTGGTGTGAAGCTAACAACATTCAGAGTAAGAGTCCAGAAGGAAAAGATGTGCCCAGATTTTTAGCATGTCTGTATCTAGAAAATAAATTTGCATATAGTACAATTTTATTTCACTGGTCAGGTATATCAACTTAATGTGCAACAACTGTTGAAAATATTTTAAATTTTTTTTTTGGTTCAACAAGTTTTAAAGGCTATTTCATATTCTAAGCCTCAACCACCAAGAACACCTATATGGGATGTGAATTTATTATTTAACAGGCTTAGATCTTCATCCTGCTTTGACACCTTATTTGATAAGAGTAGACGAACAGCCTTGATCCTGTTACTAGCTTCTGGCCGTAGACTACATGATCTCACCCTTCTGGAACTCTCTGAAAGCCGATATACAGAGACTGATAGCACAATAACATTCTGGCCAAAATTCGGTTCAAAGACTGACACCGGTACCCACAGTCAATCAGGCTGGCTTCTTATGAAACATAAGGATCACAGTATTTGTCCAGTAGGCCATGTGAAGGAGTTGATTAAAGCTTCTCAGGCTAGACGCAGTAGGGATACAGAAATTAGGTCTATTTTATGTCTATTACAGGAGTATTAAGACCAGCTTCTAGAACTATGACTGCACGTTGGTTGCGGGCAGTTTTTAAGCTGGCCAATATAGATGCTTCTCCCGGAAGTGTACGTTCAACTGTTGCATCCCGTGGATGGTTGGATAATAGACCTGTAGAAGAGATTCTGGATAGAGGAAATTGGAAGTGTGTGGAAACATTTTCAAAATATTACTGTCGTGTAGTAAATAGACCTAGCAGTGATTGTGCTGGTTTATTTAATAACTTTGAGACTGTTTAGTTTCAATGATTACTTAATATGATCTCAATATTACACTTTTAGCGGTATTATTTCTTAAATAATAGTTTTAATTTGCTTCATAATAATAACTGAAATTGTTTTGTTTTATGTTTGATTTTTATACAAATACTTACAGTACTTGTCTATTTGTGATAAGAAGTTTATATTAAGTTCAATTACTGCAACTCAAGAGGAGATTTAGGTTTAAAAAAAATATTTTCACTAATAATTTTTATAATATCTTTTTCACACTAGTAAAGCAAGTTTTAATTTACATCACTTTTTTATTTGCAATTACACAGTAGTACTAGTCACATTAGCAACTTAAGGACATTCGTTGTCTGGCGACATTAATGTCAATTCTGTTCACCATCAGATATCAAACAGATCTTCATTCTATGCTGCGTTTTTGAAGACATGATATTAATGTTTTGCATTAAAACAAAACAGTTATTATATGTTGGAGAAAACGCACAGCATAGTTTCAAGGGGCTTTTTTTTTTGGCAACCTGCCGATTCTTTCAGCAATTTCTGCCTGTGTCATGTAATCGATGCTCATGAGTAATTATGAAAACTTATAACTTTTGACTAATTGTGGAAGTATTTACCGACCTGGAACAAAGACAAACACAAAATAAGTGTTAGTAGATTAATATATACACTATAGCTAAATATACAAGAAAATATACAATACATAAGATATTCCTATAACCTTATCTTGTTAGTGTATATGTATTTAATAAACATGTTGATAATTATAGGGTCAGGGAAGAAAGAAAGAAGATGTCTGACATTAACTGGGCGTTGAATTTTTAATTTGGTGATGATATTATCAAAAGAGTGGGTGCCATATAGTGGACAATTTAAAAAGATGTGATCCAAGAATCCTTCATCACGACCACATTCACATAAAGAATTGTCTCTCACTCTAATTTTGTGTAAAAAAACTGGGGTGCAGCAGAAACCAAGACGAATTCTACATATAACCGAAGTAACAGTTTTGCTTAGTTTTTTATACCTATAAAACCAAGGTTTAATAGGGATTAATGGTTGAATCGATGCATATTTACTGCCCTTATTGTTACTAGACTTAACTTAGGATGTCTGCCATGAGTTAGCAAGATCAATTTTTGCATTATGCAGTAAGTCATAAACTTGAATACAGAAGTACTTCATGTCGGCAATACTACTCGAAAGCGCCGCTTTAGCAGCCATGTCCGCACATTCATTACCACTGATACCTATATGAGTTGGAATCCATGCAAGCAACACCTCAATTTCCTTTACAGAGCACAAATTTTTTAACTTCCATAATAACAGGACTGTGGAGGTCATCCTTGAAAGGGTCTTTCACTATTGCTTCCAGGGCACTTTTGGAGTCAGAAAATATAATAGCCTTGGAAATTACACTATGTGCTAAAATAAACTGACATGCCTCCAGAATACCAATACACTCACCAGTGAATACTGATGCTTCTGGGGGACATTGAAATTGAAGAGTGATATACAAATTTGAATAAAAGACTAATATACCTGTCTTACCATCTGGTGCCAATTTAGAAGCATCAGTAAAAAAACCTATGATACTCCTGCCATTTATCCTGAACTAAGGAAGAGAAAAGAGCATTGGCCTGAACACTATCCTTAGTCAAACCAATGCATGGGATATAGTTAGGAATGAACTTTGCTATTTCAAATGATGTGTTATATAACGGAAAATTTGTACACTGATAAATGGGAGCATTTTCTTCAAATCTTCGGATTTTTCTTAATGAATTTAAAATTAAAGGTGGATCTTTATGTTTCCAATAGTCCTCTTGTCGGCATAGATTGTCTAAATGTGATTATTTTGCTATTAATTTATGGTTTTTGAGAAAATACGCCTTGAATATGAACTTATCAGCAAGATATTGTCTACGCAGAATAAGAGGAGGATCACAGGCCTCTACTTGCAGGTCATTTGTAGGGGTGGACCTCATACAACCCAATACAATCCGCAGGGATTTGGCTTGGATCGAATCAAATTTTGACAAAGCCACTTTACTGCATGGTTCGAGAAGGAAAGACCCATAATCAAGTAAACTCCTGGCCTGAGTATCTGTACAAGAAATTAACTTGGTCAATAGATGTCAATAGTTATAGAACCAGGTCTTCAGCTCACCTGATCCTAATTCCGAGACATAGGACTGCAGCTTTTCGTGGATCTTTTAAATATGCCGCCGCAAAGGTCTGGTGCAATATACCTCCTCCGTTGAAGTGCCTGCGAACAGTATATACATTTAATGCCAATTATAAAAAAGAATTGTTGACGCGACAAAAACTCAGTTCAAATACTATTTAATACTTTTTCAAGGCTGAACTTACCCATCTCTTTGCACACTTTTGTAGGAAGGAGTATCGTAAGACACACTATTAATGAGCTCAACACAACAATGCCCAGACGCTCATGCAGTGAAGAACTCCGTCACAGTAGCATCACCATTACTCGATCAATATTGTTTTCATACATATTTAACTTTTATATCGAAAATTCACAATTAAGTACCACTTTTACCCATACATCAAACATATTTACGCTATGAACTTAGTATTAAGAAGCATAATAATTTACTGTTCATAATAGTTTTTTCAAGTAATTCAATTTCCGCGTCCCTTTTTTCTTCACATCTGTCTGACAGTCAATCCAAGAGCATATAATTGACCGACTCAGCTAAAAAACATGGATTAAATAAATGTAATGTATGTATATTGATTGTGTTATAGTAGAGTCATTTTTCTAGGTGCACTTATGTATTGTTATGGACAAGTTATGACAAGAATGTCGACATTATAACAATTATTTTATATACTGTCTGTAGAAATTCTACTACATGTGCTTGCCATAAACACTAACCGGAGAATCTTCAAGGGGCTTGCTGATGATGAAGATTTGATGTCACTTGTCAGTTGAATTGGGACGAAATGAGTTGAAACGTCCTATGGTGATAGAATTGTGTATGTATATCCCTGGATTATGGTATGTATCACAAATAATTTCAATATTCTGAACGAATTTAAGCATGCTTTCTTCATTCTATGCTGTGCGTTTTCTCCAACATATAATAACTGTTTTGTTATAATGCAAAACATTATATTATTTCTAGTTACTTATTCCAGATATTTACGTACACGGAATGTTAAAACATTTATACAATTTATTTTATAATAGTAAGTTGTCAAGGAGATTAAGTTTAGGATTAATTATTGAAACTTATATTTTACCATATATTGTCTGAATGGTTTTGTCTATATTAATGTATGAATTCTTTGAAGTATGAATTATTATTACTTTTTCATCGGCATCAGCAGGAGATGTAGTGATTAAAAAAATTGTGTGCTTTAGAGTACACGACTGAAGTAAAATTTAGATATATGATACGTAACAGGCTATAAGAGATAGATAACGTTACACGCTCTCTTTCTATCTTCACTACCTTATATCCTCGTCTCGTTGGTATAGCGGTAGCGTGTTCAACCGCAGACAATGAGGTCCTAGGTTAAAATCCCCGGTCGGGTCAAAAAGTAATTTTGGGATTTTTCCGTAAAAAGAAATTTCTCAGTATCAGCCTGAAGTCTGGGAGTTGGCGGTATTATACCCCCGTGCCTCGGAGAGCACGTAAAGTCGTCGGTCCTGTACCTGATCTTTTTCCGGTCGTGTCGCTAGGCGTCCCATCGGATCACGATAGTGATGGAATAGAAAGTACCCCTGTGTTTGCGCACACACTTGTACACTATAATATGTCCTGCGCAATTGCCTAATCTCCATTGAGACTGGCCGCCGTGGCCGAAATTCGGCCGGGAGGACATCATCATCATCCTCATCTCAACTTCCGTTCGGCTCATCGATGCCACCTTTGGTAACGCTCTCGTTACGCATCCCCCAGCTTACATCCTAAGTAAAGCGTGTTTTACTTCAAAAATAGAAGAACCACGCAGTAGAACTACAAATCGAATAATTAGGTTCAGTTTGGAAGCAAAATGTATATCATTTGCATCATTGACCTTTCTCCTTTTCCTGGAGCTGGTGTTAAGCGGATAGCAGTGGCCCGTGGCTCGGCACACACACAAACACTTACACGCACACCATCACGAGCCACGGCTATCCGCTTAACATAACTATGATTGTGTGTTTATATATATATAACATATGTTACGTGGAACTTGTTAATTTCATAGGCAGTAAACAGTGAAACGTATCTTGATAGAGGTGATAAGTGTCTCGCTGTTTTCTTGGATCTAGCTAAGGCATTCGACACAGTTTCTATCCCACACCTTCTAGTAAAACTTGAACACCTAGGTTTTAGAGGACTTCCCCTTTATCTGCTTAAAAGTTACTTGAGTGACAGGAAGCAAAGAGTAAAAATAAATGACCATATAAGTAATGAACAATCTGTCAACTGTGGAGTTCCTCAGGGAAGTATCCTGGGTCCCACTTTATTCTTAGTTTACATTAACAATCTCTGTAATATGAAACTTAGTAACTGTAAAATCCTTACATATGCTGACGATACCGCGCTTCTATTTAACGGTTGCACCTGGGAGGAAGTTTTTAATATTGCCCAAATAGGATTAAATCAAGTCTGCTTATGGTTAAAAGTTAACTTGCTATCATTAAATGTCACGAAAACTAAATACATTACATTTGCCTTTAGATCTAATCTTATACCTCCATCAACAATGGTTATAAAAGTTCATGGCTGTAAGAGCCTGGCTGACACTTGTATATGCCCCAGTCTTGATAGAATGTCATGTATTAAATATCTTGGTGTCATTGTTGACCAGTCTTTGACCTTTAAACCTCATATTTCAGTACTTGTTACTAGACTTAGAAAACTAATTTATGTATTTAAAAATCTTAAAAACATTGCGGATAAGATAACAATAAAAACAGTATACTTTGCACTATCTCAATCATTAATTGCATACTGCATAACATCGTGGGGAGGAGCAGCCAAAACCCACTTTATTGAGATAGAGAGGGCCCAGCGAGCGATTTTAAAGGTCAGTATGGGACTTCCATATCGCTTCCCAACCTCAGCACTTTTCTCAATGTGGGACGTTCTTACTGTTCGGCAGATTTTTATACTACAAATAGTTTTAAAACAGCATTCTCAATTAGCTTATCACCCGGCATTTGTACAGGCAAAACGTCGCAAAGGCAAAGTATGTCCCACTCAAAGTTTCCGAACACAACACGCTGGTAACTTTTACGGCTTCCTCGGCCCGTTTCTCTACAATAAAATTAACACACTTCTTTCTATTTATTCTTTAACATCAAAAAGTTGTAAATTAAACGTAACTAAATGGTTAAAATCATTAAACTATGAGCAAACTGAAAATATACTACGGCCTTTATCCTAATAATTTTTTAAGTTTTTGTATCTTTAAAGACTCCAGTAATATACATTTATATTTGCTGTATCTGCCCTTAAGCCCATTACACTATACTGACGCTCACACAAAAATCTTTCACTCTAATACATACACTCACTCTATCATAATACTCACAAAATATCTAACGTTACGCTGTTTTTTACTTTTCTTTTTTTTAGTTTTTGTTTCACTTTTAATTAGTCTTTTGTTAATTGAGTTTCATAGTCTGTTTGGTTGCTTGCTATTTTTTAATTTGTAATTGCTTTAACATGTTTTACTTTTCTTTTTTACTTGTTTTTATTTCTAGTATTTTTACTTTTATAAGTTATTATAAAATTTACAGCTATAATTATAAAATGCCTGCATGGTAGGAATATGCAATCAGTGGAGTGAGCTCCTGGTGACCTGTAATACAGGTTCTTTAGAACCTACATCAGGCACCAGTCTATCACAAAATAGATTGTTTACTCCTATTTACCAATCGTCCATGGGTGGCACGCTGAGCGCGGTTGTTGTTCGTCCGACGTACATTAAAATTATCAGTGATTCTTCGTGCTCAGTTTAGCCAGGAATTATTATAATATTGTTTCTTTCCATCCCTGGACACCGTGGACAGGTTCAAGTATTATTTCTGGATTATGTTTATTGTAAGCAATGTTTTGTGATGAGATAATAAATAAATAAATAAAAAAAAAAAAAAAAAAAAAAAAAAGGTTTGCGCATAACAATTAAAGGTGAAAATATTTTCTAATTTCCTACTTTTGGCAACGTGTTTTAGTATTGAATAATTTTAATTAGTAGCGTTATTTTTTCGATTTTACAGTGCTGTATCCTGAATCAGATCCTTTAGCAGATACACATGTAGAGCAGGTTGATACGCGGCCGCCCATTAATCAGACACAATCAGTCCCGCAATCTACTCAATCGGATCATGATCTGCCACAACCCACCTCTGACGATATGACTTGGTCTGCGCCAGAACTGTTAACTGTTAGGAAAATCCAGGGGCGTGAATCTCTGCATGTGAAATCCGAAGAGAAAGGTGAGTGTATTTAATTTATACTAGAAATCGCACTTAAGGTTCTATTGTCAAAGACTATATAAACATTGAAAACAAATAAATTTATTCTGTTCTTAGTTTGTCAGTGTGTCAAAATCATGGTAGCTTTTCTTATACAACTTCGTTGGCAAACAAGCATACGACCCACCTGATGGTAAGTGGTCACCGTAGCCTATGAACGCTTGCAACACCAAGAAAATCATTAGCTCGTTGCCGACCCTTTAGAAACCTTTGGCCTTGTCCTCAAGGTGGCCACGGAATTGCACGTCGCTAGAGATATCGCCAGCAAAGGTCCCAAGGTTCGCAGAGATGGTCAGGGCTGTGTTTTGGTATTGTGGACCGACTGAAGCGTATGAGGTGTGGTTTGGTGAGACGACACACAGTAAAAGAAAAATAAACGTTTCTTATTGTTACTGTGCATACGTGCTAACACATTGAGTGCGATCTCGAACTGAATGCCCAACGATTGCTTAGCGACCGCTGGGCGGCTACCGAACCGGTTCAGCCGGCGGAGAATTAATAATAAAATGAACAAAGGAGCGTTGAATAGAAATGCAACGTTACAATACCCCCGCGCTCAGTCAAGGATTTTACCGCTTCTAAAATCGTAAAATCCGCATTAGAACTCTGTGGAACTACTTGTTTACTCTTACATAATCATCTATCATTCATCACGCAATCATAAAACCAGCAGCAGTTATTGTTCTTAGGACTAACATAACTGTCGCTTACATACATAAATTGTAGGTAACTCGTTGAATTTAACGTGATACCTTACAAATAGTTGTTCTAGTAAAGGGTGGAAGTAGAGCGAAAGGAATATTTAAGTTGTAAAAAGAAAGAAAAAAGAAATTTATTTACTTCTTGGCTATTAATTTTAAGTCTTTTATTTTACCAGACATATCTTGGAGAACATAAACTAGTGGAGACTTTTTCTCGATAATTTTTGCTTTTATAAAATTTGGGAATTTAGAAGCGTCATTTAGACAGTCATTGAAAATGTTATTGTACCAGCAGTCTTTAGTAATAAGAGTTGGAAGTCCTGATGGCACAAACTGGAACGATTCTAGAGAGCGCGTCTGGGATTACGCTATCTACGCCTCGGCAATGTTTAATAACAAAATTAAGGGCTGATAATCGGACACCCCAGCTTGCTAACCGACCAGTAAGATTTTTCAATGAAATAAACCACTTTAACGCATTATGATCTAAATTACACCGGATAAGCCATTATAATTATAAAAAAAATTTAAAAAAAAATTGTTACAAGAAAAAATAAAAATATGGGTAAGTGTTGATCAATTACAAGAGAACTGACAATTACTTTACTGAAAATACTCCGTCCGTTACAATTTTTAAATTAAACTACTAACGTTCTGGTTGTTTTTTCACTTAAACATAAAAATGTATGAATAAAAAGCTGAAAAAAAATTGCAACCCAAAATAAAAATGCAATAAAACAAAGAAAAACTAAACTGCAACTAACGTGTAGGCAAATATCAAAAAAAAATTATATAAAAAAAAATACAAGTCCATATACACAAAATAAGTTGTGGTGCTGACTGTACCTTAGCTATAAATGTCGATAATACATCAGTAAGTGATATATAAAAAAAACAATATTAAAATATCGAGTATAGAAAATTATGTTTCTGACTGTACTTTAGATATAAATGTTGATAATACACCAATAAGTGAATGTATTAATAAAGAACAATATAAAAAATATCGAGTACAGAAAATTATGTTTGTGACTGTACTTTAGTTATATTGTTGACTAGCTGTACCCGCGACTTCGTCCGCGTGTTAATTAATTTATTTAGTTTTTATAGTAAAACAAAAATCTTTTTGCTAAAATAAAAGTAGCATAAGTTACTCCTTATTATATCAGCTACCTGCCAATAAAAGTCCCGGCAAAATCGGTCCAGCCATTTCAGAGATTAGCCGGAACAAACAGACAGACAAAAATTGTAAAAAATGTTATTTTGGTGTATGTACCGTATGTATATTCATATTTATGTAGTAAAAACCGGCTATTGCAATATTACAAACAGACACTCCAATTTTATTTATTTGTATAGATAATACACCAATAAGTGAATGTATTAATAAAGAACAATATAAAAATACCTTGTCTAGAAAATTATGTTTCTGACTGTACTTTCTTTATTTTAATGTTGGTAATAAAACAGTAAGTCAATTACTTAAGGTATCGAAATTACTAAAAAAAAAACAAAAAAAAATATATGTACATCATCAGCCATCAGGTTTTGCCCACTGCTGGACAAAGTCCTATTCCTAGCTTAGAAGGCAAATATTATACATAAGTAGGTAGCGCTGATGCTCGACTACCTGGTGTATCCCTTAGTCGCCTTTTACGACACCCACGGAATAGTATGGGGGTGGTCCTATTCGTCTACCCTTTCGATGCCGGAACCACATGGCTAATAAATATAATTAAGTAGAAAAAAATAAAATAAAATTATGTTGCTGATTGTACTAATGTTAAGAAAGAAACAAACTATAAGAATTTAAAATTTATAAGGAAAAATAAAAAAAAAATGATAATTTGAATTATAAGAAATCTTTCTTTTTGCTAACCGTAGGTACAACGTAAATAAAGTAACGATAAGTCGGGTTTTTTTTTACGTACACGTTAGTAACACAACCAAAAAATAAAAACGTTTCACAAAAAACAAAAAAAAACAAAGCACACAAAAACCAATGGTACTACACTACCTCCATAAAAACATAAAAAATGACCATAAAAACCACCGGTTCAAATCCCGGGTCGGGCTAAAAGTGATTTTGAGACTTTTCTGTAATAAGACAATTTTTCAGCATCAGCCTGAAGTCTGGGAGTTTACAGTGTACCTATTGCAGTGGGGAAGTGGACGCATACCACGACAGGGTCAGGGAAACTGTACATACGGCTGGGTCTAAGATCTTCAGGGCCCGCCGTATAAACAAAACCCAAAAATATCTCTGACTTTACCCTGCAGCTTATGGAAGAAAAAAGGAAAATGGTTTTGACTTCCTTTGATAATGCTACCAGATACCGGCTGCTGAACAGGCAGATCTCAAAGTATTTGACTCGCGATACGCGCTAATTTAATATAAAAATTTTACCTTCCAATAAAATTTGTATTATGTTTCCTAAGACGTCCGAAGTCCATTATGAGAGAGTACATCGTCTGATTTCCGGTGCAGGTCGCTAAATTTGACTACTTCCGTTTTCAAAACTGTGCCTACAGCGCCCCCTATGCTCCGTTCTGGAACTAAACTGACAAGCAAAGACAAACCGCCATATTGTGTCATTGTTCGGCTCATAATGATGGATGTAGCCCCAGGAAGACATTATCTAGACTTCGGACGTCTTAGGAAACATAATACAAATTTTATTGGAAGGTAAAATTTTTATATTATGTGTTCCGATTGACGTCCGAAGTCCATTATGAGAGACTGTTTGTTATCTCCTGGTGGGTTGTCTTTGTCATAACATAATATTTATTTAAAAACGCAACAATGTGATTCATTATATTTAATTGAAGCAAGGCATTAACCACATAATCCAAGTTGACATAAATCAAATATCTTCCAATGAAATATTAAGACTTAGTATGAAATTACTCGGACAGAGATTTCTCAGAAGTTTTATCTGTATTTGATGTATTAATAATATGTTATTGATAGAATTTTCTAAAATTATGCTCATGTTGTCAGTTACCTTTTCCTAGAATATCATTATTGTGGTAATTTTCTACCCAATTTAAAGATGACACCGCCGCTCCGCAACTTCCAGCTGAGGCTTGAATACCAGACTCTGCTAAAAGAAGTTTTATTCAACCACCGATCATCGCTGGTTTAGTAGGGTCTTTAGTTGCTAAGAAAAGATTACTAATATTTCCTCTGATATTGTGTCATAATAACAAGAGGGCATAACCAGTATATTGCATCGATGTGTGGGTCAAGAGCAGCTACAAATGTCCAACTTGATTGTTGATAAAAAGATGAATCAGCTTTCGACTCAAATATGGGATGCATGGTAATAGAACCAACATCATCAATAAAATGGTCACCGTCAACATGTAAGTGAGTAAGGTCATGTACTCTGCGACCCGAAGATAATAGCAAAATGGCTGCAGTGTGCCTAGCTACTTGATATAGACTATTTAAATCTATATTGTAATTATTTAAATACGAGTAAGAAATCAAAATTCTTGCATCTCATATGAGTAATTTAGGAGAAGCCGGCTTTGCCAAGGAAATAGCTTTGAGAATATGATTCACTATTGGGCTTGACGCTATTTTTATATTCGTTAAAGTTTTGCAAATAGATGCTATAGCCGATTTATGAACTAGAATGGTTCGGTAGGAGAGACCATGAGATAAATACAGATAACCGAGATATCTAGCCACATTTTCCGGTTCAGGCACACGAGAATTTATACTATTTTCCTGACAAAACCTTAGCTTCTTATTACAAATAGGGGCGTATGTCTTTATAGTAGACCCTCTCCAGCACGATAATAATAAGATTTTCTCCTGCGATGTTCATGTATCCGTCAGCGTGTCCCACCCGAAATGAGCCAAGCTTCCAGGTTTAGATTGCTCACTTCAACTGGCGGTGACATTGTCATTGTGTCCACCAGGCTGGTGCTCAGATCTCGGATTTTCACGGGTCGTTTTAGAGCACGTGTTTTAGGTCAAAAAGGGCTTCTTCCACTTGGGTGCCACTATTATGTACCGACCTGAGGCCGAGTTGAGGTGGCCCAGCACTCTGGGTATCAGACTGGGCGGCGGAAACAACCATGCCAGTCGATAGTGATCTGCTGAACGCGTCGTGACAGCAGGCGTTCGAGTCGAGCAAGTCTAGAGTAACATAGTTTGTTACCACGTGAGCGGTCCGAGACGCGAACAAGTCTGTCTGGTGTTCCTCACAGGTAGAACAGCTTTGTGGTTGCTTCTACAGTGAGATGCCACTCTGAGCCGGCGCGATTGCGCGAGAGGTGGTCGGCTTCGGTGTTGAACAGTCCCGGTAAATAGTGGGGGAGAAGTACAACATTGAAGTGGTCTACCAGATCCAACAGTTTTTGAGTCAGAACCAGCAGTTGTCGTGACCGGGTTCCTCCCTCGTTCTTTATATAAGAAACTACTGTTCTGTTGTCGTTCTGAAGAATTACTGTCGAGTCTTAGAGCAACGTTGCTCTGGAGGATATGGCGGCTATCACTGCATACATCTCCTTCAAATTGCAGTGCCATTTTCTCTGGTGGTGTTCCAATGACCCTTTCACCGTTTCATTGTTGACAAGGGCTCCTCATTGAATGTCCGACGCGTCGATAATGACGAGGTTCGTGGCCATTCTCTGAGGATGAACTGGTGTCCTCTGACTGATGTTCTCTAACCACCACTGTACCAGCTCTGTACGTACCGCGTCCGGATACTGCTTTTGTAAGTGGGAATACCTCCTGAGCTTGTTGCTGTGGTACTGCAGGACTCGTCAATGCAACCTTCCCCGGTGGGTGACGAAAGTCGCAAAGTTGAGGTGTCCCCACCACTGTACCAGCTCTGTACGTACCGCGTCCGGATACTGTTTTTGTAAGTGGGAATACCTCCTGAGCTTGTTGCTGTGGTACTGCAGGACTCGGCAATGCAACTTTCCCCGATGGGTGATGAAAGTCGCAAAGTTGAGATGTCCTTAGAGGCGTTGCGCCTGCTTTAGGTTCCAACTGCCGGCTGCTAGTCGCACTAGCAAATTCCGACAAATTATCTTTTTTGGCCAAGGGCAGGGACTTGGTGTTGGATTTGGTGTCCCATACGATTCCTTGAAGGTTTATGTGGGAATACCTCCTGAGCTTGTTGCTGTGGTACTGCAGGACTCGGCAATGCAACTTTCCCCGGTGGGTGATGAAAGTCGCAAAGTTGAGATGTCCTAAGAGGCGTTGCGCCTGCTTTAGGTTCCAACTGCCGCATGCCCGCTGCAAGTCGCACTAGCAAATTCCGATAAATTATCTTTTTTGGCCAAGGACAGGGACTTGGTGTTGGATTTGGTGTCCCATACGATTCCTTGAAGGTTTATTAATCTCGTCGGTGTCATAACCGATTTTTTCGTAATTATCCATCAACCTAAGCTGGTCAGAAAAGTTATGGCCATCTTTACTTGAACGTCCAAAACGTCTCTGTCCCGGTTAAAATAATAATTGTTCGATTTTTTCCTTCGATCTTGGAAATTATGAACAGCGGAGATATGAAAAATGGTGTCAAGGGAGCGGGTTCTAAAACTCTCAATTGAACCAAGTTCTGAATTTAAGATTGACATTAAACGTTGCGAGTCTGAAATTTTGCTAAAACCTACAAGGTTGGAAGAACCAATGAAGGTGCCTTGTTGAAAGGAATTCGAACACCTGTTATTAGTTTCAATATTACGTTGGGTACATTGAAACGAGTCCAGGTGTGACGATAGAGTTTTAGATACCCGCCTGAAAATCCTGTAGAGTCATTTATTTTTACTACTCGGCTTTCCTCCTATTTTGTACTTGCTTCCCCCTCCCCCCATCTTTTTGGCTGTGGAATTATTTGGATAGAATCGCTCAGAATCTCTGATTTCGGCTTGTTTAGTTTTATTGGCATTTTGCCAGACTCGAAATAATAATAATATCCTGGGACATTATTAACACACGGCCATCTGATCCCATACTAAGCAGAGGTTGTACTATGGAAACCAGATCACTGATATAATACATATATTATTATTAAACTCTTTATTGTACACCAAAATATTAATAAGAACAATACACATTAGAGAGAACAGTACAATTGGCGGTCTTATCACTAAAATGTGATCTCTTCCAGACAACCTACTTAGAAAACAGGAGAAAGGATACAGTCACGGGTAGTTGCCGGTGTACAGAGTGTTTGAATAAGGTACCTACTCTTGGGTACATACTAAAAATAAATAAATAATAAAAATAAAATACATTCTAATATGCATCCTACTACGTACATTAAAATATTTATAAGCAATATACTAGATATATACTAATATCATAAACTACATATAATCATACTACATATCATCTACATGTAATAGGAGTCATCAATAACATTGAAGATGCTATTACTGATAAACCGGTATTGACAAATAATGATTCTTTAAAAGTTTTTTAAACTCGCGCAATGATTTTGCTTGACGTATGGTAATTGGCAGCTCATTCCAGAGACGGACACTTTGTACAGAAAAAGATTTGTCGAGAAAAGTGGTGGAATGAGCTGGCATTTTTAATTTTAAATTTTCGGAAGATCTTAAGCACTTCAAATGTGATTCGTGGAGAAATGAAAAACGGTTTTTGAGGTAAGACGGAGTAGACGGAAGAAATAGTATACCGTACAAGAATGATAGAATATGAGTATTCCGACGAAGGCGTATAGGTAACCACTTGAGCTTATTTCGAAATTCTGAAACGTGATCATATTTGCGCAAACCAAATATGAATCTAATGCAAACATTTTGGAGTCGCTCAAGTTTATCAAGCTGGTTTTCGGTGAGATCAAGATAGCTGACATTTGCATAATCTAGTATTGGGAGGAGCAGAGATTGGGAAAGCGTGATTTTGGTGGCAATTGGCAAGAAGTTACGTAGTCTCCTTAATGAGCCAACTGATGCGTATAATTTGCGACTAATATTCTGCAGCTGTACATTCCAGGTTAGGTTCCGAGAAGAATATCAAAATCGACCATATTAAACGCGTTACTGAAATCTAAGAGCGAAAGTACCGTTAGATTCCCTTGTTCCATGCCAGTTCTAATGTCCTCCGTAATATGAACCAGAGCTGTAGTGGTACTGTGTCCGGGCCGAAACCCAGACTGGAAAGGATTGAGGAGATTGTTTTTGTTGAGGAAACTACTAATCTGTTTATGGATGAGGCGTTCTAGGACTTTTGACAGGAAAGGTAGAATTGAAATGGGTCGAAAATCAGAGAAGGCCGAAGGATTGGACTTTTTGGGGAGGGGGATGATGTAAGCGTCTTTCCAAGCCGATGGAAATACACCAAGGATAACAGAGGAATTGAGGATGTGGCATATGGCAGGAAGGATTTCCTCAAGGATGGGAAGGATCATATTACGGGTGACATTATCAACACCAACTGCATTTGATGCTATGGAAAGAACACTCTTCTTAAAGTCACAAGCAGAAAATTGACTAAAACTCAAAGGAGAATAACTGGGAGTAGGAATAGATGAAAGATGGTTCAAAGTACTAATCTTGGTTGCCCTGTCGAAATTGGGCGAAACAGTAAAGTGTCTATTTAAAGAATTAATGTCTAAATTTATTGGACTAAAATCGTTACGAGTTTTTCCAACTCCCAATGTTTGTAGAAATTTCCAAATCTTGGAAGGATCTCCGTTTTCAACAGAATTGTGGATGTGTTGGCGTTGTGCGCTCCTACACACCTTATTGCTGTGATTACGCAGAGCTAAATATTTTTCACGATTTATGTCGTTAGGCCTGCTGGTATATCTCGACTTAGCTTTGGCTTTCTTTTCTAAAAGAGATTTTATTTCGGTACTAAGCCAAGGCGCGGGTAACTGTTTTACTTTAATGGCACGGATTGGAGCGTGTTTGTTGTATAGTCGTTCTATGTGACCATTAAAAATATCAACCTGCTCGTCGATAGTCTCGGCAGCGAAAAGAGTAGCCCAGTTGATATTACCAGCGTCAGCTTGCAGGCGATTTAAGTCAATGCCACCAAAATTACGTTGACGGATAATTTTAGACTTTGCCTTAGGAGGGCGAACTTTATAAGAGAGAAAGATAAGGTCATGGTAGGAAAAGGCATCAGCTGAACATTGACCATGCTTAGCAACATGCTCGTCAGAAAAAACAATGATAAGGTCAAGGAGGGATGGGTTGGAGTTAGGGAAGCGATGAGTGGCGTTGAGAGGAAGAATTGAAAGGTTACTAGATTCTGCAACAGAGATGAGAGAAGAAGAACGAGAGTCTTTCTTCAATAAACAAGTGTTAAAGTCACCTAATATAATAGTGTGACTATAGGATGGGGTAAGACTGTCTAGAAGAAGTTCGAAGGATGAAAATAAATTGATTCGAAGCGAGGGACAATAGTAGACTCCAAGCAGAATTTTGGCGTGGTGTAGTTCAACTTCCAGAAAAAGATGTTCACCAGCATTTAGAGGTGGTGGTTGCGAAGACATACTAACTACCGAGAAGTTAAAAAAATTTCGGAGATAAATAGCAACGCCACCACCCCCGGCACCAGTTCTATCATTTCTGATAAGTTGAAAGCCAGGAAGAGTGTAGGACATAGTAGAGAGACATGGTTTTAGCCATGACTCAGAAACAAGTATCGCATGAATATTTTTAGATTCGAAGGAAGCCAGCATATCGGGAAAATGAGCCGGAATACTTTGGGCGTTGATATGAATCACATTGAAATTCTTAGATACATCATAGAATTGATATTGTAAAGTATCCGCAAGCGAGGGGATACTCACAAAACTGTCATCGTCACTGCTAATGGAAAAGAAATCTTCAGCATCACTAATGTTATCATCAGCGTCATACATAATAATTAATTATATAAATAAATAAAAATATCTTATTTTACAAAAAAATAGTACTATCTAAATTTGTTATATTCACCTGCCTAGTGCCCACAGTGTTATTGTTTATAACTTGTATTTAAGATTACACGAGTAACAAGTAACTAAAATGGACAGTATATAGACACTATTAGATAAAATGGGGTCAACGGAAACAGTTAAATATTTAAAAACAAACAAAATCAAATGTTAATAAGATGAAAATAAAAGAGACTTATTGCCAAAAAAGAGAAAAATAAACACCAAGGAGATATATTACCTATGATGGAATTATCAAAACTAATTATTAAATACGTCTTGTTACCAATCACCCCATTTAAATATGTCAAAAGAGATCACATACTGTAGGTTTAAATACTCCTTGTAAAATACATACACCCACTACGCTTTCATTTATCTATGCTATAAAAGTATGTTTTACAAGCATACGGTCAATGGACCGCGGTTAACCTTAAAGTAAACAAAGAAAATAGGAATATTATGTTTGAATCACAAATAGTAGATAACTAACGAATAAACTCTTTAGATTAAGAAATATTACGACAAGGTAAACCAACTAAATTGGAAAGAGCAAGCGAAAAGAAGTTAAGGCGGTGTGACAAAAGAAATAGAACATTAATATGAGAAAAATTATACATCGCGACGATCATTTCTTCACTGCAGCTGCTCTTCTTGCCTTCGGAGCGGCGGCAGGCTTGATGATGGCGGGTTCCTTGGATTCTACTTGCGTCTCGCTTTGCGTTGACACTGCCGGAATTTTCTCAAGATCTTCAATCGAGATAATCCTACGACGAGAACCATTAGCGAGGAGGATGTGAATAACTCCTTCTCTGGAGTAGCAATTCGTGATCCCATACCTCAATCGTGCTGCCATGAAAGCCTCATGCCGGGGTTTTGTTAGAAATTCGGAAATGGTGATCCCTGTACCCTTCAGTTTTGTCTTGGCGAACCAGATGCTGTCCCTCACACCGAATCTATCTAACTCCACAAGGATCGGCCTAGGCTTATCGCTAGTTGGAGAACGACCCAGACGATGACATCTATGTATATTGGCTTCTGTGAAGTCGGCTATCTTAAGGTTGTTACTTACTGCTCCGATTACAACCTGCTACGTGTCCTCCTTCTTCTCTTCAGGCATACCATGGAAAAGCAGTATATTACGCCTTGCCCTCATCTCCATTTGGTCATGACTACGGGCAAGAAGATCTAGTTGTTTTTGAAAGCAATCAAATGACTCACACACAAATTGCTTGAAGGCCTTGAAGTCTGCAGTCAGCGTAGCAGTAGAGGCAGGCGTGTCGGCAGATTTCTGCTGCTCCTCGAATTCCGCCATTCGCTTCAGATAGTGGGCCTTCATGCTACAGAAAGCCATTTGCATGTTGTCCATTTTAGGGCAGATGTTTCAAGTGTGATAGTGCTGGTGAAGGTTGTGTTGTAGTGAGATTTTACACTAGGCTGGCAGGTGAGTAGGTCAACTATGTGTTGAGCACATAAAATTTATTATTATAACCTTATAAATATTTTTAAAACTCAATTAAATAGGACCCAAAAATTTCTAAACTGCTATTCTGAACTACCCCCCGATAAATAAAAAAATATACCACTTTTCTTTTTGAAAATACATACTTATATTGATCATTACACCCAGACTCAGGACAAACAGACATGTTCATGCACACAATTATCTGTCCTGGGTGGGAATCGAACCCACGACCTCCGACGTGAAAAGCAAGCATTTGCCCACCACGCCAGCAGGCAAATGGGTTTGCATTGGCAGTAGAAATTGAGGGCACCGTGAATTTGGGCCGAATACGGGTAGCAGATAGCTTTAAAGTGTATTAAGAGATCCCTACGGCGTAATTCCTACACCTCGGCCCGCTTACGGCAAATTATCTGAAGAATATCGTGACATACTGTCTTATAACCAGAATCATTACCAAATAGCTGTTTCATGTTTTCATTAACAGAGGAAGCGTTAAGCTGAACGTCTGAAGAATTTGACCAATCAACCAGACTCTGTAAGGCAGTATTAACGAATTAGTTCTGTGCTAAAAAGGCATTAGAAAACGCAGCAAAACTACGTTCCACCTGGAACCAACGTAATGGACTAAAAGAGTCCTCAACACGTCGATGCTCAAATCTTTGCATATCTTTAATTTTGACTACACGTGTCTGAATTGTTTTCAGTAAGGTCTTTTACCGAAACACTTAAATTAACAAACCTTTGTTGTCGACTTTTGAATGGAAGTTGAAAGCTAGATTAGACACATTATTATTGTAAATTGTTGGAATCTGTTAGTGTAAGGGCGGTGCTGCCGGTGCAAAACCAGTAATAGCATGAATCGAGGTTAAAACATTATTCACATGACTCACCAATTGTTGTGACAATAAGTCAAACCTTTCATCCAGATCTCGCGACTAGTCCCGCTTTCGGCGTTTCCTTGGTTCGTTGTCTTTATTCTCCGATGAAATATCCGAAGAACTCGAACCACTATTCACACTTAGTTTTATTTTGATTAGGCGCGATAACCTCGTCACTCATTGTTGAAAGTTTGAGGTTTCAAGAAACGGAAGACAAACAATGCTTGTTTGAAATTAACTTCTACTTTTAATCTCGAAGTTGTATTTTAAAATTTAACACTATAAAAATATTTTTTTAAACTTTTTAACGACTGCACGCGTGGAAAAACGACGCAACAATGACACAATATGGCGGTTTGTCTTTGCTTGTCAGTTTAGTTCCAGAACGGAGCATAGAGGGCGCTGTAGACACAGTTTAGAAAACGGAAGTAGTCAAATTTAGCGACCTGCACCGGAAATCAGACGATGTACTCTCTCATAATGGACCTCGGACGTCAATCGGAACACATAATACAGACTGTATTAAAGTAGCCATCGAGCAGAACACTGTAAAGTGTTTGAAAGAGAACTGTCTGCTGGACGGAGCCAACTGACAAAACTGCAAACGGAGGATGGCAGAATCGTCATGTTTAAACCGAGAAGTTCTACGGACATCTGTACACGGGAACCCAGTCACGTGTCGATAATGGTGCTTCAGATGCCAGAGCAAGACTTACCCGGCACTACACCGAAAACATCCCGGACGTCAGCCTGTACGAAATTAGAATGGCTCTCAAACAACTTAAGAACAAGGTGCCTGGTGATGATGGAGTTACAGCAGAGTTTCTGAAGCCGGATGTTACACCAATCCTACAGGCCCTTTAAAAAATATTTATCTCCGTCATACCAGATGGTCACGCATGGTGCTCATCTTCAAAAATGGTGATAAAACCACCAATATTCCAATCGTAATTACTAACTCCCTTTCATGTTCTTCTATATCTCCTTAGCAGATACTCAAGCAAAGCGTAGGGTCGTGTGACACAGTTTTTGAATTTTCGGTGGTTAGCCCTTAGGATATTTTAAATGCTTTCAAGAGTATTAATATGAAAAACACAAAAGATCTGTGGGGTCTATCTGTTAAGACTGTTTCATCAATTATTACTTTGATCACCCGACGATCGACTTGATGAAGTATAGCAAAATCATTCCTTTGTTTAAAGCTGGTGATACTTCAGACTCTTCAAATTTTTTACCTGTTTCCGTTCTGCCCACTCTTAGTAAAATATTTGAAAAGCTTATGCTTAGCCAGCTGCTCAGACACTTTAATATACATAATTTACTACACCGGAAACTGTTTGGATTCACAAAGGGTACTTCAACCATAGATGCAGGGGTCAACATATTAAAAAGTATATTCGCGGCTTGGGACGACTCGCAAGATGCATTAGGTATCTTTTGCGATTTGTCCAAAGCGTTCGATTGCGTTCATCATGACATGATACTCTGGTCAGAAAATTACACCACTACGGTATTAGGAACAAGGCTAGAACAAGAATTCAAAAGGTCGAAATAGACGGTAAAATATCTCCGCGATCTCCAGTGGTTGGGCGTCCCACAGGGGTCAATTCTTGGCCAACTTTGTTTTTAATTTATATAAATGACTTAACTTGATGTCCTCCGCGACGTGTCCGTCGATGGCGAACCCTGCTATGATTTTTTGTTGTGGGCGCGAATATGGCTTGCAAACCCAAATTTAGTTTTAAACACTCTATCGCATGACTATGTAAGGGATAAGCATGAGATTGTGTTGTTTGCAGATGATACTTCCTTGACGTTCAAAATAAACCGACAATTAAGTAATTTTGACGATGTTAATGATGCAATCTCTGAAGTTGTTCATCGGTTTAATGCCATTAATCTTGTCCTTAATTATAAGAAAACTAAAGTCATAAAATTCACTACACCGAATGTGAAACAGGCGACAACCAATGTACAACTTAATGGAGCTAGGTAGGCCCTGTTGAATTAACTGTGTTCTTGGGTCTATCACTATATCACTATTGACTCAAAGCTACAATGGAGCCCACAAATAGAAAAACTGTCCGGCAAATTAAGTTGTCTATCTCTAGGACGGTCACCGTAGCCTAGTTGGTAGTGCTCCTGCCTACGAAGCTGGTGGTCCTGGGTTCGAATCCCGGTAAGTTCAAATATTTGTGTGATGAGCACGAATATTTGTTTCTGAGTCATGGATGTTTTCTATGTATTTAAGTATTTATCTATCTATATAAGTATGTATATCGTCGCCTGGTACCCATAGTACAAGCTTTGCTTAGTTTGGGGCTAGGATGATCTGTGTGCCATTGTCCCCAGATATTATGATTAAAAAAAAAAAAAAAAAGTTCTGCAGCATATGCAGTGAAAACTATTAGACGGCTGACGGATGTTGACACAACTAGAATGGTTCATTTCAGTTATTTTCATAGTGTAATGTCCTATGGAATTCTCTGGGGTAGCTCTGTTGACATTAACACCATATTTATATTGCAAAAAAGAGCTGTAAGAGCTATCTATAATCTTGGCCCGAGAGTCTATCTAAGAGAAAAGTTCAAAGAGGTTAACATTCTAACTGTACCATCTCAGTATATATATGAAAACCTACTATATGTGCATAAAAATATCGATTCCTTCTGTAAAAGGAGCGATACACATAATGTAAATACTAGATATAAGAATAATCTCATATTGCATACTACCCGTCTCCACAAAATAAGTAACTCTTTTATGGTGCAATGTATAAGATTCTATATCAAACTTCCCAATGATATTAGAGAATTGTCTACGAATTAGTTTAAAAAAATTATTAAAGCCCAATAGTGTAGCAGGGTATATTACAAACTTTCTGATTATTTAAGTGATAAAAGTGCTTGGAATTGAGTTGTTCTGAGTCAACACACATGATTGTAAATAATCTTAAGTATATTTTATTATAAAAAAGGATTCCTACTGAGTTTTCTGGCAGTGTTTCTCAGTAGCTGCCACGTCATGCACTGCACGGTAGGTAAAAATAAATATGACGATTATATACATCCAAACTAATATTATAAATGCGAAAGTAACTCTGTCTGTCTGTCTGTCTGTCTGTCTTTGCTTCACGCCTAAACTACTGAACCGATTTGTGTGAAATTTGGTACAGACATAGTTTGGAACTTGAGAAAGGACATAGGATAGTTTTTATTACAAAAAATAAAATAAAAAATAAAATAGCGCCATCTATTGGTCAAGAGTCGGCATCAATTCAGTACTGAAATTTCATCGGAAAAATGTAATTAAATATGGTAAATAAGGTATGAAAATATAATATAATACAACTTTTAGTACAAAGAAAATGCTCTAACAGAGTATAGATAATTCTATTAGTACTATATGTCGAGTTGGTGATCTCACAATGGTGTCGATCGTTACACGAGTTCGGTTCATGTTAATGTTTTAATTCATCGGAAAAAAGTAAATAAATAGTAAAAAGGTATGAAAAAAATAATATCAATATAATAAAACTTTTAGTACAAAGAAAATGCCCGAACGGAGTATAGATAAACTAGCTTTTGCCCGCGACTTCGTTCGCGTGGAATTGTGACTTCCGGCAGATTTTTGGTTTTACCCACATAGTTCCCGATCTCGGGGAATCTCTTCAAAAATGAAATGTGGAAGATATTCTAGGGAACTCTTCAAAAATCAACATAATGAGCTCTGCGTTTGAATTGAAGATATGTATACTCACTTAGGGCATTAAAGCCGTTATTGCCGGAAGTCACTATTCCACGCGAACGAAGTCGCGGGCAAAAGCTAGTTATACAATAAATGTAAAATTTTTACGGAATAAATAATTTTCGACTTTGACTTTGATCAATACAAGCTAGAGTGTGGCGTGAGGCAAGGGGAAATTTCATCTCCCACGACCAGTGCTTCTGCGATGTTTCCCGAAGCGCGTACGGATGATTGTTACGCAATAAGACGCAAACGTGTATCCTCAATGGTGGCTAGAGTGCGCGGCAGCAGCAGCGACATTCTGAAGATAATTTCTAGTAAATATCAATGTCCGATACACTCGCTCTGGGTAAGCATCGTGGGTGGGATGGCAAAATAATTTAATTTGTATTTAGGTAGTTAAATGTAATGTATATAAAAGCGTAATAAGGCATCGAAACACTTCATCATTTTGGTAAATAAGCAGTATGAAACGGGAATTCAATAAAAAACTTGTTTGGTCAAAACATAAAATGTTAAATTTATAAGTAACAACAAAATATAATTTCTTCCACGTAAATCACAATATCTTCTTCCACAAATAATATTAATTGAATCCAAAACTTCCTTGATTCGTTTGATTAATAGCAATTCATCGCAAAAGTGGAGCGCTTACGGATTCAGTTCAAAAAGCCTCTCCAAGATGGCCGCCCCGCTACCATCGACACGACGCTCCCGTAAGTCCCGAGAGTAACCCGTCTATGTCACTCTAATGAAAAATTTAAAACGAAGCGCCGACATCTATTAAAGTTATTTTTTCCTCTTGGGGTAGTTGGATAAAAAGTTGATAAAATTATTGCTCTTTATATAAAGTTCAAATAAAATAGAAAATAGTTATAACAAGAGTCATTTTACGTATTAATCAATTATATTTATTGTAATACTTACCAGTGAGTGTTTGTTCCATTATCTGACACATTATGATGGCATCAGTGCAAGACATCACCCAGTTGAGGCAAGTGTACACCAAACAAATGGCGGCATTTAAAGAACAGCTGAGTAAGACACCTGCAGCTCCATCCAGTTTAGCCGTCGACTTCGCTTCATTCCAGGCATTTGTTCTTGAAACTTTCGAAAACCTCCACAAACAAGCCGAGGTGTATGCTCGTAATGTCGAGCTTGTAGATCAATTAGAAAGGCAGCAGCGTCGCAAAATACTCCTTATCCACGGAATCGCTGAGCAGAAAGTAGAAGACACACAAAAAGCGATATCGGATGTCATCCAGGGTAATTTGAATATCAGCAACTTCACAGCCGCTGAGATTAGCCGGTACCATCGTATGGGGCGCGCTACTTCGAATAGACACAGACCAATCCTTGTGAAGTTCCGGGACGTGGCTTGCCGTGACAAGGTATGGTTCTCTAAAACCAATCTGAAGGGGACCGGTATCACGGTGTCGGAATTTTTAACTAAATCCCGTCATCAAGTTTTCATGGCAGCCAGAGTTAAACTGGGAATTAATCATTGTTGGACTCAAGCTGGCCGGGTGTTTGTTGCGGGTCCTGGTAAAACACGGCTAGAAGTGACTTCGATCGAAGACCTGAGTCGAGTTGAAAAACCTGCCGCCAGTGCCGATTCGGAGCTTGCGGGAGCATCACAGGCGTTAACAACGATAGCCTCAGGTAGATCGAGGCGTAATGCGGCAACAAAAAAGTGATTTTACATAACTTTTGTATTTTGCTAACACTGTTCTTACATTGTTTACGTTTTATTTACCTATCTATACACAATATGGCAAGAACTAAATTGAGTAATATCTAAATAAGTACTTCCAATAACTTGTAAATAAAATTATCAAAACAAACATCACAGATAATACTAGAACCATAGATAAGACAAGTAAGAACGCGTTTAGTTACACACGATTTTCGGTTCACTGTTGCGTTTTATTAATTTTATTCCTTTTGTTTGGAACCTTCGCACAGTGTTAGCAAAGCAAGATTATTCAAAAATATTATTATTATTTTGTTTATGTTCTTGTCTGTAACACTCTACTGGTAAGTCTATAGTAATTTAGATAGACCCATATTTGGATTGTTTTTACGTTTAGTAGAAAATTTATACATACATTTTACCCGTTTTTATACTTTTGGTAAAAGTATATATATTTATATATTATATTCGTATTTTATTTTTGTTTTTTTAATATATTTACATATGTCTCATTCAGACAGCTGTGATGATAGTGACCGCGACACTTTTCTCACTGCCAGTAGCGACGATGATAGCTTCTCCAGTATTCCTAACCTCGCAGATAGCCTCGAGTCCCAGTTCTCCAATATCCCGAAAAATCTTAATGTAGTCCATATAAACGCACAAAGTATTCCGGCACATTACCCTGATATGCTGGCGACTTTTGACTGTAAAAATATCCACGCGATTCTTGTTTCAGAATCCTGGCTTAAACCCTGTCTCCCCTCTACCTCTTATTCTCTTCCAGGTTTTATATTGATTCGAAACGACCGCATCAAAGGTCGCGGTGGTGGTGTTGCCATATATTTACGTTCCTGCATACCCTTTTCTATAGTTAGTTTGTCAACGCAACCACCGCCACTGAATGCTGGCGAACACATTTTTTTAGAACTTGACCTACGTCATTCTAAAGTCCTTCTAGGAGTTTACTACAGTCCTTCCCAACATATCAACTTTTTCGACTCATTTGAAAACCTCTTAGAAGACTTCACGCCCTCTTACAATCAAACTATCATCATGGGTGACTTTAACACCTGTCATCTTAAAAATGACACTCGGTCTACTTCCTTACGTTCTATTGTTAATGGTACTAATCTAGCTCTACTTCCACTTCAATCTACTCACCACTTTCCAAATTCCACACCTTCTCTTTTGGATCTGATTATTGTATCTTCCAATCATAGAGTCGCTAAACATGGTCAATACCATGCAGATGCTTTCTCCTACCATAACTTAATTTATGTTTCTTACAAAATTCGTCCACCCAAAGCGAAGTCAAGAACGCTTCTACAGCGCAATTTTGCTGGTATGGATCAAACTGCTCTTCGTAATGATGCTTCCTTAATTGACTGGACTCCTCTTTACGGTACATTGTCCATTGACTCAAAGATCGATTACTTTGGTTCCAAACTCATACAGTTGTTCAATATATATGCTCCAATACGACCTTACCCGGCTTACTAATGATATTAAAGCTGTCATGGAAAAAAAAAGTCACAGCAATAACTAGATACAAATGTCGACCAACATCACATAACTGGGAAAAATACACCTCAATTCGAGATCACTGCAATATAATAATAATTTATTTTATTTCAAGGTTACAAAGACCCATAACTTATATTAACTTAACTAATTTTACAATAATTATAATTTACTAAACTAATTAAAATAAAATTTAATAAAATAAATGAACATAATAAATTATAATAAAATAAATGAACATAATAAATCTTATAAAATAAATAAACATAGTAAATCTTATAAAATTACAACAATATATACCAATTTAGATTGACTGTCCTTTATATTGTGTTAGTATTTTATTATTTATATAAGGACAATCAACCTTATTGGCTATCATATTTAGGACGCTGTTGGCACTGCCGCGAACCCTAGCTATCATAGAGGCTACTCGTTTTCGCATTATAGCACTAAATCCATCCACTTGTGCTTCCGCGAACATGCCGGATGCGCTACAGTATCGCGGCAGCCCCATCAGCATCCTAAATGCGTCATTATACTGAACTCTGAGGGCTTCCCAAGACCTTTGAGTGTATGTCTCCCATAGGCCGCACGTGTAGAAAGATGTGCAATACGCTCTAAATAGTGTCACTTTAGCTTCTATGGAACAACGAGCAAACCTACGGGATATCATATTCGCCCTTACTGACAAAGCCCTCCGTTCTCGTTCTATATCTAAGCTGTCATGCAGATCACTAGTGACCACATGACCGAGATATTTAAAAGTTTCGACTCGTTCAAGGGGTATTCCATTAATTTTAATTGGAGGCACACTGGATGGGCGTTTGGAACCCGCCTTAAAAACCATGTAACGGCTCTTTTTTGCGTTAAAAATTAGCCCATGGGAGAGAGCATACCCTTCGCAAATATTAAGGAGTCTCCTCAAACCACATATAGATGCACTGAGCAAGGTACAGTCATCAGCGTATGAAATATTATTTACACATACATTGTCTATGTAACATCCAACTCGCTCACTGCTGAGTGCAACAATCAGTTCGTTGATGTATAAATTAAAAAGTATTGGGGATGTGAGCCCACCCTGTCTAACTCCGCATTCCATTTTATAGGGGTCAGATAGCCACCCTGACCACTTTACGTTATTGACCTGGTTTCCATACCAATATTGAAAGATTTTTATTATTTCTGGAGGTATATTTTCTTTAGCTAACTTTTTCCAGAGTATATCGTAGGAAACCAGGTCAAAAGCCTTTGACAGGTCGAGAAAACACGCGTACACCGGTGTTTCCCGACTCGTGTAATACCTTACAGTTTGCTTAAGGCACAGAATTGCACTTTCAGTCGAAAGTTTAGGTCTGAATCCAAATTGATTATCGTGCAACTTAATATGCTGACTCAACTGAGTCTCAAGCAACCTGTCAAGCACCTTGGCAATTATGGTGGCCAGTGATATCGGTCTATAGTTACTTCGATCTGACCTATTTCCCGTTTTATTTTTAACCACAGGCACTACTATAGTTCTCATCAAGTCGGTCGGCAAGTAACTGTGACTAATACATAAATTATATAATAGAGCTAATACTCTTGACATGTGTATACCGGCATACTGTAGATGCTCTATGCTAAGACCGTCGTGACCGGGAGACTTGCCACGTGACATAGATTTGATTACGTTGTCTATTTCTTTGGCAGTAAAACGCAGGCTCACCTTTCCTTCCGGTATTTTAGCACTGAGCAATCCCAGCGACGGCCCCAATGTAGACCGTACATAAAATTGGTCTTTAAACGAGTTGGCTATGTTTTTTGCCTCATTAATTCCATTGATACTCACAGGCAAGCTAGGCTTAGTACTCAACTTGCTCGTAGATTTCCAAAAACTACGAAAATCCTTAACTGAACGATTAGTTGCAATAATATCCATTTTAATTTGGTTTGCGTTGTCCTGACACCACTTTAAACGGGATTTAAATTGTTTTCTACTTAAGCACATTTGTTCATACTCAAGACCCGCTACAAGTTTTCCACATAAAACCCATGACTGGTATTTCAGCCTAGCTTCCCTGTGAGCCTGGCTTACGTGTTTATTCCACCCCGTGATAGGTTTCCCTTTACGAGCTTTTTTATCAAATCCAGATTTAGAACAAATAGCTGACTCCGTGAGAGCAGTCACAATATATGTATACAATTTAGTAATAACATGCGTATGCATTGAATCATTACAATAATGGTCACAACATGAAATCAACTCGGACGGCAAGTCGATCACTTTTAGTCTTTCACTGCATTCCTCTCGGTAACAATGTATCTGTTCGTCACCTCTCTCCCCCCACACTGCTTTGTTTTCATGAATTTTAATTTGTTGTATTGATGGTGTTAATACACTGAAATTACACTCCAGTACAAGGGGAAAATGCTGTGTGGTGACGGCGACAAATATCAGAATCAGAATATCATCACCCCATCTCATCCCGTGGGGGGCGTAGAAGTCGACCCGAGGGAATATCTACCAGAGGACGGGAAGCAGCTTCCTTCTGAGTACTACGACCATCATACTGCGATCGCCAACCCGCCTGCCAAGCGTGGCGATTATGGCATATCCCCTCAAGATGATTCTTGAGGGAGGCTTGTCCAGCAGTGGACTTATTTAAGCTGTAATGATGACAAGGGGAAAGTGGTCCGACCAGAAAACATCGTATTTAACGAGAATATTTTTTACAGAGGTCAGAGTCGAGTTAGTAATTAGACAATGATCCAGCCATCTTATAGAACCGTGAGCTTCACTAATAAATGTATATGTATTACTGTCCAAGCCCAGTTTTTCTACATCAATACAAGTCCACTGTTGATCTATACAGAAATCACTTAGTTCTCTGAAAAACATTTCACCCGGGTGGGCGTTAAAGTCCCCCAATACGTATACTGATTCTATCATCGTATCTTCGATTAAAGCACTCACCAAGCCGAGGCAATCCGTGAAGTCCGACAGATTATCCAGCATGTCCGTTGGCATATACACACTAAACACCACCATAGACCGATTGTTTGTCACTATTTTAATTGCACATACACGCGGATTATTACACTGTAAAACAGACACATTCTGGAACACCCCCTTTCTCCACAGAAGTGCAACACCTCCATATGGTCGTCCTCTTAACATGCCTGCTGATGTATTAATGGCTGATATCCCAGTTGAAACAAATCTGTCGTCTATGGAGTCTAGGTACGATATCTCATCCGGCAGCAGCCAAGTCTCTTGTAGTGCAATTATATCCGAGTAATTACACATATTTCTTATGTCGTCAATCGAGCGTTTCACGTTTTTACAGTTATAACTTGTTAAAGTTATTATTCTGTCCATTTTATAATTATTTATTACAAGTCGCTACGGCCGTATACCGGCTCGCTTTGAATGGTACAAACCTTCTAAATATGATACCTTCGGGCCATATATTCTCGTTAAGAAATACAGACAACTTGCTCTCACAGACGAAAAACTTAAATGCATTATATTCACTTTGTTTTTTAAAATGAATTTTTTGTAATGTAATACTTTCATTCGTTTTTGAGAGCACGTATTTTATTATATCACTTTCGTCAGTAGCTTTGTGAACGTTTGAAATGAATACGGGAACTTTTATTTCCGCCGCTTTGAAACTCCCTTCCAAATCGCGAGCTATTCCTCTTTTACCCATATATCTGTAATTATTCTTAAGTCTACGTTTTCCCGCTATTCCATCGCATATCCATCCTTCCACGTATTCTGAATCTGATGTAGTAGGTTCAATCCTATCTTTATTTACAATATTCTCGTTCGCCGCGCACAACGGAGGAGGCGACGACAGTCGAGTATCATTATGAGTCACACCGACCCGGCAAACAGCTGGCGGTGATGCGCTAGATGCATTGGCGCTCGCCCGGTTTGTTCTTTCGTCGACGCTAACGTACCCACTTTGCAAAATACTATCACTCCCATGTATTTCACTGGAAATTGGTTTATTTTCGTGATATTTTTTTGTGATAAGTGGCTCCTTAGTTTGTTTAGTTTAGTTTAAAGAAAGAAGCCCAAATAATCCCACTTCCTAAAAAACCTAATCCTGCTTCCATATCAGAATTTCGTCCAATATCTATTCTACCTTTCCTATCCAAAGTCCTGGAACGTCTGGTTTCTAACCAGCTTAGTTCATTCCTTTCCAAAAATTCCCTTCTTAATCCACTACAATCCGGTTTCCGCCCTGGTCATAGTACGGTTACTGCTTTGGTCAAAATAACTGACGATATAAGATTGAGTATGGATGGAGGAAATCTTACGGTGCTCTCACTTCTTGATTTCAGCAACGCTTTTAACACCGTAGATTTTGACATCCTGCTTGGAGTCCTTAGGTCTCTTAACATATCTTCGACCGCAACTGATTGGTTTCATAATTACCTGTTTGGACGCCGACAACGTATTACCATTCAAGATACCGTCTCCTCATGGCGTATTACTACTGCCGGCGTTCTTTCTCCATTACTTTTCGCATTATTTATTAATACTATCTCTAATAATCTACAATCTTCGTACCACCTTTATGCAGATGATCTTCAAATTTACAGACACACTGATGTAGAAAATTTACCACGTACTATCGTCAACATTAATGAAGATTTAAAACAAATTTGCGAATGGAGTAACGTATATGGATTAAAAGTTAATCCTAACAAGACCCAGGCAATAATAGTTGGCAGCCCTAGGATGATTTCCAAGTTAGATTTGCAGCTCCTACCACCGGTAGTGCTCGATGGTATTCCTATTCCCTATAGTGAGACAGTAAAGAACCTGGGAATCATCATCGATAAAACTTTATCCTGGGTACCGCAGCTACAAGAGGTCAGTCGAAAGCTATTTGCTTCTGCTGGTTCTCTACGAAGACTCCGTAATTTCCTTCCCACTACCACAAAAATTGCGCTAGCACAGTCTCTCCTTCTTCCAGTTCTTGACTACGCCGATACCAGCTATCTTGACCTCACTGAAGCACAACTTAATAAACTTGAGCGCCTTCAAAATGTCTGCATAAGGTTTATATTTGGCCTACGAAAATATGACCATATTTCTCATTATCGCACTAAACTCAAGTGGCTTCCGATCCGCCTTCGCCGTAATCCTCATATTTTAACTCTTCTCTGTAACATATTGTTCATTCCCTCTTCACCAAATTACCTCAAAGAACGTTTCGAGTTCTTACATGACACACACTCTAGATGTTTACGGTCTTCGGAGAACTTAATTCTAAAAACACCTACACAGGTAACTTACTTTTATTCTAAATCTTTTACTGCGCAAGCTGTCCGCCTCTGGAACGAATTACCATTAACTACAAGACGTGCGCAATCTTTACCGACTTTTAAAGGAGAGGTGAAGAAGTATTATTTTTCCAAATTAGTATCCTAAACTAGTGTTAATGTCTTTATCATTTATTTATTGTTTCTTTTTCATATAATAGTTACGCAATTTCTGCTACCCTTTACATTAGATTTATAGGCATCAGTTGATAATTACATAGGTATTCTTAATATAAATATTTATTAATATATATCATAGGGATATTAGTATATTTATTTATTTATGTATGTATTTTTATATCTGTTGGATTTTGTTAATTTAAGATAGGTTAAGTTTAATTTATTCAAACACCTTCGCTACCCAATTTATTTCTAGATCCTTGGAGTATATTCCGTTTAAGGTTGTCTGGAAGAAATCGCAGCAGCGATAAGACCGCCCATTGTACTTTAATAACTTTATGTTAAATTATTATGCTATGTATTGGTGTACAATAAAGAGTATTTTACTTTACTTTACTTTACTTTATTTACTAACATAGTTTATAAGCTCCTGATGTTACTAATCATAATGGATCATGTTATCTTATAATAAATGAATAATAATAATAATGTCTCTTAATAATGAGGCATGCGACCGTGGCCGAGAATGGAAATAGGCATGTGATCCACTGTTATGATTCACTTAAAGCGCTGTTGAGTTTCATCGTAGCACTTTATAACGTTAGTGATATTATTCAACTCTACACTGATTTGTAATTATTTGTATTGGCTTTAGGATAGTATACGTTGTACGTTCAAACAATTACTTTTGTCTGGCTCTATAAATTATTGGTAACTAGTTGGGCACCACGGTTTTACCCGCGTCAAATTTTATATAATAGCCTGTGTGTTATTCAAATATGTAAGCTATATTACTACAAAGTTTCATCAAAATCAATCTACCATTCATACATCTATACATCCATACTCACAAACATTGGCATTTATAATATTAGTAGGAAGTACGATTAAGTGAAAGACAAAAACTGGAGATAATTCTGATAAGTGCAACTACCGCCCGATATCATTAGCTACAACCACAGCTAAGGTGCTTGATGGTCTGCTTGAGAAACAGCTAAAAGAACACCTCAATTTTCATGACGCACAGTTTGGCTTTGTGCCAGGAGTTTCGACAGAATGTGCAGTTATGTCTCTCAAGCAGACCGTCAGGACAGACAGGAGAACACCGGTGTATGCAGCCTTTCTTGACCTCTCCCAGGCATTTGACCTGGTTAGATATGATATTCTCTGGAATAAGCTGAAGAATGAAGGTGTGCCGGATGAGTTAATTAATATACTTAAATATTGGTATGGCCACCAAACTAACCAGGTCAAATGACTTGGTGAACTTTCTGACGAGTACGGGATGAAATGTGGGGTGAGGCAGGGGGGGTTAACCTCGCCTTCGCTCTTCAACTTGTACGTGAACGGGCTGATTGTTGAGCTGAGCGACACCGGTGTAGGATGCTCAATTGATGGTCACTGTATCAACAGCATTAGTTACGCAGACGATATGTGTTGCTCTGCCCATCAAAAGCCGCTCTCAGGAAGCTGATAAGCGTGTGTGAGGTCTATGCGAGGGTACACGGTCTCCTGTACAATTCTAAAAAAAGTCAGCTGGTATTTTAAGCCAAGGGTCGTAAACTGGGGGTTGTGACACCTGTGCTGCTTATCGCAGTCGCTCTTTATAAAGCATTCTGCTAAACTCTCTACACCTGCAGTCTGTGGGTCAATTACACGCAGCGGGTCATCAACGCTCTCCGAGAACAATACAACAAAGCGTTCAGGGTGCTGGTGGGGCTCCCACGGTTCTGTAGTGCGTCTGCGATGTTTGCGCACGCGCACACAGACGGTGCTGCGGCGCCGGATCGCTTCGCTGATGTTTCGTACGCGTGGGAGTCCCAACACCATCCTGAACGTCCTCAGTCTGAAGATAGACAGTCCCATTCTGGGGCACTCGGTTCAAGTACAAGTGCGTGTACCTGGAGCCCCACAATGTGGCAGATACTTAAATTAATTACTTTTTATACATAGTTTTTAAGATGTAATTTACTAACAATATTATGGGCCAAGTGTCTGAAATAAAAAGATTTTATTTTTATATAAAATATTCGGTTTGTTTATGTTTGGGCCGTGGCGTTGAGTGTATATTCCTATTGTAATCGTACATCAAACAAGGTTAATTTCACGTCACCGAACCGAAAAATCATAGCGCCATGACAGGACGCCTCAAGAGTTGCTAGTAATAAAATTTAGTGCAAGTCGTAACAGTCAAAACCGTAAAAATCGATACCCATTACAGTGTTTACAAAGATTGTAATTGGTATCTACATAACCTAATAATATATAACGCAGCGCAATACTGTCCCTCTGCAGGGCAAAAGCCACCTCTCACAATGAGAGGGGACAGGCCGTAGTCCACCATGCTAGTGGGGGTTTGCAGACTTCACATGTCATCAAGAACATTTTGGAGAACTCTGGCATGGAGATTTCCTCACGATGTTCCCCGTCACCGTTTCAAATTCGAGATGAATAATTTCTAATATATGAATTTGAAAGCTCAGTGGTGTGCACGCCTTGGTTTTGAACTCAAGACCGTTGGCTCCACAGTCCAACGGCTTTATGCGGGGTGTGGGGGTCGCAGACAAACTGACTATAGCATGTAGTCAAAAATGACACAGATTATGTTTCGTAATGCTCTTGCCGTGGGGAGGTCACGAAGAGAGATCAAGTGCGCTATTAAGTATTTTCTGCATACATTCCTCTTTCTTGGATTGTTTCTTGAAATTATTCGTATCATTTAAATAAATTGTTTGAATTAAATTAAAATTTGCGATATTTTTCAAGGACGCAGGAGGACAACACACGACAAAATGCGACTTATCATAACGAGATGCCTTCGAGCAAAGTATTCTCTGGCTCTAAATATTATCAATGTGACGTGTGCCAGAAGTGTTTCAGTAAAAAGAAAACTTTAGTACAACACCTGCGCGTACATACTGGTATATATAAATGTAATGTTTGCCAGAAATGTTTTAGTTTGAAGAGCAATTTAAATAGTCACCTTCGTGTACACACTGGTGTACGGCCCTATAAATGTGATGTGTGCCAGAAATGTTTTAGCCTAAATCATGATTTAAAGAGACATCTACGAGTACACACTGGTGAACGACCTTATAAATGTGATGTGTGCCAGAAATCTTTCAAACGAGAGGCACATTTGAATGTTCACCTTCGTGTACACACTGGTGTACGGCCGTACAAGTGTTATGAGTGCCAAAAGTGTTTTAGTCAGCTATTCCGTTTAAATGAACACCTTCGCGTACACACTGGTGTACGGTCCTATAAATGTGATGTGTGCCAGAAATGTTTTAGTTTGAGGAGCAATTTAAATACTCACCTTCGTGTACACACTGGTGTACGGCCCTATAAATGTGATGTGTGCCAGAAATGTTTCAGTGTGAAGAGCACTTTAAAGAAACACCTTTGTGCTCATACTGGTAATAATGCTTTGTAAGTGCTCGCTAAGTAAATCATAGAGAGCTTATATTATGACGGTGGAATAACCCTAAATCAATAAAATCTCACAGAACTTCCCTACCTGGTGGAAGCTGTTCTTGGGTGACTATTAACAACCATTTTACATTATAATGAAATATGTCGTTCCATTTAAAAGTGACTCGCACATACATAATTGAATAAACAAGTAGTACTTTATTATTATATTCTGTGTTTTATTATAACATATATTTTGTAATATTTGATTGTTTATAACATTGTTTATTATTTCATTTGATGTCTGATCACTACAATAGTGACAACAACTTACAGTGACTCGTTGGTAGCAATAGTGATATCGCTAGCCGAAACACTCGATTCACAGTTCTCTGATGTCTCTAAGAATCTCAACGTTGTCCATATAAATGCGCAAAGTATCCCGGCTCATTTCCCGGATATGCTAGCCAGTTTTAACTGTGAAAACATACATGGAATTCTTATTTCGGTATCGAGGCTTAAGCCATGGCTTCCTTCTTCGTGTTATTCTCTTCCAGGATTTACGCTCATTAGCAATTACCGCACGGGTGGTGGCGGTGGCGGTGTCGCTATTTATTTGCGTTCTTATATACCTTTCAGGATCATTAGCATTCAGCATTATATCGGCACGACCACCGGCACCCAACGCTGCCGAACACCTTATATTGGAAATCGAACTGAAGCACACCAAAGTGCTTCTAGGAGTTTTCTTTAGTCCCTCATTGCGAAATAACTATTTAAATGCCTTTGAAAACATTCTTGAAAATTTATCTCAAAATTACAGTCACACAATAATTGTGGGTGATTCGAACACCTGCCTATTGTCCCTTCTTCCGTTAAGTACAACTCATCACTTTCATAACTATAGCCCATCTGTCTAAGATCTAACTATTGTATCTTCTCGTGACTGCATTGCCAAGCATGGACAGTGTCCAGCTGATGCATTTTCCTGTCACGAGTTTTCTAGCGGACAAAATGACTGTTAACAGTGTTAACTACCTATATATTTTTAGGTAGACACTAGGTACTGCACTGGAAATCTAAATCACAAGTATTCACAAGCCTATAACTATGTATGTTAAAACAAATTACTTGACGTTTACAATAATTATTCCAAGAGTATATAAGCGGTATATTAACGCAAACATTTTCTGTTTAATCATGTGACCATAGACGATAGTCCTTTATTGTCGTAATTAAACGTAATTCGTTAAATTCACTTTGGTAAAAATCAAAGAGAATATAACTGTTGGGGTGCGAGAGTTCCCGTATCTCTTTATCCGCGGTCGAAGGAACAAAACTTGCTAGGGCAGGGATACGGTGCTGATTCTAATCTGAATGCACTGCCTGAGGTTTCGAAATAAAACGCTTCTTGATCTGGAATCTTCTATTTATTCGAGTGGACTGTGCTTACAAGCCTGAGCCTGACGGGTGGTATGGGGCAATACGTTGGTGGTCCCACGAGAATGGATCGGCACGGCGGAACATGGGTGGAGTTGCGCCCGCGCGGCGCGTCCCTTCTGGACTACCAGTTTCACGTGAGGGGCCATGCTGCCAGGCCAGGTGATTGTCTATGGTCATCCCCAGGTACTTCACTCGTGGTGACCACTCTACGGTTTTCCCTTTATGTTGAGTGGTGGTGGATAGTGGGAATGGCGGCCCACGATGATGGCTTGTGTCTTACTCACGTTTACCGACAGCTTCCATTTCTGGAGCCATTCCGGTCGTTTTTTTTTATGCAAAATGGGTTTGCGGTTGACCACGATCTCACCTGCTGGTAAGTGAAGATGTGGTCGAAGGTGGACTACGCGTACCCATAAGATGCCTGTTCACTCTAACCTTGAATAAACCCATGTTATATGAGTCTGGAAACACGTCGTTTGGGAGGTTGTTCTACTGCTTAGCCGTGCGTATGATGAAAGAGGAAGCGAAATGCTTCGTACGGCATAATGGGAAGTCAACGACATAGCGGTGGAGAGCCTCCCGACGCCTTGTAGTCCGATGAAAAAAGGGAGATGGAGGGATAAGTTCATGGAAGTCTTCAAATACAAATACAAATTTATTTATTGCGAACACTGGTAGATAATGTACATTTAAGGGTGATAGTAAAAATTTTTAACCATAGCTTTCTGATTGACTTTGCCAGTATATTTAGAAAACATATCATATGTATAATCAAGTTGGTTATTGGTGTCAAACATGTATGCATATTTAAAAGATTGATTACTTAGGTACAAAAGTCGATTGAAAGCTTCTATTCTTATATTAAATAAATTAACATTCAACTTCAATTTAAGTTCGGAGAACATAGGATAACGTTAGTATTGGGGTGCTAGGTCGGAAAACCTCCTCGTGGTGCACCCTGGGCACGAGCGGCAGTCTTTCTTAATATTTTGGGAGAGACTGCTGCTCGTGGCGAATATTCCGACACAGGGGGGGGGGCGGAATCTGCCAAGATCCTGTGGTCGTATCTTGGCGGACCTTCCATACATCATCCATGTATGGAATGAATTCCGCAACGACCACCCGCGTGTTTGTGCCGTGCGCGGGGACCCGTACGGGGGGATGAAGGAGTCCTGGAGGTTGAGTTGGTGAGGGGTCGGGCAGTAGTTATCCCTCACCCGCAACACGCCTCTTTGGTCCGGATTTCCCCTTACACGGGCGGTCGGGGTCTAGCTGGGCCCCGATCAATCGGCTGCGACGTCCGGTCGGACGGCCGTCAAAGCTAGCCATGGGTAGGCGTAACTGCAGGTGGCGTCTGGGCTGGCGCCGTGTGCCGGTCTGCAGACGAAGGCGCGCGCCGTGCTGGACATTGGGCTGTCCAGTATCAGTTCGCGTTGGAGGTCTCGCAGATTGGCATAATCCCATGGCTATACCGCCCAATATCCCTGGTGCTTGTAAAGCATCCCCTTTGAGGGCTCGATGGAGGGTGGGGAATTGGGTTGGTGAACGCCATTTTATCATTTATGGAAGAAAAACAGAATACACAAATTGCCCAACCGCAAGTTAAGGTAATCGCCTTAACTCCTGAGGAGCTAGCGGGTGTGCCAGGTGTGGTGCACCCCATAGCAGATAAAGAGGTGAAGGTAGCGAAGGCTGCTTCTAAGAAGAAGGCCGCTAGAAAGGTCAGAGAGACCTTTTCCCGTCCGGCCACTCCAGTACCTGGACCATCGAGGGAACAAGCCGCGGGCACGGAGAGCGATAGCTCTCTTAGGTCCGCAGTTTCCATGGAGTCGGTACTCCTGGCTCGAAACGGACGAGACGCGCCGAAAAGGATGGGCGTCAGGTCAAGGCCGCAAAGCTTTGTGGGAAGACCGACGGGAGTGTGCTGGAGCTAGAGAACCAGCGGCTACGCTCCCAGTTGGCCTCCTTAGAGGCGCGGGTGGCCGCCATGTCGGCGGAGATGGCGGAGCTTCGTAAGAGGGATATCGGGGCTTATCCGCCATTGCCTTCGCCATCCCAGCAGTCACCACCTGCTCCGCGATCAGCGCCGTCTTTGAGACCGTCTCCGCCGCCGGCACCGGTTGTCCACGCTCCATCGTCGCCGCAACCGGCACCGATAACTTGGAGGAGCAATTTAGATGCTCCCCGTGCTGTACCTGCTCGGGAAGACCACGTCTCGCCTGAAGACAGATTTGCGGCCATTCTGGACCGCAAATTGCGAGAAATGGGGCGCATCTGGGACCAACGTTTGGTTCAGATGCGCCAGGAGGTCATGGCAGAGGTCTTTCCGGGCAGGGCCGTCCGCCCACCACTCGCTGGGAGCGGAGCGCCGCCCCAAGTGCCACCCACCGCGAAACGGGGTGGCCGGCAGCGGAGACGGGCTGCCGCCGCAGAGGCCGCTGCGGCTAGGAATGCGACGATGCCGGTGCGGTCAGCGCCACCGCCACCCGCCGAGGGTACATGGGCCCAGGTGGTTGGCCGAAAGGCCAAGGCCAAGGCTGCCCACCTTAATCGGCCACTGCCGCCTTCGCCTCCAAAGAGGCCTATCGCACTGCCGCGACCTCCACCGTCCGCGGCAGTGACGATAAACTTGCCGTCGACCTCGGCCACTACCATGGCCGAGTTCTTGAAGATGGCAAGGACCAAAGTCCAATTGCAGGACCTTGGCCTGGAGGCTGGCCTTCGCCCCAAGAGGGCTTTGACCGGGGGTCTTATTTTGAGGATCCCTGGTCCAGAGGGGTCCGCGAAGGCGGAGGCCCTCACTACTCGGCTAAGGGAAGCCTTAGCTGAGACGGGTGCGGTGGTGGCGCATCCTGTCGTAATGGGAGAGCTCCGGGTGATGGACCTGGACGACTCCGCCGACCCCACCGAAGTGGCTGAAACAATAGCCACGGCGGGAGGATGTGCCGTCGCCGACGTAAAAGTCGGCGAAATTAGGTTCTCCCCGTCGGGCTTAGGTTCGGTGCCCACTAGTGGCGTTTGTACAAACATGTTCATCAGGCCAGCAGAAGTTTTAAAATTTTCTATTAGGTATTGTAATTTTTGAACTGTGAAGAAAACAGTTCCGACTTGTCATCATGGCTCCATAGTGACTACAATGATTCTGCCAATGTCAACAATTAGACTAAGGGTAAATAACATAGACAACATATAGACATGTTTTCTTATAATATAACTATGTATATATTAGTTGTTGGTGTGTCTTTGTGATACAAAGGCATCGTCCAGCACTTTCCGAGTCTACTCTTTGCTGAGGTGTTCCTTCAAATAAGTTATTGAAATGTTGAAGGAAAATATTGTGAAAATCCTTTATGCCTGAGAGTTCTACTAAATGTACTTGATGCATGTGAAGTCTGCTAACCCGCACTAGACCAGCGTGCTGGACTATGGCCTATGCCGTCTCGTTGTGTGAGGAGGTTTTGCCCTGTAGTGGGACAGTATCATCATCTTAAAACAGGTGTAATACCAGAAAGTATTGATTACTTGTTCGTAATAAATGCTCTTCAAAATATCCATTTTCACATGGTGTAGGGAAAGCTGTTAAATATATTATTCACTTTTTGCCAACCAGTATAGTAGATGACTAGAATAAACTTCGACAAAGTGTGATAAGTGCACTCTCAATGAACTCACTTAATAACACACTGGACCATATATTGGACATTATTACTTAAAAGTAAAAGAAGTGTACTTGAATAGAATAGAAATACTTGCATGGGCTTAAAGTTAAGTACTAGTGTATTGTTAACAACAGCAAATAATAATACATATATTTGCGACAAACCACCTGATGCCTCCAAATTATTTTGAAACTAATCTCATCTTCACTCTTTGCAACTACTCTTGAAAATTGTTAATATAGTAAGACTCTTACATTACGTAAAATTCAATATGAACCAACAACCCTTGTATATAAGAGTGAAGATTTATTACATTTGTCATCTATGAACTCATCAATACTATATTAAATATGTTTTCAATTTAGAGTTTGGTCAGTGTATAATATAATTGATATTATAAAAATAATAACTATTCAGTATATAATTTGACTATCCTGCTTAAGTATACATATATGGTGGCACCATTGTATTAGTTCAGTGTTGACAGGTAGACCTTCAGGGATATGACTTAGATGTAACACATGTATGATATCAATATTATTTTCTTATAAAACATTTTCCAGTTACTAACAGAAGCGAGACCGCTGCTGGCATGCTATATCTGCTACACTCGACTGAAACACTGTCACCAACTCATGATTAGATGTGTCCAGTCGGAGAAGATATTTATCCAGCTGATGGAAGGCAAGCAGGTAACTGTTGTAATATTATTTTTTATTATGATAATCTGCAATTATCCAATATGATATATGGCAATTCTTCATGTAATTAGAATCATTTTATTTATTCTATGTCTGAGTGTAAGTTATGTGTACTATTTATGTAATTAAAAGTATATAAGTATGTTTTTCAGTCTGTACTATGGCACCCAGACGCCATAATACAGCTCTCTACCTAAATTGGGATCAGTTGAAAGTGTGTTATTTGTCTCAGGATATTTATTTTATATTTGTTTCCATCCTGTGGACCACCACAAATGCATGTTGTTGGAAACATCAAGAAAGTAATACAAAGGTATTATGCGTGGAATGCAGCGCCACCTTCCTGACTTGGTGCTGCTACTGAGACTTAAGCAGGAAAATCCCTTTAACTCTTGAGAACAACACGGGTCACGAACTGGCAAGGCGACGGTCTTAATCACAGCCCCACACGTGCAGTATCTTAGTATCTGCGGTGGAACACGCTACCGCTATACCTAAATTTGGCGTAGTTTTCTGAGAATGGAGTTTTTGACTACATTATAATTATATTTTTTTTAAATGTGAATATGACAATTTTTGCAGCTGGAGCAAGGCCTCATAGACAAGCTATCCAGTGTTCATACTCTGATCAGGACCCCACTGGTAATTGTGACTGTGGAAGAACAGAACATGAATGCTGCGGCAAGAGAGAGTCATACTCTGATCAGGACACCACTGGTAATTGTGACTGTGGATGAACAAAACATGAATGTTGCGGCAAGAGAGAGCCCGGAAAGCAGTTTTAAAGGTGCTTTAAATAAAACTTATCTAATTCCTTACCTATAATCTGTATACACCATATACACGTCTCGTCACGTAACAAGTCCTGCTGCTCATTAAACACCATATGTAGGCGTATAATGAGTATTTTTTTTTTTAAATCGGGACTAGTCCCTCTCTCTTACCCACCACTGCAACTCCTGTAAGCCAGGATCAACAGTGGCACACAATGAAATGACACTGAGTGGTGAAGCTCAGGCATGTCCCGGGGAATCGCTTTAACTGTCTTGGATCCCGCAACGAATTTAATCAGAAACAGAAAAAAGGAGGAGTTAGAAAATGAATAGTTCCACTTCCCTCCAGAGCAAAGCGGGAGACAGAATGATGTAAAGAGGCTATAGCCTCATAAAATGAGAGATTTGCAACTAGAGAAGCCAGCTGCAAAAGCACCGAGGATCAATTTAAGGGTCCTAAGTGAGCTGTTATATTTGATTCCAAAGGTATGGCAAAAACGCTTAAACGCACGGAAGTTGTTCCTTGTTGCTACAAGATCCGTATAATAAACTACTCCAGATATTGGTTGCAAGCTGTTTAACATAATATCACGCTGACCTTGCCAGAGATCACACTCCCACAGGATGTGGTGAGCAGTTTGTTCATATTCGTTACTGGACGTTGAGCACAGACAGATTGGTGAAGATACTAATTTGAAACTATACAATTTACTTTTAAAATTGCCGTGTCCGGTAAGAAATTGTGCAACACAATGGTCTATGATTAGCCAAGTTTTATTTAACCGTTCGCGTACGTCCGGAAAGAACTGGTGCAGATGGCGACCCTTGGTTGACGTATTCCATCTACATTGCCATTCATTTAGTAGTTCGTTATTTAAGTCAGCTATTGGCATAAATAGCCTGGTTTTTTCGCACGGTCGCGTAATGATAAGAAATCATTTTCTAAATTATCGCGCGTAGAATAATACATTGCTGCTCGTCTTTGAACTTCAAGATCAACCGGAAGTACACCCGCTAGGACAGGTAGGGCCTCTGTGCTCACTGTTCTATAGGCTTTACACAGAAATATCAACGCCAACCTCTGGCTTTGTAGTAATTTACGGCGAGCAGCTCCGATGGTAGCCCTATCAGCCCACACAGGCGAGCCGTAGCATATACACCCAAGATAGGTTGCCCCGTAAATGATTTTAAGAGTATTAAAAGAGAGGCCCCAGGTTGCCGTCGATATCCTTGTAAGTGCAAAAAAGTTTCGCTTAGCTTTTTCCCCAACTGATTTAATATGTTCTATAAACGAGAAATTCTTTTCTAAAACTTAACCCAAATAACAGGTTGATATTTTTCGTTTTACAGTAACATTATTAAGTTTTACGCCCGGGGGGGATTTTAGTTCACCTTTAAGAAGGAGTTGGTAGGTTTTATGAGGAGCAAATGTAAGGCGATTTCTTTTACCCCATTCACTTATCATACTTAAGCAAGTTTGAGCCAGATTTTCCAACTCTCTCCTGGAGTTACCCTGTATAAGTAAGAGGCCATCGTCGGCATATGCCGTTAGAGAGCAGCGTGATGGCAAGGGTAATGTCAAGAAGTCATCAAAACCCAAGTTCCAGAGATACGGCGCGAGCACTGAGCCCTGGGGGCAACCCATGGTTAACGATTTAGTGACTCTGAAGTGACCAAGCTTAAGAGTTGCAGAGCCATGTACGAAATAAGATGTGATTATCGAATATATATTACTGTAACAACCGCGTAACTTAAGTTTTTGTAACAAAATTGGCCACCAAGTATTATCAAACGCCCCTGAAATATCTAGGAATATGGCCAAAACGTATTTACATTCGGACGAGTTTACAGCTTTCCTCACTGAGATAGCTGCGTCCACTGTCGATTTACCCGCAGTAAAACCAAATTGATTTCCGTGAAATTTTGGTCCTCCCGGCAGCAATCGCGGTACAATAAGTCGTTCTAGAAGCTTGCCTAAGGAAGGCAGTAACGTTATTGGTCGGTATGACTTAGGGTCTTCAGGCAGTTTATCGCCATTTTTTGGTATAATACGAATAAAACCGCTGCGCCAAGAACGCGGAAAAGTCCCTTCAGATATGCAACGATTAAAAACTTTTAGTATTGAATCACCGGATTGTTTTGTGGCTTCTATTATCATTTTGTTGGATATTTTATCTTCACCTGAAGCTTTGTTAACAGGTAGCGATTTCACAGTATTCATAAACTCATTAATTGTAGGAAGACTAGACATATACGTAGCGGGTGGATTGTTTGCCCAGTGTCTAATCTGCTTATGGTAGTCATTATCGTTCAAGGAACTATCATCAGGTATGAGCGAATTAAGTAAGGATTCCGTGGTCTCCTCTATGCCACTGGTGTAGGTATTATTGATTTTTATGTTTTGAATATAAGCTAAATCTATAGACCTATTTGCTTTAAACTCATGGTATAGGGGTGACCACGGGCCTTCTTTATCTAATTTATCGACTATTTTTCTAATAAGATTGCCTTTGGATTTCTCTATTGACGAGCGGTAACGTGAACGAGCTATTTTGAGATTTATATATGCATTATTTAAAACATCGCCTACAATCTTACGTTTTTTTAGTTTATTATTTTTTTTACGTGTTCTCCGAAATTCACATCGAACTTTAATTAAAGTTATTCCACCAATCGCATCTTCGAATATTAGTGATAGGGACGCGGCCTATGGCAATATCGGCACAGTAGGTAAAAGTGTCCGACATCATTACAGCACATTCCTCTGTTGTTAGTTCATCCCGGGTGAAATCCCTGGCATGCGCGGCAAAAAGAGCTCTGAAAAAATCCCAATAGGCCCCTTTGAGCCGATATCTATAGTTACCGTAAATAGCCGTAGGTCTTTGTGCCAACCGAGGAACAAACTCGTACACGATTAAGCGGTGATCACTGGATGAAGCGTCAGGCAAAACACGCCATCCATCTATTCGGACGTCTGAGCTTGAAAAAGTGACGTCAATAAAAGATTCGCCAGTAGGGCTACAATAAGTAGGCGGTGCATCAGGAGTGTTATGTATTGATAGATTCATCTCAGCGACGAAATCTTCGACGGCGTTCCGCCGTTCTGTATCGCTTGAACGGTATTTGCCATACCATAACGTAGAGGATGCGTTAACATCTGCGCCAATAATAATTTTGTGTCCTTTAAGGGACATCAAAACATGGCGCAAGTGATGTAAATGGGGAGCGACAGGATCTGAATACTGAAAATAACAGCTCACTACGTAAACTTTCCAGGATGGGGATGATATTTCAGCGACAGCACAGTGTGACGTCATGAGGTTTCGCATAGCGCTTACCGTAAAATTAGTACGCGTTACGTAAATAGCAGCCCGTGATTTGTTGTCTAGCTGCACCAATTTATTTTTTAAACGCGCATTTTGATATTGTTCTTGTACAAGCACTATATCTAAGTTGTATTCATTGACTAAAGTTTCCAACTCTGATGTCGCAACCCTATCGTTGTGAAGATTTAGCTGCCCTATTTTTAAGTAAGCCATATTAATATTTGGTATTTAGCACTAACTGCTCAAGTTTATGCTTAAATGTGGGGCAGTTGTCCGAGCCGCATTTGTGGTCGTAAGGTTTTTTATATGCTTTACACGATGCACAAACTGGTTTAAATTCTGGGTCATTGTGGTGCTTACATGATTTTGTGGGATGTGCTTCTGCCCATAAGGCACAGGTAGGTAATTTATTACTACAGTACTTGAAAACATGCCCATATTGCTGGCAGTTTAAACACCGAACGACCTCTAAATCATCAATAAAGCGGCATGTAGCCCAGTCGATGAAAAGTTTTTCTTTGGTGCTGACTAAATGTTTTCTAATCTCCGGTTCGAGCTCAATTCCCACCCACTTGCGCCCATTAGCTACGTTACGCTTGCGCACAATTTTAGTTTTAGATGTAAAATCGTCTTCGCTGACTTTAAGATCACTATCTTTGATATTTTGCCTGTATAACGCCGTTAAAAAGACCTGGTCGTCCATTGACGACGGTATATCTTTTATGAGTATGCGCGGTCGTCGCCCGGATGGAGTTTGAAGTTTTAAACCCGCCGAACGAATGGCCTCGACAGATCGAATTTTATTGAGTTGGGTTTCATTTGCCACTCTGAGTACAACGCCAGAATTGGAAGTTTTTTTAACGCCTACTATTTGAAAACCGTCGTCCGCGGGTTTTATAGCCTTCGTAAGCGCTTCCTTGGTCGCCGACGAAGTCGCGTACTCCGCTGATCGCTCAGCGGTGGGATACGCAATAATTGAAGGAACCGGTTTTCGCGTCTGTATGTATGGGGGCGGCGGTTTTTTTCGGTAAACGCAGTTTTAATTGTTCCGCGTACGTAGGAATCTCAGAATTGGTTTTATTTACGCAAAGATCTAACTGACGTTCTGCGTTCGCCAATTTAGTTTCATTGCATGAAGATTTAAGCGCAAGTAATGAAATAATACTGGTAAGGCGCTGCGTACAATCCATCACCGATAGCTTATTCGCGATATTCATACCCGAGTTGGAATCACTGACTAATTCGTTAACCTTTGACAGATAAACGGAAGCTTGTGTCACAAGATCGCAATAATTATATTCCGCACTGTTTGTATCGCTAATATTTAATGAAGACGAATAATCGGATTGAGATCCCCGAAAACGTTTTATGTCCGATTCCTGTTGACCGTCGGGAGTACAAAACGTCGGTGACGCATCGTCTAACACTCGTTTGTTGAAGCCTGAAGGGGGCGTTCTAGGAGTCTGTTTACTTCTCCCAAATACGTTTCGCCCTCTATCGGGGGGGACATAATTTATTTTTGACATGTTATTCACACGAAATAAGCAAGCGCTTTAATGTAAACAGCACGATAACTAATTTAGCACGATAACTGTGACTGCTATACCAACAAAACGGTCGGATTAAGTCTCGCAGGACTGTGCTAGAAAGCCGCCAGTACTTGAATAATAAGACTATTAACACTTCTAACTTGTGAAAAGCTATAACCAAATTAAAGGGTTATCTACAATGACACTGGAACCCGTGTTGAAAACTAGTAACGCACTCACACACACGCATACACAAACACACACTCCGCATGCATATTTATTTTATTTTCTTTAATTGTTTAGATTTTATTTTCTTTAATTTTATTCTTCAGAATTATTATTACTATTACAGTTGGCATGAGATCTACTGAAGTGAAGCAGGAACCGCTCCTTGAAGAGAGTGACGATGCGAGAGAGGAGTTCTCTCTGTCCGGAGACTGGGATTTGGAAGATGAAGTAGCGCTCAGTGAGGGTCAGTATTTTACTATCATAATTTTTCATCGGCATAGCAGGCGATGCAGTGATTAAAAACAACGAGTGTGCTTTAGAGTACACGACTGAAGTAAGACTTAGATATACGAAAGGTAACAGGCTATAAGAGATAGATAATGTTACACTCTCTCTTTCTATCTTCACTAACTTATATCCTCATCTCAACTTCCGTTCGGCTCGCTCGATGCCACCTTTGGTAACGCTCTCGTTACGCATTCCCCAGCTTACATCCCAAGTAAAGCGTGTTTTCCCTCAAAAATAGAAGAACCACGCAGTAAAACTACAAATTGAATAATTAGGTTCAGTTTGGAAGCAAAATGTATATCATTTGCACCATTGACCTTTCTCCTTTTCCTGGAGCTGGTGTTAAGCGGATAGCAGTGGCCCGTGGCGGTGTGTGTGTGTGTGTGTGTGTACGTGTATGTGCACACACACAAACACACATATATAAAATATATTACATGGAACTTGTTAATTTCATAGGCAGTAAACAGTGAAAGGTTTGCGCATGACAATTAAAGGTGAAAATATTTTCTCATGTCCTGCTTTTCCCAACGTATTTTTTCAGTAGTTGGGTTTTAGTATTGAATAATTTTAATTTGTTGCATTATTTTTTCTTTTTTACAGTGCCGTATCCTGAATCAGATCCTTTAGCAGATGCACATGTAGAGCAGGTTGATACGCGGCCGCCCATTAATCAGACACAATCAGTCCCGCAATCTACTCAATCGGATCATGATCTGTCTCAAACTAACTCTGACGATATGACTTGGTCTGCGCCAGAACTGTTGACAGTTAGGAAAATCCAGGGGCGTGAATCTCTGCATGTGAGATCCGAAGAGAAAGGTGAGTGTATTTAATTTATACTAGAAATCGCACTTGGTCGAAATTCAACGATTAAGGTTCTATTGTCAAAGACTATATAAACATTGAAAACAAATAAATTTATTCTGTTCTTAGTTTGTCAGTGTGTCAAAAGCATGGTAGTTTTTCTTATACAACTTTGCTGGCAAACAAGCATACGGCCCACCTGATGGTAAGTGGTCACCGTAGCCTATGAACGCTTGCAACACCAAGAAAATCATTAGCACGTTGCCGACCCTTAAGAAACCTTTAGCCTTGTCCTCAAGGTGGCCACGGAATTGCACGTCGCTAGAGATATCGACACCAAGGGTCCCAAGCTTCGCAGAGATGGTCAGGGCTGTGTTTTGGAATTGTGGACCGACAGCAAATGGGGTTTTCTTAGCGGTGAACACGCAAACTTGTGTCTTGGAGGGGTTAAATTGGACTAAATTCAGTCGTCCCCAATCGGAAACTCTGTTTAGAGTGCGATTTCAGTGTGTGTCAGAATGGCTGGTTGCCTGTGGCTTTGGTCTATGAGAGTTGATTAGAAAATTGCTACATAATTGCTTATATTTGCTACATTTAATAAATAATTGCTACATACTATATATATTTAGAAATAACATATTTTTTTTGTACAGCCATTCTGACGTTTGGTTGGCTGGTCGCCTCCTAGTTTTAAGCCAAGCATGCAGAGTTTCCCGAAATGTATTGCGTCAGTAATTGCTACATATTTGCTTCATCTATTTAATTTAGTTGTATCTTCAAACATATGTTAAATAAAGGATGTAGCAATTATTTTAATTACCCCAAGGAAAAGTGCCTGATAAAACAATAAAGGCAAATACTTAGTTATGTTGAATCGGTTTAATCGTTTAGGCTCTGGTAAAAGCGTAAGTAATGCGATTCTTGCGTTAAAAATCCAATAATTATCATTATAACACTAATTGGTCACTACAAAGCTCATTGCAGACGGAATTCAGAATGGAAATGTTACGATGACCAATCGAAAAAAGTTACGAAGAGCAAAAAGAAGCTAATACCACATTGTATAATATATGCGAAAAAATAATATGGAAATTAAGTAACTTAATAGTTGAATATTTTTTAAGTAAATTGTAATATTATTAAAATGAATCTTATGAACGATCCGACGTTTTTATTTACGATATCCTTTTAATGTGCTTCCACTTGCCACCACTTCCACTTACCTACTCATAACATAAAGTAGCAATAATAGCCTCCTAAAGTAGCAATACCGTTGACTGAAGACACACTGCAACTATTTGCCTTTATTGTTTTATCAGGCACTTTTCCTTGGGATAATTAAAATAATTGCTACATCCTTTATTTAACATATGTTTGAAGATACAACTAAATTAGATAAATGAAGCAAATATGTAGCAATTATTGACGCAATACATTTCGGGAAACTCTGCGTGCTTGGCTTAAAACTAGGAGGCGACCAGCCAACCAAAAGTCAGGATGGCTGTACAAAAAAAATATGTTATTTCTAAATATATATAGTATGTAGCAATTATTTATTAAATGTAGCAAATATAAGCAATTATGTAGCAATTTTCTAATCAACTCTCATAGACCAAAGCCACGGGCAACCAGCCATTCTGACACACATCGATTTCAGACACAAGTTTTTCACGACTTTTCTCGATAATGGGTTGGAAGATATTGGCACGGCCCGTGTAGGAGGTGTACCCGGGGCTGTCATCCGCATAGCAATGAATGTTTCCTATGGATAAGATATGGAATATACTCTTTAGTGTACACACTCAAATACGGCAAATTCATAGGACACTAATAACACAATCATGTACAATGGGCGGTCTTATCGCATTAAGCGATTTCTTCTTCCACAAATGTCATTGATATTCCGCAAAAACAGCGTACGGGACAGCACGGATCCTTGTGGAACGCCAGCGTTGATGTCCATTCTATCCGAGCAGCTGCCATCTACAATGGCTCTTAATGCTTCTGTTTGCACAAAAAGCTGGCAATCCATGTGCATAATCCCTCGGGAAGACAGTATTTCTGGCAACTTCGATAGGAGACTGTGGTGACAGACCCGATCAAACGCTTTCGCCATGTCTAAACTGATAGCCAATGCTTCACTTTGATTCTCAATGGCCAACGCCTATTTGTGTGTGAGATTCGCTAGAAGATCACCAGCTAAGCGACCGTGGTGAAATCCATATTGGCGTTCGCTAATCAGATGTTCATCTGGGTCTGTAATGTTTTTTTTTATTAAAACATTTTTATGCATATTATATAAAAATATTAGCAAGCTTTTGCACTCCTTCTTCATATGGATTCTGAAATTTAATTCGCTTAGAATATAGTTTACAGAACCAGATATACTGGTGACAATTTTGTGTACAAGCCATATTCTACCTATTACAGTGACAGCCTCGTTGGTCAAGCGGTAGCGTATTAACCCGCAGGCAACAAGGTCCTGGGTCTAAATCCCGGGTCGGGCTAAAAGTGATTTTGAGACTTTTCTGTAAATAGACAATTTTTCAGCTTCAGCCTGAAGTCTGGGAGTTTACAGTGTACCTATTGCAGTGGGGAAATGGACGCATACCACGACAGGCTCAGGGAAGCTGTACATACGGCTGGGTCTAAGATCTTCAGGGCCCGCCGTATAGACAAAACTAAAAATATCTCTGACATTACCCTGCAGCTTATTGAAGAAAAAAAGAATATGAATGGTCTTGACTTCCTTTGATGATGCTACCAGATACCGGCAGCTGAACAGACAGATCTCAAAGTATTTGACTCGCGATACGCGCTAATTTAATACAGACTGTATTAAAGTAGCCATCGAGCAGAACACAGGCTGTAAAGTGTTTGAAAGAGAACTGTCTGTTGGACGGAGCCAACTGACAAAACTGCAAACGGAGGATGGCAGATTTGTCATGTTTCAACCTGAGTTTATGGTAGTGATCGAGAAGTTCTACGGACATCTGTACACGAGAACCCAGTCACGTTTCGATAATGGTGCTTCAGATGCCAGAGCAGGACTAACCCGGCACTACACCAAAAGCAACCCGGACGTCAGCCTGTACGAGATTAGAATGGCTCTCAAACAACTTAAGAACAACAAGGTGCCTGGTGATGATGGAGTTACAGCAGAGCTTCTGAAGACGGGTGGTACACCAATCCTAAGGGCCCTTTAAAAGTTATTTATCTCCGTCATACCAGATGGTCACGCATGGTGCTCATCTTCAAAAATGGTGATAAAACCCTCTTGAAGAATTACAGAATTACAGACCATCACTCTGCTGAGCCAAGCTTACAAGTTGTTTTCGAGGATTTTAGTACTATAGACCACTTACATACGCTGCGGCAGGTTATACAGAACACCGAAGAGTGTAACCGAAAGAAAGCCTTTGATTTGATCGGAACCTGGTCCGTACTGAGGTCTCTCTAAAGGTGAAAATTGACTACCGATATATCGAGGTGTTAAAGTGTTTGTATAAAGAAGCTAATATGTAGTGGCTGTATGCGGGTAGCACGGACCGGCTATTATGGAGATCTTTTTTAAAGGCTTTTGTCCAGCAGTTGGCGTCTTACGGCTGATATGATGATGGCATGCAAATATTAAAACAATAGTTAATACATATTTAAATCTAATTAAACCATGTCAAGTTTATTTTAATTCACCTACATAGAAATGTCATAAATTCATTTATCGTGGAAAAACAATTTGTTACCAAACACCTCAGAAGTTTTGACTTAGAATAACTAAATGGCAGTTCTTCTCCCTGTGCATGTGTCATGGGTATCTCCCTCGGGACCAGAATCCACTATCGCTAAACGAGCACTTGCAAAAATATCTACTTCTGGTGTGCCCCATTTTTGAAATATCCATTCTAGGATTTCTTGGCTTAATGTCCATTCCGGTACTTGCAATGGCTGTCTGCTGCAAGGTTGTATTTCCCGGGTATGTATCGAGCAATAAGGTTCCTGGCAGTGTTTCTCCGTAGCTGCCACGTCATGCACTGCACGGTAGGATACAAAAAATTGACGATTCCACACAAATGTAATATTTTAACAGAATAAATTACTTTTTGATTTTGCTACATCAACAATTTTCCCCAAGTCAAATGGGGACCATACTCACTTTACTGGATATCTCTCGTGCCTTCGAATGTATAAATATACCTTTGTTATTGTCCAAACTATCATATTATGGGTGCTCCGCAGAAGCAGTCAAATGGTTTCACAGCTACCTTGATGGCCGTTATCAACTTGTGAGGCTAAGAAATTATCGTAACGGTAGTGAGATATCATCTTCTTTCAGTCGTGTCACGAGGGGAGTTCCTCAGAGTTTGATTCTAGGGCCATTACTATTTATAACATATATAGCTGATGTCACCAAGGTCATTACAAACTGTAAATATCATTTATATGCCGATGATCTGCAGCTATACCTCACTTTCAAGCCTTCCGATTGCCAGGAGTCTGTAAAAAACATTAACAGTGATTTAGACAGGGTTTCAGAATGGGCTGAAGTGAACAAAATCAAAATATATGATAATGGGTTCTAGAAACTTAATAAGGCTTTTTGATATAAATGCCCCATCGAGCGGGCATCAGAAGCTCGGAACCTAGGAGTGATTTTTGATGGTCAATTGCAGTTCGATACTCACATCGTACAAGCTGTACAAAACTGCTTTTACCGGCTTAAGTTACTGTATAGGGCTCGCCTATACATTAGTGTAGTTATGCGAATAATATCATGTGAATCTCTGATTATATCACGCCTTAACTATGTTGACACTGTGTATGGTTCCTGCTCGCTTGTCCGCACTGAGAGACTCATACAAAGGGTACAAAACGCCTGTGACAGATTTTGCTTTAATGTTCTTTATTCTTTATTGTACACAGAAACATACATTAAAATTAAATTTTACAATGAAAAGTCATATACATAGGCGAGCTTAATTCATTTATGAATTTTCTTACAGCAAAGCATTAGGAGAGTGAAATTATTTTTTAATGGGTACAAGCAGTGTACAACAAAATATTAAATTAAAAATATTGATAAAATACACACAAATATTTACATACAATACATACATACATAGACTCACGCCTGTTTCCCAGAGGGGTAGGCAGAGACAACGGATTTCCATTTGTCACGATCTTTGCACACGTCTTTTGCCTCGATTACTGTCATTATATTCTTCATACATGCTCGCCGGTTTAGAGTACTTCTGACCTGTCTTTTCTTGAGAACGTCTCCGATTTGGTCAGAGAATGTTCTGCGAGGTCTTCCCCTGCCGGTTGTTTCATTCACACAAGCCAGGTTCTTTGGTCAATCTTCTTTCATTCATCCTTTCTAAATGGCCAAACCATCTCAGCATTCCTTTTTCAATCTTTGTGACTACATCCTCTTTCACACCACAACGCTCTCTTACATCAGTATTTCGAATACTGTCTCTCAAAGTCACACCACACATACTTCTCAGAGCTCTCATTTCCACTGCATCTATTTTACTTATACCCAACTTTCACTTCCATACATTAAAGTTGGCACTAACACTCCATCGTGCACGGCCAGTCGAGCCTTCTTTGAGACGTGCCGGCTACTCATACAGGCGTTTAGTGCCCCATTCACTCTGTTCCCCGCATTAACTCTTCTAACAATATCTTTTTCATATTTCCCATCTCTCGTAAACAAAGTTCCCAAATATACAAACTCATTCACCTGTTCGACTTTCTCTCCTCCAATCACAATATCACACGCTGTCGTGTATTCATCCCTCTCAAATACCATTACTTTCGTCTTACCTACATTCATTTTCATCCCTTTCCTTTCAAAAGATTCATGCATACTTGTTACCATCACCTGCAACTCGTCCGCCGATGATGCAAGTAGAACTTGATCATCAGTATAAAGCAGACATTTGATGAGTAACTCATTCATCCTTACACCGCATTCACTTTCTTTCAAATATTTTAAACAGCTATCCATGAATAAGTTTAACCCTTTTCGATGCTAAACCACTCAGCGTATGACCCGTTAATTCTCACGCAAGCTCTGGAATCCCTATAAAGAGATTTCAGTGCTTGAACAAGGTTGTTGTCCAACCCTTACATGGACGGTACCGACCATAGCTCATTCCTCAACACTCTTTGGCTTTTGCCCAAAAACTTCTCTACTATGGTTCGTAGATTAAAGACCTGATCTGTGCATCCCATATTTTCGCATCGGTTTCTTTCACAACTCTTTCAACCAATACTTTCGCATGCAACTTACAACGACTCTGAGCAGACTAATGTTTTAGAGTTGTAGCGGCAATCGCCGCCACACCTAAACGACACGAGTCACGCGAGCAGCGATTCGGCAAGCTTCGGGTGTCTTCGTGAGCCGCATCTCGCTTCGCGTTGAGGCCATCGTCCGCGATGACCGCGAGCGACAGACCGCGCCTCGCCGCTGTGCTAGGCACTCAGGCGCTTGATTAATACACGCCGTATATAATAGACGCCACGTTTCATAAATTCGAATTATTAATATTGTATTGTAAAACGTTTGAGAATCACAACGGAGTATCCACTAAAGGGAGTTTTATTTGGCGGCCAACACCTACACAGTCATATAGTTTTACAGTCTTGCCGTGAGTCTTTCCCTTTGTAAAGAGGTACGATGACAGCCTTGCACCAATCACTTGGCACTTGGTCGGTGTTATAGCATAAATTGAAAAGGCTGCACAGCTGACTCGCTATGACGCCATGTCCAGCCTTCAGCATCTCGGAAATTATCTTGTCATACCCTGGTGACTTACCTGATTTCATACTCTTAATAGTTTTCACAATCTCATCCATACCAATTTCATCTTTACATTTATTCTTGTCTAAAATACGTTCACTCTCTGTTACACCTCTTTCATACAAACTTTCAAAATACTCCTTCCAACGTTTTAACACACATTCTTCCCCTTTCACTATATTTCAATCTTGGTCTCGTATGTAGTTCAGTTCTGAGGTTTGAGTTATGCCTCTTACTGGTCTAACGGATTTCCAGAAAAACTTAATGTTCGTCTGAAAATCCTTAGACAATCTTCTATCAAAATTTTCCTTTTGTTCATTTTTCTTTTCGTTCACCACATCCTTTACTATTCCTTTCATTCTTTTATAATTATTCCAAGCCTTTTCTATATCCTCATTCGTCGCCTTATGAATTCGTTCGTTTGCTCTGGTGGCTAGCCAGTCTAACCACGCTTTCTTCTTTTCACATACAACTTTTTGTACACTTTGATCCCACCAAATATTCTTCATCTTTCTTCCTCTTCTTCTCTTTATTACACCACATACTTCACCAGCTACACTTACCACACCTTCTTTGACTAACTTCCATAGCTCTTCTACTTCTCTTATGTCTTCAGATCCCTCAAACTTCTCAACCAATTTACTTTTGTACTCATCTGCCACTTCATCCTCTTGCAGTTCCTCTACTTTTATCCTCTCTAGTACACTTTTAGTCTCAGGAATTCGGTGGCGCCACCCTTTGAACAGAACTTTTATTCGGCTCATTACCAGAAAGTGGTCTGTATGGATTGCGGTCCCACGATAGACTCAAGTGTCTAGAACATTCTTTCTCAATCTTTCATCTACAATTACGAAGTCAATCATACTCTTTCTCACATTTTTCCTTTCTCGTGTAAACGTATGGATTCTTTTATGTTCAAACATAGTATTTGTAACACAAAGACCCCATTCCAGACATATCTCAAGCAGACTGTATCCATTCTCATTCTCACTCTCATCACCGAATTGACCCAGTACTCTTTCACAACCATCACGTTTTACCCCAACCCATCCATTAAAATCACCTAACATTATTACTCTTTCATTATACTGACTTAACCGCAACACATCTCCCAGGGACTCCCAGAATGCCTTTCTTTCCTCTTGTTCTAGCTGTGTTACACCTGCACCCATATCTACAGGAGCGTACACCCCTACTAGGAAGATACGGGTCATACCAACTTTCATTCTCAACCACATTACTCTTGCATTCACGCATTCGAACTCAGTCACACACTCAGACATACCTGTGGACAGAATGAGACCCACACCTTGGCAAGCTCGGGTGGTGTTCGGTACTCCAGACCAATACGCCGTGTTTAGTCCGTGTTTTGTAGTATCACACCCTTTCCGCTTAATCTCATTCGCACACAACACATCGACCCACTTTTCACTCATCAGCTGACATACTTCGTCCATCTTACCTTCTATTCCTCCTCCCACATTGAACGTACCAAAACGGCTCTCCGTTGGCCACTTTTCGCCTCTCCGGGAAACGAGACGTGATGTTACATACAATACCTAATAATATATATATATATATATATATATATATATATATATATATATATATATATATATATATATATATATATATATATATATATATATATATAAAGAATAAACTACATAAAACCTACATATCTAATGTTCCTTCCCGACCACACGTAACTCCATGTTGCTGGGGACACACCCCAGCTTCCTCATTGATATAATCGAAATTTTAAGAGTGCCATATTTTAAAGCATAATTGGAGCAATTTAAGGTTTCAGTCATAAAATTGGAACAATCACAACTTCGTTACTATGATTTGTTGAATGTGTGTAAGCTGGACAAACGTGTCTCCAGCTGGCACATGCCGTTGGGGCAAAACCAGTGATGTGAGGGTTATAAAATATAGTCAAAAATTTAACTCATAATTGCAGCAATGAGAGCCAAAAAATCTAACCATCACACTCAAATATTATTTAAACTACGATCATAAAATCATGTGCGAGCTGGAGACACGTGTCCCTGGCTTTTTTTTTATTTATCATCAAATAGAAATATATTCTTAAGATCTTATTACTATAGTAACACTAAAGCCTCTTGGGCTTGTGTGTGATACTGTACATTCGTTTTTATTCAATGTGTAGGAACTTAGGTATACATATACAGTTTAGTTACCAAATATAATTAGGTAGTTTTATATTGAAGAAATAACAAAAAAGGAACTAATTACAAAAAAGATATTGAAAAATAGAAAAACAATCTATAATTTGACATATTTAAGTTTATACTGCTGATAAGAAGTGTGATTTTAATTTATTTTTAAGTTACACCTAGTTATTGCTTGGCGTAAGGCGGTAGGTAGTACATTAATAAGTCTCGGTATAAGATAGGCGCTCGTTCGTTCGCCGTTCTTTGCTTGCAACGTAACCAGTTTATTTTGTTGCTGGTTGCTTACACATGTGTATCTTCGTAATTATTTAAACTACGATTATGTACTCAAAATTCTCAGCAAAATTGCACTATTAGGCTCCAAATTTTTCAAAACCTTAGCTCGATTGTTGTTCACAGTACCGACGCAGCAGCAGAAGGCTGGGGCTTCTGCTGCTGCGTCGGTCGTTATGAAACTTGAGGGCCCCTTTGTGTGAATCGACGTGGGTTGACACCGAGTCTGGTAAAGGGATTTTCTTGTGGCGATTTGACATGGGGAGTCTTTTTGCTACAATTTGTATCTTCCTGCAGTGAAACTTTCCGAGCGGAACTGTGAAGGTTGCAAAATTTATATTCCCCAGTAGTACTTTCGCCTTCCACCATGTCCATCGTTTGGACTTCAAGGTCTTTTATTAAGGTGGTGATTTTTTGCACCTTTTTTCTGGCAGATACTTTATATTGGTCTGGGTGTCCCAGACAACTCCCAAGTACTTGTTCTTGTTGGATTTAGTATGGATTTTTGAAGTCGATATGCCATCCCTTATTATGCAGTTGGTCTACGATTAGATGACCTTGTTGATAAAGGTCCTGCTGATTTGGATGCATTAGAAGAAAATCATCGAAGAATGCCTTTTTTCCTGAAAAAAATTGGCAACCCAATTTGTTATTTTAGAAAAAAAATGTGGAGCCGTGGCTAATCCAAATTGTAAACATATCATTTGATAAACGATATCTCTATAAGCGAGAGAGAGAAACCTGCGATGTGATTTAACAATTGGGATGTGAAAATAAGCTTGAGAAATATTAATTTTTAACATGTAATCTTGCTCATTTAAAAATAGTTGGATTCTTAAATGGTTTATCAACCGAAATTTAGGAGGGTTTACAAAATAATTTAAATTCTTTAAGTTGGCCTGTTTGATCCATCTGATTTCTTTCTTAAGAAACCTGACTTATAGGTACTACGTTCCATAGCTCCACACTTCAACATATTTCCTAAGACTTCCTTAATTTCAGGAGTGTCTTTCACCTGAAACCTTAAACAGTTTTGTTTATTTAGTTTTGATAAAGTTGGTTTTGAAGTAAAAGGAATTCTATAACCCCTAAGTATAGATAAAATACTTTCCGGAGCACCGAGGGCTTTCCAAGTATTAACGCAATGCCCTACTTGTCCCGCTTTGAATTTAACGCTTCCCCCTCTTCTATGTTTACCTGAAGAGGACGATTGATTAAAACCTCGCTTAGAAGAGTATGACTGACGGTGTCTGTCTGGGTCCTTAGAATTCGGTCTCTTGAATCTATCGTTTGGTTTCCCCACCTTACCCTTGAAATCTGCTCGGTGAAGTAAACTTGTTTTTTGTACAAAACTTCGCAGGAAAAAACTTGTTAGCACCTCCTTGCTCCTTAATTGATTCGCTTTATTGTGGTTCAGAGAACTGAATGTATTAGCTCGTTTAATGTTTTATTGGGGGGCTTGTATGCATTACGACGCTGGTATATAATTTCCGATCTTTTTTTCCGATATTGCAAAAGTGCATCTGAAGTTCGCCTGAAGGTAGATTATTCAGCCAAAAATTTTCTAGAAATGTAAGATTTCAATTCAAGCGACGATTCGTTAGAAATATCTTGAAAGTCTGTCTTTGTTGTAAAATACCATGGGTTATGGCATCTAAGCACAAATCCATTTTTCAAGAGCTGCTAACAGCTGCCAAGGAGTTGTAACGGTAGCCAAGTTGGAGTGGACTTTTATATTAGTAAGAACTGGTGTGGCTTGAAATCGTTTTTGGACTTCTGCATATCGAATTTTTTGCCACGTTTTCTGGCCTAGTCTTTGACATTGAATACCTTGTAAATTTTCTTCTACTGTATTTTGCTTATCGAAACAACCTGTGCTTCGTTAAAGGCCAAAACTAAATCCAGCGTTGGTATCGCAAATCATAGATGGCATTCGTGGATCGAAGAAAACTTGAATTTCAATATTTTATATGTTGGTAACACACTGCTTCTTGTTTGAAACTCCAATATGTACTGACAACATGGCCGACCGGCGATGGCAGCGTTACCAACGTCACCTAGCTATAGGACGTGTGCACTATATTGATAGGAGTATTAGGGGTGGGATACACTGCACTTGCGTGGAAATCTAAAGGGTAATCTCACAGGTGGATCAAGCGAAGGCTCGAACACCTAAATAACTTGTTTGAATTAAATTAAAATTTTCTATATTTTGCAGGGACGCAAGAGGACAACAAGCGACAAGATGCGACTTATCATAACAAGAGACTATCTAGCAAAGTATTATCTGGCTCTAAATATTATCAATGTGACGTTTGCCAAAAGTGTTTCAGTAAAAAGAAATCTTTAGTACAACACCTGCGCGTACATACTGGTATAAGACCCTATAAATGTCACGTGTGCCAGAAGTGTTTCAGACAAAAAGGCGTTTTTAATGAACACCTTCGCGTACATACTGGTGAACGACCCTACAAATGTGACGTGTGCCAGAAATGTTATACAGGAAAGAGCCATTTACGTCAACACCTTCGCGTACACACAGGTGTACTGCCCTACAAATGTCACGTGTGCCAGAAGTGTTTCAGACAAAAAGGCGATTTAAATATACACCTTCGCGTACACACTGGTGAACGACCCTACAAATGTGACGTGTGCCAGAAATGTTTCAGTGTGAAGGCCAATTTAAATGATCACCTTCGTGTACACACTGGTGTACGGCCCTACAAATGTGACGTGTGCCAGAAATGTTTCAGTCGAAAAGGCACATTAAATACGCACCGTTGCGTACACACGGGTGAACGACCCTATAAATGTGACGTGTGCCAGAAATGTTTCAGTGTGAAGGCCAATTTAAATGATCACCTTCGTGTACACACTGGTGTACGGCCCTACAAATGTGAAGTGTGCCAGAAATGTTTCAGTCGAAAAGGCACATTAAATACGCACCGTTGCGTACACACTGGTGAACGACCCTATAAATGTGACGTGTGCCAGAAATGTTTCAGTGTGAAGGTCAATTTAAATGATCACCTTCGTGTACACACTGGTGTACATCCCTACAAATGTGACGTGTGCCAGAAATGTTTCAGTCGAAAAGGCACATTAAATACGCACCGTTGCGTACACACTGGTGAACGACCCTATAAATGTGACGTGTGCCAGAAATGTTTCAGTGTGAAGGTCAATTTAAATGATCACCTTCGTGTACACACTGGTGTACATCCCTACAAATGTGACGTGTGCCAGAAATGTTTCAGTCGAAAAGGCACATTAAATACGCACCGTTGCGTACACACTGGTGAACGACCCTATAAAAGAATATATATATATATATGATATGATACATTTTATACTGACATAATTGAAATTAAGTACCTAGGTAAGTACATTATTTTATTTTGATAATTTATCACAATATGAAATTTACTGCATCTATTTTGTAATATTTTATTTTGTTGACTTTGTGACATTTGTGACATATAATTTATCAACATTTTTTTTTCAATTGACATTGTACTCTGCATGATATTTGGAAAATGTTGAATGCCTACTGGTGGAACATGGAATGAACTATTGCTATGCTATGCAAGAAACTGTAAAATGCAAAATAAATTATTTTTTATGGGATTACAGTGTGCGATTACACTAATTGATTTAACACACCAACATCTAAGTTGGTGTGCCCTGCAAACCTGTCTATTTTGCTGTGAGCACATGGCGACAATACTGGGCTACTGGGGAAAAGTATATTTAAAATGGCACCGTACAGTCGGTATAAATATAATACAATAAAATACCTACATTGAATAGGGAGCTGTGTGGTGACGGCAAAGAATATCTTCACCCCATCTCATCGCTGACAGCTGAGCCGGAGTTTATGTCAAAGTCAAAAATTATTTATTCCGTAAAAAAATACATTTATGTGGAATCGTCATATTTTTTTACCTAACCGTGCAGTGCATGACAGGGCAGCTACTGAGAAACACTGCTAGAAAACTCAGTAGGAATCCGTTTTTAAAATGAAATATACTTAAGATTGATTACTATCATGTGTGTTGACTACGAACAACTCAATCCCAAGCACTTTTATCACTTAAATAATCAGAATGTTTGTAATATGCCCTGCTACACAATTTGGCTTTAATAATTCTTTTAAACTTATTCGTAGACAATTCTCTAATATCATTGGTAACTTTGTTATAGAATCTTATACATTGCCCCATAAAAGAGTTACTTATTTTGTGGAGACGGGTAGTATGCAATATGAGATTATTCTTATAACTAGTATTCGCAACTAGTAGACGCAATTATGCAATATTGGATTATACTTAGATCTAGTATTTACATTATGTGTATCGCTCCTTTTACGGAAGGAATCGATATGTTTATGCACATATAGTAGGTTTTCATACACATACTGAGATGGTACAGTTAGAATGTTAACCTCTTTGAACTTTTCTGTTAGAGACACTCTCGGACCAAGATTATAGATAGCTCTTGCAGCTCTTTTTTGCAATATAAATATGGTGTTAATGTCAGCAGGGCTACCCCAAAGAAGAATTCCATAGGACATTAAACTATGAAAATAACTGAAATAAACCATTCTAGCCTTGTCAGCATCAGTCAGCCGTCTAATAGTTTTCACTGCATATGCTGCAGAAGTTAATTTGCCGGACAGTTTTTCTATTTGTGGGCTCCACTGTAGCTTTGAGTCAATAGTGTTACCCAAGAACACAGTTGATTTAACAGTGTCCTACCTAGCTCCCTTAAGTTGTACATTGGTTATCGCCTTCTTCTTCTTTAATTAGTATGGCGACACCACCTCGCCTCTGGTTTATTCTACAATAACTAATTGCTAATTTAAATGATTCTATCATCATATTATCCTCCTCATAAGCCTCCAAGCTTTTATAAACGTTTCAGTCAAACAAAAACAATCAACCAATAATCGTTGATCGTGCAGTACATTCAATGCTATCTCGATTTTATCAGATTTTTTCGAGTAAGGTACGAATTCAATATTATTATTATGGGGGACCTTGTGTTTATAACAACGGTCTTGCTTCAATGGTACCACCGGATCCAAAACGCCCCAATTGAGGAGACCCAGCGAAACATACTCTGCGGGTTCATCTACTACCGGTTTCAACCATAAAGTTAGTATACCTACGGAATAGAGCATCAAAGGGCTGAGGAAGCGAAATATCACTAGCTGCAACACTGTATGATAAAAAGAGATGCGTGATGCGACGCAACAGAACTGTTTTTGGCATCTGGACAGTTCTTCGGCACTTATCGGCACGCTGCGAATTTGACTCCTGAGAATTATTCTGATTTGACGCGAAATCGTGGATATTTTTGAAAAATATTTCTTCAGGAATATGGTGAATTGTTCAGTGTTAGATTGTTGTACAACACAGAGAAATAACCCTGAAAACTGTTTATTTCACAGGTAAATTATTCCAAATCGACAGCTCCTAATTTAGGATTAATTTTTGCCGATGCGCTTCGAATTTTAGGCACTAAGTGTGTTCATTGTCTTCTATAAACATTTATTAATAGACAGTAGATAAGAAGCAAAGACCATACACATTATGCAGAATTAACGAATATTTTGTGTAAAGAAATATTTTTTCTGTTTACACTAGGGCTGAATCAAGTTATCGATATTTCGTGTCCCCTGTCTATCACGCGGTAAACTAATATGTATTACTGATATTAAAGTTGCTGTGTGGTGACGGCCTAAGAATATCACCACCCCCTCTCATCCCGTGGGGGGACGTAAATATCGTCCCGAGGGAAATATATACACCAGAGAACGGGCAGCAGCGTTCTCCTGAGTACCATGTCCACCTCACTGCGATCGCCAACCCGTCTGCCAAGCATGGCGATTATGGCAAATCCCCTCAAATGATGGACACAACCAAACCGCGGCCCCCAGTCCCCGGCAGCCCTGCTATTCCCAGCCGTGGTTACGGCAGGGCAGGGTGTGCTAAGAATCCCCGGCAGATTCCGCGTTACCAACACCGACGACCTCTGGCCCTGGCAACATATAACACACGTACACTGGGGTCCGACGAGAAGATAACTGAACTGGAGGAAGAATTGAGCAGGTTACATTGGGATATTGTAGGATTATCTGAAGTCCGAAGAGAGGGGGAGGACTCGATAATACTGAAATCCGCAAACCTGCTCTACTACCGGGAGGGTGACCAAATATCCCAAGGTGGTGTCGGGTTCATAGTCCACAAGTCCCTCGTGAACAACCTAGTGAAAGTCGATAGTGTGTCGACGAGGGTAGCGTACCTTATACTCAGAATCACCAAGCGGTATTCGTTGAAGGTTATACAGGTATACGCACCCACTTTGACACACTCCGACGATGAAGTCGAGGTTATGTATGAGGACATATACAGACAGAGCCATACATACCTCTAACTCCTATTTCACTGTGGTCATGGGGGACTTTAACGCGAAGCTGGGCAAACGATTCGGTAATGAGCTGAGAGTGGGCCAATTTGGAACTGGAGACCGCAACCCCCGGGGCCAAATGTTGGCCGACTTCATGGAGAAGGAGGGACTCTTTATGATGAATTCCTGCTTCAGGAAGCCGGATCACTGAAAATAGACCTGGGTGAGCCCCGATGGTAAAACTAAAAATGAGATAGACTAAATCTTGTCGACGAGACGACAGATGTTCAATGATGTCTCCGTGATCAATGCGGTTAAAACCGGGAGCGATCACAGATTGGTCAGAGGCTCATTGAATCTTAATGTCAAACTCCAGAGGAGAGATCGAGAAGTTCTACGGACAGTTATATAAGACAACACAGCCACCTGTCAAAAGTCATGCCTCAGATCCCAGAGCACGACTAACCCGACATTACACCGAAGACATCCCGGACGTCAGCCTGTACGAGATAAGAATGGCTCTCAAACAACTCAAGAACAACAAGGCGCCTGGTGATGATGGAGTTACAGCACAGCTTCTGAAGGCGGGTGGTACACCAATCCTACGGGAAGTTATTTAACTCCGTCATACTAGATGGTCAAACGCCACAAGCATGGCACAGTAGTGTGGTGGTCAAAAAGGGCGACAAAACCCTATTGAAGAATTATAGACCCATCACACTGCTGAGCCATGTTTACAAGTTGTTTTCGAGGGTCGTTACGAACCGTCTCGCGCGCAGGTTTGACGACTGCCAGCCTCCCGAACAAGCCGGTTTCCGAAAAGGCTTTAGCACCATAGACCACATACATACGCTGCGGCAAGTTATACAGAAGACCGAAGAGTATAACAAGCCACTGTGCTTAGCGTTTTTGGACTATGAGAAAGCCTTTGATTCTATCGAAACATGGGCCGTGCTGAGGTCTCTCATAAGGTGCTAAATTGACTACCGGTATATCGAGGTGATAAAGTGTTTGTATGAAAACGCCACTATGTCAGTGCGACTCCAGGACCAGATCTCGAAACCTATCCACTTGCAGCGAGGCGTGAGACAGGGAGATGTTATATCTCCGAAACTGTTCACCACTGCATTGGAAGACGTCTACAAGCTTCTGGACTGGAAAGGCTTTGGCATCAATGTCAATGGCGAGTACATCACTCACCTTCGATTTGCCGATGATATAGTAGTCATGGCTGAGACCATGGAAGACCTCGGTACATGCTCGTTGATCTCAGCAGAGTCTCTCAACGAGTGGGTCTGAAAATGAACATGGATAAGACGAAAATCATGTCAAACGTCCATGTTGCACCCACTCAATTGAAAGTTAGTGACTCTGCACTCGAAGTTGTAGAGAACTATATTTACCTAGGACAGACCATCCAACTAGGTAAGTCCAACTTCGAGAAGGAGGTCAAACCTAGAATCCAACTCGGCTGGGCAGCGTTCGGGAAGCTACGTAACATCTTCTCGTCCAAAATACCGCAGTGTCTCAAGTCGAAAGTCTTCGACCAGTGTGTATTGCCAGTGATGACATACGGAACAGAGACGTGGTCGCTCACTATGGGCCTTATTAGAAGGCTCAAGGTCACCCAAAGAGCAATGGAGAGGGCTATGCTCGGAGTTTCCCTGCAGGATCGAATCAGAAATGTCGAAATCCGCAGGCGAACCAAAGTCACCGACATAGCCCGAAGAATTGCCATGCTGAAGTGGCAGTGGGGAGGGCGCATAGCTCGTAGAGCCGATGGCCGTTGGGGCAGAAAGGTTCTCGAGTGGCGACAACGAACCGGAGACGCAGCGTGGGCAGGCCCCCTACAAGATGGACCGATGATCTTGTGCGGGTCGCTGGAAACTGCTGGATGCGAATAGCACAAGACCGGCAATTGTGGAGATCTTTGGGGGAGGCCTTTTTCCAGCAGTGGACGTCTTTCGGCTGATATGATGATGATGATGATATTAAAGTACTTATGTGATGTTTAGATGTGAATCCCCTGGAAATGGAAGTAATCCCAAATTCTCCTAAATATGCCTCAATCGAGTCCTCCTCGGAACGCAAGCCTAGCGCTTGCATTAGAATTGCGCTAGAATAGTTTATTTCAGTTATTTTCATAGTATATATGGAATTATTAATTGGTCTTATGGAATTCTCTGGGGTAGCTCTCCTGACATTAACACCATACTTATATTGCAATAAAAAGCTGTTAGAGCCATTTATAATCTTGACCCGAGAGTGTCTAAAAGTTCACAGAGGTTAACATCCTAGCTGTAGTATAAATATATATATAAGAATAATCTTATGTTGCATACATACATACACCATTGCAAGATAAGATTATGCAACATAATCCGAACCCATCTCCACAAAATAAGTAACTCTTTCATTGGGCAACAATGTATAAGATTCTATAACAAACCTCCCAATGATATTAAAGAATTGTCTAGGAATAAGTTCAAAAGAAATATTAAAGCCAAATTGTATATTACAACATTTCTGATTATTTGAGTGACAAAAATGCTTGGGATCGAGTTGGTTTAAGTCAACACATAAACAATATGTAATTAAACTTAAGTAAATATTATTTAAAAAAAGGTTTCCTACTGACTTTACTGGCGTATTTTCAGTAGCTGCCACGTCCTGTACTGCACAGTAGGTTAAAAAATGACGATTTCACATAAATGTATTTTTTTACGGAATAAATGAATTTAAAATTTGAATTTAGGGAGACGGACGCGCGTTTCTAACTATAGCCGTGTATATCATTACCTATCTAGTGATTGACAATCTTTAATCTTCATTTTAATCGTTCAAAGTATACCTATACGCTCACTAAATTGTCAAACAGCGAAGAGTTAAGCGACTACCGACAACTCTAATGCGAAAAATAAATTATTTAAAATTTCTTCGGAGTTTTTCTTAAATATTCTTACTTCACTTCACGAATCGTGGTTTCAGCCATGCATAATCCCATCCCATCCTATTTTAGTACTATCACTGGGACTGTTTCATCATCATCATCATCATCATGTCAGCCAAATTACATTCACTGCTGGACCAAAACCTTCCCAAATAATGGGGGGATATGCCACAATTGCCACGCTTGGCAGACGGTTTGGCGATCGCAGTAAGATGGTGATAGATAAGATGGAGTGATGATATTCTATGCCATCACCACACATTACTGATTAATATTATCGATATCGATATTAATACAAAAATCGACATGAGATACATCATTGACACGCACACATAAACACTTGTACACACACAAATGTCATGCTATTTCGGTTTCGTTAGACAGCTCTTGTTTGTTGCTCTATTCCGTAGGTAAACTACGTGATTGCAATTTTATTTATTTACAACCATATGTGTTCATTGTGAATTAATGCTTTTTGTAATTTTTGGAACGAAGTTCCTGATCGCGCGTAGCGAAAGGGGGCTAGACGAAAAAAATTAAGATGAAAAGTTGTAACGACACTTTTTGCTATAGTAAGCTATTGTAAGCCATTTCGTCTTCTATTTCGGATTGAACAATGTGGTGTCGCGACGGTTATTTTTGTTGAGTGTATAGAGGGTTTTTTTTAACTTCGTTTTATCCAGGTGTCCCTAGACACCTCTCAAGTTTTTATTTTCTTGAGTTTTATTTCATGCTATTTGAATTATGTTTTCTTTCCTTTTAATATTGTCCATTATGAATTTTCTTTTATTTTATACTTATAAAATCTAATAACTTTAGCCACAGTGACGTTCATAACATATTTAGTACGTATACGAGTACCTTTATATAAATTTTGCATGTCTAACGGTAAAATATGGCTGGACCTCTATACGTCATAACACCGTGTATTTTTGTACTACACATATTTGCAGAATTAAATATCTTGTCTTATCTTAATAATTTATATTAAGAGGTACCTAATTTAAATATTAAACTAATGCCTAATTAGTAAACTTTATGGTTTCAGCAGGGCCCAGTTGAGACAGTCGGGCGAAACATACTCAAGCAGGCATGAACACGGGATTTGATCTACTTAAAGTAATTATTTAGTGGGCAAACACAATATCTGCTCGATCGGTTGTCTGAATGCTTATTTACCCCGCGGTTTTACTTGCGTTAAACTTTATAAATTACTAGCTGTGCCCAGCGGTTTTACCCGCGTTAACCTTTATAAATTATCACAATTCCTCCCCCGTAGGTGATAGCGTGATAATATGTAGCCTATATGTTGACCCGACCTTTTAGCAATATTCATGCAAAATTTGAAGTAAATCGATGCAATATCTTTTGAGTTTAGCCCGGACATACATACAGACAAACAGATAAACAGACAAAAATTTAAAAACTATATTTTTGTTTTCGATATCGATAGTAGATCACGCCCCAAGTATCCTTTAAAAAAATATTCAATGTACAGTTTTGACTTTCCTACGATTTTATTATAATGTATAGATAGCCTATTAAAGCAGGGTGTCAGCTGACTCCATACCAAATTTTGTTAAAATCGTCTTGAAACTTATGTCAGGCAGATCAATAGTAGGTACAATATAATAGAATAAACATAATAGAAGCTTGTTATAAAACCTAATACAATTTCCTAAAAATGATTTATTCTATTTGTTTACTCGAAAGCCTGGCATGGCTAGTTTGTTTTTATTCCTAGTATTTATATTATGCAGTTCACTTTTTTTTCTATATTAATCAATATTTTTTATAACAAACTCATTTTCTATCAAAATTATATTCTGATATAGGTATATATTTCGATGGCACAGTAACTATATTTATTTATTAAATCAGCAGTCGCGATTCTTTGCTAACTTAACAACGTCAGCTGCCGAGCCTCACAGCAGAATTTCATTTGACATAATGCTATGACAGTACGCGGAATATACTAGTCTAGCAGTTTGTTCATCTGACAGTTGTCTTATTTTTCAGACAGCATAGGAAGCCGAACTTAATTGAGCTGCTAGTTTTTAATCTGAGGACCCTATTGCAATTTTTAATCAAGTGTCAATCCCAAAAATGCGGTCGATGGGACTAAATCTTATATATCCGCATTAAGTGCACCTGTCGGTACAATATGAGTCATATTCGGTACTGGCAATCTGATGCATCTCATTTTCCCTGTGAGATTCCCATGAGATTGTTTGCCGAAAACCATTTCAATATAAGGCTCAGTGTTTTGTTAGGCTCAATAAGTTCTTTATCTGTCGTATTTACTTTTAATATTAGCGAGGTATCATCAGCGAATAAAATTATGTCTGATACTTTCTCTACCAGTACTATCTTACTTATTTTCATAAAATCAGGAAAGACACCATCACTTATACAACAATTGAAGATGGTTGCAAGGATTGCAGCAATGTTTAACATGATCGATTCAATTGCTTTTACAGACAGTCCCCACAAATCTTCTGTGCCCTTCTTTTTAATACTCTTAAAAGCTTTAATAATATCTTCCCTTGTTACTATATATATTATATAGTTATTTTAAAATAAGGCCTAGCAGAGATATCTTGTGGTATACCCACGAAAGGCCTAATGGCTTGCATGCGGAATGCCCGCTCCCAATCAGCAGCACGTCCCCATAATTCCGCACCAGATTGAAGCAGTGCGTGTACTGTGGCAAAGTGACATGCTCGCGTTACCGCCTCGGGAACCCGAGGCGGTAACGCGACCACGTCGTACACCCGCGCTACACGTCTTAGCGCAAAACATACACTACCTAGTTTAGAGCATAGGCTGTCAATATGCTGATCCCATTTGAAGCCAGCATCCACTTTGAATCCCAAGAAGTTTGTAGTGGTTAACTGTTCCAACTTTACATCGTTCTGAAACACTAAAGCGTAATTGGTGGGTTTTTTTTATTTAACGCAAGGCCATTTATTTCAAACCTCTTAGACAGCTGCGTTTGTGGTTGTTTTCTTTAGCTCAACTTCTAGTTGGTCTACTGTTGCAGCCGTTACAACCGCTGCATCGTCATCAGCGTACATAAGTATTTCAGCTGAAGATATTGTGTTCAGTAAGTCATTCGATAACAAAGAGAACAGTTGCCTGGAAGAGATCGCACCCAGCGATAAGGCCGCCATTTGTACAATCTTGTTAACATACTCATAGTTCTTTTTATGTATTATTTTTTGGTGTACAATAAAGAGTTACTTACTTACTTATATTGGACACCGAAGACCCCTGGGATACGCCCATAAACGATTCTATGGGGTCCGACACTGTTTTTCCTCTATTACCAACCACGACTTTTGCTCTGTCTTTTAGCATAAATAAACCCAGCGAATTTGCCAGAATGCCGTAATGTTGCAGTTTCTTGTCTATAACTGACCTATCAGCGACATCCAAAGTCTTGGACAAGTCACAGCATATAATGGCGACTTGCTGTTTGCCTTCACGAGCCGCGAGTACACGTTGGACCAACTCACGTGCCAGTGACGTGAGGGAGCTTCCCTTGCGATACGAGTATTGGCGATCAGACAATGTCTCAGTAGAAGTTAGAAACGCTGTCAAGCGAGAGCTCAAGCCGTTTTCGAAAACTTTGCTATCGCTGGTATGATGGCGACGGGCCTCACAGCAGAATTTCATTTGACATAATGCTATGACAGTACGCGGAATATACTAGTCTAGCAGTTTGTTCATCTGACAGTTGTCTTATTTTTCAGACAGCATAGGAAGCCGAACTTAATTGAGCTGCTAGTTTTTAATCTGAGGACCCTATTGCAATTTTTAATCAAGTGTCAATCCCAAAAATGCGGTCGATGGGACTAAATCTTATATATCCGCATTAAGTGCACCTGTCGGTACAATATGAGTCATATTCGGTACTGGCAATCTGATGCATCTCATTTTCCCTGTGAGATTCCCATGAGATTGTTTGTACTTATATTGGACACCGAAGACCCCTGGGATACGCCCATAAACGATTCTATGGGGTCCGACACTGTTTTTCCTCTATTACCAACCACGACTTTTGCTCTGTCTTTTAGCATAAATAAACCCAGCGAATTTGCCAGAATGCCGTAATGTTGCAGTTTCTTGTCTATAACTGACCTATCAGCGACATCCAAAGTCTTGGACAAGTCACAGCATATAATGGCGACTTGCTGTTTGCCTTCACGAGCCGCGAGTACACGTTGGACCAACTCACGTGCCAGTGACGTGAGGGAGCTTCCCTTGCGATACGAGTATTGGCGATCAGACAATGTCTCAGTAGAAGTTAGAAACGCTGTCAAGCGAGAGCTCAAGCCGTTTTCGAAAACTTTGCTATCGCTGGTATGATGGCGACGGGTCGGTAATCGTCTAATGCCCGGTTCCTTTATTTTACGATCCGTCATTGGACCAACGTTACCATCCGTAATTCAGCTACCGATACCGACCGAATTCGACTAGTAATCAAAGCAGTAACGCCTCGTTATTTTGACAGTTCCGTGACAGTAGAAAATATTTATAGGAACACTTTCGAACGCATCTCCATACAATAAGCTTACTAACGTCCTCCCATCCGTTAGTAACCAGACGTTGGTTATTTGGATAAGGACTAGTATTTTTTAGGAACGGTTTTGCGTTACGGCTGGTAGAAATTCTAACTATTCGTAGTAGAAACGATTCGTTTTTGGAATATAGGAACCGGGCGTAAATCGTCTATTTCTCCTTTTTCCTTGAATATTGGGGAAACTTTAGATCTTTTCAGCGCTGTCGGTTAAATACCCTCCCTAATACATCGATTGAAAAATTGTGTCAGAATTCGTGCAAGTGGAATGGCCGTAAATCTCAGTACCGACATATTTAAACAATAAATATATTTGTATGGATTGGGAGGTATTTCATTTACGAGTAGAAATCTCTTTAGCACTAAACGGACTGAGTCTAAGTGAACAGTTTGTAGGCGTTCGTAACCTCATTATACCCTCCACTTGAAGCAAGTCCGCGTGGGGTGCACCACAGGCTGAAGCTGCGCTCTTAAACCGTTTATTTATTGCATCTACCGCTTTTTTTTTCTATGTTTGAACTCAGTCCCGTCTAAGTTCCTTACTATATCCGTAAAGTCTAAATCGGGAGTTTTTGATATGCCCCTCTCTTTATTAACGACCTGCCACATCCCTTTCGATCTGTTTTAACAATTAGTACTCGTCTTAGCATAAAAAATATGTTTCGTGTCCATAATTAAAATATCATTTGGAAATTCTTTACGTAATTCTAACAAATCAAAGAGCAATGATTTGTGATCCCTGACTTTCTTCTTCATCCATCCCTTGATTTTTTTTTAAATACTCGTTATTTTCTGAAGTGTGAAACAGATATCGAACTGTACGAATACATTAAAAATATTTTTCATTCATTGTCACCTGTTATTCTTTTGGGAGATTTCAATTCTCACCATACACTTTAGGGTTCTAATCAGAATGATAGGGCAGGTAAAGAATTGGTCGAACTAATACCTAGTTGAAGTTGGTTTATGTGTACTTAATGACGGTTCTCCCACCAGACTTCCGAGATTGGGTCAGAGTAAGAGTTGTGTAGACCTTACCCTGTGTTCTCCTAATTTAACTGCTCAGCTAGAGTGGAAATGTCTATGGTATGGCTTGACCTATGGTAGTGATCACTACCCCATTTGTTCTACTTTAATTGGGGGATTTTTACCATATAAAATCAAAACACCTTTACTAAAATACAGAGTTGAGATTGCTAATTGGGATATTTATAAAGAAACATTTGAAAATGAAATTTATTTTTTACCCCAAATTACAATCCATAACCTAGATTCTTGTCTATCTCTGTTCTCTGAAACTATTAAATTGGCTGCTGATGAGAGCATCCCTTTAAAAAATTCAGCTTCTGGTAAATTATCATATCCAGCCTGGTGGAATAGAGAATGTACTGCAATAATTAGATCCAGAAATGAAGCTGAATTAAATTATATTAGCGACATGTCTCCAGATGATTTAAATCGCTATAACCGGATAGTAGCAAAATCCAAGAGACTGTTTAGAAAAAAAAATATGCCAGTTGGAAAAAATTTTGCTTCTCTCTGTCTCCTTCATCCTCAGCTTCCCAAGTTTGGAAAAAAGATAAGAAAGTTAAGCGTGGCTACTCTTTACAAAATTCCCACAAGATATTGCGTCAAAATTTCTTAATAAACTAGCTCCAGACTTCGTGCCCCTTTTGGATGAATGTCCATCATGTCCTACAGCTGTTGACATTTCCAGTGATCCCTTCGATGATCCTTTTTCACTTCAGGAGTTGAATGCAGTACTGAAACATCTACGGGACTCTGCACTTGGGGTTGATGGTTTTCCATATTCGTTTTTAAAATGACTAGTCAGAATAGCCGTCGGTACCTTTTGAATTTAATAAATACTTGTTTTATTCATAGTTATGTCCCTTATCATTGGAAATCTTTAATTATAATTCCATTATTGAAGCCAGGCAAATCTCCCAATTGTGCTGATAACTATCGACCAATTGCTTTGTCCCCAACTATTTGCGACATTTTGGAACATTTAATGAAGCGTAGATTGGAGTGGTTTGTAGAGAGTAGGGGTCTCCTATCAGACTCTCAGTTTGGATTCCGTAAGGGGTTCAGTATCATGGGTAGCATTGGCATCCTCATGGCAGATACTCGCTTAGCTTTTAGCGTTAATAAATCAGTCATTGCGGTTTTCTTAGACATTTCATCTGCATATGATAGTGTACTCCTTTCCGTACTCCGCAGTAAATTACGCCTCCTGAGTATTCCGGTAAGGATGCTTAATTGTTTGTGCAATCTTTTGTCTGACCGCTCTGTCAACCTACATGTCCCAGGAGAAAGGTTTGTTGCCAGGTCAGTTTGGAAGGGACTACCCCAAGAATCGGTTTTAAGCCACTTATTATATAATATTTACTCTTCAGATCTTCATAAAACCCTCAATTCTGATTGTCTAATATTGCAATATGCAGATGATTTGTGTTTATATGTGTCAGGAGCATCTGTCACTGCTGCTTCGGATTCCATGCAGGTATCACTCAGTTCTGTATATTATTAGCTTTATAATCATGGTCTAAAATTATTATTATAAAAGTATTTTCCCGAAAACGAATCATTCCACCTTGAGGTTGAGAGTTCTCCCATTAAGGTTGTAGATAAGGTTAAATTTCTTGGTGTCATCTAGTATACCAAACTAAGTGGGGCAGATCATTTTAACTTCATGACTGATAAATGTGAAAATAGATCAACATGTTACGTGCCTTTGCGGGTGATTGGTAGGGAGCTCACCCTTTTACTCTAAAACTTATTTATAATGCGACAATAAGGAGTTTACTGGACTATGGATCCTTCATCCTAGAACCATGCAGTAAAGTTGCCTTGTCAAAATTTGATGCAATACAAGCAAAGTCCGTTCGCATTGTAATGGGTTGTATGAAGTCCACTCCTTTTTTTTTTTTTTGATAAGGCAGTGGGAATGCTAATGCATGCCACCCGCAAAAAGTGACTGCGGGTGGGTATGTCGGACTCGCACCGACTAAACCTAACCTGCCGTGGACTTCTTCTGGCGCCTGATGGGGGGAGCCCCGGGAACGCAGGTATGCTGCTGTGAAGTCCACTCCTACGAACGCTCTGCAAGTAGAGGCTTGTGATCCTCCCCTAATCCTGCGCCGACAATATCTAGCTGATAGGTTCATTTACAAGGCATATTTCCTCAAAGATCATAAGTTAACTGTAAAATTATCTCACTTGGACAACCTATGCATACAGGAGGACTATTGAAAGAATAAGGACCCCCCTTTAATTTTAAATTCATTCAGAAAATGCGAGGGCTTGAGGTAACTGCTCCCATTTACCATTGTGCAAATTTTCCATTATATATATATGAAATGGTAAACTTTATTCCAAATTATATTTTTTTTTATACAATAATAATATTTATTTCACAAATTATGCAACAAACAGAATTTACAAAAACCAGGTTACTTAAGCATTTTAAATCAATCGTATGACGCGGCTGTGTCTGAACTAGATAAGTACTTGTCTGTATTTCAGACACGAGCGCTTATTCTTTGTGTATCAAACTAATTTACACTATTTGGACACATATTGCAATTCAAATTTACTTACATCATTTATAATTTCAAAATTAAAAATTAGAATTAAATTTAAAAAAAATTGGATTAAATTAAAATTAATATCAAATCAAATCTAAATTAAATTCAGATTTACAAAAATTAAATTAAAGTTTAACAAAATTAAATCAAATTTAAACTAAAATTAAATTAACATTAACATTAAATGAAATCAAAATTAAATCAAATTACAATTAAATTATAATTAAATAAAAATTAAATTAAACTTAAAATTAAATTAAAATATCAGTGGCCATTAAAATTATTGTTGGTGTGAGTGTTGTGTGTAGCCTCTCATTGTGTAAGTGTGTGCGAGAGTGAGTGTGTGTGTGTAAGAGAGGTTATTTATTATTATTACTGAACGATCTTTAATAAGGTTTCAGTTTCTTCATAATTGAGTGTATGTATGTATTCAAACACTTTTAACTTGCACTGATGTTTATTTAGTTTAGATAGTCAATGGATATTAATTTATTGACTTTATTATATATATATGGGCCTAGATAACAATAGTGCTTATTCACATATGCATGTTTAAAAATTGGTATTTCTACTAATGCTACCTTTCTTCGTTTAGATTGTACAGTCGATTTGTCATAGTGTATATTCGAATTTTGTTTTAAAATAATATACAATATAAAGAGCTGACGTACTTTGAGAACTTGGCATGACTGATATAGACAGAAAGTGGGAAATATGAAGGGCCGAAAGGTACTAACCTTGAGAATAGCTCGTTGAGCTCTCTCCAAAGGTTCTATAATCGTTTTTGATGCACCTCCCCAGACGGATATACAATATTGAAGAGTAGTTTGTGCAAGAGCTAAGTAGACTTGCTTAATTAAATTTGGTTCAGCAACATGTCGTAGGTTTTTAAATAGAAATATTAATTTTCTTAGCCTAGTTGTTAAAAGTTCTACATGTTGTCGAAAGGAAAGGTTTTCATCGATCATTACTCCAAGATATTTAATAGTTTTAACATGGGTTAAACCGGTACATTGACACGTAATATTATTACAGCACTTATGCGCAAACAAAGAGTAAGATTGAGGAGAAGGGTTAATGTTGCGCATTGAGAATGTAATATATTGAGTTTTTTTTGAATTTATACTCAAAATATTAGATTGCAACCAGTGATTAATACAATTTAGACAATATTGCGCTCTTTGAAAAACCGCATCCCACGTATCATCGGAGAAAAGGAGTACGGTGTCATCTGCGTACGATATCAGTTTACCCTCATTGAGATCTAGTTCACAGAGATCATTTAAGTAAACTAGAAACAAAGTAGGGCCAAGAATACTACTCTGGGGCACGCCGTAGTTCACTGGTAATTCGTCACTTAACTCATTATCTATTTTAACACATTGTGCACGATTTTGCAGATAACTACTTAACAATTGTAACTGACAACCACGCACACCAAGCCTCTCCAGTTTGCCCAGTAAGAGTGGAACAGAGACCGTGTCAAAGGCTTTTGATAGGTCTAGAAAAATGCCTATGGTTTTCTTACCTGCATCCACATTTTTTACCACATAGTCTACAAGCTCGTGGACCGCATCACACGTAGATTTTTTACTTCTAAAACCGTATTGTTTATTGGATAGAAGATTATTTGACTCCAAGTATTTGATCAGTCTAATGTTTATTATGCGTTCCAAGAGCTTGGAGACCGAAGGCAGGATGGAAATGGGCCTGTAGTTACTGACACGGTCTCTGTCCCCGGATTTAAATATAGGATGAACAATAGATTTTTTTAAGATCGTAGGGAATATACCTTTTGCTAAGCATAAATTAAAAATGTGTGTCAATGGAGGAACAATAATATACCTAAATATTTTAAGTATGTGGTTTGGTATCGAGTCCCAACCCATTGTGCACCCATTTCTTAGACCCAGTATCAACCGTTCCACTTCCATTATGTCTGTATCCAGGAGTACTAGGGATTTTAGTGTATTTTTACTAGGTTTATGTTTGAATTTATTATGACTTGGATGATTGCACGTGGTGATATTTTTAGCCAAGTTTTCACCAACGGAAACAAAGAATTCGTTTACTATATTTAAAGATTGTTTCAAACAAGGGGTCCTTAATAGTTCTGAAGCATTACTTTTAGATTTTGACGTATTTGTAATATTTTTTACAGCGTCCCAAATTTTTTTGTTATTCTTGCCCGCATCCTTCAATAAACTTTTCTCATAGATTCGTTTCGCCTTCTTTATGATTTTTATTATATACCATACATTGGTTTGTCTAAGGACACTATTCAGGCTCACTATTATTCTCTTCCTTAATTCAGGATAAATGGCAGGATTACCACAGGTTTTTAACTGATGCATCTAAACTAGAATCAGATGGTAAAACTGTTGTATCAGTCTTCTATTCAAATTCGCATATCACTCTTCAGTTCCAATGTCTTGCAGAAGCATCAGTATTCACTGGTGAGTGTATTGGTATTCTGGAGGCATGTCAGTTTATTTTAGCTCATGTTGTAATTACCAAGGCAATTATTTTTTCTGATTCCAAAAGTGCCCTGGCAGTCTTAGTAAAAAACCCCTTTAAGGATAATCTCCGAAGTCCTATAGTAATGGAAATTAAAAAATCGTTATATTTGGGCACTGTAAAAGTAATTGAGGTTTTACTTGCATGGATTCCTGCTCACATGGGTATCAGTGGCAATGAATGTGCGGACGAGGCTGCTAAAGCGGCTGTTTCGAGTAGTATTGCCGACATTAAATATTTCTCTATCCATGTCTATGATTTACTACATAATGCAAAGATTGATTTCTGTAAGTCTTGGCGGGCATCCTGGGTTAAATCAAGTCAGAGTAAGGGTAGTAAATATGCATGAATCCATCCAGTAATCCCAGTTAAACCATAGTTTTATAAATATAAAATGTTGAGCAAAACTGTTACATCGGTTATATGTAGAATCCGTCTTGGTTTTTGTTGCAATCCATTATTTTTAGATTAAATTAGAGTTAGAGACAATTGTCTGTGTGAGTGTGGTCTAGATGAAGGTTTCTTGGATCACATCTTTTTAAATTGTCAATTATATGGCACACAGTCCTTTGAACAAGTCATCTCAAAATTAAAAATTCAACGCTCAGTCAATGTTAGACATCTTCTTTCATTCTTCCCTGTCCCCCAAATTATCAACATGTTTATTAAATACATATATACTAACAAGATTAAGTTGTACGAATTATGAAGGTGTGTGGTGACGGCGACAAATACCGGAATCAGAATATCATCACCCCATCTCATCCCGTGGGGGGCGTAGAAGTCGACCCGAGGGAATATCTACCAGAGGATGGGCAGCAGCTTCCTTCTGATTACTATGACCATCTTACTGCGATCGCCAACCCGCCTGCCAAGCGTGGCGATTATGGCATATCCCCCCAAGACGATTCTTGAGGGAGGCTTGTCCAGTAGTGGACTTATTTAGCTGTAATGATGAATTATGAAGGTATTGTATATTTTATTGTAAATTTAGCTATAGTACGTATATATTAATCTGCTAACACTTATTTTGTGTTTGTCTTTGTTCCAGGTCCATAATTACTTCCACAATTTGTTAAAAGCTTTTTAAATTCTCTATAATACTCATGAGCAACCACTACATGACACTGGCAGAAATTGCTGAAAACATCGGCAGATTGCCATATTAAAAAATAAAAGTAATCGGAATATATATTTTTTTACTTATGAGATTTAATATAGTACCTATTAAGATGGGTACAAAAATATTTCCTAATCGTCTTTCATTCAAGTCTAAAACAGGATTTTAAATAAAAAATAGAAACGCAGATGGTAATGTTATATTCTAATTTTTCCATTTGTTATATTCTCTTTGATGACTACACATGATAACTTAAAACAAATTACCCTAATTATTACAATAATCCCTCCGACCCCAGCTGCCCCCTCCCGGGAGGATGCAGACGTCGACGACGACGACGATCCCCTGAGGCCAGTGACCATCGAAGAGGTTAAAACTCTGATCAGGAAACTCCATCCTCGCAAAGCCCCCGGATATGACGGACTCACCAATCGCGTTTTCAAGCAACTCCCATTGCTTCTACTTAGCCTGATGGTCACGATTTTCAACGCGGCCTTCTCCAACAACATCTTTCCACACCAGTGGAAACAGGCAAACGTGATTGGTATCCCGAAACCCGGTAAATCCAAATCCGATCCGGCGAATTACCGCCCTATTAGCCTTCTCTGCGCCATGGGGAAACTCTACGAGCGCATCATCCATGCCCGTTTGTCGTCTTACATCCACGCAAACGATATTCTCCCAGACGAGCAGTTTGGCTTTCGAGCCAGACACTCCAGTGTCCATCAGGTGCATCGCATCGTTGAACACATTCCGGTAAAAGCCGCCCGAACCCGTAGCCATACTGGAGCCATCTTCTTCGACGTGGCCAAAGCGTTCGACAAGGTCTGGCACAACGGCTTATTATATAAGCTGATTAAACTCAAAGTGCCTGACCGTCTCGTGCACATCTTACGAGACTTCCGACCTACCTTCCTACCGCGTCGAGGGCAATTACTCCTCCCTCCGTCCGATACGCGCAGGAGTTCCCCAAGGCTCAGTCCTTGCCCCGCTCCTGTTCTCGCTGTACACCAGCGACATCCCCAGACCCAAAAAGGCTCATCTAGCCCTCTTCGCTGACGACACAGCTCTCTACTACTCCAGTAGGAGCACGTCAGTCATCCACCGAGAACTCCAATCCTCAGCCGATGCCGTCGGCAAATGGTTCAGGAAATGGAGGATCGAAGTCAATCCCACCAAGAGCGCAGTCGTGCTCTTCTCTAGGATAGACCCCGCCCCCACCGCTGATCCCGTCCGAATGTTTGGTGAACCGATCCCCTGGGAGAAGAAAACCAAATATTTGGGAGTGATCCTCGATCGGAAGTTAAACTTCAAGGACCATCTGAGATACGCTGGTAACCGTGCCTCATTTGCCCTTTATCGATTACACGGCCTCCTGAATGCACGCAGTAAAATGTCCCTTGAAAACAAGGTGAGAATTTACAAGACGTGCATTCGACCCATGATGACCTATGCGAGCCCGGTCTTCGCGCACGCTAAGGATCAATTCATCCACCTCCTCCAGGTAGTCCAGAACAAGTTTATGCGACGAGCCGCGGGCGCACCGTGGTTCGTCCGTAACAAAAGCCTCCATGCCGATCTCCAATTGCCTACCATCAGGCAATGGATGAAGCATGCGTCCAACAGGTATTTGACTCTGCCACTCACCATCCAAGTAAATTGGTGGTACAGGCGGTCAAATACACTCCTTCCCGACTCTCACGTAAACACCGTCGTCCGAAGAACGTCATAGACGAACCGGACGACGAGATCACCGTATATTTAGATCAAATTAAATCGATTAGAGACTCTCGCAACACTGCACAACCGACATTTCATACTCGCCGGACGCGAGTACGACCGCGAACGCGTCGCGACCACCAGCGTCCTCCATGACCCTTAGTTTGCATTCGATCCGATGAATGCCCGCTCCGGACCTAAACCGGAAGCGAGGCCCGCGTCGCGAATTAACGTAGAGCGACAGTTGCACAAAATCCCTAAAAATCACGATATCTCGCCCTCTCCCCGTCAGTATCCGCCCAGAGCCGAGGTTCGAGCCCCACAGGGGGCGCCCTCCGGCGCGGGTACTTAGTTTGTAGTTTGTTTTTGCTAGGCGGTTAGAGCCTACGCTCACCCCTACTGTCCGGTGAAGCAGTAAAAGCCGAGAGGCTAACTGCACGAGTCATGTTAAAAAAAAAAAATATTACAATAAAGGACTGTCACTTCGATCAAGGACTGTCAAATCAAAAATTTAATATAGCGCTTATATACTCTCGGTAATTCTTAAAAACGCCATGTTATTTGTTTTCATATTGTGTTAGGTTTGCAGTTTGCAGTAGTGTAATTAGTGTATGTATAACAAATCCTACGCCACAGAGGCCATAACCCAAAAATTCAATAGATATATTTACGGTTTGCCTATAAGTCGTCCTAATTTTTTAATAAAATGAAGAAAACAATATGTAGAATATGTTTAGCGGATAACGTTACTATGTATAATATTGTGAACACGGAGCTACAACATGTATTTGAGAAGCTAACAGAATATTTGGTAAGTACTAACAAATGCCACCCACGTGCGGAACTGTGCCTAGTCCCTAAGTGATAGCTTGTACCCACACTAATCATCATATGACTACAACAAACATAGCAGTGCTCACAGATGTAACAAAATAGTGGCCACCCATGCTATTGCACAGGTACTGCGACGACCTTCATGGTCGTGGACCTTCGTTAGTCCAAGAGAACATTTAAATATAAATATTTAATAAGAAATAGTTTGAAAGGTATAATTATCTGTCAGAGAGAACCCTAGTAGCTATCAAAGGTGTAGCATATAGTAAAAGTGAACAAAATATAATTACTTACCTATAAATAGCCCTAAAGTCTATAACTTATATGTAATTACAAGATACCAAAGGCATCTGGACTTGTATCAAAAGGCAAGGCATCTTGACCTTATGCTGAGTTGCTTAACCTCAAAATAACAGCCAAGCACGGAGAACACTGGAACATGTTTACTTAAGATGTATTCTGGTGTTCTCAGGTTAACAAACCATGTTCATTAGGCTGGTAGAAGTAAAATTAACATATTTTAATTTCTTCCTTTTAGGATTTTTTAATAATATTCCTGATATAATTTAGTTTTATTGGTTTGTACTTTTGTTTTCAACATTATCACTTCTAATAATATTTGTTTAGTCAAAATCTACACATAGTATAAATAAATGAAGACAATGTTATATTAAAGTAGGGCAGACCAGGCGTGCCAAATTACAAAACAGGAATAGTAAATCACTATTTATTTGAACAGCACTCCCCTTTCTTAAAGTTCAATGTTAAAGTGATAACACACCAACTATCCCTTCTGTTAAACACAAAGTATATTATGTCAAAACAATTACATCTAAATTACATTTACAAATAGGTCAGTTGATTGAAAATACATGATTAATTTAAGCAAAGCAGGGATCGGAAACAACTACAATGGGACTGAACCCATTGTACCTATACCCTATAACCAACTGAAAACATGGCTGTGTGAGAAAACCACACAAAAACATGAAAAAGAGTGGATAGATCTGGAATCATGCAGACATACAAAAGAATTTCTACCATCTCTCAACAAACTCCTATCGCGTAATCTATTACACCTGAACAGGAAGGATCTACACATGGTGATAGGCACAAAATATTACCGGACAGTGCACACTAAACCAACACCTCTTCAAGATTGGCGTCACAGAAAGCCCCCTGTGCAGAGGGTGCATTGAAAATGAAGAAACACCAGCACACGTACTGCTACACTGCAAGAGTGTTGCTTACCAATGGGTAAAGTTCCTGAATGATCCGAAGACACTGCAGGAGGCCCTCAGGCCAGGCTTTCGTGGTCTCCTGGACTTCTGGATAGAACTAAAAAGGTTCGAGTAGCCAAACAAGTATCACGCACAATGGCCCAATTAGGAGGCTAAATGCGGAAACCTATCGCCCAACTAACTATTTAATCTAAGCAAATATTATCATAAATATTGAGGTCATTATATTTTACAAATAATAACTATACATTATATATTAAGAGTTTCCAGCTTAACTATTTACGGTGCCAGCATGGTTGTAGTTCAGTGTGGTTGGTCCACTAGTCGGAAGATATTCCGGGATTCCGGGTGTGATATCAATATTATATTCTGATTGAACATTTTTCAGTTACAAACTGAAGCTAGACCGCTGCTGGCATGTTATATCTGCTACACTCGACTGAAGCACTGTCAGCAGCTCATGATCAGATGTTTCCAGTCAGAGAAGATATTTATTCAGATGGTGGAAGGCAAGCAGGTGTGTATTAATATTATTTTTATTTTTACTATGATAAATAACATTGTCTGGCAGAGATAGCTCTAAGTGATAATACGGCCAATTGTACCTGTTTTTTAATATAATTAATTTCTAGTAAATCATGCTCTGTAAATGGTATGCAATACAACACGGCGTTAACTCAACCCTAACTGGCTGGATTCATAATAATGCTCAGTTTGAGGGCTGTACAAGTTACAGTGAAAGACACCACAAGGGCCATTGTGGCAAAGGGATGTCCGCAAGGTGGTGTTCTATCGCCACTTCTGTGGAACCTTGTTGCAAATGAACTTATCAAACGACTTAACAATAAAGACTATTTTACTGTTGGCTATGCTGACGATATCACCATAATAATAAACGGAAAACATGTAAACACCTTATGCAATCTTATGCGCCAAGCCCTAAAAATAGTAGAGCAATGGTGCATGGAATACCAACTATCGGTAAACCCCACAAAAACACAATTAATTCTCTTCACAAAAAAAAGGAAGCTGACAACACTCCAGTTACCAAAATTTTTCGGCACTACCTTGAGCCTTTCAACAGAAACCAAATATCTGTGCATATATTTGGCAAAGCAACTGAACTGGGCAAAACACACTGAATACTTCAATACCAAAGCCAGCATATCAATGTGGCAGTGCAAGCAACTGCTTGGAAAAAACTGGGTCATTAGCTCTAGGGTCACCTACTGGCTATACACCTCTGTTATTAGACCAATCATCACATACGGCTCGGTGGTCTGGTGGCCCAGGACCAACTTGAGCTCAAATCAAAAAGAACTAGAAAAGCTGCAGCGGCTGGCATGTGTAGCAATCACTGACAGCATGAGAACATCACCCACCGCCGCTCTACAAGCAATGCTGGGACTGCCACCCCTACATCTTACTGTGCAGGAGGATGCAACCATAGCGATCTTTAGACTCAGTATGAACGACACCCTAAACAAAGACCCTAGAATAAAACATACACGTATTCACGAAGACGCTCTTATACGGCAACCCATGATGGCATCACCTAGTGATAAAATCTTAAAAACACACCATTTCCAGAAACTACAATATAAAACTCACAGAAGAACTGTGTGACCATCCGAACGCAACGGAGATAAGAATTTACACTGATGGTTCAAAAACCGACTCCGGAACAGGAGTGGGAGTTTTCTTAAATGACCTGAACATCAAAATATCAAGGCCCCTAGGTACGCTCAAAACTGTATACCAGGCTGAGTGTGTAAGCATCATGCAATGTAATAATAATAATAATGAATGCAATTAAGTGTATTTATTTTATCTTGTATATAAGATGTATGTATTTATAAATATGTAGTATGTAAGTATGTGTATCAGTTGTCTGGTTCCCGTAGTACAGGCTCTGTCTAATTTGGGATCAGATAACACATAATTTCTTTTATATTTCTACAATTTATAAACCAACAATTTGCAAGTCTTTATTAGTAAAAAAATCCCAATAAATCTTGTGGGCCCAACTAATAATGTTCACTAGGGCAATGAATCCCTTTGTCGCGGGGCACTTTACAAACATATAATTGACGGACACGAAGTACAACCAGACATAAAACAACTTTTTATGAGTCACACAAATAGTTGTCCTGCACGGCATTGGAACCTGGGAAACGAAGTGGCGAAGCGACTGTCTTAACCGCAGCGCGTGCAGTATCTTGTTATCCGTGGTTGAACAAGCTCCTGCTTTACCTACATTTAGTGTTATATGAGTAGTTTTCTGAGGATAGAGTTTGGGACTACATCTCAATTATATTATTTTTAAATGTGAAACACAATATTCTTCCAGCTGGAGCAAGGCCTCATAGACAAGCTATCCAGTGTTCATACTCTGATCAGGTCACCACTGGTAATTGTGACTGTGGATGAAGAGAACATGAATGTTGTGGCAAGAGAGAGTCCGGAGAGAAATTTTAAAGGTACTTTTAATAAAACCTATGTTATTCCTTACCCATATTATATATATCCCTATATACTACATGGTGATAGGTATTTTAGGATACCCATTGTACATTGCACTCACAGTCCAATATTGGACGACTATTGACAAACATACCAATTTCCGCCCTCCTCACATTGCACTAAAAGATTTATCAATTTTGTGCTCACATCTCATGCCGGATACTATATATGCTTACTGTAAGACAGCTATTCATACTGAGATCTGTACAACATTTTACCATACAACTGTGACTGCTATACCAAGAAAAAGCTCAGCTAAAGTCTCACAGGACTGTGCTAGAAAGCCGCCAGTACAGCTACACCAGAGGCAAGCTCTATAGTTTGAATAATAAGACTATTAACTTTTACCCACTAACTCAGAATAAAGCTACTACCAAATTAAGGGTTTATAAATTAGGGGAATAAATAAAGGTTGAAAACTAGTAACTCACTCACACACATACACTCAAACACACACATACACTCAAACACACACACCCAAGCAAGCACACTCACGCATGCACATCTAATTGTTTACATTTTATTTTCTTTAATTTTATTTTTCATAATTATTATTCCTATTATAGCTTGCACGAGCTCTGCTGAAGTGAAGCAGGAACCGCTCCTTGAAGAGAGTGACGATGCGAGAGAGGAGTTCTCTCTGTCCGGAGACTGGGACTTGGAAGATAAAGTTGCGCTCAGTGAAGGTCAGTTCAGTGTATGTCATTTGACTATAAATAATTAAATGAAAAAAATTAAAAAGGTTTTTATCCACATAGACTTTAAAAAAGCGCTTGTAAATAGTCAGAAAATATTTGTAGTAATACAGTTATTATTTCTAGTTACTTATTACAGATATTTAGGTACACGGAATGTTAAAACATTTATACAATTTATTTTATAATAGTAGTGATATTCAGCTAGCTTGTATTAAGTTATTGTCAAGAAGATTAAGTTTAGGTTTAATTATTGAAATTTATATTTTACTATATATTGTCTGAATGGTTCTGTCTATATTAAGGTATGAATTCAGTATTATTTATTATTACTTTTTCATCGGCATCAGCAGGAGATGTAGTGGTTAAAAAAATGAGTAAGTAGCTTTAGAGAGTAGGTACACGACTGAAGTAAAATTTAGATATATGAAACGTAACAGGCTATAAGAGATAGATAATGTTAAACTCTCTCTTTCTATCTTCACTAACTTATATCCTCATCTCGTTGGTCTAGCGGTAGCGTGTTAAACCGCAGACAATGAGGTCCTGGGTTCAAATCCCGGGTCGGGCCAAAAAGTGATTTTGGGATTTTTCCGTAAAAAGAAATTTATCAGTATCAGCCCGAAGTCTGGGAGTTGGTGGTATTATACCCCCGTGCCTCGGAGAGCACGTAAAGCCGTCGGTCCTGTACCTGATCTCTTTCCGGTCGTGTCGCTAGTCGTCCCATCGGATCATGAGAGTGATGGAGTAGAAAGTGCCCCTGTGTTTGCGCACACACTTGTGCACTATTATATGTCCTGCGCAATTGCCTAATCTCCATGGTGCACAAACACACACACGCACACCACCACGAGCCACGGCTATCCGCTTAACATCACTATGATTGTGTGTGTATATATATAAAATATGTTACGTGGAATTTGTTAATTTCATAGGCAGTAAACAGTGAAAGGTTTGCGCATAACAATTAAAGGTGAAAATATTTTCTAATTTCCCACTTTTGGCAACGTGTTTTTTCAGTAGTTGGGTTTTAGTATTGAATAATTTTAATTTGTAGCGTTATTTTTTCGATTTTACAGTGCTGTATCCTGAATCAGATCCTTTAGCATATGCACATGTAGAGCAGGTTGATACGCGGCCGCCCATTAATCAGACACAATCAGTCCCGCAATCTACTCAATCGGATCATGATCTGCCACAAACTACCTCTGATGATACTTGGTCTGCGCCAGAACTGTTAACAGTTAGGAACATCCAGGGGCGTGACTCTCTGCATGTGAGATCCGAAGAGAAAGGTGAGTGTATTTAATTTATACTAGAGATCGGACTTGGTCGAAATTCAACCATTAAGGTTCTATTGTCAAAGACTGAGAGGAGGGAAGTTGGCAACACTGCCCAATACAAGTGCACTCCGTAAATAAATATTAAAATAAATTAGTGATAATCAGTAACTTACGATTAATGTGAATAAATAGATACCCACTGTTACTAAGCCAAAGTGAAAACGTTTGCAACGCGAAGTGATAACCATTGACTTAATTAAACTCATAAACAGTGGCCGTACCGAACAGCAGCCGTTTTCGATGTGCTTATCATTATAATATGATTATATCACACGGATTTCAATCTGAATAAAACTGTTATAGTGTTATCGTACCCACGTATGTAAAAAGTGCTGGAAGAGAAAACACCGTGTCATAAAGCCGTTGACGTAAATATTGTAAACAAACATTCAACAGCCGGCCGTTCGCCCCTCTCAAACTATCGGATGCGTTCCATAGTCGGTAAGATCGGATACGTTCCTTAAACCGCCGTTCAAACGAACGCTTTTTCAACGGTACGTTAAAAAACAGCTGACACGATATTATTTATTTAGTCTCAAATAATAATTTTGTATCAAGAATCGCTTTCAATTAACACTGCACTAAACGAAGATTGCTATCTGCTTTACAATATGGATGAATTAAATATTAATACCCGTCGAAGAAGGGCGCAATCTTATGACCTATCAAGAGACACATTTGACGAATTGAATTCATCAACCTTATTTGACTCCACTATACATAGCCTTCCAAATAATTCGATAGATAATTACGAGGTCATAGACTTAAAATTGCAAATGGAAAAAATTAAGGAAGATTTGAATGCGGCACACAAAGAGATAGAAAACTTACTTATGGAAAATAAAAATCTGAAAGAATCCTTAATGCTAAGTAATAAAAAAATTGAAGTTTTAAAGAAAACTTCTATTATAAAAACACCATCAAAAACCCAAAAAAAAATTGCGTCAAAAAACACACCAAATAAGCATATTAAATGTGATCACATCAAAATAACCGACACCAACGAGCTAATAAATACTGTTAAAGGCAAAACTAATAGAACATCTGGAAGGCAAACACCTCAAATAAAACCAGTTGATAAGAAAAACCCGGAAAACCAAGACCTGACACAAAAAACACAAAATAAAATGACACGACGCTACATGATGCTGTAATTATAAATAACAATACAAAAAAGAATACCACGACAACCATACCATCAAATAATAAAAGGCTTTTAGTACAGAAAAATAAACATAATAGCGTGCATCATAAACCAAAAGTATGTATTATTAGCAGCAATAAAATAAACCACATATTATCAATGGCAGAAGAAACTTTTCCGGACGCAAAAATTTGTCACTATCTGACTCCAAACTGTGGAATTCGACAACTGATTAGTAATCTACATACTAAGTTACTTAACTTCAGCCTAAAAGACTATTGTATAATCATGATCGGACACAATGATTTTATTAAAACCAATGATTATTTTAATTTAATTCTTAATATAAGAGAAACAATGTCAGCCATACAACATACAAATATTATTATCTGTCTACCAACGTATAAATATGACTATCTTAGTGTAATGTTTAACTGTAGAATTGAATGCTTCAATAACCTCTTGTACCTTGATAACAATATTCATAAATACGCCATGTTATATGATTCTAACCATGACCTACCGTGCGATTACACCATGTTTTCAAAGAAAGATGGTATACTCAATAATTATGGTATGAGAAATATTTTTAATAACCTATTTTATTATATTGACGTTTATAAAAACAACAAATGTTACAAAGGCATACAATGTTCAAAAAGAGTCGCTTGTAATACAGCAATCGAGGAAAACTATAATTGTCATGTCGATGAAGATTTTTTTCGTTAGCAAAAGCCTGTACATACTTCACCAAAATATTGCGGGCCTATTGTCTAAGTCCGACATACTTTCTATTTGTCTTGATGACTTATGTATAAAGGAAAAAACTGTAGATGTACTATGCCTTACCGAACATTTTATGCCAACGGGCTACGAATCTCTACTTAACATTCCCAATTATGAACTAGCTGCTTGTTATAGTACATCAATTAGCAAAAGAGGTGGAGCATGTATATTAGTTAGAAAGGGACATAAATACAAAGAGCTACCCAAGATTGCTAAATTTTCACATATGGGTATATTTGAATGCTGTGCTATAGAACTTCTTAACTATAAAATAGGCATCGTATGTGTGTACAGAACTCCAAAAACAGACCAATTGACATTATTCTTTCAAAAGTTTGAAGAGTTATTAAGAGAAATATACAAAGAAAAATTAACTAACATAATCATAGCTGGTGATTTTAACATAGACGTATTGAAAAAGAATAGTATTAGCATGGATTTTAAATGTATTCTCCTAAGCTATAATTTTCGATTAACTCTAGAACAACCTACGCGTCTAAAAAGTCAAACATGTATAGATAATGTTGCCCATAACTTCAATAAGGTTTGCAAAACAGAAATAATTGAGTATGCTATATCTGACCACACCGCCCAGCTACTACAATGCCCGGTGAATAATAAATGCATTCTCAAATATTGGAGGAAAACACAAAGAGATTTCTCCAAAGAAAATATAAAAAAGTTCGAAGACTGCTTAAGAAATATATCTTTTAGTGATATTTATGAAACAAATGACCCTAACGTAGCTTATAATTTGTTCATGAATCAATTTAAGCTTTTTTATAACCTTTGTTTCCCTATCCAACGCAAAACTGTGCACGTCCATAAGAAACCGAAATGGATATCCTGTGGCATTAAAACCTGCAGCAAACGGAAGCGTGAACTCTTATGGAGTTATCGAATCAAACGCACTAAAGTGAATCAAAGTAACTACATAAAATATGGAAAATTATTAAAAAAAATAATTCACTTAACAAAACGTGCCCAAAATTGTTACAAAATTAAAACGTCTGATAATAAAAACAAAACCACATGGCAAATTATAAACAATTCAAAACAAAATATACCTAAAGATTAGGGTTGTAACGGAGGCCTCTTAGCGGAGGCGGAGGCGGATGCGAAGACGACGGATTTCACCTCGCGGATGCGGAGGTTAACGTATGCGGATGCGAAGGTGAAAGTGGATGTGAAGAAATAGTATTTTACGAGTAATATTAATGTATATTTTAGCTTTTTCCATAAAAATACTTTCATATCGCACTTGTTTTTGGTTTCGTGTGAGTTAAGTAAACAATAACAATTATTTTGCATTGCACTATTACAAAACAAAACGCGGCCGTACGACTGAGTCGGCGGGTGTCGATTCTGTGATTTATTTTATATCATTGAAGCTTATTCCACAAAACTACAAAGGTGGAAATTTTTGGCTGTGTGGCTGACGGCCATATAGAATATCGCCACCCCTTCACATCACGTACCTAGAAGTCGTCCCGAGGGAATATACCAGAGAACGGGCAGCAACGTTCTCCTGAGTACCATGTCTATCTTACTGCGATCGCCAACCCGTCTGCCAAGCGTGGCGATGATGAAATGAAGGACACAACTAAACCGCGGCTCCCAGTCCCCGGCAGCCCTGTTATTCCCAGCGAATTGTTTGCCATAACCAATGATGTTACTATCACTGGTTATGGCAGGGCAGAGGGTGCTAAGAATCCCCGGCAGATTCCGCGTTACCAAAACTGACGACCTCTGGCCCTGGCAGCATACAACACACGCACACTGCGGACCGACGAAAAAATCATCGAACTGGAGGAATAATTGAGCAGGTTACAATGGAATATAATAGGACAGTCTACAAATCCCTCGTCTATAACATAGAGAAAATCGAGAGTGTGTCGACTAGGGTTGAATATCTGAAGTTGAATGAATATGTCCCTCTTGAAGAATTACAGATCCATCACAATGCTGAGCCATGTTTACAAGTTGTCTTCGAGAGTCATTACGAACCGTCTCGCACGCAGGTTTTAGAACTTCAAACCTCCCGAACAATCCGGTTTCCGTAAATGCTTTAGTACCATAAACCACATACATACGCTACGGCAGTTTGTACAGAAGACTGAAGAGTACAACCAGCCATTATGCTTATTGTTTGTGGACTATGAGAAAGCCTTTGATTTCATCGAAACCTGGGCCGTACTGAGGTCTCTCCAAAGATGCCAAATTGACTACCGGTATATCGAGATGTTAAAGTGTCTGTATGAAAACGCCACTATGTCAGTGCCCAGACCAGAACTCGAAACCTATCCACTTGCAGCGAGGATTGAGACAAGGAGATGTTATATCTCCGAAACAGTTCATCGCTACATTAGAAGATGTCTTCAAGCCTTTGGACTGGGAAGGCTTTGGCATCAATGTCAATGGCGAGTACATCACGCACCTTCGATTTACCGACGATAAAGTAGTCATGGCTGAGACCCTAGAAGACCTCGGTACAATTCTCGATGAAGAGTCTCTCAACAAGTGGGTCTGAAAATGAACATGGATAAGACGAAAATCATGTCGAACATCCTTGTAGCACCCACTCTTCTTAAAGTTCTCTGCACTCTGCACTCGAAGTTGTAGTGAACTATATTATTTACTTAGGACAGATCATCCAACTAGGTAGTCCAACTTCGAAAAGGAGGACAATCATATAATCCAACTCGGCAGCGTTCGGGAAGCTACGTAATATCTTTTCGTCCCAAATACCGCTGTGTCTCAAGTCGAAAGTCTTCGACCAGTGATGACTTACGGAACAGAGACGTGGTCGCTCACTATGGGTTTTATCAAGCGGCTAAAGGTCACCCAAAGAGCAATGGAAAGGGCTATTCTTGGAGGTTCCCTCCTAGATCGAATCAGAAATGCTGAGGTCCGCGGGCAAACCAAATTAACCGACTTAACCCGAAGAATTGCCAAGCTGAAGTGATAGTGAACAGGGCACATAGCTCTCGAGTTCTCGGGTTCTCGAGTGGCGACCACGAACCGGATGATCGTGTGCGGGGCGCTGGAAGTCGCTGGATGCGGATAGCGCAAGACCGGCAATTGTATATTTTGGGGGGAGGCCTTTGTCCAGCAGTGGGCGTATTTCAGCTGATATGATGATGATGACAAAGGCGGAATTGATACCAAAGGCATTCTCTGCCAGTCAACCTATGATGCAGCGATATATGATTGTGCCGTAAATAAACCTCCGTTATAACTCCGCAAAAAAACAGCGGATGCGGATGCGAAGATACGATTCCTTGCGGAACTTCCGCAGTAACGGAGGCGGAGGCGAAGATCCGTTACAACCCTACTAAAGATACTATAAACCGAATAAATATTGACAATAAACAAATAACTAACCCATTGACCATAGCAAATAAATTTAATGACTATTTTATTGACAAAGTCATACCTGTACACGGCTCAAAAACACAACCTACTCTAAATATAAACAATAACAGAGAATCGATGTTTATGAACCCAAGCATACCAATAGATATCCTAAGCATTATTAATAATCTTAAAAACACAAATTCAGTGGGTCAAGATGAGATCAGTACCAAAATAATTAAATCTGTAGGATATCTTATATGCAGTCACATAAGCCACATTGTAAATTTATGTATCATCAATGGTGTCTTCCCAGAGAGCTTGAAAGTAGCAATAATAAAACCATTACATAAAAAGAATTCTAAGGAACTAATGCAGAATTATAGACCAATAGCACTCCTTTCAGTTATGTCAAAATATAATCAAATGTATGCATATCTAGAGAAAAATAAAGTACTCTGCCATGAACAAAAAGGTTTTAGACAAAATATGACTATAAATATGGCTATTTTTGACTTTCTACGGAATATTATGATGAACATAGACAATAGGAAACCGATTGCGGCTGTGTATTGTGACATGACGCAAGCTTTTGATTACGTTGACCACATCATACTATTGAATAAGCTTGAACGTTACGGTATAAGGGGAAACATTCAAAAACTACTTGAGTCTTATCTTTCAAATAGACAACAAATAGTGTCAATCGCAAAAATTGATAAAACCACCAAAAATGAAATGAAATATATATCAAAACATCGTAAAATTAAATTCGGAGTCCCCCAGGGAAGCGTCCTCGGACCACTTCTTTTTATCATATACATTAATGACTTACCTAAATCAATTGACCAACCTATGACACTTTTTGCCGACGACAGCACAATAACTATAAAATGTAACGACTTAGAAACTTATGAATATGACATTAATAATTCTATATCATCAATAATTTCTTGGTTAATCAATAATAATTTAAAAATAAATCTAAATAAAACTAATATCATGCACTTCAGTCAAAGAATAGAAACTTCATCTAACATGAATATAAAATATAATGACATTAAAATTCAAGACGTAGACAATATTAAATTTCTTGGTCTTAATATTGATAAAAAACTGAACTGGAAATCCCATATTGATATTATATGTAAACGGATAAGTAAATCATCCTATGCACTCTATAAACTGGCCCCTATAGTTAGTACTGAAGCGTTAATCACTGCTTACCATGGTCTAGTAGCCTCCATATTAAGGTATGGCATAATTTTTTGGGGAAACTCGACGGATAAGGATCTAGCATTCAAAGTACAAAAACGTTGTATTAGAGCCATGTTTGGACTTAAAGTCACTGATAGTTGTAAGCCTCTGTTTATAAAACACAACATACTCACGCTGCCTAGTTTATACATCTTAGAGACTTGTGTATTTGTTAAAACAAACCCTGGACTTTTCCCGCGGGTGTCAGATTTTGTCGTCCGAAATAGACGAGATAATAATAGACTATGTATGCACAGCGCTAGAACTGCCCATATGGGAAAAAGTATACTTTGTATGGCACCTAAACTATACAATAAATTACCAAAAGACTACAGGGATATGAGTGTCATTTCATTTAAAAATAAATTAAAAAAGGTATTAGGCAATAAGGCTTATTATAATATAAATGATTATTTAACTGATAAACTGTTTTGACTGTTATTTAATGACTACTGTAGAATTATTATTATTATTTTATATATATTGACATACTAGCAGCTTATCATTATCATGTTATTATTATTCTCAAAAGTTTGACATCCATAATCCCTATATATTTTCTAATTATGTTTACTTAATTATACATAAATGCTGATGTTTTTACCTGCATGTCTTGATTTGTACACCTATTAAGGTAGAACATGTTGAAACAATATTTTATATGTATGTAATATCTTTTAACTACACATGTGTCTGACAAATAAATATATCTTTATCTTCTTTACTATATAAACATTGAAAACAAATAAATTTATTCTGTTCTTAGTTTGTCAGTGTGTCAAAAGCATGGTAGTTTTTCTTATACAACTTCGTTGGCAAACAAGCATACGGCCCACCTGATGGTAAGTGGTCACCGTAACCTATGAACGCTTGCAACACCAGGAAAATCGTGTTGCCGACCCTTTGGCCTCGTCCTCAAGGTGGCCACGGAATTGCACGTCGCTAGAGATATCGACACCAAGGGTCCCAAGCTTCGCAGAGATGGTCAGGGCTGTGTTTTGGAATTGTGGACCGACAGCAAATGGGGTTTTCTTAGCGGTGAACACGCAAACTTGTGTCTTGGAGGGGTTAAATTGGACTAAATTCAGTCGTCCCCAATCGGAAACTCTGTTTAGAGTGCATTCAATTTCAGACACAAGTTTTTCACGACTTTTCTCGATAATGGGTTGGGAGATATTGGCACGGCCCGTGTAGGAGGTGTACCCGGTGCGGTCATCCGCATAGCAATGAATGTTTCCTATGGATAAGACACAGAGTACTCTTTAGTGTATACATTCAAATACGACAAATTCATAGGACACTAATAACACAATCATGTACAATGAGCGGTCTTATCGCATTAAGCGATTTCTTCCACACATGTCATTGATATGCCGCAAAAACAGCGTCCCCTACGCTGTTTTTGCGGCATATCAATGACATGTGTGGAAGAAATCGCTTAATGCGATCAGCACGGATCCTTGTGGAACGCCAGCGTTGATGTCCATTCTATCCGAGCAGCTGCCATCTACAATGGCTCTTAATGCTTCTGTTTGCACCAAAAGCTGGCAATCCATGTGCATAATCCCTCGGGAAGACATTATTCTGGCAACTTCGATAGGAGAGTGTGGTGCCAGACCCGATCAAACGCTTTCGCCATGTCTAAACTGATAGCCAATGCTTCACTTTGATTCTCAATGGCCAACGCCTATCGGTGTGTGAGATCCGCTAGAAGATCACCAGCTAAGCGACCGTGGTGAAAACCATATTGGCGTTCGCTAATCAGATGTTCATCAGGGTCTGTAATGTTTTTTTTTATTAAAATAATTTATGCATATTATATAAAAATATTAGCAAGCTTTTGCACTCCTTCTTCATATGGATTCTGAAATTTAATTCGCTTAGAATATAGTTTACAGAACCAGATATACTGGTGACAATTTTGTGTACAAGCCATATTCTACCTATTACAGTGACGCCTCGTTGGTCAAGCGGTAGCGTGTTCACCCGCAGACAACGAGGTCCTGGGTCTAAATCCCGGGTCGGGCTAAAAGTGATTTTGAGACTTTTCTGTAAAAAGACAATTTTTGAGCATCAGCCTGAAGTCTGGGAGTTTACAGTGTACCTATTGCAGTCGGGAAATGGACGCATACCACGACAGGCTCAGGGAAGCTGTACATACGGCTGGGTCTAAGATCTTCAGGGCCCGCCGTATAAACAAAACTAAAAATATCTCTGACATTACCCTGCAGCTTATTGAAGAAAAAAGGAAAACGGTCTTGACTTCCTTTGATGATGCTACCAGATACCGGCAGCTGAACAGACAGATCTCAAAGTATTTGACTCGCGATACGCGCTCATTTAATACAGACTGTATTAAAGTAGCCATCGAGCAGAACACAGGCTGTAAAGTGTTTGAAAGAGAACTGTCTGTTGGCGGAGCCAACTGACAAAACTGCAAACGGAGGATGGCAGAATCGTCATGTTTCAACCTGGGTTTATGGTAGAGATCGAGAAGTTCTACGGACATCTGTAGACGAGAACCCAGTCACGTTTCGATAATGGTGCTTCAGATGCCAGAGCAGGACTAACCAGCCTGTAGGAGATTAGAATGGCTCTCAAACAACTTAAGAACAAAAAGGTGCCTGGTGATGATGGGAGTTACAGCAGAGCTTCTGAAGGCGGGTTTTAAATGGCCCGCAGGATTGGTATACCCAATCCTGCGGGCCACTTAAAAGTTATTTATCTCCGTCATACCAGATGGTCACGCATGGTGCTCATCTTCAAAAATGGTGATAAAATCCTCTTGAAGAATGACAGACCACTGCTGATCCATGTTTTCGAAGATTTTAGTACCATAGACCACTTACATACGCTGCGGCAGATTATACAGAACACCGAAGAGTATAACCGAAAGAAAGCCTTTGATTTGATCGGAACCTGGTCCGTACAGAGGTATCTCCTAAGGTGCAAATTGAATACCGATATATCGAGGTGTTAAAGTGTTTGTATAAAGAAGCTAATATGTCAGTGCGACTCCAGGACCAAAACTCGGAACCTATCCACTTGCAGCGAAGCATGAAATAGGGAGATGTTATATATCCGAAACTGGCCTATAAAGGCATTGGCATTAATGTCAATGGCGAGTACATCACCCACCTTCGAGATGCCGACGATATATCAGTCAAGACTGAGACCTTGGAGGACTTCGGTACAATGCTCGATAGCCTCAGCAGAGTTTCTCAACAAATGGGTCTGTTCGGGCCAGTTAATGTTGCGCCTGCTAATGTCCCATGGCAACAAGATGAGTCGTGGCAGACGGTGACGGGCATATTAATTAGTGTGCTATGGACTCCAGAACTGTAAACATTATTTTCTATTGTATCGTGTTAATTCTAAATTATCATCAGTAAACTAGAAACAGGCATATTCAGGAGTTTCATTTCCATTTCCAAGGCCTTAAATAATTGAAGATCTGCGTATTCATTTGGTAACCCCGACGTGATCAATTCCGACTCCCAAACGCCCAAACGGTCGTCACGACATCCACATTCAAGAAAAAAGGACTCATCCTGAAGGAACTCGCCAGCATTTCGCTGCAGCAACTATTTCCGAGGGAAGTGCATCAATCTTTTCTATATTATAATCCTTTCTAACGTATTTTAGCCCAAATACAGTTGATAATTTTATTCACACTACTCATTCATACCTACTCACAAGTTAAAATAATATTAATTAGTTTTGGTTAAATTCAATAAGATCCTTTTATTAAAGTTTATATGGTGTTTTGAATCACTTTAATGTGAAACATACCAACATTAGTTTTATTGTATATATTGAGCAATAACTTTAATAATAGGTGAGCGTTCTATCTCGTACACTGTGTTTAATAACTTTGGTGCTTAGTCATAGTAAAACTTTGCCAACTATCGGTTCATCCGTTAATCAATATATTAAAATATTAATTTAGTATCACTCTCAAAATATATTTTGGTAGCACTTTATTTAGTTGAGAGACAATTCGTAAAATTAATTGTGTACAAAGCGTGTGCATTCTAACAAGTCAACACAGTGCGCCTCCGTGCAACAGCTGTGCATCGACCGGCAGACGGCCGGGAGCCCGCCGCGGATCCGGTTTGTTATCTTTTCTCACTGGCATCGAACGAAGCGTAGACACTGTTGTTACATTTTATTTCACTTTCTATTTTTACGTCTAGTTAAAGACATATATATAAATAGTATAACTACATTATTGCACCGACAAAATGAGTAACTTGAAGAAACTTATCAAACAGAGATGACATATTAGAGCCCGCGTTACTATGTGTGAAAAGTATTTAAAACCTTTTCTTGTTTGTAAAGAGATAAGTGCGGTTAACTTAAATGAGTTTGCGCTCAAGTATATTCCGGGATATCTCGTGCAGCTTTGACGACATTCAATCGCAGATTGAAATGTTGGATGAAGATACCTCTAAACAGATGGAGGAACGCGAGGTTACTGATTTTTTCTTCATTTAATGGCTGAAGCACAATCATTGATACAATTTTTCGAAAACATTAATAAAACGGAAAAATCATCTAACTCGAAGCGTCATTTTAAATTTCGGGCAATAAAAATTCCTTCCTTTAAGGGTGATGCAAGCAGATGGCTTTCTTTTAGAGATACATATATATCGTTAATACATGATAATGAAACCATCGATGACATCAACAAATTTCACTACCTTAAGACATATTTGGAGGGGCCGGCGAGTGCTGTCATTAACTCCGTTACCGTGTCATCAGATAATTTTACAATAGCCTGGAAATTACTTTGCGAACGGTATGATAATAAGCGGCTCTTAATAAATGAACACATTAAGTGCTTGTTTTCGATCGAACCGCTAACTAAAGAATCTCATAGTGGTATTCGTAACCTGATTGATATACTCTCCAAAAATTTAAGTGCCTTACAGACTTTAGGGGAACTCACCGATAAGTGGGATACCTTAATCATTTAAATGGCGTCGGCAAAGTTTGACAGCGTCACGTCCAGAAACTGGAAGAAATATAGGAGCAATGAGGACGTTTCTTTGCCAGCGATCGACCGTTTTAGAAACGATAAAGGCTGCTAATATTAATAAACATGATAAGCGTCAAAGTCTTCCCAATCTGAAATCGTTCGTAAGTTCATCAGCTGAATCGTCATTTTCGGTGCAGTGCCCTGTCTGTACATAAAATCATCGGATATATGAATGCCCTACATTTAAATCATTGCCAGTTTGTGATAGAATTTCTAAAATAAGTTTATTAAAAATATGTAATATTTTTTTGCGTAAAGGCCATCAGTCACATCAGTGTAAGCTAGATGGGTGCAGAATATGTCACAAAAAACATATTACCTTAGTACATAAGCAGAATTCAGTATAATACATACCTGTCGACCAGAATAAAACTGAAAGCAAAGATAGTACTTAGTTACCTAGTCTCGTCTACAATAATAACGCATCAAGTAGCTCAGCTTCAGTTGCTATGACTGCAACTTCCACCAACAAGGCACTTCTATCTACTGCATTAGTCACGGTAACGAATAAAGGCAAAACGTTTACTCTAAGAACATTACTGGATTGTGGTAGTCAATCTTCTTTCATTAGTGACCGAGCTCAGAGGGAAACAGGCTTAGAAAAATATAAGTACGATTATCATTGCGTATCGGGGATACGTAGTACTGTAATGAATGTGTCAGAGCATTGCTGTTTGGATCTTGGTTCATTTTATAATTCATTCTATGTTCGAGTTAAATGTTTTGTATTACCTCGAATCACAGATAGACATAGCACACAGCATACCCAACTTGCCATTCCAATGGGTGCTTTCTTTTTCTTTTCTTTTTTGGAAATTATTCACACACGGTTATCTGATCCCAAACTAAGCTGAGCTTGTACTATGGAAACCAGATAACTGATATACTACATATACTTCTGTAAATACATATTTATATAGATAATTTACACCCAGACCCAGGACAAACAGACCGAGGTGTATGTCCTGAGTCCATACCGTCAGCTTGTTTATGGTGGAATGGTCCCACCTTTCTAATTGATGACCCTAGCAATTGGCCTCAAAATATAGGATTTCATATTATTTCTACGCAACCTGAACTTCTTTTCTACGACACCGTCTCTGTCCCAATCCTGGTCAACAAACTAGAGAAAATTGGAATAAGAGGAAATCAACTCAAACTTCTGAAAGATTATCTTTCCTATAGGAAGCAGAAGGTTAGGCTAGGACAACACTGTAGTGATGATACGGTGGTATCTTACGGTGTGCCACAGGGTAGCGTTTTAGGTCTCAGCCTTTTCCTAATATACATTAACGATTTATGTAACATGAATTTATATAACGCTAGTCTTTTCTTATGCTGATGATACAGCCATTGCATTCTGTGGAAAATCCTGGGACGATGTTAAGCAAAGTACTTCCACAGGGATAGCTCTAGTTGCTAAATGGTTACAAAACAACTTGCTTACTTTGAACACATCAAAAACAAATTTTATATGCTTCAGTATAAGTAATCGTACTCAACCGAAAACAGACTTTACTATTAAAGTTCATGTATGTGGGGACTCTCAAAATCAAAACTGTACATGTTCCTCTATAACCAAAGTCTCACAAGTTAAATACTTAGGTGTTATTCTTGACCACAGGTTATCCTGGCACCCCCAACTTGAACAAGTTGTAAAAAAGTTAGAAAGATGGATATTCAAGACACTGAGACATATTGTTCCATCTAGGGCTACTACAAGTAAGGACGACTACTAAGGACTACTCTCTGTGAGAAAATTATATGTTGTTTAAATTGTCTTAAAAAAGCACAAGACGCTACCTTATGATACTGATCGTCTAAAAAGTAGAAGAAACGATCATGTGGCGCTTGTCCCACAAACTAAAACCAGTTTTTGTAGTATGCAATATGACAGACGAGCATCCTACCTATACAATAAATTAAACAAAAGTCTACAATTATACACTTAAAAGTATTACGAATGTAAAAAAATTATAACTAACTGGATTAAAGGACTCACATATGAGGACACTGAAGCCCTCTTACAACACGCAATTTGACACTGTCATCCACACTAACACTCACTCACAAAAACAGACACCCCATATTCATTCACTCACATACATCACGCATACACCCTACCTACACCTACTCACTCACTTACACTCATCACTCATATACCCTAACCCACTCGCATCTAAAACACGCACCCTATTTCTATTGCTCTTTATAAACTATAATATAAGATTATCTTTTTTTATTTTATTTTATCGTCAATTTTTTTTTTTATTGTTTTTCTTATTACATTTTTCTCATCATCAATCTTGCATACTTATCTTTTCTTATGTAAATTATTAAAACTTTAAGACTTTTAACTAACTATTAAGATTTTAATTAAATTGTTAGTAGGTTAATCGCTTAATTTTAAGTTTTAAAAGAGCGAAGTGCCCTAATAGGCAATTTTTGCCTAAAAGGTCACTTCAAACACTAGTTTTGTGAATGGAAAATAAATTATTTGAAATTAACCTGAACTGAAAGGTTCTACAAATATACACACTACAACCACATTACATTCTACTAATAGCAAATCAACTATGAGTATTATAGAATTTGGTAGATTTTCCAAGGCCGCTTATGTTTTACGCTTTATATACAACGTACGACACAACAATTCAAAATTAACTGGTTCTTTGAGTGTTAAACAATTAAATGCATCTTTACATATATTAATAAAACAACATCAATGATGGGAAACTTACCTACAACTATAACCACTCCAAATAATCCATTCCATGTTAGCGGTGTCGACTTCGCCGGTCCATTTCATACCACTGATCGCAAGGCTCGCGGTTGTCGAATAACTGAGTGCTATATGTGTTTGTTTATTTGTTTTAGTACCAACGCTGTGCATCTTGAAGTAGCTAGTGATCTGTCTACGGACAGTTTTATTTTATAATAAACCTTTGGAGTTGTGTTGCGATAATGGTACAAACTTTGTCGGTGCAAATAATGAAATCATATTATTTTACGTTTAAACAGTGAAAACGTTACGGATTTTGCGGCCAAGGAGGGAAATACATTCAAAGGAGAAGGAAACTTCTGGGCCCAGCAGTTAACTAGTTCAAATGGGAATTAAAAAACCGTTATATTTTTCTAAAGGAAATCACAAAATATGGTATCATGTTTCTATCTAGGAAGCGAGAAAACTTAAATTCAGTTATGAAACAAAATAATCGATAAAATAATGATGAATTGCTCGCAATCGATTAAGAATAAATCGGTAAAATCTCAGAATATGTTTGAAAATCGAGTGACAAGTGTTTTTCGTGGAATCGATTCATAGCGGATTGTATTCCTTTAATTTTTCTTCGGGCATCACTTCTCTGCCTGACAGCCTTTACATACTCTTTGACTGTCACTAGGTTAAATACTCATTGGTCACTCGTTCGTTGTCTTTCGGCTTAAGTGCGCACGTATTTTCCATGTTTTATTTGTGGTTTTCTTCGACTGTAGTGACTGCACGGGGCGCGGGGGATCCAAACGTGCTAGATCTTCGACATGTCACACTCGCCATGCATAAAACCATAACACAACCGAAGCCATTCAAAAATATTTTGTAAAAAACTACAATGGTATAATTTAACCTCACTTTTACTATACTTCATATAACTTGATTCCTGGATAGCCAAATTTCCCCAGAATTTCAGTGAGGTCTTGTTATTATATCCTCTCACAAATAAGGCTAGTTTGATTCAGTTAACACCTGGGCCCAGGAATGTATGGAGTCCTTTTCTTCTCCTTTTCGCTAGCTTATTCCCCTCATTTTGGCGGACTTTGGGAAGCAGGCGTAAAATCTGGGAAACTGTGGTGTTTCCCAGATTTAATGCCTCGTATATTACGCGATAGACATTTTACATTCGAGGAATTATCAACATTATTTGCTCAAGTCGAAGCTATCCTCAATTTCAGACCGCTTACTCCTCTGTCATTAGAACGAAGTAACCATGATCCTTTGACTCCCGCACATTTCTTGATCGGAAAACCGCTTACTTCACTTCCTTCACAAAACTTAATGGAGGTTAACCCGTACCGCCTTGATCGATACAGGCTTCTGAAAAAGATGCGACAACATTTTTGGGACTGATGGCGACATGAATATTTATGCGAGTTACAACAAAGGTCGAAATGGAGAATCCAGCAAAGGGGATACCAGCCACCACTCAAATGGCGAATGGGTCGCTTTCAGAAACTTTATCCTGGATCCGATGGCACCGTCAGAGTTGCAGATGTTTATACCTCAAGGGGCGTCATTCGCAGGGCTGAGCATAACATGTGCCCTTTAAATGATCCAGTTGTTCCAGCTCGATTTCGAGGAGGTGGAAGATGGACTGTTCAGGTCAGTTAATGTTGTGCCTGATAATTATGATTGTAAAGTACCCCGCGACACAGGAAATAATTTCCCTAATGCGGGCGTTATCTTTTTTAATAGCCATGGCAACAAGATGAGGCGCGGCAGACGGTGACGGATAAATTAATAAGTGTGCTATGGACTCCAGAAACAAGATGAGGCGCGGCAGACGGTGACGGACAAATTAATAGGTGTGTTATGGACTCCAGAACTGTCAAAATCAATTTCTAATGTATCGTGTTAATTCTAAATTATCATCAGTAAACTAGAAACAGATATATTCAGGAGTTTAATTTCCAAGTCCTCAAGTAATTAAAGATCTGCGCATTCAGTCGGTTTTGAATGTAGATGTAGTTTAGGTCATGAGAAGAGCCCTTTTTTTCGTTTTAGTCCTGAACAGGGTTTTTTAGATTTATAAGGTGTTAAACTTCTTACTATCGTAGTGAACGGATCAGCCAGTCTGTGTTACCGACTAACTGTCCTCGCACATTGCCCGGGGTGCGTGGGGAGCATAAGAAATATTAATGCTTCACTCGGGGAGGCTCCTTTCGTGCACCCCAAATTCGAGATGATTAATTCATACATGAATTTGAAAGCCAGTTGTGCACACGCCTTGGTTTTGAACTCTAGACCGTTGACTCCACAGTCCAACGGCTTAATACGCCACTAACCTTCGTTCCGTGACGTACATTGAGCGGGGTGTGGGCGTCGCGGACAACCTGACTGTAGCGGGTAGCCAAGATGATACATAATGACACAGATTATGTTTCGTAATGCCTTTGCCGTGGGGGAGTTCACGGATTGAGATTCATTTAGTATTTTGTGCGAATATTCTTCTTTCTTGAATTGTTTCTTCATAAACTCTTCGTATCATATAAATAAGTATTTATAAATAACATTATAATAATTAATAGTTCCTAAAGATATATTAGCTATTACTATATAAGTAAAAAATAAAAACTACATTAAACCTACATATATATATAAAATAAACTAAATCTAAACAGCGTCAAAAAATATCCTTATCGTTGTCGGGGAACGTACCCAGAAGACTGGCAGCATTGCCACGTTGTATGGCAATACTGATTCTTTGACCAAAATAAAGGCCAGCCTTCTGGTCACGTGAAGTATCAATGATCAATTTTGCAATATCCCGAAATAGGGTGCGCGCATTTTGACCCCATGGGCCAAGCGTTTTGACCCCAAACGGCTCAAATACATGACATCCGACGAGGTTAGTGTATTTGCGCTGCTTGAGGGCCTCAGCCGATGCAGCAGCACTACCTGCAGACTCCGACGTATAAGGAAGATGCGAAGGCGCTAGGGTGTTGACGCAGGTTGCATCCCACACCAGTGGCCTATCCATCTTCCATGGCAACAAAAACATACCGTCCGGTCTCTTTCCATCGTCGCGCGCCAGACCGCTTGGTTCTACCACTGCTGGGACGCTGGCGGTGGAGAGAGCCCTACGGATAATGTCATTAATGCTACTGTGACGTAAGAATCTACCCGCACTCCTACAGCATGACAGACCATGATGTCCTAAATGATCAACTGACACTCCACACCGACAATGATGCGGAGGAACGCATGGGATGCCCAAACGATGAGAGGCGGCAACACGAAAGGTGCCGTTGTCCAACATAGTGCCTATATTGGGCGACGGCACTGCCTGTAGCCAGAGTCCCGATTCCCATTCACCCACAGCCAGTAGACGAGCACGGTCTGCGGGCTTAGTGCATGTGTTGATTAGATTATTACACACTAATTCAAAGAGCGGCCGGTCCCACTGCCGAGAGCACGGGTTTGTGGGTAACTCTGAAGTCGGACAAGTTATTTTCCAAGCTTTCAGGGCCTCAGTCGAATACGATACCTCTGAGACAACCTATGTAGAAGAAATGATTTTACAGGTTAACTCTTTGGTGCCGTGGACCGAGGACAAGAACGCTGGTAGGCTAACACTAGAATTTTTTCTGATGCCGAGACCACCCAGGCGCACAGGTAGTGTAGCCTGTTGCCATGCTGGGTCATCAAGGTCCAAGTACATATTCGTCAATTTTTTGTAGAAGGGCTGAATGTTTCCATAGAGGACAGGAGCGAAGAGCGTATTATAAATTTAATTAAATTATGTATAATAAATAAATAATAAAAATAAATAATTTAATTATAAATTTAGGTACGAAAAAGCAATGCCGAACTATAGTATAAGCTGAATGTATGTTTATTTTAGAAAATCTTTACAATGTATCATTAAAGTTTTGATTTTTTTTCTTCGATAAATAGTGGAAAGCTTTCATCTAAAATCGGAGACCCAAGGAGGCAAAGTGCATTATTTTGAATAATTTGAATATTAGGAACTATGGTATTAAATTTCTGTATGGTCGAAGGTCTGTCAGTTGAGTCCATGATAAACAATTCACATTTCGAAGGATTAAATTCCAGGCCGATTGATTGTAATTTTTGTTTTAAGCTGGTTATATCATCCAGTACGGTGTTGACATCACCCCCCAAGGTTCCATCATCTAGATACCAAGCATTAAATTTAGAATTCAACTGTCTAATAATGGGTTAGATGGCAAATTTTAAACTAAATTTAACTTTGGTATATTTTTCAGGGACGCAGGAGTACAACAAACGACAAAATGTGACTTATCGTAACAAGGTGCCTTCGAGCAAAGTATTCTCTGGCTCCAAATATTATCAATGTGAAGTGTGCCAGAAGTGTTTCAGTGAAAAGAAAACTTTAGTACAACACCTTCGCATACATACTGGTGTACGGCCATATAAATGTGATGTGTGCCAGAAATGTTTCAGCAAAAATCATGATTTAAAGAGACACCTTCGTGTACATACTAGTGTATGGCCCTATAAATGTGATGTGTGCCAGAAATCTTTTAATCTTAAGAGTCAATTAAATAGACACTTTCGCGTACATACTGGTGTAAAGCCTCATAAATGTGATGTGTGCCAAAAATGTTTCAATGAGAAGGGCAATTTAATTAAGCACCTTCGTGTACATACTAGTACACGGCCTTATGAATGTGACGTGTGCGGGAAATGTTTCCGTTCCAAGAGTAATTTAGAATACCACCTTCGCGTACATACTGGTGTACGGCTTTATAAATGTAATGTGTGTCAGAAATGTTTCAGTTATAATCATGATTTGAAGAGACACCTCCGCGTACATACTGGCATACTGCCCTATAAGTGTGACTTGTGTCAGAAATGTTTTAGTTTGAAAAGGTCTTTAAATGATCACCTGCGTGGACATACTGGTGATCGGCCTCATAAATGTGACGTGTGCCAGAAATGTTTCACTGCGAAGATCACTTTAATTAAACACCTTCGCGTACATACTGGTATGCGGCCCTATAAGTGTGACTTGTGTCAGAAATGTTTTGGTGTGAAAAAGATTTTAAATGATCACCTGCGTGTACATACTGGTGATCGGCCTCTTAAATGTGACTTGTGCCAGAAATGTTTCAGCGCGAAGACCACTTTAATTAAACACCTTCGCGTACATACTGGTGTACGGCCTCATAAATGTGACCTCTGCCAAAAATATTTCGGTGAAAAGGGCACTTTAAATCAACACCTTCGCCTACATACTGGTGTACGGCCCTACAAATGTGATGTGTGCCAGAAATGTTTTAGTCTTAAGAGTCATTTAGATAGACACCTTCGCGTACATACTGATGTACGGCCTTATAAATGTGACGTATGCCACAAATGTTTCAGGGAGAAGGGCACTTTAAATCAACACCTTCTCGTTCATACTGGTGTGCGACCCTACAAATGTGATGCTTGCCAGAAATCTTTTAATCTTAAGGGTCAATTAAATAGACACTTTCGCGTACATATTGGTTTACAGCCTCATAAATGTGACGTGTGCCAAAAATGTTTCAGTGAGAAGGGTAATTTAATTAAACACCTTCGCGTACATACTGGTGTACGGCCCTATAAGTGTGACTTGTGTCAGAAATGTTTTGGTGCGAAAAAGACTTTAAATGATCACCTGCGTGTACATACTGGTGATCGGCCTCATAAATGTGATGTGTGCCAGAAATGTTTCACTGCGAAGAGCACTTTAATTAAACACCTTCGCATACATACTGTTTTGCCACCTCATTAATGTGACGTGTGCCAAAAATGTTTCAGTGAGAACTTTAAACTTTAACCCATTTACCGCCGAAGTTGTAAATTCCCAACTAAAGTCTACGAAGAGACTCGAGCGTATTTTACTTTACGTTGCAGTAATTTGATAACAATAGTAAACATAACTTCCCTTCAACGAGAAGGCACCATTAGCCCTGATGTGTGACGCATCCAATACATGTATAGGCGCTGTATTACAACAGTATACCAACAATGCATGGATGCCACTTGGATACTTTTCGAAAGCGTTGTCTATTGCGCAACAAAAGTACTCCACTTATGATCGAGAATTTATCAATATATTCGGCCATCAAACATTTTCGTTATTTGCATGAGTGACGAGAGCTAACGGTATATATAGATCATAAGCCATTAACTTTCGCTTTTACAAAAATTGGTACTGATAATGAGACGCCAAGACGCACTCGCCAGCTCATGTTTATCAGTGAATTCACAACAGACATCCGCCATATAACAGGTTCTAGAAACTTAGTTGCCGACGCGTTATCGCGCATAGAGACCATTCTGTGCCCGACGGTTATTGATTACGCAGCATTAGCAAAAGCCCAACAACACGATACTTACGTCACACATGTATCGAGTAACCGTGTGGGAACACAATTGCGACATGTTTTCTTACCCGACTGCGAAAAAAAAGGTATACTGTGATTTTACCAATAACCACATGCGACCAGTACGGTCGCATGTGGTTATTTCCTGAGGCTTTTCGGCGAATAGCATTCAATAGTATACATAATCTGAGCCACCCCAGCATACGTACTACACGTAAGATGATCACTGAAATTTTTTTCTGGCCGTGAATGATTAAAGATACCACACTGTGGACTAAGACTTCCGTGCGTTGTCAACGGTCAAAGGTACAACGACACACAGTATCACATTTGCAGGAGTTCCCAGCATGTGGCAGATTCGAACATATTCACGTGGATCTCGTTGGCCCACTACCTACATCGCCGCAAGGACACCGGTATTGCGTTACAATGGTGGACAGATGTACGAAATGGCCCGAGGCATTTCCAGTAGTAGATATGACAGCCGAGACAGTAGCTAAGGTCCTCTACGAAGGTTGGATCACACGTTTCGGATGCCCTCACAAAATCACCAGCGACCAAGGTCGACAGTTTGAAAGCTCTTTGTTCACTCAACTAACGATTTATGGGAATAGAGAAGTCACGCACCACAGCATACCACCAGCAGAGTAATGGAAAGGTGAAGAGGTGGCATCGCTCGTTCAAGGTCGCAATGACTGCACGGTTCGATTGTATGTCATGGGCAGAAGAGTTACCAACCGTAATGTTGGGGTTACGCGCAGCGATTAAAACAGATAGCGGCGTAAGCCCAGGTGAATTGGTGTATGGACAAACACTGAGACTTCCTAGTGAATTTTTTGCACTGAAAGCCCAGCTTCCATTTCGGCGAAGCATTGCTAGAGAAGATTCGAGAGACAATAAAAAATACAAACCAGTGTCTAGAAACCTTCGGGACTCACATATAGTTTTCGTTCATCCCGATCTCGCTACCACTGAATTTGTCTTTGTAAGAAACGACGCGGTACGAAAACCATTTCAGTTCACGTACAATGGACCATACCGTGTCGTCAAACGAGAGAATAAAACATACGTCATACAACAAGAAGATAAACGGACACGCATTTCGATCGACCGATTGAAACCAGTGCCTCTAATAGGAGTTACCTCCGTATGAAACGGAAACTTGATTTCGAGCTCACCAAACTCGATGTAGTACGCTCGATCATACCTACAGTTTCCTTCATAATCGGTACCACAAGTTCATATATCGAGTTATAGTTTATACTATCATAGTTTTCTGTCAGATACGAGTCAGATTCGATGGTCGTATAGATTCAATGTTTCCAAGTTAAGATCAAATTGACAGAGAAGGGTAAATAAATTGAAGATAAGTTGAAATAAAAAATGTTCCGTGTTGTATTTTCATCACAAAGTTGTCTTTGTTCATGTTATTCAAGGAACACAAACAAAAAATTCCAGAAAGAAGCTTAACAGTTCCTAGATATCATTCAAAACAGGTAAGTTTTATTTATTTCAAAATATTTTAGGGTAAGAAATAATTAGAAACGCGAACACTTACACTGTTTTGGCATATACCTACTGTTTTTATTTTTAGGTTAGAGAAAATAATATTTTAATGAAATGTAGAATAATGTTTAATAATGAAGAAATCAAAAAGTAAATTCCATTGTGGTAACTCAGTTTTTTATATAGTTTAATAATAATCTTTGTGAATTACACATTGTACCGTGATAGTGCCAAGGTTACCTTATAATTTCTCTTTATGATGAATATCGAATAAATAACAAAGTGATGATAGTTAATTGACTGCAATATAATCAATAATACTAACGCTCTAGAAGTATGACTTGTTATATTCTAAAAATATGATTGATATCTATTAAGATTTTAGTAAGAAAAGTTCTATTAAATCTTAACTATTATTTATGATAAATACCTTTAAACTGGAAATATTTGTTATTTCTCTAGGTCTTTCACGTATCCACAAGATTTGTGTGTTAGTGCATCGTAACTATTGCAGTAACTTGTACTATACTGACTGTCTTTATAATATCTCATTATAATATTTCAACAATCAACCACAACATTGTGATATGAAGGAGTGAGTGTATGAAGTAGTTTGTTGATAGGTGGTGTTGCTGCCTGACTACATGGTTTATCCATTAGTCACCTTTTACATAATGTTGTGATGTTATAAGGTGGTTCTTTTATTCATTATAGGCCGGTTACAACATTGCTCAGAAGTCAACTATATCATCCATTCAAATATAATAATTATAATTCAACGTTAGGTATTGACATATTTTTCTGTTTCAGGATACTTCTACATACACTGAACTTACAAAATAAACAAAAGCTTGGTGACACTTTAAATCCATTCATCCTAATAAAATGATGTTATGAAATACTCAATATTCACTAGTGTTAACAAATAATTAACGGTGAGAATTTGAAAATAAATAATGTTGCCTATGATGTTTGTTTCATTTCTAATAATATTATATCAACCTTAGTGTTTTATTTATTATATGAACCATAACTTTAGATAAACATAACAGGTTAATCCTTTGAGCATAGACAAATGCTTGAAGGGTTAATCAGAAGCATAATACTATACAGTGAAACGATAAAAGTAACAACTAGTTGTGTCTGGGTTCTCTGGTGTACTAGCCAGGAAAGGTGAGAGTGAGCCGACTAGGAATATATATCTATTCACTCCCAGTCAATAAAACATATACATATATTTTCTGTATTTAATAAAGACTTAACATCTGTTTGTCATGCTATCTTTTTATTAGTAGTAGTAAGTTGATTAAATAATATTCAAAATTGATATTACATACCACTTATTAAGAGCTTATTTTATAAATCGTTTCATATGTTTGTGTATATGCCAGAGTTACTATGCTGTTACTCTATTACACTAAAATGGATAAAGAGCTTACATATGGAGTTAGCATATCGCCAGAAATTTAATGTAGGATATGAAAAACTATTATAAATAGAAATGTTTGTCTGTGAGTGGGTTAGTAATGTTTGTTATGCCGTCTCACTAAAGTTGAATAAGAATTTGGATGAAGTTTGGTATTGAGCAAACTTGATACCAAAGTTATGCTTCAAGGGCTTATGAGATAGCTGTTGAAACCCAATCATAAGGTACATATATTGGTCAGTAAACATAGTAAATACTGAAGATACACTAGTATTAACAAATAATGAACTGTGAGAATATGAAAATAAATGATGTTTGTTTTTTTCTAATGATATTATATTATATCAACCTTAGTATTTTATTTTATAAATTAGGTTTTATTATGTGAACCATAACTTTAAATAAACATAACAGGTTAATTATTCGAGCATAGACAAATGCTCGAAGGATTAATCAGAAGCATAATACTATACAGTGAAACCATAAAAGTAATAACTAGTTGTCTGGGTTCTCTGGTCAAATGGCATTGTTCAGTTCAGCAACCAGCCAGAAAAGGTGAGAGTGAGCCGACTCCACTAGGAATATCCTATTTCTATTGACTCCCAGTCTCCCAGACTCACACAAAGGTTAGGTGTTGTATTAATTAAAACATATACATATATTTTCTGAATTTAATAAAGACTTAACATCTCTTTGACATGATATCTTTTTATTAGTAGTAGTAGGTACATACTACTTATTAGCAAACCCAGAGCTTATTTTATAAAACTTTTCTTATGTTTGTGTATGTGCCAGAGTTAATTTGTTGTTACTCTATTACACTTAAATGGCTAATCAGCTTTGATATGGAGTTAGCATATAGCCAAAAATTTTGTGTAGGATATAAAAAACTATTTTAAATAGCAATGTTTGTCTGTGAGTGGGATAGTAATGTTTGTAATGCCGTCGCACTAAAGTTGAATAAGAATTTGGATGAAGTTTGGTATTGCGCAAACTTGGTACCAAAGTTATACTTCAAGGGCTTATGAGATAGTTGTTGAAACTCAATCATAAGGTACTTTGGTCGGTACCTATAATATGTCAATAAGTAAAAGAAGCAGCTAAACATGCATATAAATGATGTGGATTTGTTCCAAATAATTTTGACAAGTACAGGGAGCATTGTTGTTTATTAGAATCTTGATTCTTGTCTAAATTATGAGTTTGATATTATAACATTGGTGAAAAGTGTTTGTCTACTTGTTTTTATTTATTTAGGTTGAAGATTAACATATTTCCAATGGCCGATTACTGCTTCTTCATTTATTGAAGGCTTCTCAATTTATTAAATTTATGTTGATATTACAAAAGTTGTCTAAATTGAGGACTCGTGACACTGGCCGCGACTTAGTCTTATGGGGTGAACGAGATAAGTCAGAAACACTAAATTAGGTATCATAATTTATGTAACAGTAAGTTGCGGGACGTTGATTTCCCCCATGAGTTTATGTGTTGCGACAACGGGCCTTGCGGTTTGGCAGAACATAAAGTTGTTCTGGATAATTTGTATGAGCGTATTGTAGGGATACTGTGTGAGTCAGCTAGGGAATCTAAAATGACTTTTGTTGGGAAACCGAGGCGGGGTAAGCGTGTCTGTGGGTGGAATGAATATGTTCGATCTGCTCACTGTGAGGCTAGGTGTAGTTTCCAGGCCTGGATAATGGAAAATCGTCTTTCATCAGGCCCTTCTTATGATGAAATGCACGAGAAACGAAAAATTTTTAAAAGCAGATTAAAGTTTTGTCAAAATAATGCTGGGCAAATTGCTATGAATACGTTAGCCACACAACTCGCTAATAAAGATTTTGGTAAATTCTGGAAGTCAACCGCAAAATTTGAAACAAAGCCTAATCTCTCCGCATGTGTAGATGGCATAAGTGACGCGGCGGGCATTGCGAATATGTTCAAAGAACATTTTAGAATTAAATCCCCTCTCGGTTCCTCAACTGAGGTGATCACTCCTGAGTCCGGCTGTCGTGGAGAGATTCCTCTGATACGTTTCTCAGCTAAACAAGTAAGGAAAGTCATTCATAATATGAGCCGAGGAAAATCTCCAGGACATGACGGGCTCAGCATTGAGCACCTAAAACATGCAGGTGTCCATTTGTCGCGTGTCCTATCTATGTTCTTCACAATGTGTATTAGCCACGCGTACTTACCTGCTGATCTTATGAAGACCATCATAATTCCCATTGTGAAGAACAGGACTGGTGATATATCGGACAAGGGCAATTATCGTCCTATTTCACTGGCAACGGTAATAGCGAAGGTGTTGGACAGAGTGCTTGATTCTTGCTTAAATAACTACATACATCTTCATGATGCACAGTTCGGGTTTCGTCCTGGACTATCCACCGAAAGCGCAATTTTAAGTCTCAAGCATACTGTTCAATATTATTTAGATCGCAAAACGCCGGTGTATGCCTGTTTCCTCGATCTCTCCAAGGCGTTTGACCTAGTTTCGTACGATGTGCTATGGGGAAAAATGAGAGACAGGGGTATACCGACTGAGATTTGCCGAGTTTTTCAGTATTGGTACGGAAACCAAACCAACCATGTGAAGTGGGACGGTACACTCTCTGATCCGTATAGGTTGGAGTGCGGAGTGAGGCAGGGTGGTCTCTCGTCTCCTAGGCTCTTCAACCTATACGTGAATGAGCTCGTAGCCGGACTTAGCAGCATGCGTGTCGGATGCAGCGTTGGTGGAGTTAGTGTAAACAACATCAGCTATGCAGACGATATGGTGCTCTTGGGACCGACTGTGAATTCAATTATTGAAGAGTTACTTAGGTTATGTGAGGCCTATGCTGACTCGCACGGTCTCCTGTATAATGTAAAAAAGTGTGAATATATGGTCTTTGAGGTCGGTGGCAAGCATCTATGGAATGGACCCGATCTACTTTTGAACGGTTCCAAAATTAACAGGGTATCCACCATTAAATACCTAGGGCACTTTCTTGCTGACGACCTCAAGGACAATTTGGACATTGAGAGGGAACGGAGGGCTCTGGCGGTCCGGAGCTACATGTTGGCCCGTAGGTTTGCGCGATGTACGGACCAAGTTAAGATCACCCTGTTTACGGCATACTGTCAGAGTCTGTACACGGGCAATCTATGGTTCAACTACAACAAGGGAACGCTAGATGTCCTCCGCGTCCAGTATAATAATGCTTTCAGAATGCTATTGAGACTGCCTCGTTACTGTAGTGCGTCGGAAATGTTTGCGCAAGCTCGTACCGACGATTTTTATGCGATTATACGCAAAAAAACAGCATCTCTTGTGCGAAGAATGAGAGACAGTCAGAATAGCATTCTGAAAATTATAGCCGAGAACCACAAGTCGCCAATTATTTGCCGTTTTGTAAGGTTAATTGTAAATACTAACACTAGAAAATAAGTTATTTTTATGTTACTAACACTCTATGGATTTATTTGTCCGCAATAAAAATGTTAAAACTACTTAGAAGATTATAGTTTCCGTTTACGTTCACGTCCAACTAACTGTCAAATGTGCTACTCGTGGTGCCAAAATTGCATGTCAGACTCGAAAACCATCAAACCGCCAGTTTCTCTATTATATAATTTATAGCTTTTCCCATAAGTCATATTATCAACTTGTCATTTACTGAAGGCATATTTCCCACAAGACTTAAATTTTCTATAGTGAAACCACTGTACAAAAAGGGTGACAAAGGTGATGTGAATAATTATCGCCCGATTACTCTAATACCCATTATTTTAAAGATTTTCGAAAGAGTCATGTACGATAAACTAAACTCCTTTGTAACAACTCATGAAATAATAAAAAATAATCAATTTGGCTTTAGAAAAAACAAATCCACCACCCTTGCGTGTTTTACTCTCATAAAACTTATAACCTCCAGCCTTAATGAAAAAAAGCCTTTGTCCATATTTCTAGATATGTCAAAAGCATTTGACTTTGTTTAATCACAAATTGCTTCTTTACAAACTAAATCGCTATGGTATAAGGGGTAATGCATGAAACTGGATAAAAAGTTACCTAACTAATCGTCTGCAATGCGTAGAGATCACCAGTTATACATAAACTGAAAAAACGACACACAGATCTGTGCCTCAAGGCAGCATATTAGGACCGTTTCTGTTCTTGCTCTACATCAATGATTTGCCCAATTTTACCACCCATAATTGCATACTATACGCAGATGATACTACACTTAGTATTAAACTCACCGATAATAATATCAAAAAATACCAAGACGAAGTCAATAATACATTAAACGCAATAATTAAATGGTTAGAAGACAATAATCTGCACGCCAACATCAATAAAACAAAAATGATACAGTTCCAATGTTATAACAGCAAACGTTCGCAGCTAGACATAAAATACGCTAATGATGCTGTTGAATTTTGCACTACCTGTATCCTACCTGTACCTGTATCCCTAAAAATTTTGCACTATCTACCTCGGTAGTGCAAAATTTTTAGGGATAAGAATAGACAAAAATTGCAACTGGAAAGCACACATTGACGAATTGTGTGGAAGGATAAATAGATTTGCTTTTGATCTAAGTAGAATAACCCGCGTAGCTGGTACAGACGCTGCATTACTTGCATATCATGGTTATGTTTCTTCAATACTACGGTATTGTATTATAATATGGGGTCATTAAATTATTCCGAGCGCAAAAAAAAAAATCGAATAATAAGCAAAGCCTTACCATTAGATAGCTGTGTCCCTCTATTTAAAAAGTTTAAAATATTACTTCTCCCGGCCTTATATGTATTCGAAATGTGTATCTTTGTACATGGGAATATAACTTTGTTTGATATGCACAATGATACTGTAACTAGGAAGAGTCGCAAAATTCATAAATTATGTGTACCGTCACAGAGAATTTCACTTTTCTCTAATAATGGTTTTTGTATGGCAATTCGTGTTTATAATAAATTACCTGATGTATTCAAAAAACTAAATCCCTGGACATTTAAAAACAAACTATTTAATTTTCTATTATATAAATGTTATTATTCAGTTGACGACTTTTTAAAGGAAAAATTCGATGGTACATTTAAATTAGACCATAATGCTATGTAAAACTAAAAACTATGCCCTTTTTTCAGAACTTGGGAATTGTTTCAGCCTTAATAATTTTGTAAATTGAATTTGTATTAATTATAAGAATATATTTGACTTGTAAAGATTTGTGCGCTGGAAACGGCAGAATATTTTGGACATTTTAAACTATAACAACCTGTAACAACAATATTCTTACAAATAAAATAATTCTATTTTATTCTGCTGACATTATCACCATATTAATATTGCAATAAAAAGCTGTTACAGCCATTTATAATCTTGACCCGAGAGTGTCTAAGAGAAAAGTTCAAAGAGGTTAACATCCTAACTGTAGTATAAATATAGATATAAGAATAATCTTATGTTGCATACATACATACACCATTGCAACATAAGATTATGCAACACAATCCGAACCCATCTCCACAAAATAAGTAACTCTTTCATTGGGCAACAATGTATAAGATTCTATAACAGATCTCCCAATGATATTAGAGAATTGTCTAGGAATAAGTTCAAAAGAATTATTGAAGCCAAATTATATAGCAGGGCCTATTACAACATTTCTGATTATTTGAATGACAAAAATGCTTGGGATCGAGTTGGTTTAAGTCAACACACAAACAATATGTAATTAAACTTAAGTAAATTTTATTTAAGAAAAGGTTTCCTACTGACTTTACTGGCAGTGTTTTCAGTAGCTGCCACGTCCTGTACTGCACAGTAGGATTTAAAAATGAAGATTCCACATAAATGTATTTTTTTTACGGAATAAATGAATTTAGAATTTGAATTTATTGAGACGGACGCGCGTTTTAACTATAGCCGTGTATATCATTACCTATCTAGTGATTGACAATCTTTAATCTTCATTTTAATCGTTCAATGTATATACGCTCACTAAATTGTCAAACAGCGACGAGTTAGGCGACTACCGACAACTCTAATGCGAAAAATAAATTATTTAATTTTTTTTCGGAGCTTTTCTTAAATATTCTTACTTCACTTCACGAATCGTGGTTTCAGCCATGCAAAATCACATCCCATCCTATTTTAGTACCACTGGGACTGATTCATCATCATCATGTCAGTCAAATTACATTCACTACTGGACCAAAGCCTTTCCAAAGAATGGGGGCATATGCCATAATCACCACGCTTGGCAGACGGTTTGGCGATCGCAGTAAGATGGTCACAGTTCACGGGATGAGATGGAGTGATGATATTCTATGCCATCACCACACATTACTGATTAATATTATCGATATCGATGTTTATACAAAAATTGACATGAGATACATCATTGACACGCACACATAAACACTTGTACACACAAATGTCATCTTAATTTGGTTTCGTTTGACAGCTCTTGTTTGTTGCTCTATTCCGTAGGTATACCAGATATTAAAGTCGACAGCCAAGGACCCAAAAAAATACAAGATCAAACTTAAAATAATTTAATTTACTTATCAAGGAATTACAATAAAATTATATGAACTAAGTTAATTAGGTGACGACCGTTCGATGGTTGAGTAGGAAGTGCCCGGTCCCACGGAGCCGAGGAGCGGGCTTCGGGTGTCCGGTACAGCGGTGGTCACGTTGCTTTCCGGCTATGCTGATTAAGCGCCTTCGTGTGACTCGCTGTTGCGAAGAGTAACAATGGGGTAAATGCTAGTCAGCGGTTATAGTGTGCTATGCATATGTAACACCTCCCCCCGTAGATCAGCAACTATTTTGCAACCTTGTGGGCTATGGTTGCCGAAATATTGCTGTGTCCAATTCTTATCTCGCTGGGATTAATTTTATCTTTTTCTTCGATCTCTGCATAAATGGTTGGGGTTTCAGTTTTAATTATTTCTCGGCCCAGGCTCTTTTGGCATCGTCGGTAGATAATTGCAATAGTGAGTGCACCTGCGCCTATTAAAACCACGTATAAGGGTATAGTAGTGTGGTATAGAGTTGTGTTTCTGACTTCATCCATTGTTGGTGGAACTTGTAGAGATATTTTGGTGTTGATGCTGTGCAGATTCTGAAGGTCGATGGAGTCTAATGTAATGGGTGTAAGACTCATACTTTCTGATGCTTCTAAGTTGGCTGGTTGGATAATCTCCAATGCGTATCCTTTTACGCGATCATTTGTATTAGCTATTGTGAACTCGGGCGTCTTTATGTAACAGTTGTATGGAACTATAACCAAAAAACTTCCTTCCAATGTTTTATATTGTTCTTGTCCACAGTAGATCTTAACCTTGGTTGGATTAGGGAAACTCAACGTGTAGTGCTTCTCATCGAGCTGTTCTACAGCTTCTCTTTTTAGAATAACAGAATTGAGTTTACAGGACGAGATGAGCAATTGCCTTGTAATAAGATGTTGGATACAATCAGATTTGTCTCGATGCTGGTAAGTTGGCGTTACTTCGCTGAGGTATAAAGAGTTAAGCTTCGGGGATTCAGCCTCCATGTACATAGAGTCAATACTAGAAATCGCAAAATAAGGTAAGGTAGGGATAAGAATTTGGTGATTTTTATTAGGTACAATGGATAGTTTGTAAAGGTCGTAGGGTATAGGAAAAGCAATCGGCACCTTGAAAACTATTATTATCTCATTATTTGAGTAATAATATCCTAGCTTAATAATATCGTAATAATACCTAATCTCTATATCAAGAATTTCTTTACTTGAATATAAAGTTCTGAGTTTACTTAGCATATTTTTTAATTCAGAAATACTAACTACCGAATGAGTCATGCTCGATGCACGAATAAATGCTAATGTATTTTCTAGCCTATAAAACTCTACCTCTAACTTATCTATATTATCGCTTAATATTAATAGGAATTGGGCAATATGGGCGTAATTAACCAAATCAGTTTGGGTGTTATTAACAATTTGATTTAAAAGTTTACTTATTTTATTCTGATTTGAAGTTATATTGGCCAATAATTTGGTATCATACAACATCCATTCTTTAGATAAGCTAATATGCTGAGTAACTTGAGACTCTAACTTATGCTCGTTACTACGAAGAACTTTTATTGCATTCTCGTACTTAATAGCATGAGTATAATCCAAGTTACCCGATATGCTTTTAATTATGGAGCCAAGTCCGTCGATGAGTCCTCTTTTATTACGAATATGTTCGAATGATTGGAGACTATCATATATTTTATTTAATTTTAAACTGAGATATTCTAAATGTGGTTCGTACAAAAATTGTGTGGCGTTATTAATCTTAGGACGAAATTGAGATAGCTGGTCTTTAACTTGCCCAATTTGAGATTCAATATTGCTAAGACTTATATAACTAAGAAAAGAATGATAGTGGGAAATAATTCGGGTGTTTCCCAATTTAAACGGAAGCAACCCAGGGCCATCGCCTAACGGGTCAATCGTTACTTCTTGTCCTCGAGTCAGTCGGAATAGCACCAACAGTAGTATCCTGTAACAATACGGGATCTTTAGGGCTTCTTTTAAGTCGGGACTTGGCCACCGGACCGCGTTTTTTGCGCGTATAAATATGAATAGGCAGGTCAGCTAGGACCGTGTCTTGGGTATATCTAGGGGCCAATTTTTGTCTACTCGCTGTAGGGTTCCGGACAAATACCTGCTGGTCGGGGACGTATTCTACTTCGTTTTCACGGTCTTTGTTTCTATTTTCAGTCAGTATAGTCCGGTCATGTAAAGAAGATTCATTGATTATGTCATATACTCGCGTCATTCGTTCTTTATGGTCCAATATGTATTGTTGAAGCAAATGTTCAGACAAATTAATGTCTAAGGGACTGCGAGGGTCAAAATGTCCAGTAATTAAGTCAATCGGTCTACATTTTGTAAAACTGTAAATAGAGTTATTATAACCTAATATTGCATAGGGCATTAAATTTATAACGGGTTCGCTGCGTTTTTCTAATTTTAAAATACGTAAATGTTCAAGAATTGTTGAATGGAATCGTTCTATCATGCCGTTGTCATTAGGGGTGTGTGCAAGAGTTTTGTGGTGTTGAATATTATGTAACCTAACAAATTCAGCAAATAATGCGTTTGCAAATTCTGGTCCCTGATCTGTAATAACTGTCATCGGGATGCCATGGTGTGTACTAAATGTCAAAAAAGCTTGATCAACGCTAAGGGCTGTGCCATCACGTAAATGATATGCTTGAGAATATTTAGAAAAAGCGTCAACTATTGTTAGAAATTTTTCATTTTGAGCTGTAAAAAGATCAAGATGAACTATTTGAAATGGTTTTGAAGGTGGCGGAACTATAGAGAACTTTTGTTTGATAGGATTACGGTCGTATTTCGCTTGACCACAGATACTACATTCGTTAATATATTTAGAAATATGTTCCTTCATTCTAGGCCAATAGTATTTGCATGAAAGAGAAAGAAAACATTCTGTAATACCACGATGGTTGGTTTTTCCCTCATGATAATTTTTGATAAATTCTTGCTGTCGAAGATAGTCTTTAACGTTCTCTAGTTCCTTTTTAGTTAAAACTAAATTTAATGAGGAACTTTTAAAGTTATTTTGTATGATTGGTATAATATTGTACATTTGTAATGGTGGAGTAATAATCAATCCTGTTCTTACTTTTGGGTTTACATATTCTTTAATGGCATTTATGACGTCACCTTCCAAACTATTTTCCGATAGTTGTATCACGGTTCTAGTGTGAGATTCAAAAGGCTTAGTCACAGTTGGGCGTTTTTTTATATCTCCTACTACAACTAAACATATTTGACGATGAAATTTGTTTAGGGGTTCATCCGAAATTGGTATTTCTAAAATTGGATTTTCCGCACTCGTATGAGCTGTTGCGGTGCTGGACCCAGAAGATTCAACTTCTAAAGGTAAATTTTCTGATGGTTGGACTGCTATTGAACTAAGATCTTCGTTGTTAATTTCAATGCGCGATAACGCGTCTGCGTTAGTATTTAATTTACCCTGCTTATATACTGTAGTAAAATTAAACTCACTTAATTTTAACTTCCAGCGGGTTAAGCGTGAATTTGGATCTTTTAAATTCATCACCCATTGAAGGGGCTTGTGATCTGTTACAATCTTAAATTTTCTGCCAAATAAGTATGGGCGAAAATATTTAGTTGCCCACACGATAGCTAAAAGTTCTTTTTCTATAGTACTATAATTTATTTCGCTAGTGTTAAGGGTCCGGGACGCATAAGCAATAGGTTTGTCACTGCCTATAGAACCTTGAGAGAGAATAGCACCAATAGCTAAATTAGATGCGTCTGTAGTTAAAATAAAGTCTTTATTAAAATCAGGATATTGTAATATGGGGTCGTTGGTTAATAAAGTCTTACATTTTTCGAAGCAGTTATTATAATTAGTATCATTTATATTAATTTTAGAACCTTTCTTCAGACATTGGGTCATGGGTTTTGTAATACGTGCAAAATCGGGAATAAACTTACGATAATAACCTATTAACCCTAAAAAACGTTTAATTTCGGTAGCTGTTTTGGGTATTGGAAATTTTTGTATTGCCAATATTTTATCGGGGTTTGGTTTTATACCTTCGTGGCTAATAATATGGCCTAAATATGTGGTCTCTAATTTCAAAAATTCCGATTTGTCCATTTGAATCTTAAAGTTGGTTTCTCTGAGTATTTTGAATACTTTTTCTAAGTTAACCATATGTTCTTGCAGTGAAACGGAAAATATTATAATGTCATCTAAGTATACTAAACAAATGGTATTTTGGAGGTCTCTAAGAACATTATCCATCACACGCTGAAACGTGGATGGAGAATTCTTCAAACCCATTGGCATCCTTAAGTACTCATAGTGGCCATGTTCTACTGTAAAGGCTGTCTTGGAAATGTCGTCAGGATGCATTTCCACCTGGTAAAAACCACTAGCAAGGTCCAAAGTAGTGAAATAATGGCAGTTTCCCAGTTTATCTAGGACATCTGCTATGTTAGGTATAGGATAGCGATCGTCTAACGTCTTTTCGTTCAACTTCCTGAAATCTACTACCAAACGCCATTTTGTTTTACCAGAGGCGTCAACTTTTTTGGGACCTACCCATATGGGGGAGCTCCAGGCAGACTGCGAAGGCCGAATTATATTTTGCTGTAACATTTTGCCTATCTGATCTTGAACTTCTTTTCTATGAATATAATACATACATACATACACAGACATATAATATAACTTTTAGTATAGATAGGTAATTCGTCAGTTGTACGTATTTTGTGTTTAATTTGGTTGGTAAATGACAATGGCTCAGGGTCAAGATAAAAAATGTCAGCATACTGAGAACAAAGTGACTCTAAATTGGCTTTTTCTTCCAAATTTAAATGATCGGTGCGTAGCCTGGATAAAACTTCATTAATACGGTCGCGGTCGGTACGTTGTTCGGTGCGCGTGCACTTAATATTAATTAATTCTGCAAGTACGGGACGGTCCATCGAAAATACTACATCATATCGCGTAGGGTTAGTTACTTCTAAAATACCTCGATTATTCTGGACTGTTGTAATGCAATCGTTTATTATGCAATTGGACATAATTTGTTCAGGTATAGATACTTCACCGTCATGAAAATTTATTGGTACACGTAATAATTTAGATGAATTTGCCGGAATAATATCTTCAAATAAATTACAATTACGTGAATCGTACATTAACAAGGGATTTTTCGAATTTCGTGTTATTAGTAACTTATTTTTCATGTCAATATTACATTCTAATTTTTCTAATAAATCAGAGCCAATCAAACCATCAAAGTAGTAATGAAAAGTATTAACAAAGAAAGTTACATCATCGGACTCGTTAAATTCTCGGAAACACGGTATTGTAATAGAGTAGTTACAACGAGAGGTGGCATGGATATTTGTTACTTCAAAAGGTTCATAATTACAATTTACGTGTGAAAAAAATTTTTCTACAGTCTCGGGGCTGATAAAAGATTGATTTGCACCTGTATCAATTAAAAGTTTAATAGGTGGATCTAGAATTTGGATGTACGGTAGCTGTCTCTGGGTTTGTAAATTTACTTCTATTTTAATTTTACGGATTTCGGGGTTTTCCGAAAATCCTCCCCACTATTATCTGCGGGTTCACAAGATGGAACGTCTTCTGATTCGTTAATAAAATCCGTGCAATAAGGAGGTTCGTACATATGGTCATGTTGATACTGTTCCTGGGGATAGTCATCGGAGTAACATTCAAAGTATGGGTCGTATTCATAGTCGTGGTAGTCAAAGTCATTAAAGTTTACTTCACGCGTTTTAAAGTAATTCGAGGGCGGCGGGTTTCCTGATCTAGTCCAGTCATTGGGTGTACGATTCGGTATAAACTTAGGGACATAGTGACTCACGCCACTCATAGGTTGCGGGACGTTATTTGTCAGGGGTCTCTGCTGTATTTTAAATACATTACTTTGGGGTCTGTAGTTGGGCGGTGGCGCACCACACATTTGCTGAGTCCTTGAAGGTCCACGAAAATGGGGTGCATTATGTCTAGCAAAGGGTTGCGGTGCGTAGGGCACATACATTTTAGAATGGCCAGGCTGAGGGCCAGGGTAAGGGCCAGGCTGAGCAGGCCTATTAAAAGTTTTAAATGGTGGTACGTTAAATGGTCGCATGGGCGGCATAAAAACAGATGGCGGCATGGTGCCAGAATTAAATCTAGGACTAACCTGGTGATGAGGCGACAGCTTCGTTTCAGGGACATACTCGTTGCGTTGCTGTAAGTACAAGGTGTTCATCTCTTCGTGAACGAACTCTAATGCCTTTTCTATCGTCTCAGGGCGCATGCAACGGATGCGGGAACCCAACGGTTCGCGTAAGCCGCGTAGATAGGCTTGGAGTGTTAACTTTTTATATAGATCTTTTTTAGACTTTTCGATTTCCGCTACCGTTTCATGCAGACTGATATAGGTCATAATAGTGCTAAACAAATTTTGGCAGGTTTCGTAATATTCCTGCGGTGTCATGGCACCTTGTGATAACAGCGCTAAGTCATTATATAGAGAGGTCTCATCGCGCTGGTCCGCAAAATTATTAACCAGGGCAGCTTTAATACCGGCCTAGTTATCGGGAATACCGTTCGTATTTATAGTACGAGATGCTTGTCCAACAATTTTATTTAATATTCCGTTCAATAAAGCCAAGTTACGCAGACCATACTCGGGTTCGTCTTTCGTATACGCTGCGACCATCTGATCGCATAATTTTACGAATCGCGTGAGAACGTTTACGTTCCCGTCAAATTCGGGAAGTAGCCGTAGGGCTTTATAGATGTGGTCGACTAGTGAGTCTGCCATCGTTGAACTCTTATTTCGTTCAGGAAATAAATTTATTAAATCTAGGTTTCTATTTAAATCTAATTGATAGTTTCTACTATTCCTATATTCTACTCTAGGGGACCGAGATTGCCTTGGATGGAAAATCTTGGTAATTTAAAGGAAACACTTAAAATATAAAGGAGAGCGACTCTAGTATGAATCTAAAGTACTCACATTCGTAGATCTTGTACCTCTGGTGTATCAATGTCCGGATACTCCGCTGGCTGCGACGACCGTAGGTTCTGGATAGCTGCTCCGGTCCTGCTTGATGCACTGACTCTATTTTTACTATCCGTTAGACTGCGCCAGATATTAAAGTCGACAGCCAAGGACCCAAAAAGTTACAAGATCAAACTTAAAATAATTTAATTTACTTATCAAGGAATTACAATAAAATTATATGAACTAAGTTAATTAGGTGACGACCGTTCGATGGTTGAGTAGGAAGTGCCCGGTCCCACGGAGCCGAGGAGCGGGCTTCGGGTGTCCGGTACAGCGGTGGTCACGTTGCTTTCCGGCTATGCTGATTAAGCGCCTTCGTGTGACTCGCTGTTGCGAAGTGTAACAATGGGGTAAATGCTAGTCAGCGGTTATAGTGTGCTATGCATATGTAACATACCTACTAACTTTATGATTGCAAACAACTTTTGGAATCAGATTTTTTTATTTAATTTAAATATTAATTATTAATATTAATTAAAAATATTAAATTTATGAGATGAAATATAGTATTATGATGGGTACAAAAATATTTCCTAAACGTCTTTCATTCAAGTCCAAAACAAGTTAATTAATAAAAAAATAGAAATCATCATCATCATCATATCAGCCGAAAGACGTCCACTGCTGGACAAAGGCCTCCCCCAAGGATCTCCACAATAGCCGGTCCTGCGCTGCCCGCATCCAGCGGCTTCCCGCGACCCGCACAAGATCGTCGGTCCACCGTGTAGGAGGCCTACCCACGCTGCGTCTTCCGGTTCGTGGTCGCCACTCGAGAACCTTTCTGCCCCATCGGCCGTCAGTTCTACGAGCTATGTGCCCTGCCCACTGCCACTTCAGTTTGGCAATTCTTTGGGCTATGTCGGCTACTTTAGTTCGCCTGCGGATCTCAGCATTTCTTATTCGATCTCGCAGGGAAACTCCAAGCATAGCCCTTTCCATTGCTCTTTGGGTGACCTTGAGCCGCCTGATAAGGCCCATAGTGAGCGACCACGTCTCTGTTCCGTAAGTCATCACTGGCAACACACACTGGTCGAAGACTTTCGACTTGAGACACTGCGGTATTTGGGATGAGAAGATATTACGTAGCTTCCCGAACGCTGCCCAGCCGAGTTGGATTCTACGATTGACCTCCTTTTCGAAGTGGACCTACCTAGTTGGATGGTCTGTCCTAGGTAAATATAGTTCTCCACAACTTCGAGTGCAGAGTCTCCAACCTTAACTAGAGTGGGTGCAACATGGATGTTCGAAATGATTTTCGTCTTATCCATGTTCATTTTCAGACCCACTTGTTGAGAGACTACTGAGGCCATCGAGCATTGTACCGAGGTCGTCAAGGGTCTCAGCCATGACTACTATGTCGTCGGCAAATCTAAGGTGGGTGATGTACTCGCCATTGACATTGATGCCAAAGCCTTCCCAGTCCAGAAGCTTGAAAACATCTTCCAATGCAGCGGTGAACAGTTTCGGAGATATGACGTCTCCCTGTCTCACGCCTCGCTGCAATTGAATAGGTTTCGAGTTCTGGTCCTGAAGTCGGATTGACATGGTGGCGTTTTCGTACAAACACTTTAACACCTGGACATACCGATAGTCAATTTGGCACCTTTGAAGAGACCTCAGCACGGCCCATGTTTCGATAGAATCAAAGGCTTTCTCATAGTCCACAAACGCTAAGCATAATGGCTGGTTATACTCCTCTGTCTTCTGTATAGCTTGCCGCAGCGTATGTATGTGGTCTATGGTACTGTACTGTAGCCTTTTCGGAATCCGGCTTGTTCGGGAGGCTGGAAGTCGTCAAACCTTCGTGCGAGACGATTCGTAATGACTCTCGAAAACAACTTGTAAACATGGCTCAGCAGTGAGATGGGTCTGTAATTCTTCAATAGGGTTTTATCGCCCTTTTTGAAGAAAAGCACCACCACACTCCTGTGCCATGCTTTTGGCGTTTGACCTTCGAGTATGACCGAGTTGAATAACTTCTGAAGGGCCCGTAGGATCGGTGTACCACCCGCCTTCAGAAGCTCAGCTGTAACTCCATCATCACCCGGCGCCTTGTTGTTTTTTAGTTGTTTGAGAGCCATTCTAATCTCGTACAGGCTGACGTCTGGGATATCTTGGGTGTAGTGTCGGGTTAGTCTTGCTCTTGGATCGGCATGACTATTGACAGGAAGTCGCGTTGTCGTGTATAACTGTCCGTAGAACTTCTCGATCTCACCTAGCAACTCTGGTTTTGACGTGACGATTCTACCATCCTCAGTCTTCAGCTTCGTCAGTTGGCTTTGCCCAATAGACAAATCTCTTGCGAACACTTTAGAGCCTCTATTCCGCTCGATGGCCTCTTTTATACTAATAGTATTAAATTGGCGTGTGTCGCGAGTCAGAGACTTTGAGATTTGTCTGTTGAGCTGCCTGTATCTGGCGTTTTTGGTAACGTGGAATCTGCCGGGGATTCTTAGCACCCCCTGCCCTGCCGTAACAACGGCTGTTACCACGGCTGGGAATAGCAGGGCTGCCGGGGACTGGGGGCCGCGGTTTAGTTGTGTCCATCATTTGAGGGGATTTGCCATAATCGCCACGCTTGGCAGACGGGTTGGCGATCGCAGTAAGGTGAACATGGTACTCAGGAGAACGCTGCTGCCCGTTTTCTGGTGTATATATTTCCCTCGGGACGACTTTTACGTCCCCCCACGGGATGAGAGGGGGTGGTGATATTCTTAGGCCGTCACCACACAGCAGAAAAGCAGATGGTAATGTTATATTCTAATTTTTCCATTTGTTATATTATCTTTGATGACTAACAAATTACCATTTATTACAATAAAGGACTGTCACTTCGATCAAAGGACTGTCAAATCAAAATTGTTATATATAACATTATGTTATATATATAGCGCTTATATACTCGCGGTAATTCTTAAAAACGCCATGTTATTTGTTCTCATATTGGTTTCCGTAGTGTAGTGTTTACCAAATCCTACGCCATAGAGATATAACCTAAAAATTCAGTAGATTTACGGTTTGCCTATAAGTCGTCCTAATTTCTTAATAAAATGAAGAAATCAATGTGTAGATTATGTCTAGCGGATAACGTTACTATGTATAATATTGTGAACACGGAGCTTCAACATGTATTTGAGAAGCTAACAGAATATTTGGTAAGTACTAACAAATGCCACGTGCGGAACAGTGCCTAGTCCCTAAGTGATAGCTTGTACCCACACTAATCATCATATGACTACAATAAACATAGCAGTGCTCACAGATGTAACAAAATAGTGGCCACCCATGCTATTGCATAGGCACTGCGGCGACCTTCATGGTCGTGGACCTTCGTAAGTCCAAGAGAACATTTAAATATAAATATTTAAAGAGAACCCTAGTAGCTATCAAAGGTGTAGCATATAGTAAAAGTGAACAAAATATAATTACTTACTTATAAATAGTCCTAAAGTCTATAACTTATATGTAATTACAAGATACCAAAGGCATCTGGACTTGTATCAAAAGGCAAGGCATCTTGACCTTATGCTGAGTTGCTTAACCTTAAAATAACAGCCAAGCATTGAGAACACTGGGACATGTCTACTTTAGACATATTCTGGTGTTCCCAGGTTAACAAACCGCATTCATAAGGCCGGTAGAAGTAAAATTAACATATTTTAATTTCTTACACTTTAAGCATATTTTAATAATATTCCTGATATAATTTAGTTTTATTGATTTGTACTTTTGTTTTCAACATTATCACTTCTAATAATATTTGTTTAGTCAAAATCTACACATAGTATAAATTAAGACTATGTTATATTAAAGCAGGGCAGACCAGGCATGCCAAATTATGAAACATGAATAGTAAATCGCTATTTATTTGAACAGCACTCCCCTTTCTAAAAGTTCAATGTTAAAGTGATAACACACCAACTAACCCTTCTGTTAAACACAAAGTATATTATGTCAAAACAATTACATCTAAATTACATTTACAAATAGGTCAGTTGATTTAAAATACATGATTAATCTAAGCAAATATTATCATAAATATTAAGGTCATTGTATTATACAAATAATAACTATACATTATATATTAAGAGATTCCGGTTGGACTATTTACGGTGGCAGCATTGTTGTAGTTCAGTGTGGTTGGCCCACTAGTAGGAATACCTTCCAGGATTCGGGGGTGTGATATCAATATTATATTCTGATTGAACATTTCCAGTTACAAACTGAAGCTAGACCGCTGCAGGCATGTTATATCTGCTACACTCGACTGAAGCACTGTCACCAGCTCATGATCAGATGTTTCCAGTCAGAGAAGATATTTATTCAGATGGTGGAAGGCAAGCATGTGAGTGTTGTAATATTATTTTTTCTATGATAAATACAACTCTTAAGTGATAATACAACCTATAATTGTACCTGGTTTTTAATATTATTAATTTAAAATAAATCACGCTCTATAAATGGTATGCAATAAAGTGTATTTATCTTGTCTTGTAATCTGCAACTGGCTCTCTTGACTAATTCGATTTGTTGTTGACACATAAACCTTTTGTGAGTGCACATGCTACAATGTGCCATCTCTACGTATTACACTGGCCTGTTGGTATAGAGGTGAGTCACCCTGACTGCTAAGACAGGTTGTGGGTTAGATCCCAACGCAGGAGTCTTTGTTTGATGGACACGTTTATTTGTTCTGGGTCTGAGTGCAATTTATGTATAAGATGTATGTATTTATAAATATGTAGTATGTAAGTATGTGTATCAGTTGTCTGGTTCCCGTAGTACAGGCTCTGTTTAATTTGGGATCAGATAACAGTGTGTTAGATATCACATATTTCTATAATTTATAAACCTACAATTTGCAAGTCTTTATTAGTCGAAAAATCCCAATAAATCTTGTAGTCCAGACTAATAATGCTCACTAGGGCAATGAATCTGTGTTGCGGGGCACTTTAAAAACATATAATTGATGGAGACAAAGTACAACCAGACATAAAACAACTCTTTATGATTCACACAAATAGTTCTTGTTCAATCTTATTATCCGTGGTTGAACAAGCTACTGCTATCCCTACATTTAGTGTTATATGAGTAGTTATCAGACAATAGAGTCTGGGACTTCATTTTAATTATATTATTTTTAAATGTGAAACACGTCTATTCCAGCTGGAGCCAGGCCTCATAGACAAGCTATCCAGTGTTCATACTCTGATCAGGTCACCACTGGTAATTGTGACTGTGGATGAACAGAACATGAACGTTGTGGCAAGAGAGAGTCCGGAGGGAAGTTTTCAAGGTACTTTAAATAAATGTTATTCCTTACCCAAATAATATATATCCCTATATACTACATGGTGATAGGTATTTTAGGATACACATTGTGCATTGCACTCACAGTCCAATATTGGACGACTAATGACAAACAAACTAATTTCTGCCCTCCTCACATTGCACTAAAAGATCTATGATTGTACTCACGACTTGTGCCGTGCTTACTGTAAGACAGCTATTCATACTGTCTGAGATCTGTACAACATTATAAATACCATACAACTGTGACTGCTATACCAAGAAAAATCTCAGGTAAAGTCTCGCAGGACTGTGCTAGAAAGCCGCCAGTACAGCTACACCAGAGGCAAGCTCTATAGTTTGAATAATATGACTATTAACTTTTACCCACTAACTCAGAATAAAGCTACGACCAAATTAAAGGTTATATAAATTAGGGAAATAAATTATGGTTGAAGACTAGTAACGCACTCACACACACACACATACACACAAACTTATACATACATACAAATACACACATTCACTCAAACACACACACCCAAGCAGGCACACTCACGCATGCACATCTAATTGTTTAGATTTTATTTTCTTTAATTTTATATTTTATAATTATTATTACTATTATAGCTTGCACGAGCTCTACTGAAGTGAAGCAGGAACCGGACCTCGAAGAGAGTGACGATGTGAGAGAGGAGCTCTCTCTGTCTGGAGACTGGGATTTGGAAGATAAAGTTGCGCTCAGTGAAGGTCAGTATTTTACTGTAAATAATAAAATAAATTTCCCTCGGGACGACTTTTATTAAAGTAAAAAAGGTTTTTATTCACATAGACTTTAAAAAAGCGCTTGTAAATAGTCAGAACATATTTGTAGTAATACAGTTATTATATGTCTTCAAAATCGCACAGCATAGAATGACGGAAGCATGCTTAAATTCGTTCAGAATATTGAAATTATTTGTGATACATACCATAATCCAGGGATATACATACACAATCCTTTCACCAGAGGGCGCTTCAACTCATTTCGCGCCAATTCAACGGACAAGTGACATTAGCATCTTTTTTCTCGTTCGAAACTTTTCTATCACGATAAAAAATTATAAAAAATGTTGAACAAGTCATGATTTACTCACAAAAATTGTTTTAAAGAGAGAATAAAAGTGTTTTGTGAGTGTTGGAGATATTTTTATACGCACAGCATTGTTCTTTTTTGTGAAAAATGGAGCCGACAGGTAACACCGCCGATGGTAGCGGCGGGATGTTGCTCCAACTACGATAGCACCTCCTCATCCTCGTACTTCGAGGGGGCATAGCATCACCCCTACCAAATAAGCGATCTCGTACCTCGGTTCGTAAGCGTAAGTACAGTCAAGTTCAATCTGATCCGCGCGTTGATTCTTTAATGTCTCAAATGTCTTACATTTCCAATTATTTGACTCATTTGCCTACTTATATGAATATGTGTGCTCACAATAATGATTTATCCCCTAGCACTAGTAATGGTGTTACTAGCAATTCAGAGCAATGTTTTACTAAACCTACACAGCCCGAAACACTTCCATTGTCATGGGGTAGTTTAGGAACACATATTGATGATAGGCAAATTGTTCCAGCTAGTGACAAGGAACGCTTTATAGAGTTAAATAAGTTACAGCAGTTTGACTCTCCAGCATGGAAGGGTATAAGGTACAAAAATACCTTATAGGATTGTTTAAGTTCACCAGGTTTTGTAGGCCTCAAGGAGTTATGTCACTTAAATAGAAGTAAGGATTATTTGGCCTCCACAAAGGTCTTGTTAGCAGGTCTATCTAATAAAGTTATAGAACAGAGACACTTATTAAAAGTATGTTTACAGTCCATTATTGATTGAGCCAGCACCAATCCAAAAGAATTGGACCCAAATTCCTTATTTGATAAGATCTCACAAGTTATTGGACCAGGTTCACCAAGTTTTAAAAATTCAGAAACAACAATGCAGAAAATTTGTGGGAAACGTTCTGAGTGTATTGAGACCAGGCGTGACCGTATTTTGAAAGAAATTGGGAACCAGAACCTTAAGGCTACCCTACGTAATGTTCCACCTAGTTCTGAATATCTGTTTAGTAGAGATGCTCTGCAACCCATTATTCAGTCCCTAGGAGGTTCCCAGATTTGGTTAAACACTCCAACTTATTTAAAAGAGAAGGAAAGAAGAGTACCACAACGTACTGAATCAGCTTCAACTAAGAAGTTTAATAACAGGGTTAATACTAAGTTTAGGAAGGCAGAAAAGAAATATAAGCACACTGTTAGAAAAACTCAGCCCTTTCTCCAACATCATACCAATGCAGTAGCCCCTAGTACAAATACAAAACAAGCATTTCTCTCAGCAGGGCTTCAGAGGAGGATGTCTAAGGTTGACCAAGGATAGATGGACCCAACTTGGAGCCACTCAGTTCATTTTAAAGTCATCTTTGCCTTTCAGCCAAAAACCTCCTCTGACATACACATCCAAACATATTGTAAAGAGTCTAGCAACCAACAGTTCTCCAGACATTCATTTGATTTTAGATTGATGATTGAAAGATGATTTTAGATTTGGAGGAGAAAGGGATTAGACCCTGGTTTCCTTTGAAAGATCTTTTTAATTAAGAAGGCAGATGGAGTCTGTGACCAATCTTCGATCTCAGGGCATTAAATACCCACATTATGACAAAGTACTTCCAACTGATATCACAGGTGGATGTAGTAGACTTCCTTCAGTCCAAAGATTGGCTGGTGAAATTAGATCTTCACCAGGCATATTTTCATCTGTGTATCGCGGAGACACACAGACGCTTGGAGAGATCCTACAGTAACCTGCTCTACCATTTGGCCTGTCTTCAGCACCCCGAACATTTGTAGCAAATTCAAATTGGGTTGCGGAAACCCTTCGAAATCGTGGCATCCGTCTCATAGTGTACTTGGACGATTATCTGTTGGCTTGCCAGGACAAGTCCAAGCTCGAGGCGCAGGTTGTGGAAACACTCGCCTGCTTGGAGTCCCTGGGTTGGCATGTAAACTACCAGAAATCTGTGCTAGAACCCACCCAGGAAGTGGAATACCTGGGCTTAGTGTGGAACACCCTAAACCAGACGTTAGCTTTGCCAACTCAGAAGATCCTCAGAATAAAGGCCTCGCTCACAAGAATTTTAAGCCAAAACAACTGTTCGCTCAAGGAACTTCAGAGTCTTTGTTAACGCATGAGACATCGGGCGGTGTCGGCTATCTACGGCAACAGTCGTCGCCCCGCTCCGCCGCCGGCGCTCGGCGGTCGGCGGGCGGATGCGAGGGCGCCGCCATCTTGAAGACATCACGGCGCAAGCGCGAACCTCATGTCATTCCATTGTTATAATTCATCAAAAAATCATTATACGTTCAAGACAAGAAGCACAGGTTTTTATTTCAATCCATACACCTTGGCTCAACGTGCGGACGACGAACCTCACCAAGGATTCGAGCCGGATTCTGCCTTGGAGAGCCTGCGTAACCAGTTCCAAGACTTCTATAACCGAGGACGAAGCGGTGAGGTCAGACAGACGGTGGGCCAAGCAATTCAAAATTCGGAATTTTGGCTACAAAGGTGAAACAAAAACCAAGAAAGGGATTGCAGTGCATGTGCTGTGAGTTCGTTCCAATATTTACGTATATAACCTATAAACCTAAATATCCATCCTTCCGAAATTCTTTTTTTTTCATAGGTACGTTAACAACACGTGCTTTAATTTCGAGTTAACATTCCCGATTTCCAATGTTTGCCTCGTAATTTTCATTAAATTCAGTACGTAACTTTTGAATAATCGTCAAGTTGTTGGAATATTCATACGACTTACCGTACGGTATAACTGTACAAGTTCATAATTATTATTTTTTTCCTTGTGTTATTTAAAGGTTAAACGCGTCATTGTCTCAACCGTTAGATACATCCCAAACATTCAGGTTTTTAAAATATAATTATAAATATCAAATAGGTAACATAAGTTTTCTCAAACATTCCAGTGAAATTACGGTTGCTGGCGCATGATTGGTTGCATCTGATTGGTGTGACACCGGGGGCTTGATGCTTCAGAGAGCACGCTTCAGAAAGTAATCGTGTGGCGTCTTTGCTGGCTGTTGTTTCCGCCATTTTCTGCACCGCATGTTAAATTTAAGTATCTTTTCACTTTCATTTTTCATTTCATTTATTCATACCGTGCCTTACATTTTCAGCTGGACATGTCTATTTATTATTGATACTGTGTTCATTTTAATTCTCAGCTAGTTACCATATCCATAATCCTCTCCCCCCTGAACCGCGAAAGCGATTAGACGTGTGACCACACACCAGTTTTAATTTAACAATATATATTATTTTTACAAAAAATCTTAAAAATAAATTCAGTGAAGTACCAGGTTCTCATAAATGCAGTGAATACACGGAGTGATGGTGCAAAGAGGATAGCAACAGCAGAGACGAAAATAGTCAACCGAGTTCCTACTATCATCTGTCAGCTGTCATCGTAAGCAAACTGTCAACTATTTTTACGTCAACTGTCACTCTGAGAGGTTTCAGAGTTACCATACTAAAATAAAATCTGCGAAAGTAGTGGAATTACTGGTGCAACAAGGCGACATATTTTTATTTTTACAAAACAAAAAAAAAAGGCGAAATGTCTACCCGACGATCACCATCTCCCAGTCAAATTGGAAACTCAAGTGCAACATCTGTATTACATCATAGTTCTGCCTCCGTACTAAACACATTGCCGCTAGAGCAAACAGATGTTAACGTCAAAAAGAGAGGAAAAAAGCGACAAGATGTCCAAAATAACAGTTGTCCTACAACAATGTCTGATCTAAGAACCATGATTGAGGAAGTAAAAAATCAGCAGATTGAAAAATTTGACAAACTTAAATTGTCGATGGACTCTATTTTGGAGCAATATCAAGAAATCAAGAACTCTATATCGTACTTTTCGGATAAATACGATTCAGTTCTTGAAAATATAACCAAACTCGAACAGGAAAATAAGCAATATAAAACTCACATTACAATTTTGGAAACAAAGATGGAGCAATTGGAAAAGAACCAACGCGCCACATCAATTGAAATAAGAAATGTACCTAAAACTGAAAATGAAAACAAAGAACATCTTATTGAATTGGTAAAGCAACTAGGTACCGTCGTAAATGAAGATATAAAGGATGTGGATATAAAGGATATTTTTCGGCTGAAATTGAAAGATAAATTAGATGGCTCGATCATAGTTGATTTCAATTCTGCTATCAAGAAAGAAAAAATTATCAAAGCTACTAGAACCTTCAATAAGGATAAGAGTTCCGACCGACGAATAAATACAACACATTTTAAGATGCAAGGACAAGCCAGACCAATCTTTGTTGCAGAATCACTAACTAAAAGAGTCAAAAAGCTGCATTATTTAACTAGAGTTTTTGCAAAAAATAACAACTATTCTAGCTGCTGGACATCTTATGGAAAAGTCTACTTAAAGCGAAGTATCAACGAACCACGGATCATGATCGATAGTGAAGAGGATTTGGACAAGCTTAAGATAAACCTGTGACTAGACAAGTATTTTAGTACACTAGTTATGTATCGTCTACTTGCATGCTTAGTTTCTAAGATAATGTTATTTAATTTTAAGTTATATACACACATTACACACATAATTATCATACCGAACTTTTCTACATATCACCTTAAAAATACACATAACAAACTTTTTTATAAACCGACAACACATTTACTTAACTCTGCCGTAATCCACTTTCTTGCGCACCCACTTCTACTCATCTTCACCTTAAGATCTAATAGCACATATGTCTGTCCTTATAGTTATTACTTACGCAAAATTCAACGAGTTTGATAAATTACTAAACGAAATTGATTCCTACAAAGTAGCCAATTCATTCATCTGTAGCACCGAGGAGTGTCGATCATTTTTGGAAAATCCCGATAAAAGTTTGAAAATATTTCAACAAAATATAAGAAGCATCAAGCGCAATGTTGATGGGTTGTTACCAATTCTTATAAGAACTGATGTTATCTGGGATTATATTTTACTGACAGAGTGCTGGCTACCCTCCACTCCTAACATCCCGACTCTTGATGGCTACAATTATTGTGCGACTACAAAAAATTTAACTCAAAATGAAGGCGTTGTAGTATACTATAAAAATAATTTTGTTGTTACATTTGAAGGGCCTGAATTATCAGATGCAAACTGTCTCATAGTAAAACCTAACAGTAATACCGTAATCTTTGCAATATATCGCCCACCCGGTTATAAAAACGTAGATAATTTTATTAAGTCATTACACAATGTGCTTCTAAAATTCACATCTACTCAAAACATTGTAGTATTAGGTGACATAAATATCGATATTGGAGAAAAAAGTACTGACGGCTATACCTCCTTGTTTCTGGATATGCTTGCATTTCATGGCATTCTACCAGCTCATACTATTCCAACCCATAACAAGACATGCCTCGACCATATATTGTTAAAAACAAAACAGAAGGCTCAATGTTTAATACTGCAAACGTCCCTTACAGACCATGATAGTGTAGTGCTATATTTATCCACACGGCAAAAATTTGCTTCTCCTAAGGTTATAAAGCGCATCAATTACATAGACCTAGCATACGATTTAAAAAATACAAATTTTAACCCATTGTATATGTTTCAAAATGTAAATGATGCCACCGATTTCTTTATAAATACACTACGTTCTAAAATTCCATCAAATTCTGTAACTATAAAAATTTCAAGGCGTAAAAAATTTTGAAGCCATGGATAACGCCAGGTATCTTAAAATGTCTTAGAAATCGAGACAATCTGTATAAAAAACTAAAAAAACAACCCGACAACCTTACCTTACAGACAACATACAAAAGGTATAGAAATTTTTGTGCATTTTTACTAAAAAAACTCAAACATGAACATGAAAAGCAACAGCTGCAAGCTGCAAAAAACAATAATAAGAAATTATGGAAAACTCTCAAAGAAATCACTTACTATGCTAAACCCAAAGAATCTCCTTTACAACTGATAACTACACAAAATCCGCAACTATCTATTGATAATGTAAATAATTTCTTTGTAAATGTTGGCAAAACCCTAGCTAATGAGATAACCAAAAGGGTAAGGAGCGGTAAATTTGACTCGAAAGCTATCAAATCCAATCCCCACTCATTTGTCATGTTTCCAACCGATATAGCTGAAAGTGTCAACAATTATAACTAATCTCAAAAGTGATACTGCGGCGGGCCTAGATTCTATTTCTGCGGAAACTTTGAAAGCTAACAAAGATACCTTGACTGAGCCTATAACTTATATTTGTAATTTAGCAATTTCAACTGGTGAATTTCCCACTGCTTTTAAAAAGTCTAGGATCCATCCGATCCATAAGAAAGGGGACAGAGATTGAGTCAACAATTATAGACCTATCTCAATTCTTCCAACACTGTCAAAAATTCTTGAACGCATAATTAATAAAAGACTTGTTAACTTTCTGGAAAATAACAACTTATTATCAACATCTCAGTTTGGTTTTAGATCCGGAAAGTCAACAGCTGATGCCGTTCACGAACTGACAAATTTTGTAGCTACAAATATTGATAACAACAAAAAGATCATTGCCATTTTTCTGGATTTAGCCAAAGCGTTCGACACAGTCTCTGTCCCAATCCTTATAAAAAAATTAGAACATCTTGGAATCAGAGGTACTCAGTTGAAACTTTTTCAAACTTATCTAAGCGGTAGGACACAGTGTGTTCAAATAGGAGATTTGACAAGTAGTGAAGCTTATACGAGTTTTGGCGTACCACAGGGAAGCATCCTCGGCCCTACATTATTTTTATCATATATAAATGATTTATGCCAACTAGAGCTCCCAAATGCTAAAATAATTACCTTTGCCGACGATACCGCTCTTATTTTTAGTGGAGATACTTGGGAGGAGGTATTTATAAGTGCACAAGGGGGCTTTAACACCGTAAATAGATGGCTAAATGACAATTTTCTGACTCTGAATGTCGATAAAACTAGCTATTTAACGTTTGGTTTAAAAAATAATTGTATGCCAGCTAGTACTAAGAATATAGTGTCCCATTTATGTTCTAATTTCGAAGATGAAAATTGTATGTGTCCTAAGCTTAAAAAATCTGACACAATTAAGTATTTGGGAATAATGATTGATAACAAACTAAATTTCCAATGTCATATACATCAACTAGCTGCACGAGTGCGAAAATTAATTGTCATTTTTAAAAACTTGAGATGTATTGCTGATAAAAATCTGATCAGAACGGTATATCAAGCCCTATGCCAGTCAATATTAACATACTGCATCACTTCCTGGGGTGGTGCTTTTAAATCCCACTTCCTTCAAATAGAAAGGGCGCAACGAGCAATTTTAAAAGTAAGCCACTCACTACCGTTTTACCATCCAACCACTGAACTGTATAAACTAACAAAAGTTTTAACGGTGCGTCAACTGTATATCCTGCACACAGTTCTCAAAAAACATTGCCTTGTCGACTATAAACTGGATATATGTAAAACACAACGCAGAAAAGACCGAGTTTGTGAAAAGAATATGTTCAAAACTAGTTTCTCGCACCGCTTCTTCTGTTTTCAAGGTAGTAATCTCTACAATAAGGTAAACAGAGTTCTCAAAATTTATTCGCTTAATAAAACCAAATGTAAGCTCGTGGTGACAGAGTGGTTACAGCAATTGGATTATGCAGCTACTGAGAACATTTTACTATAAATTTAAGACTCACACACACAAATCGCGAATGGTCACACATACACACATACACACACACACACAAACACACACACACACACACACACACACATAAACACACACACACACACACACACACACACAACACTCACACACACAACATTCACACACACAATACTCACACACACGCACATTTATTAAGTAATATGTATTCATTTTTTTATGTATTTTGCTCAACATGGTACACGTAATTTGAAAATTAACCCATAATCCTAGAACCTAGGGGTGAGGGCCTGGTGATCTGTAATACAGGATTAACCTACATCAGACACCAGCTCCTCACAAATTCAGATTAATATAAAAACGTAACATAAATGTAATGTACCTATTAATGTAAAATCTTTTTGTGAGGAGAAATAAACATTTTATTATTATTATTATTATTAATCATTTGAAATTCAATAATCATTATACCTTCATAATGGATTTAAAAACATTAAAGAAATCTCGAGCATCATTAAAATCAAAGCTTACCATTTTTTTAAATTATCTTGAACCATTAGTGTCATGCAAGGAGCTAAATAAATTGCAAATTCATGAATTACAGTTAAGGGTGGATAAAATACAGGAAATATATAATGAGTTTGACTCAACACAATCTCAAATCGAAACTTTATGCGAAATTCCAGGTGACGAGTTTAACGAGCGAGAAACCTTTGAAAGTTCTTATTTCAAAACATTGGCAGCTGCGCAGGAGCTGCTCAGCCGAGGCACCAGTCCTGTGGTACAGGGCGACAGCAGTTCAGTGACAGGTTCTAGTGGTAATGCCGCTACCTCAGGTTTGCCAAATATTAAATTGCCTACAATCCATTTACCTACCTTTTCTGGTCGCTGTCAAGATTGGTTAGAGTACCATGATACATACACCTCGCTTATACATAATAATGATTCAATACCTAAGATACACAAGTTTCATTATTTGCGCGCGTCATTAAAAGATAGTGCAGCATCAATTATACAGTCATTAGAGTTTTCTTCCCACCACAAACAAATTAATTGTGTGGGATGGTATGTATTGTGTTATTTGTGGAACAACAAAACAATTGACTTCTGTTGTATAATCGCTGTTTAGTGATGAAATTGTCAATTCACATCTTTTTGTGATTTTTTGATAATAATGGTCACATGAACCAAATTCGCATACTATTAGATAATGGTAGTACATCTAGTTTTATCACAGAATCATTGCTATCAAAGTTAAAACTACCACATTATTCTGTATCTGCTACAGTCCAAGGACTAAACAAACAATTATCAAAAATCACAAAAAGATGTGAATTGACAATTTCATCACTAAACAGCGATTATACAACAGAAGTCAATTGTTTTGTTGTTCCACAAATAACACAATACATACCATCCCACACAATTAATTATAGCAAATTTTTTGATATCCCCCAACATGTCCACCTCGCGGATCCTACTTTCAATATTCCATCAGAGGTGCACATGTTATTGGGAGCAGATATCTTTTGGGAGGTTCTTACAAGTAATCAAATACCCTTAGGTAAAAATAAACCAACCCTAGTTGAAACAACACTGGGGTGGTTAGTCTCTGGGTCTATACACATTCCAAACAAACATCATAACCATAAACAAAATACTCACCATACAGTCCACTGTCATTTGCTGAACAATATTGAGCTAGATCAACAATTAAACAAATTTTTTGAATTAGAGTTAATTCCCACTACTCAACAAGCTAAGTCAAAGGCTGAGAGTGCATGTGAGGATATTTTTAAAAAAACAACATTTCGTCAATCTGATGGTAGGTTTGTTGTAACAATTCCATTTAAGCAGTCTCCTGAGTGCTTAGGAAACTCAAGTAACCAAGCATTGCTAAGATTTCAGGCATTAGAACGCAAATTTAAACGTCATCCATCTTTCAAAGAGAAATATGTAGATTTTATGGAAGAATACATTGCACTTGGACATATGTCAGAAAATACAGAACCACATCACAGCCACAATATTTCCTGCCGCATCATGGCATTTTACGTGAAAATAGTTTGACAACCAAACTTCGAACTGTTTTTGATGCCTCAGCTGTCACAAGCTCTGGCAAATCATTAAATGAAATACAATACATCGGCCCCACTGTGCAAGATGATCTCTTCAGCATATTAATTCGGTTCAGACAACATAAATATGTAGTAACATCCGATATACAAAAAATGTACAGGCAGATTTTTGTTGCTGAACATCAGCGTAATCTGCAACAAATATTCTGGCGATCAGATCCCAATGAGAAGCTTAAACAATACAAATTAAATACTGTAACTTATGGTACAGCCTCAGCTCCTTATTTGGCAACCAGGTGTTTAGTTCAGATAGGTCACGATTGCCCGGATAAGAATATCAAAGAAACAATCATGAATGATTGGTATGTCGACGACTTAGTAACAGGTCATAATGATTTTGACACGTTACTTCATACATGCAGAGGTGTCATTAAAGAACTGGCAAGTGCACAATTTCATCTTCACAAGTGGAACTCTAACAATACAGACTTACTCAATCATATTACTGGTAAAAATAACAATGATGATTTAATCAATTTATGTAACAATACATATTCTAGAACGCTAGGCCTACTATGGTCATGCAAATATGACACTTTCCTATTTTCATCAACAGACACACCCTTACAAAGGCAAGCTATGAACAAACGAACTATTTTATCAATAATTGCTCAGGTGTTTGATCCACTCGGTTTGATTAACCCATGTATGTTACAAGCCAAGCTCATTTTACAATCATTATGGGCAAAGAATATACCATGGGATGCTGAGTTACCTAGTGAAATTCAATCACAATGGAATAGTTATGTCTCCACATTGCCACACTTGAACAAGATAGAAATTCCACGATTAGTCTTGTGTGACTCATTTGTAAGAGTGGAGTTGCACATATTTAGCGACGCGATTATTAAGGCATATGCAGCTTGTGTATATATTCGCTCTGTATCAGAAACCGGTAATGTAACAGTCCGGTTGTTAACAGCTAAAAGCAAAGTGGCTCCATTAAAACAACGTTTAACTATGCCAAGATTAGAGCTTTGTGCTGCTCTTCTAGGAACACAATTAGCAAAAAAGGTTACAGAGTCACTACGTTTAACTATTAATTCTCAACATTGTTGGAGTGACTCAACCATCACGTTAGGATGGATTAGAAGTTCTAAGAAAACCTTAAAACAATTTGTTTATAATAGAGTAAATGAGATAACACAAAATTCAGATTTTTCTCAGTGGAGATATGTGCCAACAGAATTGAACCCTGCCGACATAGGCTCACGAGGGCTTAACGCTGAAGAACTAAAAAATTCAAGTTTGTGGTGGGAAGGTCCACATTTCTTACACCAAACTGAAATACAATGGCCTTTGCAACCTAATCATATTGACATTGAAAATTTACCCGAAACCAAGGTTTTTTGTAATCTTTCTAAAAAGGAAGTTTGTTTAGATGATTTCACAGTAAAATTTTCAAATTTCAGTAAGCTTCAACGCATTACAGCATACTTGAATAGATTTATTCATAATTGTAAGAACCAGAACAATAGATTTACTGGCTATTTAAAATTATCAGAATTAAACTTAGGTACTTTATCTCTTTGTAAAATCATACAATTAAATATATTTCAAAAGGAAATCTTATCATTGAAAACAAATGGTTTTTTGCCAACCAAAAATAAACTTTTAAATTTGAATCCCTTTGTTGATAATATGGGACTATTACGTGTAGGTGGAAGACTTTCGAACTGTAACATTCATTACAATACCAAGCACCCAATTCTCTTACATGCATCTCATCACATTACACACTTGTTAGTAAAACATCATCATTCAATGTTATTACATGCAGGACCGCAACTACTATTAGCTACACTTCGTCAAAACTATTGGATAATTAATGGTCGTAAACTCACAAGGAAAATTACTCATGACTGTCATAAATGCTGCCGATTCTCAGGTAAAACATTTCAACCCACCATGGGTAACCTCCCTGAACAGAGGTTACAAGCGGAATTTCCTTTCTGTAACACAGCTGTAGACTATGCAGGACCAATCCTTATAGCGGACAGAAAGGGTAGAGGTTGCAGGCTAAAGAAGGCATACATATGTATATTTGTGTGTTTAGCTACACGAGCGGTACACATTGAGTTAGTCACTGAACTGACGTCGCAAGGTTTTATAGCTGCTCTCAATAGGTTTGTCGCTCGTAGGGGAAAACCTAACACAATTACTAGTGATAATGGTACTAATTTCGTTGGTGCTTGTAACGAGTTATCTAAATTTTTAAAACAAAATAATGATGCCATTGCTTCTGCTGCTACTGAACACAGTATCACTTTTAAATTTTGCCCAGCATATAGTCCACATTTCAATGGCGTGGCAGAAAGCTCAGTAAAGTCTGTTAAATATCACCTTAAACGTGTGCTCTCTGAAGCTCATTTAGACTACGAGGAAATGAACTCCGTGTTGATACACATAGAGGCAATTTTAAATTCGAGGCCATTGACCCCTCTTTCCTCGGATCCTAATGACCTAGTTCCTCTCACTCCTATGCATTTTTTAATCGGAAGGACACTTACTACACTGCCTGCTCCCCGGGTTGAAGATGTTCCGCTCAGCACCTTAAGCAGATACAATCGTATCCAGGTTTTAAAGACTCATTTTTGGCAGCGCTATTATAAAGAGTATATTTCTGAACTACAAAGGAGGAGCAAATGGGGAAAGGAGGGCAACCAGCCTCAACTAGGCAACATGGTGCTGGTGAAGGACGATCGAGTGCCACCAAACAGATGGCTTCTCGGAAGAATCATCGCTGTGTATCCAGGCAATGATGGCATCAACCGTGTGGCGGACGTCCGGACCACGACAGGCACCATCAGGAGAGGATATAACAGGCTGTGTCCACTACCAATGTTGGAACCACACGTTCCAAGGGGGGCAGCTTGTTAACGCATGAGACATCGGGCGGTGTCGGCTATCTACGGCAACAGTCGTCGCCCCGCTCCGCCGCCGGCGCTCGGCGGTCGGCGGGCGGATGCGAGGGCGCCGCCATCTTGAAGACATCACGGCGCAAGCGCGAACCTCATGTCATTACATTGTTATAATTCATCAAAAAATCATTATACGTTCAAGACAAGAAGCACAGGTTTTTATTTCAATCCATATACCTTGGCTCAACGTGCGGACGACGAACCTCACCAGTCTTCTAGGCATGTTAAATTTTGCCAACCAAGCTGTCACACAAAGCAGACGAAACTGTCGGAAAACACAGATCTTTCTGAGAAAGTTTGCCCACAAGAGCCAACGAAGAGACTGTGCCCAAATGTGCGACAAGAACTAAGGTGTTGGTTGAATGCAATAGACTGCAATCCAACTCCACTTCTCAAGAGAGAGATAAACCATTTCTTGACCACAGACGCAGCGGATGCCGGCTGGGTAGCACATCTAAACAACCAGTACCTATCAGGGAGATGGGCAACACATCAAAGATCTTGGCATTCCAATGTAAAGGAAATGTATGCCGTCTTTGCTGTGATAAAGGCTCAAGGTGCCCTATTAAAGGATGGCCACATACTGGTGCAATCCGACAACCGGACCCTAGTGGCTTACATTCGGAATCAGGGGGGGACTCGGTCCATAAGGATGCTTGGGTTAACAACAAGGCTACTGAAATTGATCAGTACACTAAATATAACAATGACAGCATACCATCTACCGGGAATCTTAAATGGAATTGCAGACCGTCTCTCAAGAGGAAAGCCAGTTCCAGAATGGCATCTACTACCAAAAGCCATAGAGGCAATTTTCAGAATGTAGGGTGTCCCAGAAGTGGAATTTTTTGCATCAAGAAGAACCGCTGTCATTCCAGCTTATGTAACACTAGACTCAAGAGATGGATCTTCTTTGCGACCGCGAGTTTCAGACCGCGTGGGTGTTCCCACCCCCCAACTTGATACCCAGAGTTACCAACAATGCAACAGGAACATACTACTTGATAGCACCCCAGGTGGACACAATGCTACTGGTACCCGGACCTGGAGGCGAGAGCTCTAAGCAGCCCATTACCCATAGAGAATCTGAGGCAGGTCTTGGTGGACTGGACTGGACAGAGACGAACCCTCCACAGGTAGACAAGTTATTCCTTCAGGATTCGAAAGGTGGGGTTGGGCAAATCAAATAAAGGATTGAAGTAGGGCAGAGAAGCAGTTGCTTAAGGAGAGCTGGCGCCTTCCACACTTAACACCTAAAGAGATGGTTGCACTGGTGTGAAGCTAACAACATTCTGAGTAAGAGTCCAGAAGGAAAAGATGTGGCCAGATTTTTAGCATGTCTGTATCTAGAAAATAAATTTGCATATAGTACAATTATTTTATTACACAAGTCAGCTATATCAACTTACTGTGTAACAACTGTAGAAAATCTTTCAAAAAAATTTTTTATTTAACAAGTTTTAAGGGCTATTTCATATTCTAAGCCTCAATCACCAATAACACCTATATGGGATGTGAATTTATTATTTAACTGGCTTAGATCTTCATCCTGCTCTGACACCTTATTTGATAAGAGTAGACGAACAGCCTTGATCCTGTTACTAGCTTCTGGCCGTAAACTACATGATCTCACCCTTCTGGAACTCTCTGAAAGCCAATATACAGAGACTGATAGCACAATAACATTCTGGCCAAAATTCGGTTCAAAGACTGACACCGGTACCCACAGACAATCAGGCTGGCTTCTTATGAAACATAAGGATCACAGTATTTGTCCAGTAGGCCATGTGAAGGAGTTGATTAAAGCTTCTCAGGCTAGACGCAGTAGGGATACAGAAATTAGGTCTCTTTTATCTCTATTACAGGAGTATTACGACCAGCTTCTAGAACTATGACTGCAGGTTGGTTGCGTGCAGTTTTTAAGCTGGCTAATATAGAATGCTTCTCCCGGAAGTGTACGTTCAACTGTTGCATCCCGTGGATGGTTGGATAATAGACCTGTAGAAGAGATTGTGGATAGAGGAAATTGGAAGTGTGTGGAAACATTTTCAAAATATTACTGTCGTGAAGTAAATATACCTAGCAGTGATTGTGCTGGTTTATTTAATAACTTTGAGACTGTTTAGTTTCAATGATTACTTAATATGATCTCAATATTACACTTTTAGCGGTATTATTTCCTAAATAATAGTTTTAATTTGTTTCATAATAATAACTGAAATTGTTTTGTTTTATGTTTGATTTTTATACAAATACTTACAGTACTTGTCTATTTGTGATAAGAAGTTTATATTAAGTTCAATTACTGCAAATCAAGAGGAGATTTAGGTTTAAAAAAAATATTTTCACTAATAATTTTTATAATATCTTTTTCACACTAGTAAAGCAAGTTTTAATTTACATCACTTTTTTATTTGCAATTACACAGTAGTACTAGTCACATTAGCAACTTAAGGACATTCGTTGTCTGGCGACATTAATGTCAATTCTGTTCACCATCAGATATCAAACAGATCTTCATTCTATGCTGCGTTTATGAAGACATATGATATTAATGTTTTGCATTAAAACAAAACAGTTATTATATGTTGGAGAAAACGCACAGCATAGTTTCAAGGGGATTTTTTTTTTATTATTTTTTTATTTGGCAACCTGCCGATTCTTTCAGCAATTTCTGCCTGTGTCATGTAATCGATGCTCATGAGTAATTATGAAAACTTATAACTTTTGACTAATTGTGGAAGTATTTACCGACCTGGAACAAAGACAAACACAAAATAAGTGTTAGTAGATTAATATATACACTATAGCTAAATATACAAGAAAATATACAATACATAAGATATTCCTATAACTTTATCTTGTTAGTGTATATGTATTTAATAAACATGTTGATAATTTGAGGGTCAGGGAAGAAAGAAAGAAGATGTCTGACATTAACTGGGCGTTGAATTTTTAATTTTGTGATGATATTATCAAAAGAGTGGGTGCCATATAGTGGACAATTTAAAAAGATGTGATCCAAGAATCCTTCATCACGACCACATTCACATAAAGAATTGTCTCTCACTCTAATTTTGTGTAAAAAAACTGGGGTGCAGCAGAAACCAAGACGAATTCTACATATAACCGAAGTAACAGTTTTGCTTAGTTTTTTATACCTATAAAACCAAGGTTTAATAGGGATTAATGGTTGAATCGATGCATATTTACTGCCCTTATTGTTACTAGACTTAACTTACGAGGGGGCGTTTTTAAGTTCGCGGAATGGAGGGTAAGAAGTGTAAATAAAAATACAAAATTATTTTTCTTTTTCAATATATTCACCTGCTACCCTTATACATTTTTCAGATCTTTCAATTAGCTTATGTATACCTTCATAAAAAAATGTTTTGTCTTTCTCCGAAAAATAGGCTGAAACCGCGTCCTTCACTTCTTCATCAGTAGATAATTTCTTCCCACGAAGTTCTTTTTTGAGTTTTGGAAAGAGGTAGTAATCACTGGGAGCCAGGTCTGGGCTGTAGGGTGGATGATCTAAAATATCGAAGCCCACGTTATGCAGGGCAGCCAAAGCAACACGGCTCTTGTGAACTGGCGCGTTGTCGTGTAGAAGAAGGACACCTTTGGTTAATTTTCCCCTCCTTTTTTCTTTAATGCTTTCTTTTAACCTCTCGAGGAGGGAAGCGTAGTATTGTCCGGTTATAGAAACGCCTTTATCTTTATAATCGATCAACAGGATCCCTTCCGAATCCCAAAACACTGTTGCCCTGATTTTTCCCAGCCGATTGTGACACTTTAAAACTTCTTGGGTGGTGGTGTGCCTTTTTTGTGCCACTGCATAGAGTCCTGTTTCGACTCAGGTTCATAATGATGAACCCAAGTTTTATCTCCAGTAACAATTCGACTTAAAAGTCCATCCTTATCTTCGTTACAGAGGTCCAAAAACGTGCGAGAACACTCCACGCGGCGTTGTTTTTGAGGCGGCGTGAGCATTCTTGGCACCCATCTTGCACTGACCTTTGCCATGCCAAGATGATCATGTAGAATTTTGAAAATTGTCGTATCCGATACTCCAACCATTTCTGCAAGCTGTTTCTTCTTTAGTCTGGCATCTTCCAATATAATTTTTTCGACTTTTTTAATGATTTCCGGAGTAGTCACCTCGAGCGACCGTCCGGGCCGAGGGTCGTCTTCAAGTGAGGTCCTGCCTTGTTTAAAGAGACTGTGCCACTTGTAAACCATGGTTTTACCCGGGCAAGAGTCCCCGTAAACGGATTCCATCTCTTCCAGTATATTTTGAACTGACTTTCCTTGCTTGGTAAGGAACTTTATTACGGCACGGTACTCGATTTTTTCCATAATTCACACTTTCTTCCAGCTTCAGTTGTTTGCTTGACGATAGTTCAGAGACTAATGATCCAATTAAGATAAAACTTGGTATTTATACTAATATTGAGTGGCTGAAGTCGTGGCCATCCCGATAATGACCTATTATTATCCCCTCCCCCCCATTCCGCGAACTTAAAAACGCACCCTCGTAGGATGTCTGCCATGAGTTAGCAAGATCAATTTTTGCATTATGCAGTAAGTCATAAACTTGAATACAGAAGTACTTCATGTCGGCAATACTACTCGAAAGCGCCGCTTTAGCAGCCATGTCCGCACATTCATTACCACTGATACCTATATGAGTTGGAATCCATGCAAGCAACACCTCAATTTCCTTTACAGAGCACAAATTTTTTAACTTCCATAATAACAGGACTGTGGAGGTCATCCTTGAAAGGGTCTTTCACTATTGCTTCCAGGGCACTTTTGGAGTCAGAAAATATAATAGCCTTGGAAATTACACTATGTGCTAAAATAAACTGACATGCCTCCAGAATACCAATACACTCACCAGTGAATACTGATGCTTCTGGGGGACATTGAAATTGAAGAGTGATATACAAATTTGAATAAAAGACTAATATACCTGTCTTACCATCTGGTGCCAATTTAGAAGCATCAGTAAAAAAACCTATGATACTCCTGCCATTTATCCTGAACTAAGGAAGAGAAAAGAGCATTGGCCTGAACACTATCCTTAGTCAAACCAATGCATGGGATATAGTTAGGAATGAACTTTGCTATTTCAAATGATGTGTTATATAACGGAAAATTTGTACACTGATAAATGGGAGCATTTTCTTCAAATCTTCGGATTTTTCTTAATGAATTTAAAATTAAAGGTGGATCTTTATGTTTCCAATAGTCCTCTTGTCGGCATAGATTGTCTAAATGTGATTATTTTGCTATTAATTTATGGTTTTTGAGAAAATACGCCTTGAATATGAACTTATCAGCAAGATATTGTCTACGCAGAATAAGAGGAGGATCACAGGCCTCTACTTGCAGGTCATTTGTAGGGGTGGACCTCATACAACCCAATACAATCCGCAGGGATTTGGCTTGGATCGAATCAAATTTTGACAAAGCCACTTTACTGCATGGTTCGAGAAGGAAAGACCCATAATCAAGTAAACTCCTGGCCTGAGTATCTGTACAAGAAATTAACTTGGTCAATAGATGTCAATAGTTATAGAACCAGGTCTTCAGCTCACCTGATCCTAATTCCGAGACATAGGACTGCAGCTTTTCGTGGATCTTTTAAATATGCCGCCGCAAAGGTCTGGTGCAATATACCTCCTCCGTTGAAGTGCCTGCGAACAGTATATACATTTAATGCCAATTATAAAAAAGAATTGTTGACGCGACAAAAACTCAGTTCAAATACTATTTAATACTTTTTCAAGGCTGAACTTACCCATCTCTTTGCACACTTTTGTAGGAAGGAGTATCGTAAGACACACTATTAATGAGCTCAACACAACAATGCCCAGACGCTCATGCAGTGAAGAACTCCGTCACAGTAGCATCACCATTACTCGATCAATATTGTTTTCATACATATTTAACTTTTATATCGAAAATTCACAATTAAGTACCACTTTTACCCATACATCAAACATATTTACGCTATGAACTTAGTATTAAGAAGCATAATAATTTACTGTTCATAATAGTTTTTTCAAGTAATTCAATTTCCGCGTCCCTTTTTTCTTCACATCTGTCTGACAGTCAATCCAAGAGCATATAATTGACCGACTCAGCTAAAAAACATGGATTAAATAAATGTAATGTATGTATATTGATTGTGTTATAGTAGAGTCATTTTTCTAGGTGCACTTATGTATTGTTATGGACAAGTTATGACAAGAATGTCGACATTATAACAATTATTTTATATACTGTCTGTGTTATGCATCTCCAAATTGGTGTTAATTTATTAATATTTATTTTTTAAGTTCTTTTTTCCATACATTTATTGTTTAAATTAGCTATAAGTTATATTTTGGTGTCCAGGTACTGTAAAATTCTAACTGCGAGCTGTACACTAATTGTTCGTGAGTTATTTTACGTGGTTCCATCATAAAACCAGCGCTGCAACTGTTAATGTTGCAGCTAGTGCTGAGATGGGACTAATTCGGACTCACACAGATAAGAACTAAGGACTTCTGTTTGTGTACATTTATATACATTGTTATTATTATCTGTGTCAGTTTACTGAATAAATGGATTTTCTTTATTTCTTTCTTTCTAATTATAGCATTGTAAATTAGTTTTAAAGTAAATGGATGAGCTCCCCACCAAACACCCGCAAGAGCACGCAACATTTTAATATTTTTTTCGCACTTTCCCGAAATAAAGCCAATATGATCAGTTCCATGTAATTTGGAATCCAATATGACACCAAGAAACTTCACCTTATCTTCAACCTTAATGGGAGATCCTTCAATTTCAAGGTGTACATCAGGAATTATTCGTTTACGCGAAAATATGACAGTAAAACTTTTAGCGGTTGATAAATGTAGACCATGAGTATAAAGGCAATAATTTAGGGAACTGAGTGAACCCTGCATGGACTCTGCAGCAGCTGTGATAGATGCGTCTGACACATAAAGACACAAATGCGTCTGACGCATACTGCAAAATTTGACAGTCAGAGTTGAGGGACTGATGAAGATCCGAGGTGTAAATGTTATATAATAAGGGGCTCAAAACTGATCCTTGCGGAAGACCCTTCCAAACTGACCTAGCATCAAACCTTTCACCTGGGATATGTAAGTTGACAGAGCGGCCAGACAACACATTGCATATACAATTGAGCATCCTTACCGGAATACTCAGGAGGCGAACTGATTCATTTTCGCTAAAAGCTAAGCGAGTGTCTGCCATAAAGGTGCCAATGCTGTCCATGGTACTAAACCCCTTACGGAATCCAAACGTGAGAATCCGCCAGGAGTCCCCTGCTCTCTACAAACCATTCTAATCTACGCTTCACTAAATGCTCTAAAATTTTGCAAATATCTGGAGACAAAGCAATTGGGCGATAATTATCAGCACTATTGGGAGATTTTCCTGGTTTCAATAATGGGATAATAAGCACGGATTTCCAATGAGTAGGGATGTAGCCATGGGTAAAACATGTATTTATTAGGTTTAAAAGATACTGATGGCAATCCTCACCAGCCATTTTAAAAAAAGAATATGGAAAACCATCTATGCCAGGGGCTGAGTCTTGGAGATGTTTTAATACTGCATTCAATTCCTTAATTGAAAAGGGATCATCTAATGGGTCACCTGAAGAATCAACAACTCCAGGAGTTGAAGGACATTCTACCAAAAGGGGGACATAGGATGGAGCTAGTTTATTGAAAAATTTGGATGCAATATCACGTGAGATAGGAGGAGAATTTTGATAAGAGCAACCACGTCTAAATTTCTTAATTTTTTTCCAAACTTGGGAAGCTGGGGATGAAGTCGAAAGAGAGAAACAAAATTTCTTCCAGCTGTCATATTTTGTTTTCTTAAAAGGCCTTCTGGATTTTGCTACTATCCTGTTATAATAAATCAAATTATCAGGAGACATATTGTTAACATAATTTAACTCTGCTAAATTTCTAGACATAATGGTTGCAGTACATTCTCTATCCCACCAGGGAGGAGATGAGACTTTTCCAGGGGCTGAATTTTTTAAAGGGATATTCTCATCAGCAGCCAGTGAAATAGCATCAGAGAACAGAGACAGACAGGAATCTAAATTATGGATAGTAATTTGAGGTAAAGACTTAATTCCATTTTCTAAAATTTGCTTATAAATGTCCCATTTAGCCACGTCTACTCTATATTTTAGCAATGGTGATTCGTCTTTACGTGGTAAGGATCCCCCAATCAAAGTGGAACAAATGGGGTAGTGATCACTACCATAGGTCAAGCTTAAACATTTCCATTCTATCTGTGCGGTTAAGTTAGTAGAGCACAGGGTAAGGTCTACGCAACTTTTACTCTGACCCAATCGTGGAAGTCTGGTGGGAGAACCGTCATTAAGAATGCATAGACCAATTTCATCAATAACTTCAACCAATTCTAACCCAGCTCTATCATTATTATAAGACCCCCATAATGTATTATGAGAGTTAAAGTCTCCTAAAAGAATTACTGGTGATAGAGAATTACAAATATGTTTAATGGCTAGAAGACTAAGGGAATTGGGTGATGGGATTTAAATGGAAACAAAATTAATGCCCAGGACTTTCACTCCCACTGCATTAATTTCATTCCCATGACTAGGGAGGGAAAGAGGGATGCAAGGAAGGACATTGTTAACCAGAATAGCAGAACCGCCATAACCGTCAGCACGATAATCACGGAATGTACTGTATCATGGAACGTTGAAGTGAAGGCGTGGGGTAAGCCACGTCTCAGAGAAGGCAAAATTGTGGGGTGATGAACATTGATTAAACGGGCAATTTCACTTTTTTTTTGTAACCACGCTCCTGGCGTTCCACTGAAGAAACAGGAGATCCATATTGTTGTGACTGAACTGCAGAGATAAGATTATATGTGGTCTGACAACTGATGTTTTAATAAGAAAGAGGTAAGATGTATTACTAATGCTGCTAACTCCTTTGAAGAATCATTCTCAGAAGGAGAAATCTGACTACTGACTAAAGCTACACCATTTGAAGAAGGAGTGAAAGAGTGGTTTTTAATAAGTTCTTGGTGAGCCTTCTGGTCTTAACCAGGATCTAACCGTGGACGCTTTTTAGCTTTCAAAGATACAGTTTTTCGATATGAAGTATTTGTAGGGCAGTCCCTACAAATACTTCGTATCGAAAAATTGATGATGTTGAGACCTAGAAAAAGAAGAATTTTGAGGAGAGACATAGTGAAGAGAAGAGTCTGGGTTTGATGAAGAGACATCAGCATATGATTTGTAGACTGATGGTAGTTTTTTGGCAGCTTCTGCATATGAAATGTTATTTTCAGTCATAATAATTTTAATATTTTTTTGTCGTTGGAAGTCTGGACAACTTTTATTATTAGCAGCATGAGGACCTTCACAGTAAAAACAAACTGGTTCATCTACAGTGCAATTTTCTCCAAAGTGCTCACCACCGCAGCGGTAACATTTTGGACTTGATCGACATTTAGATCTAGTATGTCCATACTTACAACATCCGAAACATTGAACGGTTGGGAAGTAGTAAAGGGAAACTGGAAGGGAATTGTAAAAACAGAAGATCCTGCTGGGAAGAGACTGACCATCAAAGGTTAGAACGACCGAAGGTGTGGGTTTCCACTCTGTGGTACCCTCTGATACCACCTTACGGTTGATACGTCTAACCTTTATAATGAGACCACATCCTGATGGAGATTTCAAATTTTCAAAGATCTCAGACTCAGACCAATCAGTGGGCACACCAATAACAACACCCATCCTGCTAATATTGTATGTAGGGATAGTAGATGTATAGCCCTTAGCGACTATTTCATTATTTCCAAGAAAAGCATTGGCATCTTCTGGAGTTTTAAATTCTACAGCAATTCTATTCCGACCGACTTTTTTAATCCCATCTTGAACAGTTTTAATATTCATACGCATCATTAACTGCCCGAACTTTATTGGGTGAATTGATGTGCCTGCAGCAGGGTCGTCAGATTTGTATGAGATATGAACTAGAAAAGGAGCCCTATCCCTGTTGGAATACCTCGCGCGACCAATAACACTTGGGTTTGGAAGTACTGGATCTTGTTGAATATTAGCTTTTTTTAAGGGAGGGTTATCCGCAACATTGCACTGAGAATTTTCAATAACTTTGAAATTAGCTAATGGAACTGTCAAGCTTGGTGTATATGTAAAACCTTCCTGAGAAATTGACTCCACAACTACCCTTGGAACATCTAATGGATTTGGGGGATCTGGCGGCCGGCCAGGATGCGGGTCATCCACATCCACATGGTCGTGTGGCATAAGCTCCAAGATTAACAAATAAAAACTTACCACCAGTAGCAAAATATAAATATATAAGATTTACACAAACATAAAACAATCACAACACAAAAGGCACCAAAAATAACACCAAAATCGTAATTTTAATGCTAAAATTAGTTAATAGAAATTCTACCACATGTGCTTGCCATAAACACTAACCGGAGAATCTTCAAGGGGCTTGCTGATGATGAAGATTTAATGTCACTTGTCAGTTGAATAGATTTGTTTGAATAGTGTAATTGATTGATAGAATTGTGTATGTATATCCCTGGATTATGGTATGAATCACAAATAATTTCAATATTCTGAACGAATTTAAGCATGCTTTCTTCATTCTATGCTGTGCGTTTTCTCCAACATATAATAACTGTTTTGTTATAATGCAAAACATTAATATTATTTCTAGTTACTTATTACAGATATTTACGTACACGGAATGTTAAAACATTTATACAATTTATTTTATAATAGTAGTGATATTCAGCTAGCTTGTATTAAGTTATTGTTAAGGAGATTAAGTTTAGGATTAATTATTGAAACTTATATTTTACCATATATTGTCTGAATGGTTTTGTCTATATTAATGTATGAATTCAGTATTAATTATTATTACTTTTTCATCGGCATCAGCAGGCGATGTAGTGATTAAAAAAATTGTGTGCTTTAGATAGAGTACACGACTGAAGTAAAATTTAGATATATGAAACGTAACAGGCTATAAGAGATAGATAACGTTACACGCTCTCTTTCTATCTTCACTATCTTATATCCTCGTCTCGTTGGTCTAGCGGTAGCGTGTTCAACCGCAGACAATGAGGTCCTGGGTTCAAATCCCGGGTCGGGTCAAAAAGTAATTATGGGATTTTTCCGTAAAAAGAAATTTCTCAGTATCAGCCCGAAGTCTGGGAGTTGGCGGTATTATACCCCCGTGCCTCGGAGAGCACGTAAAGTCGTCGGTCCTATACCTGATCTTTTTCCGGTCGTGTCGCTAGGCGTCCCATCGGATCACGATAGTGATGGAATAGAAAGTGCCCCTGTGTTTGCGCAAACACTTGTACACTATAATATGTCCTGCGCAATTGCCTAATCTCCATTGAGACTGGCCGCCGTGGTCGAAATTCGGCCGGGAGGACATCATCATCATCCTCATCTCAACTTCCGTTCGGCTCGCTCGATGCCACCTTTGGTAACGCTCTCGTTACGCATCCCCCAGCTTACATCCTAAGTAAAGCGTGTTTTACTTCAAAAATAGAAGAACCACGCAGTAAAACTACAAATCGAATAATTAGGTTCAGTTTGGAAGCAAAATGTATATCATTTGCATCATTGACCTTTCTCCTTTTCCTGGAGCTGGTGTTAAGCGGATAGCAGTGGCCCGTGGCTCGTGCCCACACACAAACACATACACGCACACCATCACGAGCCACGGCTATCCGCTTAACATAACTATGATTGTGTGTTTATATATATATATAACATATGTTACGTGGAACTTGTTAATTAGTAAACAGTGAAAGGTTTGCGCATAACAATTAAAGGTGAAAATATTTTCTAATTTCCTACTTTTGGCAACGTGTTTTTTCAGTAGTTGGGTTTTAGTATTGAATAATTTTAATTTGTAGCGTTATTTTTTCTATTTTACAGTGCTGTATCCTGAATCAGATCCTTTAGCATATGCACATGTAGAGCAGGTTGATACGCGGCCGCCCATTAATCAGATACAAACAGTCCCGCAATCTACTCAATCGGATCATGATCTGCCACAACCCGCCTCTGACGATATGACTTGGTCTGCGCCAGAACTGTTGACAGTTAGGAAAATCCAGGGGCGTGAATCTCTGCATGTGAGATCCGAAGAGAAAGGTGAGTGTATTTAATTTATACTAGAAATCGCACTTGGTCGAAATTCAACGATTAAGGTTCTATTGTCAAAGACTATATAAACATTGAAAACAAATAAATTTATTCTGTTCTTAGTTTGTCAGTGTGTCAAAAGCATGGTAGTTTTTCATATACAACTTCGTTGGCAAACAAGCATACGACCCACCTGATGGTAAGTGGTCACCGTAGCCTATGAACGCTTGCAACACCAAGAAAATCATTAGCGCGTTGCCGACCCTTTAGAAACCTTTGGCCTTGTCCTCAAGGTGGCCACGGAATTGCACGTCGCTAGAGATATCGCCACCAAGGGTCCCAAGCTTCGCAGAGATGGTCAGGGCTGTGTATTGGAATTGTGGACCGACAGCAAATGGGGTTTTCTTAGCGGTGAACACGCAAACTTGTGTCTTGGAGGGGTTAGTTAGCTAGTTGGGCGATAGGTTTCCGCACTTAGCCTCCCAATTGGGCCATTGTGCGTGATACTTGTTTGGCTACTCGAACCATTTTAGTTCCATCCAGAAGTCCAGGAGACCACGAAAGCCTGGCTTGAGGGCCTCCTGCAGTGTCTTCGGATCATTCAGGAACTTTGCCCGTTGGTAAGCAACACTCTTACAATGTAGCAGTACGTGTGCTGGTGTTTCCTCATTTTCAATGCACCCTCTGCACAGGGGGCTGTCCGTGACGCCAATCTTGAAGAGTGTTTGTTTAGCGTGCAGTGGCCGGTAATTGTGCCTATCACCATGCGTAGATCCTTCCTGTTTAGGTATAATAGATTACGCGACAGGCGTTTGTTCAGAGATGGTAGAAATTCTTTTGTCTGTCTGCATGATTCCAGATCTATCCACTCTTTTTCATGTTCTTGTGTGGTTTTCTCACACAGCCATGTTTTCAATTGGTTAGGGATCGGAAACGACAACAATGGGACCTGAACCCATTGTACCCATACCCTAGGGTACAATGGGTTCAGGTCCCATTGTTGTCGTTTCCGATCCCTTTCTTGTCAGCTGGTCCGCAGTGTCATTTCCTAGAGATCCACTGTGCCCTCTTATCTACGACTCTTATTGTGACCTTGTTGGTTGTTGAGATCTTTTCAAGCGCACCGTGGCACTCCAGAATGAGTCCACTGTTGAATTGGTTGCTCTTTAAGGCTTGAAGCACAGAGGCACTGTCTGAGATTATGCGTATGGATTTACCATGCACATCCCGAGACTTGACTGCTGTTGCTGCTAGTGTTATTCCCATGCATTCCGCTTGGAAAATAGAATTTAGACTACTAAGTGTTGTTGATATGATGATGTTGAGGTCATTGGAGAAGACGCCGGCTCCTGTGCCTTTGTTTGTTTTCGAACCATCAGTATATATCCGAACTTCATTTGTGCCAGAACTGTCCTTAGCTTCCTCTTGAAGTTGGATGACGTAGTTTTTATCAAATATGAAAGTTTTAGGGATTATGTCACATATATCGTCCATCATTGGGAGCGTCTTCTTAATTTCATCCATGATGCGCGTGTGATTTTCCCTATAATTTTGCTTCCACAGGCCAGTTTTGCTGAGCCTTATGGCTGTAGCTGCGGCCTCTTGTTGGATAACCAGGTGCAATGGTCTGAGATTTAGTAGGGCCTCTAGTGCAGCTGTGGAAGTCGTTCTCATGCTGCCGGTAGTTGCTAAGCATGCTAGTCTTTGGAAGCTCTGGAGTTTTGTTTTTGCCGTGCTTAACTGTGTTCTGGGCCACCACACAACGGCACCATACGTTATCATGGGGAGTATTAACATTTTGTAGAGCCATAGGGTCATGGATGGTCTTAGGCCCCACTTTTTCCCTATAAGTCTTCTACATTGCCAGAAGGTCGTTCGGGCCTTGTCAATTTTCACTTCCATGTGTTTGTTCCAGTTAAGCTTGCTATCAAGCGTAATCCCTAGGTATTTAACCTCAGTGTAGAGAGTCAGTTCGGTGCCAAACAATTTGGGTAGGTCCGAGATGTTTGGTTGTCTCTTGTTTGTGAATAGAACCAATTCTGTTTACTTTGGGTTAACCGTTAGTTCGTGTTGGTCGCACCATTTTTGCACGATTTTGAAGGCGGACTGCATACGGTTACATACTATGTTTTCCGAGTTGCCTTTTATCAGAATCGCGATGTCGTCGGCATAGCCAACAGTGTAGTAGCATCTTTGGTTTAGGCATCGTATTAGGTCATCCACCACTATATTCCATAGTAGGGGGGAGAGCACCCCACCTTGGGGACACCCTTTTGCTACGATGCCTCTTGTGGTGGAGTTTACTGTAAACCTTATGGCTCTCAGCCTTAGGAGGTTGTCAATCCAGCCACTGGTGGTATGATCCACTCCGAATTTGGCAAGAGAGTGCTTTATGCTACAGAATTTTGTTTTGTCAAAAGCTCCTTCAATGTCAATGAAAGCTCCTAGTGTCATCAATTTGTCAGTTAGGGCTGTCTCTATAGTTCCTACTACTGAGTGCAGGGCCGAATCTGTTGATGTTCCTGTTCTATAGGCATGTTGTTGTCAGTTTTTTTATTTTTTATTATTTATTTACATATATTTTTTTACAATTGTATAACATATAAGTAATCTCGCCAAACTGTTACGTTTAATGGCGAGTAACGCGCTCTTGTAGTACAATAAATCTTAACCTACATACATCTACATTTTAATTTTACATATTTAGGACATACTTAAGGCTAGGTACATTTGACAGACCCATCGTCTGTAGGCATGAACAATGCCTCAGGTCTCAGATGACCCCTCTCCACCATCGAGAAGTAAATCCCTCAACTTTAATTTTAAACTACTAATACTTATTTTAGGTGTTTGTCTCAATATCGGTAATTTATTGAAAATATGTGGTATTAAAAATTTTGAAGTTCGTTTTCCATAATAATTGGTCACCTTTGGTTGAACGAGATTTTTATTTATAACTCTCCTTGTATTATATTTATTTTCAACAGGAGTTTTATACGTCTCGCTATAATAATATTCTAATGCTATCAAATAATTTATTTTAGTATCTACTGGCAATAGTTTACAAATAGGGAATAATTTGTCGTAGTCCTGATTACATTTTTGTTTTACTTTATTACTAACTAGGAATTTAATTAATCTTAACTGTAAATTTTTTATCTCATTTAAATATGTTTTGAATGTTCTTCCATAAACAATTAAACAGTAACTTATAAGTGATTCGGCCAATGCGTATATTTAATACTCGGTTCAGTTGGTAAAACTTCCCTAATACAGACCTTAGTCGGTTACAAGTATGTGTGACGTGAATTTTCCAATTAAAGTTTGTGTCAATAGTAAGGCCAAGGTATTTAAATGTTTCAACATATTCTATCTCACTACAGGTGCAGCTGATTTTATTATTATGAAGACACTCGTATGTATGGCCAATTACTGTCAGGTCCTCTTTTTGAGTACTCTTAGCTCGATGGTTATATGGCGAGTGTATATGCATGCACTTAGTTTTTGACAGGTTTAATATGATCCCGTTGTCGTGGGCCCATTTGGTGATATTTTCAAAATCTTCCTCTATATTTTTTTTTACTTCCGATATATTCCTTGAGCCGTATACTATTAAAATATCGTCTGCATATACATACACCCGACGCTTATTTACAATATTTGACACACTGTTCACATGCATCACGTAACCGACCGGCCCGAACACTGAACCGGTCGGCACACCTAACTGCACAGATGCCGCGTCGCCAGTCTCTCCTGCAATGGTCGTACGTATTTTCCTATTAAACAGGTAGTTTTTGAACCAGTTATTAGTGGGTCCACGTATCCCACATTCATCCATAGCCTGTAATAATGTGTCGTGATCCAGTGTGTCAAATGCTTTTTTGTAATCAATAAAAAGTGAGATCAGTTGTTTACCAGAGTCTAATGATTCATTAACATAGTCCGCAAAGTCCGTCAAAGCCGAGACAGTACTACGTCCTTTCCGAAAGCCATGCTGACTGTCTGAAAGAATATTATTACTCTCTAAAAATTTACTAATTTGGCCTACAATATTTTTTCTATAATTTTATCAATAACCGATAGAATGGCTATCGGCCTGTAATTGACATATTCTAAGTGACTACCAGACTTATAAAGGGGGCGTATTAGTGCGATTTTTAATTCATTGGGATATAAGCCGTTGGTTAGGCACATATTCATGAATTTTGCTATAATAGGACTTAATTGTTTTCGCACGTATTTAATATCTTTTACCCTTATCCCATCGAATCCAGGTGCTTTTTCACATGATAGCAGATTAATATTTTTTTCTATTTCCACTGGCGTTACTGATTTATATCTGAAGGAAACATTACTTGGCTTCACATAATTATGTCTGTCTAGAAATTTAACGCTACATGTATGTTTAATACTTTGTATTTCTTCAGTGAAAGTTTTTGAAAAATTTGTACAAATTTGACTAATACTTTCCGTTTTACCTAAATATCTAAGTATCACATTATCAAGACTAGTTTTGTTGTGACCCAGCCACATATTAATATTTGACCAAATTTTCCTAAAATCTCCATTACATTCTTTTATTTGTAATTGTCTATATTTATTTTTCGCCTCGTTTACTAGCTTATTAATCTTATTTCTAAATTTTGTGTATTCTAATCGTTTGTTCATATTCTTTGGGTCGGATCTCCATATTCTAAATAAATAATCCCTACGGTTTAACATTCTGAACAGATAATTATCTATCCATGGCTCTTTTTTCCTTTTATTTTTCTTTTTGACCACAACGGTACTTTCCTTATACATCTCGTTGAACACTGTACATAATGTCTGAAACAAAGTTAACGGGCACGCTATTTCAAGCAGTTGCGTCCAGTCATAAGCATGAAGTTTCTGTTTAACTTTCTCGTCACTTATAATTTCTCTCATACAGCTACAGCTGTCCCGTTTTGTATCTGTGCTATAATAACTTCCTCGCAAGTGTAGCACTATTCCAACGGCTTGATGATCAGAGATGTGTGTTTCCAGTACGTACGACAAGGCGCCAAACTCGCTGCATCCCGCTCTCACCCATACGTGATCCAATGTTGATGTTTCAAGCCGGCCGTCCACGATCGCTTCTCGTGTTATCTCTGAACTCGGTATAGCACACTGTAGGCCGTAACTACACAAGGTGTTTTTGTATTTTCTAGTACTTGGGTTTTCGGTGGCACACGAGATGTCTATATTGGTGTCGCCAATCACAAGAACGTTATCTTTGGCTGAGACTGATTTTAGGGTAGTTTCCAACTCGTCCACAAATTGGGATTTATTTGTGTTAGGTGGTCTATATACAGCAATTATATGTGTATTTCTTGATTTTGTTTTCAGTTGTCCATGGATCATTTCCAGGGTAGCAGTTCGCACTGTTTGAGCTTCAAAATTAAGTCCATGTTTTACATATATTAATATACCTCCTCCTCTGGAATTTTCTCTCGTAAGGATAAATGTATTATATCCGAATATATTATAAAAGGATAGTTCTTCCTTCTTAATATTTATTTCACTTAATATTATAAAATCGATTTTATATTTGTTTTCTTGTAACAAAACTTGTAATTCGTTGAAATATTTTCTAAGTGACCTTATATTTAGATGAAAAATGTGTGTGTGGCCTTTAGTTTCGTCCAGTTCCTTGCTTAATTGTTTTATATCGCAGTATCTTTTGTATTCAACATCGGTGGATAAACAATCTATTTGGTCGAATGTTAACGATAAAATTCACGTAGTGTGTACTCGCCGCGCTATGTACGCATAGATATTTACTTTTAATCTTGAAATTGTTTTAAATCATCTTCCGATTTGATGTTATAAATCTTTTTCTCAGTGTCATTTTTTTTTACTAAAATACTGTTGTTTTGAACCCAGATATATTTAAAACCTTTTTGTTTTAGATCATTTCGTACGATCCACAGTAATTGCCGTTTATACTTCGGCAAATCCTCATTAATATAAATGCGTTTCTCACTGCCGTTACCGTATACTTTGTTATTTGTTAACGTCTTATTATTTTTTTTTGCTAACATCCATCCATTGCGGGCACTTCTGGATCGTAGCGTGACAAGAATAGTCCTAGGCCTGTCCCCATCCGGTTTTTCCTGACCTACCCTCTGTGCATCTTGAATATCATGTGGGTCCAAATCAAGTTTTTGTGCTAGTTTTGCTATCACTATATTGGTATTCTCGTTCTTTTCCATCTCTAATCCGTGTATTTCCAAGTTTTTTTCTTTTTCTCGTAGCTCCAATTCCTGCACCCTTTCTTCCAGGGCCTTATTATATTTTTCAAGATAAACGTTTTTTTGTTCTATTGATTTGATTTTCTTTTTAGATTCCTCTTTGTATTCTATCAAAGACTGATACATTTTGGCATAAAATTCGACGCTTTTAGTGAGGTCGTCAATTTTTTTTTCGAAGTTGTAAAGTATCTCCAACTTTCTATTGACTTCAGCTAGGACCTTCTCGCCTGATGATTCATCGAGATTCACCATGATTTTCGGGTCTAACACTGGCTGAATGGGACTCGTTTTGGATTTATAACAGCTATCACAAATTTCCGTTTGCAGGAAGTGTTTATTACTCTGCTGCACGCACTTTTTGTGGAAGATTGTCTCACATCCACCTTTACACTTCACAATATCATCTTTGGTTACTGACACAAATAGTTTGCACTTTTTGCATTGAACCATTTTTTTTTTTAATTTGTAGTAGTAGTAGGTACACACGTTTACTATGACACGACCGTACGCAGAGCGCGCGCGCACCGAATGCTACGCGTGCGTTGTAGTGCTCCGTCTCTGAGGTATCTGTCTACCAGTCTTTCTAGAGACTTTAGCAGGAACGATGTTATACTGATTGGACTGTATGATTTCGCCAGGGTGTAGTCGGTTTTTCCCGGTTTGGGAAGGAAGATGACCTTCACTTCCCTCCACTGACGAGGAATGTAGTGATGTGCAATACAGGCTTTGTATATTGTTAGTAGGTGGGGCGTTAAAGTTTTATGTCCCCATTGAAGTAGTGCTGGGAATATTTCATCCAAGCCTCCTGACTTAAATGGAAGGAAACTTTTTATTGCCCATGTAATTCTGTCTGCTGTTACTATTTCATCAGCAGTTTTCCAGTCTACTGGGTGCGGTTTGTTTTCCACAGGTGTTTCCCAGTCGATGTTATCAGATATATGACAGCCTGGGAAGTGTGTTTCAATAAGTATTTTGCTTATTTCTTCATCAGAGGTGGCATATGTACCACCTTGCATTTTGAGTGAGCCCAGAGTGCGTTGATCATCCTGGGATAGTAGTTTTTTCACTCTTGAAGCTTCGTTGGTACTTTTTATGTTTTCGCAGAAGCGTCGCCAAGATTGTCCTTTGCGGTGCCTTATGCGTTTTTTGTAGAGGTATTGGGCGCTTTTGTATCTGTCCCAATCTGCTTCACTTCTCGTGTTTTTTGCACGATTGAAGAGTTTTCTTAAGGTACGTTTGAGTTTTTCCAGTTCTCTCCCCACCAGTGATTTTTACCCCCTTGTTTTGGTGTTGTGAGTGGGCAAGTCTGCTGATAACTGTGTAGTATACATTTGGTTAGTGTGTTTAGATTGTTTTCGATTTCTGGAGTGTTGGTTGACATGTTTTGAAAAGTAAGTCTGCTTACCTCATGTTCGACTAGGGTTTGGTACCTTATGACGTCAGTCTTACGGGGGTTGCGTCTTGGTTGTAGTCCCATCTCGCACACTTTGATGGCATAGCAGATTCTCCTGTGGTCTGCGAATGATGGCTCGGAGGAGACGTGCCGCTCGGACATGATTTCCTTCGCACCATCTGACGCCAGGGTAATGTCCACTATGGTTTGATATCTGGAGCTTACGAAAGTGGGTTCGGAGCCCCTGTTGATTATGGATAGGTTAGTCGAGAAGATGTAATCGGTTAGTTGCTCACCTCTCTTATTTGGCACCTTGCTGCCCCATAGCGGGTGGTGCGCGTTTGCATCCGCCGAGATTATGATGTCCCAACTGTGATCCTCGCAGTATTGTACTAGATCACACAGTTCTCTTGGTGGAACTTCCTCCTCACCTGGCATGTAGACTGATGCAAGTACGAGTGGTGGTCGTTTGGTGTCAAGGTTATGTGAAAGTTTTATGGCGGTCAGGTCTCTAGAACAGAATTGTGTTAGTAGCACAGCTGGTATAGTTTTCGGTATATAAATGCATGTCCTCGGTTGCTGTACCGAAGTTTCAAGCATTTACTTACATCCGATGTTGCCAAGTCCACATATCCTGCTATACCTAATCCACGGCTCCTGGATTAAGGCGATGGTCTTGTTGTTAACCTCCAGCAGTCTGCGTAGGATAGCCGTTGCGATTTGTTTATGCTGGAGGTTGGTCCGGACGATGTCAATCCGAGTCGGTTCCGAGAACATCACTGTTCACGGATTCCTCCCCGGATGACATGTCCTCACCGAATCCCGTTACTCGTGGCGCTACCTCTTTCGTGGAGTTCGGTGTTGTCTGGGCTTGTAAGCCCGAAGTGCTGGCACAGGCGGATAAAGGTGGTGGTAGCAGCGCCTGGCCTGGTGTTGGGTCAGCTTGACTGGGCTCGGTGATTTTTGGGTCTTCAGCCGAGGGCGTGTCTTCTAGTCCCGTGGAAGTGAAAAACTTGACGTAAACACTCCCAGTGATGAACGAGACACGCCTCTCTCTGTCCAGAATCTTAGGAACTTCGGGTTCCGGAATACCCAAGGTCAGGAAAATCCCCTTCTTTTGGAGAGTCGCGCCGTACAACTGCTAGCTTTGGATGTTGTACCACGGGTTTTGCGCGTCCAAGAGCTGATGGATCTTCTTTACGTCCTCTCCGACGGTTTTGGGCAGCCAAAGCGCGGCACGGATGCGCTTTGTGATGTCTGACTGTCTGATGACAGTCAGCTTTGTGCCCGGTATAGGTGACACAAGTCCTTCCACGGTCGACTTCAGCCAGTTGAGGGATCTGTCATCTTCGCACCACAGTTTCAGCACGCCCTCTCCCGCAATGGGCTTGCCTCGGAACAATAGTACGGTCCTCGGTTCGTTGTCAGTCAGTAGAGCAAGCGCAGACTCTATAACCTTTTCTTCTAGAAGGCTCTCGATCCGCTCGGCTTGTTCCACCGTCAGTTCGGTTGAGGACTGCGTTGTGATGGCTACTAACAGGTGCAATTTAGTCGCATCTGCATAGCTGAACGTAGTCCTCTTAGGAGTAGCGTCCAGCTTAGCGCGTTTCGACCCTGTCTTGGGTGACACAGTGTCATCCAGGCGTGCCCTCTTCGCCATTGCTGGCTTCCGGGCCTCGACTTCGACTGGGCGATTTGCTGCTTTGCGGGCTCCTCGTTTATGGCGGGGTTTGTTTCTGCTGTAAGCAGAACTGGGCCCCGTTTCGGCTTGGTTGCTTCGGGAGTTCCCCCGGCTACTTCAGCCTTGGTTGGACGCTCCGGCTGGTTTGACCTGGCAGCGTCACCAGCGTCTGCCGGGTGTTCGCGCTGGGTTCCTGCCGTCGTGTCAACCGTTTGGCTACGCTGCTCAGTCGGAGGTGCGTGGACCGTCATATTAGGCTCGCTGCTCTCCGATCGTGCGCTGATGGTTCTCGCGCACCTGTTACGGCGACTGCGTTTCCCATCAGCTGCGTGATGATTGGCTGAAGTCGGGAGCTCTGAACGGGTTGGCCTAGCATCGTCACCGACAGTTGCCGGGTGTTCGCGAGGGCCAGTCCCGGTGGCTCTACCGTCTGGAGCGTTTTGGTTTGACGTGGATGGTCTCGCACGCCAGTTGTGGCGACTGCGTTTCTTTCCAGTCGTTTTCTGACAACCCCCTGGGGTCACGTTTGTTGCGGAGCCAATTTTCGCACGCTTGTCGTGGCGTGTATCTGCTGGTGCTGGTGGTTACGGGTGTGACGCTGGGCATGGCCATAGCCAGCCCGCGTAGGTCCAGCGCTGGTGATGGACCAGCGCTGCTTGGTGTTTTTGATTTATATTTATTTTTGTTGTCATCTTCCATCTTGGTCCCACGAGCAGCTAGGGAAGTATGTGGTCGCGAACCGGCAGAGCCCCGAATGCCGGCCGAAGGGCATATGTTACTTTCCGAGGTGCCCCGGTATCGGAAAGACACCGTTATCGACTGAGCGCCCCCTCAGTCATGCAGCCATCGCCACGGTACGTTTTACAGCTTGGCTTGGGATGACCTCTTCGCACATTCGGTAGTGAGACCTCAAACATGAGGAGTTACTAGCGAATGCCCCGGGGTGTACCAGCTTGGAACTTTTGCGTTTCAGAATAAAAACAGGTTTTATTCTGAATGGCGAAAGCCCTTGCACGCGTGGAGGTAGGTCACGTCACACCCCTTGGAGGGGTTAAATTGGACTAAATTCAGTCGTCCCCAATCGCCAACTCTGTTTAGAGTGCATTCGATTTCAGACACAAGTTTTTCACGACTTTTCTCGATAATGGGTTGGGAGATATTGGCACGGCCCGTGTAGGAGGTGTACCCGGTGCTGTCATCCGCATAGCAATGAATGTTTCCTGTGGATAAGATATAGAATACTCTTTAGTGTACACACTCAAATACGACAAATTCATAGGACACTAATAACACAACCATGTACAATGGGTGGTCTTATCGCATTAAGCGATTTCTTCCACACATGTCATTGATATGCCGCAAAAACAGCGTACGGGACAGCACGGATCCTTGTGAAACACCAGCGTTGATATCCATTTTATCCGAGCAGCTGCCATCTACAATGGCTCTCAATGCTTCTGTTTGCACAAAAAGCTGGCAATCCATGTGCATAATCCCTCGGGAAGACAGTATTCTGACAACTTCGATAGGAAACTGTGGTGCCAGACCCGATCAAACGCTTTCGCCATGTCTAGGCTGATAGCCAATGCCTCACTTTGATTCTTAATGGCCAACGCCCATCGGTGTGTGAGATCCGCTAGAAGATCACCAGCTAAGCGACCGTGGCGAAAACCATATTGGCGTTCGCTAATCAGATGTTCATCAGGGTCTGTAATGTTTTTTTTTTTCATTAAAATAATTTTCTTCTTTTGCATATTATATATAGACGGTCACCGTAGCCTAGTAGGTAGTGCTCCTGCCTACGAAGCTGGTGGTCCTGGGTTTGAATCCCGGTAAGTGCAAGTATTTGTGTAATGAGCACGAATATTTGTTTCTGAGTCATGGATGTTTTCTATGTATTTAAGTAGGTATTTATCTATCGATATAAGAATGTATATCGTCGCCTGGGACCCATAGTACAAGCTTTGCTTAGTTTGGGGCTAGGATGATTTGTGTGACATTGTCTATAGATATAGATAGATATTATATAAAAATACTGGCAACCTTTGCACTCCTTCTTCGTATGGATTCAGAAATTTAATTCGCTTAGAATATAGTTTACAGAACCAGATATACTGGTGACAATTTTGTATACAAGCCATATTCTACCTATTACAGTGACAGCCTAGTTGGTCAAGCGGTAGCGTGTTCACCCGCAGACAACGAGGTCCTGGGTTCAAATCTCGGGTCGGGCTAAAAGTGATTTTGAGACTTTTCTGTAAAAAGACAATTTTTCAGCATCAGCCTGAAGTCTGGGAGTTTACAGTGTTCCTATTGCAGTGGGGAAGTGGACGCATACCACGACAGGGTCAGGGAAACTGTACATACGGCTGGGTCTAAGATGTTCAGGGCCCGCCGTATAAACAAAACCCAAACATATCTCTGACTTTACCCTGCAGCTTATGGAAGAAAAAAGGAAAATGGTTTTGACTTCCTTTGATAATGCTACCAGATACCGGCAGCTGAACAGGCAGATCTCAAAGTATTTGACTTGCGATACGCGCTAAGTTAATACAGACTGTATTAAAGTAGCCATCGAGCAGAACACTGTAAAGTGTTTGAAAGAGAACTGTCGAACCGTCTGTTGGACGGAGCCAACTGACAAAACTGCAAACGGAGGATGGCAGAATCGTCATGTTTAAACCTGAGTTTATGGTAGAGATCGAGAAGTTCTACGGACATCTGTACATGAGAACCCAGTCACGTGTCGATAATGGTGCTTCAGATGCCAGAGCAAGACTTACCCGGCACTACACCGAAAACATCCCGGACGTCAGCCTGTACGAAATTAGAATGGCTCTCAAACAACTTAAGAACAAGGTGCCTGGTGATGATGGAGTTACAGTAGAGTTTCTGAAGGCGGATGGTACACCAATCCTACAGGCCCTTTAAAAAATATTTATCTCCGTCATACCAGATGGTCACGCATGGTGCTCATCTTCAAAAATGGTGATAAAACCACCAATATTCCAGTCGTAATTACTAACTCCCTTTCATGTTCTTCTATATCTCCTGAGCAGATACTCAAGCAAAGCGTAGGATCGTGTGACACAGTTTTTGAATTTTCGGTGGTTAGCCCTAAGTATGTTTTAAATGCTTTCAAGAGTATTAATATGAAAAACACAAAAGATCTGTGGGGTCTATCTGTTAAGACTGTTTCATCAATTATTACTTTGATCGCCCCACACTTATCTACTGTGTTCAATTGCTGTGTTGCATCAGGTGTATTTCCTGACTTGATGAAGTATAGTAAAATCATTCCTTTGTTTAAAGCTGGTGATACTTCAGACTCTTAAAATTTTCGACCTGTTTCCGTGCTGCCCACTCTTAGTAAAATATTTGAAAAGCTTATGCTTAGCCAACTGCTCAGACACTTTAATATACATAATTTACTACACCGGAAACTGTTTGGATTCACAAAGGGTAGTTCAACCATAGATGCAGGGGTCAACTTATTAAAAAGTATATTCGCGGCTTCGGACGACTCGCAAGATGCATTAGGTATCTTTTACGATTTGTCCAAAACGTTTGATTTCGTTCATCATGACATGATACTCTGGTCAGAAAATTACACCATTACGGTATTAGAAACAAGGCTCTCGAACTTCTGACTTCTTACTTGGGCAATAGAATTCAGAAGGTCGAAATAAACGGTTAAATATCTCCGGGATCTCCAGTGGTAATGGGCGTCCCACAGGGGTCAATTCTGGGCCCATTTTTGTTTTTAATTTATATCAATGACTTACCTTACTACGTAAGGGATAAGCATGAGATTGTGTTGTTTGCAGATGATACTTCCTTGACGTTCAAAATAAATTAAGTAATTTTGACGATGTTAATGATGCAATCTCTGAAGTTGTTCATCGGTTTAATGCCAGTAATCTTGTCCTTAATTATAAGAAAACTAAAGTCATAAAATTCACTACACCGAATGTGAAACAGGCGACCAATGTATAACTTAATGGAGCTAGGTTGGCCCTGTTGAATAAACTGTGTTCTTGGGTATCACTATTGACTCAAAGCTACAATGGAGCCCACAAATAGAAAAACTGTCCGGCAAATTAAGTTCTGCAGCATATGCAGTAAAAACTATTAGACGGCTGACTGATGTTGACATAGCTAGAATGGTTCATTTCAGTTATTTTCATAGTGTAATGTCCTATGGAATTCTCTGGGATAGCTCTGCTGACATTAACACCATATTTATATTGCAAAAAAGAGCTGTAAGAGCTATCTATAATCTTGGCCCGAGAGTGTATCTAAGAGAAAAGTTCAAAGAGGTTAACATTCTAACTGTACCATCTCAGTATATATATGAAAACCTACTATATGTGCATAAAAATATCGATTCCTTCTGTAAAAGGAGCGATACACATAATGTCAATACTAGATATAAGAATAATCTCATATTGCATACTACCCGTCTCCACAAAATAAGTTACTCTTTTATGGGGCAATGTATAAGACTCTATATCAAAATTCCCAATGATATTAGAGAATTGCCTACGAATTAGTTTAAAAGAATTATTAAAGCCAAATTATGTAGCTGGGCATATTACAAACTTTCTGATTATTTAAGTGATAAAAGTGCTTGGGATTGAGTTGTTCTGAGTCAATACACATGATTGTAATTAATCTTAAATATATTTTATTTTAAAAAAGGATTCCTACTGAGTTTTCTGGCAGTGTTACTCAGTAGCTGCCACGTCATGCACTGCACGGTAGGTAAAAATAAATATGACGATTCCGCATAAATGTAAAATTTTTACGGAATAAATAATTTTTGACTCTGACCAATAAAAGCTTGAGTGTGGCGTGACGCAAGGGGAAATTTCATCTCCCACGATTTTTTATGTATACATGGATAGCCTGATTGGCGAGCTGAGTAGCATGCATGTAGGTTGTCACATTGATGGAGTCGCTGTCAACAATATAAGTTATGCTGACTACATGGTGGTGCTTGGACCGAATTGAGCCCTTCGTCACCTACTGAGAGTTTGTGAGCGGTATGCCGAGAGTCATGGTCTCAAGTATAATTCTGCTAAGAGCGAGTGTATGATTTTTAGTCTTGATAATAAAACTCATCACGAACCTCCACCTATATTACTAAACGGTTCTCCTCTTACTAGAGTTAAAAAGGTTAATTATCTGGGGCACATTATCACCGATGATCTAAAGGATATTGAACGTGAACGCAGAGCGCTGGCGGTGCGAGCTAATATGTTGGCTCTCAGGTTTGCTCGTTGCTCAGCTGAAGTCAAATTAACGCTATTTAAAGCATATTGACAATCGTTCTACACGAGCAGCCTGTGGATTAATTATACTGAAAAGGCATACAGCTCTCTGCGGGTATAATATAATAACGTCTTCAGGATGTTGTTGAGGTTGCCGCATTACTGCAGTGCTTCTGCGATGTTTCCCGAAGCGCGTACGGATGATTGTTACGCAGTAAGCCGCAAACGTGTATCCTCAATGGTGGCTAGAGTGCGCGGCAGCAGCAGCGACATTCTGAAGATAATTTCTAGTAAATATCAATGTCCGAAACACTCGTTTTGGGTAAGCATCGTGGGTGGGATGGCAAAATAAAATAATTTAATTTGTATTTAAGTAGTTAAATGTAATGTATATAAAAGCGTAATAAGGCATCGCAACACATTCAGTCTTCATCATTTTGGTAAATAAGCAGTATGAAATGGGAATTCAATAAAAAACTTGTTTAATCAAAACATTAAATTTTAAATTTATAAGTAACAACAAAATATAATTTCTTCCTCGTAAATCACAATATCTTCTTCCACAAATAATATTAATTGAATCCAAAACTTCCTTGATTCGTTTGATTAATAGCGATTCATCGCAAAAGTGGAGCGCTTACGGATCCAGTTCAAAAAGCCTCTCCAAGATGGCCGCCCCGCTACCATCGACACGACGCTCCGTCAGAGTAACTCGTCTATGTCACTCTAATGAAAAATTTAAAACGAAGCGCCGACATATATTAAAGTTATTTACTAACATAGTTTATAAGCTCCTGGTGTTACTAATCGTAATGGATCATGTTATCTGATAATAAATTAATAATAATAATAATATCTCTAAATAATGAGGCATGCGACCGTGGCCGCGAATGGAGATAGGCATGTGATCCACTGTTATGATTCACTTAAAGCGCTGTTGAGTTTCATGGTAGCACTTTATAACTTTAGTGATATTATTCAACTCTACATTGATTTGTAATTATTTGTATTGGCTTTATGATAGTATACGTTGTACGTCCAAACAATTACTTTTGTCTGGCTTTATAAATTATTCGTAACTAGTTGGGCACCACGGTTTTACCCGCGTCAAATTTTATATAATAGCCTGTGTGTTATTCGGATATGTAAGCTATATTACTACAAAGTTTCATCAAAATCAATCTACCGTTCATACATCTATACATCCATACTAACAAACATTGGCATTTATAATATTAGTAGGAAGTACGATTAAGTGAAAGACAAAGACTGGAGATAATTCTGATAAGTGCAACTACCGCCCAATATCATTAGCTACAACCACAGCTAAGGTGCTTGATGGTCTGCTTGAGGAACAGCTAAAAGAACACCTCAATTTTCATGACGCACAGTTTGGCTTTGTGCCAGGACTTTCGACAGAATGTGCAGTTATGTCTCTCAAGCAGACCGTCAGGTAATTATACAGACAGGAGAACGCCGGTGTAGGCAGCCTTTCTTGACCTGTCCAAGGCATTGACCTGGTTAGATATGATATTCTCTGGAATAAGCTGAAGAATGAAGGTGTGCCGGATGAGTTAATCAATATATTTAAATATTGGTATGGCCACCAAACTAACCAGGTCAAATGGCTTGGTGAACTTTCTGACGAGTACGGGAAATGTGGGGTGAGGCAGGGGGGGTTAACCTCGCCTTGGCTCTTCAAGTTGTACGTGAACGGGCTGATTGTTGAGCTGAGCGACACCGGTGTAGGATGCTCAATTGATGGTCACTGTATCAACAGCATTAGTTACGCAGACGATAAGTGTTGCTCTGCCCATCAAAAGCCGCTCTCAGGAAGCTGATAAGCGTGTGTGAGGCCTATGCAAGGGTACACGGTCTCCTGTACAGTTCTAAAAAAATGAGCTTGTATTTCAAGCCAAGGGTCGTAAACTGGGGGTTGTGACACCTGTGCTGCTTAACGCAGTCGCTCTTTATAAAGCATTCTGCCAAACTCTACACCGGCAGTCTGTGGGTCAATTACACGCAGCGGGCCATCAACGCTCTCCGAGTACAATACAACAACGCGGTCAGGGTGCTGGTGGGGCTCCCACGCTTCTGTAGTGCGTCTGCGATGTTTGCGCTCGCGCACACAGACGACTTTCACACGGTGCTGCGGCGCCGGATCGCTTCGCTGGTGTTTCGTACGCGTGGGAGCCCCAACACCATCCTGAACGTCCTCAGTCTGAAGATAGACAGTCCCATTCTGGGGCACTCGGTTCAAGTACAAGTGCGTGTACCTGGAGCCCCACAATGTGGCAGATACTTAAATTAATTACTTTTTATTACAAACATAGTTTTTAAGATGTAATTTACTAACAATATTATGGGCCAAGTGTCTGAAATAAAAAGATTTTATTTTTTATTTTTATATAAAATATTCGGTTTGTTTATGTTTTTTTATGTTAGGGACTAGTCCCTCCCTCTTACCCACCACTGCAACTCCTGTAAGCCAGGATCAACAGTGGCACACAATGAAATGACACTGAGCGGTGAGGCTCAGGCATGTCCCGGGTAATGGCTTTAACTGTCTTGGATCCCGCAACGAATTTAATCAGAAAGAAAAAAAAGGAGGAGTTAGAAATGAATAGTTCCACTTCCCTCCAGAGCAAAGCGGGAGACGGAATGATATAAAGAGGCTATAGCCTCATTGAACGAGAGAATTGCAACTAGAGAAGCCAGCTGCAAGAGCACCAAGGATTAATTCAAGGGTCCTAAGTGAGCTGTTATATTTGATTCCAATAGTAGGTATGGCAAAAGCGCTTAAACGCACGGAAGTTGTTCCTTGTTGCTACAAGATCCGTATAATAAACTACTCCAGATATTGGTTGCAAGCTATTTAACATAATATCACGCTGATTTTGCCAGAGATCACATTCCCAAAGTATGTGGTGAGCGGTTTGTTCATATTCGTTACAGGAAGTTGAGCACAGACAGATTGGTGAAGATACTAATTTGAAACTAAACAATTTACTTTTAAAATTGCCGTGTCCGGTAAGAAATTGTGCCACACAATGGTCTATGATTAGCCAAGTTTTATTTAACCGTTCGCGTATGTCCGGAAAGAACTGGTGCAGATGGCGACCCTTGGTTGAGGTATTCCATCTACATTGCCATTCATTTAGCAGTTCGTCATTTAAGTTAGCAATTGGCATAAATAGCCTGGATATTTTAGCACGGTCGCGTAATGATAAGAAATCATTATTTAAATTTTCTCGCGTAGAATAATACATCGCTGCTCGTCTTTGAACCTCAAGATCAACCGGAAGTACACCCGCTAGTACAGGTAGGGCCTCTGTGCTTACTGTTCTATAGGCTTTACCCAAAAATATCAACGCCAACCTTTGGCTTTGTAGTAATTTACGGCGAGCAGCTCCGATGGTAGCCCTATCAGCCCACACAGGCGAGCCGTAGCATATACACCCAAGATAAGTAGCTCCGTAAATGATTCTAAGAGTATTGAAAGAGACGCCCCAGGTTGCCATTGATATCCTTGTAAGTGCAAAAAAGTTTCGCTTAGCCTTTTCTCCAACTGATTTAATATGCTCTATAAACGAGAAGTTCTTTTCTAAAACTAAACCCAAATAACACGTGGATATCTTACGTTTAACAGTAACATTATTCAGTTTTACGCTCGGGGGAGATTTTAGTTCACCCTTCAGAAGGAGTTGGTAGGTTTTATGGGGAGCAAATGTAAGGCGATTTCTTTTACCCCATTCACTTATCATACTTAAACAAATTTGAGCCAGATTTTCCAACTCTCTCCTGGAGTCACCCTGTATAAGTAAAAGGCCATCGTCGGCATATGCCGTTAGTGAGCAGCGTGATGGCAAGGGCAATGTCAAGAAATCATCAAAACCCAAGTTCCAAAGATACGGCGCGAGCACGGAGCCCTGGGGGCAACCCATGGTTAACGATTTAGTGACTCTGTAGTGACCAAGCTTAAGAGTTGCAGAGCCATGTACAAAATAAGATGTGATTATCGAATATATATTACTGTAGCAACCGCGTAACTTCAGTTTTTGTAACAAAATTGGCCACCACGTGTTATCAAACGCCCCTGAAATATCTAGGAATATGGCCAAAACGTATTTACATTCGGACGAGTTTACAGTTTTCCTCACCGAGATAGCTGCGTCTACTGTCGATTTACCCGCAGTAAAACCAAATTGATTACCATGAAATTTTGGCCCTCCTGGTAGCAATCGCGGTACGATAAGTCGTTCTAGAAGCTTGCCTAAGGAAGGCAGTAACGTTATTGGTCGATATGACTTAGGGTCCTCAGGCAGTTTATCACCATTTTTCGGTATAATACGAATAAAACCGTTGCGCCAGGTACGCGGAAAAGTCCCTTCAGATATGCAACGATTAAAAACTTTTAAGATTAATTGACCGGATTGTTTCGTGGCTTCTATTATCATTTTATTGGATATTTTATCTTCACCTGACGCTTTGTTAACAGGTAGCGATTTCACAGTATTTATAAACTCATTAATAGTAGGAAGACTCGACATATACGTAGCGGGTGAATCATTTGCCCACTGCCTAATCTGCTTGTGGTAGTCATTATCGATCAAGGAACTATCATCAGGTATGAGCGAATTAAGTAGGGATTCCGTGGTCTCCTCTATGCCACTGGTGTAGGTATTATTAATTTTTAAGTTTTGAATATAAGCTAGATCTATAGACCTATTTGCTTTGAACTCATGGTATAGGGGTGACCACGGGCCTTCTTTTTCTAATTTATCGACTATTTTTCTAATAAGATTGCCTTTGGATTTCTCTATTGACGAGCGGTAACGTGAACGAGCAATTTTCAGATTAATATATGCACTATTTAAAACATCGCCTACGATTTTACGTTTTTTTAGTTTATTATATTTTTTACGTGCTCTCCGAAATTCACAGCGAACTTTAATTAAGTAGTTATTCCACCAATCGCATCTTCGAATATTAGTGATAGGGACGCGGCCTATTGCAATATCGGCACAGTAGGTAAAAGTATCCGACATAATTACGGCAAATTCTTCTGTTGTTAGTTCATTCCGGGTGAAATCCCTGGCATGCGCGGCAAAAAGAGCTCTGAAAAAATCCCAATCGGCCCCTTTGAGCCAATATCTATAATTACCGTAAGTAGCCGTAGGTCTTTGTACCAACCGAGGAACAAACTCGTACACGATCAAGCGGTGATCACTGGATGAAGCGTCAGGCAAAACACGCCATCCATCTACTCGGACGTCTGAGCTTGAAAAAGTGACGTCAATAAAAGATTCGCCAGTAGGGCTACAATAAGTAGGCGGTGCATCAGGGGTGTTATGTATTGATAGATTCATCTCAGCGACGAAATCTTCTACGGCATTACGCCGTTCTGTATCGCTTGAACGGTATTTGCCATACCATAACGTAGAGGATGCGTTAACATCTGCACCAATAATGATTTTGTGTCCATTGAGGGACATCAAAACAGTGCGCAAGTGATGTAAATGGGGACCAACAGGATCTGAATACTGAAAATAACAGCTCACTACGTAAACTTTCCAGGATGGGGATGATATTTCAGCGACAGCACAGTGTGGCGTCATGAGGTTTCGCATAGCGCTTACCGTAAAATTAGTACGCGTGACGTAAATAGCAGCCCGTGATCTGTTGTCTAGCTGCAACAATTTATTTTTTAAACGCGCATATTGATATTGTTCTTGTACGAGCACTATATCTAAGTTGTATTCATTGACTAAAGTTTCCAACTCTGATGTCGCAACCCTATCATTGTGAAGGTTTAGCTGCCCTATTTTTAAGTTAGTCATATTAATATTTGGTATTTAGGACTAACTACTCAAGTTTATGCTTAAATGTGGGGCAGTTTTCCGAGCCGCATTTGTGGTCATGAGGTTTTTTATATGCTTTACACGATGCACAAACTGGTTTAAATTCTGGGTCATCATGATGACTACAGGATTTTGTTGAATGTGCTTCTGCGTGCATAAGGCACAGGTAGGTGATTTATTATTGCAGTACTTGAAAACATGCCCATATTGCTGGCAGTTTAAACACCGAACTACCTCTAAATCATCAATGAAGCGGCATCTAGCCCAGTCGATGAAAAGTTTTTCTTTAGTGTTGACTAAATGTTTTCGTATTTCCGGTTCGAGCTCAATTCCCACCCACTTGCGCCCATTAGCTACGTTACGCTTTCGCACAATTTTGGTCTTAGATGTAAAATCGTCTTCGCTGACCTTAATATTTTTCTCATCTTTGATATTTTGCCTATATAAAGCCGTTAAGAAGACCTGGTCGTCCATTGATGATGGTACATCTTTAATAAGTATTCGCGGTCGTCGCCCGGAGGGAGTTTGAAGTTTTAAGCCCGCCGAACGAATGGCCTCGACAGATCGTATTTTATTAAGTTGGCTTTCATTTGCCACTCGAAGTACAACGCCAGAATTGGAAGTTTTTTTTAACGCCTACTATTTGAAAACCGTCGTCCGCGGGTTTTATGGCCTTCCTTAGTCGCTGACGAAGTCGCGTACTCCGCTGATCGCTCAGCGGTGGGATATGCAATGATTGAGGGAACCGGTTTTCGCGTTTGTACTATGGGGGCGGTGGTTTTTTTTGGTAAACGCAGTTTTAATTGTTCCGCGTACGTAGGAGTCTCAAAATTTGTTTTATTTACGCAAAGGTCTAACTGTCGTTCTGCGTTCGCCAATTTCGTTTCATTACATGAAGATTTAAGCGCAAGTAATGAGATAAAACTTGTAAGGCGCTGCGTACAATCTATCACCGATAACTTATTCGCTATATTCATACCCGAGTTGGAATCACTGACTAACTCGTTAATCTTTGACAAATAAACTGAAGCTTGTGTCACAAGATCGCAATAGTTCTCACTGTTTGTATCGCAATTTTTTAAAGTAGACGGATATTCGGATTGAGATCCCCGAAAACGTTTTATATCCGATTCCGGTTGACGATCGGGAGTATAAAACGTCGGTGACGCATCGCCTATCACGCGTTTGTTTAAGCCTGAATGCTTAGAGTGAGTTTTTTTAACTACTCGGTCGCGTTAAAGTAAACGCGAATTTGTATGGAGTTTGCTCAGCGCCATCTTGCGACAAGTTTGTGAACCATATTTTGTGAGTGCGAGATTGATTGTCAAGTTAACGATCGTGACCATCGACTAACTTTATCGAAGTGAGCATATAAACGAGCTCGAATGACGTTTATGCGAGTGCGAGTTACAACATTATCCTATTCTGACAGTTCGTTCGTGAACTTTTTCACTTGCGAGCAAGTAAATTTTGTCACGGAGCTTTTCTTAGTGAATACAATTTTAATACGAATATCTTATTGTGGAATTCATTTATTTGTAAAAAAATGGCAGCACGCATTTTTTTCGCTTGGAGGATGTTGTCGACGGCAACAGCACAAGACGAGCGTAATCACTTAACCAGTGTTCGTGCAGAAGCTCGCATATATAACAATCCGCTGTTACATCTTACAGACACCGAATTCAAAAGAAATTATCGCCTTTCGAAGAAAGCGTTCAAATGCTTGTGCAAAGAATTAAGACAACTAACAGATTTGAAAGCTACTCAACGGGTTACCTTGGAAACAAAGGTAGACATTTAAAAACATATGAATACATAAAAATGTACTCACTCATGCATGTGTATCTTTTTATCAATAATTGTTATTATTCTAGGTACTTACTGCACTATTTTTCTTTGCAACGGGGTCTTACCAGCGGCCAGTTGGGGTTGCAAAGAATATGTCCCAAAAAATGTGCAGTGTTTATATTGAAGAGGTTACTAGAGCCTTAATACATAAGAATATGCTAAATAAATATATTCGGTTTCCTGACACTACAAATGCTAGACAAGCAGTTAGTCAAAGGTACTTTTTTGATATCATAATACAATACATTACAGGTTTAAAAAAAATTTAACAGTTAATTTTAATACACAATTTTTTTCAGATTTTCTGCTAAATATAGAATACCAGGGGTTGTTGGATGCATTGATTGTAGTTATTTTAGAATACATGGTCCACCAAAAGAAGATGAGCATCGCTACTATTCCCGTAAACACTATCATTCTATCAATGTCCAAATGGTAAATAAATTATTCTTGAACAATCATAGCATGAGTAATTTTTAATACCTAACTATACTTATATTAAAAATGTTGCAGGTATGTGATGATGAATATCGGATCCTAAATGTAAATGCCAAATTCGGAGGTGCAAATCATGATTCATTTATATGGGACAATAGCGACCTGAATCAATATATGCAGTTATTGCACCGGAATGGGGAAACAGTGTGGCTTTTAGGTAAAACTTTACTATCAGTAATTGACTACATTTTATCCCAGAATCATGCAAGGCTATAGGGTATTATTACAGAAGAGACTGGTTTACTAAATTAGGGAAAAGTTTGTGTTAGGCTGACATAAAATATGATGTTGTGATTTGTAATATATTTATTAATTTTAAATTCTCAGGTGACTCAGGTTATCCACAACGTCCATGGCTGATGACTCCAATTTTAGATGCAGCTCCTAACACACCTCAAGCAAACTATAATCAAAAGCATATGGCTGCTAGAGTTGTCATAGAAAACACATTTGGAAGGCTCAAAAATCGTTGGAGATGCTTAAATAAAGACAGGGCTCTTCATTATAAGCCATTGAAATGTTCTAAAATCATATTAGCTTGTTGTGTTTTACACAACATAGGCATTAATTATGGCATTGCAGAGGATGTGGATATCACAGGTATACAGGAATTACAATTTTATACTTATTTAATTGTGGTATAAAATAAGTTTAAACTTTTCATACCTTGTTTTCATTGCTGTTTGTATTCAATAAATAAACATTTTTCAGACTTGGTACAAGATGATAACCAGGACTATAATGAGAGGATTACCCTTGACAGAGAGACAAGTTCCACCACTGAGTTAATCAGAGGACGGGTGTTAAGGGATCAGTTGGTTAGAAGACTACAGCAGCAATAAAAAATATTTTTTAAGTCATTATAAGTTTATTTTTAGTAATAATTGTTATGGTATTAGTTAATTATTATGGTTTAGGTTAATTTACTGTTATTTCTCACCCTAGTATTGTATTATATCTGTGTATGATTGGTATGTATTAAATGAAAAACACTAAACAAAATAATCTGAAATATTTTAATTTTTAATCCTCCTCGATAATATTTTAATACTACATAATACATAAGTATTAAATAATATTTAATTAGAGTTTTAACATATAGTTTAAAGACTTACAAAACAAAATAAAATAAAACCAATCATAACATAAAATAATCAATATCTAATTTACTATCTAATCTTTACAAAACTTAGTAACTAATTTATCCAATAAATCTAATGTCCTTGAACCAATTGCTTGCCATTCCCTCTGGTTTAGGACTTCCATTTCCTTTATCCTGTTCTGTTCCCTTTTCATCTCCATGGAGTCTCTATGTTGCTGCATTCTGAATGTTCTCCATTCACAATCAGAATTAACAAACTGATGTGCAGCCTGCTCCGTTTGGGTCAGCCTCACACGTCTTCGAGGTGTCAACCTGATTCGTGATGACCTCAGACTACGATGTGGTGTAGTTTGCCCATTCCGAGCAGGATGCAAATTATCCTGAGGGGCAGCAACAGGACACTCTGGAGATAATGTAGGTAAGACTTCTTCAGCATCAGACAAAAGAAAATATTAGTTATTTTAAGGCTGCACACAAACACTGCTAATATCATAAAATAATTTTATTTTTACTGTATACCATATTCTTTAGAAATTTAATGTTTGATTTAGATTAAGTATAATATATATAATATTAGGAAATTTATCTAACTCATTTCACAAAACTGTTATGTATTCTCCACCAATCTATATATATATATATATACTATAAGTTCACTATAGATATATAATAAAAATGACTTAAACAGGGTTCATAATAAGTATAAAATACAGTGATATGAATACCGTACATACTTAACTACATACTATAATATAAGTAACTATGAAACTTACTTTCTATGATTTCAATATCTACATCGATGGCTTGGCTGTGATGTCTTGACTCTGTATGAGCCTGGCTTATAGGAGGCTCTAAGTGCACTCTACTATAAGGTCCAGGCTCATTCCATAGCTGAATACCTGCAAAATAAAACAAAATCAGTACCATCCTATTTATTTATGAAATAATATCTACCTAAGTATACTAAATGTCTTACATTCATTAATCGAATAGCTCTCTTGAGCAGAATGTTCAGTCACCACAGGCTCGCTTGGTACAGTGCCAATATCCTGAAATTAATAAAATGTAAATAACATAAAAATTAATAATAGTTCTAATTTATTAAAATTGTGCCAAGCCCAACCTGTGAGAAGCCTGCTTCAGCCTGTTGCTGCTTGTAATCCGATAAAACTTAGGACCCTTTTCTCTAATTCAGTGAGTTTGGTATACACTGCAGGCCCACCACCAGTACCACTTGCTGCTCTATGCAGCCTTGCAGCTTTTTTCTTTGTGTTATTTTTAAAATCGCTCCACACCTAGAATACATATAGCAAAATTTTAAACACAGGTCACCAATAATTAACAATATTAAAATGAAGTATGATAATGTTTAAACCTTTTTCCACTTCTCTGTGGATTTTGTATCACCACTGCCATCACTGTTGAGCAGTGATGTAAGCTCCTCCCAATGCTGGATGGCACAATTCTACCTCTTGCATTGCTTAAAGGCTTACAAAGATGTCCATGTCTACAAAATAAAATCACAAAATATATCACAAGTTCAATTCAACAACTCGCTATAAATATTGTAAGTAAACTTCTTGCTTGCTTACTCTTCCATAAAACTTAATAACAACTCAAATTGATGCTGGCTGGTTTTCATTTTTCTAAACGTGAGTTAAATAAAAACAAAATTCACAGACACAGTTTCTTTAACTTTGTTTACACAACAAATTCGAAGATATGGCCAAAGAGTATCTAAACCTACAGTATATGACCAAAGAGTATTTAAACCAATGACGACAAGCGTAACACGACTATTTTTGATAGTACAACACCTCCATATAACTAGCATAATAAAATCATTGTATTTAATTTGGTCGGTTTATCGCATAGAAACTACGTGCTACCAACATAATGAATAAAAAAACGCTGTACTTGGTGAACAAACGTTGTTTGAATCGAGTACCTAGTTTGTTACTCACACTCAGACTTACTCACTTTACAATGTGACCAACGGATACTCGATTTACGCTGTGGTTAAGTAGATCGATTTGTTCGATGAAACTCGCACTAAGCATTCTGAAGGGGGCGTTCTCGGCGTCCGTTTACGTTTGGAAAAACCTTCTCGACCTCTATCGGGTAGGACATCATTTATTTTTGACATAGTTATTTACAAAAAATAAGCAAGCGCTTTAATGTAAACACAGATATTAAGCGCGATAAAAAGCGACTGTTACTTTGTACGCAGTACCCTCACAAGAATAAAAGTTAAACTTACTCACCGAACGATAATTTGGTAAAAAATCCAGATATTACTTATCAAAACACTTACAGATTGTAGTATTCAACACTAACACAAAGCTAGAAACAGAGCACAGGTCACAAAACAATCACGAAATAGCAAAACAAATAATATAATTGCACAGCGAACCACCGACACACTGATCCGTGGCAGAGCGGGTTGTTTATGTTTGGGCCGTGGCGTTGAGTGTATATTCCTATTGTAATCGTGCATCAAACAAGGTTAATTTCACGCCACCGAACCGAAAAATCATAGCGCCATGACAGGACGCCTCAAGAGTTGCTAGTAATAAAATTTGGTGCAAGTCGTAACAGTCAAAACCGTAAAAATCGATACCCATTACAATGTTTACAAAGATTGTAATTGGTATCTACATAACCTAATAATATATAACGCAGCGCAATACTGTCCCTCTGCAGGGCAAAAGCCACCTGTCACAATGAGAGGGGACAGGCCGTAGTCCACCATGCTAGTGGGGGTTGGCAGACTTCACATGTCATCAAGAACATTTTGGAGAACTCTGGCATGGAGATTTCCTCACGATGTTCCCCTTCACCGTTTCAAATTCGAGATGAATAATTTCTAATATATGAATTTGAAAGCTCAGTGGTGTGCACGCCTTGGTTTTGAACTCAAGTCCGTTGGCTCCACAGTCCAACGGCTTTATGCGGGGTGTGGGGGTCGCAGACAACCTGACTATAGCGTGTAGCCAAGAATGACACAGATTATGTTTCGTAATGTTCTTGCTGTGGGGAGGTCACGAAGAGAGATGAAGTGCGCTATTTAGTATTTTCTGCATGCATTCCTCTTTCTTGGATTGTTTCTTGAAATTCTTCGTATCATTTAAATAACTTGTTTGAATTAAATTAAAATTTGCTATATTTTTCAGGGACGCAGGAGGACAACACACGAAAAAATGCGACTTATCATAACGAGATGCCTCCGAGCAAAGTATTCTCTGGCTCTAAATATTATCAATGTGACGTGTGCCAGAAGTGTTTCAGTAAAAAGAAAACTTTAGTACAACACCTGCACGTACATACTGGTATACGGCCTCATAAATGTCATGTGTGCCACAAGTGTTTCCATCGAAAAGGCATTTTAAATCAACACCTTCGCGTACACACTGGTGCACGGTCCTACAAATGTCACGTGTGCCAGAAATGTTTCAGTGTGAAGGACAATTTAAATGACCACCTTCGTGTACACACTGGTGAACGACCCTATAAATGTGATGTGTGCCAGAAGTGTTTCAGTCGAAAAGGCGTTTTAAATGAACACCTTCGCGTACACACTGGTGAACAACCCTACAAATGTGACGTATGCCAGAAATGTTATAGTAAAAAGCGCAATTATAGTGAACACCTTCGCAAACACACTGGTGTACGGCCCTACAAATGTGACGTGTGCCAGAAATGTTTCACCCAAAAAGGCAAATTAAATACGCACCTTCGCGTACACACTGGTGAACGACCCTATAAATGTGACGTGTGCCAGAAAGGTCATTGCACAAAGAGCAATTTAGTTGAACACCTTAGCGTACACACTGGTGTACGGCCCTGTAAATGTGACGTGTGCCAGAAGTGTTTTAAAAGTAAAAGCTATTTAAGGAAACATCTTCGCGTACATACTGGTCAACGATCTTATGTGTAGCGTATGCCTGAAAGGTTTCAGTTTTAGGAGTACTTTTATTGGACATTAGCACAAGGCGCTATGCATGCGATGCGTGTCACAATTATTTCAATTATAAGTCACTTCAAACACCCACCTTCGTGTGCATACCGCCTAGATAACCTAATAAGTATAATATAAGTATGGTGTACATCAGGATGGCGAGTGTACGTTAAAAAACAGTGATTCTGTACACATGAAAGCAATGTGAGGAAAGTGCAAAAATTTAAAGCAATGTGCTTTTATAAAACTAGAGTTATTTCAAAAAGTTTGTGACTGAAGTAGTTAGAAACTAGGCGTAATGTAAACCGTAAGCTCGATTAATGCACCACGAACTAGATTATTGCACGCGTTAAATTAACTCATCGACGCCAATAAATGAGACATTAAATTCAGCTTCCGACATCACAGCTGATGTCGGATTTTGAATTTTTTTTTCGTTTTTAATCATCTGTACATTCTTCAACAGAACTTAGATGGATTTATAGCAAAAGCAGATATTAACAGAACATCTAGACAATTTTGTATAAATATCGAAATCTGTTCATATCTCATGTTTTACAGAACACAATATGGAATTGAGTGACGTGGACATTTTCTATATACCAAATTATACATTAGCAGCATATTGCACTAGAAAAAGGCTTGGGGGCTCTTGCATTCTGGTTCATAAATATATTAAGTGTACAGAAAGAGAAGCGATATAAAAAGTAAATATTCCATACGTTTTTGAAGCATGTGCAATAGAATTGATAGGTCATACCACCATCATATTATCTAATAAAGTGGACGAAAATCAAAAGTGTGTAGGTGTTTTTCTTGTTTTAACCAAAGCATTCGACACGGTCTCGATTCCTGCACTCGTGGATAAGCTGGATGTCATTGGTGTAAGAGAAACGGCTCTAAATCTGTTTAAGGATTTTTTTATGTAACCGTAGACAACAGGTAATACCACCAAAAATGGCCTCCATCGACTTAGCCAATGGCTCTGAATCAATCTTTTTACCCTAAATATTTTAAAAACTTAATACATACAGTAATAACATTTTCCAAAACTCACCTTAAAAACGTTAACATTAAAGCTCATTCATGTAATTACCCTAGTAGTATTAACTGCTCCTGTCTATCTATAAATAAAGTCACACATGTCAAGTGCCTAGGAATTATCTTAGATGAGAAGCTAACTTGGGAACCCCATATAAGTCTCGTTACGGGTCGCACTAGGAAGCTTATTTGGGTTTTCAAAAAACTCAAGACATGCTGCAAAGTTTCCTCTTCTACGTAATATTTATTATGCTTTAGTCCTATCCATTCATGGATGCTGCGTAGGGGTTTGGGTGGTGCCTTTAAAACCCACACGATTCAACTGAAAGTAACCAACCAACTTGACGGGCCTGTTGGCGTGGTTGGTAGATACGCTGCCTTGCACGCCGCAGGTCGTAGGTTCGAGTTCCACCCGGGACAGATATTTGTGAGCATGAACATGGCTGTTTGTCCTGATTCTGGGTGTAAATTATCTATATAAGTATGTATTTACAAAAGAAAAGTAGTATATGTAGTAGATCGGTTATGTATCATATTATCTGGTTTCCATAGTACAAGCTCTGTTTAGTTTGGGATCAGATGGCCGTGTGTGAATAATGTCCCAGGATTTTATTATTATTATTAACTTTAAACACTTCAAATATCCTACTAAACAACTGTATAGAAATCGCGAACTTTTAACAAGAAGACAATTTTATATGTATTCCAAATTAAACTAACAAAGCAACACAGACAAACTCCCTACAATGCAAATATTTATAATAGTAAACGCATTATCAAAAATGTATGCTTACCTATTAGATGTCGGACAGCTACGGCTAGACGACAGCAATTTTTAGGTCATAATAAAATAAAATACACTTTATTGTACACAAAAAACAAAGAACATTAACAATGAAACATTAATTATAATGTACAATGGGCGGTCTTATCGCATAAAGCGATTTCTTCCAGTCAACCTTTGGATGGATAGGAATTAAATGTGTAAAAAATGCCGGGGACGGTGCAACAAAGTGTGGTACATAGATAAAAATAGAAAAAAAAGAGATAATTAACAAGGTGTACTAAAAACTAAAATATGTAATGATCATGTTATTATTACACATACATATACGTAAATAAAATACTATATTATACTATACTATCAATATGATACTATATTAAAATACTATAAACATATAAAATAAATTAATAATTGTTATGATAGAGACAGATAGTGGTCTTTCACAAGTTTGGGTCATTCTACTTATATAATAAAATAATATACATTCATCCACTTACGCTTCGAGAAACAAAAATAAAATTAAAAACTGGCTACTTCAATTACATTATGACCAAACTGAAATGCAATACTCACAAACTCATATACCCTACAACCCACAAATACCACCCAAATCAAACACACAGGCAGACACACACTCATTATTCGTATTAGTAGTGATTGCTGTACCGGTGCGGTGTCGGTGAACGCGGGGTCCTTAACTGCGCGGGCGCACCGCGCCCCGTCGCCAGACCAGCCCACACTAATACGCGTCGCTCTAATCAATTTTGACCGATTTTAAAATATTACGTTCCCGTATCTACTTTTTCCGTTTTTGTTCTTTCTTTCTTTCTGAACTCTCCTGTGACTTTCTCCTTCCATCTTTTGTGAATACCGCTTGCTTGCGTGTGTAATTAAACTGTACCGTACGACACAAGTGTTTTCTTTTACCGACCGGCCCATGACCGACACCACATTAACTTCTGGTGACCACAACAATATAAATGAAAGCTTTGATTTATTTTTTGACATGTTTAAACTCTTATATGACTTATGCTTCCGTGTTATGAAACGTAGAATTTCGACTATTACCAGACCTAAATGGATGAAGCGCGGTATCAAACGATGTAGCAAAAAGAGACAAGACTTATTGTGGCAATTTAGACAGAAAAAAAATAGATATACGGAAGTGGAATACAAATTATTTTCTAAAAAGGTATACAAAGATTGTAAAATTAACTCAGAAAGCTCAAAACTGCTACTATATCAAAACAAGCACAAATAAAGCTAAAGCTACCTGGAAATTAATAAACTCTACGAAGCCTATTGTGCCCAAGTCTAGCATTGAAGTACATTCAGTCAAAAAAGTATCGGGAATGGATGATTTGTTTATGGTTCCAAATTCAAATTTTTGTTTTTTTTTGTTGTTTTTAGATTGGCACAACGGTTTTCCATATTGGCGCGGAGTTTGAGTTGCATCTGTTATTTATATTAAATACAGTGCTGGTTTTATTAATATCATATATAGTGTGTATTGCGAATTTCATAATGGACAAAAATATTATAATGGACAAAGATTGTCTTAAATTTTGCATCGCTAATGGAATTTCGTGTTCGGAGTCACTGAAAATGTTACAGAAGGCTTACGGTGAATCGACTTTATCAAAAACTCGTGCTTATGAGTGGTTCAAAGCGTTCAAAAGCGGTCGAGATGTGATGAAAGATTTGCCTCGCTCTGGTAGGCCATCAACGTCTGCAACTGAAGTTAACATCGCAAAAGTGAAGGAAATAGTGACTGAAAATCATTCAACTCTGAGAGAGATAGCTTTCTGTATCTGACGAGTAGATTCGTACCATTTTATCTAATCATTTGGGTATGAAACATGTTGCCGCTCGGCTAGTCCCAAAAGATCTGAATTTTCTCCATAAACTCAATCGCATGAAAGTCGCTGAGGACATGGTAGAACGAGTCCATTCCGACCCAACATTCATGAAACGCATTGTTACTGGTGACGAGACGTGGGTTTACGAGTTTGATATGCAAACTAGTCAACAAGCTTCGGAGTGGCGCCTTCCAACTGAACCGAAACCGAAAAAACCACGCCAAAGTCGATCAAAAGTCAAAGTCATGTTGACTGTTTTCTTTGACAATCGCGGTGTTGTGCACTCTGAATTCTTACCGGAAGGTCGAACGGTAAATAAAGAATATTATTTGATCGTTATGCGGCGTTTAAGAGAGCAAATTCGACGAAAAAGGCCAGATTTGTGGAAAGAAAATTCTTGGATTTTGCACCATGATAATGCGCCTTCGCACAAGGCCATCATTGCGAACGAATTTTTGACCAAACACTCAACAAATACCATCCAGCAACCACCATATTCACCAGATATGGCTCCAGCTGACTTATTTCTTTTTCCTAAACTCAAATTACCACTTCGTGGTACCCGTTTTCAATCGGTAGAAGACATAAAGGAGAATTCGCGGCGAGAACTGAACTCAATTCCGAAAGCAGCGTTTAAAAAACGTTTTGATGAATGGATTATTTGTTGGAGTAAGTGTATTGTTTCTGAAGGAGCATACTTTAAAGGTGATAAAATAAATTTGGATGAATAACAAACATTTTGTATATTATTGATCTTTTCCCGTTACTTTCTTGACAGACTAGTAATTACTGAGAATGATAAGAATATTACAAATCCCAAATTGATAGGAGAATCTTTTAACAATTATTTTGTAGACCTAGCGCAACCAAAAGACAATAGTTGTAACCAAACATACAAGAAGACAAACACCCTAATATAAATCATTATGGAACCAACCACACCAAGTATCATAGTAATGATAATAAAGAACCTCACGAACACAAGTAGTACTGGTTATGATGATATACACACCAGTGTAGTTAAGTCGGTTGGTCCCATTATACGGAAAAACAAACGGCTCTAAAAGCGTACCATGGATTTGTTGCCTCTAGCCTTCGATATGGCATTGTAGTTTGGGGCAATTCTGTTTACTTAAATAAAGCATTTATAGCTCAAAAACAGTGCGTCAGATCTATTTGCAATGTCGCTCCATGGATCACATGTAAGCCCTTATTTCGCAAACTGTCACTCTTGACTCTCCCATGTATATACATCTTCGAAATATGTGTATTTGTTAAAAGTAATTCCGAACTGTTTGTTTACAAAAAAGATGTATGTAAATTTAACACTCGCTACCCTGATAAACTTGTTCTCCCGCCGTTAAAGACTGAACTGTGCAGTCGAAACAGCTATGCTATGTCGGTACGCATATATAATCACTTACCTCGGGGTGTACGAGATTTACCTTTGAACAAGTTCAGGTTTCAACTTTTTAAATGGTTGAAAGAACAATGTTTTTATTCTGTTAATGAATTTTTTAAATGCAAACCATAATAATTGTAATAAGTAAATGTTAATAAAATAATAATAAATTCTTAGGTTTAGGTAGTAGTATAAATTAGTATTCATGTATAGATTAAGTGAATTTTTGTACGTCATGACATAAAATGACTAATGTGTGAGACTCATTGTTATTATGACATCTGTAATGCACCACATTTTTGCAAATAAATTGATATTGATTTTTTGATTTTATATATAGAGCCTTTATTAGGTTAGGTTTCAAGATTCTTTATTCTCATTAAAAACAAATAAGTCACTTTAACGTCGGTCACCGTAGCCTAGTTGGTAGTGCTCCTGCCTACGAAGCTGGTGGTCCTGGGTTCGAATCCCGGTAAGTGCAAATATTTGTGTGATGAGCTAGGGGCTAGGATGATCTGTGTGACATTGTCCCTAGATATTATTATTACTTACTTGAGAACAATAAATAATAACTTATAATAAATTACATAAGGTCGAGTTCGTAGTTTCCCTAAGTACATACATTATTCTTATGATAAGGTGTGGTACTCATCTAATGTACCCAGTTTCCCGAGGTTAAGATATTAAGTAAGATTGTTGTACATATTGAAATAATCGGGTTTTGAATACATTAGATGAGTGTACATGTTTTATGTCTGGTGGTAGTTTGTTGTACATCTGTGCCCCTGGATAAGTCAGCATCTTCTTGCCATAATTTGTCCTAATCTTAGGTAAGACCAAAAACCTCGGCCGGTGAGTACTACGTTGAGTTGTGTGCTTGATTTTGATGAAAGATAAACTAGATTTAATATTTTTGTTAAGAACTTTCCGAATAAAAATGCAGGTGTTGTACGTAAATATATAAATATTATTAAGTGACATTGTAAATAAAAAAATACTAAATGGTATATTTACACAATTACTCAAAGTTTCCATAGTAAAGCCTTTGCATAAAAAGACGATAAAACGAAAAGGAGTAATTATAGAACTGTAGCGTAAATTTTTTGAAAAGGTAATAACCGTGTCTGTACAAATATTTAGAAAGCAATGGCATTTTCTGCAAGGAACAGATGGGCTTCAGAAAAAACAAAACATTTATGATGGCCATATACAAGTTTCTTGAGCAAATACATCTCAATATGGATAACAGGAAACCAGTTGCGGAAATATATATGGACATGTCTAGGGCACTTCATTTCGTAGATCATGACTATCTCTTTAAAAAAACTGTATAGTTATGGTGTCAGAGGCAATGTGCTAGACCTAATACGATCTTATTTAAAAGACAGAAAACAAATGACACCAATAACTCAAGTGAGCGTTAAGTCTAAGACTGAATTTGTATGCTCATCTATTACTATAGTCCTTACATGCGGTGTTCCACAGGGATCTGTATTGGGACCATTATTATTCATTTGCTACATCACCGATTTTCCCCAAGTCACCAATCATCAAATCTCGTTATTTGCTGATGTCAGCACTGTGCTTTATAGCAAGGGAAATTATAAAAATATTGAAAATGACATTAACACAAGCCTAATATCTATAGTTAACTAGTTAAATAAGAATAACCTCAAAATCCACTTGACTAAAACCAGAATTATGAATTTTAAGCTAAGACAAAAAGGACAACTACAGTTACAAACTAATTATAAAGATGACTTTCTTAATTCATGAAACCGACATTAGTATACTAATGTCGGTTTCATGACAATGGTATGTCATGGAGAACTGAAATTGATTTTTTTATTTTCAAAGTCAAAGTATCTTTATTCCGTAAAAAAATTACATTTATGTGGAATCGTCATATTTTTTTTACCCTACCGTGCAGTGCATGACGTGGCAGCTACTGAGAAACACTGCCAGAAAACTCAGTAGGAATCCTTTTTTTAAATAAAATATACTTAAGATTAATTACAATCATGTGTGTTGACTCAGAACAACTCCATCCCAAGCACTTTTATCACTTAAATAATCAGAAATTTTGTAATATGCCCTGCTACACAATTTGGCTTTAATAATTCTTTTAAACTTATTCGTAGACAATTCTCTAATATCATTGGGAAGTTTGTTATAAAAAGAGTTACTTATTTTGTGGAGACGGGTAGTTTGCAATATCAGATTATTCTTATATCTAGTATTTACATTATGTGTATCGCTCCTTTTACAGAAGGAATCGATATTTTTATGCACATATAGTAAGTTTTAATATATATACTGAGATGGTACAGTTAGAATGTTGACCTCTTTGAATTTTTCTCTTAGAGACACTCTCGGGCCAAAATTATAGATAGCTCTTACAGCTCTTTTTTGCAATATAAATATGGTGTTAATGTCAGCAGAGCTTCTCCAGAGAAGAATTCCATAGGACATTACACTATGAAAATAACTAAAATAAAACAATCTAGCTGTGTCAACATCAGTCAGCCGTCTAATAGTTTTCACTGCATATGCTGCAGAACTTAATTTGCCGGACAGTTTTTCTATTTGTGGTCTCCATTGTAGCTTTGAGTCAATAGTGATACCCAAGATCACAGTTGATTCAACAGGATCCAACCTAGCTCCATTAAGTTGTACATTGGTTGTCGCCTGTTTCACATTCGGTGTAGAGAATTTTATGACTTTAGTTTTCATATCATTAAGCACAAGATTATTGGCATTAAACCAATGAACAACTTTAGAGATTGCATCATCAACATCGTCAAAATTGCTTAATTGTCGGTTTATTTTGAACGTCAGGGAAGTATCATCTGCAACCTATTTATTATACGACGGTCACCATAGCCTAGTTGGTAGTGCTCCTGCCTACGAAGCTGGTGGCCCTGGGTTCGAATCCCGGTAAGTCCAAATATTTGTGTGATGAGCACGAATATTTGTTTCCGAGTCATGGATGTTTTCTATGTATATAAGTACTTATCTATCTATATAAGTATGTATATCGTCACCTGGTACCCCATAGTACAAGCTTTGCTTAGTTTGGGGCTAGGATGATCTGCGTGACATTGTCCCTAGATATTATTATTATTTAATAATAATTTATGTACTAATATAATTTATTTAATAATTTATGTACACACAGAAAAGTAACAGTAAATTACAAAAAAAGGAAAACATTGTACAAAGGTACTGCTCTTCTTCTTAGCGTTTCGATGGCAAACTCGTCAAATTTTTGGCCCAGAACGTGGCTACACTGATTGCCCTGCTTGTGGCATTTTTAAGATCGTGCCATGAACATGTGGCAGGGCAGGCTGGGCAAGCTGTTAGATGGGCCATGGATGCTCCGCAAATACACTCCATTTTGGGGTTGCTCGACAGTCCCCACCTAGACATGTTTTCTTTGCTTCCGCCCACCTGAGTCCGGAGTCTGTTTAGGGACTTCCAGATCGGCCACGGTAATTGATGTCCAGGTGGGAGGCTTTCGGAAAGCGTGACAAACTGATCCATGAACCCTTTTTGTGCACGCCAGATGCTGCATCTCGCTGTTGAGGGATTGGTCGTTAGTGGCGTGGTGCATTTGGCAAAGCTATTTCGGCTTTTAAGCCTTTGCGGCGGTAACCTATGCCCGTAGAGGGCGTGCCGGGGATCACCATCCATTTTGGCCCTTTCTAGGGAACTTGCTACAGTCCTGCGAACGTCTGGTGGCGCTATGCCAGCCAGTGGATACAGCAAATTTACCGGGGTCGGCTTCAAAGACCCAGTGATTATCCGGCACGATTCGTTTAAGGCTGTATCCACTAGCCTTGCGTGCGTGGAGCGGGCCCAAACTGAGCATGCGTATTCGCCGGCAGAAAATGCTAGCGCCAGTCCTGACGTCCGCAGTACTTGCGGCGTTGCTCCCCATTTGCTAGGCGGTGCAACAGGTTATTGCGGGCGTGCACCTTCCGCTTCAGTTCCTTGTATAGGTGAGGGATCTATCCAAGATAATGCCGAGGTATTTAGGAGAGCAGTTGTGAGTGATAGACACTCCTTCCCAGGCAATCTTGAGATCACGCCCCGCCTGAGCGTTGCGAAGGTGGAAAGCACAGGACTCAGTTTTGGAGGGATTAGGCTTGAGAGAGTTTTCACCATAGTACCAACTCAGGTCACTTAGTGCTGCAGTGAGCCTCAACCTTGTCAAAACTGGTCGCTTGAGACGTGAGCGCAAGATCGTCCGCATATAGGAAACGGGAAGTATTTGGGCTGGATGGTTGGTCGTTGGTTTATATATAAAATAGTAGCGGGGCCAAGACACTACCCTGGGGAAGTCCATTCTTTTGCCCCCTCCAACGACTTTTTTTCCGAGAGAAGATGGACCTGAAAGCGGCGGTTGTGGAGTAGTTCGCGAAGAATGTTGACGAACTTAAAGTCAGCTGTCAGAGTCTCCACCTTCCACAGAAGCCGTGTCAGATTCACTGTGTCGTAGGCTGCTGATAGATCTACAAACACAGCACCGGTCACCTTCCCCCGTTCAAACCCATCCTCAAAGTGTTGCGTGAGCTTGAGTACCTGATTGCTACAAGACTTTATTGGTCTGAAACCTGCCTGCTCTGGGATTAATCTCGGGTCGACAAAGCTTGTGAGGCGTGTCAGCAACAGCCGTTCAAATAGCTTATATGTGTGGCATAGGAGCGAAATAGGTCTATAGTTTTTACGGTCTTGTACCGGTTTTCCTGGCTTTGGTATAGCTATGACCTTTGATTTTCGCCAGATGCGGGGAATTTGGGAGGTTTCGAGACAGGTGTTAAACATTTGCAGCAACCAGGATACAGCAACTCGGCCAAGGTGTTTAATTTGTTCAACAGAGATGTTATCTACGCCTAAGGCTTTACCGGGCTTTAGAGCTTTTATTCCCATGACGATGTCATGGTAGGTGGAAAGGCTTGCTTATGTGGTCACAAGAGCTTGCGGAACTGCTCGGTTTTGGGGGCCTCGGGAGACGGCCAGATGGTTTGCCATTTAGTATGAGCTGATGAGCTATCTGATCAGCAGTAACCTTACCAGGTGTTAAGGGAGCAGGAGGATCGTTAGTAAGCTTCCGAATGGTATTCCATGCTTTTTTACTATTGTGGGTCATGTCAATACCGGTAACAGTACTGATCCATCTTTCCCGGCAGTTCTAGCTAATTTGGGATAAAAGTTTTTCTCCCACAAGCAAAGTATCCTCTGCGAACGGGTTACTATTGAACAGAGACTCATACTCCTTAAATAACTTTGCGGAATCACTCGACAGCCCTGGAACGTACGATGTGCGGCAACCCCTAGGGATGTGCTTTCGGGGCACATTGCACACTAACTGTATTAACTGGTCGTATCCTTTCAGGGAGGGAGGCACAATCAGGAGAGCGTCGTCGGTATCCCGCGAAAATTGTTCCCAGTTTGCCTTTGAGTAGTTAAACCGGCGCTTTAGAAGGATCTGTAAAGGTCGCACAACCGGAACAATTTCACACATGATAGGGCGGTGCTGAGTTCGGGGAATAGGAGTGCATACCGTCTTGACACATTGGGAACTTACGTTGGAGCTAACAAAGACAAGGTCCGGGTTATAGCCCCTCTTCCATCGGCCACTGTTGAAGGATGCCGGCTGTTTAGGGTCGTGAACCAAGACCAAGTCGTTCATTTCAGCCCATGTCTCAAGTGCTTGACCACAGTGGATTGTGGCTATTAAAATCACCTATCACAATTCTAACGGGTTGGTCGTCAGCACCCTCCCGGGGCCCAAGCTGGAATAGAGTACCGGGTGGTTTGTAAATGGAAGTAACAGAGCAATGGTCGAGGTTTACGGTGATTACCTCAATGCCGTTCTAGGTCGAGCTTTCAGTCGATAGGACACTAATTCCGGCAGTAACAAACACTGCGTTACCGTGTTTCGGGTGGCAAGTCGCGGAAGTGAGGGTCAATCCAGCTATGTAGGGATGGCTCTGCGTTTCATCTCGGTGGGTCTCCTGGACACAGAGGACATCACAGCGTGTTTTACGGTGGAGCTCGGACAACAATTCCGATTTATCCTCAGAGAAACCTTCGATGTTAATCGAAACTACACGCAGAGCCGGCTTATGTACTGGACCTGGTGGGGTGCTATTATAATTTGCCATCGTGGTGAAAGGATTGGCCAGTCAGCGTTAGAACTCGCTAACTGTTGCCCAGGGTGCGCCGAACGTACGGGTTTGTATTGTACGTCACTCGGGGAGGCTCCTTTCATGCACCCCTAGTACCGCTTATTTCAATAGAAATTTCTTCCAGCAGACCCGCGAGAGGAGAAACGACGAAATCGGAAAAAGACCATGCCGTGTGTAGACAACTATACACTACTAAGTGTATTTACGGATGTTAGGCGGAAGAGAATTCCACAACCTCACGGCCTGCACAGTAAAGGAGTAGGAGTAAAAATCGGTTTTGTGGATAGGAAATTTAAGCAGGGATCTGAGGTGCGACCTACAGGAGGCACCAGATGAGTGAATAAAAGAGAAACGCTCCCGCTCCATGTTAACCTTGTTTTGTTAGTTTTAGTTTATTTCTTTAATTTAAAACCAAATTTTAGGTAATATAGTTTTTTAAGTTTTTGTTTTGTTATAATACCTATTGTAAATGTTGTATACACCTGTAATGGCAAATCACACAGAACTTGTGTTTAAACATAAAAACAATTTTAAGTTGCATTGTGAACTGCCGATGGTGTGTCTTTTATAAATAAATAAATAAGTAGGTAGGCGGGGTATGAGGGATTGTGAAGGACATTGAATAAGAGATACAATACGCGAGCATTCCTACGAAGACGGATAGGGAGCCACTTGAGATCCTTGCGAAAGTTGGAGACATGATCATATTTTTTGAGACCAAATATAAAACGAATGCATAAGTTTTGCAAGCGCGCAAGTTTGTTTAGCAGCTCCTCAGTAGCATCAAGATAACAGCAGTCCGCGTAGTCCAGAATTGGTTGTAAGAGTGTTTGAGCTAGAGAGATTTTCGTTTTCAGGGGTAGGAAGTTTTGAAGACATTTTAATGAATGGAAAGTAAAGTGGATCTTTCTGCTAACTTCCGATACCTGAGCTTTCCAAGACAAAGAACTATCAAAGGAAATGCCTAGATTTTTTGCTATGTCAGTGTATGCTATTGGGTGGCCATTTAAGCATACCGTAGGGAGGAATGCGAAGTCAAGGCAATTTCGTATACTACCAATGATCCTGGCCTGGGATTTGGCAGGATTTATTAGTAGACCGTGAAACCTTGCCCATCGGTTAATTGAGTCCAGATCACGTTTCATGGCAGTAATCGCTCCATGAGCATCTTCTCGAGCAAAGAATCTATAAAGCTGCACATCGTCTACATAGAAATGGAAGTTTGAAGAAATAACTCGTGTGATGGAGTTAATGAAGATGGAAAGAAGTACGGGAGAAAGAACGCCACCCTGAGGTACGCCAGCAGTGAGGGAACACCAATCTGAGTAGGCCTCATCAAGTTGCACACACTGCGAACGTCCCCGAAGATAAGAGTTAAACCACAAGACAGTACTAGAAGAGAAGTTAAGAGACGCTAGAATACCGAGAAGGACATCAAAATCTACAGAGTTAAAAGCGCAACTGAAATCCAATACTTAATTTAAGTTAGTTTAACATCGTTACTGTTATAAAATAAATCTTATTGTAATTTTTTTCCTACAATCCGTGTACCTAAATATCTATATGTACCTAGAAATAATTATAAATTAATTATATATTACTACGAATATGTTCTGACTATTTACAAGCGCTTTTTTTAAAGTCTACGTGAATAAATCGTTTTTTTTTTTTTATAGCACTAGAAGAGAAAGGGATTTGTTTTCCATGGCCCAACGGATATCGTCGGTCACTTTGAGCAGAGCAGTGACAGTGCTGTGGTCAGTACGGAATCCAGATTGGAAGGAGCTAAGAAGGTGGTTATTTGACAGGAAAGAAGAAAGCTGACGATGAACTATATGCTCAAGGATCTTGGACAGAAAAGGCAGGATGGAAATAGGACGGAACTGGGATGGACTAGTAGGATTAGATATTTTGGGAATGGGTATTATGTGTGCCCGTTTCCAAGCTGTAGGATAAGTTGATGAGAATAAGGAAAAATTGAAAATGTGAGTGAGAACAGGAAGTATAGTTGCAAGAATAGGATGAATCATCCTAGAGCATATATTATCATGTCCAACTGCAGCAGAAGATATTGAAAGTATTGATTTTTTGACGTCCTCCTTGGTTACAGGAGATAAATTGAAAAGAGAACAAGGCGGTACTGGTAAAAGGGTAAGTAGTAGATTTACTTTGAGAGTCCAGGGAAACAGGAGGGTCAGAAAAATTAATGTTAAGAGCATTCAGATCCATATTTTTACAAACCGTGGTGGGAGATTTACCAATTCCGTTAGATTTGAGAAATTTCCAAATTGTGGAAGAATCACGATTATCAAGCGATTTGTAAAAGTGGCGCTTCTTAGCATCACGACACAGACGATTGCAGCGATTACGTAAAAATTTGAAGCGATTTAGATTTCCCTCGGTTCGATTAAGGTTCTACCTACGCTTTGCTTTATCCCTTCGTGCCATAGCTTCCTTTATTTCAGCGGAGATCCAAGGTGCAGGAGAACGCTTTATTTTCACTCGAAGTTTTGGAGCATGGCGATCATACAAGGAAATAATTTTAGCACTAAAAAGATTCACCTTATCATCAATGTTCGATACATTATAAATGTCGGACCAATCTAAGTTCAAGGCATCGAGCTGCAATGTTTCCAAATTAATACCCCTGAAGTTGCGAAGAAAAAGGTAGTGAGGTTTAAGTTTAGGAGGACGAATTTTGTACGATAGATACACCAAGTCGTGGTAAGAAAAGGAAGAAACTATTTGGCCATGAGTAGCGACACGATCAGGGGAAGAGACGATCATGAGGTCCAAGACTGTAGGGGTGCAATTAGGAAAGTGATGTAGAAGAGGGAGAACGTGAAGATTAATAGAAGTTAAAAGAGACAGTAGTTTGGCAGAACGATAATCATTTTTGATCAAGCAAGTATTGAAATCACCCATAAGGACAACATGGTCATAAATCGGACATACATTATTTAAGAGAGAATCAAGTGATTCGAAGTAATCGACTCGAAGATTAGGGCTGTAAAAAACACCGAGTAGTATCTTAGAGTGGTGCACAATAATTTCAATTAACAAATGTTCAGAAGAACCCGAGTACTGAGATGGTGATAAGCTGACGATCTTATATGGGATATCAGCCCGCAGGTATATTGCTACACCACCGCAGCCCTTATCCGTTTGATCATTGCGGATCAAAACGAGCCCGGGGAGAGAGAAATGAGGAGAAAGAAGAGAAGGCTTAAGAAAAGTTTCAGAAATCAATAATGCATCGATATTGGTGCTACTAAATGATGCTATCTCTGTTTCGGTCTACTTTAAAGATAAGAGAAGTGTCATCCGCGAAAAGGACAACATCACAGAAGTTCTTTAAATAATGTGGTAAATCATTAATGTATACTAAGAACAAAAAGGGACCAAAATGTTAATTTGTTATATTATATTTGCTAGTTTGTTATATTTTTACCAAAGTGAATTTAACGAATTACGTTTAATTACGACAATAAAGGATCGTCTATGGTCCCACGATTAAAAAGAAAATGTTTGCGTTAACATACCACTTATATTATATACTCTTGGAATAATTATTGTAAACGTCAAGTCAAGTAATTTGTTATGAGATTGTTGTAGGCTTGGGATTTAGGTTTCCAGTGCAGTACCTAGTGTCTACTTAATATTATATAGGTAGTTAACACTGTTAACAGCCATCTTGTCCGCTAGAAAACTTCCTTCGTTAGTTAGGTTATCCCAAACTCAACATTGCCGAAATTGTGTGCCTACAGCACAGAGGCCATAACCCAAAAATTCATTAGAGTTCAGGTTCACCGTCGTCCCGATTTCTAAATAAAATGAAGAAAACGATATGTCGAATATGTCTAGCGGATAACGTTACTATGTATAATATTGTGAACACGGAACTACAACATGTATTTGAGAAGCTGACCGAATATTTGGTAAGTACTAACAAATGCCATGCGCGGAACGGTGCCTATAATCCCTAAGTGATAGCTTGTACCCACTCTCGTCGTTTTGCTGTCTAATGGCGACAAAAACATAGCCACGCTCACTAATGGTGGTCTATATGTATGGAAATGGTAAATTGTGGTTACCCAAGCTATTGTATACGTACTGACCCTTTGCTTTGCTGCTTAACCTTGGAGTTGTCAGCAGAAGTTTTAAAATATTCTATTATTGTCATTGTTTTATTGTGAGAAAACAGTTCCACTTGTCATCATGGGTCCATAGGGACAACCATAATTCTGCCAATGTCCTAATTTAGGAAAACACAAAGCCAAAAATATTTCTATGGTGAGTGATAGACATGTTTACTAATAAAAAAGAGAACAAGAATAAATAAAGGGAACTTTAAAGAAAAAGCAACTTAAAACAGAGACATGTTAGAAGTTAGATATATTTTATATAAAAAAAATATTAGTAACCAAAGGGTTACTAATATTTTAGGATTATTCATCTATAATGGAAACCTTTGTTTATAATAATCCTTCAAAATATTCTATATTTTCTTACAATATAATTAAATAGCTACATATTGCATATTATGTATTGGTGTGTCTTTGCAATATGAAGGCCTCCAGTGCTTTCCAGTCTACTGTCTGTTGAGAACAACTCAAAAAAAATTAATAAATGTACATGTCGAGACAGGGTGAACATCATTATAATAAAATATAGAAATAATCCTTCATTACTTGATTTTATTTAATTAACAACTTTGTAACTTATCTATAATCACTTTACACACACAATTATTTTATCAATGCAGTGGCGACACCGTCATACATAAAACATGAATTACTTACAATATTAATAAGCAATATTCTGATCAAAAAGTAATTTTGCCTTGTTTGGGAGCAAAGCTATGTTGACTTCTAACAGCTTTAGTAAAATATAGATATTATTTTTGCATGGCTGATCAGGCAGGCCTAATTGAGAAACAGGAATAGTTTATGGCTATTTATTTGGGCAGGGCTCACTTTACAAAAAGTTGATATTAAAGTGATAACACATCAACCAATAGCTTCCTTTTAAAGGCAAAAGTATATATGTACGTCAAAACAATTACTACTAAGTGACATTTACAGAAATTAAATATGAAATACATATATTATTAGGTAATTTTAAACACAAATATGCAGTTTAATTAATATTCAGTTGTAATATAAATTTTGATAGTTAAACTTAAACATAATCTCTTTGACAAAAACTTAATACAAGCTAGGTAAACATCATTACTATTATAAATAAAACTATATAAAAATAAATATCTATGTAACTAGAAATAATTATGTATACCTACTTAATTATATTACTACAAACATGTCCTGACTATTTACAAGCGCTACCACGGGATGGACCTGGTTTCTACATGGTGTATCCATGGAATGCTAAGAATTAAGTCTATTAATTTATTTTGGGTATCCAGTTTAAGTATTTATGGTGGCAGCATGGTTGTAGTCCAGTGTTCGTGTTGATAGCCCGCTCATGTAGGAACACTTTCCAGGATTCTGGGGTATGATATCATTTTTACTAAACATTTTCCAGTTAATAACTGAAGCTAGACCGCTGCAGGCATGTTATATCTGCTACACTCGACTGAAGCACTGTCACCAACTCATGATCAGATGTTTCCAGTCAGAGAAGATATTTATTCAGATGGTGGAAGGCAAGCAGGTGAGTATTGAAATATTATTTTTTATTTTTACTATATAAATACAACTCTAAGTGATAATACAACCTATAATTGTACCTGAATTTTAATATTACTAATTTAAAATAAATCATACTCTGTAAATGGTGCGCAATAAAGTGTATTTATCTTATCTTGCAATTGGCCCTCTTGACTAATCAGAATTGTTGTTGTCATGTAAGCCTTTTGTGAGTGCACATCCTACGATGTGCCATCTCTACATATTAGACTGGCCTGTTGGTATAGAGGTGAGTCACCCTGACTGCTAAGACAGGTTGTGGGTTAGATCCCCACCCAGGAGTCTATGTTTGATGGACACGTTTATTTGTTCTGGTTCTGGGCGTAATTTATATATAAGATGTATGTATTTATAAATATGTAGTATGTAAGTATGTGTATTAGTTGTCTGGTTCCCGTAGTACAGGCTCTGTCTAATTTGGGCTCAGATAACAGTGTGTTAGTTATCACAGGATATTTCTTTTATATTTCTACAATTTATAAACCAACAATTTGCAAGTCTTTATTAGTAGAAAAATCCCAATTAATCTTGTGGGCCTGACTAATAATGATCACTAGGGCAATGAATCCCTGTGCCGCGGGGTAATTTACAAACATATAATTGATGGACACGGAGTCTTAACCGCAGCGCGTGCAGTTTCTTGTTATCCATGGTTGAACAAGCTCCTGCTATACCTACATTTAGTGTTATATTAGTAGTTTTCTGAGGATAGAGTTTGGGACTACATTTTAATTATATTATTTTTAAATGTGAAACACGTCTATTCCAGCTGGAGCAAGGCCTCATAGACAAGCTATCCAGTGTTCATACTCTGATCAGGTCACCACTGGTAATTGTGACTGTGGATGAAGAGAACATGAATGTTGTGGCAAGAGAGAGTCCGGAGAGAAATTTTAAAGGTACTTTAATGTTATTCCTTACCCATATAATATATATCCCTATACAGGCTTACAGGTTAAGTCGACCTAGATCCTTTAAGAGGTTGTAGTTTCTATAATTTCTGACTGATTTGTCTATAAAACACCATACCCCAAACTTAACTGTTTTCAAAATACTGGACTTTGAAGGTTTTTTGAGATAAAATCGGTTTTATGACTATTGGCCTATATTTTTTTGAGGGTTTTGCCTCTAACTGCGTGTGTTTGCAATTTTTGTGTAGTAGATAAGTTGTTTTATTATTCTCAACACTAAAATAGCAGTTCACTGAACTGACTGGGTCGTAGTAGACGATTGATAGTTATAAATTGAAATAAATTCGTCAAAAAATATTTTTTCTTTCTGAAATAATAAAAGAAAAGTCTATGACAGTTATGCTGCAGATGTGCTTAAAAATATCTACATTTCATCAGCTATCCAACAAGGTATAACAAGCTAGGTTATTATCAGAATTCTTAGTAAAAAACTTCGATGAAAGGCTCTCGGGTAGTAGTAAAGATAACAGTACTAATTTATCACGGGTCAGAAAACAAAATAAAACAATCCAAATAGGTACAAAATGACATCTATTACTGCTATTTTTACAGAAAGTCATGATTCATGTTCCACATGGCCGCCTCTGTTTCGCACACATATTCTCATTCTGTGTCTTAATCCACTCTTTACTACACCAGTTGTTAAACCCCTTCTTATTTCATTTGCCGCATCGATTATTCTCTGTCTCAAAACATCAACAGATGTGATTGGATTAGGTTCGTTGTACACCAAACTCTTCATGTGTCCCCACACATAAAAATCCATGGGGGTCAGGTCTGGACTTCTAGCTGGCCACGGTATGGGTCCACCTCTTCCGATCCACTTATTAGGATAATTAGTGTCTAGCCATTCTCTGACACTTCTCCTGTAGTGTGCAGGACAACCGTCATGTTGAAACCACATATCACGAATGAGATAGAGTGGTACGTCGTCTAGTAAGTCGGATAAATCTTCTCTTAAAAAGTTTTCATAATGTTCTCCATTTAAATTGTCGGGAAGAAAGTAAGGCCCAATCAAATGGTTTGATATGATTCCCATCCATACATTCAAACTGAATCGTCTTTGTGATGCCTTTGGCCACTTCTTATTGGGATTTCTTTGAACTTTTGGGGCCCAATAATGAACATTGTGGTAATTGGTTATGCCGTCTTTATCAAATTTGGACTCGTCTGTCCACAAGATCTTTTTAAAAAATGATGGATCTTCTAAATCTGCATTGAGCATGAATCTGCAGAAATCCAACCTCCTCACAGGATCTCCTTCTTCGATGGTGTGTACCGGCGTGTAATGATAAGGATAGAGGCCGGCAGTATTCACCGTAAACCATACTTTCCACTGCGAGAGTCCAAGTTCTCGGGCAACAATATTGGTCGAAGTAGTTGGATCCAATCTAAACCGTCGAACTATTTCATTGTCTTGCTCTTCATCATCATCATTGACACGTGGTCTACCCAAGTCTGTTCGTCGCCTCGAAACAGAGCCAGTCTCTCGAAGTCGTCGGTAAACTCCGTCAAAGACACTAACATCCGGTACTCGGCGGCCTGGGTAACGTGATATGTATTCATCACGAGCTCGTGCGGATACACAATTGCAGTACCCATAACAAATCAAAATATCAGCATATTCCTCGTTCGTGTAGGTCGTCATCTTCAACAGTTCCAAATCAGAAGCACAAATCAATAGTCCAGTTTGCAAGCACAGTCACGATTTGAAAGAAACAGTCCAGAAATCCAAGCCAAGTCGAATGAAAAACCAAGAGCACTAAGAATCGCATCTACTACAGACGAATCGCGTAAGCAGACTAACCAAACAATAACAACAAAATGGCTGTGGTTTTTTTTTCTCGCTCACACCTAATTACATTGTATGATATCTCGCTTGCACGCACCGCAGTCCCATGAAGAACAATAGGCGCAACAAGTAACGCAAGGAAACACGTTATCTTTACTACTACTACTACCCGAGAGCCTTTCATCGAAGTTTTTTTCTAAGAATTATAATAATACCCTAGCTTGTTATACCTTGTTGGATAGCTGATGAAATGTAGATATTTTTAAGCACATCTGCAGCATAACTGTCATAGACTTTTTTTTTATTATTACAGAAAGAAAAATTATTTTTTACGAATTTATTTCAATTTATAACTATCAATCGTCTACTACGACCCAGTCAGTTCAGTGAACTGCTATTTTAGTGTTGAGAATAATAAAGCAACTTATCTACTACACAAAATCGGAAACACAAATAAATTAGAGGCAAAAAACCCAAAAAAATATAGGCCAATAGATGTAAAACCGTTTTTTTTTTCAAAAAAGCTTCAAAGTCCAATATCTTGAAAACGGTTAAGTTTGGGGTACGGTGTTTTATAGACAAATCAGTCGGGAATTATGGAAACTATCACCTCTTAAAGGATCTAGGTCGACTTAACCTGTAACCCTGTATACTACATGGTGATAGGTATTTTAGGATACACATTGTACATTACACTCACAGTCCAATATTGGACGACTAATGACAAACAAACCAATTTCTGCCCTCCTCACATTGCACTAAAAGATCTATGATTGTACTCACAACTTGTGCCGTGCTTACTGTACGACAGCTATTCATACTGTCTGAGATCTGTACAACATTATAAATACCATACAACTGTGACTGCTATACCAAAAAAAAGCTCAGGTAAAGTCTCGCAGGGCTGTGCTTGAAAGCCGCCAGTACAGCTACACCAGAGACAAGCTCTATAGTTGGAATAATATGACTATTAACTTTTACCCACTAACTCAGAATAAAGCTACGACCAAATTAAGGGCTTATCTAGGATGACAATGGAACCCGTATTGAAAACTAGTAACGCACTCACACACATACACTCAAACACACACATACACACAAACATACACATTCACTCAAACATACACACCCAAGCAGGCACATTCACGCATGCACATCTAATTGTTTAGATTTTATTTTCTTAAATTTTAGTGTTCAGAATTATTATTATTATTATTAAAGCTTGCACGAGCTCTACTGAAGTGAAGCAGGAACCGGTCCTTGAAGAGAGTGAAGGTGCGAAAGAGGAGTTCTCTCTGTCCGGAGACTGGGATTTGGAAGATGAAGTTGCGCTCAGTGAAGGTCAGTATTTTACTATAAATAATAAGATAAATTTCCCTCGGGACGACTTTTATTAAAATAAATAAAATAAAAAAGGTTTTTATTCACATAGACTTTAAAAAAGCGCTTGTAAATAGTCAGAACATATTTGTAGTAATACAGTTATTATTATGTCTTCAAAAACGCACAGCATAGAACGAAGAAAGCATGCTTAAATTCGTTCAGAATATTGAAATTATTTGTGATAAAATAAAATAAATAAAATAAAAAAGGTTTTTATTCACGTAGACTTCAAAAAAGCGCTTGTAAATAGTCAGAACATGTTTGTAGTATTATAGTTGTATACATTATTATTTCTAGTAACATAGATATTAGGTACACATGTATTGATAGTATTAAAACATTAATAAAAATTATTTTATAACAGCAATGATATTATTTAGCTAGCTCGAATCAAGTTATTGTCAAGAGATTATGTTTAAGTTTAATTATCTAGTTTAAGTCTAATTATCTAGTTTAAGTCTAATATTTGTAATACATATTGGCAATGGTTCTGTCTATATTAAGGTGATATTATTATGACGGACCTTGTGTTAATAACGACGGTCACGCTTTAATGCTACCACCGGATCCAATGCGCCCCAACTGAGAAGACCCAGCGAAACAAACTCAGCGGGTGTCTCTACTACCGGTTTCAACACGGCCCAGTTGAGACGCTCCGGCGAAACATACTCAATGGGGCATATACACGAGATTTGGTCCACTTACTGTAATTATTTAGCAGGCAAACACAATATATGCTCGATCGGTTGTCTGATTATTTATTTATTTTAGGTTTAATATATTAGAAAGAGAAAATAAAAACGTCAAAATAAAAGTAACATTAATCATTTTGAGACACAACCAACAGTTCTGAAATTCGTAGAATATTTAAATAATAGATAGTTTTATTACAGATAGTTCATGTAACATAAAAGATTACTCATGTCTATATGGCTATAAGATCTCCAGCGGACTATGTGCAGGTAGATGCCGACCGCCGAATGTCTTTATCGTCAATGTAATCCTTAGTAGTGTAGTAACCCTTAGCCATAAGTTCATGTTTAATGTGTGACTTAAACTTATTATCAGGTAGTTTAGTTATATGAATAGGGAGTTTGTTATAAAACCTAGTACAATTTCCCATGAATGACTTTTTTGTTTTGCTAATTCTAAAGGCTGGTATAGCTAGTTTGTCCTTATTTCTTGTATTGACATTGTGCAAGTCACTCCGTTTTTTATATTTATCTAAATTTTTCCGCACAAACATTATATTCTGATATATGTATTCAGATGGAACAGTAAGTATATTTACCTCTTTAAAAACGCTTCGTAGAGACTCGCGACTGCCTAGATTATAAATAGCTCGGACTGCTCTTTTTTGTAATACGAAAATAGCACTTATGTCAGCTGCTGAGCCCCACAGCAGAATACCATAGGACATAATGCTATGGAAATAAGCAAAATATACTAGTCTAGCAGTTGGTTCGTCTGACAATTGTCTGATTTTCCAAACTGCATATGAAGCTGAACTTAATTTGGCAGATAATTTTTGAATATGAGGACCCCATTGTAATTTTGAGTCCAGTGTTATTCCCAAAAATACGGTCGAAGGAACTAAATCTAAAACTTCCTCGTTAAGTGCAACCGTTGGTTTAATATGAGTCACATTCGGCAATGAGAATTTGATGCATTTGGTCTTTCCTGCATTCAAAAGAAGATTATTTGCCGAAAACCAATTTGATATGAGGCTGAGAGTTTTATTAGGTTCTATAAGATCCTTATCTTTCCTACTCACTTTAAATATGAGTGACGTATCATCAGCAAATAGAATTATGTCTGATACTTTCTGTACTAGATATGGGAGATCATTTATATAAACTAGAAATAAAAATGGACCCAAAATCGATCCTTGGGGCACCCCCATTTTGACAGAATGTCGTGTTGAATTTACCCCGTCTATTGAAACCAGTTGTTCTCGACCTGATAAATAGGACATTACATGATCAAGAGATGTGCCAGAAATTCCATAGTATTTTAGTTTCACAATGAGCGTATGGTGGTCTACGCAATCGAAAGCCTTAGAGAGATCGCAGAAAACTCCCAGCGCATCCTGCGACCCCTCCCAAGCCTCCAATATAGACTTCATTAGTGTACATCCCGCATCCTGAGTAGAACGGCCCTTTGTAAACCCAAACTGCTTGTCATGCAATATCCCATTCATGTTAAAGTGCGACAACATCTGGCTGAGCATGAGCTTTTCAAATATTTTACTTAACGCTGGCAGTATAGAGATGGGTCGATAATTTGTGGCATTATTTGAACAACCTGTTTTGAAAACAGGTACTACCTTACTGATTTTCATAAGGTCTGGAAAGACGCCATCACTTACACAGCTATTGAAGATGTTTGCAAGGATGGAAGCAATGTTTTGTATAACTGATTCAATTGCCATTACAGACAGTCCCCATAAATCCTCTGTGCCCTTTTTTTTAATGCTCTTAAAAGCTTTTAAAATATCAGCATTTGTAACAAATCGAAAACTGAATTTGGGCACAATTGGTTTAATAGATTGTTTTAAAAAGATTTCAGCCACATCCGGTGACGACGGGAGGCACTTAGTAGTAACTAGAGGCATATTTGTAAAAAACTCGGCAAAAATGTTGGCAACGGTAAGTTTGTCTGAAACAAGTTCGTCATTAATATTTAGTTCCACTGTTTGGTCTCTCAATCTTCTTTTACCCGTTTCAGTATTTATTATTTGCCAAGCTGATTTTATCTTATTATCGGAGTTTTTTATTTTTCCGCTTATATTAGCTTGGATGCAAACTTTTTTGAAAATTTTTGAATAGTTAACACATAATTTTTAAAATTGACATCAGATGTATAGGATCTTCTGTCATACAACTCATATAGGACATCTCTACTCCGTCTAATGCCTTGAGTTGCCCAATTAGTAAATTTTATATTTTTATTGTCAACTTTAATGTTTTTTATTTTACAAACTTTATTAAATTCGTTACAAATGCAATTAAATAATATACAGTACATGTCGTTAGGGTTATTTGAGTTGGATGAAAGATGGCACAAACTAGTCTCTAGGTTGGAATTAAACTTCCCTAAGTTAGATTTTGTGAGTGGCCTACAAGTGATTATTTGCTTTTCTACAGTTATCACATTACTTAGTCTGATCATCTGGCATTTATGATCAGAACGAACACCGCTTACTAAACACTTCTCAGCGACTTCAAAATTTGTAATAATGTTATCGATGCAGGTAGCTGATGTTGGTGTGACTCTTGTGGGCTCAGAGAATACACATTGAAGATTAAAAGACCGAAATAGCGACAAAAACATATTCAATTCAGGTGAAACTGTTAAAATATTTATATTGAAATCACCGCATACAACATTTTTTTTCTACTTTTGAATTTCTTAAGAATATCCTCAATTGTGGATGCAAAGAGCTTTAAGTCAGATGATGGTGGTCGATAAACACATAATATGTAATAGAATTGTGTTTCAACGCAAGCTACCTCACACACACGCTCAATAGACATTTGTGAGATATCTTCCCGTTCTTTAAATTGAATTTGTTTGTGCTTAGCGTTTGTGGACTATGAGAAAGCCTTTGATTCTATCGAAACATGGGCCGTGCTGAGGTCTCTCATAAGGTGCCAAATTGACTACCGGTATATCGAGGTGATAAAGTGTTTGTATGAAAACGCAACTATGTCAGTGCGACTCCAGGACCAGATCTCGAAACCTATCCACTTGCAGCGAGGCGTGAGACAGGGAGATGTTATATCTCCGAAACTGTTCACCGCTGCATTGGAAGACGTCTTCAAGCTTCTGGACTGGAAAGGCTTTGGCATCAATGTCAATGGGGAGTACATCACTCACCTTCGATTTGCCGATGATATCGTAGTCATGGCTGAGACCATGGAAGACCTCGGTACAATGCTCGATGACCTCAGCAGAGTCTCTCAACAAGTGGGTCTGAAAATGAACATGGATAAGACGAAAATCCTGTCAAACGTCCATGTTGCACCCACTCAATTGAAAGTTGGTGACTCTGCACTCGAAGTTGTAGAGAACTATATTTACCTAGGACAGACCATCCAACTAGGTAGATCCAACTTCGAGAAGGAGGTCAATCGTAGAATCCAACTCGGCTGGGCAGCGTTCGGGAAGCTACGTAACATCTTCTCGTCCAAAATACCGCAGTGTCTCAAGTCGAAAGTCTTCGACCAGTGTGTGTTGCCAGTGATGACATACGGAACAGAGACGTGGTCGCTCACTATGGGCCTTATTAGAAGGCTCAAGGTCACCCAAAGAGCAATGGAGAGGGCTATGCTCGGAGTTTCCCCGCGGGATCGCATCAGAAATGTCGAAATCCGCAGGCGAACCAAAGTCACCGACATAGCCCGAAGAATTGCCAAGTTGAAGTGGCAGTGGGCAGGGCACATAGCTCGTAGAGCCGACGGCCGTTGGGGCAGAAAGGTTCTCGAGTGGCGACCACGAACCGGAAGACGCAGCGTGGGCAGGCCCCCTACAAGATGGACCGATGATCTTGTGCGGGTCGCTGGAAAATGCTGGATGCGAATAGCACAAGACCGGCAATTGTGGAGATCTTTGGGGGAGGCCTTTGTCCAGCAGTGGACGTCTTTCGGCTGATATGATGATGAGTTAATTAATTCCATTTCAAGCTCCCTAATTTTACATAGTGCTTGTTCATACAACTTTCTACATTCATCAAAAGACTCTGTCTCCGCATGTAATCTGTCTCGCGCTTCATTGGTAGATTCGAGTTGTTGGTTGAGATTCACTAGTTCTCTTTTCAATGCCGTGTTACTGTCAATAACTCTTTTAATCTCGACCTCATTATCCTCACGTTCTTGTTCAAGTTTTTGACACAGGTCTTTGTATGTTTGTAAGTCCTTGAGAGCAGACCTTAACTTGTGTTCGGCTACCTGAGTTGCAGCCATGCTACGAGTCTGCATGTTGTGAGGTGTATGAGGTTGGGCTGAAAATAAAGATAGTGTGAACAGAAAACTTGGAGAGAAATAAATAGGAAAGTTAGAATATATGAGTTGAGACTTCAGTCAGAGTAGGTACTTTGAATATACGAAAAGAGAATATAAAAAGATATGAAATAACAGAAGGACACTAAATTAACTTTATTTTAAAGCAATACGTATATATTTATGTTTAGGAGGTATTTAAAGGTTATTTATTTGACACCTGAGAGTTATTATATATAAATTGAGAGCTAGGGTCTATGCACGTTAACTTAATTGGGAGAGTATATCAGTGTTGTTATTGTGTTATTTGTAGTATTTGCTGTCTGTAACCAATAATTTTGTCGACGTATATGCTTCCACTCAGTGCGTCAAGCAAATCGAGACAGAATATGGCTAATAGGTATGATAGTGGACGTGACTCAAACTAATGAGCCGAGTAAATGTTTGGTTAGATATTATGTGTAAATTATTTGATAATTAGACTAATATACTCGCCGGGATTGTATACAAAACTTCATAGTAAACTCGAATTAAGTTCGTTGAACGGGGCGTTGACAGCTGATCGGAGACAGGTCCGCTAATCGAGTTATCTCAGGGTTTATTTCCTCACAATACATCCACAATCACGTATTAATCGTGCTAAATTGATTTACTGCTATAATACTTATTATTTTATTATGTTAACCACGGATTTATAATTAATTACAATTTTATTTCCACTAGTACGATTTTAGACAACCGATCGGCAGTGTTGCCACTCCTAATCCGTATATATATATATACGATACATACGATACATACCAGATACATACCATAATCCAGGGATATACATACACAATTCTTTCACCAGAGGGCGCTTCAACTCATTTCGCGCCAATTCAACTGACAATAAGTGACATTAGCATCTTTTTTCTCGTTCGAATCACTCAAACAAGTCAAGTCAAGTTCAATCTGATCCGCGCGTTGATACTTTAATGTCTCAAATGTCTTTCATTTCCAATTATTTGATTCATTTGCCTGCTTATATGAATATCTGTGCTCAAAATAATGATTTATCCCCTAGCACTAGTAGTGGTGTTACTAACAATTCAGAGCAATTTTTTACTAAACCTACACGGCCCGAAACACTTTCGTTGTCATGGGGTAGTGTAGGAACACATATTGATGACAGGCAAATAGTTCCAGCTAGTGACAAGGAACGCTTTATAGACTTAAATAAGTTACAGCAGTTTGTCTCTCCAGCCTGGAAGGGTATAAGGTACAAAAAAACCTTACAGGGTTGTTTAAGTTCACCAGGTTTTGTAGGCCTCAAGGTGAATGAGGAGTTATGTCACTTTAATAGAAGTAAGGATTATTTGGCCTCCACAGAGGTCTTGTTAGCAGGTCTACAATTATTAAAAGTATGTTTACAGTCCATTATTGATTGGGCTAACACCAATCCAAAAGAATTGGACCCAAATTCCTTATTTGATAAGATCTCACAAGTTTTTGGACCAGGCTCACCAAGTGTTAAAAATTCAGAAACAACAATGCAGATAATTTGTGGGAAACGTTCTGAGTGTATTGAGACCAGGCGTGACCGTATTTTGAAAGAATTTGGGAACCAGAACCTTAAGGCTACCCTACGTAATGTTCCACCTAGTTCTGAATATCTGTTTAGTAGAGATGCTCCGCAACCCATTATTCAGTCCCTAGGAGGTTCCCAGATTTGGTTAAACACTCCAATTTATTTAAAAGAGAAGGAAAGAAGAGTACCACAACATACTGAATCAGCTTCAACTAAGAAGTTTAATAACAGGGTTAATACTAAGTTTAGGAAGCCAGAAAAGAAATATAAGCACACTGTTAGAAAAACTCAGCCCTTTCGTCAACATCATACCAATGCAGTAGCCCCTAGTACAAATACAAAACAAGCATTTCTCTCAGAAGGGCTTCAGAGGAGGATGTCTAAGGTTGACCAAGGATAGATGGACCCAACTTGGAGCCACTCAGTTCATTTTAAAGTCAACTTTGCCTTTCAGCCAAAAACCTCCTCTGACATACCCATCCAAACATATTGTAAAGAGTCTAGCAACCAACAGTTCTCCAGACATTGCCAAGATGATTTTAGATTTGGAGGAGAAAGGGATTAGACCCTGGTTTCTTTTGAAAGATCTTTTTAATAAAGAAGGCAGATGGAGTCTGTGACCAATCTTCGATCTCAGGGCATTAAATACACACATTATGACAAAGTACTTCCAACTGATATCACAGGTGGATGTAGTAGACTTCCTTCAGTCCAAAGATTGGCTGGTGAAATTAGATCTTCACCAGGCATATTTTCATCTGTGTATCGCGGAGACACACAGACGCTTGGAGAGATCCTACAGTAACCTGCTCTACCATTTGGCCTGTCTTCAGCACCCCGAACATTTGTAGCAAATTCAAATTGGGTTGCGGAAACCCTTCGAAAACGTGGCATCCGTCTCATAGTGTACTTGGACGATTATCTGATGGCTTGCCAGGACAAGTCCAAGCTCGAGGCGCAGGTTGTGGAAACACTCGCCTGCTTGGAGTCCCTGGGTTGGCATGTAAACTACCAGAAATCTGTGCTAGAACCCACCCAGGAAGTGGAATACCTGGGCTTAGTGTGGAACACCCTGAACCAGACGTTAGCTTTGCCAACTCAGTAGGTCCTCAGAATAAAGGCCTCGCTCACAAGAATTTTAAGCCAAAACAACTGTTCGCTCAAGGAACTTCAGAGTCTTCTAGGCATGTTAAATTTTGCCAACCAAGCTGTTACACAAAGCAGACGAAACTGTCGGAAAACAGATCTTTCTGAGAAAGTTTGCCCACAAGAGCCAACGAAGAGACTGTGCCCAAATGTGCGACAAGAACTAAGGTGTTGGTTGAATGCAATAGACTGCAATCCAACTCCACTTCTCAAGAGAGAGATAAACCATTTCTTGACCACAGACGCAGCGGATGCCGGCTGGGTAGCACATCTGAACAACCAGTATCTATCAGGGAGATGGGCAACACATCAAAGATCTTGGCATTCCAATGTAAAGGAAATGTATGCCGTCTTTGCTGTGATAAAGGCTCAAGGTGCCCTATTAAAGGATGGCCACATACTGGTGCAATCCGACAACTGGACCCTAGTGGCTTACATTCGGAATCAGGGGGGGACTCGGTCCATAAGGATGCTTGGGTTAACAACAAGGCTACTGAAATTGATCAGTACACTAAATATAACAATGACAGCATACCATCTACCGGGAATCTTAAATGGAATTGCAGACCGTCTCTCAAGAGGAAAGCCAGTTCCAGAATGGCATCTACTACCAAAAGCCATAGAGGCAATTTTCAGAATGTAGGGTGTCCCAGAAGTGGAATTTTTTGCATCAAGAAGAACCGCTGTCATTCCAGCTTATGTAACACTAGACTCAAGAGATGGATCTTCTTTGCGGCCGCGAGTTTCAGACCGCGTGGGTGTTCCCACCCCCCAACTTGATACCCAGAGTTACCAACAATGCAACAGGAACATACTACTTGATAGCACCCCAGGTGGACACAATGCTACTGGTACCCGGACCTGGAGGCGAGAGCTCTAAGCAGCCCCTTACCCATAGGGAATCTGAGGCAGGTCTTGGTGGACTGGACTGGACAGAGACGAACCCTCCACAGGTAGACAAGTTATTCCTTCAGGATTCGAAAGGTGGGGTTGGGCAAATCAAATAAAGGATTGAAGTAGGGCAGAGAAGCAGTTGCTTAAGGAGAGCTGGCGCCTTCCACACTTAACACCTAAAGAGATGGTTGCACTGGTGTGAAGCTAACAACATTCTGAGTAAGAGTCCAGAAGGAAAAGATGTGTTCAGATTTTTAGCATGTCTGTATCTAGAAAATAAATTTGCATATAGTACAATTATTTTATTACACAAGTCAGCTATATCAACTTACTGTGTAACAACTGTAGATAATCTTTCAAAAAAAATTTTATTTAACAAGTTTTAAGGGCTATTTCATATTCTAAGCCTCAATCACCAATAACACCTATATGGGATGTGAATTTATTATTTAACTGGCTTAGATCTTCATCCTGCTCTGACACCTTATTTGATAAGAGTAGACGAACAGCCTTGATCCTGTTACTAGCTTCTGGCCGTAGACTACATGATCTCACCCTTCTGGAACTCTCTGAAAGCCAATATACAGAGACTGATAGCACAATAACATTCTGGCCAAAATTCGGTTCAAAGACTGATACCGGTACCCACAGACAATCAGGCTGGCTTCTTATGAAACATAAGGATCACAGTATTTGTCCAGTAGGCCATGTGAAGGAGTTGATTAAAGCTTCTCAGGCTAGACGCAGTAGGGATACAGAAATTAGGTCTCTTTTATCTCTATTACAGGAGTATTAAGACCAGCTTCTAGAACTATGACTGCAGGTTGGTTGCGTGCAGTTTTTAAGCTGGCTAATATAGATGCTTCTCCCGGAAGTGTACGTTCAACTGTTGCATCCAGTGGATGGTTGGATAATAGACCTGTAGAAGAGATTCTGGATAGAGGAAATTGGAAGTGTGTGGAAACATTTTCAAAATATTACTGTCGTGAAGTAAATAGACCTAGCAGTGATTGTGCTGGTTTATTTAATAACTTTGAGACTGTTTAGTTTCAATGATTACTTAATATGATCTCAATATTACACTTTTAGCGGTATTATTTCTTAAATAATAGTTTTAATTTGTTTCATAATAATAACTGAAATTGTTTTGTTTTATATTTGATTTTTATACAAATACTTACAGTACTTGTCTATTTGTGATAAGAAGTTTATATTAAGTTCAATTACTGCAACTCAAGAGGAGATTTAGGTTTAAGAGATTTAATTTTTATAATATCTTTTTCACACTCGTAAAGCAAGTTTTAATTTACATCACTTTTTTATTTGCAATTACACAGTAGTACTAGTCACATTAGCAACTTAAGGACATTCGTTGTCTGGCGACATTAATGTCAATTCTGTTCACCATCAGATATCAAACAGATCTTCATTCTATGCTGCGTTTTTGAAGACATATAATATTAATGTTTTGCATTAAAACAAAACAGTTATTATATGTTGGAGAAAACGCACAGCATAGTTTCAAGGGGATTTTTTTTTTATTATTTTTTTATTTGGCAACCTGCCGATTCTTTCAGCAATTTCTGCCTGTGTCATGTAATCGATGCTCATGAGTAATTATGAAAACTTATAACTTTTGACTAATTGTGGAAGTATTTACTGACCTGGAACAAAGACAAACACAAAATAAGTGTTAGTAGATTAATATATACACTATAGCTAAATATACAAGAAAATATACAATACATAAGATATTCCTATAACTTTATCTTGTTAGTATATATGTATTTAATAAACATGTTGATAATTTGAGGGTCAGGGAAGAAAGAAAGAAGATGTCTGACATTAACTGGGCGTTGAATTTTTAATTTTGTGATGATATTATCAAAAGAGTGGGTGCCATATAGTGGACAATTTAAAAAGATGTGATCCAAGGATCCTTTATCAAGACCACATTCACATAAAGAATTGTCTCTCACTCTAATTTTGTGTAAAAACTGTGTAAAAACTGTTTGTTATAAACGCCATTACTAAAATCTTTACTTCTAACTATCATCTCTATGCAGACGACTTGCAGCTTTATCGGCACTTCAAGGCCAATGACACTAGGGAAGCCATTGCTGCCATCAATAATGATCTTGAAAACATAAGCAAGTGGGCAAAATCTTTTGGACTTTTGGTCAACCCCTCTAAATCTCAAGTTCTCATTATACGTGAGAATCCGCCAGGAGTCCCCTGCTCTCTACAAACCATTCTAATCTACGCTTCACTAAATGCTCTAAAATTTTGCAAATATCTGGAGACAAAGCAATTGGGCGATAATTATCAGCACTATTGGGAGATTTTCCTGGTTTCAATAATGGGATAATAAGCACGGATTTCCAATGAGTAGGGATGTAGCCATGGGTAAAACATGTATTTATTAGGTTTAAAAGATACTGATGGCAATCCTCACCAGCCATTTTAAAAAAAGAATATGGAAAACCATCTATGCCAGGGGCTGAGTCTTGGAGATGTTTTAATACTGCATTCAATTCCTTAATTGAAAAGGGATCATCTAATGGGTCACCTGAAGAATCAACAACTCCAGGAGTTGAAGGACATTCTACCAAAAGGGGGACATAGGATGGAGCTAGTTTATTGAAAAATTTGGATGCAATATCACGTGAGATAGGAGGAGAATTTTGATAAGAGCAACCACGTCTAAATTTCTTAATTTTTTTCCAAACTTGGGAAGCTGAGGATGAAGTCAAAAGAGAGAAACAAAATTTCTTCCAGCTGTCATATTTTTTTTTCTTAAAAAGCCTTCTGGATTTTGCTACTATCCTGTTATAATAAATCAAATTATCAGGAGACATATTGTTAACATAATTTAACTCTGCTAAATTTCTAGACATAATGGTTGCAGTACATTCTCTATCCCACCAGGGAGGAGATGAGACTTTTCCAGGGGCTGAATTTTTTAAAGGGATACTCTCATCAGCAGCCAGTGAAATAGCATCAGAGAACAGAGACAGACACGAATCTAAATTATGGATAGTAATTTGAGGTAAAGACTTAATTCCATTTTCTAAAATTTGCTTATAAATGTCCCATTTAGCCACGTCTACTCTATATTTTAGCAATGGTGATTCGTCTTTACGTGGTAAGGATCCTCCAATCAAAGTGGAACAAATGGGGTAGTGATCGCTACCATAGGTCAAGCTTAAACATTTCCATTCTATCTGTGCGGTTAAGTTAGGAGAGCACAGGGTAAGGTCTACGCAACTTTTACTCTGACCCAATCGTGGAAGTCTGGTGGGAGAACCGTCATTAAGAATGCATAGACCAATTTCATCAATAACTTCAACCAATTCTAACCCAGCTCTATCATTATTATTAGATCCCCATAATGTATTATGAGAGTTAGTCTCCTAAAAGAATTACTGGTGATAGAGAATTACAAATATTTTTAATGGCTAGAAGACTAAGGGAATTGGGTGATGGGATTTAAATGGAAACAAAATTAATGCCCAGGACTTTCACTCCCACTGCATTAATTTCATTCCCATGACTAGGAAGGGAAAGAGGGATGCAAGGAAGGACATTGTTAACCAGAATAGCAGAACCGCTATAACCGTCAGCACGATAATCACGGAATGTACTGTATCCTGGAAAGTTGAAGTGAAGGCGTGGGGTAAGCCACGTCTCAGAGAAGGCAAAATTGTAGGGTGATGAACATTGATTAAACGGGCAATTTCACTTTTTTTTTGTAACCACGCTCCTGGCGTTCCACTGAAGAAACAGGAGATCCATATTGTTGTGACTGAACTGCAGAGATAAGATTATATGTGGTCTGACAACTGATGTTTTAATAAGAAAGAGGTAAGATGTATTACTAATGCTGCTAACTCCTTTGAAGAATCATTCTCAGAAGGAGAAATCTGACTACTGACTAAAGCTACACCATTTGAAGAAGGAGTGAAAGAGTGGTTTTTAATAAGTTCCTGGTGAGCCTTCTGGTCTTAACCAGGATCTAACCGTGGACGCTTTTTAGCTTTCAAAGATACAGTTTTTCGATATGAAGTATTTGTAGGGCAGTCCCTACAAATACTTCATATCGAAAAATTGATGATGTTGAGACCTAGAAAAAGAAGAATTTTGAGGAGAGACATAGTGAAAAGAAAAGTCTGGGTTTGATGAAGAGACATCAGCATATGATTTGTAGACTGATGGTAGTTTTTTGGCAGCTTCTGCATATGAAAAGTTATTTTCAGTCATAATAATTTTAATATTTTTTTGTCGTTGGAATTCTGGACAACTTTTATTATTAGCAGCATGAGGACCTTCACAGTAAAAACAAACTGGTTCATCTACAGTGCAATTTTCTCCAAAGTGCTCACCACCGCGGCGGTAACATTTTGGACTTGATCGACATTTAGATCTAGTATGTCCATACTTACAACATCCGAAACATTGAACGGTTGGAAAGTAGTAAAGGGAAACTGGAAGGGAATTGTAAAAACAGAAGATCCTGCTGGGAAGAGACTGACCATCAAAGGTTAGAACGACCGAAGGTGTGGGTTTCCACTCTGTGGTACCCTCTGATACCACCTTACGGTTGATACGTCTAACCTTTATAATGAGACCACATCCTGATGGAGATTTCAAATTTTCAAAGATCTCAGACTCAGACCAATCAGTGGGCACACCAATAACAACACCCATCCTGGTAATATTGTATGTAGGGATAGTAGATGTATAGCCCTTAGCGACTATTTCATTATTTCCAAGAAAAGCATTGGCATCTTCTGGAGTTTTAAATTCTACAGCAATTCTATTCCGACCGACTTTTTTAATCCCATCTTGAACAACATTTTTAATATTCATACGCATCATTAACTGACCGAACTTTATTGGGTGAATTGATGTGCCTGCAGCAGGGTCGTCAGATTTGTATGAGATATGAACTAGAAAAGGAGCCCTATCCCTGTTGGAATACCTCGCGCGACCAATAACACTTGGGTTTGGAAGTACTGGATCTTGTTGAATATTAGCTTTTTTTAAGGGAGGGTTATCCGCAACATTGCACTGAGAATTTTCAATAACTTTGAAATTAGCTAATGGAACTGTCAAGCTTGGTGTATATGTAAAACCGTCCTGAGAAATTGACTCCACAACTACCCTTGGAACATCTAATGGATTTGGGGGATCTGGCGGCCGGCCAGGATGCGGGTCATCCACATCCACATGGTCGTGTGGCATAAGCTCCAAGATTAACAAATAAAAACTTACCACCAGTAGCAAAATATAAATATATAATCCCCTTCCCCCCGGATCTCTGAGTAGTGCAGACGTGTCTTGAGCCACAATATATTTTTATTGTAATTTTAAATAATATAAAAAAATAAACAAATTAAATTCGTACAAAGTAATAGGAGTGCATAAGCAGCAGCATATCGCCGAACATCAATACTACGAGTCTTCGGAACTCCGCCCTTCGTGTGAATCACAACAACTAAACGTCCTTAGCTCCGCCCTGGACGTAAAACTGTTCATTCATAAATCTGCAACTAGTCGGCAACTCATTAACAGGTACGACGGACATTTGTTTGTGTGTATATACGTTGTCAACTGTAGACGCGGAAAAGATAACCAGGGGTCAAGTTATATCAGACGGAAAGCACAATTGTACCAAACCGTCGATCGCCACCAGTCTAAGTTGAGCTCCTTTCACTAGGCATACTACTACTCGTACTTGGACATTAATATCGCATCTCTGCCCATTTACTGAGCGCCTAGTACTCGTCAACGCATTGTGTTGAACTTTTACTTCACAACCATGCCCTATGAACATTCCCCGCCGCCGCCTCCTACGACGCCATCGACGCCAGTTATGCAGTTTGGTACACCACAGCAATTATTATTTACACCGCATAGTTCTCCAGTCATCAAACAGGCAGCTAAACGCATGAGAATCGATGGTCATGTTGGTGAAGATGAAAATAAGCTAGCCATTTTTTTGTGTAACATACAAGAAATGTTCGACAACTTTAAAGAAAGTCAAAAAAATTCTCTTCAACGTCTGTGTGATACGGTGGATAGTATGCGGACCTCTATTGACTTTATGGCCACTAAATATGAGGAAATGACGAAACGAGTAGTAAAATTAGAAACAGAACGTAAGGAAACTAATGCTTATTTAGAAAAGCTAGAAGCGAAGCTAGACAGTTCTGAGCAAAGTTCAAGAGCCACCTGCTTAGAAATTAGAAATATTCCCTCTATTAAATCAGAAACAAAATCTACATTATTAAATACGGTTATAGCCACTGGGAAATTGATTAAACATGAAATTCAGCCTCTGGAAGTGAAAGATGTTTTTCGTATTAAGTCCAAAGATCCAAAAAATAAGACCATTTTAGTAGATTTTACTTCTGTGCTTCGTAAGGAGGTCTTTTTAGAAAAATTTCGGAAATACAATAAAAGCTCCAAATTGACTACAGAACATCTTAAAATTAGTGGCCCTGTAAAACCTATTTTTGTATCTGAAAATCTATCAGCAAGAAAGAAACGATTATTTTTCTTAGCACGTGATGCAGCAAAAACAAATAACTTTATGTTTTGTTGGACTAAACATGGAAAAATATATGTGCGTGAGAAAGAAAAGATGAGTCATATTGAAATTAAAAACGAAGAGGACCTGGCAAAAATTGCAAACACCCTGTGACTAGCTTACACAAGGTTACATTCTTGTAAAGACCTAGTATATTTTTTTACTGCCCATCTATTATTATTTTACTGGTTAATGTTATATGTAGTAATTAATCCTTTACCTTTTTGTTTAGCTATTAGTGTTAATTATAAAATACACATAACACACAACACACAATTTAACATCATTAACACAAACAAATTTAAATATGTTAAAAAATCCTTTAAAACATCAGTCACCCCTGTCAAAATACGAATAATTCAGTCTTTATGCGCCCTTAATAATATACATGCCTATGAAATTAATTCCAAATTACTCTTAAGATTTGTTGTCGATTCTTCATTAGAGATGCAAAAACAGGAATATTGCATCGAGCCTATATGTTCAATTGCTACATGTGTATTCCTTACATACAATTATAATGCATGATTTGTCACACATGAACTCGGATCTTGAAGAAATTGCTGTCTCTAAGTCCTATATCTCCATTCCAGAGCAGTGTTGCACTTCATTGAAAGCTGCGACAAGCTCACTTAAAATACTTCAGGTCAATATAAGGAGTATAATTTGCAATTTCAATGAGTTAATCTTATTAATGCACAGATTGGACAACAATATTGATGTTGTGATACTATCGGAATGCTGGTTAAGCAAAGCGCCCACAATACCTCAAATTCCGGGATATACAAATCATAACTCCAAACATACAAACCAGAATGACGGAGTTTAAATTTATATAAGAGACTGCCTGCAATGTTCAGTATCGGAACCCCAATTTAATGAAGCAAACTGTTTGGTGGTCAAGTTTCAGTTTGACATTGCTATCGTGGCTATCTATCGTTCACCATCCCATAAGAATATCACCCCGTTTATAGACAGCCTCGATAAAGTCTTAAACTCATTAAGTACTTTTAAAACACTGGCTATAGCAGGGGATATCAACATTAATATTATTCCATCAAATAATGACCCTCACGCCGATGACTATCTCAACCTAACAGCTTGTCATGGCATGTTACCAGCCCATCTATTTTCAACTAGGAATAATAGTTGTCTTGACCATGTCATTCTTAGGAGTAACAGACATGCAGCCACCTTTGTTTTAGACTGCCCTTTCACTGACCACTTACCTGTTGTTCTGAGTTGTAATATTAAAAATAGATCACCCCAAAGTAAAAGGCAATATACACGAACTGAAGAAACCGCTGTGATCGCTACACTTGAAGGAACTGACTTTTCACACATACTCAACTCTATTAGAGCAGAAGATGCAGCAGAAAAGCTTGTATCAATCGTAGCAATAGCTGTGAAGACAAATACTCACTCTATTACTCTTTCGAGTAGAAAGCGAATAATAAAACCTTGGATTACTCCAGGTTTATTACGTTGCATAAGACATAGAGATAGGCTTTATAAAAAATCAAAAAAAGAGCCTAATAATAATGTTCTAAAGCTTATCTATACGCGATATCGAAATTACTGCAATAAGTTGTTAAAAAGAATTAAATTAAACTATGAACAAAAAGAACTACATGGAGCAAAAAATAACACTAAACAAACATGGAAACTTATAAAAAAAATCACAAACTTGAAAACAAAAGAACACAAATCGTCAGAACTTCTATCCGTTGGTGATGACTGCATTTCCTCTACCAACGTTGTAAACCGATTTTTTGTTGATATAGGGAAACAACTTGCCTTGAAAGCAAGTGGAAATGTTACGGGAAACATGCATCTGCAAAATAGCATATCTACTGCCTCTAATAACCTGTCTGCATCTATGGCTCTATATTATGTAACTGACAGTGAGATCGAGAGCATTATATTAGGACTCAAAAGTAATTGTGCAGCTGGTTGGGACGGCATACCCACTTCTCTCATTAAAGCAGCTAGACATGTACTTATACCAGTCCTGACGCATGTGTGTAATCTCTGTCTCTCTACTGGTGTGTTTCCACGTGTTTTTAAAAGGGCCATGGTTCATCCTATTCACAAAAGTGGACCAAAAAATTTGGTAAACAACTACAGACCCATATCTGTGTTGAGTACCTTTTCTAAAATACTCGAAAAAGCTTTAAATAAACGACTGGTTGCATATCTTAACAAGAACAATTTTTTAGCCCCCAATCAGTACGGGTTTAGATCTGGCAAGTCTACTGATGATGCGGTGTTAGACTTAACTCAAACTATCGCCCAAAACCTTGATAAAAATTTAAAAACTATCGGAATTTTCCTGGATCTCTCTAAGGCATTTGATACCGTATCGATCCCAATCCTTTTAAATAAACTGGATGCAGCGGGTGTTCGCGGAGTTGCCTTGGAGATTTTCAGGAACTACCGTAGTGAGAGATCTCAGTCCGTTATAATTAATGATGTTGTGAGCGATGAAGAATTTCTGAGCTTCGGTGTGCCTCAGGGCAGTGTACTCGGCCCAACATTGTTTCTGGTTTACATTAATGACCTCTGTAAACTTGAACTCCCTTACAGTAAAATAGTCACGTACGCGGATGATACTACTCTCATTATTCATGGAAGTACGTGGGAGGTCACCCAACAAAATGCTGAAACCGCGGTATCATGTGTTATGGGTTGGTTGGGAAACAATTTACTTACATTAAATATCGAAAAGACGAAATTTATCATGTTTGGGCCAAGAGCTGCTTCCTTGCCTTCAATAACATTAACAGCACATAAATGTACTAATCCTCCTAACTCCCAATATTCTTGTGGATGCCATAATCTCAAGCGCACTAGTGCTATGAAATACCTTGGCGTTATACTGGATGAGGCCTTAAATTGGAGGCAGCACATGGAACAACAGGTTGGCCGAATTAGAAAAATGATGTACGTTTTCAAACATCTCAGAAAAATAACAGATATAAAAACCCTAAAAACAATATACTATGCTCTAGTTCAATCAAATATAGCATACTGTATCACCTCCTGGGGAAGTACCCACAAAACAATATTACTCCGATTAGAAAGAGCTCAAAGAGCTATATTAAAAGTAATGTTATCAAAACCCATTCGGTTCTCTACCAGTACTCTATATGCCAGTATCAAAGTACTATCTGTGCGCAAGCTCTTTATTCTGACGACTGTTCTAAAGAAACATTCAGATACTGTGTATGACCCCATACTGATCAATAAAAAACGCAGATCCGATAGAATATTTCAGCCTATATCGCGAAGAACAGCGTTAGCTGGACGACACTTCTTTTACCTAAGCCCTGGTTTATACAATAAAGTTAATAGAAAACTCAACATCTATCCGCTTCCTACAAATCGCTGTAAAGTGAAAGTCTTAAACTGGCTCCTGCAACTGTCATATGATGAGACTGAAAGCTTTATAACATAAATTACCTCACACAAATACATTGCATGCGCGCACACGCATTCACACACGCAAACAAGCACACACACACCTTTACACACAAGCACACACACTCGCACACTTCTTCAGCACACACACATACACGAATAAATAATTTAGTACTATTCCTTATTTTATTTTAATACTAAATTCATATTTTAATTTTATTTTTTAATAATGTACATTAATTAAATTGTTTTTGATATGTATAATCTGTAAGTCATACTATAATTTTAATTTTATATTAGTTTTAATTTTAGCTTTTTAAAACTGAAATAAGTAATTTGTAATTCATACTATTTATTATATTATTATACTATTCATACTACATGGAAGAAGGCGATAGTAATTGCAACACAGTGGAAACACTACTGCAGCTATTATCGTTACACCTGTTTTTGTAACATCTATGTTATGGTTTTATGAATAAATTTAATTTTTTTAATTTTAACTAGTTTGTATGTATGTAGGTATGTGTATTATAAATAAAAGTATTTCTTTCTTTCAAAAAAAAAAAAAATAAAAAATAAAAAAAAAAATAAAAAAAATAAAAAAAAAAAAAAAAATAAGATTTACACAAACATAAAACAATCACACCACAAAAGGCACCAAAAATAACACCAAAATCGTAATTTTAATGCTAAAATTAGTTAATAGAAATTCTACCACATGTGCTTGCCATAAACACTAATGTCACACTTTAATGTCACTTGTCAGTTGAATAGATTTGTTTGAATAGTGTAATTGATTGATAGAATTGTGTATGTATATCCCTGGATTATGGTATGTATCACAAATAATTTCAATATTCTGAACTAATTTAAGCATGCTTTCTTCATTCTATGCTGTGCGTTTTCTCCAACATATAATAACTGTTTTGTTATAATGCAAAACATTAATATTATTTCTAGTTACTTATTACAGATATTTACGTACACGGAATGTTAAAACATTTGTACAATTTATTTTATATTAGTAGTGATATTCAGCTAGCTTGTATTAAGTTATTGTCAAGGAGATTAAGTTTAGGATTATTTATTGAAACTAATCTTTTACCATATATTGTCTGAATGGTTTTGTCGATATTAATGTATGAATTCAGTATTAATTATTATTACTTTTTCATCGGCATCAGCAGGAGATGTAATGATTTAAAAAAATTGTGTGCTTTAGATAGAGTACACGACTGAAGTAAAATTTAGATATATGAAACGTAACAGGCTATAAGATAGATAACGTTACACGCTCTCTTTCTATCTTCACTACCTTATATCCTCGTCTCGTTGGTCTAGCGGTAGCGTGTTCAACCGCAGACAATGAGGTCCTGGGTTCAAATCCCGGGTCGGGTCAAAAAGTAATTATGGGATTTTTCCGTAAAAAGAAATTTCTCAGTATCAGCCCGAAGTCTGGGAGTTGGCGGTATTATACCCCCGTGCCTCGGAGAGCACGTAAAGTCGTCGGTCCTGTACACCTGATCTCTTTCCGGTCGTGTCGCTAGGCGTCCCATCGGATCACGATAGTGATGGAATAGAAAGTGCCCCTGTGTTTGCGCACACACTTGTACACTATAATATGTCCTGCGCAATTGCCTAATCTCCATTGAGACTGGCCGCCGTGGTCGAAATTCGGCCGGAAGGACATCATCATCATCCTCATCTCAACTTCCGTTCGGCTCGCTCGATGCCACCTTTGGTAACGCTCTCGTTACGCATCCCCCAGCTTACATCCTAAGTAAAGCGTGTTTTACTTCAAAAATAGAAGAACCACGCAGTAAAACTACAAATCGAATAATTAGGTTCAGTTTGGAAGCAAAATGTATATCATTTGCATCATTGACCTTTCTCCTTTTCCTGGAGCTGGTGTTAAGCGGATAGCAGTGGCCCGTGGCTCGTGCCCACACACAAACACATACACGCACACCATCACGAGCCACGGCTATCCGCTTAACATAACTATGATTGTGTGTTTATATATATATATAACATATGTTACGTGGAACTTGTTAATTAGTAAACAGTGAAAGGTTTGCGCATAACAATTAAAGGTGAAAATATTTTCTAATTTCCTACTTTTGGCAACGTGTTTTTTCAGTAGTTGGGTTTTAGTATTGAATAATTTTAATTTGTAGCGTTATTTTTTCTATTTTACAGTGCTGTATCCTGAATCAGATCCTTTAGCATATGCACATGTAGAGCAGGTTGATACGCGGCCGCCCATTAATCAGATACAAACAGTCCCGCAATCTACTCAATCGGATCATGATCTGCCACAACCCGCCTCTGACGATATGACTTGGTCTGCGCCAGAACTGTTGACAGTTAGGAAAATCCAGGGGCGTGAATCTCTGCATGTGAGATCCGAAGAGAAAGGTGAGTGTATTTAATTTATACTAGAAATCGCACTTGGTCGAAATTCAACGATTAAGGTTCTATTGTCAAAGACTATATAAACATTGAAAACAAATAAATTTATTCTGTTCTTAGTTTGTCAGTGTGTCAAAAGCATGGTAGTTTTTCATATACAACTTCGTTGGCAAACAAGCATACGACCCACCTGATGGTAAGTGGTCACCGTAGCCTATGAACGCTTGCAACACCAAGAAAATCATTAGCGCGTTGCCGACCCTTTAGAAACCTTTGGCCTTGTCCTCAAGGTGGCCACGGAATTGCACGTCGCTAGAGATATCGCCACCAAGGGTCCCAAGCTTCGCAGAGATGGTCAGGGCTGTGTATTGGAATTGTGGACCGACAGCAAATGGGGTTTTCTTAGCGGTGAACACGCAAACTTGTGTCTTGGAGGGGTTAGTTAGCTAGTTGGGCGATAGGTTTCCGCACTTAGCCTCCCAATTGGGCCATTGTGCGTGATACTTGTTTGGCTACTCGAACCATTTTAGTTCCATCCAGAAGTCCAGGAGACCACGAAAGCCTGGCTTGAGGGCCTCCTGCAGTGTCTTCGGATCATTCAGGAACTTTGCCCGTTGGTAAGCAACACTCTTACAATGTAGCAGTACGTGTGCTGGTGTTTCCTCATTTTCAATGCACCCTCTGCACAGGGGGCTGTCCGTGACGCCAATCTTGAAGAGTGTTTGTTTAGCGTGCAGTGGCCGGTAATTGTGCCTATCACCATGCGTAGATCCTTCCTGTTTAGGTATAATAGATTACGCGACAGGCGTTTGTTCAGAGATGGTAGAAATTCTTTTGTCTGTCTGCATGATTCCAGATCTATCCACTCTTTTTCATGTTCTTGTGTGGTTTTCTCACACAGCCATGTTTTCAATTGGTTAGGGATCGGAAACGACAACAATGGGACCTGAACCCATTGTACCCATACCCTAGGGTACAATGGGTTCAGGTCCCATTGTTGTCGTTTCCGATCCCTTTCTTGTCAGCTGGTCCGCAGTGTCATTTCCTAGAGATCCACTGTGCCCTCTTATCTACGACTCTTATTGTGACCTTGTTGGTTGTTGAGATCTTTTCAAGCGCACCGTGGCACTCCAGAATGAGTCCACTGTTGAATTGGTTGCTCTTTAAGGCTTGAAGCACAGAGGCACTGTCTGAGATTATGCGTATGGATTTACCATGCACATCCCGAGACTTGACTGCTGTTGCTGCTAGTGTTATTCCCATGCATTCCGCTTGGAAAATAGAATTTAGACTACTAAGTGTTGTTGATATGATGATGTTGAGGTCATTGGAGAAGACGCCGGCTCCTGTGCCTTTGTTTGTTTTCGAACCATCAGTATATATCCGAACTTCATTTGTGCCAGAACTGTCCTTAGCTTCCTCTTGAAGTTGGATGACGTAGTTTTTATCAAATATGAAAGTTTTAGGGATTATGTCACATATATCGTCCATCATTGGGAGCGTCTTCTTAATTTCATCCATGATGCGCGTGTGATTTTCCCTATAATTTTGCTTCCACAGGCCAGTTTTGCTGAGCCTTATGGCTGTAGCTGCGGCCTCTTGTTGGATAACCAGGTGCAATGGTCTGAGATTTAGTAGGGCCTCTAGTGCAGCTGTGGAAGTCGTTCTCATGCTGCCGGTAGTTGCTAAGCATGCTAGTCTTTGGAAGCTCTGGAGTTTTGTTTTTGCCGTGCTTAACTGTGTTCTGGGCCACCACACAACGGCACCATACGTTATCATGGGGAGTATTAACATTTTGTAGAGCCATAGGGTCATGGATGGTCTTAGGCCCCACTTTTTCCCTATAAGTCTTCTACATTGCCAGAAGGTCGTTCGGGCCTTGTCAATTTTCACTTCCATGTGTTTGTTCCAGTTAAGCTTGCTATCAAGCGTAATCCCTAGGTATTTAACCTCAGTGTAGAGAGTCAGTTCGGTGCCAAACAATTTGGGTAGGTCCGAGATGTTTGGTTGTCTCTTGTTTGTGAATAGAACCAATTCTGTTTACTTTGGGTTAACCGTTAGTTCGTGTTGGTCGCACCATTTTTGCACGATTTTGAAGGCGGACTGCATACGGTTACATACTATGTTTTCCGAGTTGCCTTTTATCAGAATCGCGATGTCGTCGGCATAGCCAACAGTGTAGTAGCATCTTTGGTTTAGGCATCGTATTAGGTCATCCACCACTATATTCCATAGTAGGGGGGAGAGCACCCCACCTTGGGGACACCCTTTTGCTACGATGCCTCTTGTGGTGGAGTTTACTGTAAACCTTATGGCTCTCAGCCTTAGGAGGTTGTCAATCCAGCCACTGGTGGTATGATCCACTCCGAATTTGGCAAGAGAGTGCTTTATGCTACAGAATTTTGTTTTGTCAAAAGCTCCTTCAATGTCAATGAAAGCTCCTAGTGTCATCAATTTGTCAGTTAGGGCTGTCTCTATAGTTCCTACTACTGAGTGCAGGGCCGAATCTGTTGATGTTCCTGTTCTATAGGCATGTTGTTGTCAGTTTTTTTATTTTTTATTATTTATTTACATATATTTTTTTACAATTGTATAACATATAAGTAATCTCGCCAAACTGTTACGTTTAATGGCGAGTAACGCGCTCTTGTAGTACAATAAATCTTAACCTACATACATCTACATTTTAATTTTACATATTTAGGACATACTTAAGGCTAGGTACATTTGACAGACCCATCGTCTGTAGGCATGAACAATGCCTCAGGTCTCAGATGACCCCTCTCCACCATCGAGAAGTAAATCCCTCAACTTTAATTTTAAACTACTAATACTTATTTTAGGTGTTTGTCTCAATATCGGTAATTTATTGAAAATATGTGGTATTAAAAATTTTGAAGTTCGTTTTCCATAATAATTGGTCACCTTTGGTTGAACGAGATTTTTATTTATAACTCTCCTTGTATTATATTTATTTTCAACAGGAGTTTTATACGTCTCGCTATAATAATATTCTAATGCTATCAAATAATTTATTTTAGTATCTACTGGCAATAGTTTACAAATAGGGAATAATTTGTCGTAGTCCTGATTACATTTTTGTTTTACTTTATTACTAACTAGGAATTTAATTAATCTTAACTGTAAATTTTTTATCTCATTTAAATATGTTTTGAATGTTCTTCCATAAACAATTAAACAGTAACTTATAAGTGATTCGGCCAATGCGTATATTTAATACTCGGTTCAGTTGGTAAAACTTCCCTAATACAGACCTTAGTCGGTTACAAGTATGTGTGACGTGAATTTTCCAATTAAAGTTTGTGTCAATAGTAAGGCCAAGGTATTTAAATGTTTCAACATATTCTATCTCACTACAGGTGCAGCTGATTTTATTATTATGAAGACACTCGTATGTATGGCCAATTACTGTCAGGTCCTCTTTTTGAGTACTCTTAGCTCGATGGTTATATGGCGAGTGTATATGCATGCACTTAGTTTTTGACAGGTTTAATATGATCCCGTTGTCGTGGGCCCATTTGGTGATATTTTCAAAATCTTCCTCTATATTTTTTTTTACTTCCGATATATTCCTTGAGCCGTATACTATTAAAATATCGTCTGCATATACATACACCCGACGCTTATTTACAATATTTGACACACTGTTCACATGCATCACGTAACCGACCGGCCCGAACACTGAACCGGTCGGCACACCTAACTGCACAGATGCCGCGTCGCCAGTCTCTCCTGCAATGGTCGTACGTATTTTCCTATTAAACAGGTAGTTTTTGAACCAGTTATTAGTGGGTCCACGTATCCCACATTCATCCATAGCCTGTAATAATGTGTCGTGATCCAGTGTGTCAAATGCTTTTTTGTAATCAATAAAAAGTGAGATCAGTTGTTTACCAGAGTCTAATGATTCATTAACATAGTCCGCAAAGTCCGTCAAAGCCGAGACAGTACTACGTCCTTTCCGAAAGCCATGCTGACTGTCTGAAAGAATATTATTACTCTCTAAAAATTTACTAATTTGGCCTACAATATTTTTTCTATAATTTTATCAATAACCGATAGAATGGCTATCGGCCTGTAATTGACATATTCTAAGTGACTACCAGACTTATAAAGGGGGCGTATTAGTGCGATTTTTAATTCATTGGGATATAAGCCGTTGGTTAGGCACATATTCATGAATTTTGCTATAATAGGACTTAATTGTTTTCGCACGTATTTAATATCTTTTACCCTTATCCCATCGAATCCAGGTGCTTTTTCACATGATAGCAGATTAATATTTTTTTCTATTTCCACTGGCGTTACTGATTTATATCTGAAGGAAACATTACTTGGCTTCACATAATTATGTCTGTCTAGAAATTTAACGCTACATGTATGTTTAATACTTTGTATTTCTTCAGTGAAAGTTTTTGAAAAATTTGTACAAATTTGACTAATACTTTCCGTTTTACCTAAATATCTAAGTATCACATTATCAAGACTAGTTTTGTTGTGACCCAGCCACATATTAATATTTGACCAAATTTTCCTAAAATCTCCATTACATTCTTTTATTTGTAATTGTCTATATTTATTTTTCGCCTCGTTTACTAGCTTATTAATCTTATTTCTAAATTTTGTGTATTCTAATCGTTTGTTCATATTCTTTGGGTCGGATCTCCATATTCTAAATAAATAATCCCTACGGTTTAACATTCTGAACAGATAATTATCTATCCATGGCTCTTTTTTCCTTTTATTTTTCTTTTTGACCACAACGGTACTTTCCTTATACATCTCGTTGAACAATGTACATAATGTCTGAAACAAAGTTAACGGGCACGCTATTTCAAGCAGTTGCGTCCAGTCATAAGCATGAAGTTTCTGTTTAACTTTCTCGTCACTTATAATTTCTCTCATACAGCTACAGCTGTCCCGTTTTGTATCTGTGCTATAATAACTTCCTCGCAAGTGTAGCACTATTCCAACGGCTTGATGATCAGAGATGTGTGTTTCCAGTACGTACGACAAGGCGCCAAACTCGCTGCATCCCGCTCTCACCCATACGTGATCCAATGTTGATGTTTCAAGCCGGCCGTCCACGATCGCTTCTCGTGTTATCTCTGAACTCGGTATAGCACACTGTAGGCCGTAACTACACAAGGTGTTTTTGTATTTTCTAGTACTTGGGTTTTCGGTGGCATACGAGATGTCTATATTGGTGTCGCCAATCACAAGAACGTTATCTTTGGCTGAGACTGATTTTAGGGTAGTTTCCAACTCGTCCACAAATTGGGATTTATTTGTGTTAGGTGGTCTATATACAGCAATTATATGTGTATTTCTTGATTTTGTTTTCAGTTGTCCATGGATCATTTCCAGGGTAGCAGTTCGCACTGTTTGAGCTTCAAAATTAAGTCCATGTTTTACATATATTAATATACCTCCTCCTCTGGAATTTTCTCTCGTAAGGATAAATGTATTATATCCGAATATATTATAAAAGGATAGTTCTTCCTTCTTAATATTTATTTCACTTAATATTATAAAATCGATTTTATATTTGTTTTCTTGTAACAAAACTTGTAATTCGTTGAAATATTTTCTAAGTGACCTTATATTTAGATGAAAAATGTGTGTGTGGCCTTTAGTTTCGTCCAGTTCCTTGCTTAATTGTTTTATATCGCAGTATCTTTTGTATTCAACATCGGTGGATAAACAATCTATTTGGTCGAATGTTAACGATAAAATTCACGTAGTGTGTACTCGCCGCGCTATGTACGCATAGATATTTACTTTTAATCTTGAAATTGTTTTAAATCATCTTCCGATTTGATGTTATAAATCTTTTTCTCAGTGTCATTTTTTTTTACTAAAATACTGTTGTTTTGAACCCAGATATATTTAAAACCTTTTTGTTTTAGATCATTTCGTACGATCCACAGTAATTGCCGTTTATACTTCGGCAAATCCTCATTAATATAAATGCGTTTCTCACTGCCGTTACCGTATACTTTGTTATTTGTTAACGTCTTATTATTTTTTTTTGCTAACATCCATCCATTGCGGGCACTTCTGGATCGTAGCGTGACAAGAATAGTCCTAGGCCTGTCCCCATCCGGTTTTTCCTGACCTACCCTCTGTGCATCTTGAATATCATGTGGGTCCAAATCAAGTTTTTGTGCTAGTTTTGCTATCACTATATTGGTATTCTCGTTCTTTTCCATCTCTAATCCGTGTATTTCCAAGTTTTTTTCTTTTTCTCGTAGCTCCAATTCCTGCACCCTTTCTTCCAGGGCCTTATTATATTTTTCAAGATAAACGTTTTTTTGTTCTATTGATTTGATTTTCTTTTTAGATTCCTCTTTGTATTCTATCAAAGACTGATACATTTTGGCATAAAATTCGACGCTTTTAGTGAGGTCGTCAATTTTTTTTTCGAAGTTGTAAAGTATCTCCAACTTTCTATTGACTTCAGCTAGGACCTTCTCGCCTGATGATTCATCGAGATTCACCATGATTTTCGGGTCTAACACTGGCTGAATGGGACTCGTTTTGGATTTATAACAGCTATCACAAATTTCCGTTTGCAGGAAGTGTTTATTACTCTGCTGCACACACTTTTTGTGGAAGATTGTCTCACATCCACCTTTACACTTCACAATATCATCTTTGGTTACTGACACAAATAGTTTGCACTTTTTGCATTGAACCATTTTTTTTTTTAATTTGTAGTAGTAGTAGGTACACACGTTTACTATGACACGACCGTACGCAGAGCGCGCGCGCACCGAATGCTACGCGTGCGTTGTAGTGCTCCGTCTCTGAGGTATCTGTCTACCAGTCTTTCTAGAGACTTTAGCAGGAACGATGTTATACTGATTGGACTGTATGATTTCGCCAGGGTGTAGTCGGTTTTTCCCGGTTTGGGAAGGAAGATGACCTTCACTTCCCTCCACTGACGAGGAATGTAGTGATGTGCAATACAGGCTTTGTATATTGTTAGTAGGTGGGGCGTTAAAGTTTTATGTCCCCATTGAAGTAGTGCTGGGAATATTTCATCCAAGCCTCCTGACTTAAATGGAAGGAAACTTTTTATTGCCCATGTAATTCTGTCTGCTGTTACTATTTCATCAGCAGTTTTCCAGTCTACTGGGTGCGGTTTGTTTTCCACAGGTGTTTCCCAGTCGATGTTATCAGATATATGACAGCCTGGGAAGTGTGTTTCAATAAGTATTTTGCTTATTTCTTCATCAGAGGTGGCATATGTACCACCTTGCATTTTGAGTGAGCCCAGAGTGCGTTGATCATCCTGGGATAGTAGTTTTTTCACTCTTGAAGCTTCGTTGGTACTTTTTATGTTTTCGCAGAAGCGTCGCCAAGATTGTCCTTTGCGGTGCCTTATGCGTTTTTTGTAGAGGTATTGGGCGCTTTTGTATCTGTCCCAATCTGCTTCACTTCTCGTGTTTTTTGCACGATTGAAGAGTTTTCTTAAGGTACGTTTGAGTTTTTCCAGTTCTCTCCCCACCAGTGATTTTTACCCCCTTGTTTTGGTGTTGTGAGTGGGCAAGTCTGCTGATAACTGTGTAGTATACATTTGGTTAGTGTGTTTAGATTGTTTTCGATTTCTGGAGTGTTGGTTGACATGTTTTGAAAAGTAAGTCTGCTTACCTCATGTTCGACTAGGGTTTGGTACCTTATGACGTCAGTCTTACGGGGGTTGCGTCTTGGTTGTAGTCCCATCTCGCACACTTTGATGGCATAGCAGATTCTCCTGTGGTCTGCGAATGATGGCTCGGAGGAGACGTGCCGCTCGGACATGATTTCCTTCGCACCATCTGACGCCAGGGTAATGTCCACTATGGTTTGATATCTGGAGCTTACGAAAGTGGGTTCGGAGCCCCTGTTGATTATGGATAGGTTAGTCGAGAAGATGTAATCGGTTAGTTGCTCACCTCTCTTATTTGGCACCTTGCTGCCCCATAGCGGGTGGTGCGCGTTTGCATCCGCCGAGATTATGATGTCCCAACTGTGATCCTCGCAGTATTGTACTAGATCACACAGTTCTCTTGGTGGAACTTCCTCCTCACCTGGCATGTAGACTGATGCAAGTACGAGTGGTGGTCGTTTGGTGTCAAGGTTATGTGAAAGTTTTATGGCGGTCAGGTCTCTAGAACAGAATTGTGTTAGTAGCACAGCTGGTATAGTTTTCGGTATATAAATGCATGTCCTCGGTTGCTGTACCGAAGTTTCAAGCATTTACTTACATCCGATGTTGCCAAGTCCACATATCCTGCTTTACCTAATCCACGGCTCCTGGATTAAGGCGATGGTCTTGTTGTTAACCTCCAGCAGTCTGCGTAGGATAGCCGTTGCGATTTGTTTATGCTGGAGCTTGGTCTGGACGATGTCAATCCGAGTCGGTTCCGAGAACATCACTGTTCACGGATTCCTCCCCGGATGACATGTCCTCATCGAATCCCGTTACTCGTGGCGCTACCTCTTTCGTGGAGTTCGGTGTTGTCTGGGCTTGTAAGCCCGAAGTGCTGGCACAGGCGGATAAAGGTGGTGGTAGCAGCGCCTGGCCTGGTGTTGGGTCAGCTTGACTGGGCTCGGTGATTTTTGGGTCTTCAGCCGAGGGCGTGTCTTCTAGTCCCGTGGAAGTGAAAAACTTGACGTAAACACTCCCAGTGATGAACGAGACACGCCTCTCTCTGTCCAGAATCTTAGGAACTTCGGGTTCCGGAATACCCAAGGTCAGGAAAATCCCCTTCTTTTGGAGATTCGCGCCGTACAACTGCTAGCTTTGGATGTTGTACCACGGGTTTTGCGCGTCCAAGAGCTGATGGATCTTCTTTACGTCCTCTCCGACGGTTTTGGGCAGCCAAAGCGCGGCACGGATGCGCTTTGTGATGTCTGACTGTCTGATGACAGTCAGCTTTGTGCCCGGTATAGGTGACACAAGTCCTTCCACGGTCGACTTCAGCCAGTTGAGGGATCTGTCATCTTCGCACCACAGTTTCAGCACGCCCTCTCCCGCAATGGGCTTGCCTCGGAACGATGGTACGGTCCTCGGTTCGTTGTCAGTCAGTGGAGCAAGCGCAGACTCTATAACCTTTTCTTCTAGAAGGCTCTCGATCCGCTCGGCTTGTTCCACCGTCAGTTCGGTTGAGGACTGCGTTGTGATCGCTACTAACAGGTGCGATTTAGTCGCATCTGCATAGCTGAACGTAGTCCTCTTAGGAGTAGCGTCCAGCTTAGCGCGTTTCGACCCTGTCTTGGGTGACACAGTGTCATCCAGGCGTGCCCTCTTCGCCATTGCTGGCTTCCGGGCCTCGACTTCGACTGAGCGATTCGCTGCTTTGCGGGCTCCTCGTTTATGGCGGGGTTTGTTTCTGCTGTAAGCAGAACTGGGCCCCGTTTCGGCTTGGTTGCTTCGGGAGTTCCCCCGGCTACGTCAGCCTTGGTTGGACCCTCCGGCTGGTTTGAGCTGGCAGCGTCACCAGCGTCTGCCGGGTGTTCGCGCTGGGTTCCTGCCGTCGTGTCAACCGTTTGGCTACGCTGCTCAGTCGGAGGTGCGTGGACCGTCATATTAGGCTCGCTGCTCTCCGATCGAGCGCTGATGGTTCTCGCGCGCCTGTTACGGCGACTGCGTTTCCCATCAGCTGCGTGATGATTGGCTGAAGTCGGGAGCTCTGAACGGGTTGGCCTAGCATCGTCACCGACAGTTGCCGGGTGTTCGCGCTGGCCAGTCCCGGTGGCTCTACCGTCTGGAGCGTTTTGGTTTGACGTGGATGGTCTCGCACGCCAGTTGTGGCGACTGCGTTTCTTTCCAGTCGTTTTCTGACAACGCCCTGGGGTCACGTTTGTTGCGGAGCCAATTTTCGCACGCTTGTCGTGGCGTGTATCTGCTGGTGCTGGTGGTTACGGGTGTGACGCTGGGCATGGCCATAGCCAGCCCGCGTAGGTCCAGCGCTGGTGATGGACCAGCGCTGCTTGGTGTTTTTGATTTATATTTATTTTTGTTGTCATCTTCCATCTTGGTCCCACGAGCAGCTAGGGAAGTATGTGGTCGCGAACCGGCAGAGCCCCGAATGCCGGCCGAAGGGCATATGTTACTTTCCGAGGTGCCCCGGTATCGGAAAGACACCGTTATCGACTGAGCGCCCCCTCAGTCATGCAGCCATCGCCACGGTACGTTTTACAGCTTGGCTTGGGATGACCTCTTCGCACATTCGGTAGTGAGACCTCAAACATGAGGAGTTACTAGCGAATGCCCCGGGGTGTACCAGCTTGGAACTTTTGCGTTTCAGAATAAAAACAGGTTTTATTCTGAATGGCGAAAGCCCTTGCACGCGTGGAGGTAGGTCACGTCACACCCCTTGAAGGGGTTAAATTGGACTAAATTCAGTCGTCCCCAATCGGCAACTCTGTTTAGAGTGCATTCGATTTCAGACACAAGTTTTTCACGACTTTTCTCGATAATGGGTTGGGAGATATTGGCACGGCCCGTGTAGGAGGTGTACCCGGTGCTGTCATCCGCATAGCAATGAATGTTTCCTATGGATAAGATATAGAATACTCTTTAGTGTACACACTCAAATACGACAAATTCATAGGACACTAATAACACAACCATGTACAATGGGTGGTCTTATCGCATTAAGCGATTTCTTCCACACATGTCATTGATATGCCGCAAAAACAGCGTACGGGACAGCACGGATCCTTGTGAAACACCAGCGTTGATATCCATTTTATCCGAGCAGCTGCCATCTACAATGGCTCTCAATGCTTCTGTTTGCACAAAAAGCTGGCAATCCATGTGCATAATCCCTCGGGAAGACAGTATTCTGACAACTTCGATAGGAAACTGTGGTGCCAGACCCGATCAAACGCTTTCGCCATGTCTAGGCTGATAGCCAATGCCTCACTTTGATTCTTAATGGCCAACGCCCATCGGTGTGTGAGATCCGCTAGAAGATCACCAGCTAAGCGACCGTGGCGAAAACCATATTGGCGTTCGCTAATCAGATGTTCATCAGGGTCTGTAATGTTTTTTTTTTTCATTAAAATAATTTTCTTCTTTTGCATATTATATATAGACGGTCACCGTAGCCTAGTAGGTAGTGCTCCTGCCTACGAAGCTGGTGGTCCTGGGTTTGAATCCCGGTAAGTGCAAGTATTTGTGTAATGAGCACGAATATTTGTTTCTGAGTCATGGATGTTTTCTATGTATTTAAGTAGGTATTTATCTATCGATATAAGAATGTATATCGTCGCCTGGGACCCATAGTACAAGCTTTGCTTAGTTTGGGGCTAGGATGATTTGTGTGACATTGTCTATAGATATAGATAGATATTATATAAAAATATTGGCAAGCTTGTGCACTCCTTCTTCGTATGGATTCAGAAATTTAATTCGCTTAGAATATAGTTTACAGAACCAGATATACTGGTGACAATTTTGTATACAAGCCATATTCTACCTATTACAGTGACAGCCTAGTTGGTCAAGCGGTAGCGTGTTCACCCGCAGACAACGAGGTCCTGGGTTCAAATCTCGGGTCGGGCTAAAAGTGATTTTGAGACTTTTCTGTAAAAAGACAATTTTTCAGCATCAGCCTGAAGTCTGGGAGTTAACAGTGTTCCTATTGCAGTGGGGACGTGGACGCATACCACGACAGGGTCAGGGAAACTGTACATACGGCTGGGTCTAAGATGTTCAGGGCCCGCCGTATAAACAAAACCCAAACATATCTCTGACTTTACCCTGCAGCTTATGGAAGAAAAAAGGAAAATGGTTTTGACTTCCTTTGATAATGCTACCAGATACCGGCAGCTGAACAGGCAGATCTCAAAGTATTTGACTTGCGATACGCGCTAATTTAATACAGACTGTATTAAAGTAGCCATCGAGCAGAACACTGTAAAGTGTTTGAAAGAGAACTGTCGAACCGTCTGTTGGACGGAGCCAACTGACAAAACTGCAAACGGAGGATGGCAGAATCGTCATGTTTAAACCTGAGTTTATGGTAGAGATCGAGAAGTTCTACGGACATCTGTACATGAGAACCCAGTCACGTGTCGATAATGGGGCTTCAGATGCCAGAGCAAGACTTACCCGGCACTACACCGAAAACATCCCGGACGTCAGCCTGTACGAAATTAGAATGGCTCTCAAACAACTTAAGAACAAGGTGCCTGGTGATGATGGAGTTACAGTAGAGTTTCTGAAGGCGGATGGTACACCAATCCTACAGGCCCTTTAAAAAATATTTATCTCCGTCATACCAGATGGTCACGCATGGTGCTCATCTTCAAAAATGGTGATAAAACCACCAATATTCCAGTCGTAATTACTAACTCCCTTTCATGTTCTTCTATATCTCCTGAGCAGATACTCAAGCAAAGCGTAGCATCGTGTGACACAGTTTTTGAATTTTCGGTGGTTAGCCCTAAGTATGTTTTAAATGCTTTCAAGAGTATTAATATGAAAAACACAAAAGATCTGTGGGGTCTATCTGTTAAGACTGTTTCATCAATTATTACTTTGATCGCCCCACACTTATCTACTGTGTTCAATTGCTGTGTTGCATCAGGTGTATTTCCTGACTTGATGAAGTATAGTAAAATCATTCCTTTGTTTAAAGCTGGTGATACTTCAGACTCTTCAAATTTTCGTCCTGTTTCCGTGCTGTCCACTCTTAGTGAAATATTTGAAAAGCTTATGCTTAGCCAGCTGCTCAGACACTTTAATATACATAATTTACTACACCGGAAACTATTTGGATTCACAAAGGGTAGTTCAACCATAGATGCAGGGGTCAACTTATTAAAAAGTATATTCGCGGCTTCGGACGACTCGCAAGATGCATTAGGTATCTTTTACGATTTGTCCAAAACGTTTGATTGCGTTCATCATGACATGATACTCTGGTCAGAAAATTACACCACTACGGTATTAGGAACAAGGCTCTCGAACTTCTGACTTCATACTTGGGCAATAGAATTCAGAAAGTCGAAATAAACGGTAAAATATCTCCGGGATCTCCAGTGGTAATGGGCGTCCCACAGGGGTCAATTCTTGGCCCATTTTTTTTTAATTTATATAAATGACTTAACTTACTATGTAAGGGATAAGCATGAGATTGTGTTGTTTGAAGATGATACTTCCTTGACGTTCAAAATAAATTAAGTAATTTTGACGATGTTAATGATGCAATCTCTGAAGTTGTTCATCGGTTTAATGCCAGTAATCTTGTCCTTAATTATAAGAAAACTAAAGTCATAAAATTCACTACACCGAATGTGAAACAGGCGACCAATGTATAACTTAATGGAGCTAGGTTGGCCCTGTTGAATAAACTGTGTTCTTGGGTATCACTATTGACTCAAAGCTACAATGGAGCCCACAAATAGAAAAACTGTCCGGCAAATTAAGTTCTGCAGCATATGCAGTGAAAACTATTAGACAGCTGACTGATGTTGACAATGTCCTATGGAATTCTCTGGGATAGCTCTGCTGACATTAACACCATATTTATATTGCAAAAAAGAGCTGTAAGAGCTATCTATAATCTTGGCCCGAGAGTGTATCTAAGAGAAAAGTTCAAAGAGGTTAACATTCTAACTGTACCATCTCAGTATATATATGAAAACCTACTATATGTGCATAAAAATATCGATTCCTTCTGTAAAAGGAGCGATACACATAATGTCAATACTAGATATAAGAATAATCTCATATTGCATACTACCCGTCTCCACAAAATAAGTTACTCTTTTATGGGGCAATGTATAAGACTCTATATCAAAATTCCCAATGATATTAGAGAATTGCCTACGAATTAGTTTAAAAGAATTATTAAAGCCAAATTATGTAGCAGGGCATATTACAAACTTTCTGATTATTTAAGTGATAAAAGTGCTTGGGATTGAGTTGTTCTGAGTCAATACACATGATTGTAATTAATCTTAAGTATATTTTATTTTAAAAAAGGATTCCTACTGAGTTTTCTGGCAGTGTTACTCAGTAGCTGCCACGTCATGCACTGCACGGTAGGTAAAAATAAATATGACGATTCCGCATAAATGTAAAATTTTTACGGAATAAAAAATTTTTGACTTTGACCAGTAAAAGCTTGAGTGTGGCGTGACGCAAGGGGAAATTTCATCTTCCACGATTTTTTATGTATACATGGATAGCCTGATTGGCGAGCTGAGTAGCATGCATGTAGGTTGTCACATTGATGGAGTCGCTGTCAACAATATAAGTTATGCTGACTACATGGTGCTGCTTGGACCGAATTGAGCCCTTCGTCACCTACTGAGAGTTTGTGAGCGGTATGCCGAGAGTCATGGTCTCAAGTATAATTCTGCTAAGAGCGAGTGTATGATTTTTAGTCTTGATAATAAAACTCATCACGAACCTCCACCTATATTACTAAACGGTTCTCCTCTTACTAGAGTTAAAAGGTTAATTATCTGGGGCACATTATCACCGATGATCTAAAGGATATTGAACGTGAACGCAGAGCGCTGGCGGTGCGAGCTAATATGTTGGCTCTCAGGTTTGCTCGTTGCTCAGCTGAAGTCAAATTAACGCTATTTAAAGCATATTGACAATCGTTCTACACGAGCAGCCTGTGGATTAATTATACTGAAAAGGCATACAGCTCTCTGCGGGTATAATATAATAACGTCTTCAGGATGTTGTTGAGGTTGCCGCATTACTGCAGTGCTTCTGCGATGTTTCCCGAAGCGCGTACGGATGATTGTTACGCAATAAGCCGCAAACGTGTATCCTCAATGGTGGCTAGAGTGCGCGGCAGCAGCAGCGACATTCTGAAGATAATTTCTAGTAAATATCAATGTCCGAAACACTCGTTTTGGGTAAGCATCGTGGGTGGGATGGCAAAATAAAATAATTTAATTTGTATTTAGGTAGTTAAATGTAATGTATATAAAAGCGTAATAAGGCATCGCAACACATTCAGTCTTCATCATTTTGGTAAATAAGCAGTATGAAATGGGAATACAATAAAAAACTTGTTTAATCAAAATTTTAAATTTATAAGTAACAACAAAATATAATTTCTTCCTCGTAAATCACAATATCTTCCACAAATAATATTAATTGAATCAAAAACTTCCTTGATTCGTTTGATTAATAGCGATTCATCGCAAAAGTGGAGCGCTTACGGATCCAGTTCAAAAAGCCTCTCCAAGATGGCCGCCCCGCTACCATCGACACGACGCTCCGTTAGAGTAACCCGTCTATGTCACTCTAATGAAAAATTTAAAACGAAGCACCGACATATATTAAAGTTATTTACTAACATAGTTTATAAGCTCCTGGTGTTACTAATCATAATGGATCATGTTATCTGATAATTAATTAATAATAATAATAATGTCTCTAAATAATGAGGCATGCGACCGTGGCCGCGAATGGAGATAGGCATGTGATCCACTGTTATGATTCACTTAAAGCGCTGTTGAGTTTCATGGTAGCACTTTATAACTTTAGTGATATTATTCAACTCTACACTGATTTGCAATTATTTGTATTGGCTTTATGATAGTATACGTTGTACGTTCAAACAATTACTTTTGTCTGGCTTTATAAATTATTCGTAACTAGTTGGGCACCACGGTTTTACCCGCGTCAAATTTTATATAATAGCCTGTGTGTTATTCGGATATGTAAGCTATATTACTACAAAGTTTCATCAAAATCAATCTACCGTTCATACATCTATACATCCATACTAACAAACATTGGCATTTATAATATTAGTAGGAAGTACGATTAAGTGAAAGACAAAGACTGGAGATAATTCTGATAATAAGAATCTCTCCGAAAAAGTTGAAACTTTATCTGAGGAAGTTAGTAATATTAAGAAATCTGCGGATTTTATTTCAGACAAATATGATGACTGTGTAAAGCAGCTAAAAAGTATGGAGACAAAACAGCATATCCAGCCTAGCAGCGATATCTTGAAGCCTCTTGAAATAAAGATTGACTCATTGGAGCAACAAGCTAGGGTCTGCAATCTAGAAATCTCAAATGTCCCCGAAAAACGGGATGAGAACCTTGTATCCATAGTGCAAACACTAGGAGAGCTAATTGATTGTTCAATACCCCGTACCGACCTTATCTCAGTGCATCGTGTTCCTCACGCTACCCAAAACAATAGACCAAAAAATATTATTGCCAAATTCTCCACACGGATACTACGAGATAATATATTGAGTGCATACCGTTTAAAAAAAGGCCTCAATTCCACGGACTTGAAGATCTCGGGTACCTCGCACAAAATATTCTTGAACGAACATCTTACTCTAAAGAACAAACAACTTTTCAAAGATGCACGAGAAGCAGCCAGAAAATATAATTATAAATTTGTATGGGTTAAACACGCTACAATCTTTGCCAAGCAATCTGAAAAGGCGCCTACCGTGGCAATCAGATCTGCTGCCGACTTATGCAAATTAAGAAAAACCATTATAGATAGTAATTAGATGTCATCAATCTTATAGTATTTTTATATTGTGTGCCTTTTTTTATTCCAATGTCTATACGTAGTAATTATTTGTGTATATATTATCAAAATACTAGAGGAATCCGAACAAAATTGAATACTCTACACATGAATGTCCTTGCAGACTGTTTCGATGCAATCGTATTAACGGAAACCTGGCTTATCCCTGAAATAAATGACCATGAATTTATAGATAACCGATACATCGTGTTTCGTTGCGATCGAGACCGATCAGCTACCAACAAGTCGGATGGAGGTGGAGTTCTGATTGCCGTTAAACGAGAACTCAAACCAGTACTTATACCACTCCCCTCGCAATCTATACTAGGTAAGTATTTTGAACAAGTCATCGTTGCAATACCGAGCAGCGATATATCAAAACACCACCTAATAAGCGTTGTTTATATACCTGATAAATCTCCACAAGCGATATACGATTTACACTTTGAAACTTTGAATACTATTTTAAATGATAACTGTACAGAGAGTTTTTTAATAATGGGTGACTACAATATACCAAATGCTGACTGGACTGTTTCATCACAAATAAACAGTACTGAATTAATTTGTACGGGAACCTCCCCTGTTTGCAGAAGATTACGAGATTTCATGGCTATTCATGACGCAAATCAGTATAATAACTTGCTGAATCATAATAATAGGATATTAGATCTACTTATTTCTAATGTTGTTTGTCCGGTTTTCATACCGAAGTGTTACCTGCTACCAGTGGACCACCATCACCCACCATTATATACCATAGCTCCATTAACCATTAGTTTTCACCATATACCACGGCAGCCAATGCTAAAATACAATTACTTCAAAACGGATTACAGTACTATTAATAAAGACATTAATGACGTGAACTGGAATGATTCTGTTGGTAGATTATCCGGTAAGGATGCAGTTGATAAATTTTATGATATTATTTATGGTATTATCAAAAAACGCGTTCCCCGTTCAAGACTTAGAAACTCTCATTATCCCATATGGTTCTCTCCAGCTTTAATACATATTTTCAAATACAAACGAAAAGCGTGGCAAAAGTGGAAAAAATACGGTAACATGTCTGACTACGAAGTATTCTCACTATACAGAGGGCGTTTTAGTTCAGAGTGTACTAAATGTTACGAGAACTATTTGACGAGTGTAGAAGACAATATCCCTAAGAATGCTAAATTCTTTTGGTCCTATATAAATAATAAACGTAGTAGTAACGGGATACCATCACAAATGTCTTACAAAAATAAAACATCTAATGATCCCTTTGTAATATGTAATATGTTTTCGTCATTTTTTCAATCAGTTTTTGAACCTTCAAATATTACCTCTGACTGGTACAATTTTAGCGATAACTCTAAAAACAGTTTCAGTACTTTAAATAGAATACATTTTAATATAACTACAATAAAAAAACAGCTAAAACATTTGGATAATACCAAAAGTGCAGGCCCGGATGGCATTCCTCCTCACTTTCTTAAATATACAGCTAACTCTGTTTGTGAACCCCTGTCTTTAATATTTAATAAGTGCAATGATGAAGGTTTATTCCCTGATATATGGAAAAAGGCGCACATTATGCCAATCCACAAAGGCAGTTCAAAACATGATATAGAGAATTATCGGCCTATCTCAATACTATCTTGTCTAGCAAAACTTTACGAAAGGCTAATCCACCTTCAACTGTACCCTTTCATTCACAATAACATTATACCTCAACAGCACGGCTTTGTAAAAAGAAAATCAACTATTACTAATTTAATGGTTTTTACAAATGTCTTATTTGAAAATATGGACAAGGGTTCCCAAACAGATGCAGTATATACGGATTTTAAAAAAGCGTTCGATCGGGTTGACCATGAAATATTGTTAAATAAAATTGCATTTAACGGGATCAGAGGAAATCTATTACGCTGGTTTCATTCGTACATTACTAACCGTACCCAAACTGTATTAATCAGCGGGCATCAGTCAGAGTCATATCTGGTAACGTCAGGTGTACCCCAGGGTTCAATATTGGGTCCACTATTGTTTATAATTTATATAAACGACATAAATCAATGTTTTCACCATAGTGATTTTCTGTTGTATGCCGATGACCTTAAAGTATTTAAAACGATCACATCCCTTAATGACTGCAATCACTTACAAGAAGACCTCGACAGACTTACTAATTACTGTGATAAAAATAAATTAAAACTTAGTTTACCTAAATGTAAATGTATACATTTTACAAAGAAGAAAAAGGTAATCCGAAAGTCGTACATTTTGTGTAAAGAAACCCTATCTTATGACACCAATGTACGTGATCTCGGTGTTATACTTGATGATAAACTGCATCTGAATCTACACATTGACACTATTATCGCAAAAGCCTTTAAAATGTTTAATTTTATTATGCGAGCTTCAACTGACTTCAGGCGTTTTAAAACTTATTTAAATCTTTTTTACGCACTAGTTCGTCCGCAAGTTGAGTATGCTTGTGTCATTTGGAACCCCTATTACGATAAATATAGTACTGCTATAGAGAATATACAAAAGCGATATCTTAAAAGGATGTCATATAAGTGCCGTCTGGTCATACAACCCTATAAAGAAACATTATTAAAATTTAATATGATATCTCTAGAATCAAGACGCTTATTACTGCAGGTTACGTTTTTACACGGTCTTATACACCATCGGTACGATTGCATTTAAGTGGTCAATAAAATATCCTACATTGTGCCAAGAACAGTGATCCGTAGAGTAGTTAGAGAGTATCCTCTATTTGCCACCTCAAAGTGTCGAACCAATGCTGGGGAACGAGCACCCCTTCACCGAATATTAAAAAATTATAATAAAATTTTTGAAAAAGTGGATATATTTGCCTTGTCGGAAGACATCTTCAAAAAAGAAATTTTTAAAAGCCTCTATAATGGAAAAAGTACTCTTAACAGACATTGATTGTTTATCGTATTTATGTTTATATTAAGTATCTGTATTTTTTTTTTTACTGTTCTGTCTCGTTTTTTTTTCCCAATGTTCTTTGGGACTTAGCTGAAGACATAAAAGTAGGTTGTTATTACTTTATTGTTCGATATTTTATATTCGTTGTTCTTTGTATAGTTACGTTTTACCTAGCTATAAGCCTATATTGTAATGTATATATAACCTGTTAGCATTAGACTTCACAGCACTCTACATATTATTATTATTTGTGTTTTAGTAATCTGTGAAAACGTCGTGGGTTGTACTCCTAACATTACACTGTGTTATTACTTTAGTTTATAAGCTCATATTGTACAACTGTTTGTTATCCAAATAAATAAATAAAAAAAAAAAAAAAAAAAGATAAGTGCAACTACCGCCCAATATCATTAGCTACAACCACAGCTAAGGTGCTTGATGGTCTGCTTGAGAAACAGCTAAAAGAACACCTCAATTTTCATGACGCACAGTTTGGCTTTGTGCCAGGACTTTCGACAGAATGTGCAGTTATGTCTCTCAAGCAGACCGTCAGGTAATTATACAGACAGGAGAACGCCGGTGTAGGCAGCCTTTCTTGACCTGTCCAAGGCATTGACCTGGTTAGATATGATATTCTCTGGAATAAGCTGAAGAATGAAGGTGTGCCGGATGCGTTAATCAATATATTTAAATATTGGTATGGCCACCAAACTAACCAGGTCAAATGGCTTGGTGAACTTTCTGACGAGTACGGGAAATGTGGGGTGAGGCAGGGGGGGTTAACCTCGCCTTCGCTCTTCAAGTTGTACGTGAACGGGCTGATTGTTGAGCTGAGCGACACCGGTGTAGGATGCTCAATTGATGGTCACTGTATCAACAGCATTAGTTACGCAGACGATAAGTGTTGCTCTGCCCATCAAAAGCCGCTCTCAGGAAGCTGATAAGCGTGTGTGAGGCCTATGCAAGGGTACACGGTCTCCTGTACAGTTCTAAAAAAATGAGCTGGTATTTCAAGCCAAGGGTCGTAAACTGGGGGTTGTGACACCTGTGCTGCTTAACGCAGTCGCTCTTTATAAAGCATTCTGCCAAACTCTCTACACCGGCAGTCTGTGGGTCAATTACACGCAGCGGGCCATCAACGCTCTCCGAGTACAATACAACAACGCGGCCAGGGTGCTGGTGGGGCTCCCACGCTTCTGTAGTGCGTCTGCGATGTTTGCGCTCGCGCACACAGACGGCTTTCACACGGTGCTGCGGCGCCGGATCGCTTCGCTGGTGTTTCGTACGCGTGGGAGCCCCAACACCATCCTGAACGTCCTCAGTCTGAAGATAGACAGTCCCATTCTGGGGCACTCGGTTCAAGTACAAGTGCGTGTACCTGGAGCCCCACAATGTGGCAGATACTTAAATTAATTACTTTTTATTACAAACATAGTTTTTAAGATGTAATTTACTAACAATATTATGGGCCAAGTGTCTGAAATAAAAAGATTTTATTTTTTATTTTTATATAAAATATTCGGTTTGTTTATGTTTTTTTATGTTAGGGTCTAGTCCCTCCCTCTTACCCACCACTGCAACTCCTGTAAGCCAGGATCAACAGTGGCACACAATGAAATGACACTGAGCGGTGAGGCTCAGGCATGTCCCGGGTAATGGCTTTAACTGTCTTGGATCCCGCAACGAATTTAATCAGAAAGAAAAAAAAGGAGGAGTTAGAAATGAATAGTTCCACTTCCCTCCAGAGCAAAGCGGGAGACAGAATGATATAAAGAGGCTATAGCCTCATTAAACGAGAGAATTGCAACTAGAGAAGCCAGCTGCAAGAGAACCAAGGATTAATTCAAGGGTCCTAAGTGAGCTGTTATATTTGATTCCAATAGTAGGTATGGCAAAAGCGCTTAAACGCACGGAAGTTGTTCCTTGTTGCTACAAGATCCGTATAATAAACTACTCCAGATATTGGTTGCAAGCTATTTAACATAATATCACGCTGATTTTGCCAGAGATCACATTCCCAAAGTATGTGGTGAGCGGTTTGTTCATATTCGTTACAGGAAGTTGAGCACAGACAGATTGGTGAAGATACTAATTTGAAACTAAACAATTTACTTTTAAAATTGCCGTGTCCGGTAAGAAATTGTGCCACACAATGGTCTATGATTAGCCAAGTTTTATTTAACCGTTCGCGTATGTCCGGAAAGAACTGGTGCAGATGGCGACCCTTGGTTGAGGTATTCCATCTACATTGCCATTCATTTAGCAGTTCGTCATTTAAGTTAGCAATTGGCATAAATAGCCTGGATATTTAAGCACGGTCGCGTAATGATAAGAAATCATTATTTAAATTTTCTCGCGTAGAATAATACATCGCTGCTCGTCTTTGAACCTCAAGATCAACCGGAAGTACACCCGCTAGTACAGGTAGGGCCTCTTTGCTTACTGTTCTATAGGCTTTACACAAAAATATCAACGCCAACCTTTGGCTTTGTAGTAATTTACGGCGAGCAGCTCCGATGGTAGCCCTATCAGCCCACACAGGCGAGCCGTAGCATATACACCCAAGATAAGTAGCTCCGTAAATGATTCTAAGAGTATTGAAAGAGAGGCCCCAGGTTGCCGTTGATATCCTTGTAAGTGCAAAAAAGTTTCGCTTAGCCTTTTCTCCAACTGATTTAATATGTTCTATTAACGAGAAGTTCTTTTCTAAAACTAAACCCAAATAACACGTGGATATCTTACGTTTAACAGTAACATTATTCAGTTTTACGCTCGGGGGAGATTTTAGTTCACCCTTCAGAAGGAGTTGGTAGGTTTTATGGGGAGCAAATGTAAGGCGATTTCTTTTACCCCATTCACTTATCATACTTAAACAAGTTTGAGCCAGATTTTCCAACTCTCTCCTGGAGTCACCCTGTATAAGTAAGAGGCCATCGTCGGCATATGCCGTTAGAGAGCAGCGTGATGGCAAGGGCAATGTCAAGAAATCATCAAAACCCAAGTTCCAAAGATACGGCGCGAGCACGGAGCCCTGGGGGAAACCCATGGTTAACGATTTAGTGACTCTGTAGTGACCAAGCTTAAGAGTTGCAGAGCCATGTACAAAATAAGATGTGATTATCGAATATATATTACTGTAGCAACCGCGTAACTTCAGTTTTTGTAACAAAATTGGCCACCACGTGTTATCAAACGCCCCTGAAATATCTAGGAATATGGCCAAAACGTATTTACATTCGGACGAGTTTACAGTTTTCCTCACCGAGATAGCTGCGTCTACTGTCGATTTACCCGCAGTAAAACCAAATTGATTACCATGAAATTTTGGCCCTCCTGGTAGCAATCGCGGTACGATAAGTCGTTCTAGAAGCTTGCCTAAGGAAGGCAGTAACGTTATTGGTCGATATGACTTAGGGTCCTCAGGCAGTTTATCACCATTTTTCGGTATAATACGAATAAAACCGTTGCGCCAGGTACGCGGAAAAGTCCCTTCAGATATGCAACGATTAAAAACTTTTAAGATTAATTGACCGGATTGTTTCGTGGCTTCTATTATCATTTTGTTGGATATTTTATCTTCACCTGACGCTTTGTTAACACGTAGCGATTTCACAGTATTTATAAACTCATTAATAGTAGGAAGACTCGACATATACGTAGCGAGTGAATCATTTGCCCACTGCCTAATCTGCTTGTGGTAGTCATTATCGATCAAGGAACTATCATCAGGTATGAGCGAATTAAGTAGGGATTCCGTGGTCTACTCTATGCCACTGGTGTAGGTATTATTAATTTTTAAGTTTTGAATATAAGCTAGATCTATAGACCTTTTTGCTTTGAACTCATGGTATAGGGGTGACCACGGGCCTTCTTTTTCTAATTTATCGACTATTTTTCTAATATTTGGATTTCTCTATTGACGAGCGGTAACGTGAACGAGCAATTTTCAGATTAATATATGCACTATTTAAAACATCGCCTACGATTTTACGTTTTTTTAGTTTATTATATTTTTTACGTGCTCTCCGAAATTCACAGCGAACTTTAATTAAGTAGTTATTCCACCAATCGCATCTTCGAATATTAGTGATAGGGACGCGGCCTATTGCAATATCGGCACAGTAGGTAAAAGTATCCGACATAATTACGGCACATTCTTCTGTTGTTAGTTCATCCCGGGTGAAATCCCTGGCATGCGCGGCAAAAAGAGCTCTGAAAAAATCCCAATCGGCCCCTTTGAGCCGATATCTATAATTACCGTAAGTAGCCGTAGGTCTTTGTACCAACCGAGGAACAAACTCGTACACGATTAAGCGGTGATCACTGGATGAAGCGTCAGGCAAAACACGCCATCCATCTACTCGGACGTCTGAGCTTGAAAAAGTGACGGTGATAAAAGATTCGCCAGTAGGGCTACAATAAGTAGCCGGTGCATCAGGGGTGTTATGTATTGATAGATTCATCTCAGCGACGAAATCTTCTACGGCATTACGCCGTTCTGTATCGCTTGAACGGTATTTGCCATACCATAACGTAGAGGATGCGTTAACATCTGCACCAATAATGATTTTGTGTCCATTGAGGGACATCAAAACAGTGCGCAAGTGATGTAAATGGGGACCAACAGGATCTGAATACTGAAAATAACAGCTCACTACGTAAACTTTCCAGGATGGGGATGATATTTCAGCGACAGCACAGTGTGGCGTCATGAGGTTTCGCATAGCGCTTACCGTAAAATTAGTACGCGTGACGTAAATAGCAGCCCGTGATCTGTTGTCTAGCTGCACCAATTTATTTTTTAAACGCGCATAATGATATTGTTCTTGTACGAGCACTATATCTAAGTTGTATTCATTGACTAAAGTTTCCAACTCTGATGTCGCAACCCTATCATTGTGAAGGTTTAGCTGCCCTATTTTTAAGTTAGTCATATTAATATTTGGTATTTAGGACTAACTGCTCAAGTTTATGCTTAAATGTGGGGCAGTTTTCCGAGCCGCATTTGTGGTCATGAGGTTTTTTATATGCTTTACACGATGCACAAACTGGTTTAAATTCTGGGTCATCATGATGACTACAGGATTTTGTTGGATGTGCTTCTGCGTGCATAAGGCACAGGTAGGTGATGTATTATTGCAGTACTTGAAAACATGCCCATATTGCTGGCAGATTAAACACTACCTCTAAATCATCAATGAAGCGGCATCTAGCCCAGTCGATGAAAAGTTTTTCTTTAGTGTTGACTAAATGTTTTCGTATTTCCGGTTCGAGCTCAATTCCCACCCACTTGCGCCCATTAGCTACGTTACGCTTTCGCACAATTTTGGTCTTAGATGTAAAATCGTCTTCGCTGACCTTAATATTTTTCTCATCTTTGATATTTTGCCTATATAAAGCCGTTAAGAAGACCTGGTCGTCCATTGATGATGGTACATCTTTAATAAGTATTCGCGGTCGTCGCCCGGAGGGAGTTTGAAGTTTTAAGCCCGCCGAACGAATGGCCTCGACAGATCGTATTTTATTAAGTTGGCTTTCATTTGCCACTCGAAGTACAACGCCAGAATTGGAAGTTTTTTTTAACGCTTACTATTTGAAAACCGTCGTCCGCGGGTTTTATGGCCTTCATTTCATAAGCGCTTCCTTAGTCGCTGACGAAGTCGCGTACTCCGCTGATCGCTCAGCGGTGGGATATGCAATGATTGAGGGAACCGGTTTTCGCGTTTGTACTATGGGGGCGGTGGTTTTTTTTGGTAAACGCAGTTTTAATTGTTCCGCGTACGTAGGAGTCTCAAAATTAGTTTTATTTACGCAAAGGTCTAACTGTCGTTCTGCGTTCGCCATTTTCGTTTCATTACATGAAGATTTAAGCGCAAGTAATGAGATAAAACTTGTAAGGCGCTGCGTACAATCCATCACCGATAACTTATTCGCAATATTCATACCCGTGTTGGAATCACTGACTAACTCGTTAATCTTTGACAAATAAACTGAAGCTTGTGGCACAAGATCGCAATAGTTCTCACTGTTTGTATCGCAATTTTTTAAAGTAGACGGATATTCGGATTGAGATCCCCGAAAACGTTTTATATCCGATTCCGGTTGACGATGGGGAGTATAAAACGTCGGTGACGCATCGCCTATCACGCGTTTGTTTAAGCCTGAATGCTTAGTGTGAGTTTTTTTAACTACTCGGTCGCGTTAAAGTAAACGCGAATTTGTATGGAGTTTGCTCAGCGCCATCTTGCGACAAGTTTGTGAACCATATTTTGTGAGTGCGAGATTGATTGTCAAGTTAACGATCGTGACCATCGACTAACTTTATCGAAGTGAGCATATAAACGAGCTCGAATGACGTTTATGCGAGTGCGAGCTACAACATTATCCTATACTGACAGTTCGTTCGTGAACTTTTTCACTTGCGAGCAAGTTAATTTTGTCACGGAACTTTTCTTAGTGAATACAATTTTAATACGAACATCTTATTGCGGAATTCATTTATTTGTAAAAAAATGGCAGCACGCATTTTTTTCGCTTGGAGGATGTTGTCGACGGCAACAGCACAAGACGAGCGTAATCACTTAACCAGTGTTCGTGCAGAAGCTCGCATATATAACAATCCGCTGTTACATCTTACAGACACCGAATTCAAAAGAAATTATCGCCTTTCGAAGAAAGCGTTCAAATGCTTGTGCAAAGAATTAAGACAACTAACAGATTGGAAAGCTACTGAACGGGTTACCTTGGAAACAAAGGTAGACATTTAAAAACATATGAATACATAAAAATGTACTCACTCATGCATGTGTATCTTTTTATCAATAATTGTTATTATTCTAGGTACTTACTGCACTATTTTTCTTTGCAACGGGGTCTTACCAGCGGCCAGTTGGGGTTGCAAAGAATATGTCCCAAAAAATGTGCAGTGTTTATATTGAAGAGGTTACTAGAGCCTTAATACATAAGAATATGCTAAATAAATATATTCGGTTTCCTGACACTACAAATGCTAGACAAGCAGTTAGTCAAAGGTACTTTTTTGATATCATAATACAATACATTACAGGTTTAAAAAAAATTTAACAGTTAATTTTAATACACAATTTTTTTCAGATTTTCTGCTAAATATAGAATACCAGGGGTTGTTGGATGCATTGATTGTAGTCATTTTAGAATACATGGTCCACCAAAAGAAGATGAGCATCGCTACTATTCCCGTAAACACTATCATTCTATCAATGTCCAAATGGTAAATAAATTATTCTTGAACAATCATAGCATGAGTAATTTTTAATACCTAACTATACTTATATTAAAAATGTTGCAGGTATGTGATGATGAATATCGGATCCTAAATGTAAATGCCAAATTCGGAGGTGCAAATCATGATTCATTTATATGGGACAATAGCGACCTGAATCAATATATGCAGTTATTGCACCGGAATGGGGAAACAGTGTGGCTTTTAGGTAAAACTTTACTATCAGTAATTGACTACATTTTATCCCAGAATCATGCAAGGCTATAGGGTATTATTACAGAAGAGACTGGTTTACTAAATTAGGGAAAAGTTTGTGTTAGGCTGACATAAAATATGATGTTGTGATTTGTAATATATTTATTAATTTTAAATTCTCAGGTGACTCAGGTTATCCACAACGTCCATGGCTGATGACTCCAATTTTAGATGCAGCTCCTAACACACCTCAAGCAAACTATAATCAAAAGCATATGGCTGCTAGAGTTGTCATAGAAAACACATTTGGAAGGCTCAAAAATCGTTGGAGATGCTTAAATAAAGACAGGGCTCTTCATTATAAGCCATTGAAATGTTCTAAAATCATATTAGCTTGTTGTGTTTTACACAACATAGGCATTAATTATGGCATTGCAGAGGATGTGGATATCACAGGTATACAGGAATTACAATTTTATACTTATTTAATTGTGGTATAAAATAAGTTTAAACTTTTCATACCTTGTTTTCATTGCTGTTTGTATTCAATAAATAAACATTTTTCAGACTTGGTACAAGATGATAACCAGGACTATAATGAGAGGATTACCCTTGACAGAGAGACAAGTTCCACCACTGAGTTAATCAGAGGACGGGTGTTAAGGGATCAGTTGGTTAGAAGACTACAGCAGCAATAAAAAATATTTTTTAAGTCATTATAAGTTTATTTTTAGTAATAATTGTTATGGTATTAGTTAATTATTATGGTTTAGGTTAATTTACTGTTATTTCTCACCCTAGTATTGTATTATATATGTGTATGATTGGTATGTATTAAATGAAAAACACTAAACAAAATAATCTGAAATATTTTAATTTTTAATCCTCCTCGATAATATTTTAATACTACATAATACATAAGTATTAAATAATATTTAATTAGAGTTTTAACATATAGTTTAAAGACTTACAAAACAAAATAAAATAAAACCAATCATAACATAAAATAATCAATATCTAATTTACTATCTAATCTTTACAAAACTTAGTAACTAATTTATCCAATAAATCTAATGTCCTTGAACCAATTGCTTGCCATTCCCTCTGGTTTAGGACTTCCATTTCCTTTATCCTGTTCTGTTCCCTTTTCATCTCCATGGAGTCTCTATGTTGCTGCATTCTGAATGTTCTCCATTCACAATCAGAATTAACAAACTGATGTGCAGCCTGCTCCGTTTGGGTCAGCCTCACACGTCTTCGAGGTGTCAACCTGATTCGTGATGACCTCAGACTACGATGTGGTGTAGTTTGCCCATTCCGAGCAGGATGCAAATTATCCTGAGGGGCAGCAACAGGACACTCTGGAGATAATGTAGGTAAGACTTCTTCAGCATCAGACAAAAGAAAATATTAGTTATTTTAAGGCTGCACACAAACACTGCTAATATCATAAAATAATTTTATTTTTACTGTATACCATATTCTTTAGAAATTTAATGTTTGATTTAGATTAAGTATAATATATATAATATTAGGAAATTTATCTAACTCATTTCACAAAACTGTTATGTATTCTCCACCAATCTATATATATATATATATATATATACTATAAGTTCACTATAGATATATAATAAAAATGACTTAAACAGGGTTCATAATAAGTATAAAATACAGTGATATGAATACCGTACATACTTAACTACATACTATAATATAAGTAACTATGAAACTTACTTTCTATGATTTCAATATCTACATCGATGGCTTGGCTGTGATGTCTTGACTCTGTATGAGCCTGGCTTATAGGAGGCTCTAAGTGCACTCTACTATAAGGTCCAGGCTCATTCCATAGCTGAATACCTGCAAAATAAAACAAAATCAGTACCATCCTATTTATTTATGAAATAATATCTACCTAAGTATACTAAATGTCTTACATTCATTAATCGAATAGCTCTCTTGAGCAGAATGTTCAGTCACCACAGGCTCGCTTGGTACAGTGCCAATATCCTGAAATTAATAAAATGTAAATAACATAAAAATTAATAATAGTTCTAATTTATTAAAATTGTGCCAAGCCCAACCTGTGAGAAGCCTGCTTCAGCCTGTTGCTGCTTGTAATCCGATAAAACTTAGGACCCTTTTCTCTAATTCAGTGAGTTTGGTATACACTGCAGGCCCACCACCAGTACCACTTGCTGCTCTATGCAGCCTTGCAGCTTTTTTCTTTGTGTTATTTTTAAAATCGCTCCACACCTAGAATACATATAGCAAAATTTTAAACACAGGTCACCAATAATTAACAATATTAAAATGAAGTATGATAATGTTTAAACCTTTTTCCACTTCTCTGTGGATTTTGTATCACCACTGCCATCACTGTTGAGCAGTGATGTAAGCTCCTCCCAATGCTGGATGGCACAATTCTACCTCTTGCATTGCTTAAAGGCTTACAAAGATGTCCATGTCTACAAAATAAAATCACAAAATATATCACAAGTTCAATTCAACAACTCGCTATAAATATTGTAAGTAAACTTCTTGCTTGCTTACTCTTCCATAAAACTTAATAACAACTCAAATTGATGCTGGCTGGTTTTCATTTTTCTAAACGTGAGTTAAATAAAAACAAAATTCACAGACACAGTTTCTTTAACTTTGTTTACACAACAAATTCGAAGATATGGCCAAAGAGTATCTAAACCTACAGTATATGACCAAAGAGTATTTAAACCAATGACGACAAGCGTAACACGACTATTTTTGATAGTACAACACCTCCATATAACTAGCATAATAAAATCATTGTATTTAATTTGGTCGGTTTATCGCATAGAAACTACGTGCTACCAACATAATGAATAAAAAAACGCTGTACTTGGTGAACAAACGTTGTTTGAATCGAGTACCTAGTTTGTTACTCACACTCAGACTTACTCACTTTACAATGTGACCAACGGATACTCGATTTACGCTGTGGTTAAGTAGATCGATTTGTTCGATGAAACTCGCACTAAGCATTCTGAAGGGGGCGTTCTCGGCGTCCGTTTACGTTTGGAAAAACCTTCTCGACCTCTATCGGGTAGGACATCATTTATTTTTGACATAGTTATTTACAAAAAATAAGCAAGCGCTTTAATGTAAACACAGATATTAAGCGCGATAAAAAGCGACTGTTACTTTGTACGCAGTACCCTCACAAGAATAAAAGTTAAACTTACTCACCGAACGATAATTTGGTAAAAAATCCAGATATTACTTATCAAAACACTTACAGATTGTAGTATTCAACACTAACACAAAGCTAGAAACAGAGCACAGGTCACAAAACAATCACGAAATAGCAAAACAAATAATATAATTGCACAGCGAACCACCGACACACTGATCCGTGGCAGAGCGGGTTGTTTATGTTTGGGCCGTGGCGTTGAGTGTATATTCCTATTGTAATCGTGCATCAAACAAGGTTAATTTCACGCCACCGAACCGAAAAATCATAGCGCCATGACAGGACGCCTCAAGAGTTGCTAGTAATAAAATTTGGTGCAAGTCGTAACAGTCAAAACCGTAAAAATCGATACCCATTACAATGTTTACAAAGATTGTAATTGGTATCTACATAACCTAATAATATATAACGCAGCGCAATACTGTCCCTCTGCAGGGCAAAAGCCACCTGTCACAATGAGAGGGGACAGGCCGTAGTCCACCATGCTAGTGGGGGTTGGCAGACTTCACATGTCATCAAGAACATTTTGGAGAACTCTGGCATGGAGATTTCCTCACGATGTTCCCCTTCACCGTTTCAAATTCGAGATGAATAATTTCTAATATATGAATTTGAAAGCTCAGTGGTGTGCACGCCTTGGTTTTGAACTCAAGTCCGTTGGCTCCACAGTCCAACGGCTTTATGCGGGGTGTGGGGGTCGCAGACAACCTGACTATAGCGTGTAGCCAAGAATGACACAGATTATGTTTCGTAATGTTCTTGCTGTGGGGAGGTCACGAAGAGAGATCAAGTGCGCTATTTAGTATTTTCTGCATGCATTCCTCTTTCTTGGATTGTTTCTTGAAATTCTTCGTATCATTTAAATAACTTGTTTGAATTAAATTAAAATTTGCTATATTTTTCAGGGACGCAGGAGGACAACACACGAAAAAATGCGACTTATCATAACGAGATGCCTCCGAGCAAAGTATTCTCTGGCTCTAAATATTATCAATGTGACGTGTGCCAGAAGTGTTTCAGTAAAAAGAAAACTTTAGTACAACACCTGCACGTACATACTGGTATACGGCCTCATAAATGTCATGTGTGCCACAAGTGTTTCCATCGAAAAGGCATTTTAAATCAACACCTTCGCGTACACACTGGTGCACGGTCCTACAAATGTCACGTGTGCCAGAAGTGTTTCAGCCAAAAAGGCAATTTAAATACGCACCTTCGCGTACACACTGGTGAACGACCCTATAAATGTGATGTGTGCCAGAAGTGTTTCAGTCGAAAAGGCGTTTTAAATGAACACCTTCGCGTACACACTGGTGAACGACCCTACAAATGTGATGTATGCCAGAAATGTTATAGTAAAAAGAGCAATTATAGTGAACATCTTCGCAAACACACTGGTATACAGCCCTACAAATGTGACGTGTGCCAGAAGTGTTTCAGGCAAAAAGGCAATTTAAATAAACACCTTCGCATACACACTGGTGAACGACCCTACAAATGTGACGTTTGCCAGAAATGTTTCAGTGTGAAGGACAATTTAAATGACCACCTTCGTGTACACACTGGTGAACGACCCTATAAATGTGATGTGTGCCAGAAGTGTTTCAGTCGAAAAGGCGTTTTAAATGAACACCTTCGCGTACACACTGGTGAACAACCCTACAAATGTGACGTATGCCAGAAATGTTATAGTAAAAAGCGCAATTATAGTGAACACCTTCGCAAACACACTGGTGTACGGCCCTACAAATGTGACGTGTGCCAGAAATGTTTCACCCAAAAAGGCAAATTAAATACGCACCTTCGCGTACACACTGGTGAACGACCCTATAAATGTGACGTGTGCCAGAAAGGTCATTGCACAAAGAGCAATTTAGTTGAACACCTTAGCGTACACACTGGTGTACGGCCCTGTAAATGTGACGTGTGCCAGAAGTGTTTTAAAAGTAAAAGCTATTTAAGGAAACATCTTCGCGTACATACTGGTCAACGATCTTATGTGTAGCGTATGCCTGAAAGGTTTCAGTTTTAGGAGTACTTTTATTGCACATTAGCACAAGGCGCTATGCATGCGATGCGTGTCACAATTATTTCAATTATAAGTCACTTCAAACACCCACCTTCGTGTGCATACCGCCTAGATAACCTAATAAGTATAATATAAGTATGGTGTACATCAGGATGGCGAGTGTACGTTAAAAAACAGTGATTCTGTACACATGAAAGCAATGTGAGGAAAGTGCAAAAATTTAAAGCAATGTGCTTTTATAAAACTAGAGTTATTTCAAAAAGTTTGTGACTGAAGTAGTTAGAAACTAGGCGTAATGTAAACCGTAAGCTCGATTAATGCACCACGAACTAGATTATTGCACGCGTTAAATTAACTCATCGACGCCAATAAATGAGACATTAAATTCAGCTTCCGACATCACAGCTGATGTCGGATTTTGAATTTTTTTTTTCGTTTTTAATCATCTGTACATTCTTCAACAGAACTTAGATGGATTTATAGCAAAAGCAGATATTAACAGAACATCTAGACAATTTTGTATAAATATCGAAATCTGTTCATATCTCATGTTTTACAGAGCACAATATGGAATTGAGTGACGTGGACATTTTCTATATACCAAATTATACATTAGCAGCATATTGCACTAGAAAAAGGCATGGGGGCTCTTGCATTCTGGTTCATAAATATATTAAGTGTACAGAAAGAGAAGCGATATAAAAAGTAAATATTCCATACGTTTTTGAAGCATGTGCAATAGAATTGATAGGTCATACCACCATCATATTATCTAATAAAGTGGACGAAAATCAAAAGTGTGTAGGTGTTTTTCTTGTTTTAACCAAAGCATTCGACACGGTCTCGATTCCTGCACTTGTGGATAAGCTGGATGTCATTGGTGTAAGAGAAACGGCTCTAAATCTGTTTAAGGAATTTTTTATGTAAGCGTAGACAACAGGTAAATTTAGGAAAACATGTTAGCTCCGATGCAAATGTTGTCTACGGCGTCCCTCAGGGTAGTATACTTGGACCAAGTCTCTTCATGGTGTACATCAATGAGTTACGTATTCAACTACTTTGTAACGGGAAAATATTTACGTAATCCGACGATTCAGCCGTAGTATTCCACGGAGAGACTTGGGAGTGAGCCGCATTGCCAAAAATGGCCTCCATCGACTTAGCCAATGGCTCAGAATCAATCTTTTTACCCTAAATATTTTAAAAACTTAATACATACAGTAATAACATTTTCCAAAACTCACCTTAAAAACGTTAACATTAAAGCTCATTCATGTAATTACCCTAGTAGTATTAACTGCTCCTGTCTATCTATAAATAAAGTCACACATGTCAAGTACCTAGGTGTTCTCTTAGATGAGAAGCTAACTTGGGAACCCCATATAAGTCTCGTTACGGGTCGCACTAGGAAGCTTATTTGGGTTTTCAAAAAACTCAAGACATGCTGCAAAGTTTCCTCTTCTACGTAATATTTATTATGCTTTAGTCCTATCCATTCATGGATGCTGCGTAGGGGTTTGGGTGGTGCCTTTAAAACCCACACGATTCAACTGAAAGTAACCAACCAACTTGACGGGCCTGTTGGCGTGGTTGGTAGATACGCTGCCTTGCACGCCGCAGGTCGTAGGTTCGATTTCCACCCGAGACAGATATTTGTGAGCATGAACATGGCTGTTTGTCCTGATTCTGGGTGTAAATTATCTATATAAGTATGTATTTACAAAAAAAAGTAGTATATGTAGTATATCTGGTTTCCATAGTACAAGCTCTACTTAGTTTGGGATCAGATGGCCGTGTGTGAATAATGTCCCAGGATATTATTATTATTATTAACTTTAAACGCTTCAAATATCCTACTAAACAACTGTAAATAAATTGCGAACTATGTATTCCAAATTAAACTAACAAAGCAACACAGACAAACTCCCTACAATGCAAATATTTATAATAGTAAACGCATTATCAAAAATGTATGCTTACCTATTAGATGTTGGACAGCTACGGCTATACGACAGCAATCTTTAGGTCATCCTACTTATATAATAAAATAATATACATTCATCCACTTACGCTTTGAGAAACAAAAATAAAACTGGCTACTTCAATTACATTACGACCAAACTGAAATGCAATACTCACAAACTCATATTCCCTACAACCCACAAATACCACCCACATCAAACACCCAGACAGACACACACTCATTATTCGTATTAGTAGTGATTGCTGTACCGGTGCGGTGTCGGCGAACGCGGGTTCCTTAACTGCGCGGGCGCACCGCGCCCCGCCGCCAGTCCAGCCCACACTGATACGCGTCGCTCTAATCAAGTTTTACCGCTAAAATATTACGTTCCCGTATCTACTTTTTCCGTTTTTGTTCTTTCTTTCTTTCTGAACTCTCCTGTGACTTTCTCCTTCCATCTTTTGTGAATACCGCTTGCTTGCGTGTGCAATTAAACTGTACCGTGCGACACAAGTGTTTTCTTTTACCGACCTTCACGCACGGCCCATGACCGACACCACATTAACCTCTGGTGACCACAACAATATAAATGAAAGCTTTGATTTATTTTTTGACATGTTTAAACTCTTTTATGACTTATGCTTCCCTGTTATGAAACGTAGAATTTCGACTATTACCAGACCTAAATGGATGAAGCGTGGTATCAAACGATGTAGCAAAAAGAGACAAGACTTATTGTGGCAATTTAGACTGAAAAAAAAATAGATATACGGAAGTGGAATACAAATTATTTTCTAAAAAGGTATACAAAGATTGTAAAAGTAACTCAGAAAGCTCAAAACTGCTACTATATCAAAACAAGCACAAATAAAGCTAAAGCTACCTGGAATAAAATAAACTCTACGAAGCCTATTGTGCCCAAGTCTAGCATTGAAGTACATTCAGTCAAAAAAGTATCGGGAATGGATGATTTGTTTATGGTTCCAAATTCAAATTTTTGTTTTTTTTGTTGTTGTTAGATTGGCACAACTGTTTTCCTTTTTGGCGCGGAGTTTGAGTTGCATCTGTTATTTATATTTAATACAGTAGTGGTTTTAGTAATATCATATATAGTGTGTATTGCGAATTTCATAATGGACAAAAATATCGAACAAAGATTGTCTTAAATTTTGCATCGCTAATGGAATTTCGTGTTCGGAGTCACTGAAAATGTTACAGAAGGCTTCCGGTGAATCGACTTAATCAAAAACTCGTGCTTATGAGTGGTTCAAAGCGTTCATAAGCGGTCGAGATGTGATGAAAGATTTGCCTCGCTCTGGTAGGCCATCAACGTCTGGAACTGAAGTTAACATCGCAAAAGTGAAGGAAATAGTGACTGAAAATCATTCAACTCTGAGAGAGATAGCCGCCGAACTTTCTGTATTTCACGAGTCGATTCGTACCATTTTATCTAATCATTTGGGTATGAAACATGTTGCCGCTCGGCTAGTCCCAAAAGATCTGAATTTTCTCCAAAAACTCAATCGCATGAAAGTCGCTGAGGACATGGTAGAACGAGTCAATTCCGACCGTCATTCATGAAACGCATTGTTACTGGTAACGAGAGGTGGGTTTACGAGTTTGATCTAGTCAACAAGCTTCGGAGTGGCGCCTTCCAACTGAACCGAAACCGAAAAAACCACGCCAAAGTCGATCAAACGTCAAAGTCATGTTGACTGTTTTCTTTGACTATCGCGGTGTTGTGCACTCTAAATTCTTACCGGAAGGTCGAACGGTAAATAAAGAATATTATTTGAGCGTTATGCGGCGTTTAAGAGAGCAAATTCGACGAAAAAGGCCAGATTTGTGGAAAGAAAATTCTTGGATTTTGCACCATGATAATGCGCCTTCGCACAAGGCCATCATTGCGAACGAATTTTTGGCCAAACACTCAACAAATACCATCCAGCAACCACCATATTCAACAGATATGGCTCCAGCTGACTTCTTTCTTTTTCCTAAACTCAAATTACCACTTCGTAGTACCCGTTTTCAATCGGTAGAAGACATAAAGGAGAATTCGCGGCGAGAACTGAACTCAATTCCGAAAGCAGCGTTTAAAAAACGTTTTGATGAATGGATTATTCGTTGGAGTAAGTGTATCGTTTCTGAAGGAGCATACTTTGAAGGTGATAAAATAAATTTGGATGAATAACAAACATTTTGTATATTATTGATCTTTTCCCGGTACTTTCTTGACAGAATAGTAATTGCTGAGAATGATAAGAATATTACAAATCCCAAATTGATAGGAGAATCTTGTAACAATTATTTTGTAGACCTAGCGCAACCAAAAGACAATAGTTGTAACCAAACATACAAGAAGACAAACACCCTAATATAAATCATTATGGAACCAACCACACCAAGTGTCATAGTAATGATAATAAATAACCTCACGAACACAAGTAGTACTGGTTATGATGATATACACAACAGTGTAGTTAAGTCGGTGGGTCCCATTATAGAGCCTTTATTAGGCTAGTTTTACAGATTCTTTATTCTCATTAAAAGCAAATAACTTGAGAACAATAAATAATAACTTATAATAAATTACATAAGGTCGAGTTCGTAGTTTCCCTAAGTACATACATTATTCTTATGATAAGGTGTGGTACTCATCTAATGTACCCACTTTCCCGAGGTTAAGATATTAAGTAAGATTGTTGTACATATTGAAATAATCGGGTTTTGAATACATTAGATGAGTGTACATGTTTAATGTCTGGTGGTAGTTTGTTGTACATCTGTGCCCCTGGATAAGTCAGCATCTTCTTGCCATAATTTGTCCTAATCTTAGGTAAGACCAAAATACTCGCCCGGCGAGTACTACGTTGAGTTGTGTGCTTGATTTTGATGAAAGATAAACTAGATTTAATATTTTTGTTAAGAACTTTCCGAATAAAAATGCAGGTGTTGTACGTAAATATATAAATATTATTAAGTGACATTGTAAATAAATAATTACTAAATGGTATATTTACACAATTACTCAAAGTTTCCATAGTAAAGCCTTTGCATAAAAAGACGATAAAACGAAAAGGAGTAATTATAGAACTGTAGCGTAAATTTGTCTGGAAGAGATCGCAGTTAGCGATAAGACCGCCCATTGTACTAGATTTATTACAACTTTATACTTTATATGTAAATCTTGGTGTACAATAAAGAGTATTTGTATTGTAATGTAATTTTTTTGAAAAGGTAATAACGGTGTCTGTACAAATATTTAGAAAGCAATGGCATTTTCTGCAAGGAACAGATGGGCTTCAGAAAAAATAAAACATTTATGATGGCCATATACAAGTTTCTTGAGCAAATACATCTCAATATGGATAACAGGAAACCAGTTGCAGAAATATATATCGACATGTCTAGGGCATTTCATTTCGTAGATCATGACATTCTCTTTAAAAAAACTGTATAGTTATGGTGTCAGGGGCAATGTGCTAGACCTATTACGATCTTATTTAAAAGACAGAAAACAAATGACACCAATAAGTCAAGTGACCGTTAAGTCTAAGACTGAATTTGTATACTCATCTATTACTATAGTCCTTACATGCGGTGTTCCACAGGGATCTGTATTGGGACCATTATTATTCATTTGCTACATCACCGATTTTCCCCAAGTCACCAATCATCAAATCTTGTTATTTGCTGATGACAGCACTGTGCTTTATAGCAAGGGGAATCATTAAAATATTGAAAATGACATTAACACAAGCCTAATATCTATAGTTAACTAGTTAAATGAGAATAACCTCAAAATCAACTTGACTGAAACCAGAATTATAAATTTTAAGCTAAGACAAATAGGACAACTACAGTTACAGACTAATTATAAAGATGACTTACTTAATTCATGAAACCGACATTAGTATAGACAATGATATGTCATGGAGAAATGAAATAGATTTTTTTTATTTTCAAAGTCAAAGTAACTTTATTCCGTAAAAAAATACATTTATGTGGAATCGTCATATTTTTTTTACCCTACCGTGCAGTGCATGACGTGGCAGCTACTGAGAAACACTGCCAGAAAACTCAGTAAGAATCCTTTTTTAAAATAAAATATACTTAAGATTAATTACAATCATGTGTGTTGACTCAGAACAACTCCATCCCAAGCACTTTTATCACTTAAATAATCAGAATGTTTGTAATATGCCCTGCTACACAATTTGGCTTTAATAATTCTTTTAAACTTATTCGTAGACAATTCTCTAATAGCATTGGGAAGTTTGTTATAAAATCTTATACATTGCCTCATAAAAGAGTTACTTATTTTGTGGAGACGGGTAGTATGCAATATGAGATTATTCTTATATCTAGTATTTACATTATGTATATCGCTCCTTTTACAGAAAAGGAATCGATATTTTATGCACATATAGTAAGTTTTCATATATATACTGAGATGGTACAGTTAGAATGTTGACCTCTTTGAATTTTTCTCTTAGAGACACTCTCGGGCCAAGATTATAGATAGCTCTTACAGCTCTTTTTTGCAATATAAGTAGGGTGTTAATGTCAGCAGAGCTACCCCAGAGAAGAATTCCATAGGACATTACACTATGAAAATAACTGAAATGAACCATTCTAGCTGTGTCAACATCAGTCAGCCGTCTAATAGATTTCACTGCATATGCTGCAGAACTTAATTTGCCGGACAGTTTTTCTATTTGTGGGCTCCATTGTAGCTTTGAGTCAATAGTGATACCCAAGAACACAGTTTATTCAACAGGGCCAACCTAGCTCCAATAAGTTGTACATTGGTTGTCGCCTGTTTCACATTTGGTGTCGTGAATTTTATTACTTTAGTTTTCTTATCATTATTGGCATTAAACCAATGAACAACTTTAGAGATTGCATCATCAACATCGTCAAAATTGCTTAATTGTCGGTTTATTTTGAACGTCAGGGAAGTATCATCTGCAAACAATTTATTTATTATACGACGGTCACCGTAGCCTAGTTGGTAGTGCTCCTGCCTACGAAGCAGGTGGCCCTGGGTTCAAACCCGGTAAGTGCAAATATTTGTGTGATGAGCACGAATATTTGTTTCCGAGTCATGGATGTTTTCTATGTATATAAGTATTTATCTATCTATATAAGTATGTATATCGTCACCTGGTACCCCATAGTACAAGCTTTGCTTAGTTTGGGGCTAGGATGATCTGCGTGACATTGTCCCTAGATATTATTATTATTATTTAATAATAATTTATGTACTAATATAATTTATTTAATAATTTATGTACACACAGAAAAGTAACAGTAAATTACAAGGAAAACATTGTACAAAGGTACTGCTTATTTCAATAGCAATTTCTTCCAGCAGACCCGCGAGAGGAGAACCTAATCGGAAAAAGACCATACCGTGTGTAGACAACTATACACTACTAAGTGTATTTATACACTACATACTAACAATACATAAATAGGGGAGGGGATATATATATATATATATTTAAATCGCCGAAGACTTGTTGCGTCTTTTCAAAGTCGAACCCTATAGCGTCTACCATTTCCAATGACTTTTTAATTGTTATTCGTGCGAATATAGTTACATTGCTGTCATGTGAATTCTATTGTCGACGAGAAATTTTGTGTAGGTACGAAAATTAGATATTCAATTCGAAATAATTCTCCCTGGTTTTTTGCGTCCGTTCTCGATGGAAATCATGTGTTTTATCACTTCGTTCATTTAATCGTTTTTCCTACATCCATCTAAATGTATGGATATATTGATACCGTATATTGTACTATATTAATTCCATGCATTCTACTAATTAAATGACTCCTTACTATATTTGAGATTATATCGGTACCGTATATTATTTTTGTATGTACGCCATCATAAACTGTTAAGTTTGTTGCTTCCTCCTAACCTTATGTTATATTGATACATACATAGGTACCCATATAATAAATAAAAATCATAAATAAATTAAATAATAATAAATAAATCAATCAATAAATTCATTGCGTGACGTGGTCTCTGTCTACCCCAATGGGGGACAGGAGTGACGATATGTATGTATGTATGAATAGAGAATCATCACTTTTTATGAAGTCGATTAAAATAAAATACTTATTTATATAACTTGGAGTACCTACATAACAGGCAATCAAAACAAGTTATCCCTATATTACATAGATTAATTAAATTTTAAATTATAGTTAGCTAAGTCCGCTAGGGTAATTAAAAATATTAAGGATATGATATTTAGGTTTATGTGGGAGCATTTAATTTATGTGAGCGTGTTTCTTCTGAACTTAAGTATGAACACAAAATAAAACAATGTTTCGGTAGTAGGTATTTTTAAGTTTTATTGTTTACAAATCAAGTAGGTACAATAATAATCCCATAGTCATAATAATCAAAGTGTCGGACAAATCAAATACACCGAAATCGGAACATAAAAGTAATTTAAGAAATTAACAATTTTAAGAACGATCGGATGAGAGGCTAATTTACTGTGTCATTGACTATAATTATCTTGTGTATGTAAGCAATACTAGTTTTCAACCGTGGCTCTGCCCACGTGACACGTCGATAAAAATTAACTAACAGAGTTTAGCCGTTTAGGCGTTAAAAAAATAAAATAAAGATGCTTAGAAAATTATTATCCTGAATATTCACATATCAGACATACCCATCAGTACAAAGTCTCGAAAATAAAAAAGCCCTTTAGGCGTCAAAAAGTAAAATAAAAACGCTTTAAAATTATTAACGTCACTATCAAAAATAAAATAAATCAGTTCAAAATCTCAAATATAAAAATTACATAACAATACTCTTATTTAAACATAAAAAAACCAAACCCAGGTAGGCGTTCAAGTTACTAAATATTAAACATAATTATTAAGTAACAAATCAGTCATGAGCTAAACAGCTGTTGCCTTTATCGCTATTAATACTTAGGCTCTATATAGTATTAAAAGATGAGGCACAATACTAATAACAAAACAAAATAAAATATAATAAAAACTAAAACGTTACAAAATATGAATTTGGTGATATTATGCTTAAATTAAATCAATCACAAGCTCACACATTTAGTCCAAAAATACAAAGTACTCGTATCTGGTCTTGAAGATTAGATGAGTTGTTAATTAAAATATCATTATAAACATCCAAAAGTGTCCGAGTCGTCGACTTTGGTCGAGTCCCGTCCCTTTTCGAGAGTTATAGCGTGTTTATCAGGATACCTGAATTACAAACTATACCTACCAGTATTCAGACTTCAGAAAATTATAAATAAAATACTACGACTATGTTAAAATAAATGACTAGTTTCATGTAACCACCCGGCAACAATGACAGAAATAAATGATATAATGATATAATGAATATTAGTCCTAGCTCTCTATCAGAGAGCTAGGACTAAACGACAAATTTTGAATGAACAATTACCAGGTCTATTTCTTAGTGTAAGTGTTTTGTATAAATACTTTTATTCTGAGCCAATCTTTATTATGCAGGAGGTCTCGTTGCTTCTCTTTAAGAGCCTTACATTCATGTCTTTTAGGTGGTTGTTTGTTTTTTATATGATGTTTAAAAAATGCAGAGCATACTTATTTTTGTTCTGCAGTCCATAGAGTCCTCTTTTTGCCTTTATGGACGTGATGATCAAACTCCAAAGAGAGAGATCAAACTATTTGTTTGAAGACCAGATAGTCCTGGCTGAGATGGTGATGATGATGATCGCGGTAGTCGTGACGTATTTCCGTCTGTTATATCTTGCGCTCGTCCAGGTGACTCGACATCATAATCTAAAATTACTTCATTTTCTGTCATCCCTTCATCTAATTGTTTATTTAAATCAAGTTCAATCTCATCCAGGGATTTGCCTCTGAAAGCGTCTGCTTTCCCATCTTCCATAAGGATGAGCAGCTTAGATATCTTGGCAGTTTGGTAGACATCATCTGGTAGCCGATATGTTTTTTTGTGTACATCATTTGTATGGCCCATAAATGTAGCTAGCTGTTCCATGTCATTTTCAGACATACTGAATATTAGTGATAACGTCGCTAAGTGTTTCCTAAGCCTTGTAGATGAAATTGCTTTCGGATTTTTTGCTCCAGATAGCCTCGCATGCCTTTCTAGTACTTTGTAACCATATATTGTATTTTCAAAACCTGGATTACCAAATAAAAAACGATTTGGTGTTGAAACAAATGTGTCTCTGATCGACGGCAATAATTTAATGTCCTCTTGAACCTCCTTATTAAATAAAACAGGAACCCCATGCCCACGCTTGCCCCTAATGACAACTCTTTTAAATTTCTGTACCAAGACCCTTTCCGATACAGTAAGAGCCCGGTCAAATTCTTAATATTTATCAGCACAGATTACCGAGGTTTCTTCATTTAAGGGCTGCTCAATGTTTTTTGTCAGATAAGGCTTAAATGGCACAGGGGTGTGGTGGTGCTCTTCTTCAAAAAGGGCGATAAAACCCTCTAGAAGAATTACAGACCCATCACACTGCTGAGCCATGTTTACAAGTTGTTTTCGAGAGTCATTACGAATCGTCTCGCATGCAGGTTTGATGATTTCCAGCCTCCCGAACAAGCCGGTTTCCGTAAAGGCTTTAGTACCATAGACCACATACATACGCTGCGGCAGGTTATACAGAAGACCGAAAAGTATAACCAGCCATTATGCTTAGCGTTTGTGGACTATGAGAAAGCCTTTGATTCTATCGAAACTTGGGCCGTACTGAGGTCGCTCCAAAGGTGCCAAATCGACTACCGGTATATAGAAGTGTTAAAGTGTTTGTATGAAAACGCCACTATGTCAGTGCGACTCCAGGACCAGAACTCGAAACCTATCCAATTGCAGCGAGGCGTGAGACAGGGAGACTTTATATCTCCGAAACTGTTCACCGCTGCATTGGAAGACGTCTTCAAGCTTCTGGACTGGAAAGGCTTTGGCATCAATGTCAATGGCGAGTACATCACCCACCTTCGATTTGCCGACGATATAGTAGTCATGGCTGAGACCCTTGACGACCTCGGTACAATGCTCGATGGCCTCCGCAGAGTCTCTCAACAAGTGGGTCTGAAAATGAACATGGATAAAACGAAAATCATGTCGAACATCCATGTTGCACCCACTCTAGTTAAGGTTGGAGACTCTGCACTCGAAGTTGTAGAGAACTATATTTACCTAGGACAGACCATCCAACTAGGTAGCTCCAACTTCGAGAAGGAAGTCAATCGTAGAATCCAACTCGGCTGGACAGTGTTCGGGAAGCTACGTAATATCTTCTCGTCCCAAATACCGCAGTGTCTCAAGTCGAAAGTCTTCGACCAGTGTGTGTTGCCAGTGATGACTTATGGAGCAGAGACGTGGTTGCTCACTATGGGCCTTATCAGGGCTCAAGGTCACTCAAAGAGCAATGGAAAGGGCTATGATTGGAGTTTCCCTGCGAGATCGAATTAGAAATGTTGAGATCCGTAGGCGAACCAAAGTAATCGTCATAGCCGTAAGAATTGTCAAGCTGAAGTGGCAGTGGGCAGGGCACATAGCTCGTAGAGCCGACGGCCGCTGGGGCAGAAAGGTTCTCGAGTGGCGACCACGAACCGGAAAACGAAGCGTGGGCAGGCCCCCTACAAGATGGACCGATGATCTTGTGCGGGTCGCTGGAAATCGCTGGATGAGGATAGCGCAAGACCGGCAACTGTGGACATCTTTGGGGGACGCGTTTGTCCAGCAGTGGACGTCTTTCGGTTGATATGATGAAGGGCTTAAGTTGTAATAATGAGTAGTTCTTCAGGATGAAACTCTTCAGATGAATGAGGTACCTACATTGCCAAACGAGCAAGCTCGATCCAAGATCTTGTCATCGTATAAGTAAGATTCATCGGATGAAGTCTGCAAAAATAAAATTAACAAAATGATCTATATTTTTAATTTATTAAATTTTTACAATATGATTATCATCAATATGAAATTTCTTAACTATAAATTGTTGGTTATTTAAACTTCTGCTCACATCTTATACGGGCATATAATTGCAATCTGTGTCAGAAAAATCAGGACTTGAAACAGATATTTGTTCCTGGAAAGAACGTACAGTCGTTAGAAATAAGTCGTAAGCATGAAACAGTTACGGATATTAAAATAAAATAAAATTCATGTATACAAACCACATTGAACAGCGTTGAATCAAATAAATCACGTGAATTTTCTTTATTTCCTCCTAAAAACAACAATAAAAGTCAGTTAAATAAACCATACGTATCTGTGTAAAGACTACTCAAGATATTTTAAACCTGAATAGTAAACAGTAAAAATAATGTTTATATCAACAGCCAGCTGCGTGAAATTAATTGTTCAGGTGTCCCGAAACCCAACGTAAAGTGGTCACCGGGTGACGGGCTAGACAGTACCTCTGGTCTAAATTTTTTTTTTAAATTCGAAGTGACTTGTTACATCTTGGTTTATTTTGATGAAAAAGCGAGTTTACTATTGTATTAAGTGTAAGTGTTAAAGTAATGAAATAATAATAATTTATTATTTCATTTATTTATTTTATTACTACCTAACAAATTATTTCATTATGACACTTACACTACGAAAAACATTCATTATTATTGTGAACTTGTATTATAATTAAATACCGTCCTCTTTTTGTACAAAACAAATAAACAGAATTAATACTATTCATAATAACGATAATTTAAATTTTCTAACTAAGTATAAATTAAAACTTACTACTCGTAGGTACTTACTTACCTATTCATTATTTTTAATATACTTAATGGGATACTTACTTGCCAATGAGAGTATCCTGGCACTTCTTTTCATGGTGCCTGTTATTTTACTTCCACTATACAATATTTATACCACAAGCGTTATTACGTCCGCACTGGCCGGCAAAAAGATATAAACAAAAACATGCCGCTTGCATATCGCATGCGAACTCCGCCCCCTCACCTCTGTCACCCCCACGTCTCCTCTGGGACGATGTCGTTTTGTGTGACGCAATTAAATCACACATTAGAATTGATAAAAACCTTTATTATATACAGAAGCCACATTATCGGCGTGTTATACGTAAACAAAATATCGAATATACGCCACTGATATACGGCGCACATAAGCGACCTCCAAAATTCGCGCGCCAAACAGCGGAACTAAGAAATACGCCAAAAAGCACTCCGGTGACAAAACAACGTCCATGCCAATATTCCACCCAGTCATTGTACTAACCTTTACACTACTTCTGGCTGAATTTGAGAGATGGTCAATCTTGCGTCCGTATACAGGATGCAACAAGTCAGTCGGACGCAACATCATCGGTAAAAACCGCCATGTAGGACGTAATATCAACTCCGGGATGGAAATATATATATATATGTCGGAGAAATTAAGTAAAAGGCCTATTTATTTACCAGTAACGCCATCTATTAGCGTTTGGAATACACTACTCACTGAGTCAGTAGTTCGAGTCAAGGTTGTCTATGAACTGTCGCATGTGACGTTTTTGACGTCTGTCAGTTGTCTAAGTGACATTAGTGTGTTAGCGACACGACACAGTTGGCATACAGAGCTCGACAGCGCCGGGTGTGCGCACTGATTCTTTTAACCACGTGCATGATGGCGGACACCGACTATGTTTCGGAGTTAAATCCGTCAGAATCTCCGACAGCAGCGGTGGGATCGATTCCAAAATCATCCTACGTGTCTACCGCAATGCCTGCTACTCAAAATCAAGAATATTTTCGTGATTCGGTTCCACCACGTAGCGAAAATAGTGTTTGAAATTTGAAAAATTACGATGAAAATACAACCCCGCTGCTTGTGAATTTACGACTGTATCGCAAAGTCGTGGACCGATTACGAAACTCGATACATTGACACATCTTCGATGTCGAGCTCGCAAATGGACTTCGAAGTCGTACCCGTTGTGCAAAACGTTAGACGAAGCAAAGGAGCGTGTATCAAGACAGTTTGTGGCGACCGAGAGATTGATGACCTTTTTCAAGATATGGTGCCGTATGGTGCAGTGACCGTGCGAGAACTTACATACGTGGAGTACTCGACTTACAAGCTTGCCTTGATTGACCGGCGGGGTCTGCTTGGAGCGAAGGTAACCAGATTTAAGTTGTTATCGCAGGTATCTCGGATGCTCAGGTATGTTAAGACTTGTTTAAAACATGCCTACTGATTTCGTGTTTCGTGTAAAAGTGCCTCGTGTCCAGTGGTGAATCTTTCTTTTATGAGAAGAAACCTGTAAGTACTTTTATTATATTGTTTAAAAGGCACTTGATGACCTAATGCTGCACTGAAGTATTTTTGATATCTGTGAAATTCATAACACGTGTTGTTTTGTGTGGTTTATACTTTTTAGATGTTGAAAATATGCCCAACGTCTGTTATATTTAATTTTTATGGTGACAATATGCGCGTTTTGAAGGTTAAATAGTTTGAACGGTTTATTTCGAAGTCTATGGATGTAGTGTCAAGTTAGATCACATACACGCTCTTGTGGACAGTGGTTGGTAACAGACAGATTGTTCCCTAATTCGTAAATGATTTGTTGATATCCATACAGGTACTCGAGATTTTATATCCACGCGCCTGACAGGTATTGGGGCGAACATTACATTTTCTTTTTCCCGTATTAGTCTGCCTGTCAAGGTCAACGAAGTGCTCGTGTGTGAGAAGTGACTTTTGTAATTGTAGTTTCACATATTTTGCCTCGTGATGCTATGATAGGTAGAGATGTTTTTACCTAACCGGGATTGAGCTTGACTATTAGTAACAAAGTCATAAACATCACTCGCGAGGTCCATGCTGAAGTTTGTTTATTACAGAATCTGGACACTTATACAAGCTATTGATACTGATTTGATCGACTGTAAAGACGTTTCTCAAGTACTGACAAGTGGAGAGATTCATGTCTGTTCTAGAAATAATTCATCATCATTATGTTAGCCGAAAGACGTCCACTGGGCGGAGGCCTCCCAAGGGAATCTCCGCAGTGGTCGGCCCTCCTTGTGGGGGGCCTGCCCGCGCTGCGTCTTCCGGTGCGTGGTCCCCGGTCGGGAGCTTGTCTGATCCAGCGGCCGTCGGTGTTGGGAGCTGTGTGTCCCGCCCGCTGCCGTTTCGGTTTGGCAATTCTTTGGTTATAATCATAATCATAATATCTTTATTTGTGTAAATGTGGTGAATACAGGTGTTATTGTTTACATCATTTAAGTTTCACACATTTGCCATATTGTACATGGCATACAAATGTTGTACTTACAAACTAGGTATATTGAACTCAAAATACTAACTTACTGATTTGTGACACAATTTTTATGTCGGCTGCTTTGTTTCGCCTGCGGATTGCGACGTTTTTGTTCGGTCACGCGGGGATGCTCCGAGCGTGGCCCTCTCCGTTGCTCTTTGGGTGACCTTGAGCCTTTTTGTGAGACCAATAGTGAGCGACCACGTGAAAGACTTTAGACTTGAAACACTGCGTTATTTGTGATGAGAGAATGTAACGTAGCTTCCTGAACTCGATCTCTCAAATTGCGCTAAATTGTATCATAGTTAGAAGTACAGTTAGAAGTCCGCTTCAATTGTTGATGGGTTGTAATTAAAGTTCCGATCCAAAATTAATGCCCTTGTCCAAAAGTATGGTAATGTTAACCTCTACGAACTTAGATGTGAGGCAAAATGCAGGATGGACTAGCTAGCTCATGCTGATAAGGTGCGTTATGGCAATACCAAAGTTAAAATTCGTCCATTTGAAATAAGAGACGTTGTTTTTGTCGGAAAGAACCCTAACAAATTGTGTTATTTATTTTGTCTTCTATGTAATTGTCCTGTTTGAGTGTGTACAATGGGGAGTATTCTATTCTATTCTAACAATAAACAAATGAAGTGAAAGGTTTTCAAATCCTTGTAAGATAATAGAGGTCTATGACAACGATAGATACAAGGAACAGCCAATAGCTGGTGGACGCGTTAAGTACCTACGTATGTTACGAAAAACTTGAATTTGACAGTTCTAGTCAGAAATAACAGTGTAGTTAATGCCGATGATTGAGTTAAATTCTAACGTTTAAAATGATTTTTGGAGTTCATTGTAAGACACATTTACGTGTTACATTATGAGTAATAAAGCTGGTTGATTTGAAATAAATTGTGTGACAAGGGAAATACCCTACTTCGAGTTCCTGAAACTTGAGCATTGAAAGCTCCGCGCTTTGTGCTTGTAGCAGTTGAGCATTGAAAGCTCCGCGCTTATGCTTGTAGCGGTTGAGCATTGAAAGCTCCGCGCTTTGTGCTTGTAGCAGTTGAGCATTGAAAACTCCGCGCTTTGTGCTTGTAGCAATTGAGCACTGAAAGCAGCTCCGCGCTTTGTGCTTGTGGTGGTTGAGCATTGGAAGCTCCGCGGTTTGTGCTTGTGGCGGTTGAGCATTGAAAGCTCCGCGCTTTATGCTTGTGACGATTAACTATTGAAAGCTCCGCGCTTCGTGATTGTGACAATTGACTATCGCAAGCTTCGTGCTTTGAGTTCGTGACGCTGCATTGCGCACTAACCTATAATATTCTAGGGTGGAAAACAACATTTTTGAACTTGTAGCAAGACCTCTAAGGAGTATGTGGTAGTCATCGTAGATGCTTTTACGAAATTTTGTCAATTAATGTGTGTCAAAGATTTAACATCACGATCTGCTTGCGAAGCACTACGTAGCTTTGTCCACATATTTAGAACCCCGAAACGAATTATCTCTGATCAAGGTACATCTTTTACTGGTCAAGACTTTCAGGATTTATGCCGAGGTTGGGTCATTGAGTTCCACGAGATTGCTTGTGGTGTTAGCCGAGCTAATGGTCAGGTGGAGCGAATGATGTCCACCTTAACAAATTGTTTTACAGTGGCCGAAACTTATAAAAATGAATCCTGGAAGTCTGTCTTAGGCGAAGTAAAACTCGTTTTGAATTGCACCGTAAGTAAGAGTATAGAGAAAAGCCCCTTACATGATAGCTAAAGTGTGTTCCAATGAGCGTTATATGGTGGAACCAGTATCTGGGGGACGGGCCCAATATGTGTGCCATGAACGACTACGTAAATATCCAGCTAGTTTACCTGAATTATCAGAATGTCTAGATTCTGTAGAACCCATAATTGAATAGTTTTATTTAACTATGGAACAAATTGTATTAATTAATTTGGTATTCTAATTTGGTGTAATTAGTAATTTGGATTGAATTACTGTATTGAGTCATGATCATTGTTTGAGTTGAAACGATAATTACGTTGTTTTGTTGAACGTAAACCTGTGTTGATAAAAGACTTATGTTCATTGCTGATTGATAAAATGTTTTATTTAAACTGAAAGCTACTACGCTTTATTGAAGGGTGGATTGAAAGCCTAATCGCTTTGTCCTGATGTCCTGCTGAAAGCCATCACGCTTTGCACTAAGGTTGGGCTCATCTGTCGTGACCCAAGGTTGATGCTGAAAGCTGCAACGTTTTGCAGCGTGTTTTAAGTGCTGCCTCTGAGCAATGCTGAAAGCTGTAACGCTTTGCCGAGTAATTAAACCTTTGCTGAAAGCTTTAACGCTTTGCTGTGTGTTGCAGTTTATGTTGAAAGCTTCAACGCTTTGCTGTGTGTTGCAGTTTATGTTGAAAGCTTCAACGCTTTGCTGTGGGTTGCAGTTTATGCTGAAAGCTTCAACGCTTTGCTATGCTTTGCATTTTATGCTGAAAGGTACGCCCTCTAACTAATGATGAAAGCTTTTACGCTTTGTGGTAAATGCTGAAGGCTTTACGCTTTGTTTTGTGTAACATTGAAAGCCGCTTGTAACGCTTTATCTCCTTGCCAAACTGAAGAGCTGTAATTCATGTTGATTATGTCAGCGAGTAACAACGCGAGAGCGCGTTGGTTGTCAGAATGGCCGTGTCGGAGAAATTAAGTAAAAGGCCTATTTATTTACCAGTAACGCCATCTATTAGCGTTTGGAATACACTACTCACTGAGTCAGTAGTTCGAGTCAAGGTTGTCTATGAACTGTCGCATGTGTCGTTTTTGACGTCTGTCAGTTGTCTAAGTGACATTAGTGTGTTAGCGACACGACACAGTTGGCATACAGAGCTCGACAGCGCCGGGTGTGCGCACTGATTCTTTTAACCACGTGCATGATGGCGGACACCGACTATGTTTCGGAGTTAAATCCGTCAGAATCTCCGACATATATGTCGGAGAAATTAAGTAAAAGGCCTATTTATTTACTAGTAACGCCATCTATTAGCGTTTGGAAAACACTACTCACTGAGTCAGTAGTTCGGGTCGAGGTTGTCTATGAACTGTCGCATGTGACGTTTTTGACGTCTGTCAGTTGTCTAAGTGACATTAGTGTGTTAGCGACACGACACAATTGGCATCCAGAGCTCGACTGCGCCGGGTGTGCGCACTGATTCTTTTAACCACGTGCATGATGCCGGACACCGACGATGTTTCGGAGTTAAATCCGTCAGAATCTACGACAGCAGCGGTGGGATCGATTCCAAAATCATCCTACGTGTCTACCGCAATGCCTGCTACTCAAAATCAAGAATATTTTCGTGATTCGGTTCTACCACGTAGCGAAAATAGTGTTTAAAATTTGAAAAATTACGATGAAAATACAACCCCGCTGATTGTGAATTTACGGCTGTATCGCAAACTCGTGAACCGATTACGAAACTCGATACGTTACATTGACACATCTTCGATGTCGAGCTCGCAAATGGACTTCGAAGTCGTACCCGTTGTGCAAAACGTTAGACGAAGCAAAGGAGCGTGTATCAAGACAGTTTGCGGCGACCAAGAGATTGATGACCTTTTTCAAGATATGGTGCCGTATGGTGCAGTGACCGTGCGAGAACTTACATACGTGGAGTACTCGACTTACAAGCTTGCCTTGATTGACCGGTTGGGGTCTGCTTGGAGCGAAGGTAACCAGATTTAAGTTGTTATCGCAGGTATCTCGGATGCTCAGGTATGTTAAGACTTGTTTAAAACATGCCTACTGATTTCGTGTTTCGATGTGGTTACTTGCGAAGAGCGGAGTCTCTCAGCCAGTTCGTGTTTATCGTTGAAGAATAGTTTTTGGTGCATCAGTGAACGTTTAAAGTAACCTCTAAAGTAAAAGTGCCTCGTGTCGAGTGGTGAATCTTTCTTTTATGAGAAGAAACCTGTAAGTACTTTTATTATATTGTTTAAAAGGCACTTGATGACCTAATGCTGCACTGAAGTATTTTTGTTATCTGTGAAATTCATAACACGTGTTGTTTTGTGTGGTTTATACTTTTTAGATGTTGAAAATATGCCCAACGTCTGTTATATTTAATTTTTATGGTGACAATATGCGCGTTTTGAAGGTTAAATAGTTTGAACGGTTTATTTCGAAGTCTATGGATGTAGTGTCAAGTTAGATCACATACACGCTCTTGTGGACAGTGGTTGGTAACAGACAGATTGTTCCCTAATTCGTAAATGATTTGTTGATAACCATACAGGTACTTGAGATTTTATATCCACGCGCCTGACAGGTATTGGGTCGAACATTACATTTTCTTTTTCCCGTATTAGTCTGCCTGTCAATCAAAATAGGAGTCTCCTTTGAGCACTCGACGAGTTAGCAGCCCTTGAGAATGGTCCGTGGAGGACTGAAACAAGTGTTGGATATCGTACTGGTGACAATTAGCGGAATTAACACTACATATTGATTTTGTATTTTGATTGTTATGGATTTCCGCAAAGTAACGTCTGATTCCATTACTTATCTGCCTGTCAAGGTCAACGAAGTACTCGTGTGTGAGAAGTGACTTTTGTAATTGTAGATTCACATATTTTGCCTCATGATGTTATGATAGGTAGAGATGTTTTTACTTAACCGGGATTGAGCTTGACTATTAGTAACAAAGTCATCCGCATCACTCGCGAGGTCCATGCTGAAGTTTGTTTATTACAGAATCTTGACACTTGTACAAGCAATGGCGTATTGATTTGATCGACTGTAAAGACGTTTCTCAATTACAGACAAGTGGAGAGATTCGTGTCTGTTCAAGTAATAATTCATCATCATTATGTTAGCCGAAAGACGTCTACTGGACGGAGGCCTCCCCCGGGAATCTCCGCAGTGGCCGGCCCTCCTTGTGGGGGGCCTGCCCGCGCTGCGTCTTCCGGTGCGTGGTCCTCGGTCAGGAGCCTGTCTGATCCAGCGGCCGTCGGTGTTGGGAGCTGTGTGCCCCACCCGCTGCCGTTTCGGTTTGGCAATTCTTTGGTTATAATCATAATCACAATCATAATATCTTTATTTGTATAAATGAGGTGAATACAGGTGTTATTGTTTACATCATTTAAGTTTCACACATTTGCCATATTGTACATGACATACAAATGTTGTACTTACAAACTAGGTATATTGAACTCAAAATACTAACTTACTGATTTGTGACACAATTTTTATGTCGGCTGCTTTGTTTCGCCTGCGGATTGCGACGTTTTTGTTCGGTCGCGCGGGGATGCTCCGGGCGTGGCCCTCTCCGTTCTGTGGGTGACCTTGAGCCTTCTTGTGAGTCCAGTGGTGAGAGACCACGTGAAAGACTTTAGACTTGAAACACTGCGTTATTTGTGATGGGGGGATGTTGCGTAGCTTCCCGAGCTATTCTAATTAATTGCTTCACTATAACCGAGAACCACGAGCGTAGGTTCTGGAAGGCAGCTTCAGTTAAAATCCAAATTGCGCTAAATTGTACCATAGTTAGAAGTACAGTTAGAAGTCCGCTTCCATTTTTGATGGGTTGTAATAAAAGTTCCCCTCCGAAATTAATGCCCTTGTCCAAAAATATGGTAAGGTTTTACGAACTTAGATGTGAGGCAAAATGCAGGATGGACTAGCTAGCTCATGCTGATAAGGTGCGTTATGGCAATACCAAAGTTAAAATTCGTCCATTTAAAATAAGAGACGTTGTTTTTGTCGGAAAGAACCCTAACAAATTGTGTTATTTATTTTGTCTTCTATGTAATTGTCCTGTTTGAGTGTGTACAATGGGGAGTATTCTATTCTATTCTAACAATAAACAAATGAAGTGAAAAGTTTTCAAATCCTTGTAAGATAATAGAGTTCTATGACAACGATAGATACAAGGAACAGCCAATAGCTGGTGGACGCGTTAAGTACCTACGTATGTTACGAACAACTTGAATTTGACAGTTCTAGTCAGAAATAACAGTGTAGTTAATGCCGATGGTTGAGTTAAATTCTAACGTTTAAAATGATTATTGGAGTTCATTGTAAGACACATTTACGTGTTACATTATGAGTAATAAAGCTGGTTGATTTGAAATAAATTGTGTGACAAGGGAAATACTCTACTTCGAGTTCCTGAAACTTGAGCATTGAAAGCTCCGCGCTTTATGCTTGTCGCAGTTGAGCATTGAAAGCTCCGCGCTTATGCTTGTAGCGGTTGAGCATTGAAAGCTCCGCGCTTTGTGCTTGTGGCAGTTGAGCATTGAAAACTCCGCGCTTTGTGCTTGTAGCAATTGAGCACTGAAAGCAGCTCCGCGCTTTGTGCTTGTGGTGGTTGAGCATTGGAAGCTCCGCGCTTTGTGCTTGTGGCGGTTGAGCATTGAAAGCTCCGCGCTTTATGCTTGTGACGATTAACTATTGAAAGCTCCGCGCTTCGTGATTGTGACAATTGACTATCGCAAGCTTCGTGCTTTGAGTTCGTGACGCTGCATTGCGCACTAACCTATAATATTCTAGGGTGGAGAACAACATTTTTGAACTTGTAGCAAGACCTCTAAGGAGTATGTGGTAGTCATCGTAGATGCTTTAAGAAATTTTGTCAATTAATGTGTGTCAAAGATTTAACATCACGATCTGCTTGCGAAGCACTACGTAGCTTTGTCCACATATTTAGAACCCCGAAACGAATTATCTCTGATCATGGTACATCTTTTACTGGTCAAGACTTTCAGGATTTATGCCGAGGTTGGGTCATTGAGTTCCACGAGATTGCTTGTGGTGTTAGCCGAGCTAATGGTCAGGTGGAGCGAATGATGTCCACCTTAACAAATTGTTTTACAGTGGCCGAAACTTATAAAAATGAATCCTGGAAGTCTGTCTTAGGCGAAGTAAAACTCGTTTTGAATTGCACTGTAAGTAAGAGTATAGAGAAAAGCCCCTTATATGATAGCTAAAGTGTGTTCCAATGAGCGTTATATGGTGGAACCAGTATCTGGGGGACGGGCCCAATATGTGTGCCATGAACGACTACGTAAATATCCAGCTAGTTTACCTGAATTATCAGAATGTCTAGATTCTGTAGAACCCATAATTGAATAGTTTTATTTAATTATGGAACAAATTGTATTGATTAATTTGGTATTCTAATTTGGTGTAATTAGTAATTTGGATTGAATTACTGTATTGAGTCATGATCATTGTTTGAGTTGAAACGATAATTACATTGTTTTGTTGAACGTAAACCTGTGTTGATAAAAGAATTATGTTCATTGCTGATTGATAAAATGTTTTATTTAAACTGAAAGCTACTACGCTTTATTGAAGGGTGGATTGAAAGCCTAATCGCTTTGTCCTGATGTCCTGCTGAAAGCCATCACGCTTTGCAGTAAGGTTGGGCTCATCTGTCGTGACACAAGGTTGATGCTGAAAGCTGCAACGTTTTGCAGCGTGTTTTAAGTGCTGCCTCTGAGCAATGCTGAAAGCTGTAACGCTTTGCCGAGTAATTAAACTTTTGCTGAAAGCTTCAACGCTTTGCTGTGTGTTGCAGTTTATGTTGAAAGCTTCAACGCTTTGCTGTGTGTTGCAGTTTATGTTGAAAGCTTCGACGCTTTGCTGTGGGTTGCAGTTTATGCTGAAAGCTTCAACGCTTTGTTATGCTTTGCATTTTATGCTGAAAGTTTCAACGCTTTGCATTGTGTGAGAGGTACGCCCTCTAACTAATGATGAAAGCTTTTACGATTTGTGGTAAATGCTGAAGGCCTTTACGCTTTGCTTTGTGTAACATTGAAAGCCGCTTGTAACGCTTTATCTCCTTGCCAAACTGAAGAGCTGTAATTCATGTTGATTATGTCAGCGAGTAACAACGCGAGAGCGCGTTGGTTGTCAGAATGGCCGTGTCGGAGAAATTAAGTAAAAGGCCTATTTATTTACTAGTAACGCCATCTATTAGCGTTTGGAAAACACTACTCACTGAGTCAGTAGTTCGAGTCGAGGTTGTCTATGAACTGTCACATGTGACGTTTTTGACGTCTGTCAGTTGTCTAAGTGACATTAGTGTGTTAGCGACACGACACAATTGGCATCCAGAGCTCGACTGCGCCGGGTGTGCGCACTGATTCTTTTAACCACGTGCATGATGCCGGACACCGACGATGTTTCGGAGTTAAATCCGTCAGAATCTACGACATATATATATATATATATATATATATATATATATATATATATAATATACTACATATACAATGTACACAAATATTAGGATGAAGACAAGAGATAATGTTCTTTAACTCGTTTTTTAAATAGAGTGATAGTATTTATGTTACGGATGTTAGGCGGAAGAGAATTCCACAACCTCACGGCCTGCACAGTAAAGGAGTAGGAGTAAAAATCGGTTTTGTGGATAGGAAATTTAAGGAGGATCTGAGGTGCGACCTACAGGAGGCAGCAGATGAGTGAATAAAGGAGAAACGCTCCCGCTCCATGTTAACCTTGTTTTGTTAGTTTTAGTTTATTTCTTTAATTTAAAACCAAATTTTAGGTAATATAGTTTTTTAAGTTTTAGTTTTGTTATAATACCTATTGTAAATGTTGTATACACCTGTAATGGCAAATCACACAGAACTTGTGTTTAAACATAAAAACAATTTTAAGTTGCATTGTGAACTGCCGATGGTGTGTCTTTTATAAATAAATAAATAAGTAGGTAGGCGGGGTATGAGGGATTGTGAAGGACATTGAATAAGAGATACAATACGCGAGCATTCCTACGAAGACGGATAGGAAGCCACTTGAGATCCTTGCGCAAGTTGGAGACATGATCATATTTTTTGAGACCATATATAAAACGAATGCATAAGTTTTGCAAGCGCGCAAGTTTGTTTAGCAGCTCCTCAGTAGTATCAAGATAACAGCAGTCCGCGTAGTCCAGAATGGGTTGTAACAGTGTTTGAGCTAGAGAGATTATCTTTTTCAGGGGTAGGAAGTTTTGAAGACATTTTAATGAATGGAAAGTAAAGTGGATCTTTCTGCTAACTTCCGATACCTGAGCTTTCCAAGACAAAGAACTATCAAAGGAAATGCCTAGATTTTTTGCGATGTCAGTGTATGCTATTGGGTGGCCATTTAAGCATACCGTAGGGAGGGATGCGAAGTCAAGGCAATTTCGTATAGAAGTATACTACCAATGATCATGGCCTGGGATTTGGCAGGATTTATTAGTAGACTGTGAGACCTTGCCCATCGGTTAATTGAGTCCAGATCACGTTTCATGGCAGTGATCGTTCCATGAGCATCTTCTCGAGCAAAGAACCTATAAAGCTGCACATCGTCTACATAGAGATGGAAGTTTGAGGAAATAACTCGTGTGATGGACTTAACCAGTCGCGTGCACCTAAGGGACATTTGTCCCTTTTTTTTTTTACCGTTGAGTGCTCTCAAGTGACAAATGTCCCTTTTTGATTCGAGTACGATGCATCGTCTAAATATCTTTATTTCCTTCTACTGCATTGCGTTTCATATATTTTTCTCTTTTCTACATGAATCTTAATACATTCCTTCATGCTAAAAATACGACAAAAGTTCCGAAACGTTTCATTCGGCTTCAATAAAAAATGTCAAATGTCAGTCGTTGATTCTCGCGCGTAAGTGAGGTTAATCTTACGCCTGTAAATTAATAGTTTTGAAGTAAGAATAATGTTTTTTTTTATTTTATAGTGTGCAAAAAGAACCATTCCACCATTAAAAGTCATAAAATATATATGTTATCGATTTACTTTTTTAAATAATCGACTTTCAAAAAATCTTTTTTTTTTTTTTTTTTTTAAACTTTAGTCAATGTTTTGCCCTTATTATAATAAATTAGAAACGAAATATCAACAAACATTTATTACGACTTGAAAGAGTCATTCATAAGCATCAATAAAAACAACACTTGTGTCGACCCATGTCGACTACACCTCAACAAAAAATTGTTTATTGAGCGCGGCCATTTAGCGCACGGCGGGTCGCCATTTATCGCTGACCTTGGAGCACTTCACGCGTTTTTTCGATCACGCGAGCGGTTAATGAAGATGGAAAAAGTAAGGGAGAAAGAACGCCACTCTGACGTACGCCAGCAGTGAGAGAACACCAATCTGAGTAGGCCTCATCAAGTTGCACACACTGCGAACGTCCCCGAAGATAAGAGTTAAACCACAAGACAGTACTAGAAGAGAAGTTAAGAGACGCTAGAATACCGAGAAGGACATCAAAATCTACAGAGTTAAAAGCGCAACTGAAATCCAATAGTACTAGAAGAGAAAGGGATTTGTTTTCCATGGCCCAACGGATATCGTCGGTCACTTTGAGCAGAGCAGTGACAGTGCTGTGGCCAGTATGGAATCCAGATTGGAAGGAGCTAAGAAGGTGGTTATTAGACAGGAAAGAAGAAAGCTGACGATGAACTATATGCTCAAGGATCTTGGACAGAAAAGGCAGGATGGAAATAGGACGGAACTGGGATGGACTAGTAGGATTAGATATTTTGGGAATGGGTATTATGTGTGGCGTGCTAGGTCGGAAAACCTCCTCGCGAGCCCAAGACTACTGGTCCCATTCGAATATTCATATTCGGTGGGAACAGAAGTTTATGGGACGGTGCACGCCGGGCGCAGGTAGTAATCGTTTCTCGGAATGGGATTAGTCCCACGTGAAAGGGTTACTGCTTGTGACTAATATTCCGACACAGGGGGGGGGGGGGGGGGGGGGAATCTGCCAAGATCCTGTGGTCGTATCTTGGCGGACCTTCCATACATCATCCATGTATGGTCGGAATTCCACGACGACCACCCGCGTGTTTGGGCCGTGCGCGGGGACCCGTACGGGGGGATGAAGGAGTCCTGGAGGTTGAGCCGGTGAGGGGTCGGGCAGTTGTTATCCCTCATCCGCAACACGCCTCTTTGGTCCGGATTTCCCCTTACACGGGAGGTCGGGGTCTAGCCGGGCCCCGATCAATCGGCTACGACGTCCGGTCAGACGGCCGTCAAGGCTAGCCATGGGTAGGCGTATCTGCAGGTAGCGTCTGGGCTGGCGCCGTGTGTCGGTCTGCAGACGAAGGCGCGCGCCATGCTGGACGTTGGGCTGTCCAGTATCGGTTCGCGTTGGAGGTCTCGCAGATTGGCATAATCCCATGGCTATACCGCCCAATATCCCTGGTGCTAGTAAAGCATCCCCTTTGAGGGCTCGGTGGAGGGTGGGGAATTGGGTTGGTGAACGCTATTTTGACATTTATGGAAGGAAAAAACAATATACAAATTGCCCAACCGACAGTTAAGGTAATACCCCTAACTCCTGAGGAGCTAGCGGGTGTGCCAGGAGTGGTGCACCCCATAGCAGATAAAAAGACGAAGGCAGCGAAGGCTACTTCTAAGAAGAAGGCCACTAGAAAGGTCAGGGAGACCTTTTCCCGTCCGGCCACTCCAGTACCTGGACCATCCGCGGAACAAGCCGCGGGCACGGAGAGCGATAGCTCCCTTAGGTCCGCGGTGTCAATGGAGTCCCTGGATAGCCGAGCGGATACTCCGGGGGGGAAACGCCGGAGCACCGCGGGACAGGGAGGGCGTCCAGTAAAGGCGCCCAAATTAAGGACGACTAGCGGGAGCTTACTGGAGCTAGAGAACCAGAGGCTGCGCTCCCAGCTGGCTTACCTGGAGGCGCGTGTGGCCGCCATGTCGGCGGAGATGGCGGAGCTTCGCCGGGGTGATGTTGCGAATTTTTCACCTCTGACGTCTCCATCCCGGCCGTCGGGAACTGCTCCGCAGTCGCCGCCGACGTTGAGATTGTCTCCGCCTCCAGCACCCGTTGTCTGCGCACCAGCATCGCCACATCCGGCCTCGGCAACACAGAGGAGCAATTTTAAAGCTCCTCCTTCGGTTCCTGCCCGGGAAGATCAGGCCTCTCCAGAAGAGAGGTTCGCGGCCATAATGGACCGTAAAATGAGAGAAATGGGGCGCATCTGGGACCAACGTCTGGCCCAGATGCGCCAGGAGGTCATGGCGGAGATCTTCCCGGGCAGGGCCATCCGCCCGTCGCTCGCTGGGAGTGCAGCACCGCCCCAGTTACCACCTATCGCGAAGGCCGTGACGGGCGGAAAGCGGGGTGGCCGGCGTCTGAGACAACGGGCTGCCGCTGCGGAGGCAGCTGCGGCTCGAGCTGCGACGATGGCGGTGCGGTCAGCGCCACCGCCACCCGCCGAGGGCACATGGGCCCAGGTGGTTGGCCGAAAGGCTAGGGCCAAAGCTGCACGATTGAATCAGCCACCGCCGCCTCCGCCTCCAAAGAGGCCGATAGCACTGCCGCGACCTCCACCATCCGCGGCAGTGACTATTAACCTACCATCGACCTCGGCCACTACCATGGCTGAGGTCATGAAGATGGCAAGGACCAAGGTCCAATTGAAGGACCTTGGCCTAGAAGCGGGCCTGCGCCCTAAGAGGGCTTTGACCGGGGGTCTCATTTTGAGAATCCCCGGTCCAGAGGGATCTGCGAAGGCGGAGGCCCTCACATCTCGCCTTAAGGAAGCCTTGGCTGAGACGGGTGCAGTGGTGGCGCACCCTGTAGCGATGGGGGAGCTCCGGGTGCTAGACCTGGACGACTCCACCGACCCCACTGAGGTAGCTGAAACAATAGCCACGACGGGAGGATGCGCCGTTGCCGACGTAAAGGTCGGCAAAATTCGTTATTCCCCGTCGGGCTTAGGTTCGGTGTGGGTTCGGTGCCCACTAGTGGCCGCCCGCAAATTAGCGGCAACGGGCCGAGTACTAGTGGGCTGGATGTCAGTCCGGGTGGCAGCGCTTCCACCCAGAGCTCTCCAATGCTACCGCTGCCTGGAGAGAGGGCATGTCAGGGCTCGGTGCACCGGGTGCGACCGGAGCGCGTCGTGCTTCGTCTGTGGCCAACAGAGCCACAAGGCGAAGGAATGCACGGCGCGCGCCCCTTATTGTGTGGTGTGTGCCGACCTTGGCAGGCCGGCCAACCATCGCCTGGGCAGCGGTAGGTGTACGCCACCTAAACGAAAGGGAGCGGGACGTCCTGCCACGTCCGCTCCTACATCGTCGCGGTCCAACGATCCGGGTTCTGGCCCCGGTGGGGTGTCCATGGAGGTCTAAGCATTCTTTTCCCCCCAACTTATTTTGCAGGGCAACTTGAACCACTGCATCGCTGCGCAAGCTCTTCTTGCGCAGACGATTGCTGAGCGTTCGGTTGCCCTAGCGATAGTGGCGGAGCCTCACTCCGTTCCCGACCACCCTCGTTGGTTCGGGGCGAATGGGGGCCTCGTCGCCATTTATTGGGCAGGGGGGGAACGTGACCCCCATTGCGCACTCCTGGCCAAAGGGCCCGGATTCGTCATCGTGGAGTGGGGACCAGCAGTCGTGGTGGGCTGCTACATCTCCCCGAATTGCGGCCTTGCAAATTTTGAGGCGTACCTGGACGGGCTAACGAGCCATATTAGCTCGTACCAGACCCGTCCGGTACTCGTCCTGGGCGATTTTAACGCCCACTCTAGCGTGTGGGGCGATGCCCGGGACGACGTTCGAGGGGAGTCACTGTTGGAATGGGCCGCCGGACTGGACCTCCGTCTTCTAAATCGGGGTTCAGTCAGCACCTGTGTGCGGTGGCAGGGGGAGTCGATCGTCGACTTGACGTTGGCGACTCCTTCGGCCATGCACCTGGTCTTGGGGTGGAGAGTTGCGGAGGAAATTGCCACGCTGTCGGATCACCGACATATAATTTTTGAGCGTGGCCTTCCGTCCGCCCCGAGGCGGCCCTGACCGCAGTAGTGTTGTCCCACCGCGGCGCTGGTGTCTACGCCGCTTGGACCGCGACATGCTGACGGCTGCCGCCGTCGCCATCGCCTGGGGGGCGAGTGAGGGTGGAGAGAGGATTCCGTCCGATCCCAATTCGCAAGCGGGCTGGTTCCGGGGCATCATGTCTCGCATATGCGACACGTCGATGCCCCGGATCCGTCCGGGTGACAGACGAGGCTCGCAGTATTGGTGGTCGGCCGAAATCGCGCGACTCCGTTCGGAGTATGTCGCAGCGCGTCGCCGACACCAGCGGGCCCGTCGGAGGAGGCGAGCCAATGCCGAAGAGGCTGCCGGAGCGCACAGGGCGTATCAAGTCGCCGTCAAAGCGCTATCCGTTGCGATAGCGGAAGCCAAAGCTCGGTCCTGGAACGAGCTCATCGAGGGACTGGATAGGGACCCATGGGGGCGCCCGTACAAAATGGTACTGGGCAAGCTCAGACCGTGGGTCCCTCCGTTGACGAGTACCCTGGACCCGGATTTCCTGAGGAGGGTGGTGGACACCCTCTTCCCTAGGGTCCAGGATAGTCCCTCGGACCCCCCGTCACCGTCGTACCATGATTGGGACGACCAGTTGGAGGTGACGGAGGGGGAGTTGGACCGAGCAGTACGGCGACTTGCGGCCCGAAATACCGCCCCTGGCCCGGATGGGATACCGGGCAGGGCGTGGGTTTGCGCCCTGGCAGTCCTGGGGGATCGGTTGAGGCAACTGTTCACCAGTTGCCTCCGTAGTGCCGTGTTCCCCACCTGTTGGAAAGAGGCAAGGCTTGTGCTTCTGCAGAAGCCGGGCAGGACCGCCGATTCTCCCCCGGCGTTCCGACCAATCTGCTTGCTGGACGAGGTGGGCAAGCTCTTTGAGCGTGTCATAATAATAATAATAATAATAATCATTTATTATCAGGCATCTAATGGCCCATAGATATATACCTTACAGACTAACATATATAAAATATATACAAAAAGTGTTAGTATATAGGGCTTAAGACTATGTTAGTAACACTTCACTTTGCACTTATTGTCTTTGTGCTGTCCTGTGGCACTTGTCCGCGGAAGCGACGGAACACCACGTCCTGCGGCCAAAAGTCCTCATCCATGACGCGGGGCAGAAAGCAATTCGGTACTCGCACCACGAACGCCTTAAAGTTGACGTTCCGGCGCGACTCCAGTAACTGCACCCTCGGCGTGTACTTGATCTTCTGGCGCACGTACTCCACGATGTCCTCCGCCTTCGTGGTGTAGTGCAGGCGGGAGATATACACCGGTGTATTCGGCTTGGCGGCACGCAGACTCGTGTTGGGCTCCGTAGGAGCGTTGCCGCAGCGGTTCTTGTTGGTTCGCATTCGGCGCTTCCTCCTTTGCACCGTCACGAACCCATCATCATCATCAGCCTTCTTCGTTGCCTTATATGGCCCAGGCTTCAAACTGGCAGCGCTAGGGACGCTCGCAGTGACAGTAGCAAAATCCTTTTGGAATGGTTTTGCTGTGGCTGCAAGTACTGGCAGCGGGGCGGGGCGAGGGGCTCGAGCGGCGGTGCGTGGAGGAGCCGCGGCAACAGGCACAGAGCTGCGGGGCGCGCGGGAGGGGCACTTCGCAGGCTCAGCAATCGGTGGGTGCGCTGGCGACGAAACTGCTGACGCGGAACTCGATGACGACATGTCGAGCGCAGCTCCGCGACGCGTGTTTACGTTTGACGCATCGACTGGTGACCTAGTTACCGCCACGGTCTTGCGCAACTCGTCAACTTCCTTGCGCAAATCGGCGACGGTGTTCTGGGATGTGTCTAATTTCACCTGCACATCCACGAGTCTGGCCTTCAAAAAGACAATGTCCTTCAAAAGGCTCGTGACATCGACGTGGTCGAAAGTGACGGGGGGAAGCTTGTGAAGCTCCTTCGCCACAAACGTCGGCACGTCGTCCGGGTCGGTCTCCTTGAACAGCTTGATGATGTCTTCCAAGCTCTTCTTAGTCCCGTCACGCCGGCGGGACACCATCTGATCGCGCTTGTTCAGCACGTCGTACAGCATCAGCTTGGCAGCAGCTATGTCGTCCTCGCTGAAGTTCGTTGCGCAGATCTGGATAGCGGACACCTCGTCCATCACATCCAGCTTCTGCTGCAAGAACGCCAGCAGCTCATTTGCCACAAGTACAGTACTCATGGCGAGTAATTACGAGCGACAGCTCGCGCCGCGCTAATCAACACGGATTACGTAAATCGCGTCCGCACCGAAACGCTGCACAAGCGAGACGTCATAGCCGCCCGTCTCAGCGAACATCTGTCGCGCGTTGGCCCCGACTTATCGGACAACCAGTACGGTTTCCGGCAGGGACGTTCGACGCTGGACGCGATAAACCGCGTCCGCGCCCTGTCGGAGCCCGCCGTTCGGGCGGGGGGGGGTGGCGTTGGCGGTGAGCTTAGACATCGTCAACGCCTTCAACTCCGTCCCCTGGCGGGCGATACGGGAGGCACTGGTCCATCATAACGTGCCTCCCTATCTCCGTGGTATAGTCGGGGCATATTTGCGCGACAGGACGATTAAATTCGTCGGTCGGAACGGGATTGAGATCCAGAGGGAGCTCTCCTGCGGGGTTCCTCAGGGGTCCGTGTTGGGACCTCTGCTATGGAGCCTCGCGTACGATGCGGTCCTGCGGATAAGCCTCCCTCCCGGGGTGAGCGTCGTCTGTTATGCGGACGACACGCTGGTCCTAGCCCGGGAGGTAAGCTTCCAGCGGGCGGTACGGCTCGCCGAACTCGGTGTCGCGTGTGTCGTCACGGCCATAATGAGACTGGGCCTTCGGGTAGCGCCTCACAAGACCGAGGCGCTATGGTTCCACGGCTTACGCCGTAGGGAGGAACCACCCAGTGTGTCGATACGTGTAGGTGACGCAGAGGTCAGGGTGGGGCGGTACATGAAGTACCTGGGCCTCACCCTAGACAGCCGATGGGGCTTCGAGGAGCACTTCGAGCGTCTGGCCCCCCGAGTGCGCCGGGTAACCAGAGCGTTACACCGGCTTTTGCCGAACCTCGGGGGTCCCAGGGAAGAAGTTCGCCGCCTCTACGGAGGTGTCGTGCGATCCATGGTCCTTTATGGGGCGCCCGTCTGGTCTGAACGCCTGACGGGCGCCTCCCGCTGCAGAGCTATTTTGAACAGCCTGCAGCGTGTGGTGGCCATACGGATCGCACGAGGATACCGGACGGTATCCTTTGAGGCGGCGACACTCCTGGCGCGCTTCCCGCCGTTTGATCTCCTGGCGGCAGTTGACGCGACGGTTTACACCGAGATCCGCGTCCGCCGGGAGAGCGGTGAGGCGCCAGAGCAGACGCTCGTTGCCTATAGGCGGGATGTACACCGGCGCGTACTAACACAGTGGCGCGCACGGCTTGAGTTGCGCCTGAACGCGCGCCAACGTGCCGTCGGTGCCATCCTGCCTCACCTCGAGGCCTGGGTGGGAAGGAAGGGCGGTTACGTCACCTACAGACTGACTCAGGTACTCACCGGACACGGGTGTTTCGGTGAGTATCTGTGCCGGATCGGCCGAGAAGTGACGACACATTGTCACCATTGCGGGAGCGACCTGGACTCTGCCCAGCATACGCAGGAGGAGTGCCCGGCCTGGGAGGCCGAGAGACGAGTCCTGGTCGCTGAGATCGGACGGGATCTTTCGCCGCCAGCAGTCGTTTACGCGATGCTGGCTGGCGACTCCACCAAATGGGACGCCGTGGTCTCCTTCTGTGAGGCAGTTTTGCTGCAGAAGGAGGCCGCCGAACGGGATCGCGAACGAGCCGATCCCGCTCGTAGGCGGAGGAGGCGTCGGGGTGGCGGCGGCAGCCGTTAGCCCAACTCCCCTCGGGGCCCGGGCGGCAGTGTGAGAAGTGTCCTCTACTGTCGCCACGTCCAAGCGGCTCCGGGATGACAGCGATCTGTTTGTGGCGCAGTCGCTGTGCCGTACTGGCAGGAGTCGGCAATAGGGGAGGGCAATCCAAAAGAGCCCTCCCAGGGTACGTGTCCCGACCATCTGGGACATGGCGCAAAAGGGGGGTACCGGAGCAGCATATCCGCGTTCCCGGGACTCCCCCATCAGGCGCCAAGAGAAGTCCACGGCAGGTAGGTTTAGTCGGTGCAAGTCCGACATACCCACCCGCAGACACTTTTTGCGGGTGGCATGCGAAGGCATTCCCCCTGCCTTATCAAAAAAAAAAAAAAAAGGGTATTATGTGTGCCCGATTTCAAGCTGTAGGAAAAGTTGATGAGAATAAGGAAAAATTGAAAATGTGAGTGAGAACAGGAAGTATAGTTGCAAGAATAGGATGAATCATCCTAGAGCATATAATATATTATCATGTCCAACTGCAGCAGAAGATATTGAAAGTATTGATTTTTTGACGTCCTCCTCGGTTACAGGAGATAAATTGAAAAGAGAACAAGGCGGTACTGGTAAAAGGGAAAGATCGTGTAAAGTAGTAGATTTACTTTGAGAGTCCAGGGAAACAGGAGGGTCAGAAAAATGAATGTTAAGAGCATTCAGATCCTTATTTTTACAAACCGTGGTGGGAGATTTACCAATTCCGTTAGATTTGAGAAATTTCCAAATTGTGGAAGAATCACGATTATCAAGCGATTTGTAAAAGTGGCGCTTCTTAGCATCACGACACAGACGATTGAAGCAATTTAGATTTCCCTCGGTTCGATTAAGGTTCTACCTACGCTTCGCTTTATCCCTTCGTACCATAGCTTCCTTTATTTCAGCGGAGATCCAAGGTGCAGGAGAACGTTTTATTTTCACTCGACGTTTTGGGGCATGGCGATCATAAAAGGAAATAATTTGAGCACTAAAAAGATTCACCTTATCATCAATGTTCGATACATTATAAATGTCGGACCAATCTAAGTTCAAGGCATCGAGCTGCAATGTTTCCAAATTAATACCCCTGAAGTTACGAAGAAAAAGGTAGTGAGGTTGAAGTTTAGGAGCAGGGGCGTAGCTACCGCCGTATTTGCCGTATCAATTATACGGGGGCCCCGGGCCACGGGGGCCCCCAAAGTGTGTAAGGAAAAAGAATAAAAACTTTCTAATTTATTTTATTTTACAAATGACAAAATTCTATAAAGCAATTCCTTTTTTTCCCGCCTTAAGCGTGCGTTCAAAAGTTGGCAACACTCTACATCGTTATGGCGGGCTGCGGGACTTCCCCGTTTTACTTTATTCATCTTCAACTCAGCGTCAGCGGGGAATCCCCGGGAATCCTTCATCGATATCGCGATGTAGGTACGTGTACGTGGTTGTACTTTGCATTGGATGTTAAACCACGGAGTGCAGTGCGCTGTTTATTTACGCGCTTTATATAAATATGCATTACATTGTAATTCAGTACAAACAATATTGTTCTTCTGGTTTAGCAGTATTAGTAGCGATTTGTAAAAGAAATGAGTGAAAGGAAAAGAGATTATCCCAGTGGCGCTGAGAAAAGAAAAATTAAACAGAAAAGGGACGAGGTTATAAAAAAAGTGCCCAAAATTTCTTCATTTTTTCAGAGACAAGATACTGTGAGTGATTTAGATTGGAAAGGTAAGTACTACCCAACTCATTTATTAGGGGCCCGTAGTAATAAACAAGGAAATCTTTTAATTTCGGTCTGTCCATCTGTCCGTCACAAAAAGTTGTCTTCCAGATTTTCACAATTATACTGTTTTTAGGGTTCCGTGCCTTGATTAAAAAAAAACAAAATTCTAACTTATCTATAGGATCGATTTGTTTTGTTGTTTGTCTATCAGTCCGTATCGTATCGTTAATTGCGTGTTGAGAACTTCAGATGTGCAGACTCGCTTTAGGGTTCTCGTTTTGTATGGCCATGGCCACTACACTACGCGCTGCGTTTAAATAGCACGCAGGTGTATAGTAATGCACGGACGGGCTGCAGGTGATTTTGTATCTACTAATAGGTACGAGCACAATCCAACAATCCACGTAAAGTCTGTGTGCGTCTGAACTGAACACTCTCTAACTGTGACCCTACCCTTAGTAACGTTATTTATTTATATATAACTCTTTTTAGTTTAGTATCAAAGCATTCGTATTTATTTTTTAACAATTACTCTTTATTTTTAGATTCTTCTGAAGCATGTTCTTCGTCACATATCCATCCGGAAATAGAAAAAAGCCAAGCACATACTTTATCGGATGTCCATCCAGAAATCGAGGAACCCCAAGTCAACGATTCTGATATATCTGCAGATTGTAATATAATTTCATCAGATAGAGGAAATTTTGGTGACAATTTAACTGAATGCGAACGAAAAATAATTTTTAAATTGGGTCCATTTAAACCACAAGGACCATTTCCAAAAGTTTTAGAAAATAACCGACCTTTTTCGGCTTATTATTATTCATATTTCAATCAGGCAGGCATAAAAATTATAAGACCATGGTTATGTTATTCTAACGTTTTAAACAAACCGTACTGTCACTTCTGTTGGTTATTAGCAGATCGTCAAAACAAATCGTACTCCTCTGCTTGGGTTAACGGTGTTTCGGTTAGAAGCAATTTCACACAAACTATTCTTGACCATGAAAAGTCACAGCAGCATGTTAGTGCCTCACTCTCTTATAATAATTGGTTGCAAGGAAATACCATCGATACTATATTGAAAAGTGAAATCGATACTAAAATTACATTCTGGAGAAATGTACTGCATCGTATAATTAATGTTATAATTACTTTAGTATCTTGTAATCTACCTTTGAGGGGGCATGATTCTGATTCTGGCAATTTTATGGCAATTTCACGTCTGCTATCTAACTATGATGCAACTTTAAAAGAACTTCTTCTAAAACCGAAAGGTGAAATAAATTATTTAAGCCCTACGATTCAAAACGAAATTATTAGCTTGCTTGGTACCAACGTTAGGAACAATATTATCTCGGAAATTAAAAAAGCTCCATTTCTGACAATAATTCTGGATACAACACAAGACTTGTCAAAAATTGACCAACTATCTGTAATTTTTCGATATATCTCGGTTACAGAAAATGATGATAATGTGCCTAAAGAAATAAAAATCTGTGAGTCCTTTTTAGGATTTATAGCAGTAACCGATTGCAGTGCTGCAGGTCTGAAAACTGTCATTTTAAATTTGACTAAAGAATATGGAATTGATTTGACTAAATGTAGAGGACAGGGATACGATGGAGCAAATGTTATGTCGGGTGTGTATGGAGGATTACAAACCCTAATAAAAGAGCATGCTCCAAATCCCGATTATGTTCATTGTGCTGCGCACGCTTTAAACTTGGTTTTGAACGATGCTGCGAGACATGTTCGTGAAGTATCGACTTTTTTCGATAATGTAGAAAAAATATATACTTTTTTTGGCAATAGTATAAAACGCTGGGCTATGCTAAGTGACGATTCCTCTGAAAAATATTTGATTACCCTTAAAAAGGTATGTCCTACCAGATGGTCTTCTAGGAACGACGCTTTATTAGCAGTAAAGAATTTTTTTTACTAATCATGAAAACTTTGTACCAACTAAATTTAATTTCAAATAAAAAAGATGAACGTGAAGAATGTAAAAGTTTAATTAATATTTTAGAGAATTTTGATTTCTTAGTGCTCGTTACATTTTTTTCTTCACTATTTGAAATTATTAATCCTGTTTCTAAAGCTCTACAGCATAAAAATAATGACTTACAGAAATCTAGTATTGTATTAAGTAATCTTTTAAATAGACTGTGCCAATTAAGAAATCAGAATTCATTTAATAGTTTGCTAAATGAATCCAAAGATTTAGCAAAAGAGTGGGGGGTAACAACTGTTTTTAAAAACAGTAGGCGAAAGATAACGAAGCGTTTTTTTGATGAGTTATCACAAGATGGGAGAATTTCCGACCCGGAATCCTATTTCAAAGTCAATGTATACTATTGCTGTTAAGATATATTAATTTCTCAAACTAAAGAAAGATTTCAGAGCCTTTGCAACCTGAGTAGTATATTTGAAATATTACAACCGGAGAAACTCCTATCTTCTTCAAGTGAAGAGATATTAAACGCTTCCGGAAAACTGTCTGCTAAATACATTAAAGACATCTCACTTAATCTTTGTGACCAATTCAAAGCTCGAAAAACATGCTTAAATTCTGAAATTAAAAAAAAATATTCCATTAAAGAACTCCTTGAATTATTGCTAGTAAAATTCAATAGTCTTGCATCCAGTTTTCCCGAGGTAATCACAGCATGCTTTTTATTCTTGACCCTTCCAGTTACAACCGCAACGGCAGAAAGAAGTTTTTTAAAATTAAAACTAATAAAAAATTACTTAAGAACTTCGATGGGACAAGAACGGCTGTCAGACATCTCACTATTGTCCATAGAGGCAGAAACTTTAGAAAAACTAAAATCATCATCAGCCATAAATGATTTAATAAATCAGTTTGCCGAAAAAAAGGCAGGGAGAGTGAATATTTAAAATTTGATTTTTATTTGTAAAATGGGTAAATTATGTGATAAATAAATATTTCTTTTCACAATATTTTTTTCTTTTGTGAAAAATCTTTACCTCCATATAAGGGCCTCCAAGAAAATTTTTATACGGGGCCGCGACAAGGCACGCTACGCCACTGTTTAGGAGGACGAATTTTGTACGATAGATAAACCAAGTCGTGGTAAGAAAAGGAAGAAACTATTTGGCCATGAGTAGCGACACGATCAGGGGAAGAGACGATCATGAGGTCCAAGAGTGTAGGGGTGCAATTAGGAAAGTGATGTGTAGCAGTAAGAGGGAGAACGTGAAGATTAATAGAAGTTAAAAGAGACAGTAGTTTGGCAGAACGATGATCATTTTTGATCAAGCAAGTATTGAAATCACCCATAAGGACTACATGGTCATAAATCGGACATACATTATTTAAGAGAGAATCAAGTGATTCGAAGTAATCGACTCGAAGATTAGGGCTGTAAAAAACACCGAGTAGTATCTTAGAGTGGTGCACAATAATTTCAATTAACAAATGTTCAGAAGAACCCGAGTACTGAGATGGTGATATGCTGACGATCTTGTATGGGATATCAGCCCGCAGGTATATTGCTACACCACCGCAGCCCTTATCCGTTCGATCATTGCGGATCAAAACGAGCCCTGGGAGAGAGAAATGAGGAGAAAGAAGAGAAGGCTTAAGAAAAGTTTCAGAAATCAATAATGCATCGATATTGGTGCTACTAAATGATGCTATCTCTGTTTCGGTCTACTTTAAAGATAAGAGAAGTGTCATCCGCGAAAAGGACAACTTCACAGAAGTTCTTTAAATAATGTGGTAAATCATTAATGTATACTAAGAACAAAAAGGGACCAAAATGTTAATTTGTTATATTATATTTGCTAGTTTGTTATATTTTCTTTGATTTTTACCAAAGTGAATTTAACGAATTACGTTTAATTACGACAATAAAGGATCGTCTATGGTCCCACGATTAAAAAGAAAATGTTTTTCGTTAACATACCACTTATATACTCTTCGAATAATTATTGTAAACGTCAAGTAATTTGAGAGATTGTTGTAGGCTTGGGATTTAGGTTTCCAGTGCAGTACCTAGTGTCTACTTAATATTATATAGGTAGTTAACACTGTTAACAGCCATCTTGTCCGCTAGAAAACTTCCTTCGTTAGTTAGGTTATCCCAAACTCAACATTGCCGAAATTGTGTGCCTACAGCACAGAGGCCATAACCCAAAAATTCATTAGAGTTCAGGTTCACCGTCGTCCCGATTTCTAAATAAAATGAAGAAAACGATATGTCGAATATGTCTAGCGGATAACGTTACTATGTATAATATTGTGAACACGGAACTACAACATATATTTGAGAAGCTGACAGAATATTTGGTAAGTACTAACAAATGCCATGCGCGGAACGGTGCCTATAATCCCTAAGTGATAGCTTGTACCCACTCTCGTCGTTTTGCTGTCTAATGGCGACAAAAACATAGCCACGCTCACTAATGGTGGTCTATATGTATGGAAATGGTAAATCGTGGTTACCCAAGCTATTGTATACGTACTGACCCTTTGCTTTGCTGCTGAACCTTGGAGTTGTCAGCAGAAGTTTTAAAATATTCTATTATTGTCATTGTTTTATTGTGAGAAAACAGTTCCACTTGTCATCATGGGTCCATAGGGACAACCATAATTCTGCCAATGTCCTAATTTAGGAAAACACAAAGCCTAAAATTATTCTATGGTGAGTGATAGACATGTTTACTAATGAAAAAGAGAACAAGAATAAATAAAGGGAACTGTAAAGAAAAAGCAACTTAAAACATAGACACGTTAGAAGTTAGATATATTTTATATAAAAAAAATATTAGTAACCAAAGGGTTACTAATATTTTAGGATTATTCATCTATTATGGAAACCTTTGTATAATAATCCTTCAAAATATTCTATATTTTCTTACAATATAATTAAATAGCTACATATTACATATTATGTATTGGTGTGTCTTTGCAATATGAAGGCCTCCAGTGCTTTCCAGTCTATATAATTATAATGATGTTGACCCTGACCCGATTATTTATTTTGAGTTGTTCTCAACTGTCTGTTGAGAACAACTCAAAATAAATAAATAAATGTACATGTCGGGACAGGGTCAACATCATTATAATAAAATATAGAAATAATCCTTCATTACTTGATTTTATTTAATTAACAACTTTATAACTTATCTATAATCACTTTACACACACAATTATTTTATCAATGCAGTGGCGACACCTTCATACATAAAACATGAATTACTTACAATATTAATAAGCAATATTCTGATCAAAAAGTAATTTTGCCTTGTTTGAGAGCAAAGCTATGTTGACTTCTAACAGCTTTAGTAAAATATAGATATTATTTTTGCATGGCTGATCAGGCAGGCCTAATTGAGAAACAGGAATAGTTTATGGCTATTTATTTGGGCAGGGCTCTCTTTACCAAAAAGTTGATATTAAAGTGATAACACATCAACCAATAGCTTCCTTTTAAAGGCAAAAGTATATATGTACGTCAAAACAATTACTACTAAGTGACATTTACAGAAATTAAATATGAAATACATATATTTTTAGGTAATTTTAAACACAAATATGCAGTTTAATTAATATTCAGTTGTAATATAAATTTTGATAGTTAAACTTAATCATAATCTCTTTGACAAAAACTTAATACAAGCTAGCTAAACATTATTATTATTATAAAATAAATTTTATAAATGTTTTCATACAATCCATGTACCTAAATATCTATGTAATTAGAAATAATTATGTATACCTACTTAATTATATTACTACAAACTATCCTGCCTATTTACAAGCGCTACCACGCGATGGACCTGGTTTCTGCATGGTGTATCCATGGAATGCTAAGAATTAAGTCTATTTAGTTATTTTGGGTATCCAGTTTAAGTAGTTATGGTGGCAGCATGGTTGTAGTCCAGTGTTCGTGTTGATAGCCCGCTCATGTAGGAACACTTTCCAGGATTCTGGGGTATGATATCATTTTTACTAAACATTTTCCAGTTAATAACTGAAGCGAGACCGCTGCAGGCATGTTATATCTGCTACACTCGACTGAAGCACTGTCACCAACTCATGATCAGATGTTTCCAGTCAGAGAAGATATTTATTCAGATGGTGGAAGGCAAGCAGGTGAGTGTTGTAATATTATTTTTTATTTTTACTATATAAATACAACTCTAAGTGATAATACAACCTATAATTGTACCTGATTTTTAATATTACTAGTTTAAAATAAATCATGCTCTGTAAATGGTATGCAATGAAGTGTATTTATCTTATCTTGTAATCTGCAATTGGCCCTCTTGACTAATCAGATTTGTTGTTGACACGTAATCCTTTTGTGAGCGCACATCCTACGATGTGCCATCTCTACGTATTAGACTGGCCTGTTGGTATAGAGGTTAGTCACCCTGACTGCTAACACAGGTTGTGGGTTAGTTAGTTAGGTGGGTGGAATTGGTTTCCGCACTTAGCCTCCTAATTGGGCCATTGTATGTGAACCTGTTTGGTTACTCGAACCATTTTATCGAATCATGAAGAGGTGTTTGTTTAGTTGTGCCTATCACAATGCGCAAATCTTATCTGTTCAGATGTAGTAGACTGCGCGATAGGCGTTTGTTCAGAGATGGTAGAATTTCCTTTTTCTGTCTGCATGTTTCTAGATCCATCCACTCATTCTCATGTTGCGCATGGTTTTTTCACTTAGCCATGTCTTCAGTTGGCTAAAGGGTATGGGTACTAGAGGTTCTGGTTCCTTTGTACTCGTTTCTGAACCCTTCCTTGCCAGCTGGTCCGCAGTGTCATTACCCAGAGAGCCGCTGTGGCCCCGGATCCACTGTAGTGTAATTTAGTTGTCAGATGCTATGTTTTCGAGTGCACAGGTTGTGAGTTAGAGCCCCACCCAGGACAATTGTATGTTTTATGGACACGTTTATTTGTTCTCGTTCTGGGTGTAATTTATCTATAATATGTATTTATTTCTAAATATATGTATGTATGTGTATCAGTTGTCTATCTAGTACAGGCTCTGTCTAATTTGGTATCAGACAACACTGTGTTAGTTATCACAAAATGTTTATTTTATGTTGCTACAATTTATATACTTACACTTTGCAAGCCTTTATTAGTAGAAAAATCCCAATTAATCTTGTAGGCCCGACTAATAATGTTCACTACGGCAATGAATCCCTGTGTCGCGGGGTACTTTACAAACATATAATTGACGGACACGAAGTACAACCAGACATAAAACAACTTTTTACGAGTCCCACAAATAGTTGTCCTGCACGGCATTGGAACCTGGGAAACGAATTGGCGAGGCGACTGTCTTAATCGCAGCGCCAGTCATGCAGTATCTTATTATCTGTGGTTGAACAAGCTCCTGCTATACCTACATTTAGTGTTATATGAGTAGTTTTCTGACAAAAGAGTTTGGTACTACATTTTAATTATATTATTTTTAAATGTAAAACACGTCTATTGCAGCTGGAGCAAGGCCTCATAGACAAGCTATCCAGTGTTCATACTCTGATCAGGTCACCACTGGTAATTGTGACTGTGAATGAAGAGAACATGAATGTTGTGGCAAGAGAGAGTCCGGAGAGAAGTTTTAAAGGTACTTTTAATAAAACCTATGTTATTCCTTACCCGTATTATATATATCCCTATATACTACATGGTGATAGGTATTTTAGGATACCCATTGTACATTGCACTCACAGTCCAATATTGGACGACTATTGACAAACATACCAATTTCCGCCCTCCTCACATTGCACTAAAAGATTTATCAAGTTTGTGCTCACGTCTCATGCCGGATACTATATGTGCTTACTGTAAGACAGCTATTCATACTGAGATCTGTACAACATTATACCATACAACTGTGCCTGCTATACCAAGAAAAAGCTCAGTCTCACAGGACTGTGCTAGAAAGCCGCCAGTACAGCTACACCAGAGGCAAGCTCTATAGTTTGAATAATATGACTATTAACATTCACCCACTAACTCAGAATAAAGCTACGACCAAATTAAGGGTTTATCTAGGATGACACTGGAACCCGTGTTGAAAACTAGTAACGCACTTACACACATACACTCAAACACACACAAACATACACATTCACTCAAACACACACACCCAAGCAGGCACACTCACGCATGCACATCTAATTGTTTAGATTTTATTTTCTTTAATTTTAGTGTTCAGAATTATTATTATTACAGCTTGCACGAGCTCTACTGAAGTGAAGCAGGAACCGGTCCTTGAAGAGAGTGAAGGTGCGAAAGAGGAGTTCTCTCGGTCCGGAGACTGGGATTTGGAAGATGAAGTTGCGCTCAGTGAAGGTCAGTATTTTACTATAAATAATAAGATAAATTTCCCTCGGGACGACTTTTATTAAAATAAATAAAATAAAAAAGGTTTTTATTCACATAGACTTTAAAAAAGCGCTTGTAAATAGTCAGAACATATTTGTAGTAATACAGTTATTATTATGTCTTCAAAAACGCACAGCATAGAACGAAGAAAGCATGCTTAAATTCATTCAGAATATTAAAATTATTTGTGGTACATACCATAATCCAGGGATATACATACACAATTCTTTCACCAGAGGGCGCTTCAACTCATTTCGCGCCAATTCAACTGACAAGTGACATTAGCATCATTTTTCTCGTTCGAATCACTCAAACAAGTCAAGTTCAATCTGATCCGCGCGTTGATACTTTAATGTCTCAAATGTCTTTCATTTCCAATTATTTGATTCATTTGCCTGCTTATATGAATATCTGTGCTCAAAATAATGATTTATCCCCTAGCACTAGTAATGGTGTTACTAACAATTCAGAGCAATTTTTTACTAAACCTACACAGCCCGAAACACTTTTATTGTCATGGGGTAGTTTAGGAACACATATTGATGACAGGCAAATAGTTCCAGCTAGTGACAAGGAACGCTTTATAAGCTACAGCAGTTTGACTCTCCAGCATGGAAGGGTATACTCTATATATAATATAATATATCCCTGGATTATGGTATGTATCACAAATAATTTCAATATTCTGAACGAATTTAAGCATGCTTTCTTCATTCTATGCTGTGCGTTTTCTCTAACATAATTATACTAACTGTTTTGTTTTAATGCAAAACATTAATATTATTTCTAGTTACTTATTACAGATATTTAGGTACACAGAATGTTAAAACATTTATATAATTTATTTTATAATAGTAGTGATATTCAGCTAGCTTGTATTAAGTTATTGTCAAGGAGATTAAGTTGAGGTTTAATTATAGAAATTTATATTTTACTATATATTGTCTGAATGGTTCTGTCTATATTAATGTATGAATTCAGTATTATGTGTGATAAAAAAGCATGCTTGAGAAGAGAGCTCGAAATGCTTTAGAGAGACTGAAGTAATATTTAGATATGTATATGAAATGCAACAGGCTATAAGAGATAGATAATGTTACACTCTCTCTTTCTATCTTCACTAACTTATATCCTCATCTCGTTGGTCTAGCGGTAGCGTGTTCAACCGCAGACAATGAGGTCCTGGGTTCAAATCCCGGGTCGGGCCAAAAAGTGATTTTTGGGATTTTTCCGTAAAAAGAAATTTCTCAGTATCAGCCCGAAGTCTGGGAGTTAGCGGTATTATACCCCCGTGCCTCGGAGAGCACGTAAAGTCGTCGGTCCTGTACCTGATCTTTTTCCGGTCGTGTCGCTTGGCGTCCCAGCGGATCATGATAGTGACGGAATATCTACTATCTAACACTATAATATGTCCTGCGCAATTGCCTAATCTCCATTGAGGTTTGCGCATAACAATTAAAGGTGAAAATATTTTCTAATTTCCTGCTTTTGCCAACGTGTTTTTTCAGTAGTTGGGTTTTAGTATTGAATAATTTTAATTTGTAGCGTTATTTTTTCGATTTTACAGTGCTGTATCCTGAATCAGATCCTTTAGCATATGCACATGTAGAGCAGGTTGATACGCGGCCGCCCATTAATCAGACACAATCAGTCCCGCAATCTACTCAATCGGATCATGATCTGTCACAAACTAACTCTGATGATACTTGGTCTGCGCCAGAACTGTTAACAGTTAGGAACATCCAGGGGAGTGAATCTCTGCATGTGACATCCGAAGAGAAAGGTGAGTGTATTTAATTTATACTAGAGATCGCACTTGGTCGAAATTCAACCATTAAGGTTCTATTGTCAAAGACTATATAAACATTGAAAACAAATAAATTTATTCTGTTCTTAGTTTGTCAGTGTGTCAAAAGCATGGTAGTTTTTCTTATACAACTTCGTTGGCAAACAAGCATACGGCTTATGAACGCTTGCAACACCAAGAAAATCATTAGCGCGTTGCCGACCCTTTAGAAACCTTTGGCCTTGTCCTCAAGGTGGCCACGGAATTACACGTCGCTAGAGATATCGACGCCAAGGGTCCCAAGCTTCGCAGAGATGGTCAGGGCTGTGTATTGGAATTGTGGACCGACAGCAAATGGGGTTTTCTTAGCGGTGAACACGCAAACTTGTGTCTTGGAGGGGTTAAATTGGACTAAATTCAGTCGTCCCCAATCGGAAACTTTGTTTAGAGTGCATTCGATTTCAGACACAAGTTTTTCACGACTTTTCTCGATAATGGGTTGGAAGATATTGGCACGGCCCGTGTAGGAGGTGTACCCGATGCTGTCATCCGCATAGCAATGAATGTTTCCTATGGATAAGATATAGAATACTCTTTGGTGTACACACTCAAATACGACAAATTCATAGGACACTAATAACACAATCATGTACAATGGGCGGTCTTATCGCATTAAGCGGTTTCTTCCACACATGTCATTGATATGCCGCAAAAACAGCGTACGGGACAGCACGTATCCTTGTGAAACGCCAGCGTTGATATCCATTTTATCCGAGCAGCTGCCATCTACAATGGCTCTCAATGCTTCTGTTTGCATAAAAAGCTGGCAATCCATGTGCATAATCCCTCGGGAAGACAGTATTCTGGCAACTTCGATAGGAAACTGTGATGCCAGACCCGATCAAACGCTTTCGCCATGTCTAGGCTGATAGCCAATGCCTCACTTTGATTCTCAATGGCCAACGCCCATCGGTGTGTGAGATCCGCTAGAAGGTCACCAGCTAAGCGACCGTGGCGAAAACCATATTGGCGTTCGATAATCAGATGTTCATCAGGGTCTGTTATGTTTTTTTTTTATTATAATAATTTACTTCTTATGCATATTATATATTATTATGCATATTAGCAAGCTTTTGCACTCCTTCATATGGATTCAGAAATTTAATTCGCTTAGAATATAGTTTACAGAACCAGATATACTGGTGACAATTTTGTGTACAAGCCATATTCTACCTATTACAGTGACAGCCTCGTCATAAAATTCACTACACCGAATGTGGGCGACAACCAATGTACAACTTAATGGAGCTAGGTTGGCCCTGTTGAATCAACTGTGTTCTCTTGGGTATCACTATTGACTCAAAGCTACAATGGAGCCCACAAATAGAAAAACTGTCCGGCAAATTAAGTTCTGCACAATATGCAGTGAAAACTATTAGACGGCTGACTGATGTTGACACAGCTAGAATCGTTCATTTCAGTTATTTTCATAGTGTAATGTCCTATGGAATTCTCTGGGGTAGCTCTGCTGACATTAACACCATATTTATATTGCAAAAAAGAGCTGTAAGAGCTATCTATAATCTTGGCCCGAGAGTGTATCTAAGAGAAAAGTTCAAAGAGGTTAACATTCTAACTGTACCATCTCAGTATATATATGAAAACCTACTATATGTGCATAAAAATATCGATTCCTTCTGTAAAAGGAGCGATACACATAATGTACTCTTTGCAGATGACATTACCATTTTGACAAAAGAACTGACTATTGAAAATTCTAGAAATGTTACAAATAAAGTCCTCAATGATTTGATTAGTTGGCTAGATGACAAAAATTTAAAAATAAATATTAATAAAACTAAATTTATAAGATTCTTGACTTATAATAAAAATAATAGTAATTTAGGTGACATATCATTAAAATTTAATAATACTGACATTGATGAAGTACATGACATAAAATTTTTAGGATTAGTTAGTGACCGTTTTTGTAATTGGAAACTCCAAGTTGACAATGCATGTAAAAAAATTAATAAGTTCATATTTGCACTAAGGAGATTAAAAAATCTCACAAACACTGAAACAGCCTTGTTGGTATACCATAGTCATGTTTGCTCTATTTTAAGATATGGCGTTATTATTTGGGGAAACTCTACTGACGCTGAAAGAATATTTATTGTTCAAAAAAAATGTATTAGGTCGATATTTAATCTAAAGTGGACAGACTCGTGCAGACCGATATTTATAAGAGAAAAGCTACTCACTTTTCCGTCACTAAACATATTTGAAATGTGCAAATTTGTAAGAAAAAATATGTCACTTTTTGATATAAACAAGGAGGCTGTACTTAAAAGAAAAATAGTTCGCAAACCGCTATTAATACCAAGATATAGACTGAAGATATGTGATAAAAACTGTTATTATATGGCAACAATAATATACAATAGAGTTCCAGAAAGATTCAGAAATCTGACAGAAACTGAATTCAATAAAAAAATGTATGAGTGGCTCTGTGACAAATGTTTTTATTGTATTTCAGATTATCTTCAATTTAACTTTCAATAATTTTGACATACTACTTAACTTGACTTTTACGTTATATATATTAATTGATTGACTATATATACACATTTACGTTATTGTTTAGCTAATAAATTATTGTAAAATTGTAAAATTATATAGAAAGTAAAATATTAAGTTATGTATATTGAATTAAAATTATGTGAGATTATGACAAATAATACATGTTACTTACATATATTATGTGTCATACTTCCACTTAAACATTTGCACGACAAATTGTTGAATATAGTGGAACCGTAATTTAAGACCATCTAAATGTACCTATATTCCTGCAAATAAAGAAATCATTCATTCATTCATGTAAATACGAGATATAAGAATAATCTCATATTGCATACTACCCGTCTCCACAAAATAAGTAACTCTTTTATGGGGCAATGTATAAAATTCTATAACAAACTTCCCAGTGATATTAGAGAATTGTCTAAGAATTAGTTTAAAAGAATTATTAAAGCCAAATTGTGTAGCATATTAGAAACTTTCTGATTATTTAAGTGATAAAAGTGCTTGGAATTGAGTTGTTCTGAGTCAACACACATGATTGTAATTAATCTTAAGTATATTTTATTTTAAAAAAGGATTCCTACTGAGTTTTCTGGCAGTGTTTCTCAGTAGCTGCCACGTCATGCACTGCACGGTAGGTAAAAATAAATATGACGATTCCGCATAAATGTAAAATTTTTACGGAATAAATAATTTTTGACTTTGACTTTGATCAATACAAGCTAGAGTGTGGCGTGACGCAAGGGGAAATTTCATCACCCACGATTTTTATGTATACATGGATAGCCTGATTGGCGAGCTGAGTAGCGTGCATGTAGGTTGTCACATTGATGGAGTCGCTGTCAACAATATAAGTTATGCTGACTACATGGTGCTGCTTGGACCGAATTGAGCCCTTCGTCACCTACTGAGAGTTTGTGAGCGGTATGCCGAGAGTCATGGTCTCAAGTATAATTCTGCTACGAGCGAGTGTATGATTTTTAGTCTTGATAATAAAACTCATCACGAACCTCCACCTATATTACTAAACGGTTCTCCTCTTACTAGAGTTAAAAAGGTTAAGTATCTGGGGCACATTATCACCGATAATCTAAAGGACGTGAACGCAGAGCGCTGGCGGTGCGAGCTAATATGTTAGCTCTCAGGTTTGCTCGTTGCTCAGCTGAAGTCAAATTAATGCTATTTAAAGCATATTGACAATCGTTCTACACGAGCAGCCTGTGGGTAAATATACTCAAAAGCCATACAGCGCTCTGCGAGTATAATATAATAACGTCTTCAGGATGTTGTTGCGGTTGCCGCATTACTGCAGTGCTTCTGCGATGTTTGCCGCAGCGCGTACGGATGATTGTTACGCAATAAGACGCAAGCGTGTATCCTCAATGGTGGCTAGAGTGCGCGGCAGCAGCAGCGACTTTCTGAAGACAATTTCTAGTAAATATCAATGTCCGGTACACTCGCTCTGGATCAGAATCGTAGTTGGGATGGCAAAATAAAATCATTTAATTTGTATTTAGGTAGTGAAATGTAATGTATATAAAAGCGTAATAGGGCATCGCAACACATTCAGGCTTCATCATTTTGGTAAATAAGCAGTATGAAATGGGAATTCAATAAAAAACTTGTTTGATCAAAACATAAAATTTTTAATTTATAAGTAATAACAAAATATAGTTTCTTCCACGTAAATCACAATATGTTCTTCCACAAATAATATTAATTGAATCCAAAACTTCCTTGATTGGTTTATTAATAGCGATTCATTGGAAAAGTGGAGCGCTTACGATTCCAGTTCAAAAAACCTCTCCAAGATGGCCGCCCCGCTACCAGCGACACGACGCTCCGCTAGAGTGACCCGTCTATGTCACTCTTAATGAATAATTTAAAACGATGCGCCGACATGTATTAAAGTTATTTACTAACATAGTTTACAAGCTCCTGTTGTTACTAATCATAATGGATCATGTTATCTATTTTTTTTTTTATCTTATAATAAATGAATAGTAATAATAATGTCTCTTAATAATGAGGCATGCGACCGTGGCCGCGAATGGAGATAGGCATGTCATCCACTGTTATGGTTCACTTAAAGCGCTATTCAAGTTTCATGGTAGCACCTTATAACGTTAGTGGTATTATTCAACTCTACACTGATTTGTAATTATTTGTATTGGCTTTAGGATAGTATACGTTGTACGTTCAAACAATTACTTTTGTCTGGCTTTATAAATTATTGGTAACTAGTTGGGTACCGCAGTTTTACCCGCGTCATATTTTATATAATAGCCTATGTGTTATTCGGATACGTAAGCTATATATATTACTACAAAGTTTCATCGAAATCAATCTACCATTCATACATCTATACATCCATACTCACAAACATTGGCATTTATAATATTAGTAGGAAGTACGATTAAGTGCTACATTACACGTCGTTTCGTAGAGAATTTGAATATGGAGTTTTACGTCACCCGTGTTTTGTGCGCTCCAGTAACGAACTACCGTTGATTCGCACAGATATTAAACAAATGATTTTTTTATGAGGTTGTTCTCTTAATTTAACAAAATGTTTATACCTGATTGCAAAATTGCTGACATGCTTAGATGTCCCTTTCAAGTGGAGTCTCCGCCAAAAGTAGACCAGACCAGATCGTGGTGTCAGAGGTGCCTGAGCGTGTCACAGCTAAACAAGTGGCTCTAATAATAAAGTGCATGACTCGAGGAAAGTTGCCCGGACACGACGGCCTCATTATCGAGCATTTTCAGCATGCGGGGCCACATGTCCCGAGGCTTTTGGGGCTGTTATTTACGCTCTGTATAAGGCATTCCTACCTGCCAGGTGGGCTGATGAAGACGGTGGTAGTGCCGATAATTAGAAACAAGACTGGAGATAATTCTGATAAGCTGATAAGTGCATCTACCGCCCGATATCATTAGCTACAACCACAGCTAAGGTGCATGATGGTCTGCTTGAGAAACAGCTGAAAGAACACATCAATTAGCATGACGCACAGTTTGGCTTTAGGCCAGAACTTTCGACAGACTGTGCAGTTATGTCTCTCAAGCAGACCGTCAGGACAGACAGGAGAACACCGGTGTATGCAGCCTTTCTTGACCTCTCCAAGGCATTTGACCTGGTTAGATATGATATTCTCTGGAATAAGCTGAAGAATGAAGGTGTGCCGAATGAGTTAATTAATATATTTAAATATTGGTACCAAGTTAACCAGGTCAAATGGCTTGGTGAACTTGCTGACGATTACGGGTTGAAATGTGGGATGAGGCAGGGGGGGGGGGGGTTTAACCTCGTCTTCACTCTTCAACTTGTACGTAAACGGGCTGATTGTTGAGCTGAGCGACACCGGTGTAAGACGCTCTCAGGAAGCTGATAAGCGTGTGTGAGGAGTATGCGAGAGTACGGTCTCCTGTACAATACAAAAAAAAGTGAGCTCTTGGTATTTCAAGCCAAGGGTCGTAAACTGGGGGTTGTGCACCTGTGCTGCTTAACGCAGTCGCTCTTCGAAGAGTGAGAGAGTTTAAATACCTCGGCCATGTGGTAACCGAGGATTTAAAAGATGATACTGACATTAAAAGGGAGAGGAGAGCGATGGCGGTCCACTGTAACATGTTGGCACGCAGATTCGCGAGGTGTAAGCTTGGGGGTAAGGATCGCTCTTTTTCAAGCATTCTTCCAAACTCTCTACACCTGCAGTCTGTGGGTCAATTACACGCAGCGTAATTTACTAACAATATTATGGGCCGAGTGTCTGAAATAAAAAGATTTTATTTTTATATAAAATATTCGGTTTGTTTATGTTTGGGCCGTGGCGTTGAGTGTATATTCCTATTGTAATCGTACATCAAACAAGGTTAATTTCACGCCACTGAACCGAAACATCATAGCGCCATGACAGGACGCCTCAAGAGTTGCTAGTAATAAAATTTGGTGCAAGTCGTAACAGTCAAAACCGTAACAATCGATACCCATTACAATGTTTACAAAGATTGTAATTGGTATCTACATAACCTAATAATATATAATGCAGCGCAATACTGTCCCTCTGCAGGGCAAAAGTCACCTCTCACAACGAGAGGGCCAGGCCACAGTCCACCATGCTAGTGCGGGTTGGCAGACTTCGCATGTCATCAAGAACATTTGGAGATTTCGTCACGATGTTCCCCTTCACCGTTTCAAATTCGAGATGATTAATTTCTAATTTATACAAGAATTTGAAAGCTCAGTGGTCCGCACGCCTTGGTTTTGAACTCAAGACCGTTGGCTCCACAGTCCAACGGCTTTATGCGGGATGTGGGGGTCGCAGACAACCTGACTATAGCGTGTAGCCGAGAATGACACAGATTATGTTTCGTAATGCTCTTGTCGTGGGGAGGTCATGAAGAGAGATCAAAAGCGCTATTTAGTATTCTCTGCATACTTTCCTCTTTCTTGGATTGTTTCTTGAAATTCTTCGTATCATTTAAATAACTTGTTTGAATTAAATTAAAATTTGCTATATTTTTCAGGGACGCAGGAGGACAACACGCGACATCATGCGACTTATCATAACGAGATGCCTTCGAGCAAAGTATTCTCTGGCTCTAAATATTATCAATGTGACGTGTGCCAGAAGTGTTTCCGTGAAAAGAATAGTTTAGTACAACACCTGCCCGTACATACTGGTATACGGCCTCATAAATGTGATGTGTGCCACAAGTGTTTCAGTCGAAAAGGCAATTTAAATATGCACCTTCGCGTACACACTGGTGAACGGCCCTACAAGTGTCACTTGTGCCAGAAGTGTTTCAGACAAAAAGGCGGTTTAAATGATCACCTTCGCGTACACACTGGTGAACGACCCTATAAATGTGATGTGTGCCAGAAGTTTTTCAGACAAAAAGGCGGTTTAAATGATCACCTTCGCGTACACACTGGTGAACGACCCTACAAATGTGAAGTATGCCAGAAATCTTATCGTAAAAGGAGCAATTATAGTGAACACCTTCGCAAACACACTGGTGTACGGCCCTTCAAATGTGATGTGTGCCAGAAGTGTTTCAGACAAAAAGGCGTTTTAAATAAACACCTTCGCATACACACTAGTGAACGACCCTACAAATGTGAAGTATGCCAGAAATGTTACAGTAAAAAGAGCAATTATAGTGAACACCTTCGCAAACACACTGGTGTACAGCCCTACAAATGTGACGTGTGCCAGAAGTGTTTCAGGCAAAAAGGCTTTTTAAATAAACACCGTCGCGTACACACTGGTGAACGACCCTATAAATGTGACGTGTGCCAGAAAGGTCATAGCTTAAAGGGCAATTTAATTACACACCTTAGAGTACACACTGGTGAACGGCCCTACAAATGCGACGTGTGCCAGAAGTGTTTTAAAAATAAAAGCCATTTAAAGAAACATCTTCGCCTACATACTGGTCAACGATCTTATGTGTAGCGTATGCCTGAAGAGTTTCAGTTTTAGGAGTACTTTAATTGCACATATTAGACTACACGCTAGCACAAGGCGCTGTGCATGCGATGCGTGTCACAATTATTTCAATCGTAAGTCACTTCAAGCACCCTCCTTCGTGTGCATACCGGCTAGATAACCTTCTAATAAGAGATTATTGCACGCGTTAAATTGACTCGTCGACGCCAATAAATGAGACATTAAATTCAGCTTCCGACTTCACAGCTGATGTCGGATTTTGACATTTTTTTTCGTTTATAATCATCAGTACATTCTTCAAAAGCATGTGCAATAGAACTGACAGATCATACCACCATCATATTGTCTAATAAAATGGACGAAAACCAAAAGTGTGTAGGTGTTTTTCTTGTTTTAGCCAAAGCATTCGACACGGTCTCGATTCCTGCACTCGTGGGTAAGCTGGATGTCTTTGGTGTAAGAGAAACGGCTCTAAATCTGTTTTTTTTTATGTTACCGTACACAACAGGTAAATTTTGGAAAACATGTTAGCTTCAATACAAATGTTGTCTACGGCGTCCCTCAGAGTAGTATACTTGGACCAAGTCTGTGCCCGGTGTACATCAATGACTAACGTCTTCAACTACTTTGTAACGGGGAAATATTTACGTATTCTGACGATAGAGCTGTAGTATTCCACGGAGAGACTTGGGAAGGAGTGTGCCGCATTGCCGAAAATGGCCTCCATCGACATAGCCAATGGCTCAGAATCAATCTTCTTACCCTTAATATTTCAAAAAGCTCATACATACAGTTAACATTTTCCAAAACTCACCTTAAAAACGTTAACATTAAAGCTCATTCATGTAATTACCCTAGTAGTTTTAACTGCTCCTGTCTATCTATAAATAAAGTCACACATGTCAAGTACCTAGGTGTTATCTTAGATGAGAAGCTAACTTGGGAACCCCATATAAATCTCGTTACGGGTCGCACTAGGAAGCTTACTTGGGTTTTCAAAAAACTCAGACATGCTGCAAAGTTTCCTCTTCTACGTAATATTTATTATGCTTTAGCCCTATCCATTCTTGGATGCTGCGTAGGGGTTTGGGGTGGTGCCTGTAAAACCCACACGATTCAATTAGAAAGGGTTCAAAGGTCATTACTGAAAGTAACTAACCAACTTGACGGGCCTGTTGGTGTGGTTGGTAGATACGCTGCCTTGCACGCCGCAGGTCGTAGATAGAGTACACTTTATTGCACCAAAAGAAACAATACATGTCTTACAAATGAGCAAATACAGGTACAATCGGCGGACTTATTGCTTTATAGCAATCTCTTCCAGACAATCGTTGGGTGGACAAGGAAAACAGTAAGTTAGAATAGGCAGTAGCTGTAAGTGTACGTTCAAATATTCAACGTTATTATAGTGGATCGACTGAACAATCCACTAAGGTGTGGAAAAATGTGCTACTGATTCCTGCTTATCCTTTTCCTTTGAAGGGCCCAACAAACGTGTACGGTTCCCCGGTTACAGTTAACCGTACACGCAGAAACAATGGGCTGGCACCCTTCCAATACAGGAACTGTCGTCCATACGGTACAGTTTCGAGGTACCTAGGCGCCTGCCAAACAGAAAACGCTTAATAACTCAGCTTTCCGCCATATGACCCTTACAAATTTGGTATGCTCTGATAGGCCTCGATTAGGGCTATCTAATACAACAATCAGTTTACATATAGCTATAACCAATAACGAGGTACACGCGAGAAACCTATCTAGGCTACCTAGGTTGGTATCCCGTGACCTAGGCATATAACCCTTTAGTCTAAGAGACGTGGAAGATCGTCCTTCACCGATCTGATAACCAGATGAGACGTATTTTTATCAAATATTTTTTATAAACAAATATGCCTATAATTGCTTGCCTATCGAAAAGTGCTCATGGCTATTTTTAATTAAATTAACTTTTATCGATTTTTTTTCATCACCTTCATACTTTTGATAACCAAATAAAATTTATTTCACTGATCGTTTTTAATACACAGAATATGCCTAGGTATGCTTGCCTACTCATTTCAGTGTATAACTACCTGGCAAGCAGGTGTAAACAGGTAAGTCAAAATAGGTGACTCCATCGATCTGCTAACTTATCAAAAGTTATCTCAAATTTTAGATTATTTTATTTCAAAATTAGTCATTTAAACTTGCCTACGAAAAATCGTACTTAAAGTACTGTTGCCAGGCTAAAAACTTTTAGAGTTTTAGCCACTTGATAGGTGCAACAGAGAAAGTAGAGCGTCCGAGGTCCGTGTGCTAGAGCAGGACACAACATAGCAGCTGCTCGCTACCTGACCGTAGAACGTATCCGAGTGCGCATGCTCGTGCACATGTGAGTGACAGAGACAGCATTTATTTACACTTGTCAGTAATTTTGAACTCCAATTTATTACAACTAATTTTGATCTCAATTTTTGTATTATTTTACGCTATACATACTTACAGCTATGCAATAATTGAAAATAAATAATTTGACACATCAGTAGACACACTTTGATATTTACAGTATCTTTATTACTTAGGCGGTAAGAGTGATTTTCGAACTGCAACGTTTCCACGGTCATGGGGTTGACCCACAGATTACCAAAAGTAACCGTAAAATAAAACTGGCTATAACTTTTATATCCCAAGTACTAAAAATCTAAGATATTAAAAATGCCTTTTCTATCACATTAACCACCAATTAAAACATAAAATATCCCGTAACCCGAAATTTTCCTAGCGGTCCAAATATTTTTTTATTACTGTAACTTTGTTGTAACACGTGTAATGATAACCAAGAAAATCCACCGATTCTTTGCTTAATTCAATATCTCCATACTTAAAGCAATGTTTTAAATGAATGTTCATTAAAGTCAATCATTTGTTTTTTTTCACCACACAAAAAAACAATTTTACTCATTTTTAAAATCACAATTCTTGAAAATTAATGTTATTTAGCACGTGTTGTCACTAATAAATAATTTTCGACTCCGACTATACACGAGCATGCGCACTCGGATACGTTCTACAGTCAGGTAGCAAACAGCTGCTATGTTGTGTCCTGCTCTAGCACATGGACCTCGGACGCTCTACTGTCTCTGTCGCACCTATCAAGTGGCTAAAACTCTAAAAGTTTTTAGCCTGGCAACAGTAATTTAAGTACGAATTTTCGCAGGCAAGTTTATATGACTAATTTTGAAATAAAATAATCTAAAATTTGAGATAACTTTTGATAAGTTAGCAGATCGATGGAGTCACCTATTTTGACTTACCTGTTTACACCTGCTTGCCAGGTAGTTATACACAGAAATGAGTAGGCAAGCATACCTAGGCATATTCTGTGTATTAAAAACTATCAGTGAAATAAATTTTATTTGGTTATCAAAAGTATGAAGGTGATGAAAAAAAAATCGATAAAAGTTAATTTAATTAAAAATAGCCATGAGCACTTTTCGATAGGCAAGCAATTATAGGCATATTTGTTTATAAAAAATATTTGATAAAAAATACGTCTCATCTGGTTATCAGATCGGTGAAGGACGATCTTCCACGTCTCTCCTACTATTATAAATTTGGTATGTTCTGATAGGCCTCGGTTAGGGCTATCTAATACAATAATCAGGTTATATATAGCTATAACCAATAACGAAGTACACACGAGAAACCTATCTAGGCTACCTAGTTTGGTATCTCGTGACCTAGATTATTCTAGGTCTCAATCTAGTCTAATCATCGTAGAACTAACTCATCTTTATACGACGACAATAATTTGATACGGCCTAGGTAACCTAGATAGTCTAGGTATCCATGGAAAACCTAGAAATCTAGATTTCGTTATAACTTCTAGATTCCTAGGGTTAGGTGAATGAAATTTAAATATGTTATATATATATAGGTGAAAATAATGCAAATACATAGGTTTTAACTTTGTAAAACCTAAAACCTAACTGTGAAAAATAATCTAAATTTAATTTGCTAATATCTACTAAAATGTTAAAGTTTGGCATCCCATCTTTTTGGCTGAGGAATTATTTGGATAGAATCGCTCAGAATCTGATATCGGCTTGTTTAGTTTTATTGGCATTTTGCCAGACTCGAAATAATAATAATATCCTGGGACATTATTAACACACGGCCATCTAAGCAGAGGTTGTACTATGGAAACCAGATCACTGATATAATACATATACCACTTTTTTTTTTTGGAAAATACATACTTACATTGATCATTACACCCAGACTCAGGACAAACAGACATGTTCATGCACACAATTATCTGTCCTGGGTGGGAATCGAACCCACGACCTCCGACGTGAAAAGCAAGCATTTGCCCACCACGCCAGCAGGCAAATGGGTTTGCATTGGCAGTAGAAATTGAGGGCACCGTGAATTTGGGCCGAATACGGGTAGCAGATAGCTTTAAAGAAGAAGAAGAAGAAGAAGTACACTTTATTGCAAAAATAAGTAATACAAAATAATGGATACAACAAGAAAATTAGCTTATTTTAATGCAATTGGCGGCCTTATCGCTAAAAGCGATCTCTTCCAGGCAACCGATTTACTTTGAATGGACCAAAATTGACAGAATCTAATGAAGGTAGCAGAAGGTGTACTAATTGCAATTGAGAAGTTATGAATCTAATTAATCTAATACTACGTACATATACATATGTACTTACGTAATAAGATACATATGACTATGCATATACATACATACACAAATAAATACATAGATACAAATATATATTTATATATACAAATACATAATTATATAGGTACAGTACATAAAAGAATGTAAGGATATTATTTCACAAACGGACGGCAGTAGATTTATTGCCGAGTAGATAAAGTGAGATAGTGCTGTTTAACCATATTTTTAAAAACGTTTTGTGATTGAGCGCGTCTAATTTGTATTGGCAGCGCATTCCATAATCGGACAGCTTGAACGCTGAAGGATTTGTCTGTAAAATTAGTACAATGCATTGGCATTTTGAGTCGTAGGTTTTCTGAAGACCGCAAGAGTCGCGAATGAGTTGAGTGAAGAAACTGAAAGCGTTCCTTGAGATAGAGAGGAGTTGATGGATTGAACAGAATACTGTATAGAAGTGTGACAATGTGAGTATTCCGACGAAGTCTTATGGGCAACCACTTGAGTTTAGTGCGAAATTCAGAGACGTGATCATATTTACGCAAACCAAATATGAATCGTATGCAAAAGTTTTGAAGTCGCTCAAGTTTATCAAGTTGGTCCTCTGTAAGATCAAGATAGCTGGTGTCACCATAGTCAAGGATAGGGAGAAGCAAGGACTGCGCAAGTGCAATTTTGGTAGCAGTAGGGAGAAAGTTTCGCAGGCGTCTTAGGGAACTAGCAGAAGCAAACATCTTTCTGCTTACTTCTTGTATCTGTGGACCCCAGGAAAGAGTCGTGTCAATATAGATACCTAAATTTTTCACTTTATCAGCGTAAGGTATAACAGTGCCGTTGAAAACAACATGGGGAGTTTGGGACCAATCAACCTTACCAATTTTCCGAGAGCTGCCAACAACAATGACTTGAGACTTTTCTGGGTTAACATTAATGCCATATCTTTGCCATAGCTTTAAAGTGTATTAAGAGATCCCTACGGCGTAATTCCTACACCTCGGCCCGCTTGCGGCAAATTATCTGAAGAATATCGTGACAAACTGTCATATAACCAGAATCATTACCAAATAGCTGGTTCATGATTTCATAAACAGAGGAAGCGTTAAGCCGAACGTTTGAAGAATTTGACCAATCAACCAGACTCTGTAAGGCAGTATTAACGAATTAGTTCTGTGCTAAAAAGGCATTAGAAAACGCAGCAAAACTACGTTCCACCTGGAACCAACGTAATGGACTAAAACAGTCCTTAACACGTCGATGCTCAAATCTTTGCATATCTTTAATTTTGACTACACGTGTCTGAATTGTTTTCGGTAAGGTCTTTTACCGAAACACTTAAATCAACAAACCTATGTTGTCGACTTTTGAATGGAAGTTGAAAGCTAGATTAGACACATTATTATTGTAAATTGTTGGAATCTGTTAGTGTAAGGGCGGTGCTGCCGGTGCAAAACCAGTAATAGCATGAATCGAGGTTCAAACATTATTCACATGACTCACCAATTGTTGTGACAATAAGTCAAACCTTTCATCCAGATCTCGCGACTAGTCCCGCTTTCGGCGTTTCCTTGGTTCGTTGTCTTTATTCTCCGATGAAATATCCGAAGAACTCGAACCACTATTCACACTTAGTTTTATTTTGATTAGGCGCGATAACCTCGTCACTCATTGTTGAAAGTTTGAGGTTTCAAGAAACGGAAGACAAACAATGCTTGTTTGAAATTAACTTCTACTTTTAATCTCGAAGTTTATTTTAAAATTTAACACTATAAAAATAATTTTTTAAACTTTTTAATGACTGCACGCGTGGAAAAACGACGCAACAATGACACAATGTGGCGGTTTGTCGTTGCTTGTCAGTTTAGTTCCAGAACGGAGCATAGAGGGCGCTGTAGGCACAGTTTAGAAAACGGAAGTAGTCAAATTTAGCGACCTGCACTGGAAATCAGACGATGTACTCTCTCATAATGGACCTCGGACGTCAATCGGAACACATAATACAGACTGTATTAAAGTAGCCATCGAGCAGAACACTGTAAAGGGTTTGAAAGAGAACTGTCTGTTGGACGGAGCCAACTGACAAAACTGCAAACGGAGGATGGCAGAATCGTCATGTTTAAACCGAGAAGTTCTACGGACATCTGTACATGGGAACCCAGTCACGTGTCGATAATGGTGCTTCAGATGCCAGAGCAAGACTTACCCGGCACTACACCGAAAACATCCCGGACGTCAGCCTGTACGAAATTAGAATGGCTCTCAAACAACTTAAGAACAAGGTGCCTGGTGATGATGGAGTTACAGCAGAGTTTCTGATGGCGGATGTTACACCAATCCTACAGGCCCTTTAAAAATATTTATCTCCGTCATACCAGATGGTCACGCATGGTGCTCATCTTCAAAAATGGTGATAAAACCACCAATATTCCAGTCGTAATTACTAAATCCCTTTCATATTCTTCTATATCTCCTTAGCAGATACTCAAGCAAAGCGTAGGGTCGTGTGACACAGTTTTTGAATTTTCGGTGGTTAGCCCTAAGGATATTTTAAATGCTTTCAAGAGTATTAATATGAAAAACACAAAAGATCTGTGGGGTCTATCTGTTAAGACTGTTTCATCAATTATTACTTTGATCGCCCCACGATCGACTTGATGAAGTATAGCAAAATCATTCCTTTGTTTAAAGCTGGTGATACTTCAGACTCTTCAAATTTTCGACCTGTTTCCGTGCTGCCCACTCTTAGTAAAATATTTGAAAAGCTTATGCTTAGCCAGCTGCTCAGACACTTTAATATACATAATTTACTACACCGGAAACTGTTTGGATTCACAAAGGGTACTTCAACCATAGATGCAGGGGTCAACATATTAAAAAGTATATTCGCGGCTTGGGACGACTCGCAAGATGCATTAGGTATCTTTTGCGATTTGTCCAAAGCGTTCGATTGCGTTCATCATGACATGATACTCTGGTCAGAAAATTACACCACTACGGTATTAGGAACAAGGCTAGAACAAGAATTCAGAAGGTCGAAATAGACGGTAAAATATCTCCGCGATCTCCAGTGGTTGGGCGTCCCACAGGGGTCAATTCATGGCCAATTTTTGTTTTTAATTTATATAAATGACTTAACTTACTATGTAAGGGATAAGCATGAGATTGTGTTGTTTGCAGATGATACTTCCTTGACGTTCAAAATAAACCGACAATTAAGTAATTTTGACGATGCAATCTCTGAAGTTGTTCATCGGTTTAATGCCATTAATCTTGTCCTTAATTATAAGAAAACTAAAGTCATAAAATTCACTACACCGAATGTGAAACAGGCGACAACCAATGTACAACTTAATGGAGCTAGGTAGGCCCTGTTGAATAAACTGTGTTCTTGGGTCTATCACTATATCACTATTGACTCAAAGCTACAATGGAGCCCACAAATAGAAAAACTGTCCGGCAAATTAAGTTCTGCAGCATATGCAGTGAAAACTATTAGACGGCTGACTGATGTTGACACAGCTAGAATGGTTCATTTCAGTTATTTTCATAGTGTTATGTCCTATGGAATTCTCTGGGGTAGCTCTGTTGACATTAACACCATATTTATATTGCAAAAAAGAGCTGTAAGAGCTATCTATAATCTTGGCCCGAGAGTGTATCTAAGAGAAAAGTTCAAAAAGGTTAACATTCTAACTGTACCATCTCAGTATATATATGAAAACCTACTATATGTGCATAAAAATATCGATTCCTTCTGTAAAAGGAGCGATACACATAATGTAAATACTAGATATAAGAATAATCTCATATTGCATACTACCCGTCTCCACAAAATAAGTAACTCTTTTATGGTGCAATGTATAAGATTCTATATCAAACTTCCCAATGATATTAGAGAATTGTCTACGAATTAGTTTAAAAGAATTATTAAAGCCCAATAGTGTAGCAGGGTATATTACAAACTTTCTGATTATTTAAGTGATAAAAGTGCTTGGAATTGAGTTGTTCTGAGTCAACACACATGATTGTAATTAATCTTAAGTATATTTTATTTTAAAAAAGGATTCCTACTGAGTTTTCTGGCAGTGTTTCTCAGTAGCTGCGACGTCATGCACTGCACGGTAGGTAAAAATAAATATGACGATATATACATTATACAATAAATGTAAAATTTTTACGGAATAAATAATTTTCGACTTTGACTTTGATCAATACAAGCCAGAGTGTGGCGTGAGGCAAGGGGAAATTTCATCTCCCACGACTTTTTGTGTATACATGGATAGCCTGATTGGCGAGCTGAGTAGCATGCATGTAGGTTGTCACATTGATGGAGTCGCTGTCAACAATATAAAGTATGCTGACGACATGGTGCTGCTTGGACCGAATTGAGCCCTTCGTCACCTACTGAGAGTTTGTGAGCGGTATGCCGAGAGCCATGGTCTCAAGTATAATTCTGCTAAGAGCGAGTGTATAATTTTTCGTCTTGATAATAAAACTCATCATGAACCTCCACCTATATTACTAAACGGTTCTCTTCTTACTAGAGTTAAAAAGGTTAAGTATCTGGGGCACATTATCACCGATGATCTAAAGGACATTGAACGTGAACGCAGAGCGCTGGCGGTGCGAGCTAATATGTTGGCTCTCAGGTTTGCTCGTTGCTCAGCTGAAGTCAAATTAACGCTATTTAAAGCATATTGACAATCGTTCTACACGAGCAGCCTGTGGATTAATTATACTGAAAAGGCATACAGCGCTCTGCGGGTATAATATAATAACGTCTTCAGGATGTTGTTGAGGTTGCCGCATTACTGCAGTGCTTCTGCGATGTTTCCCGAAGCGCGTACGGATGATTGTTACGCAATAAGACGCAAACGTGTATCCTCAATGGTGGCTAGAGTGCGCGGCAGCAGCAGCGACATTCTGAAGATAATTTCTAGTAAATATCAATGTCCGATACACTCGCTCTGGGTAAGCATCGTGGGTGGGATGGCAAAATAATTTAATTTGTATTTAGGTAGTTAAATGTAATGTACATAAAAGCGTAATAAGGCATCGAAACACTTCATCATTTTGGTAAATAAGCAGTATGAAATGGGAATTCAATAAAAAACTTGTTTGATCAATACATAAAATGTTAAATTTATAAGTAACGACAAAATATAATTTCATCCACGTAAATCACAATATCTTCTTCCACAAATAATATTAATTGAATCCAAAACTTCCTTGATTCGTTTGATTAATAGCGATTCATCGCAAAAGTGGAGCGCTTACGGATCCAGTTCAAAAAGCCTCTCCAAGATGGCCGCCCCGCTACCATCGACACGACGCGACGCTCCGTTAGAGTAACCCGTCTATGTCACTCTAATGAAAAATTTAAAACGAAGCGCCGACATCTATTAAAGTTATTTACTAACATAGTTTATAAGCTCCTGATGTTACTAATTATAATGGATCATGTTATCTGATAATAAATGAATAATAATAATAATGTCTCTTAATAATGAGGCATGCGACCGTGGCCGAGAATGGAGATAGGCATGTGATCCACTGTTATGATTCACTTAAAGCGCTGTTGAGTTTCATCGTAGCTATAGCGTTTTCGAGCTCTTTTATGGTTAATAAGAACACTGACGAGATGGTTTATAAACTAATATATTTAACACTAAGAAACACTTGGTTTTAATACTACAAAGATAATTAAATATGGTTATAAAAATGGTATTTATCAACTAAAATGGTAAAAGTGGTAGAAAATGGTTAATGGTATTGAGCTCGGTCGCTGGCGGATTGCGAACTGATTCCAAATTATACTGAAATTATTAAAGTTAACGCGCACCAAAGTGCTCGCGGTGCAGATATGGAAATCGCTGACTTGTTCGGTTGCGTAGCTCCGAACATGCTCCCGAGCACAAGATGAAAATAAGATGATATCAAAAATGTAAATTAATTACTAAAATCTTAACTAATAATGCAAAAGCAAAAAACATAAAGCAGAATGGTTTGTATGTATCGTCACACAATAAAATGATGAATATGAAATGACTTAAAAGTATGGTATAAAATAAATCAAACAGAAAAGGGTAAAATCAGTAATAGTGAAAATTATCAAACAATAGTGTCCTCTATGGTAAAAACTTTCTCAACTTGGGAAGTGTCATTTCTTTTTGTTACGCCGCGCCTAACTGGCCAACGGTCTGCCAAATTTTCACTACGAACACTTTCACTACGAACACTACGAACTTCTTTGTAACACAATGGTTTATTTAGTTCCTTAGCACTAAGCTGTCGCTGTTCAGTTGAAACTGAACCTGGTTGTCGTCTGGTAACTCTCGGAACTGGCTGAGGCAGTTGCAACGACTCTCGTCGTGGGCTTCCGCGACCACGAGCAGACGATCTCTTATATATGCTGCAACATCCTTTTTTCCATAACCACGTAGCAGTAAATCCTAGGCCTGCTACGAGTAAAATATAACTGATGGTGTAGTGGTGAATGTGATGGTAAGATAATCCTTCATCCGGTATATCTGCGTTTGACTTCATGTCTTTTATTTCATTTTCGAGCTGAGAGAAGGAGGAGTCTAGATGGTTTTCTGGGACATTCTCAACAGGCAAAACTCTCATGTTAATTATATGGTTAATTTGATCAATCTGTGGTATGTAAATATCAGGAGACATATTGTTTTGGTTAGAATGGTGTTCAATAGAATATAACGTAAAATCTGTTCCTTTTATAATGCACATTTCATTCATGCCAATGACTCCGGCTTGGGTCAGTTGGCGGACGGTAATTTGATCTCCACATATGATTTTTATCGAGTATACGTCACAACAAAAGTATAGGTATTGTGACGTATGATGTAACTCTACCCATCGGTTAGTACAACTCGTTTTTATATATTTACATTTATTTTCTGGCATATTTTTCGCACAAAAAGTTTCATCATTTTGCAGGGTTAAGATCGGTTTTCGAATTTGACACATGTACGACTCTTCATGTCGCAGACATGTATTTAATTCATTAATGGTTACTACAAAATAAACATCTTTTCTTAGATTTATAGCCACATAGTCTGCTACTGGAATTATGCTGACCATGCTATTATTGATTTGGTGTGGAACTGGTATAATCTTATAAAGACGGAAGTTTTCTCTGGTGACAAGAGGGAAAGTTATTTCAAAAATAATGAGTTTTTTGGTAACTTTTGCCTTTACTTTCAGTAACTGGTAGATGTACTGTAAGTCCGATTCAAGGTTATTGATAGGCAAATGGAGGTCGTTTCTCATTTGGCCTTGTATTGTTTGTAGTTCCGATTTTAATTGTTCTGGTTTTAATAAATGTAGACTAATTCGACCATGGTACACATCAGTGATAGTGTCAAGTAATGTATCTTGCAATCTCTTCAAATTTTGTAATAAATTATTTCCCGCCATCGCGGATAATGTAAAATCTTGTATAGCAGACATGTTTTGGATGATTGTTTGAACTGAGTTGGTATCTTGTTGAAAAGTAATTAATTTTTTGTTTATGAATTTAAGCTGATTATCTAATTCTATCTCCATTTTCTTCATTAAATTAAATTCAGATTCAATGACCGACGTCTGGTTTTTCCACAGCTTAATTAAATGTCTTTCGTTATTTCTGACGTTTTCAATATCCTTTGTATATTGTTCTGCGAATCGAGTGTCTAATACTCCGAACAACTCATTCGCTAAGTAACCGACACCGTTGATAAGTCCCCGGCGCCGCCGATGCTGTCTGTCGTGGACATTAAAATGTTGTGTTAGCAAAAGTTCATTGTAGTATTGAAGCTCGTGGTCATTACGACGTAACTGGGATATAATCATATGGCATGGCGATTGTGTTTCAATTTTACTACATAGTTTTTCTAAATAATGATTTATTTTACCGTATGCTTCCATGCCTGACCAATATGGCGTCATATCATAATATACTACAAGGATCCATTTGTCCCTAATAAGTTGTAGATTAGCCACAGGATCGTAAAATAACGTTTGATTGTTAGGAAGTTCGTGAACGGTATGTAAACAGTTTGTCTGTGGTACTAATATCGTCATAAAAAATATCATTGCTGACACGATAGAAAAAATGTTGTATGCAGGTATTTTTGGTCTCTTCCTTTTCTCTTCTGGTTTTAGTTTTTCGTCATTCTGGTTGCTGGTTAAGTTATGGTCATGGTTAAAAGGTATACTTTGTGGTTCTGACAAATAGTTTATTTGGTAAATTGGTAAAACAGATAGTTTGACAATTGGTCTTTTTATCAATCCGTTCTTGGTTTTTAGAGTAACAACTCTAATCAAACCATCGTCGCCTGGGTGTATTTCCAGTACACGTCCCATGGCCCACTTTCCTGCTGGTAAATTATCATCCTGAATAGTTACTAGGTCGCCTAGTTTTATGTTTTCTTTCGTCTTTAACCACTTAGATCTTACAGATAATTGAGTTAGGTATTCAGTTTTCCATCGTTTCCATAAATCTTGAAATAATTTTGTGGTGAGATGCCATCTGGTTCTAGCATCTTCTTTCGTCTCTATCACAGTCAATCCCGGTCTAGTTGTTAAGAAATGGGCTGGTGTTAGAAAGTCGAAATCATCAGGATCTTCAGACAATGGACAGAGCGGGCGGGAATTCATGCATGCCTCTATCCTTGATAATAATGTGACGTATTCTTCAAATGTTAATTTTTGGTGGCCGATTACACGTTTAAGATGCTGTTTTAAGGACCTGATATTTCTCTCCCAAATGCCTCCCGCACTTGGCCAGGAACTTGCGTTGAAATGCCATTCTATTTGTAGCTCAGTTATCTCTTTATAGAAACTTTCACTGAAAATTTGTTGTAGATATTCGTATTCCTCTTGAATCATTCTATTAGCTCCCACAAAGTTTGTACCATTATCGCTGTACATGTGACGTGGTGCTCCACGTCGCGCTGCCAGACGGTGTACAGCTGCCAGAAAAGCCGAACTGGTTAAATCGGATACAAGCTCCAAATGAACAGCTTTCGTTACCATACAAATGAAAAGTGCTATATATCCTTTAGTGGTCTTTATTCCGCGCCCTTTATTCGCTTTGACTTCCACAAAACCCGTGTAGTCAACTCCACAATGATAAAAGGGACGTTCGGGGTTCACTCTGGATGATGGTAGGTCACCCATAAGTTGACATTGTTTAGGTGGTTCTTGTTTTCTACATGTAATACACTGACGTACGAATTTCTTTGTGGACATATATCCGCCGATTATCCAATATTTTTGTCGAATATGAGATAATGTAAGGCGCGCTCCACCATGGAACGTTAACTCATGTGCTTCTTGAATTATTAAATTTGTGAGGCGATGGTTATGTGGTAATATAATGGGATGTTTCATTTGATTGTTTATCTCAGCGTTTCGAAGCCTTCCTCCCACTCGTAATATTCCGTCTTGGTCAATGAACGGATTTAAATTTAAAATATTACTTTTACAATGCACTTTACTGTGTTTTTGTAAGTAGTTCATTTCATGCCTAAATATCGATTGTTGGATGTTTTTAACGATTAGCATTTTCGCTCGTCGCAACTCATGCAACGTAATATAGGATTCATAAACTCGTTTTTTGGTACCGACTCGTAATATCCATGCAACTATTCTTATTATTTTACTAAGCGAACTACATTTATTTAATAAATCGTCAATTATATTTGTTGTAGGTATTTGGTTTATTACAACATTTGACTGTTTTACATGCCTGGTTTTGCTTTCTAAACTGGTTTCATATATAATATTATCCTTTCTGGTTGGATTTTCCAGTGATAAAAGCCACTTTGGACCCTGCCACCATAAGTCATGGTTTTTTAACTGTTTGGTCGATAACCCACGACTTGCACAATCAGCGGGGTTTTCAGTTGTCTTTACATGTCCCCAACATTCCGATGGTATTATTTTGGTTATAGATCTTACTCTATTTGCGACAAATGTTTTCCAGCGTCCTGGATCTCCCTTTAGCCATCCTAATACTGCAGTTGAATCGGTCCAGCAATAAGTTTTGGTGTTGTAATGGTCTGGTAAGCAATTTTGAACTTTATTCATCAATTGTGATAAGAGTTGAGCCGACATCAATTCCATTCTAGGCGTGCTTATTTTCTTATTCAAGGGAGCTAATTTAGCTTTACCCATTACTAACGTAACTGTGATGTTGTTTCTGTTGCTGACTTTGCAGTATATTATACACCCATAGGCCTTATTCGAAGAATCGCAAAAGCCATGTAATTCCACTCTTTGATTTTTATTATTTTGTAGTCCGAGCCATCTATTTATCTCAATGGTTCTGATATCTAATAGTTCTTCTCTCAAATTCTTCCATTTACTGGCTATATCTGCGGGCAAAATGTCGTCCCAACCTAACTGTGACAACCACACAGTCTGAAATAATATTTTCATGGTAGTACTGATGGGGGTTAACCACCCTTGTGGATCAAATAACTTTGAAATATCAGAAAGCAGCGATCTTTTAGTTAATTTAGTTGGTAATTCTGGTTCTAATTTCAAATCAAATATAAACTTATCCTTTTGAGGGTTCCATCCGAGCCCCAAAGTTTTGGTTGAGTCTGACTGCTTGAATTCGAATGTTTTTTGGTTACATTGTTCTATATTTAAGCCTTCCAAGAGCCTTGGGTTATTTGCTGACCACTTTCTTAAATTAAATCCGCCTGATTTCAATAAATCATTTAATTCGTTTCTTAATTGTATTGTTTTTACTAATGAGTGTTCTCCGCCGCAGAAATCATCCATGTAAAATGATTCCTCTAAGGCTTTAGCCGCGTTGGGATACTTATTTCGTTCATCTTTTGCCAGTTGTTTTAAGCACATCATGGCTAAAAATGGTGCTGGTTTTGTGCCATAAGTAATTGTTGTTAGTTGAAATTGGTGAATTGGTTGGTTTTGATTTTTTCTCCATAATACTTTTTGATAGCATTGGTCATCTTGGTGAATCATTATCTGTCGGTACATTTTTTCAATATCCGCTGTGTAAACATACTGGTATTGTCTCCATTTTAAAATAAGTTCTTGTAGATCTTGTTGTAAATTAGGACCTGTATACATGGTATCATTTAGGCTAAGCCCTGACGAAGATTTTGCTGATGCATTGAATACTACTCTCACTTTTGTTGTTAAGGACTCTGTACAGATTACCGGGTGGTGTGGTAGGTAGCATCCGATATTCTGGGTAATGTTCGATGGTTTCATATGGTTTAAATTGTAGTATTCGTCCATAAACTGCTGGTATTCATTTTTGAGTTCAAAATTACTTTCCAATTTCCTCTCTAAAGCTCGAAATTGTGCTAAAGCCATTGGTTTAGTAGCCCCTAACTTTTCCTTGAGTTCAGGTATGAATGGGAGGCGCACTTCATATCTTCCATTCTCCAGTCTCTTAGTGGTTGTTAGAAAGTAGTTTAAACACTCTTGGTCTTCCGATGACATGTCTATCTCTTGGTTGTTGACCTCTTCAGTTTCCCAAAATCTTTTTAAGTCATCCGTATTATGCAGTACTACATTACATCTGTAGGATGTGTTCATAGACCCGCAAAGCAACCAACCTAGCTGAGTTTGCTGAGCAATTGGTTGATTTTCGTTATTTCCTCTTAAAATCCCTTCTAACATAATTTTACTATAAACATCTGCGCCAAGAAGTATGTCAATTGAACGGCTAACATTAAATTCAGGATCGGCTAAGTTAATATTTTGTATATGAACCCATTCTGGTTTGGTAAAAGATGAGTTTGGTAAATTTTTTATCAAATTATTCATGATCAAAACGTTGGTATCTAATGTAAAGTCATTGTAGATTGACTTTAACTTAATATTCAGCATCCCTTTACAGTTATTTTCTTTCTCTCCAATGCCAAATACCTTTCCTTTACAATGGTTTCTTTTTAACGCTAATAATTGTGCCGCATTTTCGCTTATTAATGAAATTTGAGAACCTCCATCCACTAAAGCTCTCATGGTGTATGGTGTGCCATCATTTCCAAAGATTTTCACTAGGGCTGTGGCTAATAATATTTCCGAAACTCCATTAGAAGCCACGTGACTCGAAGCTGGTGGAACATTATTCGACGTACTGGGTATATTTTTGTTAATAATCTGTGGCCTAGTTAAAGCCTCGTGCAGAAAAGAGTTATGCGATTTTAAACACGTGCGGCATTTTTTCGTTGAGTGACATGGTTTATTAAAATGACTTACTAGACAATTTGTGCAATAATTTCGCTGGTTAATAAATTTCAATTTTTGCTCACTCGATAATTGCAAGAATTTATTGCAATTCCATAAACCGTGATCAGCATTGCACATTGGACATGTTACTGACCTAGATATGTGCATTGACTTGTGCATGTTATTGTACATGTTATTATAACTATATTTGTTATAATTTTTATTCGACTGATTTGAATTCATTTTCTGGTTGGTATAATGATTTTGGTGACTTGAGAATTTTTGGTTAAAATTATGGTTTTGGTTGAGTTGCATGGTTGATTTTTGGTTAAATGATTCAGTTTTGCGGCGTGAAACTTCTAGAGTAGTAAATTTACTTTCCAAGAAGTCCAAAAATTCTTGTAAAACTGGTAATTCTCTTGGTTTCTTTACCGATTCAACATATTCAGTGAAAGATTCGCTATCTAATTTTTGAGCTAACAAATGTACAAGCAAAGGGTCCCATGTGGTTGTATCAGCACCTAGATGTTTAATAGCATGGAGGGTTTCTTTTGTGACGTCATGCAATTTTTTCATCATTATCATAGACTGGTGTTGCATATTTGGTAAACCTAGTAAAATGTTAACATGAGACGTAAATATCAACTTTTTGTTATCATAACGATGGTTTAAAATATTCCAACAAGCTTCATAATTATCCGAGCTAATCTGTAGATGGTGAATCAGACGCTCAGCTTCTCCGGTAACTTTTCCTTTCAAAAATTGCATTTTCTGCGCATCTGAGAGGGAGGTGTTTTTATGGATGGCCTCCCTGAATAAATCCTTGAAGGATGTCCAGTTGTGGTAGTTGCCACTAAAAACTGGGATTTCCATTTTTGGTGTCGAATTTTCCCGATGAGTCATGGACCACATTTGGGAACTAATGGTTTTCTTAAAGTCGTTATACATCTTTTCATATCTATTAAATTCACTCTGGTACCATGTGTTATCTCGGCCGTTCTCTCCTTCTATCTCCCAATGTAGGTTGTCTATGATAGTCCACCGACTTTGAAGTGATTTTAAGGCATCCTCGAATTCCCACTTATTTTTTAACTGGTCAATCTCCATATTTGCCACTGTTCTCAAAAAAGCCCTAAAATGAATGGTCTGCTTTTTTATCAATTCGTCTAACTTGCTATTATCTATCGACTGTGTTTGGTTTGATTGGGATTCGGACGTATCCTTCGCCGAATCTGCCTGCTTTGTTTGCTCTGATTGTAGATTAGATTGCTCTGGTTTATTGAAATCTACTGGTTGTTTAAACTCTCCCAATTCTACGGGAGGATGACTGACTATTTGCTGCGTTGACATCATTTGTACAAAAGTTTTATTAATTAGCTCCTTGACTGAAATATACACCTCTTCCGCCAAATCATAACAATTTTTAGTAAAATATTCATGGTCAAATTCAGCAAATTCACAGCATTTTCTATGGTTTTGTTGGTACTCCTTCCAATAAGTCTCTAACAGCTCTAACTTTCTCTTGCAATAATCCATGGTTTTTCGTTTAGCGCCATCTTTTTTGATATTAGTTAGCAACTGAACTAAACCGTCATAGATTTGAGTTTGGTTTGCTACGATGCTCTCCATTTCAATAAAAAATTAATCAAATAAACGCCCAAAAATATGTGTATAAGGTATAAAATGGTTTGATCTGACCTTATATTCTCCTTACGCTCTTTTATTGCGTCAGACTGCTCTCCAACAGACTGCCACTGGTTTCTCGGACCTTGTTCACAGGATAACGCTTGATTGTGTCACACGCGAACCGAAGTCCTTTCTTCTCGAAGGACCATATAGCGTTTTCGAGCTCTTTTATGGTTAATAAGAACACTGACGAGATGGTTTATAAACTAATATATTTAACACTAAGAAACACTTGGTTTTAATACTACAAAGATAATTAAATATGGTTATAAAAATGGTATTTATCAACTAAAATGGTAAAAGTGGTAGAAAATGGTTAATGGTATTGAGCTCGGTCGCTGGCGGATTGCGAACTGATTCCAAATTATACTGAAATTATTAAAGTTAACGCGCACCAAAGTGCTCGCGGTGCAGATATGGAAATCGCTGACTTGTTCGGTTGCGTAGCTCCGAACAGTAGCACTTTAAAACGTTAGTGATATTATTCAACTCTACACTGATTTGTAATTATTTGTATTGGCTTTAGGATAGTATACGTTGTACGTTCAAACAATTACTTTTGTCTGGCTCTATAAATTATTGGTAAATAGTTGGGCACCACGGTTTTACCCGCGTCAAATTTTATATAATAGCCTGTGTGTTATTCGGATATGTAAGCTATATTACTACAAAGTTTCATCAAAATCAATCTACCATTCATACATCTATACACCCATACTCACAAACATTGGCATTTATAATATTAGTAGGAAGTACGATTAAGTGAAAGACAAAAACTGGAGATAATTCTGATAAGTGCAACTACCGCCCGATATCATTAGCTACAACCACAGCTAAGGTGCTTGATGGTCTGCTTGAGAAACAGCTAAAAGAACACCTCAATTTTCATGACGCACAGTTTGGCTTTGTGCCAGGACTTTCGACAGAATGTGCAGTTATGTCTCTCAAGCAGACCGTCAGGTAATTATACAGACAGGAGAACGCCGGTGTAGGCAGCCTTTCTTGACCTCTCCCAGGCATTTGACCTGGTTAGCTATGATATTCTCTGGAATAAGCTGAAGAATGAAGGTGTGCCGGATAAGTTAATTAATATATTTAAATATTGGTATGGCCACCAAACTAACCAGGTCAAATGACTTGGTGAACTTTCTGACGAGTACGGGATGAAATGTGGGGTGAGGCAGGGGGGGTTAACCTCGCCTTCGCTCTTCAACTTGTACGTGAACGGGCTGATTGTTGAGCTGAGCGACACCGGTGTAGGATGCTCAATTGATGGTCACTGTAACAACAGCATTAGTTACGCAGACGATTTGTGTTGCTCTGCCCATCAAAAGCCGCTCTCAGGAAGCTGATAAGCGTGTGTGAGGTCTATGCGAGGGTACACGGTCTCCTGTACAATTCTAAAAAAAGTCAGCTGGTATTTTAAGCCAAGGGTCGTAAACTGGGGGTTGTGACACCTGTGCTGCTTAACGCAGTCGCTCTTTATAAAGCATTCTGCTAAACTCTCTAAACCTGCAGTCTGTGGGTCAATTACACGCAGCGGGCCATCAACGCTCTCCGAGAACAATACAACAAAGCGTTCAGGGTGCTGGTGGGGCTTCTGTAGTGCGTCTGCGATGTTTGCGCTCGCGCACACAGACGACTTTCACACGGTGCTGCGGCGCCGGATCGCTTCGCTGATGTTTCGTACGCGTGGGTGTCCCAACACCATCCTGAACGTCCTCAGTCTGAAGATAGACAGTCCCATTCTGGGGCACTCGGTTCAAGTACAAGTGCGTGTACCTGGAGCCCCACAATGTGGCAGATACATAAATTAATTACTTTTTATACATAGTTTTTAAGATGTAATTTACTAACAATATTATGGGCCAAGTGTCTGAAATAAAAAGATTTTATTTTTTATTTTCATATAAAATATTCGGTTTGTTTATGTTTGGGCCGTGGCGTTGAGTGTATATTCCTATTGTAATCGTACATCAAACAAGGTTAATTTCAGCCAAAAAGGCAAATTAAATACGCACCGTCGCGTACACACAGGTGAACGACCCTATAAATGTGACGTGACGCCAGAAAGGTCATAGCACAAAGAGCAATTTAATTGAACACCTTAGCGTACACACTGATGTACGGCCCTGTAAATGTGATGTGTGCCAGAAAGTTTTAAAAGTAAAAGCCATTTAAAGAAACATCTTCGCGTACATACTGGTCAACGGTCTTATGTGTAGCGTATGCCTGAAAGGTTTCAGTTTCAGTAGTCAGGAGTACTTTTATTGCACATTTTTTCTGACTACACGCTAGCACAAGGCGCTATGCATGCGATGCGTGTCACAATTATTTCAATCATAAGTCACTACAAACACCCACCTTCGTGTGCATGCCGGCTAGATAACCTAATAAGTATAATATAAGTATAGGTGTACATCAGGATGGCGAGTGTACGTTATAAAACAGTGATTCTGTACACATGAAACCAATGTTCTAGCAATGTGGGGGATGTGCAAAAATTTAAAGCAATGTGCTTTTATAAAACTAGTTTATTTCAAAATGTTTGTGACTGAAGTAGTTAGAAACTAGGCGTAATGTAAACCGTAAGCTCGATTAATGCACCACGAACTAGATTAATGCACGCGTTAAATTAACTCATCGACACCAATAAATGAGACATTAAATTCAGCTTCCGACATCACAGCTGATGTCGGATTTTGAATTTTTTTTCGTTTATAATCATCTGTACATTCTTCAACAGAACTTAGATGGATTTATAGCAAAAGCAGATATTAACAGAACATCCAGACAATTTTGTATAAATATCGAAATCTGTTCATATCTCATGTTTTACAGAACACAATATGGAATTGATTGACGTGGACATTTTCAATATACCAAATTATACATTACCAGCATATTGCAGCATAAGGCATGGGGGCTCTTGCATTCTGGTTCATAAATATATTAAGTGTACAGAAAGAGAAGCGATAATAAAAGTAAATATTCCATACGTTTTTGAAGCATGTGCAATAGAATTGATAGATCATACCACCATCATATTATCTAATAAAGTGGACGAAAATCAAAAGTGTGTAGGTGTTTTTCTTGTATAACCAAAGCATTCGACACGGTCTCGATCCCTGCACTCGTGGATAAGCTGGATGTCATTGGTGTAAGAGAAATAGCTCTAAATCTGTTTAAGGATTTTTTTATGTAACCGTATACAACAGGTAAATTTAGGAAAACATGTTAGCTCCGATGCAAATTTTGTCTACGGCGTCCCTCAGGGTAGTTTACTTGGAAGAAGTCTCTTCCTGGTGTGCATCAATGACTTACGTCTTCAACTACTTTGTAACGGGAAAATATTTACGTATTCTGACGATAGAGCTGTAGTATTCCACGGAGACTTGGGAAGGAGTGTGCCGCATTGCCAAAAATGGCCTCCATCGACTAAGCCAATGGCTCAGAATCAATCTTCTTACCCCTAATATTTCAAAAAACCACCTTAAAAACGTTAACATTTTAACGTTAACGCTAACAGCTCATTCATGTAATTACCCTAGTAGTATTAACTGCTCCTGTCTATCTATAAATAAAGTCACACATGTCAAGTACCTAGGTGTTATCTGAGATGAGAAGCTAACTTGGGAACCCCATATAAGTCTCGTTACGGGTCGCACTAGGAAGCTTATTTGGGTTTTCAAAAAACTCTGACATGCTGCAAAGTTTTCTACGTAATATTTATTATGCTTTAGCCCTATCCATTCTTGGATGCTGCGTAGGGGTTTGGGGTGGTGGCTTTATAACTCACACGATTCAATTAGAAAGGGTTCAAAGGTAATTACTGAAAGTAACCAACCAAGTTGACAGGCCTGTTGGCGTGGTTCGTAGATACGCTGCTTTGCACGCCGCAGGTCGTAGGTTCGATTCCCACCCGGGACAGATGTTTGTGTGCATGAACATGACTTTGTCCTGAGTCTGGGTGTAAATTATCTATATAAGTATGTATTTGAAATGTAGTATATATCAGTTATCTGGTTTCCATAGTACAAGCTCTGCTTAGTTTGGGATCAGATGGCCGTGTGTGAATAATGTCCCAGGATATTACTATTATTATTAACTTTAAACGCTTCAAATAGCCTACTAAACAACTGTATATAAATTGCGAACTTTTAACAAGAAGACAATTTTATATGTATTCCAAATTAAACTAACAAAGCAACACAGACAAACTCCCTACAATGCAAATATTTATAATAGTAAACGCATTATCAAAAATGTATGCTTACCTATTAGATGTCGGACAGCTACGGCTAGACGACAGCAATCTTTAGGTCATCCTACTTATATAATAAAATTATATACATTCATCCACTTACGCTTCGAGAAACAAAAATAAATTAAAAACTGGCTACTTCAATTACATTACGACCAAACTGAAATGCAATACTCACAAACTCATATTCCCTACAACCCACAAATCCCACCCACATCAAACACACAAACATACACACACACACAAACATACACACACACAAACATACACACACACACAAACATACACACACACACAAACATACACACACACAAACAGACACACACCCACAGACATACACACACACACACACACTCATTATTCGTATTAGTAGTGATCGCTGTACCGGTGCGGTGTCGGCGAACGCGGGGTCCTTAACTGCGCGGGCGCACCGCGGCCGCGTCCCGCCACCAGTCCAGCCCACACTGCGACGCGAAGCGCACGTCGCTCTTATCAATTTTACCGCTAAAATATTACGTTCCCGTATCTTCTTCCGTTTTTGTGCTTTCTTTCTTTCTAAACTCTCCTGTGTCTCTCGCCTTCCATCTTTTGTGAATACCGCTTGCTTGCGTGTGCAATTAAACTGTGCCGTGCGACACAAGTGTTTTCTTTTACTGACCTCCACGCACGGCCCATGACCTACATCACATTAACCTCTGGTGACCACAACAATATAAATGAAAGCTTTTCTTTATTTTTTGACATGTTTAAAACTTTTTATGACTATATACTTATATGCTTCCCTGTTATGAAATGTAGAATTTCGACTATCACCAGACCTAAATGGATAACGCGCGGCATCAAACGATGTAGCAAAAAGAGACGTTGTGGCAATTTAGACTGAAAAAAATAGAGATACGGAAGTGGTATACAAATTATTTTCTAAAAAGGTATAAAAAGATTGTAAAATTAACTCAGAAAGCTCCAAAATGCTACTATATCAAAACAAGCACAAATAAAGCTAAAGCTACCTGGAATATAATAAACTCTACTAAGCCTATTGTGCCCAAGTCTAGCATTGAAGTAATTACTGAGAATGATAAGAATATTACAAATCCCAATTTGATAGTAGAATCTTTTAACAATTATTTTGTAGACCTAGCGGAACCAAAAGACAATAGTTGTAACCAAACATACAAGAAGACAAACACCCTAATATAAATAATTAATTATGGAACTAACCACACATGTCATAGTAATAATCAGGTAACCCTAATAAACTACAGGCCCGAGTTTAAAAATTATTCCACGGATAGTACTATACTCATTTCCTTAATTGAAAATATCTTCAAAATGGCTTAATCTAAACAACTGAGCTAATTTTATATCTTTTGTTATTAATAAGAGTGTAGCAATTGTCTATTTCTTACCTATTTACTCATAACAAATACTGACACGAGGAAACAGTAGCCTCGTTTTAGTGTTAGATATAGTGCAATAGACAATTATTAGGTAGGAAGAAAATACTTAATATACATTACGACAGGTTGGAAAAATCGTTTGTTGTAAGAGGCAACAATCTCGAGTAGGTATGCTTAGTGGCAATAGTATTTTGTGTCAATGTGCATAAACTCTGAAACAAATGTGAATGTTATTTGTAATAAAACAGTTAATTGCTAAATCAAATATTTTAAATTAAAAGAATTAACGATTTCTTTGACGATAAACCTACATAATGTAATAAAACAATAATAATTGAATTATTAATAAATAATCATAATAATATTGACTTAAACGTTTAATAACGAGTATTATGACAATTATAGTAAACTAATTGAATTTTATTATGGTTGCACGTCAATAACCAACGTCAGCACCAAAAACGATAAAACTGCAAGAAAGTGTCAGAAAGGAGAAGATCACTACGGGCACTTTTGTACACAAAATAGCATCTACTGCATCGTTCCATTGTAGTAAAATATATCTAAAACTAAAAATTTCGATAATTAAACTTAAACATAATCTCGTATAATACACGTAACACGTGACAATAACTATGCAAGCTAGCTAAATATCATTGCTATTAAAAAATACATTTTATAAATGTTTTCTTACAATCGGTGTACCTAAATAAACTAGAAATAATTATGTATACTTAATTATATTATAACAAACGTGTTCTGCCTATTTACAAGCGCTTTTTAAAGTCTACGTGAATAAAAACCTTTGTTTATTTTTATCTACTTCCACACCAAGTAAAAAGAAATTACGTCGAGATATCTTAAAACAACAATTAAGACTTAGGCTCATAAGGCCGAAGAAGCCAGAGCCGCAAAACTGGATTTTAAAAAAAACGTAACAAGTATTTTTTACCATTTTGAACTTAATAATTTGATTTGATGGAATAGCATCTATTTTCAGCCGTTTCTTGAATGTACCACTTGCAAAATCTTCTTCTTTAAAATGTAAGCCACAAATACCGCGTATTTTGTGACTTTACCGGGAACGATATTTATCCATTTTTGTTTTAATTCCTCGTTTTTGGGAAATCTAGAAAAACAATACCATTAAATACGTAACGAATGGTTACCCTGTTGCTGAACTTAGCCAAAATATAATAATAATAATCTTTATTTCACTCAAATACACATAGTTATTACATAATAATTAGTACATAACACATTACGCAAAATCGTTGTCGTGCTGCCCTCCTAGATAGGCTACTAATTAGCCTGTATTAAGGGGAGACAGTGCCGTATCCGAGAAAGTAAATTAAGGTGTTTTTCGCAATAGATCAGGTGAAGTGCTAAAAAGGTACATACTACAAACTAGGTTACATTTTTTTGTATTTTTTTTTATGTATTACTATTAAATGCTAGTGTTTACATGCGTGTGTGTGTGAGTGTGAGTGTGTTTATGAGTGGGCCACAGTTATAGCAAATGAATTAGAATGGAAACATTACAAGATAACACTTACTTGTGAAAAGGTATACCACTCCCCAGATGACTCTCGCTTTTACACCCTTTCACGCAACAAGTTAAAACTATATTTAACCAAATTGGAACTGAGATTGGAACACAATACGATAAATAATTTCAAACTAAACATTTGCCATATTTGTTTACAAATTGAGTGTGGTAAACGTCATTTCTTATAAATACTGCTATTGAATTTACTAAACCCAAATTAAATGTATTTAAAAAGCTATCAAAGAATAAGACGTAGTTTAAAAAAACGTTGTGTACGATTTAAATAAATAAAAATTATTTAATTATGGTTATATGAAAACATAATCCTAGGAGTTTAACCAAAAATTCTACTATTTTATACGTCAAGTAAGATATTTTTAGGCTGGCCATCTGTTAGACAGGGACAGAATCCTGCACTTGAGCCTCTCAAGTGATCCGTTTTTTCCTATTGGTACACTACAACGAGAAATGGACTGTAACGTAAAGACTTTGAGTTCATTTTACTTTGAACTAAATCTTGGAGTGCGCATCTTGTTATATTATAATATCTTTGGTTCCAACCGTAGACAGAGAAACCAATAGACCAAATAACAATTCCTTTCTCTTTCACTCAAGAACGAGAGCTATAATCGCGATACGAATGTGATAGACAGAGACACAACTATGATATCTTATGTCCCGTATCGTGTAACCAGTTTTTTCATGGTCAGCAACTTTAATTGCGAAACAAACTTTGACAGTTCGTGTAGCATCTTGTTTATGTTATATTATTCTGTTGATTTTACATTATGAAACGATTGGTTTACAGTTTAATTACTCGTAAATGATCCTAAACCACATTTAGGCTAATAAAATGGTGCTTTGTCGTGTTATTTCATGCGATAGTGACAGTGAGAAGAAAATTCCCGGTGTGTCTTTTCACTCGTAAGTACGGCGGTGTTTTATTATCAGTCATCCTTAAATATAGTTTCTTAGTGATAATTACTTGAAACATATCATTTAGTAACGATAATACTCGTTAAATATAAGGATTTAGTCAAGTTTTCTTATTATAACCTTTAATTTTTGTGTGGTATTTGTTGCAAACTTCAAATGTAAAATTCCCCAATTTTAAAATTCCCAAATTCATCAACTCCAAATAAAGTTTTCGACAGCCTGAGATAAAATCTGTAAGATTTTTACTATATGTGCTGTTATTTTGTTTCCTATAATGGTTTTAAATAAATATTGCAATTGAACCTTAAGTGATCGAAATTTTATATTTTAATTTTAAACAAATTAATTTCTAAGACTCATTTATACATCAACCTAAATGGAGACTCCTTTAGATAACTTGGAATTAACCCCCTCCATTTCTTAACTTAGTAAAAAGTTTCTATCTTTGAGAGGTTTTTCCATGTAACCCCATATCTTATACAAACTTATCTGACACATTTGCTTTAAATGTAGTAGAAGTACAGCTGGGTATAAATGTGCTAGCTTACAAATTTATTTAAAGCATCTTTTAATTTGTGATGAACATCAGATTTTTGATAGAATGAATATTGATTATAAAAGTCAGTTATCTTTACTTTTCCAGGTGACTCAGGATTATGCAGAAAATGGATTGAAGCGACTGGAAGAAAAGACTGGACCCCCTCAAAATACTCTAAAATATGTAGTAATCACTTTCCGGAAACTTTTTTGATAAAAAAGAAGAAGAAAACTGTTTTGTATCCTGATGCAGTACCAACTACAGTAAATATTATATTTATATTACTCTTATTTAATTTATAAGTATATTGCAAAATACAGTTTATAATTTTATATTTACCTTGCAGATAAGAGCTGTTAAATTTGGAAGTTCTGATGAATCGCCAGTATCAGATGCATTATAATTATTACCAAACAAGAAAAAGACTACCAAGGTATATATTCTCCATCATCATCACAATAATACTGAACGTTATCCAAATACGTATGTTAAATACAGAGATCATTTAATATAGATTAAAATTACAATAGTTAAGAAAATACTACAGATAAAAGTAAACAAGACAGGGTGGCCTTAGTTGCTTGTTCTACATAGTAATATGACAACATTATTTGCCATCATAATCTGTGTGCTTTTATTTATTTTTCTTTAATGTTTTAGATTGTGGCGCCACAAGAGGTAGATGATCCATTGCCTTCCACACCATTAAGTGCCGTTTTGCAAGACGACGTTAACATAAAAAGTATCTCGAGAAAAAAATTGCTAATGCCTGCAGATGAAGATACACCAAGAAAGAAAAAACTTAAAGTGAATTTAAAGAAAAAAACTGAGGGTCTTATTAATCTCAGAAAAAGATACGTGCTGTCCGTCAAACAAATAGGCGTTTGTTGACACGAAATGCTCATTTATCAGATATTATTTCGGTACTTAAAATCAAATCCTTAATATCATTTGAAGATGCTGACATATTAAGCACTATAGATAGCGGAAACAAAGATTTCCTTAACGTTTTTGGGTGTAGTTGGGAAAACAAAGAACATGAAAAAACATGTTTTTGAATCTCTTTTAAGTTTTTGGTCATATTATTTAGTAATCTTATCTTATGGGCACCTTGTTTTATGCCATCTATTTCTTTGTCTCCTTTTTTTCAATAAAAAGCTTTGTAATAGGTAAAGGATACATTTTTCCCTTATATTTTCTTGGGGCAACTGGAGTACGTTTACGTGATACATTTTTAAAAGTCATCATTAAAGTGGTTTTTATACATTGGTATTCTCTGTTTTATTTTATATATTAAAAATTAAAAAATATTTAATTTCTATAGTTTTATTGTTACTTGATTCCATTTTATAAGATCCAAAATGAATTTCACGGTTACCTATCATAAGTTTGAAAAATATTTGACCCAATTTTAACATGAAACTTTTCAAGTATTACCTTTTTATACTTTATTGAACTAAAGTCTGTCACTGTATCAGTTGACCTATAATCAAATCGATTGTTTTCGTTTGGTACTCCGATGTTTCCTTTGGATGAAAATCTTTACCAAGTACCATCTTCATCATCATAATATTATCAGCCGAAAGACTCTCACAGCTGGACAAAGGCCTCCCCCAAAGATATCCACAATTGCCGGTCTTGCACAAAATGTAGTTTCATTGTGGTTAAAATATTGCAATAAAACATTTGGCAAATGAAAAAAGTTCAAAAGATGCTGCGGCCAATAGCAAAAAGTTATTTTCTAAATCTACGAAACATAGTTCAATTAAATAATACCTATAATATCATGCGTTATAGGTATTATTTAATTGAACTATGTTTCGTAGATTTAGCAAATAACTTCGACGACCTATAAATTTGCTTCAAATGATGCTAATAACAAAAAAGACATTGGTCAATAGTTTTCGGTACAATTAATCTGACAAAAAAAATGCGATTGATCGATTCCCAAATTTTCCCCCCAAAAACAGGGAGTGCTATTATTTTGGCAACATTACACACACACATTGACAAACTATCTTTGTTTCAGTCGCGGCTTCACGGTGCCTTTGTCTATTGGTTTCTCTGTCTACGGTTCCAACATAGCGCTTCGCTTATATACTCTCTGAATATTTTTTATAAACGTCATGTAATTTATTTTTGACCAAATATTTATCTGTGGAGTGATGTTATTGCTCGGAGCTGAGTATTACCTGTAGCTTTAAATAAATACACTTATTCTTTGGTTTTCAAATAGTATGATGAGGTTTATGAGGTATTCAGTTAACCTAGCTAGATTCCTCGGAAGTATCTAGTGTCTACCTAATAATAATAATACTTTACGGCCATCTTGCCCACAAGAAAACCATAGTGATTACATTATATAGAAAAACTATTTTCGTTTGTGTTGTGAGTCTATCATGATAAGAAAAAAAATTATTCAGCAACAATAGACGTATATTCAACTCTCCAGGATTGCACCATTACAACACTTATCCAACTTAAACTAAACTACATTATAATAAATGAAGGTACACACTACACACGATGTCAATAACGTTTCAGGGGGCCTACTCTCTTTCTCCGAATCGAAACATCGTTAACGAACTATATTGAAACGAAGTTTTGCAAGTGACCCTACTGTATTTTATTTTCGGATTCACACTTGTAGTTCGCTTCCATAGACTATTTTACGTGAACGATTGTTTTGAACTATATAAGTGTGGGGATTTTAGTTTCTCATTTTGGTAAACTACGGTTTGGACTTTTTTAAAATAATTATATGAATTGGCTTTGTATTTTAATTTTAAATTAATCTTGTAGTTTTTTAAGCATTTATTGTTATATTAATGCAGAAATTATAAATACAGAAATTTAAAATATATTTCCAACGATATCAACCGGGATTATATAAATAACCCTTTTACTGACGTTATAAACCGGCTAATTTGAAGAGTACTATTTCATATAAACGATCGGTAGAATATGCTACATTAAAAACCATCCGTATACTCACGGAATGTCATCAAACGCCATAGCAACATACTTTGTTATTCTCTTTGGTCAAATTTTGATTGAAGGATTTTTTGTTTGGATTCTTTGTTAAATTAATAGTCTTGTGTTAATAATTACGTTTTCAGGTGTTCTTTACATTTTTCGCAACCACAAAGTTACAAGGAGTACCTACTGTATGTTCTCCACAAATGACCAAAAGTTGTGGTTTCGATTAATACAATTCGTAAGTACTTAAATATCTTAAATACACATAAATATTTATTTTATACTAAACGTACGGCCTATTCGTAATAATAAGCATTCGTAACATCTTTTCAGTTTGAAATGTCAGTAGTCAAGCAATTGAAAGGCAACTACCGAACTTTAAACAGCCGCAATTGCCCGAAAAAGTTTTGGAGTATGTAGACCACAGAGAGGACTATAGTCAGCACACACAACTCTTAGAAACTGCAAGTTAACCATCAGTGTCACAAGAAACCCTGACTTTCACAAGTTGTAAGTATTTCTTTGAGGTATTTTCAGTATTTAATATTGTAAAAAAATTGTACCTACTTGACAAAACATAAAGGTACTTTTTTTGTTAGTATATTTGTATGAAATAGCTTTCCAATTTATGGTTCGTAATGAAAATTTTACCTTAGCATCCAATAAACATAACTAGGTACTTGCATTATGTAAAAAAGTTATTATGAATTGAATTATTTTATATATAGTGGCATCTGTGTCCCCAAAGAGATGGTAGAGATATATTACAAGTTCCACATTTTGCCTACTGATGGTCTTAGTCCCACATTATAGGGGGAAGGCAATATTTCTTTAAAGATAATGATGTACTGAATCCATTGAAGAGTCATATTTTTACAGAATGTACCTTATTTAAATTGTAATGTTGTTTTTGTTGCAGCTACAAAATCCAGGAGGAGACAATTAGCAGCTGCATCAGCAGCAGATTGTTACAATCGGAAGAGATGAATGTAGAGAAAGAAATAGTCAGGAACACTGAGCCTGCAGGCATTATGGGTGTCCTGTTGAGAGCTGGACTAATGAGAAAATACTTTGATCTATTAAATTTATATATGCATACTCCACATAATTAACTGTCTGATTAACAGTTTCCAAACTCAATTTTGTAATAAGATAGTATATATAGTCTTTGCCCATTAATCGAACAGTCAATTATGAGTAAGTTTTTATATTTAATTTAAAATGTTTCATTCGTTTTAATAAATGAATCACAATTGTTATAAACAATTGCACTACTATGCCCAACCACTAGCTTGGTGGGCAATGGAAGAATACATTACATTATAGTAACTGTTGGATGTTCTAAACTATTACTTCTAGGTTAAGTATGTAAATAAAAAAAATATAAAATGACTGTTTTTTATTTCACTACAATTTCAAGTAAATTTATATGGGTGTATAGGTGATGGATGTCCTAAAACAAAGTGAAAGTATATTTATAGCAAATGGTGGCCTCATTGATATATGCACACAAATATCTGTCCTGCGTGGAAATCAACCCACAACGTCCGCTGTGCAAAATAATAAATAAATAAATGAAATAAAAAAGGCACAAGGCATACTTAGTCATAATATTTATTCAGTAAAAATTTGCAATGGTTTTTGAATCATTACAATTTTATTCCCTACCTAAAAACACAGTAACAATCCTTTTTTTAAATAGTAACTTAACATTTAATACAAATTTATCATCTAAAAGTGTTGAATTAAATCTATTCATTCCCAAGCAGTTTTATCATTAACATGCCTTGCTACACAATTTTAAACACTGCCCCATAGAAGAGTTACTGATTTTGTGGAGATCAGTAGCATATGCAACAAGATTATGCTTATTTAGAGTATTTACATTATGAATACAAAATACTTTTCTTTTTAAATGTATCAATATTTTTATGCAATAACAATATATATCAAACTACATTAAAACTCACTCCTGCATTGGTCAAATTCATCAACAATGCTTTGGAGTCTGTCCCGTGTGTCTCTGGCATCTTGGTTCTGTAAATGTAATTGTTCCATTTCGTGTTTTAACTATTTTCGGGAATTTGATTCACATTTAATTGATTTCGCAGGCGGCACGGATTTCTTCTACGCTCTACACGTTCTTCACCTAAATCAGCCTCATTTGAAAGCATTATTGCACCTATTTCAATTAAACTGAATGCAAAATCCATACAAAACAAAATCAAAAGGCACTTTTCTCTAGGTCGGCAATATGATTCACATTTAAATGATTTCTTAGGTGGCACCGTTTTCTTCTACGCTCTAAACATTCTTCACATGAAGCAGGCTCAATTATAAGCATTCTTGCAGACATTTCAGTTAATTTGAAGCAAAATCAACATGAACGAAAATCAAAAGGTAGCACTTTTGTATTCGTCAATTTTGAAGTTTAAATGACGAAGTTTGATGTGTCAAAATCAAATGTTCGTTCGGAACGTCATGAATTAGAGTAGGTTTAGAGAATCTAAATGTCAAACTAAGTTCGTTCGAACGAATTCGCGGAACGAATGGAACCGTGGTAGCATACACAAGAAATTCGTAACGAACGAACGAAATTTGGAGAAAGAGAGTAGGCCCCCAGTTCCCGCGCTCTGTGAGCACTACCGAACTTTGCAGCCATTCCAAATGTCATGAACGGGAATGAACTGAATGCATCGGCCATTCCGCTCATTCACCTCATTTAGACAGATTATATCCTTTTAATGAATATTAAATTAAATACAAAGCAAAATTACTTTTTTAAGTAAACAAATCACCAAAAATGTTACCAATTATTTGGAAATCATAACATTCGGCCATCCGACCCTGTGTTGCCTCCTGGCACACACAATACATAAACATAAGTTATATATATATATACCTTTAAAAAAACATCAGCAAATCATAACATTCAAATAAAATAAAAAAATACAAAAGTTTTGTATACAACCATATAAGTTATATATACCTTCCAAAAACAACATCAGGAAATCATAACATTCAAATAAAATAAAAAGAATACAAAAGTTTTGTATACAACCATAAAATACATTTTGTAAATAATACATTATTACAAAACAAAAACAAAGTGAACAAACAAAAGCTACCACTATAACAAAAATCATGGGCTGTAACGATATATCGACAAAAATAGTTAAAACAGTCAAAGAAGTCATTAAAGAGAGGTTTTATTAGTTTGTCTAGGTAAATATCTGAAGCTAATCCAATGTTCAGGATATGGCTTAGAGGGTCAGCCTCTAAGCCATATCCTGAACATTGGATTAGCTTCAGATATTTACCTAGACAAACTAATAAAACCTCTCTTTAAAAATATAAAAACGATATGTAGAATTCTATGAGCCTAGAGCTCTCTTGTCGGTATTCTCTACAATCATCAAGTATATATACGCCCAAATTTATTCTTACTTCGAAAAAAAGGAATATGTTTGTAGCAGAACTAAAAGGTTGCTGAAAGTATAAGACAATAAACAGGGCTATTTACGATTTCTTAAATATTAATGTATCAAGAATTCACAATAAAATACCAGATTGTGCCATTTTTTTTTACATTGAAGTATTTGACTGCGTGGACTATAAAATATTATTAGAAAAATTAAATTCATGCGCGGTATGAGGACATAGGCTAGGATATATCGAACCTTTCTTTTTTTATTTAGTTAAATGCACCGACATTAAACATTTAGACAAAAGAAAACAAAACTTGAAAGCAATATTATTTCTCTCAATAGATTGGTTAAGTATGATGGGTAGTTCTTGGGTTCCCTATTATTTAAAACATACACCAATGAGTTTACTAAAGCTATAAACAGGTCAATGTCACGATTTACTCACGATAGCACTGCTATAATTGAATGTAATTAATATTTCAATGTAAAAATTATATTAACGGATGTTGACATTAAATAATAGAATGGATGAGAGATAATAATAATAAATTTGAAAAAACCAACATAATTCAATTTAGACAATGAATTACTCCAGCGACACTTAATATTCACTATCATGACAACCAAATAAAATAAATTTCTAGGCTTAATTATTGTCAGCAAAATTTACTGGAAAGCTGATATACATGGTTTGAGCAAAAATATTTAAACTTCCCTCGATAAGAAACCGAGATGCATTACTGCCTAAGACAATCAGAATTTCATCCAAGATACGGTACTACTTATTGGGTGAGTTTCCCCACAAACACAGTAATGCAGCTTTTAATGCTCAAAACAATGCATTAGGGCTATGTCTAAATTCTAGATAGATGGGACCATTTTATGTGTAAAACTTGGTTTTGTATTCTGTTATTCTGTTTTAAATTTGTTATGTACTAATTTTATTTTGTGATCTTAGATTATGAACTAATTCAATTGATTTATGACTTTTTTATATGTAAAACTTATTTTTGCATTATGTAGCAATCAAAATGAACATTACAAGAACATTATTAAATGAACATACAAAATAATAGTATTCTATGTTCTATCTAAATGCATGAAATTTAGATAGAACATAGAATACCATTACTTTAACATAACATCCATGTATCTGTAACTTTGTTCAGAAAATAAATGATTGATTAATACGTGACTACATTAAAATTATCAATAAAACAGCAAATAAAATACTTTTGTGTAGAGTTAATCAGAACCATGTTTCTGGATTATTATGATTTTGAGCTCATATCAGATTCAATTTCATCAACCTTAGCTAATATAAGTCTTTTATGCAGTGGCAAAACTGCTGATTGTCCAAAACCCTTAACTACTGAAACTTATTAAAACTTTTACCCAAATTAAGTAGCTCGGCATCGGTTTTGCGCGAAGGTCTATAATCACTATCAAATTCAATGTAAGCATTTATTATTTATGACAGGTGATTTAAAATATTCAAGATAAATTTCCTGATGCTCTTAAAATATCACTTGTTAAACCGATCCATAAAAAAAGGGGCACACATACGCCTAACAAGTACAAGCCATAACCCTTTTACCTACCTTCTCGAAAGTATTTGAAAAGGCAATATTATGTAACCGATTAAACCAGTTTCTTGAAAAAAAATTAAAATACTGGACGATAATCAAAACAGTTTTTGAAAGTCAAAATCGACTAACTTCAAATATGTGACATGTGTGTATACATAATATATATGAATGACAGGAAAATGTTATAGAATTATTGACATGACGAAAGTGTATAAGGTTTAATATATATAAGGTTTTGTGCCATAACTACTAAAAAATTATAAGGCTCCGGAATCCAAGGATCTGCTTAAAATTGGTTTAAATAATACCTAGAAAACAGATATCCAAATAGTACAAATTGTTCACCACGACATGGTCACAATTAAAATAAAGCACATACGATCTGACATTAGACAATTAACTAGTTCGATTCCCCAAGGAAGTGTATTAGGTTGCATACTGTTTCTAACGTACATAACCTTTCAAAAATACTAAATAACGAATAACTGTTCCGGATCTCTTCGCGCATGATATCTCAATTCTTATAAAATGTGAGAATAATTATGATCCTGTCCAACCAATACATGAAACATTGGATTTTGCAACAACTTGGTTACAAGACCATAAATTAAAAATAAATTACGGTTAAATAAAAATTATACAATTCAGATCCCACAAGAAACCACTCTTAAATACAAATATTATAAACCAAAAACATATTTATAAACCGTGGAAACATTTAACTTACTTGAAATTCATATAGATACACATGTAACTTGGAAACCACATATAGGACAAATAAAATCGAAACTATCAAGATTCTTCTAACAAAACTATCAAGAACTTCCAAATTAATCAAAGCTCTAACACAAGCACCTCTCTATCTGCCAACTATGCATATGCATATTCGTGACTAAAATATGGTATAACGCTGTGGGGAAATAGAGAAAAGCAAATCAGTTGTTTATCATACAAAAAAAAATGTGTCAGAATCATAGCCCACATAGACAACACTTAAACCTGTAAGCCTTATTATATCGAATACGAGCTCTTGACTCTGCCTTCAATATACATCTATGACATTTCTTTATACAAAACCCGTACAAACATTTACTAGAGTTAAAGAAACATACACCTTAAATACATGACACAAAAAGGATTATACATCCCGCCATCCCGGACTAAAATTCTCAACTAAATCCCATACTACATGGCTGTAAAAATACTTAATAAATTACCATTAGACATTAAAAATGAAACTCATACCCTGGTATTTAATAAAAAGCTAAAGAAACTCTTAGAAAAAAATATTACTACAAGAATATTTAGAAAAACGATTATGTGAATTGCCTAATCTCAAGTAAACTCTTTAATACGGCGACTAAAGACACTTATTTATTAAAATCACAATTCAACCAATCTAACCACAATCTTGACAAATTCCTAATCCTGTATGTAATCCTTCATATAATGCAATATGAACCAGTAATCAAAAATACTAATGATATTTTTATCAATTATCCAGTCAGCCAAATCCAAGTTTATATAAACTTATTTTAAGATTATGTTTCAATAATTATTTACATATTTAAGTATTTATTTAGATTAAATAGTGTTGTTTTTTATTCCAATTGTTTTATATAATTATTGGTATATTATTAAAGATTGTAAAATAATATATTATAATTATAGTGGCAACGCCTGTAAAAGGCCACTAACTCCAATGTGTACCTAATTAAGATCTGTACAAATCTTAGTTGCAAATTAACTTGGAACTTTGAACATTTAAAATAGGGATGGTCATATCAACGACAGCTTAACATGTAAGAGAACAGGTAGTAAGTCCATTAAACTTTTAACATTTTACATTTCATTAAACTTTTAACATTAAACATTTCATTTAATATTTAACTATTACCAGGACTATACAAGCTTGGTTTTTTTTTTCTTTTAGCGTATTAGACTTGAGTAACTCCGGAGCGATTCGTTCCGATGAACTACTCCAACACAGTGAACGAACTGACCTCGTTCGGTACTGTGCGGGATTATCGTTCCACAGTTCACCGACTCATTATAATCCCGCCTCTCTGGTCTAAGCCCGCGTCAGTGTGTGTAGGTAGGAACGAGAGCCCTTTGGTGTATAGTGCGTCCCCAACTCAACTCACCACATTGTGGTGAGTTGAGTTGGTGACGTATAACTAAGTGCATGTGGTGACCACATACACTTAGTTTTAGATCTGATTCATTATCGCATTTACACACACTGACAATTATTGTTTAGCTTTCTTAGTATTCGATATTCTAGAGAGGTTAACTATTTTGGTCTCTATTTCATAAAGCAATAAGTTTATTTTAGATTGACATTCTATTTTATGCAACTTTGTTTACGTTATGAGATCGTATTTTTTAAATTTGTTAGAGAGTCGAATTGCGTGAGTGACTACTTCCTATTGTGCCTACTTCTTGTTTTTTTATATATAAAATGACTTCTAAACGTAAACGTAGTGATATTCGGGGACATTTTAAGGAAATAGAACCAAAAAAGCAACGTCTGGAAATACAAGTAATTTGTCGCGCCATATGACCAGGAAACATCCTACAATACCTATCGTTTTGGAACGGCTAGTTGAAATAAATACTTAAAGATCTAATACTGACCCATCAACTTCTGCTGACCAACAACAAACATCGCAACAAAATATTACTGATTTTATCATCAGAAAAACACCTATTTCCGTACAAAGATCGCAGGTTATAGCTAGGCAATTGGTGAAGTGGATATCGAAAGGCCAACATTCTCTACGTGTTGTTGACGAACCATTGTTATAGTTCACAGTTTATGAACGAATAGCTAAACAAGTTCCAATTCCGGACTCTGTCGAAAACATGTCTATGCCACAGTTCATTTCGCTCTTTGAGTCAGTAGTACTGTACTTTATATACAACCTACCAAGTCAAGGAGCGAAATGAACTGTGGAACGAGTTAGCGGAACGAGTTCACTTCACGGAACGAGATTTGATGAACTAGATCCATTAAGTGAACGACAATGCCCAAGGCTATAGCGTATCACTATGCTCGCCAAATTTACTATTAAGTAATGGTTGAGGGTTTTGGGAAGTAAGAAAGAAAAGTGAATCTTACGACTCAGAACTATTCTGCGCCTGTGCCCTATTTCTCACTGAACTATCATTAATACTGTATACACTATAATTAGACAGCCCTCTACCACAAATTTTACTATAATAATGGGGCTTATTAATAATAAATTTAACAGAAAATAATTTATCACACACACATTTAACGAAGACTTTCATCATCACGTGAAATAAGATTTAACATTTCTTCTAAAAGTCTACCGTAATTCTATTCACTGGGAAAAGCCTTCATGAGTTTAACTTGCCACTCACCTGAACTAAAAACAACTGTTAGCGAAGCTCCTAACAATCTCTTTGTTAAACCAGCTAACTTTAACCATGTACAGAAAATCTTTAGATACCACTTCTTCACTTGAACTATTTCACGATGGACTTCGTAGTTTAACCATACTTTTCCGAAATCTCCGAGGTGTATCAGGAGGAGCACCTACTTCATCATCAGTCGTCATCAACATCTCACTGAAACATATACATTCTCCGCGACATAATCCATTCATAATCATGTTACGATAAATAAATTTGTTAAAATCCAGTTAATCATAACAGATGTATAGAATCATTCTATTCAAAACATAGACAAAATCAACACAGTCTTTAAAATTAACCCCAGCATAATCCATTCATAATCATGTTACAATGAATAAATGAGTTAAATTCCCGTAAATCATAATAGATCGACAGAATCATTCTACTAAAAACATAGAAAAATCAACACCTTCTTAAAACATAACCCCGGCATAATCCATTCATAATCATGTCACAATGAATAAATAAGTTAAAATCCAGTAAATCATAACAGATGTACAGAATCATTGTACTAAAAACATAGAAAAATCAACACCGTCTTAAAACTTAACCCCGACATAATCCATTCATAATCATGTAACAATGAATATACGAGTTCAAATCCAGTAAATAATAACATATGTACTGTATCATTCTACTCAAAACAAAGGAAATCCAACACAGTCTTTCAGTTCTTTCTTTTCAGTTCTCAACACAGTAAAAGTCTTCTAAACGTTTCACATGTAACAACAAAAATAAATAAAACTGGCAAAATTTTATCGAGTAAACTACTCATTGACCAGATCACTTGTTTTGATTAGCATAGACTGTTGTAAGCATTCATAGAACACTTTATTTGACAACTAATCACACACTCAATTACCAGCAATAACCATAATTGTCCAAAACTCCAGTGTATCCATATAGTAAACCCACTAAGTAACTTTATCCGACGACTAGCGACCCGCTCATCATCCAGTGATATACCTACTCACGCAATTATCCAGCGAAGGCACATAGTACGCTTCCAAACTAACTTTATCCGATGACTAGCATCCCGTCCACCATCCAGTGAGATACATACTCACTCAATTAACCAGCGAAGTCACATAGTACGCCCCCTAACTAACTTTATCCAACGCCTAGTATCCCGCTCATCATCCAGTGAGATACCTACTCACGCAATTAACCAGCGAAGGCACATAGTACGCTTCCAAACTAACTTTATCCGATGACTAGCATCCCGTCCACCATCCAGTGAGATACCTACTCACTCAATTAACCAGCGAAGTCACATAGTACGCCCCCTAACTAACTTTATCCAACGCCTAGTATCCCGCTCATCATCCAGTGAGATACCTACTCACGCAATTAACCATCAAAGTTACATAGTACGCCCCCGAACAAAACTGGTCAAAATTCTCACTGTATTTGTCCACTAGCAGTACCCGCGGACATCGTTCCGCATTATAAGTATTTTTGTCCCGGCCCGTTTGTCCCGTGTAATACTTCAAGATTAATAAAAATTATGATGATGAGTCGTATTCTATGACACTCCACAACAACGTAGCTTTCTATTGGTGAAATAATTTTAAGAACCGGCACAGTAGATCCAGAGATTATCCCTTACAACGACACCATCTCACAAACTCACCAACGTTTCCTCTTTATAATATTAGTACAGAAGTATAGATAAAACAAATAATCATAGCAGTAATTTAAGTAACCAACAATATAAAATCTACATAATGGTGCTTGTAATTTAATCATTCCATCAAATAAATATATTCAACGATTTCCATTTAAATATTCCAAGAAGTTTATGGATTTAGTCATAAAGGTATCAAAATTCAATTTTATCCATCTCGAACGCACATAATACGTTCGGCCACTATATACAATAATGTGTGCTTATTAGTTCTGCCAGAGAGAAGCCCCGGCCACGTACCCGCGCCCACGGTTATATAACACAGTTTACACAGCAAAATCCATTATCAGAGAGTTGCCCTGACCGCATGGGTAATGCTATATACAACAATGTGTGCTTATTAGTACTGCCAGAGAGTAGCCCCGGCCACGTACCCGCGCCCACGGTTATATAACACAGTTTACCCAGCATAATCCATTATCAGAGAGTTGCCCTGACCGTATGGGTAATGCTACGCAATTAACATTTATTTGTATATAAAACAAAGCCTTGAATCCATAAAATTGCTTTATGCCTACACAATAACCCTTGAACGTGGTGATTATTTAACAATTATTTTCAAGTATGATCAATTACAAGCGGTTTAATCATATTATACCTTTGTTTTATTTTTAAATATGGTCTACATACCTTTTTCCTGGGTAATTTCCACTTCTGAGATGATAAGAAAACACGTTATTCAGCAACCATATACGTATATTTAGCTCTTCAGGATTGCGCCATTACAACACTTATCCAACTTAAACTAAACTAATTCACTTAAGCATTATAATAAATGAAGATATACAAAACACACGATACTTGTTAACAACGTTTCGGTTTCAACGCTCGGTGAGCTCTGCCCAATTTAGCGAGCATGCTGAATGGCATGAACGGGAATGAACTGAATGCATCGGCATTCCGCTCATTCATCTCTTTTAGACAGATTATATCCTTTTAATAAATATTAAATTAAATACAAAGCAAAATCATACCTTTTTAAGTAAACAAATCACCAAAAATGTTACCAATTATTTGGAAATCATAACACTTATCATAGGATATTTAGGTATACTAAAAACACTTTTTGGGTGTGTTAACATTGGAATAAAAACTCTTGGGCATTTTCTAATAATTTTCTCGTAATAAAATCGCAAGTACGAGCCACCAGCAGCGGTGATTAAATGAATAGTACCTAGATTTACAAAGTACACTCGCAAACCGGCCGGCGCGCTGCGTGAGACGATACGTGACGTCACAGCGCGATCAAACGCCGCTTGTAGTTTGAAATAATATCGCTCGAAAATGCGTACTTTGATTGCTATTATCTCAGCTGTCTTTGGGAATATAAAAAAAGTAAAAATGCAGATGTTCTTGTATTTAATTCTAGATTACTTTGGCATATCTAGAATAAAACATTGGCCAGGCTCATTACATGAATGAGCTTTAATGTTAACGTTTTTAAGGTGAGTTTTGGAAAATGTTAACTGTATGTATGAGCTTTTTGAAATATTTAGGGTAAGAAGATTGATTCTGAGCCACTCCTTGCCTAGTCTCTCCGTGGAATACTACGCCGGTATCGCCAGAATACGTAAATATTTTCCCGTTACAAAGTAGTTGAAGACGTAAGTCATTGATATACACCAGGCAGAGACTTGGTCCAAGTATACTATCCTGAGGGACGCCGTAGAAAACATTTGCATCGGAGCTAACATGTTTACAAAAACAAGTTACCTGTTGTCTACGGTTACATAAAAATCCTTAAACAGATTAAGAGCCGTTTCTTTTACGCTAATGACATCCAGCTTATCCAGGAGTGCAGGAATCGAGACCGTGTCGAATGCTTTGGCTAAAACAAGAAAAACACCCATACACTTTTGATTTTCATCCACTTTATTAGATAATATGATGATGCTTTGATCTGTCCATTCTATTGCACATGCTTCAAAAACGTTGGGAATATTCACTTTTTTAATCGCTTCTATTTATGTATACTTAATATATTTATGAACCAGAATGCAAGAGCCCCCATGTCGACATTTTCTAGTGCAACATACTGCTAATGTATAATTTGGTATATTTAAAATGTCCACGTCACTTAATTTCATATTGTGTTCTGTAAAACAGAAGATATGAACAGATTTCGATATTTTTAGAAAATTGTCTAGATGTTCTGTTAATATCTGCTTTGTCTGTTAGTATATTTATTGCTGATGACGAATGTACAGATATTATGAACGAAAAAAAAAAGTTTAAATTCGACATCAGCTGTGATGCCGGAAGCTGAATTTAATGTATCACATTTATTGGCGTCGATAAGTTCATTTAACGCGTGCTTTAATCTAGTTCGTGGTGCATTAATCGAGCTTACGGTTTACATTACGCTTAGGTTCTAACTACTTGACGCACTAACTTTTTGAAATAACAGTAGTTTCATAAAAGCACATTGTTTTAAATTTTATGCACATTCCTCACATTGCTTTCATGTGTATAGAATCACTGTTTTTTAACGTACACTCGCCATCCTGATGTACACCTATACTTATATTATACTTATTAGAAGGTTATCTAGCAGTTATGCACACGAAGGTGGGTGTTTGAAGTGACTTATGATTGAAATAATTGTGACACGCATCGCATGCATAGCGCCTTGTGCTAGCGCGTAGTCAGATATGTGCAATAAAAGTACTCCTAAAACTGAAACCTTTCAGGCATACGCTTCACATAAGATCGTTGACCAGTATGTACGCGAAGATGTTTCTTTAAATGGCTTTTACTTTTAAAACACTTCTGGCACACGTCACATTTGTAGGGCCGTACACCAGTGTGTACGCTAAGGTGTTCAATTAAATTGCTCTTTGTGCTATGACCTTTCTGGCACACGTCACATTTATAGGGTAGTTCACCAGTGTGTACGCGAAGGTGCGTATTTAATGTGCCTTTTTGACTGAAACATTTCAGGCACACGTCACACTTGTAGGGCCGTACACCAGTGTGTACATGAAGGTGATTATTTAAATTGTCCTTCACACTGAAACACTTCTGGCACACGTCACATTTGTAGGGTCGTTCACTAGTGTGTATGCGAATGTGTTTATTTAAAAGGCCTTTTAGACTGAAACACTTCTGGCACACGTCACATTTGTAGGGACGTACACCAGTGTGTATGCGAAGGTGTTCACTATAATTGCTCTTATTACTATAACATTTCTGGCATACGTCACATTTGTAGGGTTGTTCACCAGTGTGTACGCGAATGTGTTCACTATAATTGCTCTTTTTACTGTAACATTTCTGGCATACGTCACATTTGTAGGGTCGTTCACCAGTGTGTACGCGAAGGTGTTCATTTAAAACGCGTTTTAGTCTGAAACACTTCTGGCACACGTCACATTTATAAGGTCGTACACCAGTATGTATGCTTAGGTGTCTCTTTAAATCATGATTTTGGCCAAAACATTTCGGCACACATCACATTTATGAGGCCGTATACCAGTATGTACGCGCAGGTGTTGTACTAAAGTATTCTTTTTACTGAAACACTTCTGGCACACGTCACATTGATAATATTTAGAGCCAGAGAATACTCTGCTCGGAGGCATCTCGTTATGATAAGTCGCATTTTGTCCTGTGTTGTCCTTCTGCGTCCCTGAAAAATATAGCAAATTTTAATTTAATTCAAACAAGTTATTTAAATGATACGAAGAATTTCAAGAAACAATCCACGAAAGAGGAATGTATGCAGAAAATACTAAATAGCGCACTTGATCTCTCTTCGTGACCTCCCCACGGCAAGGGCATTACGAAACATAATCTGTGTCATTCTTGGCTACACGCTATAGTCAGGTTGTCTGCGACCCCCACACCGCGCATAAAGCCGTTGGACTGTGGAGCCTACGGTCTTGAGTTCAAAACCAAGGCGTGCACACCACTGAGCTTTCAAATTCATATATTAGAAATTATTTATCTCGAATTTGAAACGGTGAAGGGGAACATCGTGAGGAAATTTCCATGCCAGAGTTCTCCAAAATGTCAAAGTCATTTTTTTATTGTGGTACATAGGTAGTAGGGTGTTATTATATAATAATATTAATGTGCTAAGACCCGCCGTACTGGCATACAATAATAATAAAGTTATTCAGTCTACATATTATTATCATTAAAATATTCAATTATACTATAGTAACATTTTCCAATTAAAAAGGTATATACCTTATGTGTTTTTATATTTTATTAAATTCAATTTCAAAATATTTATTTGTCAAAATGTGGTCAAACATACAGGTCTTAGAGTAATCATTTGAAGTCTCACACACAAGCCATTTTACATAATGGCGTACGAATTATAACTTACTACTAAAGATACACTTAAGATACTAGGGCTTACATGTCAAATATTCTTCTACAGAGTAAAAATATTTTTCTGTCAACCATACACGTAGCTGGGTTCTAAATTTGTTGATTGGTAAATCTCTAATACCTTCAGGCAAGTCTTAATGTCTCTTATATCTCTAATAGTCTTGGGTATTTTATTATAATACCAGGAATCAGATAAAAAACACTTTTATGAAACAATGCTGTTTTGTGGAGTACTCGCGTCATTTTATTAGTCTGCCAACCCGCACTAGCGTGGTGGACTATGGCCTGTCCCCTCTCATTTTTTTCTCATCTTTTTCCCTGCAGAGGGACAGTATTGCGCTGAGTTATATATTATTAGGTTATGTAGTGTTATCAAGTACTCAATAGCCGCGCAACGGTTATGACGTAGCTGCTATGTTATAATACTATGATTATTTATTTGATTAGTGATTATCATTTTATTAATTACTACAATAATTCTATAATAATTTTACATCTTAAAACTATTAATAATCGATATTATACTTTCAAATGGTTGTCACTGATAAAAGTATAAATAGGGTAGGAGAATTATTAAGGAGGCATTCTTTGTACGATGGTAGATGAGAACGTTACTCTGTTCGATTAAATATTGTGTGTGGAAAATATGTCGGAGTTTTAATGTGCAGAACCTCTACGTAACATTTCAGAAGTGTGATTTTACCCACAATGCCTGGACCATATTTCGCCAGTTTGGGGAAACTTAAAAGGAAGCACAACGAATCAAACAGCTCCGTAGATCAAAATTGCGATATTTTTTTTCTCAGACGTCGGTCGCATTAAAAATGTGTACAACAAAAAATGATGGGTCTCACAGGTTCACAAAATAGACCAGCTCGGCAACGTCTACAGTTGGGACGACACTGATCGCACGTTTATAGATCCTGAAAACTATGACCTCACCTGGGATGGATGCAAGGAGATGCTGAGGGTCGCTTTCCCGCGATCTGGAACACATGCTGGCAAGAACTAAGGATGAGAAGGACACTATGACGAAGTATTACCACGAGATGCTATTGCATGTATAATTTGAGGGTTCCCAAATTGAGAGCCAACGCAGCGGACACACCACTGCGGCCTGCTGGTTTGGCGCCGGAAGAATAGTGACATCAGGAAACCCACCACATAAGGTTAGTGACATATTTGCATATCACTTATGATAATTATAGTGGTAGATATTAACTAAAGAATAGTGACGGTCGATGGCAAATAGCTCAGAGCATACGTAAAAACTGGCAGTAAAATCAATTTACTTTGGATCTCGCAAGTTCAGAACTAAAGAATTATAATCGAACCTAGCACTACTATTATATAAGTTTTCGGTAGAGCATGTGTAAATTCACTCGATTGAACGGAATAGTCTAATAAACTAATTTCATAACATTGGATATTGATCTATTCATTGGACAAACCATGATAAATGTTAGCTTGGTGACCACTAACTAAGAGAAACATTACCATAGTTACGAGCTGTAAACACTCGTTGTGGTTCAATTTCTCAAACATTTCCAAATATATCTAATAGGTTTCAAAGTTAAAGTTATGGCTGATTACGCAGCTTTAGTTCCACCCTTGTAAAACGGTTTAATTCCTCGGATAGCTCGTTGATGGCTCACAACGCATGAAGCATGTACCTACATGCACTCAGTAGAAATCCCACCAACAATACTTGTGATTGACAATTCCGATTGGCTTTTACTTTAGTTACAGGATGACAATATACAAAGTATTAATACTAGACTTACGATAATTCAGATTCAAGTTTATCAACAAATTACATCGTTAAAGATAATAAAACACGCGAATAATGTCTCAAAATCAGAATATTTCATCGTAGTCGTGTTCTTTACGATCTGAAGTTTAGCAGTTACCCTATTAGTCTGTAGTTCATTTAGTTTGGTCTCGGAAGTAGATGTATCTGAATGGAAAGATGTGTATCTGGAGTTTTAAGACCATTTTATAAAGTGCGAGTGCGAGTGACTTGTTGAACTTGGCCATTGGAGCGAGGGCTGCCTATGGCATTTAATGTATTTGAATTGATTTTCTTCGGAAAATTGCTTAAAATATCCACTCGTAAAAGTTTTGCCTCTACTGTAATTATTCTAACTAGATAACCAAACTGCAAAATAATTTCTTTTATGAATCGAATGATCTTCAATCGAATTGTTTCAATCGAATTTGTCTCGTATCTACAATATTGAACAAATACAGAAATCATTTGTACGCTATTTGTTCAAAAGATTATATTATTATTACCCGTATTTATATCCAACACTTTATATCGTGGGTATGGTGGACTATCGTATGTTAGCAGTACGACGTAACATTGCATTAGTCACGTATTTCTACAGGTTAATACGTGGTTACACATGTAACTCTTTCCTATTGGCGCTATTACAGTTCCGTATACCGCGACACAGGACATACTTTGTTCAGGCGCGACGTCAACATAACCTATTGGCAGTGCCAGCCGCTCGAACTAATCTAGCCCGAAATGAATGTAAAACTACTTACAAAAGGCCCTCAAGGGGCCCTCAAAACAAACAAATATTACTCAGACAATAGAATCTCAATGGTTGAATTTCGGCCAGGTGCGTTCTCTAGTATAAGTTAAATGTACAAGAGATGAGGATTTCATTAATATAAAATCAATGGCATTTAATGACTGTAGCAAAACTAAATTTAAAAAATACCAAAAAATTAACAAATTCATAAAAAAGTCCCAAAAATTAGTAAAAAGACATAAATTCTTCTTCAAATATGATAGTCAAAACAGGGAAAGATTGGAATTAATAGAAAAGTTGAATTTGTATACTATAAAATTAAAAAATAGTACTTTAAAATACAATTGTGATATAGAAAGTCAACAAAAAAAAATTGACTTTCTTCAAGATGAGCTCAAAAGAATAACAATAAAGTATGAACTGTCCGAAAAACAGTCTCCTAATTTACTGCAAATAAATAATAGTAATAGTTCCCCTAACCAATCTAGAACTTCACATAACAGGCCATTAGCTCATAGACTACACACAAATAATGTAAAAATAAATTTTAAGTCTGAAGTGACAATATTCAGTGATGAAATTGGTAAAATCTTTGGGCGGTTACTATCAATAGCAGGACATTCAAATATCTATTTCTGTATGCCTGGAGCCTCAAGCCACCACATCTTCAAAAAAGTTTTTGAATGTACATTTAATAATCCTGGTAATCTGATTCTTTTAATGGGAAATAGGGGTAATTTGAATAAAAATCACTTGTACAGTATATTAATCATTTAAATTGTTTAAATATAAGTCAAATTGTTATATTCTCATTTCCCTATAGTGCTAGTTTGTCACAGGATGAAAATATGATTAGATATAACTTGAATCTGACTTTACACACATTGTCAACCTATATGCAGGAGAAATTACATGTAATTGACATTAACACCTTTGTTAAGAAACCTTTTTACCTGACAAAAGATAACTATTGCTATCTTCCTAACTATTGTACAAGACAAATAGCTTCATCGCTATGTTATTTCATTGATATTTCAGCCAGGAACTTGGCTAAACCTTTAGCTAGAAGCAAGATGTTTGGCCAAGTACTGAGTACTGAGCAATGTACCGTTGACATAAATAATGCCAGTTGTATGCCTACAGTTACTGATGATGACAATATGAATATATCCAATTCACATGGCATTTATATTCAAAATAATTTAAATTAAATATGTAGTATGACAATAGAGGATTTCTCTTGCATAATACCAAATTCTGGTCATGGTTCTAATGTTAGTTTAAGTGAGAAGACAGATCCACATAATGTAATAAAAAAAAATTGAAGCCATCAAACATACATGATAACGTCAATAAATATACTAAAAACATTGTATTAACCTGGTGCACCAAAATATTCAAGGTTTTATGGGAAAAGAGCTAGAATTGGAGCTGTTTTTGAATTGTAACAATATAGATATTTTATGTTTAACTGAGCACTGGCTAAAACTCCATCAATTCATTTTCAGCTTCAATAATCACCAGATTTTAAGCTCGTTCATCAGGGAAAAATATATTCATGGTGGTTCTCTAATTCTAATAAATAAGTTATTAAAGTTTAAAGAAAGAAGGGATGTTGAAAGTCTTTCTGTTGAGCGAGTTGTAGAGATTTCATGTGTTAAGTTGGAGCAATTTATTGTTTTGAGTCTTTACAAACCTCCTTGTGCACCATTTGATACTTTTTCAGATATTATGAAGGATGCCTTAAACAAATTATCTAACAGCCATAAAACAGTTATCATTTGTGGAGATTTTAATATAAATATTTTAGAGAAAAGCGCAATAAGTTGCAATTTATTAAATTTGTTTAAATCCTATAATTTATATCACAATTTTACAGAACCAACTAGAGTAACTGCTACAAGTGCTACATGCATTGATAATATATTTAGCACTGTAAAACCTTTATTTAAATCAATAATCAATAAAATTCAGTCAGACCATTCAGGTCAGTTGGTAACTTATTCAAATGCTCCAAAAATTTAAAGAAAACATAAAAGCTATATTCCATTTAATTAAAACCATTTCGAAAATTTTAAATGTAATATAGTATAACAAATAGTATGGCTGCCCTATCATGATAATCCGGATCACTTGTACAACTCTTTATTCAATTTGATTAATGAGAAGTTCTGCACAACATTCACACCCAAACAACTGACTGTAAGTGACCGTCTGGTATTCAGTGATTGGGCAACTCCAGGCATCTATAAAAGTCGGAATCGTTTGTATGAATTTTATGAAAAAAGATCCCATAATCATAATACAGCTTTTCAAGAATATGTGAAACAGTCAGAGCCATTTATGGTTTAGGCAGTCGCGATTTTTTGCGAAATTTGTTTAAAGAAATAAATATACTTACTGTGCCATCGGAATATATATATTGTGGCGTCACATATGTATATATACTTATTAATTTTATATAATTTATTTAATCATTTATTATTTATAAAATAATTTACTTAAGTAATTTCATATTTTATTTTCTGTATGTAAATCCGGACAGACCGATTTGATTATGTATTAGTAAGTTGACTGGTGCAGCGACCGGAGTTTACGCACGGTCCCGCTGTTGCCACGGCGGCGCTAGTTCCGCGCGGCTGCGCATGCGCTGGCCGCCGACCAGTCATCTTACTATCTCGCACGCGACACCTGTGTCCAATTATCCGCGCTTATAATATACTCTATCAGCACTCGTTCGCTAAAATACTGTTCGTGTCTATATGTACTATTTCTCCTTCTGTTCTGTGCTGTATTGTGTATCTTCTGTGCCTATGCAATAAACTATTCTTCTGTGACGTGTGTGTTTCCTGTATTTCCTGTCGTACGTCACAGCTACCTGCTTCCTGCATCTACGAGCTACCGCTAAGGTATTCCCGGTTAGTACCTACCTCGCACCGAACCTCTAAATTGGTGACCCCGCACACGGACACGATGAGTACGAACAAAGAAGAACAAGATGGCGCTGGGACTATTGCCGAGTCATGTCGAGTCGGCGTACGTGTACCGCCGTTTTACCCTGAAAAACCGGCTCTTTGGTTTGCTCAACTGGAAGGGCAATTCGTGTTAGCGAACATAACCAGCGATACTACAAAATTTTACCACACCATCGCCCAGCTAGCACCGGAAATCGCCTCGGAGGTCGAGGATATCATCACAACGCCTCCGCCCACCGACAAGTATGTAAAACTTAAAGCAGAACTTGTGAAACGACTGTCCGCCAGCAGAGAAAAAAAAGTTAAGCAACTTCTTATCCATGAAGAGCTTGGCGATCGAAAGCCGTCCCAGTTCATTCGGCATCTACAAAACTTAGCAGGCCCTGATGTGCCTGACGAATTCCTGCGGACCATATGGACGAGCCGTCTGCCACACGGGACACAGACCATTTTAGCATCCCAACCGATTCTTCACTGGAGGAACTGGCAGAGTTAGCGGACAGGGTACAGGATATCGTTTCACCCAGCTTACAAGTAGCATCTACATCGAATGCGGCAGTCCCCAGTGGCACAGTAGCCGCCCTGGAACGGCAAATTGCGGCACTCACCGAGCAAGTAAAGGCGCTAGCGAGTCAATCCAGGACGTCGCGGCCAAACCGGCGGGATCGTTCCGAAAGCCGTCCAAGACATCGTGCTAAATCTAGGTCTCACTCGAATTACCGGAAGTTCCCCCAGTGCTGGTATCATGCCAAATTTGGGGAGCTTGCTAAGAAGTGCGTAAAGCCATGTGATTTCACGGGAAACGCCCAAGGCGGTCGATAATGGCGACGAACGACTGCCCCAGTACCGGTCGCCTGTTTGTAACGGACACTAGATCCAAAGTGAAATTCCTAGTAGATACGGGTAGTGATTTGTGTGTGTTCCCGGTATCCAAAACTAACCAACGGTTAACAAAAACTGATTTCGATTTGTGCGCCGCTAACGGTAGCAAGATTAACACTTACGGCTATATTAATTTAAATTTAAATCTAGGGCTACGCCGCGACTTTGCTTGGCGATTTATTATAGCAGACGTAACTAAGGCGATAATAGGCGTTGATTTTTTGTACCATTTTAATCTTGTAGTTGATTGCAGAAACCAACGATTAGTGGATAACAGCACAAGCCTCACCGCCGTGGCTTCGCCTGCGCCTCCTTCCGACATTATTTCTTCGGTAAAGGTAATCACTGGCGAGTCTGTGTTACACAACATACTCGCGGAATTTCCCGAGATAACCCGCCCACCAGGTACTCACCGCACACCCACACACAATACGTTACACTACATTCGCACTACACCAGGACCTCCCGTTTCATGTACACCGCGTAGGTTGGCGACTGACAAATTAAAAATTGCGAAGGAAGAGTTTGACACTATGCTGCAAATGGGTATAGCCAGACCTTCCGACTCTCCTTGGTCTTCTCCTCTTCACCTAGCTCCTAAAAAGGACCACGGCTGGCGCCCCTGCGGTGACTATAGGATGCTGAACGCCAGGACTATCCCCGACAAATACCCAATACGTCATATTCATGACTTCGTACACAGTTTATCGGGATGCCGGGTTTTCTCCACCATAGATCTGGTTAAAGCGTACAACCAGGTACCAGTTAACCCTGAGGACATCTCTAAGACCGCCATAACGACGCCGTTCGGACTTTTCGAGTTTCCGTTCATGTCGTACGGACTCCGCAATGCTGGGCAGACCTTCCAGCGCTTCGTTGACGAAATGGTACGTGGTCTGGACTTTTGTTTCCCATATTTGGATGACTTTTTATGTGCTTCTCCAGATATGGCCACCCATCAACAACACCTGAGACAGCTCTTCACTAGGTTGAAGGAGTATGGCATGGTGATCAACACCTCAAAGTGCACGTTCGGTGCCTCCGAGGTGGTGTTCTTAGGCCATCACATCTCGGTTAAGGGGACTGTGCCCCTACCCACCAAGGTCCAAGCCATTCAGGATTTCCCAGTGCCGAAGAACGTAAAGGAACTTAGGAGATTTTTAGGTATGCTCAATTTTTATAGAAGGTTCATTCCTAACGCTGCCCAACACCAAGCTCCCCTAAATGCACTTCTCCAAGGCTCAGTGAAGAATACACACCCTGTTAGGTTCACTGATGCTGAACACCAAGCTTTTGACGCCTGCAAGCAAGGCCTATGTAAGGCTACCTTGTTAGCGCATCCCAGCAGCAGTTCCAAATTGGCCGTTGTGGCTGATGCATCCGATACGGCGATAGGTGCAGCTTTACAGCAGCAGATAGATGACGGTCATTGGCAGCCATTGGCATTCTTCTCCCGGCAATTCAGTCCTTCCCAACGTAAGTACTCGCCATATGACCGGGAATTGTTAGCTATTTACGAAGCAATAAAGCACTTCCGATATATGGTCGAAGCTAGGGACTTTATAATTTATACGGACCATAAACCCTTGTGCTATGCCTTCAACTCTCGTAAAGAGAATTGCTCACCCAGGCAGTTCAGGCATCTCGATTTTATATCCCAATTTACCACGGATATCAGACATATATCTGGTAAAGACAACGTTGTCGCCGATACACTATCTAGGATCGAAGAAATTGCCCAACCAGTAGATTTAAAGCAATTGGCAAAGTCACAGTACGCTGATAGCGAGTTAAATAAACTACTGGATAGCAACACATCCCTATGTCTGAAAAAGGTAAAAGTGCCGGATACAGATACTGAACTGTTCTGCGACGTGAGCGGCAAAGACCCTCGACCATATGTCCCACAAGAGCTTCGGTATAGTGTTTTCGAGAGCTTGCATTCCCTGAGCCATCCAGGGGCCACGGCAACAGCTATACTTGTAGCTGAAAGGTACGTCTGGCCTGGAGTTAGGAAGGACTGTAGAACATGGACGCGGTCATGTCTGGCTTGCCAGAAGTCTAAGGTCACTCGCCATGTTTCGCCACCTTTGGGCACATTCAAGCTACCACGATCAAGGTTCGCGTTCATCCATATTGACCTAGTTGGGCCATTGCCATTTTCTCATGGATTTAGGTATTGCCTCACCGCCGTCGACCGGTTTACTCGTTGGCCTGAAGCAATACCACTTCGCGATATAACCGCTGAAACAGTGGCGAATGCTTTATTATATGGATGGATCGCCCGGTTCGAATGTCCTACAGACATAGTCACCGATCGTGGTGCCCAATTTGAATCCGTTCTCTTCAGACGCCTATCGGAAATTATTGGTTTTCAGCATAGGAGAACCACGGCTTACCACCCGGCGTGTAACGGAATGGTGGAAAGATTTCACAGACAACTGAAAGCCGCCATTACGTGTCATGGTAGTAACAACTGGGTCGAATCTCTTCCCCTAGTTCTGCTGGGAATACGGAGCGCTTATAAGGAAGACCTTCAGGCTTCATCGGCGGAACTTGTATACGGGGAAACGGTCAGACTGCCCGGAGAGTTTCTGAACCCTCAGCCGGATGACCTCATTGACGTGACGAATTATTTGTCACGAATTCGGAGAATAACCCAACAAATCCAGCCATTACCAGCCTCACGACATGGGAAACGATCTGTGTTTGTATACAAGGATCTAGCATCAGCATCGCATGTCTTCCTCAGAGAGGAAATAAATCGTGGCAGTTTTAAACCAGCCTATACCGGCCCACACAAAGTGTGTAAAAGGGGGGATAAAGTAATAGAAATTATTCTAAACGGCAGGGTCGTAACTGTATCTATTGATCGTGTCAAACCAGCCTACATACTACACACTAACTCAAACACTCCCACAGACACACACACAAACACTCACACAAACATTCATATCAACAAACAGACATACATCCCACAGACTTCCAGTGAACCTGAACCAGACGAACGTAATGTTAGACGGACGCGATCAGGTCGTAGGGTACAATTTCCCGATTATTATCGCCCTTAGGAAGGTCTCAAGCGGGGAGTGATGTGGCGTCACATATGTATATATACTTATTAATTTTAATATAATTTATTTAATCATTTATTATTTATAAAATAATTTACTTAAGTAATTTCATATTTTATTTTCTGTATGTAAATCCGGACAGACCGATTTGATTATGTATTAGTAAGTTGACTGGTGCAGCGACCGGAGTTTACGCACGGTCCCGCTGTTGCCACGGCGGCGCTAGTTCCGCGCGGCTGCGCATGCGCTGGCCGCCGACCAGTCATCTTACTATCTCGCACGCGACACCTGTGTCCAATTATCCGCGCTTATAATATACGCTATCAGCACTCGTTCGCTAAAATACTGTTCGTGTCTATATGTACTATTTCTCCTTCTGTTCTGTGCTGTATTGTGTATCTTCTGTGCCTATGCAATAAACTATTCTTCTGTGACGTGTGTGTTTCCTGTATTTCCTGTCGTACGTCACAGCTACCTGCTTCCTGCATCTACGAGCTACCGCTAAGGTATTCCCGGTTAGTACCTACCTCGCACCGAACCTCTAAATATATCAGAATGTAATGTTTGTTAGAAAAATAATTCATAAATATAAAAAGAAAAGTGAACTGCATAATATAAATACTAGGAATAAAAACAAACTAGCCATGCCAGGCTTTAGAGTAAGCAAAACTAATAAATCATTTTTAGGAAATTGTATTAGGTTTTATAACAAGCTTCCTACTCAAATTACCGATCTGCCTGACACAAGTTTTAAAACACTTATTAAACGTATACTTATGGCTAGGGGTTATTACACCACTAAAGAGTACATCGATGACAAAGACGTCTGGCTCTCACTTCCTACCTGCACATTGCTCGCTGGAGATCTTGTAGCCATATAGACATGACTGATCTGCTGTGTTACGTGAACTATCTGTAAAAGATTGCTATCATATACTTAATTTAAAATTATTGACTCTGTCTCAAAATGAATAATGTTATTGTTTCGAAGTTTTTCTTTTGTATACCTAAATATAATCTAAAATAATAAGCATTCAGACAACCGATCGAGCATATATTGTGTTTGCCTACTAAATAATTACTCTAATTGGACCAAATCCCGTGTTCATGCCCGCTTGAGTATGTTTCGCCGGACCGTCTCAACTGGGTCGTGTTGAAACTGGTAGTAGATGAACCCACTGAGTTTGTTTCGCTGGGTCTTCTCAGTTGGGGCGCATTGGATCCGGTGGTAGCATTAAAGCGCGACCGTCGTTATTAACACAAGGTCCGTCATAATAATAATACCTTTAATATAGACAGAACCATTGACAATATGTAGTAAAAATATTAGACTTAAACTAGATAATTAAACATAATCTCTTGACATCTCTTGATACGAGCTAGCTAAATATCATTGCTATAATAAAATAAATTTCTTAAATGTTTTCATACAATATGTACCTAAATATCTATGTTACTAGAAATAATATCTAATGTATTTAACTATATTACTACAAACATGTTCTGACTATTTACAAGCGCTTTTTTAAAATCTAGGATCTGCCATAACACAAATGATATTCTTCTCAATAGTTCAAAAAAACTAAAAGAACAGATAACTATCTCTACTGATGACCAGCAGATATCACAAAATACAAGCGACGCGTCGGGTCAATCACAATCATCAGGAAATGCAGTATCATCAGAAGAGAATGAGAAACATGAATATTTTTCTTTTCCCTTGCACAACACTTTTGAAGAAAATTTGGCAGAAACACCAGAGAGCTTCATGGCTCCAGAATATGAACTTAATTCCCATACTACTTCTAAACGGAATAACGATTGCTTCAAACAATTTGACGGGAATCTATGTATTATAAGTAATAACAAATTTAATAATGTATTGTCAATAGCTAAAAGCACTTTTCCAAATTATAATTTGTGTCATTATCTTTCACCAAACTGCGATCTAATGAATATGTTATGTAATCTAGACTCGAAACTAAATAAATTTAATATGAACGATTATTGCATAATACTTATAGGTAGTGACGACTTCGAAAAATCTAATAACTATGCTAATCTAAATCAAAATTTAAGAGAAATATTAATGAAGATTACACATACTAATATTATATTATGCTTACCAACATTTAGACTTAGCTATTATTCTAATATGTATAATTGTAGAGTTGAAATGTTTAATGAGTTGTTACTGCAGGACATAAACAAACACAACTATGCATGGCTATTTGACTCTAATCAAAATTTGTCAAGTGACGGGACTATGTTTACAAGGTCTGGAAAGCTTAATAACAACGGAATGAAAAATATTTTCACCAATTTACACGATCTCACATTACATAACGTTCTTATCTCAGAGGGTGAATTATCGGGTGTTCAGGTTAACCAGAACCAAAGCAATGTGTTAAAAGAAAGTTACAATAACACAAAAGAGCCTGAGGTAACACATAGTACACATAAAAATGACACCAACAGTATGTCTGGTTTATTTCGTGTATAATAATTTAAATATTTTACACCAAAACATAGCAGGACTTATCAATAAATCAGACATGCTAACTGTATCTTTGACTGAATTCTTCACAGAATCTGTCGATATTCTGTGTATCACAGAGCATAATATGGTTATAGAAGATATAAATCGACTACAAATATCATCGTACAAATTAGCGACAGCGTTTTGTAGAAAGAATAGAAATGGAGGCACATGCATTTTAATTAAAAAAAGTCATACATTTAAAGTACTTGAGGAGGTAGCGAGTCTATCAGTCCCTAATGTCATTGAATGCTCGGCTATCGAATTGACCCAACATAATTTAGTAATTGTTTGCATATATAGAATTCCACATCATAGTAGTCAAGCTTACGAAACATTTTTCCAAACTCTACATAACATTCTGAGTAAATACAGAATAAAAAATAAAAAAATCATTGTTGCAGGCGACTTCAATGTTAATTTACTTAACAAGAATAAAGTATCAATGGAGCTCATAAACTTACTTGCGTCATATAACTTGCAATTCCAGTTTAATTCACCTACACGTTTGGTCAGTGGCACGTGCATTGACAATATTGCTCATAATATTAGGGGTTGCAAAGGAGAGATAATTGAGTTAGCGCTATCGGATCATACTGCCCAAATAGTTAAATGCCCAGTCAAAAAAAGTTGCAATTTTAAATACTATTATGTGCATAGACGTGACTATTCTAAGGAAAATATTGATAAATTCGTAAATTGCCTTAGTAGTTTAAGCTTCAGTGAAGTATATCAGTCAAATGATCCTAATAGTGCATTTTCTGGTTTTCATGAAATGTTTCTGATGTTCTACAATCTATGTTTTCCTAGAATCAAAGTAAAAAAAATGGTTTATGGTAGTCCTAAGTGGATTTCTAAAGGTGTTAAATTATGCAGCAAACGTAGAAGACATCTTTTATGGAATTATAGGAAGGATCCATCAGACCATAATAAAAACATTTTTAAAATGTACTCTAGAAGATACAAGTGCATTATACACCTAACGCAGAAATCACAAAACTCTCACTTCATTAAATTGTCGACAAACAAATCGAAAGCCATTTGGACTGTAATTAACAAAAGTCGTATAACTTTAAAAGACAATATTAGCTCAATAAGACATAGTGATAAAATGATATCTGACCCAAAAATGATGGCTAACTTATTCAATGATGCCTTCGTCAATGTCACTAATAACAAACATAGCTCTAATGGCATTAATTATAGAACGACAAAACATCAATGCAAATCATTCTTTATGACACCTTCAATACCATATGATATATGGAGATTAATCAATTCTTTAAAAAATGTTCACAGCACAGGTTACGATGAGATAACTGTAAATGTGGTCAAATCAGTATCACATATTATTTCACCAGTTTTGAGTTATACTATTAACTTGAGCATAATACATGGTATCTTCCCTGAGGCTTTAAAGCCCACCATTATTAAGCCTATTTTCAAAAAAGGTGACAGTACAGACATAAATTGTTATAGGCCAATAGCATTTGCTTCGGTTTTCTGTAAGATCTATGAAAAAGTTATAAACGAGCCATTGTATAATTTCTTTGAAAATAATAATATATTTTCACCTGTACAGTATGGTTTCCGCAAAAGCAAGAACATTAATATGGCGGTATATAATTTTGTCAATTCGGTAATAACGAATATGGACAAAAGAAACTTTCCTATAGCAATGTACCTAGACCTCACCAAAGCCTTTGATCACGTTGATCACAGACTACTGCTTCATAAACTCTACTGCTTCATAAACTCTACTGTTATGGCATAAGAGGCAATGTTCTTAATTTGATAGAATCTTATCTATCCAATAGGTGTCAAGCAACACAAATAAATAGAGTGTGTCCTATAAAAAAAACAGAGGAGATATATCAGTCAGATTTTAAGGAAAACGTATCTGGTGTCCCACAGGGAAGTGTAATAGGTCCATTCTTATTTCTTACATATATCAATGACTTTCCAGCAATAACTGACCATCACATGACATTATTTGCTGATGATAGTACCGTTTTATTTGTAGGCAACCAACAGAATAACTCAGAAAACATTAAACAATTTCTTTCCACCACTACTGATTGGCTTACCCAAAATAATCTAAGTCTAAACATAAACAAGACCACTGTCATGAAGTTCAGTCAAAGGAATCAGTCAAACTCTGAACTCAATATAATATTTCAGGATACATTAATCACAGAAGTAGACAAAATAAGATTCTTAGGTTTAAATATTGATAGAAGGTTAGATTGGAAATCCCATGTAGATTACGTATGCAAACGTCTTCATCAACAGTCATATGCTCTCTATAAATTGAGGCAAATAGCGGACAATTCAACGGTACTTACAGCTTATCACGGACATGTAGCTTCTATACTGAGATATGGTTTGATGTTCTGGGGCAACTCAACACATAAAGACTTGGCATTTAAAGCCCAAAAAAGGTGTGTTCGCTCTATAGTTAACATTCAGTCAACTGATTCATGCAAACCTCATTTTGTAAGCCTTAAGTTACTCACGCTACCATGCATGTACACACATCAACACAATCTAGGGATATTGAACATTTCATTGATTATCTAGAAAACTATAAACATTTTGTTATGACTGTAAATGGAAGAATTAAAGATAATTTCATGGCCGATATTTAAACATTAACAACACGATGCGATTTTGTTTTTCTAATTAATAAAAGTCTTAAATTAATTAAGCCATAGAAAATTACTGAGTGAACAAAAACATTTTATTCTTATAAAATTATTCAATCGAATTAAATGAATAAAAATCTTACCAAATCTGATAATCAGTAATCGGTATTTCCTCCTCTAACATTAATCACACAGCGGCAACGATTTTCCATACTTAAAATTAAGGTGTCAATGTCTTGCTGGGGTATGCAGTCCCAAGTTCTTTTTAAATGTTCGAAAAGTTGTTCTTCTGTTGTCAAGTTGGGCGGAAAATCCCTCAATGCTCTTCGCTGTAACATGTCCCAGGCGTGTTCAATTGGGTTTAAGTCTGGCGACTGTGGAGGCCAATCTAATACCTGAACATCGTGTTCTCGAAGGGCGGCCCTCACCAGCCGCGCTGTATGGGAAGGTGCATTGTCATGCATGAGCTGAAATTCTTGCCCCGTTAGGGCCCTGAGCGGGACAATGACACGTTCTACTACCTCCTCACGGTATCTATGGGCAGTCATGCTGCCCTGAATCCAAATGAGTTGGGTTCGTCCGCCGATTCGTATTCCTGCCCACACCATAATTGTCCCGCCTTGGTAAGAGTGGACCTCCTGTGGATGTCGGAGACGGCTGACCCTGCCTGGAGTTCTCCAAACGCGTGTTCGTCTCGAATCTGGATGAAATCCATAGCGGGACTCATCAGTGAACAGCACCAATGACCATTGTTGATCACTCCATGTCAAATGTTCTTGAGCCCATAAAAGTCGCCTACCGCGATTGCCACGTCGCAGCGCTGGGACTCGTAGCGGTCTGCGAGCATGAAGACCAACTTCATGCAGCCTCCTTCGCACGGTTTGGTCGCTCACCAGCAGCTGCTGACCCTCCTGGAGCCTTTGCACTAGTTGCATCGCTGTGATATTGGGTAGTCTTCTGGCGGTCATTTGGAGAAATCGATCCTGTCTCTGAGTGGTAACACGATATCTACCTGTGTGCCGTTCTGCCACATCTCCAGTAGCGCGATAACGTGACCACAGCCTGGATACCACATTTTGGCTTGCGACGCGTTGAATAGCACCGTTTTGTAACATGCCAACTGCCCGTAACATTTCATCTCGACTCAAATGATGGCGTGGCATGACGCTAAAAAGCTTACACAACCAATTGAGAAAAGAAAATAAAACAATTTATCAGGTTTTCTTCAATTAACACGCAAAAAAAATTTTAATGCAACTTCTTGAAATTAGATACAACTCAAGATTGCGCTGTGCTTTGCGTGTTTTCATTTGTTTCTCATTTTAATTTTTAAATTTTGAATAAAGAATCGACAAGGTTTAAATCTGTAAATAAACTTTTTAAGGAAACTAAATAGGTTTTAAACAATAAAGCCATGTTTGATTTCAAAATAACGTATCCCTAGACTTTGTTGATGTGTGTATATCTTTGAATGTGCCATTTTCGCTAAGAATAATATAGAACTATTTCAATTTAGCACTAGGGCTAGACATATGGACAAGATGATACGTGTTCAACACAAGACGAGCCTATTTCATAAAAGTGTTTTTTATCTCATACCTGAAATTTACAACAAACTACCTAAGGCTATTATAAATTTAACAAACTTTAATGATTTTAAGAGGACGTTATATAAATATTTAATTGAAAAATGTTACTATAATATTAATGATTACTTAAATGAAAATAAGAGTTAATTTTTATGTCTCAATAATAATGAATCATAATGCCTATAATGTCTAATTTAATTTGATATATGTGCAATTAATATAATGTTATAAATAAATTAAAAGTATGTACCTACTATATTACTATATAAGAAAAATATTGTATGCCAATTTGGCGGAACATGGATGAACGATCTACTAATGTAACACCTCCTATACCTGTGTACACAATAAAATATATTTGTATTTGTATTTGTATAAAGTCTACGTGAATAAAAACCTTTTTTATTTTATTTTATTTATATGTCAAAACATTTAGACGAGCCTATACAGCTGCTAAATCTTTGCACATAAAAAATATACTTAAATCTTCTACAAATATAATCAAAACTACTTGGAAGATAATTAATGCTGAGACAGGTAAAACAAAAATACGTAGTCGTGATTTTAACTTACTAATAAATAACATAGATATTAAAGGCGATTTGGAGAGTGCGACTGAGTTTGAAAAATATTTTTCGAATATTCCAGTCATAATTACTAACTCCCTTTCATGTTCTTCTATATCTCCTGAGCAGATACTCAAGCAAAGCGTAGGGTCGTGTGACAAAGTTTTTGAATTTTCGGTGGTTAGCCCTAAAGATATTTTAAATGCTTTCAAGAGAATTAATATGAAAAACACAAAGGATCTGTGGGGTCTATCTGTTAAGACTGTTTCGTCAATTATTACTATAATCGCCCCACACTTAGCTACTGTGTTCAATTGCTGTGTTGCATCAGGGGTATTTGATGACTTGATGAAGTATAGTAAAATCATTCCTTTGTTTAAAGCTGGCGATACTTAAGACCCTTCAAATTTTCGACCTGTTTCCGTGCTGCCCACTCTTAGTAAAATATTTGAAAAGCTTATGCTTAGCCAGCTGCTCAGACACTTTAATATACATAATTTACTACACCGGAAACAGTTTGGATTCACAAAGGCTTGTTCAACCATAGATGCAGGGGTCAACTTATTAAAAAGTATATTCGCGGCTTGGGAAGACTCGCAAGATGCAATAGGTATCTTTTGCGATTTGTCCAAAGCGTTCGATTGCGTTCATCATGATACTCTGGTCTGAAAATTACACCATTACGGTATTAGGAACAAGGCTCTCGAACTTCTGACTTCTTACTTGGGCAATAGAATTCAGAAGGTCGAAATAAACGGTAAAATATTTCCGGGATCTCCAGTGGTAATGGGCGTCCCACAGGGGTCAATTCTTGGCCCATTATTGTTTTTAATTTATATGAATGACTTACCTTACTATGTAAAGAATAAGCATGAGATTGTGTTGTTTGCAGAAAAATACTTCCCTGACGTTCAAAATAAACCGACAATTAAGCAATGTTGACGATGATAATGATGCAATCTCTAAAGTTGTTCATTGGTTTAATGCCAATAATGATAAGAAAACTAAAGTAATAAAATTCACTACACCGAATGGGAAACGGGCGACAACCAATGTACAACTTAATGGAACTAGGTTGGACCCTGTTGAATCAACTGTGTTCTTGGGTATCACTATTGACTCAAAGCTACAATGGAGCCGACAAATAGAAAAACTGTTCGGCAAATTAAGTTCTGCAGCATATGCAGTGAGAACTATTAGACGGCTGATTGATGTTGACACAGCTAGAATGGTTAATTTCAGTTATTTTCATAGTGTAATGTCCTCTAGAATTCTTCTCTGGGGTAGCTGTGCTGACATTAACACCATATTTATATTGCAAAAAAGGGCTGAAAGAGCTATCTATAATCTTGGCCCGAAGTGTTTCTAAGAGAAAAGTTCAAAGAGGTTAACATTCTAACTGTACCATCTCAGTATATATATGTAGGAACGAAACGCAATTGTTAGAGTGAAAGGTGTGATGTGTGAAAGAGAGGTAAGATTTAAAAGGAGTAATGGCGGAAAGACTGTATTAAGACGTGTGTGTGCTCCGAAATAAATCAAGTTTTAAAACTATTGAAGACTTTACTTTCCTTCTCGAATATAAATCCCACAATTTTGGGGGCTCGTCCGGGATACGAGAAGGAAAATCAAGACGGGAGCTTCAAGGATTGACGAGAAAAGACGATACGAAGATTTGTACCGGGCGGTGTGCAAATTTTTTCTACAAGCACGCGGTAATCCGTTGGCGGGAACATCAATTCACATTAAGACGCTAAGACGATAGACGGAAGAAACGTAGACGACGTGATGTCCAAAACCAGCGAGGATACAGCGATGACGGCGGCGGCACCTAGATTATCAAGTATCGGGTATGCTGATGATCTAATACCTACATTCACGGGCTGCGACGATACCTACAGTGTTACGAATTGGGCGAACAATATCGAAGAAAGCGCTGAAATCTTTGGTTGGACTCCGCTTCAGCAATTGATAATAGCCAGGCGATCGTTAGGGGGCACGGCGGCATTGTGGCTCAAGAGTGAAAAAATACATAAGACGTGGGCCGAATTGAAACAAGCTATTACCAAGGAATTTCCGGATACACTCGATCAAAAAACTGTGCATGAGATGATGAGCGCACGAAAAAAAAGGAGTGGTGAAAGCTACCTAGATTACATCCTAATAATGAGGGAGCTAGGAAAGCGCGGCAAAATTCCAGATTACGTAGCTATAAAATACATAGTTGACGGGATTCAAGACTTAGAGACGAATAAAATGATATTATACGGCGTAACTACCTACGGCGACCTAAAAGAAAAAATTAAGATTTACGAAACTGTGAAAAATAAAATGAAGGTGCGTCGAGATACATCAAATCAAAATCAGCGAGTTACAAGACACCAGAAAGTGGGTGCATATGATTTGCGTTGTTATAGCTGTGGTGAACTAAATCATTCATCGCAAAATTGTCCGCATAAAGAGAGAGGATTGAAGTGTTTCGCATGCAATGATTTCGGTCATATTTCATCAAATTGTCCAACGACGGTAAAAATGGCGCCAAATGGAACAAGATTCGTCGATGTTCGGAAACAATCGGGGAACTTCGGAGGACGAACGCCGGCGACGACGACAGCAGCGACACGCGCGGCGGCCAGCGAAAACTACCGGCAGTATCGCCAACATAACGAACGTCATCAAGACATCTCACCCAATGCAAGCACGTCAAAACGCGCGATGTTCACGACGAATACAATTTCTTCAGTTGGCAACTCTACTTTTGACAGCTATGAGGAGAACAAAGAGGTTATGATGTCTATTAAAAACAAACAGTGCAAGCCGGTTATGAGCATCATTATCAATAATATGGAAGGAAAAGCGCTCATAGATTCAGGAAGCGATGTAAATTTAATGTCGGAGCAGTTTTACAATGCGATTGGACGGCCAGAGTCGCGGGAAGATACTGTAATATTGTCGGGACTCGGATATAAACAAGTGTATTCGTTAGGAAAATTTCAAGTAAATATAACAATCAATGGACGTTATTATACAAACGTAATTTTTCATGTTGTGCCTAAAGATTGTATGCCTTATGTTATCATATTAGGTCATGAGTTTCTCTCAGGGGTTACTATGGTAATGAATGAGGGCTGTGTTCAGTTATTACCCTCTGGGGAAGATTGGATGAAATGTCTTAATTGTTTTTCTTTTGATAATAGTGTTATGGTGGGTCATGGGGTTGATCCGGCTATAAAAGAAGAAGTTCTGCAGTGTGTTGAGAATTACAAGCCAAACCAAACGAAAGAAGCCCCTATTAAGTTGAAGATTGTGCTAAAAGACGACATACCAGTTGCCCAGAAGCCTCGACGTTTATCATTTAAGGAGCAAGAGATAGTGGAAAACCAAGTAGAGGAGTGGTTAAACGACAACATTATACAGGTGAGTTACTCTGAATATGCTAGTCCACTGGTTTTAGTAAAAAAGAAGGATGGCTCAACAAGAGTTTGTGTTGATTACAGGCAGCTCAATAAAAAGATAGTCAAAGACGAATATCCACTTCCTATTATAGAAGATTTAATTGATAAACTCAGGACTGCTAAAGTATTCAGTGTGCTTGACCTTAAGAATGGATTCTTCCATCTAAGGGTAAGCGAAGAGTCAATACCTTATACATCTTTTGTTACCCATCAAGGCCAATATAATTTCTTAAGAGCTCCGTTTGGATTATCCAGTTCACCGAAATATTTTATGAGATTTGTGTCTATTATTTTTAGAGATTTAATTGCAAAAAATATAATGCTCCTTTTCTTTGATGACATTTTGATTCCAGCCGATGGACAAACTCAAGCCGTTCAAAGGTTAAAACAAGTTTTGTCTGTAGCTTCAGAGTATGGGCTACAATTTAATTGGAAAAAAGCTAAGCTACTGTGTCGAGAAGTTGAATACCTAGGACATCTTATATGTGATGGAAAAATAAGTCCAAGCCCAGAGAAAACAGCTGCAGTAATGAGATACCCAGAACCAAAGAATGTTAAACAAGTCCATAGCTTCATAGGATTGACATCCTATTTCAGGAAATAAAATTATGCTTTAATTGCAAAACCTTTGACGGATTTAATTAAGAAAGACGCTGTATTTATTTTTGAAGAAGAACAGCATGCAGCTTTTAACGCATTAAAACAAAAACTTGCAAGTAGTCCAGTATTGAAAATATATAATCCAAATTTACCAACAGAGGTTCATACAGACGCATCCAGTGTGGCATACTCTGCTATTTTATTACAGAAGCACCCAGATAGTGGTTTACACCCAGTACTATACATGAGCAGGAAAACAAACGAGGCAGAACAAAAATACTCAAGCTATGAACTAGAAGCTCTTGCTATAATAGAAGCCATAAAGAAATTCAGACACTACCTGTATGGAATACATTTCAAGATAGTGACAGACTGCCAAGCATTTGCATTGACTCTTAAAAAGAAAGATTTATCTGCTAAGGTTGCAAGATGGGTGTTGCTTTTGGATCAATATGACTTTGAAGTTGAGCACAGGATAGGCTCTAAAATGAAACATGTAGATGCACTGAGCAGGAATCCCTACATGTCAGCTGTAATAGTCAATCTTCATGATAGAGTAAAAGAAGCACAGATTCAAGATGAAGGATTAAAAGCAATTTATGACATTCTGAAAGAAAAACCCTACTTAGACTATTGGATAGAAAATGATATATTATATAAAGGAGATCAGAAACAATTAGTAATACCAGGAAGCATGGAAAAAGAAATTATAAAAAGATTGCATGACAATGGACATTTCTCAAAGAAGAAAATGAAAGAATTACTCAATAAAGATTTTTATATCAAAGATATTGATAAAAAGATAGAAGATTTTATTGTTGGATGTATACCTTGCTTGTTAGCAACTAAAAAACAGGGAAAGGAAGGTTTTCTGAATCCAATAAGCAAAGAAAGTATTCCCTTACACACTCTTCACCTCGATCACATTGGTCCAATGACTGAAACAAAGAAAAGATACAATCACATCCTAACTGTGGTTGATGCATTCACCAAATTTGTATGGTTGTTCCCTGTTAAAAGCACCACAAGTACTGAAACATTGGATAAACTCAAGCTACATCAACAGATATTTGGAAATCCTGAAAGAATAATCACTGATAGAGGTACAGCATTTACCAGCAATGACTTTGCAGAATATTGTGAAAATGAGAATATTGTTCATATAAAAATTACTACCGGTGTACCAAGAGGTAACGGGCAAGTTGAGAGGATTAATGGAATAATCAAGCCAGTTCTAACAAAGCTATGTATTGAAGATCAATCAGTCTGGTATAAGCATGTGAGTAGACTGCAGAGAGCAATCAATAGCACATTCCAAAGAAGTATTGGTACAAGCCCATTTCAATTATTAATAGGTTCAAAGATGAAACTCAAAGAAGACATTCCTTTAATTGAATTATTACAAAAAGAAGACATTGAAAGGTTTCAAGAAGAAAGAGAAGACTTAAGATGTTTGGCAAAGGAACAAATAAGTAAGATTCAGGAAGAAAATACAAAAACCTATAACAAAAAGAGAGAAGAGAGCACCAAGTACAAGGAAGGAGATAGAGTGGCTATACGACGAACACAATTTGGTCCAGGTCTCAAATTGAAACCGAAATACCTTGGTCCATACAGAATCACAAAGGTCAAAAGAAAGGACCGCTATGATGTAGAGAAAGATGATATCACCGCAGAAGGTCCAATAAAAACAACATGTGCAGCCGATGGAATGAAAAGGTGGCCAAAAAATTAAGGTATGATCTACTTATAAATTTTATTTTGTTGTTTTTACATTTCCTCCATATTTGTTAGTTCAAAAGTTTTCATTTGTTGGCATAGGACTCTTGAGAGAAGCTCAAAACTGTTTTTGTGTATTTTTACCAATTGCTTTACATAAAAAGAAAACTTGAATGTGTTGTTTCTAAACTTATGTTCAAAATGTTGTAAAGGTAATCTCCTTGTTAATGTGTGTTTTTCAGTTTTTTTTAACATAATACTGATACAGTGATATGACTGCTCTGTTCATTTTAACATTAAAATGTAACTGTAGTAATCTTATAATGTATAATTAAACTTAGTGTACCTACTAACTTCAGCAGATATGTTTAATATCCTCTGTAAGAAAGCTTAACAGATGTTGTGTTTGTGTTAAAGAGATGTAAAAGTTAGATTTAAAGATGTTCTCTAATTTCTAAAATGTACCTACATACTTACCTTATTAAAAGAAGTAAGTAAAGATTTTGCTAAGACTTTTAGTTTCATATTATTTAAGAATGCTTTAAAATATGTTTATTCTTTACTAAACATACCTAAATAAACAAAGGTTATTTTAATTTAAGGGTTTAGATATGACCTAAGCCGGTGTACTTACTTTATTCTTGTTTGTAAAAGAAGTTCTATAATAAAATAAAGTGTTAGTGCTTTATGTAAGATTTGTATAATATTCTTGATTTATAGAATTGTAACTATTTAAAATTTACCTTTTTCAAGAACCTAAAAGTTTTAATGAAGTATATGGTTAAGACTTGTCACCTTATATTTTATGTTCTATTACTGGTGTAAAAGATATTTATACTTACAAAGATGATTTAATAGTTTTAGTTAAGACTGTCGACTGTTACTTTGCATAATATGGTCTATGACTGTGTTAAATATTGTATTGTATAAGATTGTTGGGTTAGTTAAGATTGATGAATGTTTAGTGTACTAGTTTTATGTAAATTCTGTTAAGTAGTATAAGAATGAAAGATGATATTGTTAAGAGTGTGAGTTGGTCTGAATGTGAATGGCATGTCTGGGACAGACATGATTGTTGGATGGCCGATCTGTAGGAACGAAACGCAATTGTTAGAGTGAAAGGTGTGATGTGTGAAAGAGAGGTAAGATTTAAAAGGAGTAATGGCGGAAAGACTGTATTAAGACGTGTGTGTGCTCCGAAATAAATCAAGTTTTAAAACTATTGAAGACTTTACTTTCCTTCTCGAATATAAATCCCACATATATAAAAACTTACTATATGTGCATAAAAATATCGATTCCTTCTGTAAAAGGAGCGATACATATAATGTAAATACTAGATATAAGAATAATCTCATATTGCATACTACCCTTCTCCACAAAATAAGTAACTCTATTATGGGGCAATGTATAAGATTCTATAACAAACTTCCCAATTATATTAGAGAATTGTCTACGAATAAGTTTAAAATAATTATTAGAGCCAAATTGTGTAGCAGGCATATTACAAAATTTCTGATAATTTCAGTGATAAAAGTGCTTGGGATTGAGTTGTTCCGAGTCAACACACATGATTGTAATTATTCTTAAGTATATTTTATTTATAAAAGGATTCCTACTGAGTTTTCTGGAAGTCTTTCTCAGTAGCTGTAGTATGCACTGCACGGTAGGGTAAAAATATAATATGACGTAAAGTAAAATATAATATAATTCCACATAAGTGTAAAATTTTTACGGTATAAATGATTTTTGACTTTTGACTCACCTTTCTCTTCGGATCTCACATACAGAGATTCACGCCCCTGGATTTGCCTAACTGTCAACAGTTCTGGCGCAGACCAAGTATTATCAGAGTTAGTTTGTGACAGATCATGATCCGATTGAGTAGATTGCGAGACTGATTGTGTCTGATTAATGTGCGGCCTCGTATCAACCTGCTCTACATGTGTATCTGCTAAAGGATTTGATTCACAATATGGCACTGTAAAATAGAAAAAATGACGCTAAAATTTAAAATTATTCAATATTAAAACCCAACTACTGAAAAAACACGTAAACAAAATTAGAAAATATTATCATCTTTAATTGTCATGCGCAAACCTTTCAATGTTTACTGCCTATGAAATTAATAACTTCTACATAATATATTTTAATATAAAATCATAGTGATGTTACGCGGATAACCGTGGGTCGTGGTGTGTGTGGGCACGTAAACACACACACACACACACAGACCGCCACGAGCCACGGTTATCAGCTTAACACCAGCTCCAGGAAAAGGAGTGGTGTCAACGGTGCAGGTGATACGGTTATCAGCTTAACACCAGCTCCAGGAAAAGGAGTGGTGTCAACGGTGCAGGTGATATTGCTTCCAAACTGAACCTAATTAGACAACCGCGTGGTTTTTCTATTTATGAAGTAAGTAACGCTTCTTTACGCACGCTTGAATAAAAAAAAAGCTGGGAAATACATGACGAGACAGTTACGAAAAGTGGGATCGGGCGAGGCGAACGGAAGTTAGGAGGAGGATATATAACATTATCTTTCTCTCATAGACAGTTACATTTCGTATATCTAAGTTTTACTTCAGTCGTGTGTCTTCTGTCTCTAATGTACACTTGTTTTTAATCACTGCATCGCCTGCTATGCCGATGAAAAATTATGATAGTAAAATACTGACCCTCACTGAGCGCTACTTCATCTTCCAAATCCAAGTCTCCGGACAGAGAGAACTCCTCTCTCGCATCGTCACTCTCTTCAAGGAGCGGTTCCTGCTTCACTTCAGTAGAGCTCGGGCAAGCTATAATTGAAAATTAAACGAACTTACTTTGTGAAGTTCGATGTACATTATGCCAACAGGTTCATTCGACGCGATTTATATGTCGGTAGATGTCAGTTAATGTCACTTACCTCTACAGACTTTTCCTAAACGACCGAGTGTGAATATTAAATCATTTTGTTTACAGCATGTTAGACACATTTTATTAAGGGTAGGGTGCTCTTGTATTATAAAAGAACATATTGAAGATTTTTTTATATTATATAATATTAACTCATTAAGTTATAATATTACTTATTTATTGTGCTCATCTAATACTTAAATATTTGAGATACAATAGTTTATTTTTGACATCTTAATTTTTACTATGTAAGTAAAATACTACACAAATATGAACATGTTTCAGAATTTCGCACCAAGCTTAAGTGGCTTCCCATTCGCCTCCGCCGAGATACTCATATTTTAATTCTTCTATACAGTATATTGTTTAATCCTGCCACCCCACTTTATCTCAAAGAACGGTTCGAGTTCCTAAATGACACACATTTAAGATCCCTGAGGTCATCTGAAAATTTGCGACTCAAAATACCTAAGCATTCCTCTAACTTCTACGGACAATCATTTACAGTAGAAGCTGTGCGCCTTTGGAATGATTTGCCTGTAACGATAAGGCGAGCACAATCCCTTCACACTTTTAAAAAACTAGTGAAGGAGTACTACCTTTCACGATAAATAGATACTATTGCATAATAACAGTGTTACTGTCATCTCCTATCACTAATAGGATGTATGTATTTATATAAGTATTTTATTTGTTATATGCATGTTGTATGTAATATATATATTAACAAATTTGAATTACATATTAATATGTATATTATATATATACGTGTAATACCTACGAGCTGTAGACATTACTTCAAGATAATGTTTCACAATTTTCTCTCTAAATTTACTAGACTAGTCTATTTCTATTAACTATTTCTTTCTTAAGTTGCTACACCCCTATAACTCATTTAATTATTCTTCTTGCTGATCTGGTCCATCCTAAGGTTGTCTGGAAGAGATCGCAGCTAGCGATATGACCGCCCATTGTACTAGATTTATTACAACTTTATACTTTATATGTAAATCTTGGTGTACAATAAAGAGTATTTGTATTGTATAGTATAGTATACTAGGGTTATGTATAAATCGCGTCGAATGAAGCTGTTCGCATAATTGAAACTTCACAAAGTAAGTTCGTTTGATTTACAATTATACTTCACAGTCTTCATTCGACGCGATTTATGTTACATGTTGTAGATGTTCAGAGTAAGTAAATTAAATGTGACGAAAATAAAAACTCATTTCAGTAAGTAATAATCAAATGTTTTTGTTACGAGCTAAATAATCTAGAACTGTGTTTGGGTCCCAACCTAAATTATATTCAGGATTAGAGAAGGCCTCAACCGAAAAACACCCTTCATAAAACGTTTAACTCCCCAGCTAGCAAAAAATAATCTTATAAATATCCCAAGACCATTTATTTTTCAGTCTTATAACCCACTTATAGATTTATATAAGTGTGGATTTGGGCGCACTTTATAAGTATTTTCACCCTGGCAATTGCCTTATAATCGTCTCGCGAAGTGTATTTTCAATCTTACAAAGCTCTTGCTGATACTTTTATAAAGACAAACAAATTTACAAGTGACTTACAATGGCCTTTTTTAAGGGCAAATAACCTTATAGTGCACTTACTAATGCTGTTCTAAGTGTATTATGGCTAGTAGTTCTTTTTCTGATCTTCTAGTAAGAGTGTAATCAGATATACTACCGTGAAGTTGCAACTAGTAGTGAAACTTTTGAAAAATAATAAAAATTCAAAACCGTAAGGGATCTAAAACTTAAGTAAATTATCTATTTTACTTCTGTATATTTTCCAATTTCTTACTCATATATTTGTCGATTTTTAGGGTGCGAAGTAGTTTTTCTCGATTATTTTGAAATTTGAATAACATTTTTTTCACGGGCCCTTTCAAAAACCTATCTTATGTATTATAAATATTTAAATTATTTGTAAAATAATATAAAAATGGTAGCCATTATAACGACATGACTTACTAGTGCTTTATCAGAAAAACATAAGTCCAGTACTCTTGTGTATGGTTTATATTACACTCGTAAAGTCACACTAAAAAGAACCATACACCTACTCGGCCATACTGTTCATAATTTTAGGGTTCCTTAATAAGTAAAAGCAAGGTATTCATTTATATATCCACAACGTTAATTATATTCACATGTATATTTTTTTGTGTTGGGTTTTTGTTTTAGGACAAATATACATGCAGTATGGTTGTAATTATGGACGTCGACTGTTTCATAAGTAAAAATAAGATCCGAATGCTTACTAATAAAAAATGGCCATGGAAGATAACCCACTTTGTATTGTGTGAAAAATGTATCACCTGTGGATATCCTGTTTCAAAGTTCCTGCCACAACATTTTACATTGGCCCAAAATGATATAATTTCTTTATTGTATTTGAATTTCTTCTGGTGCAAACGGTGCCATAAATTTGCAATTTACGACCATTACTCAAGTGATGAATGTGAAGTATGTCACTAAATAACCAATAATTGATGATAAAGTACATAAATAAAAATTAAATATATATATATATATAATAGGCAATTACAGCATACTTTCAATCTACATACTGAATAATAGTTGGTAGGTAGACTTTTTAATACTCGTAGTTTTGGCATTGTTATTATTTTTTATTTATTTAAGGATCTAGTAATATAACAAAATTATTAAGTGTTTACTAATCTATGCTTAAATAAAACAAATATATTTTATGAATAATATTACAGTTAAACTACCCTGGCAACATTCGTGGGAATAATGCTATCTGGCCCATTTTTTAATATCTTTCCGCAACTTTATATTTTTTTCATAATCCGTCTTCTGATTCATTTTGACTACTTTGGTTACTGCCATCACTATTATCACTTTGTTCAATGACATCAAAATAGTAATCGTTATTTTGTGCGGAACCAGCAAAAATATTGTTCGACTCAGTTGCTCGGAGGGACGCCGATTTTTGCATTAATTCCAAGTATTTTCTACGTATATATATTTCTTCGGTATGCTCCGCTTCTCTTAAACCGTTTCCATTTTTGTAAATCCATTGGTGATTTAATAATTATATTGGTGATTTAATAACAATTTCTGGAGTAAGCCACGTTGACAACGAAAGTAAATAATAACCCTTCACAGTAGATTTTGTAAGACACTTGTAGGAGATTTAAAATGCTACTACTCTTTAATATGTCTAAGTTGAGATAAATCACACTTTTAAAATACAATTTTTGCAGAAGTCTAATAAAAGAGTATTAGTATAGTCACTTCTAAGACTGAATATACTTACAAAATCCCTTTATAAGTATTATTTAGGAATCAAAGGCAACTACACTTGTAAAAGGTGCTTGTAATACCACTGCCCTTATTAATATTATATAAGGTTTTCTCATATACGTCTATCAGAATATGTTACAAGTATGAATGTTCTTAAAGCTTAATTAGGCTTAATCAGAACACATATAAAGCCCATATGAAACCATAGCTCTTACTAACTGTTATTTATAAGGGTAGTAAGTGTTTCTGGCTTACTCAAAACACATGTAAACCTTTTATGAAACCACAGCTCTTACAAGCTTTTGTATGTAAGGGTATTTTGCTAGTTGGGTCTTTGATCATCCAGGTTACCTACCTAGCAACAATGACAATGCAGATTTATAAGAGTTAATGGTACTATACTTAGCGCCTTTGTTAACAATATTTGTTTGAAAATGTATAACTATTAAAAAAAGCACTACTATAACCATAAATATGCAAATTAAAATGAGTAGGCCAGGCTTTTCTACACCCATCATATTGGTTGTACGTCGATTTTGTTAAAGACGATAGCACAATTTCTACTGTATTAGGCGATGGATTCATTTTCCAGATTATAGAATACCATTTCCAGATTTCTCTAGTGATTACATTTAAATGTTCATGCTGAACACTACCCAGTCTGTTTATACACAAGATCGTTTCTTAATAAAATTATTTTTTGGCAAAGCTGTTTCGAATAAAATTGAAGGGCGATAAAAGCTGCCTTTAATTCCAGTTCATTAATGTGTAAACTTATTTCATAGCTTTCCAGTAACCAAAACACTCATTGTCATCACAATAGGCACCCACTTTTACTGGCATCAGAAAATATTTCTAAACTATATTCGTCAACACAGAACGAAGTACAACTATTTTCAATATGATCTAGCTACCAGAACATGTCAGGGATTAATGTCTGAGGAATTTTACAATTTGTTCGTAACTGGAGTTATCAATTAAACTCAAATTCGAAATATTTTGTGTATAACCATGAATATTGAATTGCCGGGCAAGCACATACTAATAAGGCAACAAATCTAGCAAATTATCTCAATTTGAATTGTTTAGTATTTAACATATTACGTATTTTAGCTGTAATTTTATATTTTGTCACATCGGTTAGTTTCAAACTCATAGTTTTTTAATCGAAAATACACCCTGAAAATTTACATTGAGTGTCCGGCATTAAATACCATTCTTTTGAAGTTTATCAAGAATCCTAGTTTCCCAAACATTTTTTGTGATGTCGACATTATTTTCGCATTCTAGCAATGTTCTACCGATACATAAAATGTCATCCAGATAGAGGTACCACGGAAATTAATTGATATGTATTTCTTACAAATTCCATCACCGGTTTTAATAACTTTGTAAAACAAATGGTGATGTGCTTAAACCAAATGGAAGACAATTAAATTACTACAAAATGTTGTTATACTTAAAACGTAGGTATTTTCTGTGTGATTCATGAACAGGCACTAAAAATATGCATCTTTTAAATCTATCGTTGCCATATAGCAGTTCTCGGTAACTAGTTTGGATGCTGTACGATAATCTTCCATTTTAAAACGTTTTATGTCAATAAACTTATTGAGACATTTTAGATTTAGTATGAATCTTTTATCCCCGTCTGGTTTTGGTACTAACAACACTGAAGATAAAAATTCACCGGGTTCGTGATAACAGTACGATATTGCGTTGATTTGCTACAAATTTTGATACAATTTTCATATTCATGGTAATCTGAATTAGATTTAGGTTTTACACTTGGTTTACTAGTTTGATTGTGTAACTTCTTTGTCCATTAGTCGACTGATAACTGTTCCTCATTTTTTTTAATCTTCTGGCGAATATCTTCTTCACTCCTCTGATGTTTTCTTTTTTTTCCCATCGTTATAATAACACAGTACACACAAAAAACACTTCACACTCCGACATAAAATAATAAACTATTTAGGTGACGTGCGAAGGCTTGAGTACGGAAATGCTGAATGATTTAAATTTAATATTCACACTCGGTCGTTTAGGAAAAGTCGGTAGAGGTAAGTGACATTAACTGACATCTACCCACATATTAAAATAAATATATTACTAAAAATAAGGGAACATGCCTCTAAAAATCCGTGCAAGGTATAAGCTGGGTAACGCTAATACAACATGTAACATAAATCGCGTCGAATGAAGACTGTGAAGCATAATAATAATAAATAATTCTGAAGACTAAAATTAAAGAAAATAAAATCTAAACAATTAGATGTGCATGCGTGAGTGTGCGTGTTTGCGTGTATGTGTGTGTTCGAGCGTGTGTGTGTATGTGTTTGTGTGCGTTACTAGTTTTCAATAAGGGTTTCAGTGTCGTCGTAGATAACCCCTTAATTTAGTCTTAGCTTTATTCCGATTAAGAGGGTAAATGTTAATAGTCTTATTATTCAAACTATAGAGCTTGCCTCTGGTGTAGCTGTACTGGCGGCTTTCTACCACAGTCCTGGGGAATTGATCGACCGTTTTGTTGGTATAGCAGTCACAGTTGTATAGTTCCCTCTCAGTATGAATAGCTGTCTAACAGTAAGCATATATAGTATGCGGAATGAGTCAGCACAATTTTGATAGATCGTTTAGTTAAATGTTTGGTGAATTGGTGTCAGTCAAAAGCCGTCGATTGTGGACTGTGGGGCAACATACAATGTGTATTGGCTGTGAGTACAATTCCAAGGCAGTGAACTTGACAGTGCACCAAAAATACCTATCAAATTTGGGGTCAGACTCATACTACTCATTATACGCCTACATATGGTGGATAATGAGCAGCACGACTTGTTACGTGAGGAGACGTGTATATCGTGTATACAGATTATAGGTAAGGAATAACATAAGTTTTATTTAAAGCGTGGTGACCGCTTAGCATCACGTGGTCCGTATACTTGTTTGTTGGAAGCGACCTTGGGCTACGGTGACCGCTTAGCATCACGTCGTCCATATACTTGTTTGTTAGAAGCGTCCATAGGCTACGGTGACCGCTTAGCATCACGTGGTCCATATACTTGTTTGTTAGAAGCGTCCATAGGCTACGGTGACCGCTTAGCATCACGTGGTCCATATTGTTTGATAGAACCAACCAAAGGCTACGGTGACCGCTTTACATCACGTGGTCCGTATACTTGTTTGTTGGAAGCGTCCATAGACTACGGTGACCGCTAAGCATCACGTCGTCCATATACTTTTTTGTTAGAAGCGACCAAAGGCTACGGTGACCGCTTAGCATCACGAGGTCCGTATACTTGTTTGTTAGAAGCGTCCATAGGCTACGGTGACCGCTTAGCATCACGTGGTCCGTATACTTGTTTGTTAGAAGCGTCCATAGGCTACGGAGACCGCTTAGCATCACGTCGCCCGTATACTTGTTTGTTAGAAGCAACCATAGGCTACGGTGACAGCTTAGCATCACGTGGTCAGAGAAACATGCGCACGCCGCATAGCTGCAAAATATGTCGTGAACAATTTTTCGTGAGAATTTTTTCCGTCTAGCCCCCTTTCACAACGCGCGATAAGGAACTTCATTCCAATAATATAATTATAATGTAGTCAAAAAATCCATTGTCAGAAAACTACTCATAGAACGCCAAATGTAGGTATAGTGGTAGCGTGTTCAACCGCAGATACTAAGATACTGCACGTGTGGCGCTGTGGTTAAGACCGTTGCCTTGCCAGTTCGTGATTTGTGTTGTTCTCAAGAGTTATAGGGATTTTCCTGCTTAAGTCCTAGTAGCAGCAACAAGTCAGGAAGGTGGTGCTGCATTCCACACATAAAACCTTTGTAACATTTGTAGTGGTCCACAGGATGGAAACAAATATAAAATAAATATCTTAAGACAAATAAAACACTTTCAAATGATCCCAATTTAGGCAGAGCCTGTATTATGGTGTCTGGGTGCCATAGTACAGACTGAAAAACATACTTATATACTTTTAATTATATAGATAGTACACATAAATTACACTCAGACAAAGAATAAATAAAATGATTCCAATTACATGAAGAATTGCCATATATCATATTGGATAATTGCAGATTATCACAATAAAAAATAATATTACAACAGTTACCTGCTTGCCTTCCATCAGCTGGATAAATATCTTCTCCGACTGGACACATCTAATCATGAGTTGGTGACAGTGTTTCAGTCGAGTGTAGCAGATATAGCATGCCAGCAGCGGTCTCGCTTCTGTTAGTAACTGGAAAATGTTTTATAAGAAAATAATATTGATATCATACATGTGTTACCCCTAAGTCATATCCCTGAAGGTCTTCCTGTCAACACTGAACTAATACAATGGTGCCACCATATATGTATACTTAAGCAGGATAGTCAAATTATATACTGAATAGTTATTATTTTTATAATATCAATTATATTATACACTGACCAAACTCTAAATTGAAAACAGATTTAATATAGTTTGATGAGTTCATAGATGACAAATGTAGTAAATCTTCACTCTTACATGCAAGGGTTGTTGGTTCATATTGAATTTTATGTAATGTAAGAGTCTTACTATATTAATCATTTTCAAGAGTAGTTGCAAAGAGTTAAGATGAGATTAGTTTCAAAATAATTTGGAGATATCAGGTGGTTTGTCGCAAATAATAATACATATATTTACAATATACATACTATTATTTGCGACATACACTAGTACTTAACTTTAAGCCCATGCAAGTATTTCTATTCTATTCAAGTACACTTCTTTTACTTTTAAGTAATAATGTCCAATATATGGTCCAGTGTGTTATTAAGTGAGTTCATTGAGAGTGCACTTATCACACTTTGTCGAAGTTTATTCTAGTCATCTACTACACGGGTTGGCAAATAGTGTATAATATATTTAACAGCTTTCCCTGCACCAAGTGGAAATGGATATTTAGAAGAGCATTTATAGAACAAGTAAGCAATACTTTCACGTATTACACCTTTTGTATGATAATATACTGTCCCACTACAGGGTAAACACCTCCTCACACAATGAGACGGCATAGGCCATAGTCCAGCACACTGGTGTAGTGCGGTTTAGCAGACTTCACATGCATCAAGTACATTTAGTAGAACTCTCAGGCATAAAGGTTTCTCACAATATTTTCCTTCAACATTTCAATAACTTATTTGAAGGAACAGCAAAGAATAGACTCGAAAGTGCTGGAGGATGCCTTTGTGTCATAAAGACACACCAACAACTAATATATACATAGTTATATTATAAGAAAACATGTGTATATGTTGTCTATGTTATTTACCCTTAGTCTAATTGTTGACATTGGCAGAATCATTGTAGTCACTATGGAGCCATGATGACAAGTTGGAACTGTTTTCTTCACAGTTCAAAAATTACAATAATAGAAAATTTTAAAACTTCTGCTGGCCTGATGAACACAGTTGTACAAACAACCTATCCACTTCAGACCTTGATGCAATCCAGTGTACTTCCTGCTAGGCCATTAAGCTCGAAACAAGTATCTTATACTTGCATCTAGGTTAAGCAAAAAACATTGGGTCAGAACCTATACAATAGCTTGGGTAACCACTATTTACAGTTTCCATACATATTGACCACCATTCTGAGCGTGGCTATGTAGCCATTATATAGGGAAACTAGACGACAGTGGATTATTAGTGTGGGTACAAGCTATCACTGAGGGATCAGACACAGTTCCGCACGTGGTATTTGTTAGTAGGTACTTACCAAATTTTCTGTTAGCTTCTCAAATACATGTTGTAGCTCCGTGTTAACAATATGATACATAGTAACGTTATCCGCTAGACATATTCTACATATTGTTTTCATTTTATATAGCAATCAGGAACACTTGGAGGTGAACCTCAAATCTATCTATTGAATTTTGGGTTATGGCCTCTGTGGCGTAGGCACACAATTTCGGCAATGTTGAGTTTGTGATAGACTCACAACACAAACGAAAATAGTTTTTCTATATAATGTAATCACTATGGTTTTCTTGTGGGCAAGATGGCCGTAAAGTATTATTATTATTAGGTACTATTAGGTAGACACTACATACTTCCGAGGAATCTAGCTAGGTACTGAATGAATACCTCATAAACCTCATCATACTATTTGAAAACCAAAGAATAAGTGTATTTATTTAAAGCTACAGGTAATACTCAGCTCCGAGCAATAACATCACTCCACAGATAAATATTTGGTCAAAAATAAATTACATAAACGTCATGTCATGACGTTTATAAAAAATATTCAGAGAGTATATAAGCGAAGCGCTATGTTGGAACCAAAGATATTATAATATAACAAGATTGCGCACTCCAAGATTTAGTTCAAAGTAAAATGAACTCAAAGTCGTTACGTTACAGTCCATTTCTCTTTGTAGTGTACCAATAGGAAAAAACGGATCACTTGAGAGGCTCAAGTGCAGGATTCTGTCCCTGTCTAACAGATGGCCAGCCTAAAAATATCTTACTTGACGTATAAAATAGTAGAATTTTTGGTTAAACTCCTAGGATTATGTTTTCATATAACCATAATTAAATAATTATTAGTTATTTAAGACGTACACGACGTTTTTTTAAACTACGTCTTATTCTTTGATAGCTTTTTAAATACATTTAATTTGAGTTTAGTAAATTCAATAGCAGTATGTAAAAGAAATGACGTTTACCACACTCAATTTGTAAACAAATATGGCAAATGTTTAGTTTGAAATTATTTATCGTATTGTATTCCAATCTCAGTTCCAATTTGGTTAAATATGGTTTTAACTTGTTGCGTGAAAGGGTGTAAAAGCGAGAGTCATCTGGGGAGTGGTATACCTTTTCACAAGTAAGTGTTATCTTGTAATGTTTCCATTCTAATTCATTTGCTATAACTGTGGCCCACACATAAACACACCCACACTCACACACACACGCACACGCACACACACGCATGTAAACACTAGCATTCAATAGTAATACATAAAAAAAAACAAAAAAATGTTACCTAGTTTGTAGTATGTACCTTTTTAGCACTTCACCTGATCTATTGCGAAAAACACCTTAATTTACTTTCTCGGATACGGCACTGTCTCCCCTTAATACAGGCTAATTAGTAGCCTATCTAGGAGGGCAGCACGACAACGATTTTGCTTAATGTGTTATGTACTAATTATTATGTAATAAACTGTTCACCGCTGCATTGGAAGACGTCTTCAAGCTTCTGGACTGGAAAGGCTTTGGCATCAATGTCAATGGCGAGTACATCACTCACCTTCGATTTGCCGATGATATCGTAGTCATGGCTGAGACCATGGAAGACCTCGGTACAATGCTCGATGACCTCAGCAGAGTCTCTCAACAAGTGGGTCTGAAAATGAACATGGATAAGACGAAAATCATGTCAAACGTCCATGTTACACCCACTCAATTGAAAGTTGGTGACTCTGCACTCGAAGTTGTAGAGAACTATATTTACCTAGGACAGACCATCCAACTAGGTAGGTCCAACTTCGAGAAGGAGGTCAATCGTAGAATCCAACTCGGATGGGCAGCGTTCGGGAAGCTACGTAACCTCTTCTCGTCCAAAATACCGCAGTGTCTCAAGTCGAAAGTGTTCGACCAGTGTGTGTTGCCAGTGATGACATACGGAACAGAGACGTGGTCGCTCACTATGGGACTTATTAGAAGGCTCAAGGTCACCCAAAGAGCAATGGAGAGGGCTATGCTCGGAGTTTCCCTGCGGGATCGCATCAGAAATGTCGAAATCCGCAGGCGAACCAAAGTCACCGACATAGCCCGAAGAATTGCCAAGCTGAAGTGGCAGTGGGCAGGGCACATAGCTCGTAGAGCCGACGGCTGTTGGGGCAGAAAGGTTCTCGAGTGGCGACCACGAACCGGAAGACGCAGCGTGGGCAGGCCCCCTACAAGATGGACTGATGATCTTGTGCGGGTCGCTGGAAATCGCTGGATGCGGATAGCGCAAGACCGGCAATTGTGGAGATCTTTGGGGGAGGCCTTTGTCCAGCAGTGGACGTCTTTCAGCTGATATGATGATGATGATGATGTGTATTTGAGTGAAATAAAGATTATTATTATTATATTTTGGCTAAGTTCAGCAACAGGGTAACCATTCGTTACGTATTTAATGGTATTGTTTTTCTAGATTTCCCAAAAACGAGGAATTAAAACAAAAATGGATAAATATCGTTCCCGGTAAAGTCACAAAATACGCGGTATTTGTGACTTACATTTTAAAGAAGAAGATTTTGCAAGTGTTTCTGGTGCATTCAAGAAACGGCTGAAAATAGATGCTATTCCATCAAATCAAATTATTAAGTTCAAAATGGTAAAAAATACTTGTTACGTTTTTTTTAAAATCCAGTTTTGCGGCTCTGGCTTCTTCGGCCTTATTATTGTTTTAAGATATCTCGACGTAATTTCTTTTTACTTGGTGTGGAAGTAGATAAAAATAAACAAAGGTTTTTATTCACGTAGACTTTAAAAAGCGCTTGAAATAGGCAGAACACGTTTGTTATAATATAATTAAGTATACATAATTATTTCTAGTTTATTTAGGTACACCGATTGTAAGAAAACATTTATAAAATGTATTTTTTAATAGCAATGATATTTAGCTAGCTTGCATAGTTATTGTCACGTGTTACGTGTATTATACGAGATTATGTTTAAGTTTAATTATCGAAATTTTTAGTTTTAGATATATTTTACTACAATGGAACGATTCAGTAGATGCTATTTTGTGTACAAAAGTGCCCGTAGTGATCTTCTCCTTTCTGACACTTTCTTGCAGTTTTATCGTTTTTGGTGCTGACGTTGGTTATTGACGTGCAACCATTATAAAATTTAATTAGTTTACTATAATTGTCATAATACTCGTTATTAAATGTTTAAGTCAATATTATTATGATTATTTATTAATAATTCAATTATTATTGTTTTATTACATTATGTAGGTTTATCGTCAAAGAAATCGTTAATTCTTTTAATTTAAAATATTTGATTTAGCAATTAACTGTTTTATTACAAATAACATTCACATTTGTTTCAGAATTTATGCACATTGACACAAAATACTATTGCCACTAAGCATACCTACTCGAGATTGTTGCCTCTTACAACAAACGATTTTTCCAACCTGTCGTAATGAATAATAATTATTTTCTTCCTACCTAATAATTGTCTATTGCACTATATCTAACACTAAAACGAGGCTACTGTTTCCTCGTGTCAGTATTTGTTATGAGTAAATAGGTAAGAAATAGACAATTGCTACACTCTTATTAATAACAAAAGATATAAAATTAGCTCAGTTGTTTAGATTAAGCCATTTTGAAGATATTTTCAATTAAGGAAATGAGTATAGTACTATCCGTGGAATCATTTTTAAACTCGGGCCTGTAGTTTATTAGGGTTACCTGATTATTACTATGTGTGGTTAGTTCCATAATTAATTATTTATATTAGGGTGTTTGTCTTCTTGTATGTTTGGTTACAACTATTGTCTTTTGGTTCCGCTAGGTCTACAAAATAATTGTTAAAAGATTCTACTATCAAATTGGGATTTGTAATATTCTTATCATTCTCAGTAATTACTTCAATGCTAGACTTGGGCACAATAGGCTTAGTAGAGTTTATTATATTCCAGGTAGCTTTAGCTTTATTTGTGCTTGTTTTGATATAGTAGCATTTTTGAGCTTTCTGAGTTAATTTTACAATCTTTTTATACCTTTTTAGAAAATAATTTGTATACCACTTCCGTATCTCTATTTTTTTCAGTCTAAATTGCCACAACAAATTTAGTCTCTTTTTGCTACATCGTTTGATGCCGCGCGTTATCCATTTAGGTCTGGTGATAGTCGAAATTCTACATTTCATAACGGGGAAGCATAAGCCAAAAAAAATGTTTTAAACATGTCAAAAAATAAAGAAAAGCTTTCATTTATGTTGTTGTGGTCACCAGAGGTTAATGTGATGTAGGTCATGGGCCGTGCGTGGAGGTCAATAAAAGAAAACACTTGTGTCGCACGGCACAGTTTAATTGCACACGCAAGCAAGCGGTATTCACAAAAGATGGAAGGCGAGAGACACAGGAGAGTTTAGAAAGAAAGAAAGCACAAAAACGGAAGAAGAAGATACGGGAACGTAATATTTCAGCGTTAAAATTGATAAGAGCGACGTGCGCTTCGCGTCGCAGTGTGGGCTGGACTGGTGGCGGGACGCGGCCGCGGTGCGCCCGCGTAGTTAAGGACCCCGTGTTCGCCGACACCGCACCGGTACAGCGATCACTACTAATACGAATAATGAATGTGTGTGTGTGTGTGTATTTCTGTGGGTGTGTGTCTGTTTGTGTGTGTGTATGTTTGTGTGTGTGTGTATGTTTGTGTGTGTGTGTATGTTTGTGTGTTTGATGTGGGTGGGATTTGTGGGTTGTAGGGAATATGAGTTTGTGAGTATTGCATTTCAGTTTGGTCGTAATGTAATTGAAATAGCCAGTTTTTAATTTATTTTTGTTTCTCGAAGGGTAAGTGGATGAATGTTTATTATTCTATTATATAAGTAGGATGACCTAAAGATTGCTGTCTAGCCGTAGCTGTCCGACATCTAATAGGTAAGCATACATTTTTGATAACGCGTTTACTATTATAAACATTTGCATTGTAGGGAGTTTGCCTGTGTTGCTTTGTTAGTTTAATTTGGAATACATATAATGGTCTTCTTGTTAAAAGTTCGCAATTTTAATACAGTTGTTTAGTAGGATATTTGAAGGGTTTAAAGTTAATAATAATAATATCCTGGGACATTACTCACACACGGCCATCTGATCCCAAACTAAGCAGAGCTTGTACTATGGAAACCAGATAACTGATATACTACATATACTACTTTTCTTTTGTAAATACATACTTATATAGATAATTTACACCCAGACTCAGGACAAACAGTCATGTTCATGCACACAAACATCTGTACCGGGTGGGAATCGAACCTACGACCTGCGGCGTGCAAGGCAGCGTATCTACGAACCACGCCAACAGGCCTGTCAACTTGGTTGGTTACTTTCAGTAATGACCTTTGAACCCTTTCTAATTGAATCGTGTGGGTTTAACAGGCACCACCCCAAACCCCTACGCAGCATCCAAGAATGGATAGGGCTAACGCATAATAAATATTACGTAGAAGAGAAAACTTTGCAGCATGTCAGAGTTTTTTGAAAACCCAAATAAGCTTCCTAGTGCGACCCGTAACGAGACTTATATGGGGTTCCCAAGTTAGCTTCTCATCTAAGATAATTCCTAGGTACTTGACATGTGTGAATTTATTTATAGATAGACAGGAGCAGTTAATAGCACTAAGGTAATTACATGAATGAGCTTTAATGTTAACGTTTTTAAGGTGTGTTTTGGAAAATGTTAACTGTATGTATGAGTTTTTTGAAATATTTAGGGTAAGAAGATTGATTCTGAGCCATTGGCTATGTCGATGGAGGACATTTTCGGCAATGCGGCACACTCCTTCCCAAGTCTCTCCGTGGAATACTGCGGCTGTATCGTCAGAATATGTAAATATTTTCCCGTTACAAAGTAGTTGAAGACGTAAGTCATTGATATACACCAGGCAGAGACTTGGTCCAAGTATACTATCCTGAGGGACGCCGTAGACAACATTTGCATCGGAGCTAACATGTTTTCCAAAATTTACCCGTCGTCAACGGTTACATAAAAAAATACTTAAACAGATTTAGAGCCGTTTCTCTTACACCAATGACATCCAGCTTATCCACAAGTGCAGGAATCGAGACCGTGTGCCGTGACCGTGCTTTGGTTAAAACAAGAAAAACACCTACACACTTCTGATTTTCGTCCACTTTATTAGATAATATGATGGTGGTATGATCTATCAATTCGTTTGCACATGCTTCAAAAACGTTTGGAATATTTACTTTTTTTATCGCTTCTCTTTCTGTACACTTAATATATTTATGAACCAGAATGCAAGAGCACCCATGCCTTATGTTGCAATTTGCTGCTAATGTATAATTTGGTATATTGAAAAACACCATCTATCTGAAGGTAGTTCTGGCCTTGGAAAAGAAAGTAGTTGCCTTCTAAACAGTGTCTTAGCAGATCAATATAGTTAGCAGATCAATATTATAATGGATACAGAGTGAGTCGGCATGGTGAACGAAAGGAGAAGCGGCACAAACGTCCGGACGTAAGAAGACAACCTGAATACATGCCCTATGTAAAAGGTGTAACTAGTGATTGCAATCCGGCGTCATTTTCAGTCCGGCCGGATACGACCGGATTCCCATCAATCCGGCCGGAACCAGTCGGATCCGGCCGGATTGATTAAATCAAGATGATTTCCGCTTTTTAGCACAAAATAAGTGAGTTAATCAAGTGTCACTGCACTTATATGTAGGTAGTTATAAAAAATAAAGCACAAATATATAAAATCGACTTTATTTCCTAACCAATGTTAAGACAAATAGACAACAAGAAAACAATTAAAATTTAGTAGTGTAGGTAACTAGTAATAATTTTAGGACGTAACGAGTAGCTCAGTCTTTCTAGATTTCACTTTTACAGATAGATCAATTTATAAGTAACAATATTAATTATCAAGTAACTATAATAAACCTAGGTACGAATATAAAATATTCGTACCTAGGTAGGTACATATATATGTAGATTTATATAAGTAGATGCACTGCCAACTACCACTTTGTCTCCCTGCATTGCTTTGGTTCATCCAACGGTTGTCTGGAAGAGATTGCTGTATTAGCGAAAAGACCGCCGTTTGTACCTTATTATATAAGTTAACTGATGTTATAATGTAATGCTTCGATTTGGTGCAATAAAGTGTAATCTATCTATCTATAATAACTAATAGATACAATTAACCTTACGTAATTAACTGAAATGAGATCAAAATCATTATTAAAATATTTGAGAATGCTAACAAACAAGTATATGTATTTATGATTATGACAGATACCATCATGATTTGATGAATCTGTCGAACGAATGAATGGAAAAAATTATCACAATAATGAGTTTAGAACTCTTTAGTTTAAATAACTTACGATAAATAATTATTTTAAGAAATAATTGTAAATATAAACGCATGAACACTACGCACAACGCATTAAAAGTACCCACTCATGCAACAGCTATATTATTTTCCCACAAACTGCTAGCACCGGATCCGGTCTTCGGATCCGGTATATTGGTACCGGATCCGGTAACCATTAAATGATGCTGGATCCGCCGGATTACCGGATCCGTTTTTCCGGATTGCAATCCCTAGGTGTAACGGACAAGATCGGTTCGGTGCTAAAAAGTTTGCCATACGCACCATATACACACCCGATACAACCGTGACGAACGTGATAGACACACCGAAGGATTTTTAGCCGCTATAAACACCAGGAGTCTGTAAATTGAATTGCAGCTGCGGCAGTTCCTATATAGGCCAGACTAAGCGGACCATCGCGGACAGGGTCAGAGAACATGTCGCAGCGGTAAACAAGCGCCAGACTAACAAGTCAGCAGTTGCCGAACATCTATTACAACCCGGCACTAATCACTGGATTGATTTTGATCAGCCACAAGTCCTTTCCACCGAGCGTCACTACTACTTGCGACTTGTGCGTGAAGCCCTTGAAATTAAGAAATACAAAAATTTCAATCGGGAGGATGGTTTCAAATTGTCGGCGTCATGGAATCCAGTGATTAAACATTTAACACCGCGATATGTACAGTCGGTCAAAATGTGGACTCCGTTAGTGCAGTGTGTAACCGGCCTTAACATTCTGACAAGAGATCAGAGAGGGTAGTTAAATACTCCATGCCCTCAGTAGCGGAGAAACACCGCTGCGCCAGTCATCCCGTGACCACGATCAATCCAACTTGGTCGAAACGTCGGGAAAATAACAATAAGGTTAGTCGCGTTAATACCTGTTAACAATCATCATCATCATCATCATTACAGCCAAATACGTCCACTGCTGGACAAGCCTCCCTCAAGAATCGTCTTGCGGGGATATGCCATAATCGCCACGCTTGGCAGGCGGGTTGGCGATCGCAGTAAGATGGTCATAGTAATCAGAAGGAAGCTGCTGCCCATCCTCTGGTAGATATTCCCTCTTTTCTATTCCCCTGTTAACAATGTTCATATATAATTATGATACGCGAAAGTTTAAAAGTGTATACATTTAAGTTCTGTTGAAGAATGTACAGATGATTATAAACGAAAGAATATTTCAAAAGCTGAATTTAATGTTATTGGCGTCGATGAGTTAATTTAACGCGTGCAATAATCTAGTTTGTGGTGCATTAATCGAGCTTACGGTTAACATTACGCCTAGTTTCTAACTACTTCACTCACTAACTTTTTGAAATAACTCTAGTTTTATAAAAGCACATTGCTCTAAATTTTTGCACATTCCTCACATTGCTAGAACATTGCTTTCATGTGTACAGAATAACTGTTTTTTAACGTACACTCGCCATCCTGATGTAAACCTATACTTATATTATACTTATTAGGTTATCTAGCCGGTATGCACACGAAGGTGCGTGCTTGAAGTGACTTACGATTGAAATAATTGTGACACGCATCGCATGCATAGCGCCTTGTGCTAGCATGTAGTGGATATGTGCAATAAAAGTACTTCTAAAACTGAAACCTTTCAGGCATACGCTTCACATAAGATCGTTGACCAGTATGTACGCGAAGATGTTTCTTTAAATGGATTTTACTTTTAAAACACTTCTGGCACACGTCACATTTGTAGGGCCGTACACCAGTGTGTACGCTAAGGTGTTCAATTAAATTGCTCTTTGTGCTATGACCTTTCTGGCACACGTCACATTTATAGGGTCGTTCACCAGTGTGTACGCGACGGTGCGTATTTAATTTGCCTTTTTGAGTGAAACATTTCTGGCACACGTCACATTTGTAGGGTCGTTCACCAGTGTGTATGCGAAGGTGTTTATTTAAAATGCCTTTTTGAATGAAACACTTCTCGCACACGTCACATTTGTAGGGCTGTAACCCAGTGTGTATGCGAAGGTGTTCACTATAACTGCCCTTTTTACTATAACATTTCTGGCACACGTCACATTTGTAGGGTCGTTCACCAGTGTGTACGCGAAGGTGATCATTTAAAACGCCTTTTTGTCTGAAACACTTCTGGCACACATCACATTTATAGGGTCGTTCACCAGTGTGGACGCGAAGGTGCTTATTTAAATCGCCTTTTTGGCTGAAACACTTTTGGCACACATCACATTTATGAGGCCGTATACCAGTATGTACGCGCAGGTGTTGTACTAAAGTATTCTTTTTACTGAAACACTTTTGGCACACGTCACATTTATGAGGCCGTATACCAGTATGTACGCGCAGGTGTTGTACTAAAGTATTCTTTTTACTGAAACACTTCTGGCAAACGTCACATTGTAAATATTTAGTGCCAGAGAATACTTTGCTCGAAGGCATCTCGTTATGATAAGTCGCATTTTGTCGTGTGTTGTCCTTCTGCGTCCCTGAAAAATATAGGAAATTTTAATTTAATTCAAACAAGCTATTTAAATAATACGATGAATTTCAATAAACAATCCACAAAAGACGAATGTATGCAGAAAATACTAAATAGCACACTTGATCTCTGTTCGTGACCTCTCGACGGCAAGGGCATTACGAAACATAATCTGTGTCAGTATTCTTTATTTGCAGTAGCAAATATATAGCAAATAATCTGTGTCATTCTTGGCTACACGCTATAGTCCCGACCCCCACACCCCGCATAAAGCCGTTGGACTGGGGAGCCAACGGTTTTGAGTTCAAAACCAAGGCGTGCACACCACTGAGCTTTCAAATTCATGTATAAATTAGAAATTAATCATCTCGAATTTGAAACGGTGAAAGGGACCATCGTGAGGAAATCTCCATGCCAGTTCTCGAAAATGTTCTTGATGACATGTGAAGTCTGCCAACCCTGACATGTGAAGGGCCAGGCCACAGTCCCCCATGCTAGTGCAGCATGGTGGACTGTGGCCTGGCCCTCTCGTTGTGAGAGGTGACTTTTGCCCTGCAGAGGGACAGTATTGCGCTGCGCTATATATTATTAGGTTATGTAGATACCAATTACAATCTTTGTTAACATTGTAATGGGTATCGATTTTTACGGTTTTGACTGTTACGACTTGCACCAAATTTTATTACTAGCAACTCTTGAGGCGTCCTGTCATGGCGCTATGATGTTTCGGTTCAGTGGCGTGAAATTAACCTTGTTTGATGTACGATTACAATAGGAATATACACTCAACGCCTTGGTTTGTTTATGTTTGGGCCTTGGCCCAAACATAAACAAACCGAATATTTTATATAAAAATAAAAAATAAAATCTTTTTATTTCAGACACTTGGCCCATAATATTGTTAGTAAATCTTACATCTTACTTGAACCCAGTGCCCCAAAATGGGACTGTCTATCTTCAGACTGAGGACAGTCAGGATGGTGTTGGGGCTCCCACGCGTACGAAACATCAGCGAAGCGATCCGGCGCCGCAGCACCGTCTGTGTGCGCGTGCGCAAACATCGCAGACGCACTACAGAAGCGTGGGAGCCCCACCAGCACCCTGAACGCGTTGTTGTATTGAACTCGGAGAGCGTTGATGGCCCGCTGCGTGTAATTGACCCACAGACTGCAGGTGTAGAGAGTTTGGAATAATGCTTTAAAAAAGCGATCTTTACCCCCAAGCTACACCTCGCGAATCTGCGTGCCAACATGTTACAGCGGACCGCCATCGCTCTCCTCTTCAATGTCAGTATCATCTTTTAAATCATCGGTTACCACATGGCCGAGGTATTTAAACTCTCTCACTCTTCGAAGAGCGACTGCGTTAAGCAGCACAGGTGTCACAATCCCCAGTTTACGACCCTTGGCTTGAAATACCAGGAGCTCACTTCTTTTAGAATTGTACAGGAGACCGTACTCTCGCATACTCCTCACACACGCTTATAAGCTTCCTGAGAGCGGCTTTTGATGGGCAGAGCAACACCATATCGTCTGCGTAACTAATGCTGTTGATACAGTGACCATTTCAATTGAGCATACTACACCGGTGTCGCTCAGCTCAACAATCAGCCCGTTCACGTACAAGTTGAAGAGTGAAGGCGAGGTTAACCCCCCCCCCTGCCTCACTCCACATTTCAACCCGTTATCGTCAGAAAGTTCACCAAGCCATTTGACCTGGTTAGTTTGGTGGCCATACCATTATTTAAATATATTAACTAACTCATCCGGCGGTTCACCCTTGTTTGATAGAACAACGTTTGATATAATATTTCTAAATCGAATTTTAGTAGCAATAAAGTCATTTCGAAGAATTATTCATTTGACCGAATAATTCATTGGTAAATTTTTATTTAGCGTAATTATTTATTTGAACTAATTTCATTTGAACAAATTTAATTTCGGCGAATACACAATATATTTGAACAATACGAATATAAATATTTTGTTTCCCCGGTCACAGTTCTAACCGAACCTAACCCAAATGATTCACCAACAATAGAGGGATCTGGCACTCGGCGGCTCCATGAAACATGCAAGCAGGCAGGCATGCAACATGCAAGCAGGCAGCCAAGCAACATGCAAGCAGGCATGCAACATGCAAGCAGGAATGCAGCATGCAAGCAGATATGCAGCATGGAAGCAGGAATGCAGCAAGCAAGCAGGCATGTACATGCAACCAGGCATGCAACATGCAGCAAGCATTGTTTCTATCACGGCTCCGGCGCTGCGGGGTTTGGGCGGCCCCACGCGAGCTTATCGTCGCAGATGGTTTTAACGCCCACCACCTGCTCCTCAGCTCGCGGGCCGCCCCACCCCACCGCACCTACGCGGGCTTAAATTACACTCTAGGGTAGGGCAGACAAGACTACGTAAAGTCGGTTTTGCAGCGATTCGTTTCTATACTAATAACTGTCTACTATACTGCTTGCCGAAATGAATATAGTTGAAGGAAAAATATTTACTTTTATATTATACCATCTGAACATTACATCAAATGAGCATTATGTTATACCATCTGAACATTATACCTTTTGATCATTAGCGCAAATGTTGTTATAGCAAATAAATATTCGATGAACTGAAAATTCTGTCAAACGATATTATACAAAGTGATGATTTTCTTAAACGTTGTTCGATTTAGTAATATTATATCAAACGTTGTTCTATAAAACAAGGGTGTACCATCCGGCACACCTTCATTCTTCAGCTTATTCCAGAGAATATCATATCTAACCAGGTCAAATGCCTTGGAGAGGTCAAGAAAGGCTGCATACACCGGTGTTCTCCTGTCTGTCCTGACGGTCTGCTTGAGAGACATAACTGCACATTCTGTCGAAAGTTCTGGCCTAAAGCCAAACTGTGCGTCATGCAAATTGAGGTGTTCTTTCAGCTGTTTCTCAAGCAGACCATCAAGCACCTTAGCTGTGGTTGTAGCTAATGATATCGGGCGGTAGTTGCACGTATCAGAATTATCTCCAGTCTTGTTTCTAATTATCGGCACTACCACCGTCTTCATCAGCCCACCTGGCAGGTAGGAATGCCTTATACAGAGCGTAAATAACAACCCCAAAAGCCTCGGGAGGTGTGGCCCCGCATGCTGAAAATGCTCGATACTGAGGCCGTCGTGTTCGGGCGACTTTCCTCGAGTCATGTACTTTATTATTAGAGCCACTTGTTTAGCCGTGACACGCTCCGGCACCTCTGACACCACGATCTGGTCTGGTCTACTTTTAGCGGAGACTCCACTTGAAAGGGACGTCTAAACATGTCAGCAATTTTATTAAACATATAAACATTTTGTTAAATTAAGAGAACAACCTCATAAAAAATCATTTGTTTAATATCTGTGCGACTCAACGGTAGTTCGTTACTGGAGCGCACAAAACACGGGTGACGTTAAACTCCATATTCAAATTCTCTACGAAACGACGTGTAACGTAGCACTTAATCGTACTTCCTACTAATATTATAAATGCCAATGTTTGTGAGTATGAATGTATAGATGTACGAACTTTGACTTCTTCCAGAGGTGGTAGGTTAAATAAAACGACAATTTGTTTCCAAAGCAAATACGACTTTATTGCATCAAAAATCACTTAACTCATGATATGGGCGGAAAATATCAATAGCGAGATCTAGGAATCAGTAATGGAAACTCTATAACGCCATCTATTGATCTCCCCGTGAACTCACAATAGCGCCATCTATTGAATAGCACGTGAAGTCGGGAACGAACATCCCGCCCACCATGGACAGAATGTCCAGAACTTAAATATACAAACTTAATGAGCGCCCACCATGAAACAAATACAATATTTAGTAGAACGTTAACCAGTAGTGGACTGTATGTGAACAACAAATTTATTACAAAATCCAAACCCATATACGCTTAATTTTAAACTTAACGAACAATTAATTGATCCTTAACATTAATTCAATAAAAGTAAAAAATAAACACTATGTTATGAAGCTACAGGCAGCACAATTAATTTTGACACCGGTCTTTTAATTGTGGAACCTTTACAGCGCAAAGAAACTACTCTTGTGATATTATCCGAGCCAGTATGCTTTTCGGTGATGAGACCGTAGAGCCATCTTGCAGGTGGAAGATCATCTTCCATAACCAACACTACGTCACCCAATTTCGATTCTACGGTTTGATGTGCTCATTTGTTCATTTGGTGAAATTGAACTAGATATTCACGCGACCACCTACGCCAGAAGTCCTGAACCATGCGTTGTGTCAACTGCCATCTTCTCAAAGTAACTCATTAAATTTACTAACATTGGAATTCTCAAAATTCATTTCGGGTATGAGAAGCAACGGCTCACCTACTATAAAATGACCCGGTGTCAATGGACATGGATCTTCTGGGTTAGTGCTAATTGTAGAAATGGGCCTGGAGTTCAGACAGGCTTCTATTTGTGTAAGTACTGTTGTCAGTTCCTCAAAAGTGAGTGTGCTTATCCAATCACTCTTTTAAGGTGTTAACCAATCACTCTTTTAAGGTGATATTTTGTTGACTTTACTACAGCCTCCCAAAGCCCTCCAAAGTTTGGAGAGTGGGGTGGAATAAAGCTCCAAGTTGTGCCGTTTGTTGACAACCAATTGGCAATATCAGGTGCTATGCCGGACCTTTCATGTTTGAACAACGCCTTCAATTCCTTGTTAGCTCCAACGGAGAGATGTGGAGTGATAACGGCACCACTTGCCGTTATCACTCCACATCTCTCCACAATGACCTCTCCGCGCTACAAAGCGCTTGAAGGCTGCCAAAAAGGCTTCGGATGTCATGTCAGTGACGACTTCCAAATGAATGGCTCGAGTGGCCATACACACGAACAAACATATGTAGCCTTTTATGGAGCGATATCTGCGACCTTTCGTAGGGCGGATGCTAATGGGACCAGCATAGTCTACGCCACTTCTAAAGAAAGGACGGCTAGCATTGACCCTAGCAGAGGGCAATGTTCCCATTAAAGGATGTACAGACCGAGTGGAATGACGGATGCAAATTACACATCTGCGTACGTAGTGCCTAACGGTATCCTTTGCATTTACTATCCAATATTTGGATCGTAAATAATTAAGTACTAACTGAGGCCCTCCATGTAACGTTTTCTCATGGGCGTCAGCGATGAAGAGGTGAGTTAAATGTGACTTACGAGGAAGAATTATAGCATGTTTCGAGTCTTCGTGAAGGTTGGCCCTTTGTAACCTACCACCAACTCTAAAAATTTGTTCCTCATCTAGATACGGATTGAGCGATGTAAGTACTCCCATTTTATTTATTTCTCCCTTTATCTTTAAAATATTTATCTCGGGCCCAAAATGTTCCCCTTGACATAATTTCACACAGGTATATAATGCCCCTTGAATTTAAGAATGTGTTAGGAAGTTATCAATTCTACACTCGCGAGCAACCAAATCGACTCAAGCCTAGACGGCGCACATATACATTGATTTTCCTAAAACGATAAATGGTAATTACAAAAGTGATATGTCATTCGAAAGCTGAAGAATTAGGCTTTCAATTAACATCAATACCTTAAAAAAAACTAAGCGCTGATTTATTGACACATTTTAATTGGCCGTCAGCGTAAATTACCTCTTTAGGAATCCACGACTTGCGCTACCTGCTCCCGCTATAAAACCCCCCACTTCCGGTTTATCTTATCAGTTGCTTGTTACAGGTTGACCGGTACACATCTCCGTAAATTGCATTCCTTGTTTTCGCTAACCCATGGATATCACACCAGAAGAAGCCGCTCAAGTTGTTGCCTTGTTGCAACAAGGGTTAAGTCAGCGAGCAATCGCTGCCCAGCTCCACTTGAGCCAGTCTTCTGTATCCCGAGTATACAGACGGTTCCAAGAGACTGGTGCCTTCAATCGGAGACCAAGAACGAGCCGCCACCGGTGCACTTCAGAGAGAGACGACCGCTTCATTGTCTCAACCTCGCTGCGCAATCGACACCTTACGGGCGTTGATGTGCAGCAAGAACTGAGACGTGTACGACAAGTGGCTGTCAGCGAGTGGACAGTGAGAAGACGCTTGAAGGAAGCCAACTTGACGCCAAAAAGACCTGCGACGGGCCCTAAGTTGACTGCAGGCCACCGACAAGCGCGCCTTCAATTTGCTCGAGAGCATCTCAATTGGAGCGTTGCGCAATGGCGATCGGTCCTGTTTACTGATGAGTGCAGAATGTGTCTGCATGGCAGTGACAGGAGAGGCCGAGTCTACAGGCGTCCGGGAGAACGATTTGCCCAATGTTGTTTCGCTGAAACAGTGCCATATGGCGGCGGTTCCTGCATGATGTGGGCTGGTATCTCTTTAGAGGGAAAAACCGAACTTGTTTTCGTGCCTGGGGGCGGCCGAGGAGGCGGGCTAACAGCTGATCGGTACATCACCGACATTCTACTGGATCATGTTGTGCCCTACGCAGGGTTTGTCGGTGAAGACTTCGTGTTAATGCACGACAATGCCCGCTGCCACACGGCACGAGTCACTCGACAGTTTCTGCAAGAGGTCGAATTACGCACGATGGACTGGCCTGCGCTCAGTCCTGACATGAATCCCATCGAGCACTTATGGGACGAGCTTAAAAGAAGAGTTCGGGCCAGAAATCCAGTCCCTTCAAGCGTAGACGAGCTAAAAACAGCATTATTAGAGGAGTGGGACGGCATTCCTCAAGAAAATGTCAAAAAATTTATAAGGTCCATGAAAAACAGACTGCGGGATGTAATTAGGGCTAGAGGGGGCAATACGAAATACTGATTTAAATAAAATAATTTTATTTTTAATTATTTTTGTTTAATTTGTCAAATACGAGACACATACCCTTTTTCCTAAATTCCCGTTTTTCCTACTCTTGCATTCAGACATCATTTATTTCAAAAATGATGGATGGATTTCAATGATAATGATATCAAATTAAAGCTGACATCTTAAGCTTTCGAATGACATATCATTTTAATAATTTCCATTCATGATTTTAGTTGTATCAATGTATGTGTGCGCCGACAAGGCTTGAGTCGATTTGGTTGCTCGCGAGTGTAGTAGTGTAATTTTTATTTTTAAACTTTAAGAACCTCTTACAATAAGCTACTCTAGTAAGTTTTCTAAGCGATGAATATTATGAAATTATAGAATCGTCACCTATTTCTTTTACTACCGTGTTGCACGTTACTAACGATTTTCTCTCATCTAAGTTCGTTTCTTTAATTTCCTTTCTACTATAATTAATTTCTTTATTTTTCAGCCAACTAGGTCCCTGTGTCCACAACTCTAGGTTAGCGCATTCGGAAGGATTCACACCGCGCGATGCGCTGTCTGCAGGATTATCACCGGACTGCACATGCGACCACTGCCTATTTTCCATAACAGTAAGTATTTCAGACACTCTGTTGCCGACGAACGTCTTCCAGCGACTGGGGCGGCTGCTCAGCCAGGCGAGCACCACTGTCGAGTCAGTCCAGGCCAGTCCATGTATATTTTGCTTACAGATACCCAAGGTGTCGGAAACTTCACGCAGAAGTTTTGAAAGCAGCACAGCGCCACATAATTCCAAACGAGGTATGGATACCTGTTTGACGGGGGCCACCTTTGTCTTAGCTGCAACTAGACTAACATGAACTTGACCGTTGGCATCAATAGAACGAGTATAGACAGCGGCTGCACACGCGACATTGGAGGCGTCACAGAATCCGTGCAACTCTAGCAGGACGTCAAGTTGACTCGAGTGGATCCATCGTGGCAGCCGGAAATCCTTAAGATGGTTAAGATTATTTCTATAACTAAGCCATTCTTTTAACAGGTGATCTGGAAGTGGATCATCCCATTCCAATCCTGTTAACCACAGGCGTTGAATGAACACCTTGGCTGTTACTATCACCGGCGCTAACCAACCAAGAGGGTCAAATAAGCGAGCGATGTCAGAGATCACCTTCCGCTTGGTTATGAGACCTTCGGGTGGTGGGAGATGCACTGTGTATCTAAATTCATCTAACTTTCGTTGATAAGTTAATCCTAAAATTTTAGGAACCGTATCCATCTTAAGCTCCAAATTATCCTGCTTATCAATATTTTCGTTCATTTTGTGTAACAATTCGTCACTACTGCTGGACCACTTTTGTAACTCAAAACCCCCGCGACTTAACAATTGATTCAGCTGGTGATAAATAAGCTCCCCTTCGACGACAGACTGACAACCTGTCAAAATGTCATCTACGTAGCACGATGTAAGCAGCTTGTCTGCCACCAGCGGAAAATCATTCCCTTCATCCCGAGCTAGTTGTTGCAGAGACCGTACCGCTAGGTATGGCGCAGAAGATGTTCCAAAGGTAACCCGCAATAATCGAAAATGTTTTAATTCATCAATTGGATTGTCACGCCACAAAATGCGCTGATAATCAACATCCTCATCTGCAACCTTGACCTGACGGTACATTTTCACGATTTCTGTGACCAAACTTATAGGGTGACAGCGCCACCGCATAATAATTTGACGCAAATCAGGTTGAAGGGTTGGGCCAACCATTAATTCTCTATTTAATGATATACCATTGTGGCCTGAACATGAAGCGTCAAAGACGACCCTAACCTTTGTGATGCTTTTATCCTCACGCACCACCGCGTGATGAGGTAAGTAGAACGCATCCTTACCTAATTCTTTTTGGGGGACAACCTCAACATGTCCCAGCTGTATATATTTGTTTAAAACTGCGCTATACTGTGACCTAAATTCCGAGTCTTTTAAAAGTCTTTTTTTCTAGGTTGAGAAAGTGCCTACGGGCAATGACCTCTGATCCCCCAAACGTGCAACTAGGCGACTCAGTTTTGAACGGTAGTTTTACAACATACCTCCCGGTCACGTCGCGTTTGGTGGTTTTAGAGTAGAAATCCTCGTATTTTTGTTCTTCATCAGTCAAAATCGTACTATAACATGAAGGCTCCGATTCTAATTCCCAAAATTTACGCAAAAGGTCATTGACATCCACTGACTGTACTACAGTATGATAACATACTGGCCTACAGATAACCGGCGATGGGATTTCACCAGACAAGATCCAGCCCAATTTAGTATTTTGGGTGACTGGAGATCCCCATGGATCCTTAATTAAACCACTTAATAAAACTTCTCCGACTACACGCGTACTTAACAGCAAATCAATTTTCCCAGGCGTATCAAAAGTCGGATCAGCTAATTTTAAGGATGAGCACGAAGCTGATAACTGAATGATCTTCTTCTCAGGAAGATGGGACGTGAGTCTCTTCAATACATAAGCATCGACATATAAAACAAAGGTGGGATCTACACGTGATTGTAATTTAAATCGAACTATCCACTTCGATCGATCGAGTTTCCGACGTCATCGCCTAGTCGGAATATGTCAGTGTGAGTCGGTGTTTTCTTTAACCCAAGCAACTGTACTGCAGCCTATGTGATAAAAGAGACTTAAGAGCCCTGATCCAACAGAGCTCTTAAAACAACACCAGTACCAGTTCTTGACTCAACGTTGACCAGGGCTGTGGCCAACAGGGCATGGTTGTGAACATCCGAAAAGCAACAAATGCGTTTGGTATTGCTTTGGCTGGAAGAGGCTACATTAGCAGCCACCGCCTTCGTTTCTACTGAACTATCAATAATTTCAGCAGAATTGGCATTTGATTTTGGGTGAAGTAGTGTGTGGTGCTTCTTCTTACAAAGGTGACATTTAGCATGTTGACGGCAAGAATATACGGAATGGTTTGTTCCTAGACAGTTATAACAAAGCTTACTAACTCGTGCAAACTCCCGACGCTCGTCACAATATTTCTTAGCAAATGTTTTACAGTTTGAAATTTTGTGGCTTTCTCCACAGAATGAACACATTAAGATTACATCGGCTTTATTGTCGGTACTGTTAGTACCGACAATAAAGCAAAGTACATGGTGTGTTTTTGGTTTATTAATTACACAAACATTAGGTTTAGGTCGCTTAGTGTCTAAAATCTCGAGTGCATGAAATCGGACTTCCAAGAAATCTCCAAATTCCGAAAGCACGGGCAGTTCTACTTTGGAACTAATTTTGGTTTCCCATTGTTTTCGCGATTCGAAATCAAGCTTGGAACTAATGATATAAATAATTATGATATCCCACGTGCTAACATCGATTCCGAGAATTTTTCGACCATTTAGACACTCCATTGTTGTGTCCAGTAAACCCTTAAGGCTACTTCAGCATTCTATTACATTAGCCTGATTCAACAAGCATCTACTGTGCAGCAACGACCAACATTCTTTATAGTAAGATGCAAGGGACCGTGTGAGGCGGTATTTCACAAGAAATGTGTTACAAAAAAAATCTTTTAAAAATGAGACATGTAAAGATTGCATCCCCTCACTTTCGCATAGTTCACCTTGTCTTGAGGAGCCCAATATAGCAGTGACCTTGGCTGAATTAAATAAGAAAATGGAGGTAGTGTACAACATGGAAAAAAAAACTGAGTGAGCTCGCTGAGCTGGTCGATTTCGTATCAGAAAAGTATGATAAAACGTGCGACTGGCAAAAATCGGCGGATAACAAAATCAAAGCTCTTGAGAATAAAAACACGTATCTAGAAAAGTGCAAGAGGTCACTGGAGGAGCGCCTAAATGATCTGGAGGAAAAAGAGAAGGAGAAGAAGGTGGAATTAGTAGGACTGGAGAAGTTGGAAAATGAATCTGTGGACGTTGTAGTTACCCTGGTAGCCCAAAAGCTTGAATTAGACCCTGGTCAGATTGAGCATGCAGTGAGGGTAGGACGTGAAAAACCTGACTCTGCTAAACCTCTGACTGTGGTAATAACGTTGCGAACAAAGAAAGCCCGTAATAAGTGGATTGCAACTCGAAAAAATCGCCTAACTAATGGCCAAATCTATAGTACAAAAAACGACAGCCGTGTTTACATTAATGAGAACCTAACTAGATATAAAAGGAACCTTCTTTGGGCTGCTAAAACCCAGTTGAAAAGTACCTACAAGTATATCTGGGTACAGGATGGAAAGATATTAATAAGAAAAAACGATGAACAAACAAAAATAACAGTAATTAGGAGCGACCGCGACATTGAGCGATATTTAGAAAAGGAGTAATAGACGTTTAGTAAAGAACGCAGCCCTAGTGCGGTGTACACACTGCGTGATCACTAGAACAACATAATAATGGATCGAGTCCAAGCTATTGTTACACTGGACTGTCATTTTAAAAGATTTCAAAATATAAACCATTGGGCACAAAGTATATCAAACAGCAAGAACTTATTAAATACAATGCATTTAAATATTCGTTCTCTAAGAAAAAAAATTTGTGAACTCTTAATATTAATGAAGAATAGCTGTCACCACATGCATTGATGTCCTGGTATTATCTGAGGTCAATATTAAGGAAGAGGAGTTGGTATCATATAACATAGAAGGATATCATACTTTCTCAAATACAAGGCAAAATAAAAGAGGTGGAGGATTATTAATCTACGTTAAGAAAAAATACAGTTTCATTGCCAAAAAAACTCAGACGAACTCAGTAGAAGCATTACATGGTAAACTGACAATAAATCGCTCGATTATGAATATTATCGCAGTGTACAGGCCACCCAACACTAAGAAACTAATGTTTATTCTGAAATCCAACATATACTCCAGAATATTTCAAGAAATGAGGAAATCGTCTTACTAGGAGATATAAATATCAACATATCAGGAGGGAATAATAGTCATGATACTACAAAATATAAGGACTGCATGTGTGAACTAGGCCTACAATGCGTCATACCGGCAACTGAGATAACGCGCGAGGCTATAGTTGCAGGTGTGAAAGAATTATCGTGCATAGATCATGTGTGGGTACGTGCGAAACATTTGCGAAATAGTGAATCGTGTGTTGTTGAGTGCTATATGTCGGATCACCATTTCATTGGAGTTTCGATACCTGTGACACAAGTGGAGTGCAACAGTGAGGACCTGAACCCTCGGTATGTGATTAATACAAAGCTTGTAACCAAAAAGATCTGCGAATATGAGTGGAGTCAACTGTTATCTATTAACTGTCCAGTAACTTTATAAATAATAAAATACAATATGTGTTTAGAGAATTTTATAGACAAAGTAAGACATTAGTATCAAACAAAAAAAACGCGTATCACAACCATGGATAGATAAATCACTGAATGATATGTTAATGCATAGGGATCAGTTATATAGGGAATGGAAGGAAAGAAGTAATTGTAACATAAAGAGATTGGAATACACGCGTTTTAGAAATAAAGTAAATAAGTTAATTTTTAGAGCCTAAAATAAATTTAGGCGAGAAGAAATAAATAAATGTAAGGGGGATCCAAGAAAAATATGGGAAAAAATAAATAGTTGGGTTGGTAGGAAAAAATCAAACATAGATAGCATCATAGTAAAAAAATATTTCGGGAGTACAGGTTCAATGTATAGCATATGCAGTAGATTTGCAGATACATTTACTGAAGAGATTATAAATATTAAACACGTTTGCAGTATGAAATTTTTAGATAGAGAAAAATATGTAAAAAAGAGTAATGTAACTTTCCGTTTTAAGCCGTATCAAGTTATAATGTGTGTAAAATTATAGAGATGTTGAGCAGTGAAAAGGCGCCGGGGATTGATGGTATCCGAATTCTTGAGGCATTTGATTACGTGGATCGAGATATACTCCTGAATAAGTTGGAAAGATACGGAATTAGGGGTAATGCTCTCAGCCTGCTAAAGTCATATTTAACGAATAGGAAACAGTTTACACAAATAGATAGGCTTTGTCTACCTTCTAAAACTATAAAAACGTACCTATCAAGCCAAAAATCAACCAATTACGGTGTACCCCAAGGTAGCATTTTAGGCCCTTTGCTTTTCATTATTTACATCAACGATATGCCCAAAGTCACGCATCATCCGATGGTTTTATTTGCAGATGATAGCACAGTTGTGTTTAGTGAAAAAAGATAAATTGACGTTTGATAAAGAAATAAATACTGCCTCGTAATAATTGTTGAATGGCTTAAAGCTAATAACTTGAAAATTAATCTAGACAAAACAAAAATTATGACATTTGAGCAACGAACTAATCACTTTAAGCCTGACATACGTTACCATGACAAGGTTATTGAAGAAACTAGCACTACAAAATTTTTAGGGCTTGAATTAGATAGAGACATGTCCTGGAAAACGCATACTAACTATGTTTGTCAACGTTTATTTCAATATTCATATGCTCTCCACAATTTAGCCAAGGTAGTGGATCAGAAAACTTTGATCACTGCTTACCATGCATATGTCACGTCTACCCTACGCTATGGTGTTATATACTGGGGGATTTCTACAAATAAAGAAATAGTCTTTAGGGCACAGAAAAGATGTCTTAGAGCGATATGTGGAATTAAAAGTATTGACAGCTGCAAGCCATATTTTAAAAGTCTTCATATATTTACTCTACCTTGCTTATATATCTACGAAGTTGCCACATTTGTAAAAAGTAACCTTTTTCTGTTTGACACCCTCAATGGTATAAGACACAGACATAAAATACGCTTTAGACCCCACAAAAAAGCCGTATTTAACAATAACTTTATAGGCATGGCACCAAAAATTTAATTAAAATTGCCACACCATATAATATTAGAATGCAACAATGCGAAATTCATAAAGCTTTTGACGGAGTTTTTAATTAATAAGGTTTATTACACCATAAGCGAATATTTATTAGAGAACGGTATGTAATGTAAATTATAATAATGGCTCAACTATGTAAATTGATAATTTGTGTATTGATGTATCTTGACGACTTAGGCTACTTTATTTATTTATTTGTTAATTGACATATTATATGATTGACGGCTATCCATTGCACGATATTGACATGTGTATATTTTTTTAATTTAATTGTGTGACATTCTTACTTATATTTAATTTTATTATTAAATTTGTAATTGCATTGCTTCTAATATTTAACAAAAATTTTAACAAAATAAAATCCAGTTGCATGCTCTAACAGGCTGGACATAGCGGACTAACATTTTACTATCACCCTTAAATGTACATTATTTACCTGTGTTCGCAATAAATAAATTTGTATTTGTATTTGATTTAAAAACAATTAAAAAACAAATATCACCGGTTTTGGCACACTTCATCAATATGTGTTTGTTACGGGGAGAATACCCCAATCTCCTTAAGTAAGTAAAGCTTTCTTAAGGAGATTGGGATAAAAGATATATAGACCCTATAAGACCCATCTTTAAGAAGGGTCTGCACACTGATTATACCAACTACAGACCGATAGCGATCTTATCAGCTATAAATAAAATAGTAGAAAAAATTGTAATTGGGCAGGTTACCGAGTTTCTGGAGCAGAATAATATGCTTTGTAACGCTCAACATGGATTTAGGCGCGGTCTTAGTACGGCAACTGCATTATCGCAGTTTGCTGAGGATCTAAATACCAGCCTCGATCAGGGTCACCAGGTCTTAGCGCTATTTATTGATTATAAAAAGGCATTGGATACCCTGGACCACGAGCTGCTACTCCAGGCTATGCATGAGTGTGGAATCCGAGGTCCCATACACAAGTGGTTCCGGAGCTACCTAACTGTTAGAACGCTACAAACCTCGATTTCAGGAGTAGTAGGACGAGAGGCAGATGTAGGCCTGGGCGTGCCAACTGGCTCAGTCTTTGGCCCGGTTGGTTATTTTATTTTAATATTATTTTATTTTATTACTTAAGGAAAACTTACAGCTAGAGTACAAATGAAACACAGTATAGAAGATGAAGGCCAATTAAAAGTTTTCACAGAAAACACCATGCACGTCAATAGCATGAGCAAAGTAGTGGGAAAGTGCAGAGTATACATGTATGCAGACGATACTTGTCAAGTATATTCATCCAGAAATATACAGTAGGCCAGAGCTGCCCTGCAGGATGACTTTGACAATATTACCAAGTGGGCACATGACAATGGCATTATTCTCAATCTGGACAAAATAAAAGTTATGCATATATATTCGCCGCACAATCAAGTCGCTAAAAATATTAAAAGATCAGACATTAGCTTTGTAGGACATACATACGAATGCTTGCACGCAGCTAAGGTCAACTGTACCTGTCAAAACTTGGAGTATGTGAATAAGTTCAGGTACCTCGGGCTATGGGTGGATAATAACATGAACTGGAGATCGCAGGTATATGGTTAATTCAAAAACAAAACTTCAGTATAAAGAAAATTATGAGAACCTTCTAGTCGAGTGTAAAGTATTACCTGTTCATGAGAAGGTCAAATACTTAGTGATACTGGAGCAGTTCTATAGTAACCAATATAAGGTACGGGTAAATAACAATTATAACACCAGGCGTGTACGAGGAACAAAAATTTATTCGACCCTCAGTCAAAAACTATTACGGCGAAAGAACCAACAAGTATTTGACCCCAACTATACATAATCAATTTTCTTGGCTTAGGAAAGAGCATGGTACGATAAGTAAAGCATCCCTAAAACATAAAGTTAGACAAATACTCCTAACTGAATTTTGCGAATGATTATGTTTTGTAGGTGGTTTGACAAAATAACTACAGTTACAAATATTAATCAAAATTATATGTTAATATCTAGTTTGTACTTAGTTTAAGGAATTTAAAACAAGCGCTAATCCCGCCGACAAACTGTTGCGCAGTTTGGTGGGTTTACAAACCAAAAAAATACGTTATTCCAATAAAAACTTTATTTATTTATTATATTTTTTTTTAGTTATCTGATGAAACCGCAATGTGTCTCACAAGTTCTTCACCCGACAATAAACCCTTCAAATAATGCATCTTTTGGACGTCTTCTAAATTTTCATTCTTATGAATCAAAGAGGTAAACAAATCTTTAAAATTCGTCCACTCCGCATAATTACCAGAAAATTTGGGAATATTTATCTTTGGTAACCACAACCAAATACTGTGTATTTGACATTACGTGGTCATTTGTCTTTGGCTGTTGTTCAGAATTGGAATTAGTCAATTTACTTAAAACTTCTTTCAACTGAGTTTTATGGAAAATGTAAACTTCTTCAGTGCTGTCATAAACTTCATCTACAAAATACTTATGGGAATCTCGCTGTGCATCTGTAGCATTCTGTATAATGCTATTGGGAGTTGACGAGAAATCCTTCCACAAAGTTTCAAACAGTTCTAATCTGGTCTCAACGTATATTTTAGTAATTTTATCTTTAGGCGCTTTCTTAAAGTTAATCTGAGCCTTTTCCATAAGAAGCCTTTTATTATTTTGCAATGCATACATAGCTTCCATATTTATAATTATTTATGACAACAAAAACAAAGTACTAATTATAATTAAAATAATTATTGCACCAAGAATTTTATGGTATACCAAGAAAAGTAATAATTTATACCAAATACAAAACTTCTATCGAAATCTACCAAAGACAAATGTTAACTTCGTCCACAAATATACTTCAACATTACCATTAACTTCAATGTAATTATTATAATAATTTTAAGAGCACAGTAACTAAAGTAAACTAAAGTATAATTTTATGGAATTAACTATAATTATTGGAATAAATTAACTATAGTTCAATTATTACTCTGAGGTAATTTTTCTATCTTCAGAAACTTGAAAATAAATGTACTCACGATTTTTACTTCAACAAACCTCACTTCACTAGCACTGATTACGTTCTCACTCCGCTGAAGACCGCGTCGCCCACCACTGGGCTGACTCCGCTGCAGCGTTGACGAACTAAATAGTTCCGCCCTGCTCCACCTCCACGTTGCTGGTGCTGATGATGTCCATTCCACTCTGCACCACGCTGTGCTGATGATGCTGGAACCTGCCACCCCGCTGCTGCAGCACTGGTCACTCACTTCACTGTGCACACCAGATTAGGTGTGCAGCACTTCAGGGCGATCCACCCTGGTTTCCACGCCAAGACGCACAAAAACACTTCACTTTCACTTATCCGACTCGATAAGGACCATGTACGAACTTTGACTTCTATTTGCCAACGCTAAGGAATCTGTATAATAGTTCGGTTCGTTCCCGACTTCACGTGCCATTCAATAGATGGCGCTATTGTGAGTTCACGCGGAAGTTCAATAGATGGCGCTATTGTGAGTTCACGGCAAGATCAATAGATGGCGTTACAGAGTTTCCATTACTGATTCCTAGATCTCGCTATTGAGATATTCCGCCCATATCATGAGTTAAGTGATTTTTGATGTTTGTACGTCCGCAGGTTCGCAGGTCCGCACAGGAACTCACATTAGCGCCATCTATTGAACTTCCGCGTGGACTCACAATAGCGCCATCTATTGAATGGCACATGAAGTCGGGAACGAACAGTACTATTATACAGATTCCTTAGCGTTGGCAAATAGTAATATTATTCATGACTCCTAAAAGTGAACCAAAACAATCAAACTAACAAGTGAAGTTATCAACGAGTCATCAACAAGAAATCGACATAGTAACACTCCATTACAACAATAACGAAGACTGATATAAAAATACGAAGGAATTTCCCATAAACCTACCTACTCGCATAACTTATTGTACTATGTACCAGTTGTGAATTTCGACATCAATGCTAAGAGCTTTCTAGTATAGTGGTATTACGTTGAACTTGACGAGTGTGGTAGGGCGTTCTAATCCTGCACAGTTTGATCTGACCTTTTGTGACAAGATTTGGACCAAATTGTAATTCTTAGTTATAATTACGATTATTCTCATGACTTTAGAGGATTTGGACAAATATAAAATGAATAAATTGAAGTTTAACAACACGGACGGTGTTGCCCATAGAAATATTGTAATGAAAGTTATAATACAACAAGAGGAATGGCAGAATACTCAAGCCTAATGTCTAATAGTCCTATGACCACAAATGAAATCTACACAAGCAACGTAACTATGAGAAACAAAAACAAGGACCTTACTACTACACACAGTTCGTTTGGGGCAGATTCAGAATTATCGGGAAACGAGGAAGAATATACATCACTTTCTTCAACCCCCACTTACGATTTAAACCGAAGCTAACGAGACTTATACACTAAAAGTGCAAATGATGAAGTAAAAGAATTGAAAATCCGAATAAGTCTACAGGAAGAAAAGTTCAAGACAGCAGAAGCTGAAATAGATAATTTACTGTTAGAAAATAGCTCTCAAGCTAAACAAATCACTAATTGCAACTTAAAAAAAAAAATGGCACATATATGTACAAGTGGTTCCGCAAAGAAATCTTCAACCAAAATAAAGCGCAAGTCTTATCAGAACTAAGCTTGACTTTAAGAATATGCAACAAAGCCAAAACAAAGTTGAGGAACCAAACATTGTTTATGAGCAATGCCATTACAGGTAACACCAGAGCGCGCCACTGATCCACTTGACAGTGCGGTCACTACGAGCCAACGTAACATTCTCTTGAAAATCGTACAACCAACTAAACTTTGTATAATTAGTGATAATAATATTAATAATATCTTACGTATTGCCTAAAATACATTTACCAAAGCAAAATTTTGTCTGCATTGCATGCCGAAGGCGGGTGTTTCAGAACTACTGGCAACAATCGAGCAAAAACTTGTAAACTATAATTTGAATGACTATTGTATTATTCTTATAGGGGAAAAAGACTTTTTAGTCTCGAGTGATTATGAATAAATTGTTGTCTACATATTGTTGTCATACAAATTAAAAAAGTGCTGCCAGACTATAGATGTGGTGGAGTAAAGCACAATGTATCGAAAGGTAAACGGTATATTATTGTTCATGCTGGGAGTGAGCAAGGGTTTATCCCTAATGCTTTGATCATATATACTGGAGCTAACAAAAATGCCGATTACCATTCAGAGATGAACAAAAGCAATTTTACAAAATGGGTTGAAGAAAAGCTGATTCCCAACTTGCTCTCAGCATCAATTGTAGTTATGGATAATGCGCCATACCATTCGGTAATATTAAACAAAGCGCCCACCTCTGCTACCAAAATAGCCGAAATAAAGGAATAGTTAATTGAAAATGAAATACCATTTGAGGATACTTTAAAAAAGCCACAGCTGTTAATGCTAGTAAAACGTTACAAGCCAGAGCCGAAGTTCGAAATCGATGAACTTTTAGGGCGCATGCACACTGTGCTAAGACTTCCACCACTGACAGACTTCCCACTGTGACCGACATCCAATCGAGCTGATCTGGGGAATAGCGAAGCACTAAATTGCAGCCCAAAATTTAGAATCGATTGATATAAAGGTATAGGATGGCTTATCAAAGTTTTCAATCATTTGTTTTAGGTGAGATGGCGCTAGCTGTCACGTTAACATCGGGTCCGTGTTATTTATTGTACAAAAAATAGTTAAAGTGATAATAAAACTGTTTCTGCTATTACAAACTGTGAAAGAACATCTAAAGCCTCTGTGACATTATTATCCAGTGAATTGGGTAACGGACTTAACCACAAAAACGATTTTAAAATAAAATATAACATCCTCCATCAAAACGTAAAAATAAGTGTATATTTTGTTAAAAACCAATTACCAATCGTAATAAAATAAGGTATATTAAATAAGGTGCAGTGGACAAACAGAATATTAACAATAAAGTGTAAAACTTTTTAAAGTGACTTGCGTTTCTGTTGTGATTGAGTGCAAATATTCTTTCTGCATGAATCATAATGCAACGACTTTATGGATTTCAAATAAAAACACGGAACTAGCAATGAGCTAATTCACAAAGTGAACAAAAAGCACATAGCGTATAACGTAAGGACTTTGCCTTTAAAATCACAAGGTCTAAGGTTCAAGTCCCACCAAGAACATATTCTTTTTGAGTTTTATTTTTGCAATCTCTAAAGCTACAATGTAAAATAATATATTTTTTAGAAAAAAAATTGGATTTATATAATAAAAAAAATAAAGAATAAAAATTCCTTAAAAAATCATCCTGCTTAAAAAGTCATCCTGCTCAATAAATTGCTTAGATTGGGCATACGTGGTGACTTATTGAGATGGATAGAATCATATCTCCACAAACGATCTCAAGCGGTAGTGATTGGTGGCTATAGGTCGAATTTTATTAACATTCCAAGTGGTGTACCGCAAGGTTCGCATCTAGGACCCTTATTTTACAATGCTTACTTGTTCGATATTAAAGATTCTTTTATAAACTCAAAACACTTAATGTACGCAGATGATAAAAAAATATTTTGCAAAGTCACTAATATTCATGATTGCGAAGCTATTCAAGCAGACCTTTATAGGCTTAGTAATTACTACAAAATAAATAAAATATCAGTCAATATTAATAAGTGCCAAAAAATTAGCTACTCTCGAAAAAAACATCCAATACAGTTTACATATAACTTTGATGGGACCATTATAAGTGAAATCAATACAGTTCGTGACCTAGGTGTTGTATTTGATTGCAAATTATCGTTTTCAGAACACATAGACTTCATCACCACAAAAGCATTTAAAAATCTGGGATTCGTGCTAAGAACTTGCAAAAAATTTAAAAATATTGAGTCTCTAAAAACTATTTACTACGCTTATGTGCGTAGTTCACTCGAATATGCAAGCCCTATCTGGTCACCGATTTACATCATTTATACGAGTCAAATTGAACGCATTCAAAAAAAATTTGTCAATCATCTAAATTATCGCCTTCGAAAACTCCCAATATCTTACCTACAAAGTTGTAGCTCACATGCCATGTTAACTCTCGAAGAACGGCGCAAAGTATTAGACATGTGCCTGCTATATGACATCCTCAATGGACGCCTTGACTGCCCCGAGTTACTGTCTCAAGTGACATTTAACACACCTCTCCGACGAACTCGTCACACTCCAATGTTGCACGTACCCCATCACGCTACGAATTATGCCCAAAATAGTGTGCTAACCCGAATTGCTCGAACACATAATGCAACCTTCAACGAAATTGATACCTTTTCTTGTTCAAAAAATAATTTTAAATCCCTAATTATAAGCACTATAAAAAACAAACGACTAAGATCTAATAATCCTATTTGAATTTGTATGTATTCAGTCTTACTTTAGAATGTATATTAATAAATTAAAATTAACTATGTATAACTAACAACATTATATTTTGCTTTAAAATCATTGGACATCGATGTATTTCACTTCATTTCTCGCAATTAATACTTACTTAATCGAGACTGCAAGACTACCTACTGCATACAATAGCACTGCTACATTAGTGTGCAGTAGTCTTGATGTAGATCTCACCACATCAATGTCTGATAAATGATTGGTCTCAGCATTATATTTTATGTCCGTTTTTAGCCAACTACACTTTTAATGTTAAACTAAGGAAAACCTGTCATTGGCCTTTTCTTTATATTGTATCCTGTAAATTGTGTTATTATCTGTATCGCTGTTGGTTTTCTTAATAAACAAATAAACAAAAATAAACAAATAAACAAAAAAACAAAACAAGAAGCGATGGAAAATATTACCTACAGAAACAAACTAATCAGGTCACAATCACAAAGTAACTTATTGCAATCTAGTCAAGACAAATTAAACTCCACTATGCTAGATTCTTCGATAATGAGCATGCAGAGTGCTACACAAGTTAGCAATAAATAATTTATGGAAGATTTCAGACAGGAAATTAAGGAAAAACTTAAAATCGCTGACAAAGAAATAGATAATCTTAGTTATGAGAATACCATATTAAAACAAGAAATACAAGACCAGCAACGTCAAATACAATTGCTGAAAGAAGTTTACTCTTCTCCTCAGCACAGAAAAGGTACCTCGACACCCGTCTAAACAAGAATTTTTAACATGAGATTAAACACTTCCCGACATTCTCCCCTTCGTCTAGCCACAGGCGTTCTGTCAAAAGGTATGTCGCAGCCACCCAGCAATCACATACAGTGGTCTCGAACCTACCGATTTTTCGGTATTTCTACCGATATGGGCTCTGTCCTACCGAAATACCGAAATGCAACGATTTTTCCACGATTTCAGAGAATATGTGGAAATTCCCCCGATCTTTTTACCGATTTCACACTTCTAACTTGGCAGCCCTTTTCATTTATGTTTTAAGTTAAGGGGAATCCCTCAATAGCAATAGTAAGCGCACAGCTTAGAAAAAACCCTGTTATAGGGGATTCCCGTTTGGGAATTCCCTATAACAGGGATTACCCAAAAACTTTTGCTCGGCTATATATACAGGATTTCGGGGTTAATTTATTCATTAATATTCTTAACTTCGAAAAGAAAGTTTGCGAAGTGTTTAAAATTGTGAAAATTATTAAGCTAAAATGTCGTGTGACGAGGAACCGAGTACAAGCGCAAAAAGAAAAAAATATCTACAATTTTATAGAAAAGAATGGGAGGAAGAATTTTCAGGATGGCTGCAAGAAAGTAGTAAAGGCGTAAATTATGCCTATTGTAAGAGTTGTAATAAGGATATTAACATAACATCAGGGAAAGATGCTCTAAAGAAACATAGTTCTTCACAAGGACACTTGGTATCATCAAAGAATATAAAATCACAACCGAAGATATCATCATTTACTGTGAAAAAAACTCAAAAATCTGATACACTAGTTAAACAAGGTAAACATATTTAGTAATTTTTACAACCTACTATCTATTTACCTACATTGTTATTATTATTTTGTTTTCTACTAATCGTTGTGTATTATACTAGATGTCATCATCATCATCTTTATCACAACAACCCATACCGCTGTAGGACACGAGGATCCTGGCCTGGCATTCCCCTGCTAGACATAGTGAATGCCCTAATGACCACTAGACATACCTACGTCATTTTAATTCTTTATTTTATTTTCAGGTGAAATAAGATTGGCCTCGTTTGTTGCTGAACACAATCTACCATTCACTATTATGGAGCACCTACCGAAACTGATACAATCCATTTGTCCTGATTCAAAAATAGCAGAAGAGATAAAATGTTCTACGACGAAAACTCACGCCATAATAGATCATATTATAGGTAAAGAAAGTTTCGATAATTTATGTGAAGATCTGCGACAAACTAAGTTTTCGCTTATTATTGACGAGTCCACTGATCTTAGCACAATCAAACACTTGTGCCTAGTCGTGAGATATGCCAAAAAACATCGCATCAAAGATTGTTTTTTAGCTCTTATTCCATTGGAAGATGCTAATGCAGTATCCTTATTTGAACACATTGTTAACTTTTTTAGAAGCAATGATATTCCGTATAAAAATAATGTAATAGGTTTTGCACCTGATGGGGCAAACGTAATGATGGGGCGTAATAATTCTGTTGTGAAGTTGCTGCAAAACGAAATTCCCAATATTTTTATACTTAAATGCACCTGCCATTCGTTTCACCTTTGCGCTTCATATGCTTGTACCAAACTGCCACGCTTTGTAGAGGATCTTGTAAGGGACATTTACAACTACTTTTCTTCTAGTCCAAAAAGAGTGGCAGAGTTTAAAAATTTTCAAATGTTTTGTGACTTAAAAGTACATAAAATACTTCACCCCTCTCAGACACGCTTTTTCATAGACCAAGTATCTAATAATGATCATCTTTTAGCTGCAGAGCATATATTACAGAAGCTCCAAGATCCCACGATATTATTATTTTTGGAATTTCTAGATTTTGTATTACCACTATTTAACGATTTGAATAAAGAAATGCAAGCAGAACACCCGAAAATTCACAATTTATATGACAAAATTACTGGAACATTAAGAACTATTTTTGATTGCTTTTTAAAAAGAGAATATTTAGCCAGCACGCCAATTGAAAATGTTGATTTTAAAAACCCCAGCAATTTTGTGGATATCGACGCCGTATACTATGGTGCTGCGGCGTCTAATACACTACTTAGTAGTTCAGCAGATCTAACACCAGATCAAGTAAATTTGTTTAAATGCAGATGCCTAGATTTTTATATAGAAGCCTGTAAGCAAATAACGACACGGTTTCCACTGAAAAATAATCCACTAAAAAGTTTAGACATAATTGAACCAACAAATGTTAAAAGTGGCAAAACTGCGTCGATAGTTCCTATTAGTAGGCTATTTCCCAATATTGTTCAGTGCAAAGATTTCCAGGAAATTGATACAGAGTGGCGCATTTTGAGAAATAGTGAACAAATCAAAACATTTTCCGATGATGTAGAACTATTTTGGGATGAAGTCAGTTTATTAAAGCGTGGCGATGACACTCAAATGTTTCCTTTGTTACCTACTTTTATCTTTAATATTTTATCTTTGCCGCATTCATCCGCAAACGTTGAACGCATATTTTCGCACATTAATCTTATGAAAACAAAACAACGAAATAGGCTATCTACTGAGTCAATCACTGGTCTATTACATGCTAAACGACTCTTCAATGACGCAAATTGTTATGACTTTGAAATAAATTCAAAAATGACTGAGAATATGGCCAAAGAACACTGGTATGGTACTAAAAACTAATTATGTAAGTATTTTTATGTTGACAGCCTATTTAGCTGTTTTGTTGTAGTTTTTTTTATTTGTAAATAAGCTACTAATAATTAATAAGTCTTAAGTGTGTTTGTAATTAGTTTGTAAGTTAACTATTTCTGTATAATTTTTTTTGTCATATACCGATTTTGGGAACAAATAGGTACAAATATACCGATTTTAGTGGACAGCTCTACCGATTTCGCAATTTGACGTTCGAGACCACTGATCACATAACACAGCAATGTCAGTCAAACAACGATGCACAAATCCATACGGGCAGCCCCAGTCAATGCAGCGAAAAACTAAGAGGTACGGGGATTCAACTCCAGGTATCTAAAAGAACTTATAAATTATAGAATTGCAATTGTATGTATATATAGAGTACCAAATTCCACTAATTTTGATGAACTTATGAGTAGATTAGAGATGTTATTACGTATTCTGATGAAAAAACCATTTTAAAATGTTGTACAGGCGGGTGATTTTAATATAGATATATTGAAAAAAAATAAACAGTGTCTAGAATTTGAAAACTTATTATTAAATTTTAATTTAAAATTATCTAAACGTCAACCTACTCGTTTAAAGAGTAAGACATGCATCGACAATTTGGCGCATAATTTTAATGTGTCTCGTAAAGCTATTGTTCTGGAATTGGCTTTGTCTGACCATACGGCTCAACTACTCAATTGCCCAATTAGCACTGCAAGCACTAAATATCGTTGGCGGACTACTAGACGGGACTATAGTAAAGAGAATATGGACAAATTTAAGTCCTACGTCAATAACCTAAAGTTTGCTGATGTCTACGAAGCGAGAGACCCAAACATTGCTTACAATGCATTCACAGAAATATTTTCTTTCTTATATACTCACTGCTTTCCTGAAACTCTTGTCTCGGGGAACGTGAGAAGAAGGCCTAATTGGGTCTCTCGTGGTATCAAAGTGTGTAGTAAAAGGAAACGCCAATTATTGTGGCAATATAGACAAAAACCGTCAGATATGAATAAAAACAAATTTAAAAGTTATTCAAAATTACTTAAAAAAATTATTTATTTAACTCAACGAGCACAAAATACACATAAAATTAAAACATCAAATAATAGATCTAAGACTACGTGGGAAATAATTAATCAATCAAAACTTAACTTACCAAAAAACACTATAGACAAAATTCGGTATAATAATGAAACTGTAACTGACCCCAAAATTATTGCAGATATATTTAATGATTATAGATAAAATCAAACCTATAACTAGTTCGGGTACCACAGCCACTCATGTTTTTGGTAGAAAGGATTCTATGTTCATGGCCCCTAGTTTACCAACTGATGTATTAAAAATCATCATGGCCTTAAAAAGCACAAACAGTGTAGGATACGATGGTATATGTACAAAAATTGTTAAGTCGGTGGCACATGAAATCAGTAGCCCCATAAGTCATATTATTAATTTAAGCATAAGTGTAGGTATATATCCCATGGCGCAAAAAAAATCTATTGTAAAACCACTGTTCAAGAAACAAGATAGGGAGCTAGTGGAATTTTACAGGCCCATATCATTAATACCAATAATGTCAAAAGTTATCGAAAAATATATACATAAGGAAATTAATAACTTTTTTGAAAAAAAACATGTACTCTGTGATGAACAGAAAGGATTTAGGGAGAAAAAAACAATTCACTTAGCTATATATGACTTCTTGCATAATGTTATGACAAATATGGATAAAAACACACCAGTCTGTGCCATTTTCTGCGATATGACACAGGCATTTGACCATGTACAACATAATATACTCCTAAATAAACTTGATGCATATGGTATAAGGGGAAATATATTAAATCTAATACAATCGTACCTGCATGACAGAAAACAAGTAACTCAAATTAGTAGAATAAACGTGGACACCAAACGCGAAGAATTTTTCACGTCATGTGAGCGTACCGTGCCTCATGGAGTTCCGCAAGGTAGTGTACTTGGACCAACCCTTTTTACTGTCTATATTAATGACTTCCCTAAAGCGATTAAACATCCTATGACTCTGTTTGCAGATGACAGTACGATAACTATACCATGCCATAATAAAAATCATTATGAATCGGACATAATAAATACATTAACTGAAGCAATAACGTGGCTCAATAATAATAATTTGAAAATTAATATAGAAAAAACTTTGATAATGCATTTTAGCCAACGATCATCATTATACTCTAATACTAACATCGAATATAATAATAATAAAATACAGACAGCTAATAGTACAAAATTTTTAGGTCTAACAATCGACAGACATTTAAATTGGAAAGAGCATATTGAAGCTCTAGCCAAAAGAATAAGCAGTGCGGCATATGCGTTATACAAATTATCGCGAACTCTAAATACAGAAGCGCTACTAACGGCCTACTATGGTTTGGTTGAATCTATCATTAGATACGGCGTTATCTTCTGGGGTAACTCAACAGACAGGGATGTCATTTTTAAAAGACAAAAATACTGCATGCGATCTATGTTTAATCTCAAAACTACCGATAGCAGTAAAAAATACTTCACTAAATATCGTATATTAACATTACCTTCACTGTATATATTAGAAATAATAATGTTCGTAAAATCAAATCCAAATTTGTTTCCTCATAGGGCAGACCGATTTCCAAGAAATAGACGTGATGATAGTCAACTATGTTTACATACATCAAAAACTGCACTTATGCGCAAGAGTGTTTTTTGCATGGCACCATTTATCTATAATAAATTGCCCAAAAGTTGGAAAGATCAAACTATTCCTAAACTTAAACAAACAATGAAATTGTTTTTGGCACAGAAAGCCTATTACAATATTACGGAATTTTTAAATGACCCCGTGATTAAAAATTAAATAAGTAGGTATAAGAATTAACACTGTCATTATTAAGGTTGTTGTAATATGCCTATATAATTAATATTATTATAATTGAATGTTATTAAGTATATTTAAAATCATATTCATTGTAATAATTAATTTGGATTATAATAATAATAAAAAATAAATAATTTGATAATGTAAAATATGAAATTGAATTGCTGATATTTAATGATATGTATTTAGTAATAATTGTAATAAGTAACAATTGTAAATGTATTTAGTAATAATTGTAATTGTAATACCCAAGATAATTGCACGCCATGGAAAATGGCAGACATGTCATGAGTCACTTTTATTTTAAGATCTTGCATGCATGTGTTTTTTTTTTAATTCTGTATGCATACACATGTTTAAGCAAATAAAATTTCTTATTCTTATTCTTTAATATTGAGTTGAGAGAAAGCACAGTGGCGCCCCTATTAATATCTACTCTATTTTGCCAAGCTATTTAGGTCGGTTTAGTATAATGTTAACATGACGCTTTGGGCACAAATTATCAAAACGGCACTTGGTATGTAGTATTTGTTACCCAGGAATGCTAACGGGAGGTGGTATTATGTAAACAAATTATACTCCCTGCGATATTTTCAGAAAAGACACCACTGTGCCGGTGCTTTTTCGTCAGTCACACTAGTTCGTATATTTAGTTGAAAACACAGTTTTCAACAATTTATTGGTTATTCCTTACATTTGATTAGTTGTTATTTTATAAATTAAAACACTCAAACAATCAAAAAACTATTTAAAATTGAATTAAAATCGTCAGCTGTTATTTGACAGGTGTCTACTGCCGATGTTGCCAAACCAAAAAAAAAGGTAAAAAGTGTTAAAATGTACACCTATACTAATACTTATTATAACCTTCTAATAAGTATAACATAAATATAATAACAAGGTGGGTGTTTGAAGTGCCTTATGATGGAAATAATTGTGACACGCATGGCATGCCCAGCGCCTTGTGCTAGTATGTAGTCGGATATGTGCAATAAAAGTACTCCGAAAACTGAAACCTTTCAGACACATACTACACATTAGGTCGTTGACCACTATGTACGCGAAGGTGTTTCTTTAAATAGCTCTTTGTAATATAACATTTCTGGCACACATCACACTTATAGGGTCGTTCACCAGTGTGTATGCGAAGATGTTTATTTAACGTGTATTTTTGACTGAAACACTTCTGGCACACGTCACATTTATAGGGACGTACACCAGTGTGTATGCGAAGGTGTTTATTTAAAATGTATTTCTGACTGAAACACTTCTGGCACACATCACATTTAAAGGGTCGTTGACCACTATGTACGCGAAGGTGTTTCTTTAAATTGCTCTTTGAACTATAACCTTCCTGGCACACGTCACATTTGTAGGGTCGGTCACCAGTGTGTACGCGGAGGTGTTCAGTTAAATAGGTCTTTGTAATATAACATTTCTGGCACACATCACATTTATAGGGTCGTTCACCAATGTGTATGCGAAGATGTTTATTTAAAATGTATTTTTGACTGAAACACTTCTGGCACACATCACATTTAAAGGCTCGTTCACCAGTGTGTACGTGAAGGTGATCATTTAAAATGCTCTTTGAACTATAAGCTTTCTGGCACACGTCACATTTGTAGGGTCGGTCACCAGTGTGTATGCGAAGATGTTTATTTAAAATGTATTTCTGACCGAAACACTTCTGGCACACATCACATTTAAAGGGTCGTTCACCAGTGTGTACGTGAAGGTGTTCATTTAAATTGCTCTTTGAACTATAACCTTTCTGGCACACGTCACATTTGTAGGGTCGGTCACCAGTGTGTATGCGAAGATGTTTATTTAAAATGTATTTCTGACTGAAACACTTCTGGCACACATCACATTTAAAGGGTCGTTCACCAGTGTGTACGCGACGGTGCGTATTTAATTTGCCTTTTTCAGTGAAACATTTCTGGCACACGTCACATTTGTAGGGTCGGTCACCAGTGTGTAAGCGAAGGTGCGTATTTAAATTGCCTTTTTGACTGAAACACTTCTGGCACAAGTCACATTTGTAGGGTCGGTCACCAGTGTGTAAGCGAAGGTGCGTATTTAATTTGCATTTTTGACTGAAACACTTCTGGCACAAGTCACATTTGTAGGGCCGTACACCAGTATGAAAGAAAAGGTGTCTATCTAAATTATTCTTACGATGAAAAGATTTGTGGCACAAGACACATTTATAGGGCCGATCACTAGTATGTACGCGAAGGTGTCTCACTAAAGTATGCTTTGCACTATAACACTTCTGGCACAAGTCACATTGATAGTATTGGCTCGAGGACATCTTGGTGTCATAAGTCACGGTTTGTCTATTGTTGTCCTCCTGCGCCCCTGAAAATTATTACAGAATTCATTTAATATCATTTGTTATCAGAATTCCACTTTAGGTTTTTAGCTACTGACTGGGCTGTACCTGTACCGGTAACATTAAAGTAAGCGGCCTTATTAACAAAACAAATCCTAATATTTATAAAACAATACATTTCCAATATTTCGTTGGACTAGTTTTTGATAAAATTTAGGATAGCGATAGCTTTACTCAAAGTGTTTAATTAATAAATGAATACCTGAGCGAAGCCGGGACTGGCCGCTAGTTTTGAATAAAGAGCTCATGAAATTTTGTGTTGATTTTACAACTACCCACAATGGAAAAAGGCCACGCCCTCTCGAGAGGCACACATCATCAAGCTAACATGTTATTTTCTGGGCCATATGTAACATTTATCCGTTAAACAATAAAAAGTAATGTCCACTCCAACCTACAATTTACGAGCGAAACGACGAGCAATTTAAAAGTGAAAAGAAGTTGGGCGAACCTGCAGTCAACGCGCAAGGTTCTATATCGGTTCTACCGAAGACGCGGACTAAGTAGGGTGCAACCTCAAGTTGATACTCAAATTGTAATCGTATATACAACATGTAACTTAGTTACCGCACTTCCTGAAAATAGTTTATTCGGAATCGTTTACTGAATCGATTTATATCATTTTTAATGTAGATAATTTTTATTCCAAAATTATTAAAACTACGGAAATTATTGACATATTAACCCTGTACTGTCAAAACGAATTTAAATGGACCGTAAATAAAAGTAATAATACTTTTAAAATCGCAGTTTATTTGTTGTTCATACAAATTCCATCATTCTATACAAAATAAAGAAAAATAAACTTCATTCCAAGAAACGAATTTAGTAAATAACAATGCATATACATGTAAAATTAAAAATTCAGTGTATGTATTATGATTACAACATAATATTCAATTTGGGGTGTCTGAGGGCGTGCGTTAGTAACGTTACATGTTGTATACACCGTTAATTTTTGATCGTTTAAATGTCGTGGACAGGAGGTTTAGAATAGAATAGAATACATTTAATCAGCATTACAGACATACAGGAAATCAAAGAAAACAATACAGTAGGTATAGATTACAAAAACAACACAATAAATAGAGATAGAGTACAGTTAGTAATAGGTACATACGTATCCCACGGGAGAATGTCTCAAAAAAAACCGAATTACTTTAACACTACTTTATTTCAAGATAGAAATTCATCATCATCATCATCATATCAGCCGAAAGACGTCCACTGCTGGACAAAGGCCTCCCTCAAAGATCTCCACAATTGCCGGTCTTGCGCTATCCGCATCCAGCGTTTTCCAGCGACCCGCACAAGATCATCGGTCCATCATCAGATAGAAATTACAATAAAATAAAATTAAAATTATTAACTAAGTGTCGACCCGATCGATGCTTGATACGAAGTGGCGCCGTCTTCAGTCACGTAGCCTGTCGTTGCCTCGTGGTGCGTAGTCAGCGTTTCCCCCATCGCAGCATTTCCAGTTAATGGTATCGAGGTCGTGGTGTCAGCGGAATCGGCCTGTTGCTGGCCGCTTACACGTGTACAAGTAATATTAGCATGTCATCATATATCCTTTTAGGGTTAGGTATAACACCTCCCCCCTAAGACCATCGACTATTTTAGATTTTGAGAGAAAATGTCGGTGGCAGCTTCCCGTGGGATGGGATTGGTACAATTTTCTGATCTCCGGTTGAGTTTGGTGCTGAATAGGTGTGTTGACCTGAGTTATCTGCAACTTTTATTAGTGTTCGTTTTGATCTGCGAACAATCCATCGTTGTAGAACAATGCTAATAAATGCAAGCGCACCGAATAGTATGGTAGCATAAAGGGGAATAGTTGTATGGTATAAACTCAGCGATGATTCTATTTGTAGTGGGGCTTGTGAATTAATTTTTTCTTGAATTTCTTGCAGATTTCTAACGTTGATCTGATTGATCTTTGTGGGTGGCGGTATCGTTGAGATATCCCAGTCTTCATTCGAAATTTTGGTTATTTTCATGGGTTGTCCTTTTATGCGGACGTTCACGTTGATTATGGTAAAATCTTGCGTTTTTAGGGCGCATCCCCGTGGGATTAAAATTAAGAAACTTCCGGTCAGTACATTTGATTCATCTCGTTGACAGGTCAGATGGATTCGCGTCGGTCTTGGAAATACGATAGCGTAGTGACGATCATCTAACTTTTCTATTGCAGGCTTCATTAGTTCAATGGTTGTCCTCTTACAGTTGTCATTTGATTTCCTGCCGTCAATGATGTTGCAGATGCAGTCTGGGTGAGATCTTATCTGGTTGCTAAGATGTTCTTCACAAAGATACCACGAAATTAACTTCGGGCATTCAGCCTCTATGTATGCATGAAAATTATCAGTGATTGCCAGGAATGGGTAAGGTGGGACGATAGCTTGCCTATTTCTATTTGATAGGGTAACTAATTTATATAAACTGTATGTGAGTGATGAAACTATGGGAAATTTGAATATTAAAACTATTTTATTTCCACTAAAATAAGACGCTGGCTTAATGACATCGTAGTATTCTCTTTAATTTATGTCTAATATTTGTTCCTTATCGTAAAATTCTCTAAGCCTATCTATCATGCTAATTACTACATTTATATTAAGCATAGAATGATGAGTGTGTGATGCACTGCAAAATGCTAATGCGTTTTCTAATCTAACTAATTCATCTAACAAACTATCTATATTTTCCCCAATAATATCTAAGGTTTGCCCAAATTTTCTATTTTTGATATAAGAGTGTTGTAAATAGTTTGTTGCATTAGTTAAGTCGAATAAAGTGTTATTGATCCGATTCTGATTATCGACCAGTCTAGATAAAATTTTTGTATGTTCATTCATCCAAACTTTACTTAAACTAATATGATTATTCTGCTCAATAATGATTTTATCTTGGTTTGATTTAAGGACCTTAAGGGCATCTTCATATCTTACCGCGTCTGTATAGTCTAGATTTCCCGTAATGCTCTTTATTACTGATCCTAGGCCATCTACTAGGCCTCTTCTAAAGCGGTTGGGCTCTAAGCTTTTTAAGTGCAGTGAAGCTTTACTTAATTTTTCCGATAGGTGATCTACCTTAAGTTCATATAAAGCATATGTATGGTTAGTCATCCGAATTCTCATTTCGTCTAATTGTGATTGTACCGAGTGAATGTTATCACTAATTTCACTGAGTTCAACAGATTGTAAGAATGAATGATAGTGAGTAGCAAGTTTCATGGGACCTAGCTTGAAAGGTAGGAGTCCTGGTCCATCCTGGAGATCTTCAAACGTTATCTCTTGGGCCTTTGTTAGGCTCAGTATCAGCGTCAGAATTCTGTAACAATTTGGCGGATTTAGGTACCCGTTTTAGCCTAGATTTGGCTATAGGGCCTTTTTTCCTAGAAGTGTAAATATGAATAGGCAAGTCCGCTAGTACATTATCTTGCGTATACCTAGGGGCAAGTTTAGATCTACTGGCACAAGGGTTACTTACAAATATCTGTTGACTAGGCTCATATTGTTCCGCTAACTCTCGGGATTTGTTACGATTGTCTATAATAGCGGTTCGGTTTGTCAAGGATGTCTTATTAATAAGGTCATAAACTTGTTTCATTTGTTCCCTGTGAGTCTGGGTGTATTGTTGCAACAGATGTTCGGTCAAGTCTCTATCGATTGGGTTTCGGGGGTCCGTATGTCCGAGTATGAGGTCGTATGGTCGGCATTTTGTAAAACTATGGACTGAACTGTTATAACCAATGAGGGCATATGGCATTAAGTTAGCTACGGGTTCATCTTTATGTTTGAGTTTTAAGATGCGTAGACGTTCTAGTAAGGTGGAATGAAAACGCTCGATGTTCCCATTTGCATTTGGCGTATGTGCTAAAGTTTGATAATGGATAATTTTATGAATTTTACAAAATTCTGCAAAAATTTGATTGTTAAATTCCGTACCCTGATCTGAGATAATAGTAAGTGGTAAACCGTGATGAGTGCTGAAGGTGAGTAGGGCCTGTATTACGCTAACTGCGGTGCCATCCCGAAGAAAATATGCTGGTCCGTATTTTGAGAATACGTCAATGAAAGTAACGTATTTTTCACTCTGTGCTGTAAAACTATCCATGTGGACTATCTCGAAGGGTTTAGTGGCTGGTAGTACTATGTTATATTTAGGTCTAATAGGATTCCTATCATATTTTGCTTGACCACATATGGTGCAATCGTTTATGAATTTGGTAATTTGCTCTTTCAATTTGGGCCAAAAATATTTTTCAGACAAAGCAAGGTAACACTCGTTAATACCACGATGGTTGGTTTTTCTTTCGTGATAATGACGTATGATTTCCTGTTGTCGCAGGTATTCTTTAACGTTTTCTATCTCTTTTTTGGCAATTACCAAATTCATAGAAGAACTTCTAAATTTATTCTGTATAATAGATTTATCATTATGGCTGTTTTTATCTTAGGATTAACATATTCTTTGATCGCTTTTACTACATCTTCTTCTAAATTAGACTGAGACAGTTGTATGGCAGTCCTAGTATGGGTTTCAAATGGCTTCGTTACGGAAGTTCTTTTCTTTATATCACCTACGATCGTAAAATATATTTGTCTGTGGAACTTGTTTAATGGTAGGTCTGTGATAGGGACTTCTAATATAGGGTTTTCGTCAGATGTGTGAGCGGTAAGTGTCTCAGAGTTTTCTATAGATGGGGGTTTTTCGGATGCATTGGCTATAATTGAACTTGATTCTTCATTAAAAATTTCAACACGAGACAAGGCGTCGGCGTTGGTGTTACTTTTGCCTTTTTTGTAAGCAACAGTGAAATCGTATTCACTTAGTTTTAACCGCCATCTCGTTAGTCTTGAGTTGGGTTCCTTAATGTTCATAACCCACTGCAGTGGCTTATGATCTCTAACAATTTTGAACTTTCGTCCAAATAGATATGGTCGAAAATATTTGGTTGCCCAGACTATAGCAAGCAATTCCCTTTCGATTGTACTATAGTTGATCTCACTCTCGTTCAAGGTACGAGACGCATAAGCTATTGGTTTGTCAGATCCAATAGCTCCCTGAGAGAGGACAGCGCCTAGTGCGAAGTTAGAGGAATCAGTTGTTAATATGAATTCCTTGGTAAAATCTGGGTACTGCAATATCGGGTCGTTAGTCAAAAGAGTCTTACATTTCTCAAAACATTTAACGTAATCCGTATTCAATGTGACTTTCTTTCCTTTCTTTAGGCAAAGTGTCATGGGTTTGGTGACGCGGGCGAAATCTGGGATAAACTTTCGGTAATAACCAAGGAGCCCCAAAAATTGCTTTATCTCCTTCGGAGTTTTGGGTATTGGGTAATTTTGAATTGCCGTGAGTTTGTCGGGATTAGGTTTTATTCCCTCACTGCTTATAATGTGGCCTAAGTATGCAGTTTCATTTTAAAAAAATTCGGACTTGTCTAACTGGATTTTGAAGTTAGACTCAAGCAGTCTTTGAAAAACCGTTTCGAGGTTAGTCATGTGCTCCTGAAGGGAAGTGCTAAATACGATAATGTCATCGAGATACACCAGACAAATCTTATTTTGGAGTCCCTTGAGAACATTATCCATAACTCGCTGAAAGGTTGAGGGCGAGTTCTTCAGGCCCATTGGCATTCTTAAAAATTCGAAGTGTCCATGCTCTACGTTAAAAGCTGTCTTAGGTATGTCTTCCGGGTTCATTTCTACCTGATAGAATCCTGAGGCGAGATCAAGGGTGGTAAAATACTGACACTTGCCTAATTTATCAAGAACATCTGTTATGTTTGGGATGGGGTATTTGTCATCAATGGTCTTGTCATTAAGTTTTCTAAAGTCTACAACTAATCGCCACTTTTTCTTCCCCGAAGCATCGGCTTTCTTTGGGACCACCCAAATAGGCGAGCTCCATGCAGACTCCGATGGCCGTATGATACCCTGTGCTAGCATTTTTTCTATCTGATTTCTGACTTCCTCGCGATGAACAAAAGGGTAGCGGTAGCTTTTAGTAAAAATCGGAATTTCATCTGTTGTCCTAATATTATGTTTGATTTTATTATTAAAGGATAATGCTTCGCCTTCAATATAAAATACGTCTGAATATTTTGAACAAAGAGTAATTAAATTTGCACGTTCTTCAGTATTTAAATGATCAATGCGCAACTGGGAAATTACATCTTTAGCGCGTGGCGCCATTTGTTTGGTGCTCATGAACTCAATATTGAACACAGCCGCTTGCGTAGCGCGGTCTAGCAAAAATACAATATCATTATTGGTTGAATTGACCACCTCGACTATGCCGCGGCTATTGGACACGTTAGTAATGCAATCAATAATCATATAATTACAAATTGTCTGGTTTTCAATTAAAACTTCGCCATCCGGGGCGTTAATAGGCAATTTCATTAGTTTAGACGTATGGGCCGGTATAATTTCCTCATAAAGATTTAAATTTCGTGAACTAAATATTTGAATAGGATTTATAGCAAATTTAGTGGCAACAGTGAGCTCTTTCAAGTCTAGCTTTGCTCCCCATTTGGTAAGTAAATCCATGCCTATTAACCCATCAAAGTGATTATGAAATTTGTAAATGAAATGTTTTATATCTTCAGGATCATTAAATTCTTTAAAACAAGGTAAATTAATAGAGTAGTCATTTCTGCTGGTGGCATGTACATTGGTTACCTCAAACGGATCATAGTTTAAAGGAATGTGCGAAAAATAATTTTCTACTGCTTCTGGGCTGATAAACGATTGGTTTGCTCCTGTATCTATTAGGAAATTTAATGGAGGGTTCAATATACGTATATAGGGTAGTTGCCTTTGAGTTTGGAGGTTAATTTCTACCTTGATCTTTTTGAAATTGTAGCTTTCGGAAAATCCTCACTAGTAGAGGGCTGGGGTTGCGGCTCAATCTCGGATGTACGGTTGTCATAGGTCATTAGTAACATCTGTACAGTAAGAAGCTTCTTGATCTTGATATTGACCGTTAGGGTCATAGTACTCAGTAATAATAATAATAATAATAAATCAATTTAATTCAGACACAGTCCATATAATTTGTTAGTAATACATCTTAATAACTAGTGTTAGTAATAATAATTTAAGTATAATGTGGATGGAGGGCACAAGCTTAAACCAAGCCCAGAACACGACCACCTGTACAGTGTAGGGATGTCCAGTGCCGGAACATAGGCGAGTCCCAGCGTCCACCCAACACACTCAGGATGCTATTCGAACTGGATCGCATGCGTTGCATCATGGAGGCACATCGTTTCCTTATGATGGCATGAAACCCATCTACGCTCTTTTCTGCAAACATGGCAGAGGCACTGCAATAGCGCGGCAATCCGAACATCACCCTGAATGCGTTGTTATACTGGACTCGCAGAGCGCTATATGTGCGCTGGGTGTACTTCGTCCACAGGCTGCATGTGTAAAATGATTGGCAATAAGCTTTAAACAAAGTTACTTTGACCTGTTCCGTACCCCGTGCAAACCTGCGAGCCAGCATATTACAGCGCACAGAAAGCGCTCTGCGTTCTCGTTCTACATCTAAATTGTCACTCAGATCTTCCGAAACCCAGTGACCCAGATACTTAAAGCGATCTACTTTGTTTAGGCAGGCACCGCCAAGATACAAAGGAGGGATTTTGGAGTATGATTTATTGCCCGCCTGAAACACCATCACTTCACTCTTTTTTATGTTATATCTGAGTCCATGGGCTTGTGCATATTCCTCACATATAAGCAGTAGCCTACGCATGGCACTAATCGATGGTGTTAATAAAACTGCATCATCAGCGTAATTGATGTTATTCATACATACTCCTTCCAGATGACATCCTATGCTGGTGCTACTGAGAATTCCTATAAGCTTATTTATGTATAAATTGAAGAGTCGGGGAGAGGTTAACCCCCCCTGCCTCACTCCACACTCCAACCTGTACATCTCTGAATGGCATCCGTCCCATTTTACGGCATTTTTTTGATTTAAATACCAATATCTCATAAGTGACACGATGTCAGACGGTACAGTCGTTTCAGTTTTCAGTTTTTGCCATAATATATCATAAGATACATGATCGAACGCTTTTGATAGGTCTAAATAACAGGCATAGACAGGCGTATTCCTGGTTGTATAATACTGTACAGTCTGCTTGAGACATATGATAGCACTTTCAGTCGAAAGGCCCGGTCTAAATCCAAACTGCGAGTCATGAAGTTCAATGTGCATATCAAGGTGTTTGTCAAGCAGACTGTCCAGTACTTTAGCAATTACAGTAGCCAGCGAGATAGGCCTGTAGTTTGCCAGGTCTGAAACATCTCCTGTTTTATTTTTGATGACCGGTAAAACCAACGTATACATAAGATCGTCCGGTAGATAACAATGACTCATAAATAAGCTAAAACACATTGCAAGAACTCTACTCAGATGGAATCCAGCATATTTTAAATGCTCAGTGCTGAGTCCATCATGACCAGCGGCCTTACCTAGCGCCATTTGCTGTATAATGGAAGTTACTTCCTTAGCCGTAAATTTAACATCGACTTCCCCTGTGGGGATTTCTTCACCAAACACATGTTTAGGGGAAGATATATCACTAGGTGGCGATTTTACATCAAAATGCTCCTGAAACAGGTTTGCTATAGCACGCGGCTCACTCACGCCAGCAACGCTCACCGGAAGGCTAGGTTTAGGGTTCAATTTATTGATCTTTTTCCAAAATTTATCAAATCTTTTCTTTGAGTGAAGCTGTGCAATAATATCTAATTTAATTTGTTTTTCGTTGTCTTGACAAAATTTTACTCGTGATTTAAACAAGCGTCTTGTTTCACACATGTTATAATAAACTAAACCATTTCTTGGCTTGCCATATAATAACCAATTTTGGTATGACATTCGCGCCGCCATGTGAGCATCGCTGACGTGTTTGTTCCACCCTGGTATATATTTATGTTTCCTCACCGTAGAACCCACATAGCTGAAGATAGCAGCTTCACTGAGTATGTGCACAACATTATCATTTGTTTTAAGATGTGCCTGTGATTTTTATTAGAGCAAAACTTATCAGCGCAACTTGTAAATTCCACGGGAAAAGAAATATTCCTCAGTTTTGAGTGACAAAATTCTGAGAACTTCTTAGTCTGTTCACTGTCTCTTTCGCCCCATATGATTTTATTGCACTGGGCATTAACAGTATTTATTTTCGGTCTTAATAATGTGATATTACACTCAATTAACAAGGGATAGTGATCAGACCAATAAGTCTCATATAAAACACACGAATTACGCACTGTATGTCTCGCAGCATTCGTTGTCACGCAGTGATCGAGCCAGCGCTGGCTACCATGAGCTTCGCTCACAAAGGTATAAGTATCTACGGGTAACATTTCCATATCTACACACACCCATGACTGTTCCATACAAAAATTTATTAGTTCATTTGAAAACAACTCACCGGGGTGGGCATTAAAGTCCCCAAGTATAAAAACAGACTCGACACCACTGTTTTCAATTAATGCATTTATTTCACTGAGACATTCTGTGAAATCGATCAGGTTATCAGCACTCGCGGTCGGCATGTACACTGATATGACTATAAAGGGTCTGCCATTATGCACTATTTTAATAGCAGCGAGACGCAAACTGACACATGACAACACCGTAACGCACTGGAATGTAGATTTTCTCCATAGTAGGGCCACACCACCATAAGGCCTACCCCTTAGCACTCCAACTGATGTATCCACGGCAGAGGTGCCCGTGAATGTAAATCCTTCGTCGATGGTACCCAGATAAGGTATGTCGTGTGGCAGCAGCCATGTTTCCTGGAGGGCTATAATATCCGCTAACTTGCAGAGTTTTCTTATACATTCAGTAGATCTAACTACGTTCTTACAATTGAAACTAACAAGGTTCATTGATGTACAATCCATTTATAATTGTTTAATATGTCCATCCTCGTTTGATGTCGGCTCCTTAACTTGTCGAAAGTTAATAAATCGACGAAATGAAAACCCCTCTGGCCAGAAAGTGTCATTTAAAAATGTTTGAATGCTTTGTTGTGGTACAAATATTTTAAAAGCATTATAACTTTTATTCTCCTTCATGTTCCATTTTAACAAACTTACATGCAATTTAGTTTTATTCCATATATAATTTTTAATGTCCGACTCACTCGTCTCCTTTGAAACATTGTAAATATAAATAGGAATATTAAAACTCGCAGCTTTAAAGTTAAAATCTGATTTTACAACAGCTTTTCCAGTATTTCCAGTGAAGCGATTTCTTAATTTCTTTCTTTGTATGAACTTCCATTCTTCAGACACATCCCTCGTTTTCCATTCACCACCTTGTTTGGTTATATTGGCAAAAGACGTTTGCAGTTTAGTAATCACGTCAGACGAGTTCACAGCGGTTATAGGCCTAGACGACAGCGGGGGAGTCGTAGACTGCGGGTGTAGCGGCGAAGTGAGTACTTGCGGTCTTATCGGAGTAGCCGGATGAGTCATCGTGCCTTTGTTCGCTCCACTCGTTTCGTCGACTGGCTGGTCACTTATTTGCGACGCAGAAAAAGAGCAACTACCCGGTTCTGTACAACTTATTTGAGAATCAGATTTCGTAGAAAACTTTTCAACTGATATATGATTTATGTTGTTTTGAGGAACTATTCCTGAGGGAAGACTGACACTATCAAAGCTACTCAGTATACAAGACTCTCGTTGTTTATCTATATGATTCGATTTGCTTTGACAAGAACAATTCTTACAACCAAGTACCTCAAATTTTAGTTTATCCATGTCTTTAACATTCACATAATCTTCGGTAATACGATCAACATCTTGTCTCAATTTTACCAAATCCTTAAGTATCCGAGTCGCATCTAGGTGGTCAAATAGCACGGGTGGAAGTTTTTGTAGCTCACGAGCCACAAAAATGGGAATAATCTCAGGATCCGTTTCTTTTATGAGACATACAATATCTTCAATATCACGAAGTGTTTTCCCTTTTCTCTTCCGAGTCTTCTTTTTACTTGCCGGTATGGACTCAAACAGCAAGTTTTTGGCGTTCAGAATATCATTTTCCGAAAAAGCAGTTTCACAAATTCGGGAAATACTATCTTCATCCATTACATCAATTTTATTGCATATGAATGCCAGAACTTCGTTTATAACTATATTACACGAGTTACACTTCACTACTGTATTCATTTTGCTAATTAAATACTTTAACACAGGTATGACTCATAACATCGCTAGCGCAAATCCACTACCGTTCGCTAGCGCGTGCGGAATGTAACTCAATAACTTTCGTCATAGTTATTATAGCTAGTATCGTTATAGTCGTTATAGTCAGGGTAGTAAAATTGGTCATAACTAAAGCACTCGTTCAGATTAACATCTCGCGTTTTAAAATAGTTGCTAGGCGGAGGGTTGCCTTGCCTAGCCCAGTTCCATTGCCCGACTGGTGTTGGTCTAGTAGCGGCATGGCTAATGCCACTCATAGGTTTGGGACCATTGTAAATTTGAACTAGTTCTCTATGAGGCATTTTAAAGGCACCACTTCGTGGGTTGTGACCAGGCACCGGTGCACTAAACATTTGCTGAGTGCGCGATGGAAAACGCGGCGCATTCATAGGAGGCATGTGTTGATGCTGGGGTTGTTGGGATCTAAGCAGTATTGGGGCGTGAGAAGGCCCTGGTGCGTTAAAATTTAACAATCTAGGTGGTGGCATGGGCACAGCAAAAGACTGATTAGGCATTTTATAATTACGGTCCAAGTTATTTGGTACCTGAAATTGGGGTTTCCTATCCGTAAATTGTGTATTCCTATTTTGTAAATACATAGTATTAGTTTCCTCGTGTACGAACTCAAGGGCTTTCTCTATCGAATCAGGGCGCATACACCTGATGCGATACCCTAGAGGGTCTTTAAGCCCCCGTAAATAAGCCTGTAAGGTTAGTTTTTGATAAAGGGTACGTTTCGAATCTATAGTAGTCTGCACCTTATCATGCAATGACACATACGTCATGATGGTGCTAAAGAGGTTCTGACAGCGTTCATAAAACTCTTGAGGGGTGCTGGATCCCTGCGTCAGAAGAGCCAAGTCATTGTAGAGGGCAGTTTCATCTCTTTGATCGGAAAAATTATTGATAATAGAATTACGGATATCCGTCCATTCGCCCGATATACCGGTCCAATTAATGAACCGCGATGAACCGCCTGTCCTACGACCTTATTTAAAATACCATTGATAAGGGCTAACTTGTTAAGCTCCGAAGTTGCGTATTCTGCGCATAGCTGGTCGCATAACCTAATGAATCTAGTAAGTACGTGGGGGTTCCCATCAAATTCGGGAACTAAACGTATTGCTTTGTAGATATTTTGGAAGTCAGCCATATTTCTAAAACGATCTAAATTAGATATATCTCTATTTGAATCAAAAACCCTATCCCTACTACTAGTAACTAACCTAGGGACACTAGAGTTTCTCGGGTGGAAAATCTTGGTGAAATAAAATTACAAAAACTTAAAAAGGAAATAGGTAGGCAAACACTGTAAAAATCAGCGTACATATTCAGCTTCTTCCGAGTGGTATCGATGTCTGGATTCCTCTCCGCGTGGTCTCGTTCGAAGTTCCCGGCTCGACGTTGAAAGTCTATCGACGCGATCGCGAAGCAACACGATTTTTGGGTTGCTGTTCCCGTGATGCGCGTGACCCGGGCCTAGTACCGACTGCGCCACATACGTATCCCACGGGAGAATGTCCCAAAAAAAACCGAATTACTTTAACACTACTTTATTTCAAGATAGAAATTACAATAAAATAAAATTAAAATTAGAATTATTAACTAAGTGTCGACCCGATCGATGCTTGATACGAAGTGGCGCCGTCTTCAGTCACGTAGCCTGTCGTTGCCTTGTGGTGCGTAGTCAGCGTTTCCCCCATCGCAGCATTTCCAGTTAATGGTATCGAGGTCGTGGTGTCAGCGGAATAGGCCTGTTGCTGGCCGCTTACACGTGTACAAGTAATATTAGCATGTTATCATATATCCTTTTAGGGTTAGGTATAACAAGGTAGAGAAATAGATATAAATAATAATTAAGGTAAAGTATTTAAAATTAGTAGACCCATTACATATTAAATAAGTCTTTCCCTGCATGTCCTGCTGAAGGGTCGCCGTCTCAGCATTAGCTGGGTAGGAAATACCCAACACTGATTTTCAGTCGACAACCTTTCGAGTAAACCATGTAAATAGTTCACCTCAATGTATGCATATATATATATATAAATGCTGTGTGGTGACGGCCTAAGAATATCACCACCCCCTCTCATCCCGTGGGGGGACGTAAAAGTCGTCCCGAGGGAATATATACCAGAGAACGGGCAGCAGCGTTCTCCTGAGTACCATGTCCACCTTACTGCGATCGCCAACCCGTCTGCCAAGCGTGGCGATTATGGCAAATCCCCTCAAATGAAGGACACAACCAAACCGCGGCCCCCAGTCCCCGGCAGCCCTGCTATTCCCAGCCGTGGTAACAGCCGTGGTTACGGCAGGGCAGGGGGTGCTAAGAATCCCCGGCAGATTCCGCGTTACCAACACCGACGACCTCTGGCCCTGGCAACATAAAACACACGTACACTGCGGTCCGACGAGAAAATAACCGAACTGGAGGAAGAATTGAGCAGGTTACATTGGGATATTGTAGGATTATCTGAAGTCCGAAGAGAGGGGTAGGACTCGATAATACTGAAATCCGGAAACCTGCTCTATTACCGGGAGGGTGACCAACTATCCCAAGGTGGTGTCGGGTTCATAGTCCACAAGTCCCTCGTGAACAACCTAGTGAAAATCGAGAGTGTGTCGACGAGGGTTGCGTACCTTATACTCAGAATCACCAAGCGGTATTCGTTGAAGGTTATACAGGTATACGCACCCACTTCGACACACTCCGACGATGAAGTCGAGGTAATGTATGAGGACATATCCAGAGCCATACATACCTCTAACTCCTATTTCACTGTGGTCATGGGGGACTTTGACGCGAAGCTGGGCAAACGATTCGGTAATGAGCTGAGAGTGGGGCAATTTGGAACTGGTGACCGGAACCCCCGGGGCCAAATGTTGGCCGACTTCATGGAGAAGGAAGGACTCTTTATGATGAATTCCTTCTTCAGGAAGCCGAATCACCGCAAATGGACCTGGGTGAGCCCCGATAGTAAAACTAAAAATGAGATAGACTTTATCTTGTCGACAAGACGACAGATGTTCAATGATGTCTCCGTGATCAATGCGGTTAAAACCGGGAGCGATCATAGACTGGTCAGAGGCTCATTGAACCTTAATGTCAAACTCCAGAGGTCCCGACTGATAAAGTCTACGCTCCGACCCTTACCTATCCACGTCCAAAACCCCGAAACATTTCAGCTCGAACTGCAAAACCGTTTCGAATGCCTAGCAGACTGCGAGGAAGTGGACTCATACTATGACAGGCTCGTAGAAGCTGTCCATACGGCTGGGTCTAAGGTCTTCAAGGCCCGTCGTACAAACAGAACTAAAAAGATCTCTGACTTTACCCTGCAACTTATGGAAGATAGACGGAAAATGGTTCTGACATCCCCAGATGATGCTACCAGATATCGGCAGCTCAACAGACAGATCTCAAAGTCTTTGACTCGCGACACGCGGCAATTTAATACAATTAGTATTAAAGAGGCCATCGAGCGGAACAAAGGCTCCAAAGTGTTCGCAAGAGCTCTGTCTGTTGGACAGAGCCAACTGACGAAGCTGAAGACTGAGGATGGTAGAATCGTCACGTCTAAACCTGAGTTGCTGGGAGAGATCGAGAAGTTCTACGGACAGTTATATACGACTCAGATCCCAGAGCACGACTAACCCGACATTACACCGAAGACATCCCGGACGTCAGCCTGTACGAGATTAGAATGGCTCTCAAACAACTCAAGAACAACAAGGCGCCTGGTGATGATGGAGTTACAGCAGAGCTTCTGAAGGCGGGTGGTACACCAATCCTACGGGCCCTTCAGAAGTTATTTAACTCCGTCATACTAGATGGTCAAACGCCACAAGCATGGCACAGAAGTGTGGTGGTGCTCTTCTTCAAAAAGGGCGACAAAACCCTATTGAAGAATTATAGACCCATCACACTGCTGAGCCATGTTTACAAGTTGTTTTCGAGGGTCGTTACGAACCGTCTCGCGCGCAGGTTTGACGACTTCCAGCCTCCCGAACAAGCCGGTTTCCGAAAAGGCTTTAGCACCATAGACCACATACATACGCTGCGGCAAGTTATACAGAAGACCGAAGAGTATAACAAGCCACTGTGCTTAGCGTTTGTGGACTATGAGAAAGCCTTTGATTCTATCGAAACATGGGCCGTGCTGAGATCTCTCATAAGGTGCCAAATTGACTACCGGTATATCGAGGTGATAAAGTGTTTGTATAAAAACGCCACTATGTCAGTGCGACTCCAGGACCAGATCTCGAAACCTATCCACTTGCAGCGAGGCGTGAGACAGGGAGATGTTATATCTCCGAAACTGTTCACCGCTGCATTGGAAGACGTCTTCAAGCTTCTGGACTGGAAAGGCTTTGGCATCAATGTCAATGGCGAGTACATCACTCACCTTCGATTTGCCGATGACATCGTAGTCATGGCTGAGACCATGGAAGACCTCGGTACAATGCTCGATGACCTCAGCAGAGTCTCTCAACAAGTGGGTCTGAAAATGAACATGGATAAGACGAAAATCATGTCAAACGTCCATGTTGCACCCACTCAATTGAAAGTTGGTGACTCTGCACTCGAAGTTGTAGAGAACTATATTTACCTAGGACAGACCATCCAACTAGGTAGGTCCAACTTCGAGAAGGAGGTCAATCGTAGAATCCAACTCGGCTGGGCAGCGTTTGGGAAGCTACGTAACATCTTCTCGTCCAAAATACCGCAGTGTCTCAAGTCGAAAGTCTTCGACCAGTGTGTGTTGCCAGTGATGACATACAGAACAGAGACGTGGTCGCTCACTATGGGCCTTATAAGAAGGCTCAAGGTCACCCAAAGAGCAATGGAGACGGCTATGCTCGGAGTTTCCCTGCGGGATCGCATCAGAAATGTCGAAATCCACAGGCGAACCAAAGTCACCGACATAGCCCGAAGAATTGCCAAGCTGAAGTGGCAGTGGGCAGGGCACATAGCTCGTAGAGCCGACGGCCGTTGGGGCAGAAAGGTTCTCCGGTCGCTGGAAACTGCTGGATGCGAGTAGCACAAGACCGGCAATTGTGGAGATCTTTGGGGGAGGCCTTTGTCCAGCAGTGGACGTCTTTCGGCTGATATGATGATGATGATATATAAATAAACAATGTGTGTATTGGTGTTGGTTTGTTGACAGTAAAAAATAATTAAATTAAACAAAAGTAACATAAATAAAAGAAACGGCATTATGTACCCAGTAGCATTAGCAACGAGCAGCAGAGAGTACCTAATTTCATTAAATAAAATACTTATACTGATTGGTGTGTGGTTAATTAATTAAGTAAAAAAAAAATGCTGATTTATGGAGAAAAAAATAGACAATATGCATTTATTTATTAGGTAGATTGAATAGTATTTATATGATTGAAAGATTAATATTATTATGCTCATATTTAACTTGACGAATTAAAAGGAATTTTTTTAGGTTCTGTTTGAAACTATGAGCATTTCTTAAATTTCTTATAGGGGGAGGTATATTATTCCAACATTTGGAAGCCGCGTATCTGAAACTCCCGCGAAATAATGCTGTTCTATGAGATGGAGTTTGCAGTTGCTGCGCACAATGTCTAGTTTCGTATGTGCGATGGCTATTTATCCATGTGATTTTTTTGTGCAGGTATATTGGACAAGCTTTTTTGATCACACCAAAAAGAAGGCAAGCAAGGTGTAATTTACGGCGCAGTTTCATTTTTAAAATTAAATGCTTATTTAAGTAGGGTGTTACATGAGCTCTACGAGGAATATCGAAGCAAAACCGCGCACATGCATTTTGAACTCTTTGAATTATTTTTTCTGTGCGTGCTAGTAACCGTGGTCCAATCACTGTATCCACATAGTTTATTTTGGACAGAACAATTGCCTCGACTAGTTGTACTCGCAATTGCTGACTTAGGTGGGTTCGCAGTTTGTATAGTACTTTCAACCGGTAGAAGCAGTTTTGCACACAACTTGCGACATAGTTCTCATACCTAAGTGATACGTCCACTAGTAAACCTAGATTGCGCGCCTCATATACGCGATCAATGCTCTTACCAAGGATAGTAATAGGACTCTCAATAGTGGCCTTTTGTAATTTTTCGAGTTGGTTGTTGGTGCCGAAGATCATGTATTTCGTCTTATTAGGATTAAGAATCAGAGAGTTACAGGTAGACCAGTTCACTATTCTGTCTAAATCTTCGTTGATAGCATTTACCGCTGTAGCGTAAAACTTATGTATATTTGCAAATCATCAGCGTATAAATGATATCGACAGTGTCTTATTACATTGATTATATCAGCGGTGTACAGAGTGAAAAGGGATGGTGCCAGTATTGATCCCTGGGGTACGCCCTTATTCAGACGAGCCATGTCAGATAGATACTTAAATCCATTAGCGTCAGTCATTTCGACACATTGGGTACGGTTACTTAGATAACTGTCAAACCACTTTATAGTACTATGATCGAAACCGTAATAAGACATTTTGGAAAGTAACAGTGTTATATTTATTGAATCAAACGCCCTAGAGAAATCCAGCAATACCAATAACGTACACATGCCATCATCTTGGGCAGCAAGGATATTATCTGTCACATCTAATAACGCCGTTGCTGTACTATAACCATTTCTAAAGCCAGATGGTTTAACTTACCAAGTCATAAGTCATATTAAGTCATAAGTCATTTATTTCATAACAAATACATTTGTGTTGAAAATTTTAAAGCTAAATTTACAAATTAAAATTACATAATTACATTACACTATTATCAATTTTATATTATTATTAACCATTAATTACATTATTATCAATTTTATATTATTATGTTCATGTGTCATACCATTTCATTATATAATTAGGAAGTCATTTGTCATGTATAAATTCTTGTACACTATAAAAGCCTTTCTTCAATAAATAGTTTTTTAATTTGTCCCTGAATATATTTGGTCGATATATGCTTTTAAATTCTAAAGGCAACTTATTATATAATGAGACCGATTGTACTCTCGAGCTGTGTTGAACCACATTAAGTTTGGCTTGGAACAATGAAGGTATGTCCTTTCTACGAGTTTGCTCTCTAATTTGTCTTTCCTCAACATTTTCAAATTTGAGGAGATTTTTTACAAAGCCTGTTAATAAAACTAATATATATAAGCACGGGGCAGTCAAAATTTCTAGCTTAATAAAATATTCTCTGCATGAATCCATTTGCTGCAAGCGGAGCATTGTTCTTATCGCTCTTTTTTGTAAAACAAACACTGACTGGATGTTGTAGTTGTAACTATTGCCCCAGAATTTGATGCTATATCGGAGCTTCGACTCAACCAGAGCAAAATAAACCAGCTTGAGTTGAGCCAAGCTGAGTTCGTCTCTCAAATTACGAATAGCATAGCATGCAGAACTAATTGATTTGTTATGGATGATGTTTCCAATTTCCAATTCAGCAAAGCGTCAATATGTACTCCTAAGAACTTAACATTATCAACTACATCTACTTTATCTTTATTACATATTTACTTTATTTTATATTTATTTTACATATTATATATTTACTTTTCAAAGGAAACGGGCGAAACTGGGCTTGAACGTACACAAATGAATTATTTATTAATAATTTTTATTTATTTTTTTTATTTTCATTCATTTATTACCAAGGCATTTTAATATGGGATAAAAAAAATAATATTTAATCAAAATAATACTGACTTTCTTTACTTTCACTTTTTAACAATGTTGCCAAATGAAATAAGGATTTATTTAATAATCGATTTTAATCGATAAATTGTATTATTATAAAAATAGAAAAACAAGATAATAAAAAAGTAACAGTATTACTTCTTGATATTAGGTTTAAAAAACTTTTAAAATAAGAACTTAATTATATTATCTAAAATCATCTCTAAGAACATCTTAAAAAGATTTGATTAACGGTTCGATTTGACAATCGATTAATATACTTTTTTATTATACAGGCAACAAAGTAAAACTCGTGTCAATATGACATCGAACGCCAAACAAACAAAAACCGTTCGCTTTCGCTTTGAACTTGCGATAGTGGATACTGTATTTTGTTGTTTTCGTGTGCTTTTATATTATTTTGCGACTTTGGCTACGTATATAGGATTCTGACGGTTATTACTTTGACGGACGACCCACGCATTTCTTACAACGGACTTTGTTATCTTGCCTACTCGACTTACCTCAGACCGCTTACCGGATTTGGAAGCAACATACAATGAGTGATCAACGTCTTCATTGTATCAACTGCGGCATCTGGCAGGGTAATCCTTCCATAGGGTTACGACCAATAGAAGAGGAAAACATTATTTCAGTTATACAGCAATGGGTTGCACCTCAAGTGGTAAGTAGTTTATTTAGATAGATAGATAGATAGATAAAACTCTTTATTGTACACCTCAAGAAACAATACGAACTGACAACATAAATAAATTACAGTACAAATGGCGGCCTTATCACAAGGTGTGATCTCTTCCAGGCAACCTAGGTAGTGAAAGAATAGAGGAGTTACAGAGATGGGGGTAGTTGCGGGTGTACACAACAAATTTCCTAAAAGGTACTACTGTACCATACTTATAATTACACTTATTAACTAATTTATCATAATGTCTGTTCAAATTATGTACCTATGATAAATAAACGATCGGCATCGTTGAAAATTAACCAAAGCCTTAGCTCGGAGTACTTTCAAGGCTAAGCTTTAAGTAGTGATCCTTGACAAGTTGTTGGAATCCACTAAGTGTTTGCGCACGCCTAATAGACAATGGCAGCGCATTCCACAAACGAGCACCTTGTACAACAAACGATTTATCAAGAAAATTTGTGGAATGCGCTGGTATTTTCAACAGCTGATTATTATTAGATCTCAAGGCTTTCGAATGTGATTCATGAAGGAAAGAAAAACGTTCTTTAAGATAAGAGGGAGTAGTAGGAATAAACAGTATACTGTATAGAAGTGATAGAATATGAGCATTCCGGCGAAGGCGTATAGGCAGCCACTTGAGTTTATTTCGAAATTCAGAGACATGATCATATTTGCGAAGGCTAAATATGAATCTAATGCAAACATTCTGGAGTCGCTCAAGTTTATCCAATTGGGCTTCGGTGAGATCAAGATAGCTGACATCTGCATAATCTAGTATTGGAAGAAGGAGGGACTCAGCAAGCATAATTTTGGTGGGTATAGGCAGAAAATTTCGGAATCTTCGTAGAGATCCCACGGACGCGTAAAGTTTCTGACTAACATTTTGCAGCTGTGGACCCCAGGAAAAACAGTGATCAAAATAGACCCCCAAGTTCTTAACTTCACGATTTATATGCAAAATAGTACCCTCAAATAAAAACTTAGGGAGTTGAGAATAACAAACCTTAGACATCATTCTTGAGCTGCCGATAAGAGTGACCTGAGTCTTAAGAGGGTTAACTTGCAGACCGTATGCACGACTCCACTCACTAATACTGATAAAATCTTTATTAATAGTGCTAACAGCATCAGCCAGCTTATTAAGAGGAGCTTGTAAGTAAATTTGAAGGTCATCTGCGTAAAGGTGGTAGGAGGAAAGAAGTCGATTTGAGATAGAATTTATGAAAACTGCGAAAAGTAACGGAGATAAAACGCCACCCTGCGGCACGCCAGCAGTAGTATTGCACCAAGAGGAGTGAGAATCATCAATGCGTATACGTTGCCGGCGGCCAGACAGGTAACTATGAAACCAGCCAATGACTGTTGGAGATATATTAAGAGAGCGTAAAATCATTAGCAACACGTCGAAATCTACAGTATTGAAAGCATTACTAAAATCTAATAATGCAAGCACCGTTAGGTTTCCGCGTTCCATTCCAGTTCTAATATCATCCGTAATATGGACCAGGGCTGAAGTAGTGCTATGCCCAGGGCGAAAACCAGATTGGAGAGGATTAAGGAGATTATTAGTACAGAGAAAACTACTAAGTTGCTTATGGACTAGACGTTCAAGGACCTTGGAGAGGAAAGGTAATATTGATATAGGACGATAATCGGCAAACGAAGCAGGGTTGGACTTTTTAGGAAGAGGAATGATGTGTGCATTTTTCCATGCAGATGGAAATACACCGCAGGATACAGAATGATTGAGGATGTGACATATAGGGGATAGGATTTCATCAAGTATTGGAAGAACCATATTACGGGTGATATTATCGCTGCCCACTGCGTTCGATGCTATGGATAAAATACTCTTCTTAACATCACAAGCAGAAAATTGGCTAAAGCTAAAAGAAGAATAGTTGGGAGATGGAATGGATGAAAGATAATTCAAAGTGCTTGTTTTAGTTGCCCTGTCAAAAATAGGCGAAGTAGAGAAATTACTATTCAGTGAATTGATATCTAAATTATTTGGAATTGCATCATTTCGAGCTTTTCCAACTCCCAATGATCGTAAATATTTCCATATTTTTGCAGAATCTCCATTTTCAACGGAGCTGTGAATATGTTGGCGTTGTGCGCTCCTACACACCTTATTAGAGTGATTTCGCAGACGTAGATATTTCTCACGATTGACGTCATTAGGTCGACCCGCATACCGAGACTTAGCTGATGCTTTCTTAGACAGTAGAGTTTTTATTTCCGCAGTTAGCCACGGTGCCGGTAAATGCTTAACTTTAATAGGTCGAATGGGAGCATGAACATCGTATAATCGGATTATGTTGGTATTAAATATATTAACTTTCTCATCTATTGACTCAGTAGCAGTAAGAGGTGACCAGTCAATCCTACCGGCATCTGTACGAAGATGATCAAGGTCCATCCCACCAAAATTACGTTGTAAGAGAATTTTAGATTTTGCCTTAGGAGGGCGAACTTTATAAGAAAGGTAGAGGAGATCATGGTAAGAGAACGCGTCTGCAGAGCATTGTCCGTGCTTAGCAACATGATCTTTTGAAGAGACCAGGACGAGATCGAGGAGAGAAGGTGAGGAGTGAGGAAAATGGTGAGTGGCATTAAGAGGAAGAATTTAATTATATCTTAATATAATATGATCGATATTTTAAGTACAGTCCAGCAAAGATACCTTTAAAATAATATCTAATTGGCATATTTTTGAAGTAAGGTTCAATAATATGCCAATTAGATAATATTCCTACATAATATCACTATAATGCCTTTGATTTATTTAAATTCCAAGTAAGATTTACGGTTCGATTATCACTATTAAAGGCATTTATTTAGAAGAAAATAAGTACTGAAGATAGTTCTTTTTATATAACTAACTTAAATAATTAAGCAATTTAATGAAACAATAGTACTATTGAGTGACCTGGTATGAAAGTATTAATATATAACCTCAGCGTCACCATGACGTCAGTAAGAAGTAATATGCAATTCTGAATGATACAGTTTTCTCACTGTTTTTATTTTGTGCAACAAATATGTACAATGTTCTGAGTCATAATTCTGTAATTATTATTTGTGGAAACTGTAAATAACTAACTAACATTGTTGTAGGTCAACAGATCTCATCACATTTGTCAAGGATGCAGGGATTTAGTCGTGAATACCTTGAGCACAGAGGAGCAACTTTCATCGCCAATGTCTGGACATCGCCAAGTGTGTGTGAACTGTGGACGTTCAGTGTTGCGGGCAAGATCTCATTTATTGCGCACTGACACTGAACGAGAAAGAAGGATTTATACAGTCATTTCTGAATGGATATTGCCTCGGACTGTAAGTTTTTATTAGGTTTAGTTTTTTTGTATTTTATACTACTACAGGGTAATCTATGTATACTACTATGTCTGTTTATTTTTCACACTAATTTCTGAAATACCTGTCAGATTTGAGAATCATTTTTGTATATTATTGTCACATTCATAAGGAAGATTATACGGAGAGGGAACAAATGGGATATGCGCTTACAAAGGTACGGGCAAAAGCTAGTGTAATATAATTAGGCAACATATAAAAACACAAATCACATTGCAGCCTGTATTTCACGAAGGTGTAGATTAGAAGAGATACACGTTTTACAGTGCTGTTTTTATGGTCAGGTATTACCTTTTTTTAAAAAAAGGCTTATTATAAAATATTTTTTCCAGATTTCAAGAGCTCGAGCTCTCATATGTCATAGTTGCTGGGTGAGAGCTGATAGAAATGCCCATCATTTTTTGGCTGGGCCATCTGGATCTTCAGCATCAGTAGATGTAACAAGTGAACATGATGAATCAACTTCGCAGTCTAGTTCACAGACTACTTTGCACTCTACTTCACTGTTTACTACTGACGTAGCTGTGTCACAAGCCACTGCACAAGATATATCACAGACTACTCCTCAAAATACATCACAAGGTACGTCACAGGGTACTCCACAGTTTACCCCCAGGTCAAGTACAACTATAATATTACCTGATTATGTAAGAGCAGTAGAAACTGAATCACATTGTTTTATTGAAGGTTGCCGAAGGCAAGAGAGGAATAGAGTTCCTGTCACAACCAGGAAAATGTTGTTAGATCTTTATAAATTCTACATCCCAAAAAACAATAGATTATGCAATCATCATATTAATATTCAGTCTTGGGATTTTCTCACTGGGGTTTTAGAAAACTATGTTAATGTGTTTACAGCATTGCACATTCAAGACATGCTAGAATTAAAGAGTCACTCAAATACTGGTCTTGATTTTATTAATGTCCAAAATATGGAAGATCGTTTGGTTCACCATTGGTTAGGCTTTACTAAAGAACAGTATCAAAGGATTTTAAATGAAGTGTCACAATTACTGTTAAAGTCATCAGGCCCCATTGGGTTGACAGCATACTTGATAAAGTTGAGAACCGGTGATTCCAATGAAAGAATATCTGCGCTATTTAACATTCCAAAAAGAACACTTGATGGTTATGTTTCTGAAGCTCGACACTTGATGTATGATTATTTTGTACCTAGGCATTTAGGGCTTAACCATATAAATCGCCAGGAAAATGTTGACAGAACCTTGTTAATACCTCAAGGTTTATTTGGAAGCCATAACGGGGAAAATAAATCTGTAATAATAATCGATGGTACATATTGCTATATTGATAAAAGTTCAAATTATTTGTACCAAAAAAGAACTTACAGTTTACACAAGTATAATAACTTAGTAAAACCATTTATACTTGTATGTACAGATGGTCATATTGTTGATGTAATGGGCCCCTATCCTGCTACCACGTCGGATGCAGAAATCATTAATAATGAGTTTCGTGATGCTAATTCGATGTTACGACAGTATTTTCAAGCTGGTGATGCATTCATTTTGGATAGGGGCTTCAGAGATGCCTTGCCTTTATTAAATGAATGTGGTTATAGAACTTACGTACCACCAACATTGCCGCAGGGTGAATGGCAGCATTCCAAATTAGAAGCTAATAAATCGAGGGCAGTCACCATATGCAGATGGGTTGTTGAAGTTGTGAACGGAAGGTTTAAAAGGGATTTTAAATTATTTAGACAAGAATATTTTAATACTGCTTCAAAACATTTAATGACTGATTTTGAGGTGCCTGCCTCACTATTAAATGCTTTTCACCCTCCCATTACAAATCGGGTTGATGCTGGGGATATTTTACAAATAATCAATGAGAATATGAACAGAGAAAATGATTTAGGCTATTATGTCATTCAAAATAATATAAACCGACGTAGGGCTGATTTTACAAGAATTCATGTGCAAAATGATAATTTAAATGATTTTCCCCAGCTCACACATAGTGATTTAATAAAAGTATCTTTAGGTATTTACCAAATTAAACAGGCTAGGTCATATTATGGAGAACACATACGACAAGATGGTAGATATGAAATAGAAGTGTGTCGAGATACGGACAGCAACCTACTAAGAGAACTGTCGATTGCCACTCATTCTTGCTGGCTATTGAGAGGTCGAATAAAATCAAGACATATAAGTTCAAAAACATATTTTACCTACATTTTAGTTGACAGTTCTCTTAATGGAAGAGAGGCCATAAAACAATATTATTGTAATTGCTTGGTAGGAAAACGGACTGTAGGTTGCTGTTGTCACATAATGTCCATAATATGGTACCTAGGCTGGGCAAGGCATCAACAGGATGTAACACCACCTGCACAGTTTTTAGACGATATTTTAATTGTATATGATGAAGTGGATTAATAAATAAATAAAAGAGAAATGTGATTTTTATTCCTGCTTACCCTTTTTTATAATAAGATTGCAAATATTTAACATTTAAAATCCAGTTAGGCGACGCCGGCGCTTTGAAAACCACACACAATGTGTTCATGCTCTAAAATACATTCTGATAAAATCTAGTCTACAATAAAGTCTAAATAATAATCTAAATAGACCATAAGAGCACTGACAGCTTGGAAGAATAACTTATAAAGAAGCAAAAAAGGTTAGTTTTGTGTAAACTAATAATACCCTATATTTTTTTTCTCCCATATTGCAATTCTATAAATATTTTTTTATTTTAAATAGTAATAATATTGAAATGATATAATGTAATAATCGTTGCTGTACGGTGAAGCCCAACTTTGTATGAACATTCGCCCGTCTCCTTTGCAACTCACACCCCCCCGCGGACGTACGACCGTCAACACGTATACGCATAGTGCTCGTTCTATTTTAATCCTAATAAGTGTCAAAAGTAAAGACTGACCCATAAAGTGTACATCATTCAGTGCCGTCAAGTTCTGTCTATCCAGTGCTTCAATAATTTTACAAATCCGTCAAGAAACAAACGAGTAAATAACAAATATATTTTTAACGGCTACTAAATAATTTCAAACCATCGAAGAAGTGTTATCAAACCGACCCGTGACTGCGTGCCGGCCGGGGTCAAAGTCCGTTTCTCGCGCAACAGCCGATCGTTGCATCGCCGCGCCGAGCGAGCCGAACAACTCCGAGCCGAATGATCGTTCGCTGCGTACCTATTCGTAATACATGAGGATATACGAAAGTCTGCGAAGATACATGACTGCGGTTAAACTGTCTCCTGCGCGCTCTGAGTGACCATATTTGAGTGATATCACAAGCTAACTAATACAGGGTGACCCTCAGTGGATTACGTCCCTTGCAAGATTAAGATACAGGAGCTGTTTATGCCTAAGCTATATTATTACCCTAAGTAATGTAATGATATTACCTGTCCTCCTATAGAATAAAACCTCTTTTATCAAGATAGCTAGTAGCTCTGGTCACTTTATTAAAATAACTAAACATAGCTTTTAAAATGAGAATCGAATTCGAATCAAATAAAAAGTATGGTGTTACGTTTGATTGATGTTTGTTGATAGTTATAAAAATGGTGTGCTAAAGTAAACATTGTAAATCTAATTTTATTTAAATAAAATCAGTGATTGTTTGTGAATACATGTGTTATCATTGAGAAGATCTCCCTAGATCCCGTATAGAAATACCTCTTGCAGCTGCGAGTGTGCTTACATGGTGGTAGGCGCCTTTGGTTATTTGAAAAGATTTTGAAGTTTTCAAAGGGGAGAGAGATTAAACAAGAAAACTAAAAAGAAAAGAAGAAACCATGGAATCGACAAACGTTCAAGTAAAATTATTCAATGGCATAGAACAGGATTCAAAAGAATTTTTAAAACAGTTTCGAAAATTGGCTATTATTAAAAAATTTACAGACGAAGAAAAAATTGCGATTTTCCCGTCTTTCCTACAAGGTCCGGCGTCATCATTTTACAAAACTATAGAAGAGACGGCAACAGAGTTTGCCGAAGTTGAGAAGCTATTCTTAGAAGAATTCCCACCGATAGTGGACTACGTAGAACGATTTTTTTTAGCAAAACAAGGCGAAAAAGAGGACATCATCGAATATTTTTATAGATTACAAGAATTGGCATACAGAGCAGAAATGAAAGACGAAAAAAAATTTATAATAAAATTTATAAAATCATCAGGACCCTTCTTCAGAAATAAATTGGCCACATCATTGATACAGGACAAAAAAGAATTAAAAAAATTAATCATGCAGCTTAAAGACGTTTATAATATGAGCGATTTGAAACAAACCAATATACCAATTATGGTGGATCATTCCCAAAAAAATAGGGGAGGTAGGGGAGATATGATGCCTTCAAATAATGAAGATCGATTCTACACACCCCCATCAGGTAGTATGAGACACTACACGACATCGCCCATGCATGCGAGAGCAGAACGTTCACCGTATGCATTACGATCGAGAGGACAGCCCCTCACTCAAGATGTACGGCGCCAGGAGGGAAACGAACCTCGGCGGCCATGAACGTCACGCATCAGGCAGCCGTTTCCAGTCAGCAGAACGTGGCGACGTGTGAAAATGGCACTCAAACGGGGGAAGTATTGAATTTTTGTTTTAATAATAGAGATAAAGCGCCTTATTTGCATGTTTCATGTAAGACCCTATCCTTTACGGCTCTCTTAGACACAGGAGCCACAATATCTTGTATGTCACGTACATTAGCATGTCGGTTAGATTTACAATTATCAGGGGCTGCAGACGGCGTGATAAGAGGGGTGGACGGCAGGCACATTAATACGGCAGGAACTGCTAAGTTTAATTTTTATATTGTTGATAAAGAATTTAATATTAATATTTATGTTGTAGAAAATCTAGCTTGTGATTTAATTTTAGGTCAAGATTTTTTGAGCAAGTATGCCGTTATTATGGACTTTTCAAAAGGTAAGGTCACGATCGGCAAAGACAGCGTAGAATTTGGTCGAAAAACAAAAAATCGGGCTTCTTCTGAAAATCTTAATTCAAAAGAAATTTGTACTTCTTTTTTTTCTGACAGCAATGTCAAATGTCAATCATCCGCTGTGACAGACATTACGAAAAAAAACTATGTAGATTTATCACGTAGTGATTATAATTATTTTTCAGGATTGAAAAACACAATTGACTTCTCGTTAGAAAGCGAATGCAATTTTGTTTTGGGCAAAAATTTGAAGTCGGAGCATAAGGCAGAGTTAGTAAATTTATTGAATAGTAGTATAGACATATTTTCTTTTAAAAAATTGAACAGATTGGGCCGCTGTGATATTATCAAAGTTAATATCGAAACCACGGACGAGCAACCTGTTAATTCTCTACCTTACAGAGTTTCACCAGCCCAGCGTAAAATCATTGATGAACAGGTTCAAGAAATGTTGGAGTTGGGTGTCATAGAAGAATCAAATAGCCCTTATGCTTCACCGGTCGTCTTGGTTAAGAAAAGCGATGGTTCATGGCGATTCTGCGTTGATTATAGGAAGCTAAACAAAAAAATAGTTTCAGATAGATACCCCATTCCAGCAATTGATGATCTAATTGGATATTTATCTAAGGCTCGATTCTTTGCGGAGTTAGATTTGAATTCCGGTTATTGGCAAACTAGTATACAAGAAGGGAAGCATAAAACAGCGTTTATCACGGCGTCAGGGTTATATTCCTTTAACGTAGTTCCTTTTGGTTTAAAATCGAGTCAGGCTTTGTTTCAGCGTATGATGGATCGTGTTATAGGAGATCTACGTTTCAAAAACGCAATAGTTTATGTAGATAACATTGTAGTTTACGGTGAAACATTCCATGAATTTTTAGAAGCATTAAGAGAATTATTTGTACGTTTCAGAAGGGCGAATCTGACATTTAAATCATCGAAATGTCAATTTGGTTTAACGGAGCTTTACGTCTTGGGTTACCATATCTCGAGAGAAGGAATTAAGCCAGACACGACCAAATTGGAGGCTATTCGGGAAGTATCAGCACCCAAAAACACCAAGGATGTAAGGAAATTATTAGGTCTTTTTTCTTATTACAGGAAATTTGTTAAGAATTTTGCAGAAGTCACTTTACCTTGGACAAAATTATTAAAGAAGGGAGTCAAATTTGATTGGTCAACTGAATGTCAGCGGTCATTAAAGCAAGTGAAGACAATTTTATGTAATCCTCCAATATTACGTTATTTTTCCTCAGATCCAAAGGTGGTGACTCGTATAATGGTTGATTCCAGTGACGGTGCCCTGGGGGCAGCATTATTGCAGAGTCATGAGGGGCAAATGCACCCGGTAGCTTATGCTTCAAGAAAGTTATCGGAAACGGAAACCAGATATTCGACTACGGAGAAGGAGTGTTTAGCTCTAGTCTGGGCGTTAAAATATTTTAAAACGTATCTCTGGGGTTCCTCTTTTCAGATAGCCACAGATCACAAAGCATTGTGCTGGTTGCAGTCAAGAAAGGACACATCTGGTCGATTAGCACGATGGGCCCTAGCGATACAAGAATGGGATTTTGAAATTGTTTTTTGCAGAGGTAAGGATAATATTTTGGCAGATTTTTTGAGTAGAAATCCATTATCAATAAGACAGGACTCTAATGTCGATGAGGAGAAACCTATGGACGACGGTTTAGAGGTATTTAAAATAGAATTTGTGTCATTTCAGGAGGGACAGCGGCAAGATAATGTATGTATTAGAATTATGAATATTTTACAGTCGGGTCGAGAATATAGAGGCTTCTATATCAATAATGGTCTTTTATATAAACGGGTATATAGAAATAGCTCGGTACGTGAGGTGGTTGTCCTTCCAAAATCTCTGTTCCAGGATGTTATGAAGGAGATACACGACGACCCATGGCTAGGAGGCCATTTGGGGCTGGCTAAAACTTTAGGTAAGTTCAGGGTCCGTTATTTTATGTATGGAGCGGATAAAGAAATTGAAAAATATATTCGCACATGCATTCCTTGTCAGGAGAGAAAAGGAACGCAGAAAATTGCTGAGTTGATGCCTATCTCCGTTACCAGTATGATGGAAAAGGTGGGGATAGATGTCTTGGGTCCTTTTCGTGTCTCAGATAGAGGTAACAAATTTATTATAGTGGCCTTAGAATACGTTTCTAGGTATGCGGTGTGTAAAGCAGTTCCTAGAGCGACATCGAATGTTATCATGGAATTTTTGACTGAAGAGATTTTTTGCAGATTTGGAGGCGTTAGAGAGATAATTTCCGACCGAGGGACGGTGTTCACAGCCCATATAGTACAAGAAGTCATCAGATTGTTTGGAGCTAAAGCAGTTCTAACAAGTGCTTTCCACCCAATGACTAATGGATTAGTCGAAAGGTTTAATAGAACTTTATTATCTATGTTATCTAAATTTGTTGCTGCTGACCAGAGAAATTGGTGTCACTTTGTACCTTTGGTAACGTATGCATACAATTCCAGTAGACAGGCTTCCACCGGAATTGTTCCACATCTACTCATGTATGGTAGAGAACCACGCACAGTGTTAGATATGGATCTGTCAACAAATAACGTACATAATTATATGTCTGTAGATGAGAAAAGAATTGCTTTGGAAAACCTAGCCACACAAGCAGTAAACAACATAACCCGGGCGCAGCAGAAACAGAAGTCCAGCCACGACAGGCGAGCGTCAAGGCGAGAGTTCCAGCCGGGAGATCTGGTGCTCTTGTACACTCCGAGACGAATTTCTGGTAAGAACTTCAAATTACAACGGTTATTTGTAGGGCCATGGGTGGTGGTTAGACGTGTAAGTGATGTCACTTATGTGGTGCGAAAGCCTGGACGGAATAGATCCGACACAGTACATATCAATCGGATGAAATCATTCCAGACAAGGGAGATTTGAATAAATACTTGATATGCTGGGCTCCTATGTCTAATGAGAGTTATTTTATTTGTTCCGTTATTTTTATTTAACATTGTACGATTAGCATAAAATTATAATATTAATGTTGTCCACTGCTGGACATGGGCGTAGGCAAAATATTGTCATAATTTTAATACTGGTTATGATTGACTATAGTCATCACACTTATGACTTATTTTATTGGTGGTGATGATGTATAAGTGGCGCTACTACATGATTATCAGGTGTTACCCTGAAAAGAGTCGTTTTTGGGGCACAAAAACAGGATGTTCATTGTCTGGAGAAGCAATGAAAGCCTCCTAGACTAACCAAATCCTGTTATTATGTTGTTTATGCCAGAAAACGCACGATATTTATAGATTACATCAAAAATGTGGAATTATCATGTCACGGTGTTTGCGACCAAACATCTCCGAAACGGCTGGCCCGATTCGCATAAAATTTTGTATGAATATCTGGCGAATATTTTTTTTTTTTTTTTTAACTTAAGTTTAAGGGTGAACCACTACTAAATATTTGCCTTTAATAAAAAAAAAAAAAAAAAAAAAAAAAAAAAAAAAAAAAAAAAAAAATTGAAAATTAAATAAAACTTTAAATTCACCATTCTACTACCAAGCCCTATCTATTTTTTTTTAGTAACAATAATTTAATTTTATGTTTATTTGGATAAATTTTTTGCACCCAATCAAATGTCTTTCGGTAACTTAGATTTGTTAATAGACCCGGTAGATGGCGCTGCGATAAGACTGCGAGTTTTATTGCTATTGTTACGGCGGTGGTAGAATATATAAGCCGTTTACTTATGTTACTGATGAGAATGTTTATACTTACAATTTTATTTTATTTGTCAAATATATGAATATACTTTCGCGCATAAATTTTGTTTTCATGTGAAACGTACGAGAGCAACGATGACCAGGGGCGGTGTTCCAGTTTACAGAATCCAGTACAACCACAATGGACATGATGGAAGATCGAAAAATGAATAACGGGTTTACAAGAAGTAAACATCCAGGTAGTGATAGGGAGTTAGGAAATGCGGGAACCGTAGATTAAGGGGATATTTCCGTCAGTAGTTAAGAGTGGGTGATAGAATTTAATTATTCATTTGCATCACACATCTGGCACATAGTAGACTATAGATGTGGGAGAACCTCATGGGCTCCATGATGTTGATGGGTTTTCTATTCTACCTAACACTTTTATTTTCATGTCTGGGGACAAATAGGTAATATAATAGGTTAATTGGTATAAATGGGATATTTATTTTTCATTAATCTTGGTTGGTATATGATCTTCCATCACAGTCCTGACTCTCTGGAACCCACCCCTGATTGATAAGATTAATATCTTTTTGTTATCAATTATTTTGGATAGTTTAGCAGTTAGGTTTTATAATAGGATAGCCATTAGCCAATTTTTATACATGCTTCAATTAATTTTTAACCACTTGTTCTAATTAATTATTTCAGATTATCATTAATAATTTAGTTGAACGGTCAACTGTTGTGATAATTTAATTTGGATTAAACTTTTAACCAGTTGTTATAATTAAGTTTGCCCTTTTAAAATAATTATTTTCAGATAATTAATTTATGATTTATTTAAATAGTTAAAAGTTGTAATTATTTTCATTTTTTTTATTTCTGTACTTTCAATTGGTGATAGGACCAAGTATGATAATTGAAGCTATTGTGTGTGAAGGTTGACTAATATTTTATTTTAGCTAGGATAACTATAATTAGGTAGCGTTTAGCTAGTGTTAGGAAAGTAGAATTAGGGCCTTGAAAGTATAATTTTTGGTTGGTTTTTTTTATACTTTGAGCAAGTCGGACTCACACTCCCATTTGCTAGACTTTCAGTGGGTCCTGGGTTCAATTCTACTCTTTTTTATTGCACCTATGTATTTGATAACTCCCAACATAGGTAGACAGTTATAATGTAGGAAGGTAACAGAATTTTGGAAGTGTTTCAAGACTTCCAAAATTTTTTTTTGGGGAGGGGGTGATGTAATGATATTACCTGTCCTCCTATAGAATAAAACCTCTTTTATCAAGATAGCTAGTAGCTCTGGTCACTTTATTAAAATAACTAAACATAGCTTTTAAAATGAGAATCGAATTCGAATCAAATAAAAAGTATGGTGTTACGTTTGATTGATGTTTGTTGATAGTTATAAAAATGGTGTGCTAAAGTAAACATTGTAAATCTAATTTTATTTAAATAAAATCAGTGATTGTTTGTGAATACATGTGTTATCATTGAGAAGATCTCCCTAGATCCCGTATAGAAATACCTCTTGCAGCTGCGAGTGTGCTTACAGTAAGTACCTACATTACACTAAGTAAATATACCAATAATTTTGTAACATGATACGTCGCTCACCTCCAACCACTCCGATTACTTCCACTGAGATGAACCAACAAACGAGTACAAACAGTGACAATAACCACGTGACAAATAGGAGAAAAAAGCAGGGGAACGAACTGGACCGTTTGGAGGCTACGGTTAAAGAGCTGAAGACATTAGTTACCTCCCAAAGTCAAAAAAATGATAAATTCCAGGCATCCCTTAAAGAAATTACTGCCCAAAACTCCAAAATTAGTGATCAAAATTCTGAAATAAAAAAAAAAATTGATTTTCTTTCTGAAAAGTACGATAATGCCATACGAGATATTTCAGATCTAAAGAAAACTAGCAGCATGTATGAAAAAACTATAAAATTACTGGAAAATAAAGTAGACTTTTTAGAAAAAAACCTGAAAGCTACGTCAATTGAAATAAAAAATTTACCCCTCGTTAACCATGAAACACGTGAAACTCTAACAGAAACTATCAAAAAGCTCGGCAGTGTTATTTGCAAACCCATCCAGGAAGTAGACATAAAAAATATCTTCCGTTTGAAAAATAAAAACAAAGAGTCCGTGGGCCCCGTTATTGTTGAATTTTCTTCGTCATCAACCAAAGAAACTTTCCTGAAAGCTACGAAAACCTTTAACAGAAACCACAAAGATAATCGCCTCAACACACGATACCTGGAGAAAAAGGGACCTGAGCAACCGTTGTACGTATCAGAGGTACTTACAGACAAAACAAAACGAGTCTTATTCTTAGCACGAGAGCTTGTAAAAAGTAAAAGATACGTACAATGTTGGACTGCGAACGGAAAGGTTTACGTACGAGAAAATACAGGGATGCCAAGTCGACTTATTCGGTCCGAAGAAGACCTTGCTATCTCAAGAAATCAAATATGACTAGACCGCCGCACAGTGTACTGCTTAATACGATTTAAATATGTCTTGTCCCATTTGCATGATTTTGTAATATTTTTGGTTTACTTTATTTCATCTTTAATTAATATTACCTATTCTTATATAAGCTCAAAACTAAATAGATATCTAATTTTACATAAACAAAATGTTCAATACATACACAATCTACCAGGAACACTATACCTCTACATACACTACTATACACTCACTAGCGCAATGAACCCAATTAGTAAAACTTCTCCAGTAAATTTTATCTACTTTATAAATCCTAATATAATTTACTTTTTATGTACCTCGACTATTACACTATACTTAAATGGCCAAAAGGAAAAAGTGATAATGAATAATCACAATATTAGCATTCGATAATATGAATATAAACATAGACTACATAGACTCCGTCTCTGTGTCTCACTCAGCAACTTGCGACCTAGAAAACTGCTCAACAACCGAATTTAAACCCGAACAAGCACTCAAAATTCTGAATCAAAATATCAGAAGTATCTCTAAAAATATGACGGGATTTTATGGTACTCTCGCACGAACAAAAATCGAATGGGATATTATAACGCTTACAGAGTGCTGGCTAAATAAAACACCAAATATTCCTAGCTTGCATGGGTATAATTCTTATAATACTACTAATAACCTTACCCAAAATGAAGGGGTAGTCGTGTATGTTAAGAACTCTATCCAAGTATTGACGGAGGAACCCTTGCTCTTAGATTCTAACTGTCTCCAAATTAAAATAGACAATAATACAATCTTACTAGTGATATACCGCCCACCTGGATACAAAGATATTACCAATTTTCTTCATTCACTAGATGACATCTTGACACACATCTCAAATTATAGTAATATAATAATTACAGGAGACATAAACATTAATATTCATCAGGAATCTCATGACGTTAATGGACACTATTATCTAAATTTATTAGCCTCCCATGGCCTACTGCCCGCACACTACCTACCGACAAGACAAAATGCCTGCCTTGACCATTTTCTACTTAAAACAACTTTACCCGCATCGACTTTAGTAGCCCATTCATCCTTAACTGATCACGAGGTTGTGATTCTTTTCCTAAAAAAGAAAATTTCGAGAATGATTCCTACCAGAATTGTTAAAATAAATCAAAATCAATTAGATGCAGACTTAAAGGCCCTAAACTTTAGCGAAGTCTATAGTTCAAATGACCCTGATGTAGCAGCAGATGTAATGATCAACCTTGTCAAGGGGGCAATTGAAAAAAACTCAATAACTGTTATAGCTCCCAAACGCAAACATATAATAAAACCGTGGATCACACCTGGTCTACTTCGCTGCATACGGCACAGAGATTTCTTACATAAAAAATATAAAAAACAACCTAATAATGACATACTAAAGATATCATTCACGAGGTACAGAAACTACTGTAATAAGTTGCTTAAAAATGTTAAAACTGAATATAACAAAGAAGTTTTACGAAAGGCTGGCAAGGATACTAAACAAATCTGGAAAGCTATAAATAGTATAACAAACCGGAATAAACACAGAGAACCCACATCACGCCACCTACTTTCTTCGTTATCAACACCCATGCAGTCAGTTAATTTGGTTAATACATTTTTCTCTAACGTTGGTAACACCCTCGCGAATAAAATTAGTAACGGATTGAGAGAACCAATCTATAAAGATATGAAAAGAAGCTCTAAGTCCATGGTACTTTTGCCCACCAGTGAGGATGAGGTCGCAAGAATAATCATGTCTCTACGTAGTAGTTGTGCAGTGGGATGGGATAAAATTTCAAGCTCTATACTCAAAAATCATATAACTGCAATTGTCCCTCCTTTAACATACATTTGTAACCTCGCTCTCGCTAAGGGCAAGTTTCCCAAACCATTTAAAAAGTCGATCATACATCCAATTTATAAGAGTGGGGACAGAGGCCGTGTCAACAACTACAGACCCATTTCGGTGCTACCAGCCTTCTCAAAAGTACTGGAACGGATTATGAACAGCAGATTAGTAGACTACCTGGAGAAAAATAACCTATTGTCTCACACACAATATGGTTTTCGTTCCGGTAAGTCGACATCTGATGCTGTACATGACCTAACCAACTACATAATATCACATTTGGATGGAAGAAAGAAGGTTTTGGGTATATTTTTGGACCTTGCCAAAGCTTTTGACACGGTCTCTGTGCCCATACTGATAAAAAAAATGGAACTCATGGGAATCAGAGGGACGCAGCTGGACCTTTACGCGGACTACCTTAGGGAGCGTACCCAGTGCGTTAAGATAGAAAACTATCTAAGCGATCAATGTACGGTCACTTTCGGCACACCCCAAGGTAGTGTACTTGGCCCGACTTTGTTCCTCATATATATCAACGAGCTGGGTATGCTCTCACTTACGAACGGAAAGATCATAAGTTTTGCTGACGATACCGTCCTACTCTTTTGCGCCAACACATTGAGTGAAGTATTTGCCACTGCCCAGACGGGCTTTAATGTTGTATCACAATGGCTTCAAGATAACACACTAACACTAAATGCGGAAAAAACTAAATACATTACTTTCTCGCTAACAAACTCATCAATACCATCATTAACGTACAACATTAAATCTCACAAATGCCCCGAACCACACATACAACCGTGTAATTGCCCTAATCTTCAAATTACTAACGAAATAAAATACCTTGGTGTCGTTATTGATAAAAACTTAAAATTTGACAAACATATTGATTTACTTAGTAGTTGTCTCCGTAAGCTAATATATGTGTTTAAGACCCTCAGAGCGGTGGCTGATGAACAACTCAAAAAGTCGGTGTATTATGCTCTTGCCCAATCTTTGCTTTCTTACTGCATTACCTCTTGGGGTGGTGCACCAAAATGTAGGATGATACAGTTAGAGCGGGCTCAAAGGGCCATTCTAAAGGTATCATATTCTCTACCATACCGACACCCCACTACTCTGTTATATAAAGAGGCAAAGGTTCTAACTGTTCGTCAACTATTTATAAAAAACATATTACTAAAGCAACACTCTCAGCTATATTTTGATCCGTCACTCTGTAGAGGAAAACGACGATTCAACCCTGTTGATAGACCATGTACTTACCTAAAAACTGTGGTAGCAAAGAGGTTCTTCTGTCATCTTGGGGGCTTCTTGTACAATCAAATTAATAAAAAACTGCCTATGTACCATCTAACTACGAATAAATGCAATAATGAAATAACAACTTGGCTCCAGGCACTGACCTATGACGAAACTGAGAAGCTTTTGAACAATCTGACATAAACGTTAATGTAACAAAATCATTTATAAATAAAATTTACCTGGTATCCTTGCGCAAAAAGTAAAAATAATAAAAAAATACTCATACGTGCATCCACAAAACACCTCACGCACTCACATACCACACACACACTAATACACACACACTCATACACTCACACACACACACACTTTTGCTCAAACTTTTATATATTTTTGTTTCTCATATTTTATACTGTTAATATGGTCAATACTCCAAGGGTTGGGGGACCTGGTGACCTGAAATACAGGCCTACTAGAGCCTAGTTTGGGCATCAGTCTTCCACAATATTTTTGTTTAATGTTGTAAAATTTTCAATGTCTGTAACCATAACACTATGTACCATGTTATAATATTGTGGAGAGAAATAAATTATATTGATTGATTGATTGACTTTATTTATTTTACAAAAAATAATTGTCAGAATCTTAGCAAATATAGATTCCATGGAAAGCTGTCGACCGTATTTTGTTAAACTCAACATCCTTACACTCACATGTATGTATATATTGGAAACGTGTAAATTTGTAAAAAACCACCCATCATTATTCCCCCTGGCGAGTAGCCAACGACCGCATCAACGCAGCTGTAGGGATCCAAACAAACTAGCTATACCCGCCTCAAAATTTGCCATGTTTCATTCTGGCCCCTATGCCATGAGCGTAAAAATATATAATACATTACCAGACAAAATAAAAAAAAATGATTTTGAAACTAAATTTAAACATGAACTGCAAAAATATTTAATACATAAATGTTATTATAACCTAAATGAATTCCTACAAAATAGATAGATCATTAAAATAATACCGACGCGTTAATAAAATCTCAATAACTATTCCTTCCTACTGTCTCACAATATTGTTAGAATCATAATACCATGAATTTAATTTAATTGACGAACATATATTTGTTTTATTATTAATTTATCGTACCTTATATTGCTATGACTATCTATTGACTTTTATCACTTATTGAAATATGTACTTATAATGTTAACTAGAATTACGATCTGACCTTAGAAATAACTATGTATATTGTGTTGTGTTGCTGTGCCCTAACAGGGTTTATGTTGGAAACAAATATACCTGTAACACCTATTGTAAACCCATGAAAATAGCAATAAATAAATAAATATCTCCACAAGACACTACTTGAAGACTGTTTTTATTTCTTACTGTAGTTTTGAACAGCATACATTTCGTTTTATTTACGTTAAGTTTCAGATTATTAGAGCCAAACCATTTCTCAAAAGCTTTTACGACCGCGTTTACCTTATATTCTAAATCAGTTATTGTATCTGCAGATATAGCATTTGTATCATCTGCAAATATAATAAGTTTGATATCGGGTATTTGTGATTTTATGTATTCAGTCAGGTCATTCAGGAATAAAATAAAGAAAATTGGTCCCAGTATAGAGCCCTGAGGTACTCCACGGAAAACTGTAATTAAGTTTGATATGTAAACGTTTTCTTCACCATTTACTATAGTTTTGATTTCTACATACTGTCTTCTGTTATGCACATATGAACTGAAAAGTTCTAGTACATTTTCTCGAATACCATAGTGTTCTAACTTTGACAACAGGATATTGTGATCTACGGTATCAAATGCAGAACTCAAATCTAAAAAGATGCCTGCCACTTTATGCCTGTCATTTAATTTACAGACAACCTCGTCCACTAAAGCTTCAATAGCATAAGTGGTGCCTTTAGTTTTTTGGTATCCAAATTGCTGACAGTTTAGAATATTTTGAGTGTTTATATGTTTCAAAAGCCTATCTTTCATTATTTTTTCAAAAATCTTGGACAAAACGGGTAGCAACGAGATTGGTCTATAGTTACCGGCCTCTGTTTTTGACCCTTTTTTAAATATTGGGATAACACGGGCGATTTTAAATTGTTCAGGAAACAGGCCAACCTCAATGCACTCATTGTAAAACAAAGCTAAAGGTGTTGCAAACAGGTCAATATTATCTTTGATGATAGCAAGAGGAATTTCATCATGACCAACTGCAGATTTATTTACCATTTTCTTAACTATATTTAGTACTTCTAAAGGAGTGACTAAGTCAAAATGCATGCTTTCTTCTATTCTGTTAATATTGTCAGTCAAAAATGTCAAAGCCTGATTGTGGTCACACGCCCTCAGGTATACACTGTTGTCAAATGTTTTAGAAAAAATGTTAGCAACTTCTAGAGGTTTACTGATTACTTTATTGTCAATTTTAAGAAGAATTTGTTCATGGTCATAGTTTTTGGTATTATTACGTCGTCTATTTACTATTTTCCAAATTTCTTTACTAGAATCTGATGCCTTATTTATTTGGTTTCTAACATCGTTCTTTTTAGCATGATTTACTACTCTTCTATATATTTTTATGTATCTATTACGATATTCAATAATCGATTTTTCGCATTTAATCTTATCTATAGTGTTAAGAAACCGTTTAACTTTGCTGGCCACTCTTATTCCCTTGGACACCCAATTTGAAAGCCGTTTTCTTTTGATATTCATTTTAAGTTTAGTTTTTTTGAAAGTCGAAGAATGCATATTTCTTAATTGTCCTATAAAGTATTAATACCAGAGCTCCAATTTGTATCCAATAACTTTTTCCTGAATTCAATTTTGTTTTTTGAATTATATATCCGTTTGTAAAAATGGATGTAAATCGGTTCGTTTTTATATGCGACTTTTTCTAAATAGATGGAACAAAATAATCCTGCATGTCCATCCGCCAGCCCATTATGGTCAACACTAGTATTTTTTACAGAATAGTCAGGTAAATTAGTCAAAATATTGTCTATGCACGATTGTGATTGATTCCTTATAAATGTCGGAGAGTTAATTAGGTACCTGAAGTTATAACAAGTTAACAGTGATATAAAAGTATTTTGCCTTATGTCATCTTTTAGTAAAGTAATGTTAAAGTCACCACAAATTATACACTGTTTATTGAAGAAATGCAGTAATAGTTTTTCTAATCTATCCATTGTTTCAAAATTACTATTTTCAGGAGGCCTGTAACAACAAATTATATATACATTTGTGATAGCATCTCTTACCCCACACACTTCAAAACAGTTGCTTTTGTATAACTGTTTACACATTTGAACCTCGTCTACGTTAATATTGTCCAGAGATAAAATTAAGGAACCTCCTCTTCCCCTTTTAGGTCTGGTATTGTATGAGCCCATCTTGTAATTATTAAAATTAAAATATTTCGCTGAAATTTCATTCAAACAATGTTCAGTTATACAAATGAAGTTAATTTCTTTTGAACATTCACTAAGATACATTTCCAGTTCATCTTTTTTATTATTGATACCACATAGATTTTGATGGAAAATGTTAATAGTAGTACAATGTTTATCCCCGAAAAAACAATTGGGTGTCAGTGTGTTCCATTTTCTTAAAGTAATATGGGATAGTACCCGGTTTAGGTGTGCAACCTAATTTTCTAACGTGCATATTTACAGAAGAAACATTGTCATTTTTGCACTTTATCTTAGAAAAGTAGTAGGGGATGGTACCTTTACGTGATGTTAAGGGTATATTATGTTGTAACACTTGACTTTTATCTTGGATTAATTGACACATATTTCTAATAGGCCTATTTGAAAACGTAAGAAAGTTCTGTTCGTAATAATACAAGTCTAAAGCATTGTTTACGATTTTACAAATGTCAATGTAGTTATATGTCAAATTAATAAACCTTACATTACTAAAATTTTTACAAATTAGGCTGATTGTTTCATTAATTTTAGTCTCATTTAAATATTTACTATTACATACACTAAGTACAAATACACAACAGTGTGCTAATATTTTTAGTGTGGCACTCAGTTCACTTATGACTTTAATTGGATTAGTATCATGTTCGCCTACTGATAATATAATAATGTCGTCTTTATTAAATCGCAATGAGTTACAAAAATTTAGAATTTCTTCCGTAGATGCTTCAGGTTTTGTGATCGCCATGAACTCGTAGTTTTCATACTGGGTGCGCGTTCTTGACCAGATTAAGCTTGACGCCAGCCCGCCAGCCTTTCTTTTATTAAAAGGTGATATGGAAGTAGGTGATATTTTTACATATTTTTGAGATTCCTTTTGGGTACCCGGAAGTAAATTGCTTTTGGTAGTTGTGTCTGATTGCTGTGTACTAAGGTTTTGTAGTAGGTTTGATGTCTGATCGGGAATTTCTGTATTTTCAGGATTGCTCCTGCTTGGATTCGTTGTTGTATATACAACAAGTACTATACATTAGTGATTAATTTTACATGATATCTCTAAAATTAAAAAAAATAGAAAGTGATAATGTAATGCTCGCATAATGCCTGAAACCATAGTAACGTTTTAGTTAACTACTCGTGTATACGGTACCGTAGGTGCCTACGCGCCCCGCTCGAATGACCGAGGTCATTGACTCGCTCAGCTGAAATTCTTCATACTTTTACAGGCTTAGGACTGTCTTAAATGCTTTCTGCCTAAGTTCTGGGACCTAATTAGATTAGATGAAGTAATCTAGCAATTATGACGTATTTAAAAATGTGGAATCACAGTTATTTACAACGATTTAAAAATAAGAAACTGTAATAGTGAATAATTAAACGATTCAAAGATTCTGTTACGTACCTAATAATTAATCACTTCTCTCTTACAAAACACTTTACGCCTACACCACATCTAAACTTCGCGATAGCGTAGCAATTGTTCCAAATGTAATCCATTTTGTTCAATAGTCCTTCTTTCTTTGCATGAGCACAAATGTAGTACCTATTGACTCACGTTAAACCTCATTGCGGCCATATTCGTACTCCGTCTGGGATCCCGTTCAAAGTACTCTACGATATCTTCATCCAGTTGGGGTGTGTAGACTGGCTGGCGACCGCAACCCTGAGCGTGCGAAGGTGTGCGGAATTGTCCGTGATCTAAAAAGCGCTGCGTAGCCGCCACAATTGTATGACCTGATGGAATTTGAGGGTCACGTATACCACGCAGCCGTAATGATTCCAAATGGTGTGGTTCACTAACGAGCTGCTTGCGCATCGTAACCCGAAATCGCGTAAAATTGCACCATGGCAACAAACTCCAGGTTGGAGTACTGATAATTACGGGACGTCATTAGAATCGCGCAACAAAGATCGGAAAAATGATTTACGTATGACCGGTATGACGTCTTAAAAACACTGATTTATTTGCAAGACCGTGATGAGCTCGATGCGCGGGACGAGTAAGCGGGGTGCGCGAGGCTTTTTAAAATTTCCAATCAAATAGGGCTTGAGGGCGGAGTTTGGCCTAGCATTGGCTTATTGGTATGATTCCACGTGGACTGCGATTACGATGAAAGTACGTACTTACTAATGGTTCTCATAATGTTTTCTCTGAAGCAAGAGTTGATGAGAAAAAATAAATATCTGAAAATGTCAAACTCGAGAGGTCCCGACTGATGAAGTCTTCGCTCCGTCCCATACCGTTCCACCTCCAAAACCCTGAACCCTTTCAACTCGAACTTCAGAACCGATTCGAATCCCTAGCAGACTGTGAAGAAGTAGATACATACCACGACAGGTTCGTGGAAGCTGTCCATACGGCCGGGTCGAACTTCTACAAAACCCGCCGTACAAATGGAACCAAAAAGATCTCCGACCATACCCTACAGCTTATGGAAGAAAGGCGGAAAATGATTCTAACATCCTCATGTTTTAGCTGAACCGTACTCGATTCAAGCTAGAATGCTATATTTCTTTAAAATTAAGTGACCCGTCTATGTACTCAGTGGGTTAGTTATTGGCTTTGTATAGTGTAGTTTTAGAGTTAGCTTAGTATAAGGTACGATGGGATTGGCATCGTCATTTTATGTACGAAAATCCTGTATAATAAATAAAGATTAAGAAAAAAAAAACATCCTCATGTGATGCTGCCAGATACAGGCAGCTCAACAGATAAATCTCAAAGTCTCTGACTCGCGACACACGCCAATTTAATACTATTAGTATTAAATAGGCCATCGAGTGGAATAGAGGCTCTAAAGTGTTTGCAAGAGATTTGTCTATTGGGCAAAGCCAACTGACGAAGCTGAAGACTGAGGATGGTAGAATCGTCACGTCAAAACCTGAGTTGCTAGGAGAGATCGAGAAGTTCTACGGACAGTTGTACACGACAACGCGACTTCCTGTCAATAGTCATGCCGATCCAAGAGCAAGACTAACCCGACACTACACCCAAGATATTCCGGGCGTCAGCCTGTACGAGATTAGAATGGCTCTCAAACAACTGAAAAACAACAAGGCGCCGGGTTACGATGGAGTTACAGCTGAGCTTCTGAAGGCGGGTGGTACACCGATCCTACAGGCCCTTCAGAAGTTATTCAACCCCGTCATACTCGAAGGTCAAACGCCAAAAGTATGGCACAGGAGTGTGGTGGTGCTTTTCTTCAAAAAGGGCGATAAGACCCTATTGAAGAATTACAGACCCATCTCACTGCTGAGCCATGTATACAAGTTGTTTTCGAGAGTCATTACGAATCTTCTCGCACGAAGGTTTGACGATTTCCAGCCTCCCGAACAAGCCGGTTTCCGAAAAGGCTACAGTACCATACACCATATACATACGCTGCGGCAAGTTATACAGAAGACAGAGGAGTATAACCAGCCATTATGCTTAGCGTTTGTGGACTACGAAAACGCCACCATGTCAGTCCGACTTGAGGACCAGAACTCGAAACATATTCAATTGCAGCGAGGCGTGAGACAGGGAGACGTCATATCTCCGAAACTGTTCACCGCTGCATTGGAAGATGTTTTCAAGCTTCTGGACTGGGATGGCATTGGCATCAATGTCAATGGCGAGTACATCACCCACCTTAGATTTTCCGACGATATAGTAGTCATGGCTGAGACCCTTGACGACCTCGGTACAATGCTCGATGGCCTCAGTAGTCTCTCAACAAGTGGGTCTGAAAATGAACATGGATAAGACGAAAATCATGTCGAACATCCATGTTGCACTCACTCTAGTTAAGGTTGGAGACTCTGCACTCGAAGTTGTTGAGAACTATATTTACCTAGGACAGACCATACAACTAGGTAGGTCCAACTTCGAAAAGGAAGTCAATCGTAGAATCCAACTCGGCTGGGCAGCGTTCGGGAGGCTACGTAATATCTTCTCGTCCCAAATACCGCAGTGTCTCAAGTCGAAAGTCTTCGACCAGTGTGTGTTGCCAGTGATGACTTACGGAACAGAGACGTGGTCGCTCACTATGGGCCTTATCAGGCGGCTCAAGGTCACCCAAAGAGCAATGGAAAGGGCTATGCTTGGAGTTTCCCTGCGAGATCGAAGAAATGCTGAGATCCGCAGGCGGACCAAAGTATCAATCAATCAAAAGAATGCAGGTAATACATTTAGGTGTTACAATTTTTATTAGCATCCTATACATTCTGCCAAAAAAGCATGCAAAAGGTAATAAATTTAATTAATAGCAATAACAACTAAAATTAACGATTGCAATGTCAAGATTAATTACATTAAAAATATAAAAACAGTCAATGAATTGAATAATTAATAAGTCAAACATACAACATCAAATTATAGTGTTAGGCATAATTTACATTATTGTCTAAATTACAAGTTCAGAAGTACAATTAAATCATTATATAGTAAATAAAAAATTATCATTAAAAAAATCTGTTATTGAATAGTAACACTTTTCGATTAGTAGTTGCATGACCTTATTCTTGAATTTTGTTATCGGTTCGTCCTTAAAGCTATCTGGTAATTTATTATATATGGCGGGACCCATATGTAAAACACTTTTTTTAATAGTGCAGTGTGGAAGCCACCAGTGCATAATACATTTTTATATTGTGAACGCAATTGTACAAGGCGTTTTCTATTTTCATGTAATGAAGGGAACAAATTTTTATTACATTTAACAAATATCAAAATTTCGAATATGTACAACGATGGAAAAGTTAATATTTTTAATTGCTTGAAAGCGGGAGCACAGCTATCTGTAGACTTAAGTCCTGTCATTGAGCGTATGCATCTTTTTTGGGCCTTGAATATTGTTTCTCTTTCGCTACAGTTGCTCCAAAATATAATTCCAAATCTTAGAACTGAGGAAACTAAGCCATGGTACGCTATCAACAAAGTGTGAATGTTAACCTTTTTTGACAGACTAAACAAGACATATGCAGACTTGCTTAATTTAATGCATACATGTTCAGCTTGTGGTTTCCACGTTAGCTTACTGTCGAGAAAAATACCTAAAAACTTTGCAGTGCTAACCTCGTTAATCATTTCTCCGTTTTGGTTAATATCTAAACTGGCGTTGTATGTACGCTGATAAAAGCTCATTAAGTTCGTTTTTTGTAAATTTATTACAAGGTTACTTGAATGTGACCAATTAATTATAGTGTTTACAGCACCACTTATTTCTGACTTATAAGTACTTTTGTCTGAACAATTAATTAGTACGGTGCTGTCGTCAGCAAATAAAATCATTGGATGTTTAGTTTGTTTTGGTAAGTCATTTATCTATACAAATAAATAAAATTGGAGTGTCTGTTTGTAATATCGAAATAGCCGGTTTTCACTACATAAATATGAATATATATACGGTACATACACCAAAATAACATTTTTTACAATTTTTGTCTGTCTGTCTGTCTGTTTGTTCCAGCTAATCTCTGAAATGGCTGGACCAATTTTGACGGCACTTTTATTGGCAGGTAGCTGATGTAATAAGGAGTAACTTAGGCTAATTTTATTTTAGAATAAGTCTTTTATTTTACTAAAAAACGAAATAATCTAATTAACACGCGGACGAAGTCGCGGGCACGGCTAGTATATAATAAAAATAATAGAGGGCCGAGGACCGAGCCCTGGGGAACACCATACTTTCTTACGCAACCCCTAGATAGATATTTTTGTTACTTCTGTATATTGTATGCGGTTGTGGAGGTATGATTTAATGAGATTTAACGTATTTCCCCTCATTCCATAAGCATAAAGTTTATCAAAAAGCGTGTCATGTTTTACATAGTCAAAAGCTGTAGACATGTCAGTATAAAGGGCACATATTGGTATTTTTTTGTCTACATTTGTCAAAACATTTTAATAAGTCAAATATTGCCATGTTAATATTTCTATTTTTCTGGAATCCCTTTTTTTCGTCACATAAAATATCAAATTTTGTCAAAAAACCATAAAATGAATGGTAAATAATTTTTTCGATTATCTTAGAAAATACAGATGTTAAAGCTATTGGTCTATAATTAGCCATATTATCTTTACAGTCTTTTTTGTGAAGAGGTTTAACAATAACTGTCTTCAGTTTGTCAGGAAATACGCCAGCACTCATACTTGTATTTATAATGTGACATAAAGGTGAAGCTGTTAAATGCGGCACGAATTTAATTACTTTCGTCAATACCCCGTCATAACCACAACTGTTTTTATTTTTGAGGCCTTTAATCACTTCTAATATATCCTGGGGAATAACCGGCGATAAAAAAAGAGAATGTGAATTATTTACTAAACATACCGGTTTTTTATCAGTTTTATGATAGAATTGCATGAAATTTGGTCTATCAAGAAATCGTTAAAGAAATTTGCTATTTCCTTTGGATCCTTTACAACCATTCCAGATTTTATAATTTGCATTATAGGATCTGGCATACTTTTGAAACGGTTAATTATTTGCTAAGCAGCATTTGACTTATTACTTGATTTTTCAATGTGTGAGTTATTTTGTGCCTTCTGGGTTAGATGAATAATTGTCTTTAGTCTGCTTGAATATGATCTAAAATTAGCTCTATTTTCTGAAGTCGGTGACTTTCTGTATTTCCACAGCAATGTACGTTTTTTTTGTAACAAAGTCTTATTCCTCGAGAAATCCACTTAGGAGACTTATTAGCTTTAATTGTTATTAATTTAAAAGGAAAACATAGATCATATAACAATTTAAATAACTCTATGAAGCAATTATACGCTTCGTTGGGATCGTTTGCGACATAAACTTGAGAAAAGGACAAGTTTTGCAAATAATTCTTGAATTTAATGAGATTTTCTTGCGATATATCACGTTTACAAATACGCCTCGAGTTTATTTTGCATGTTTTTTTAACTTGAATCTTAAAAATCTTAAAAAGTAGCCGACATAGCCCAAAGAATAGCCAAACTGAAGTGGCAGCGGGCAGGGCACATAGCTCGTAGAACTGACGGAGCAGAAAGGTTCTCGAGTGGCGACCACGAACCGGAAGACGCAGCGTGGGCAGGCCTCCTACACGGTGGACCAACGATCTTGTGCGGGTCGCGGGAAGCCGCTGGATGCGGGATGCGCAGGACCGGCTATTGTGGAGATCCTTGGGGGAGGCCTCTGTCCAGCAGTGGACGTCTTTCGGCTGATATGATGATGATGATGATTATCATATCAGCCAAAACGTCTGCAATGCTGGACAACAACGGCCTCCCCTAGTAATCTCCACAAATGTCGGTCTTGCACTACCCGCATCCAGCGGCTTCCAGCGACCCTCACAAAATCACAAATCACTCAGATTTTATATATTAGGTTATGAATGACCACTGCTCAGGCACTAGACCCCCTAGTACGAAAGGCGGGAGGCGCGCTAGGAACGTCACCGCCTTAAAAGATACCCTACGGTATCCTCTCGCGCTCCGTATGGCCACCACATGCTGCAGACTATTTAGAATAGCTCTGCAGCGCGGGAGACGCCAGTCAGTCACTCGTAAGACCGCATCATATGCGAGGCTCCATAGCAAAGGTCCCAACACCGACCCCTGCTGAACCCCGAAGGAGAGCTCTCTCTGGATCTCAATCCGTTCCAACCGACGAAATTAATCGTCGTGTCGCGCTAATATGCTCCGACGCAGATATATGTGGAAATATATAGAAATACCGAATACCGAAGAAGTACCACAAATGCTAAAATTGGAAGTAGTTAAAGCTATAATTACACATTAATTGGAAAAGTCTCCTGGCCCTAACAGAATTCTAAATGAACTAATAAGTTAAACAGTCGATGAATTAAGTCTGATACTAACAAAGATGTTCAATGACTGGTGGCGTTACTGGCAACATCCCAAGTCAATGGGCAGAATCACACGTAATACTTTTATATAGGAATGGTTCAAAAGAGGATATTGGAAATTACAGACCCATATCCCTGATTCAAAATGTGTTTAAGTGTTTTTGCGAAAGTCATACTGAACAGAATATCGAACACTGTTGACGAAAAGCAACCCGTGGAACAGGCAGGGTCAAGTCAGGACAACATTAGCACAATCGATCACAATGTAGCTAGCCTTCATAGATTATACAGAACCCTTAAATAGATAGATAATATAAACAGCCTTAAACATACGTTTGTATGGAAAAGTCTTTTGGAGCAGGGAGTACAGTATGCTTACGTAAACGTCATCAAAAAGATCAACAGCGAGAGTAAAGCTATAGTATCCCCCAGAGTTGGATTCTCTGGGGGAAATTAACTCCAACAAAACAAAAACTTGAATGCGTTGAAGAATACGTATATCTGGGTCAGATCATATCTCTAAGCGAACAAATGTCCAAAGAAATTTATATAAGAACCGCGGATGAAAAAAAAGTTGGGCTTTGAAAAAAGTAATAAAAAGCAAGTAACTCGGCATCAAGACCAAGAAAAAAACCATTTGATACATGCATTCTTCCTTGAAACACATGTGGCTTTTAAACCTGAGCTTTGACAAAACTCAAAGCGAAAAACTTTCAAAATGTCAACGTGCCATGGAAAGGAACATACTGGGGCTTAAGTTAAAAGATCGTAATGTAGATATCAGACGCAAAACTAAAGTCACAGACATCCCAATGATGTGCTTTAGACGTATATTTAACAATTAAATGACGCGATTCACTCTGCAAGCTTACAACCAAAGGGACACCTATTTTATTTTATTTTTGTGTTATCTATGTATGATTACTACTTTTTGTGATATTTTCCGATATTTTAAATATAATAAATAATAATATTATCCTGGGACATTATTTACACACGGCCACTTGATCCAAAACTAAGCAGAGCTTGTACTATGGAAACCAAATAATTTATATATTACATATACTATACTACTTTACGGCCAATTCGCAGATGCGGTTTCACCTAGACCGGACTATTTATATTTTAAGCTTCCTTTTATATGTGTTTTTGTTATTGGATCAATCCGTTGTTATCTCCGTCCTGGTAAATGATAAATGGTTGTTCTTTCATTCTTGCTATTACAATGCTCACTGCTTTCATACCAAATTTGCACACACCGTCCCGTGGCTTAAAATCCTAGAAAAGCCAACCTATTGTCATAGATCTCTTCATGGCAACCGACGACTTAACACGCTCTCAGAGGCAAGAAACCTCTAACCGAACCAGACATAATAAATGCTTAGGAAACGCAAAGAGTGTTCGATGTGGGGGTCGAATCGCGACCTCTACGGTACAAATGCCCAACCGGCTTACACTCTGGTCACACACAATTGTAATAACTGCATCACCTGTTCTACATATATCACATGACAACAAAAGTTAGGATAATGAAATACTGACCTTCACTGAGCGCAACTTGATCTTCCAAATCCCAGTCTCCGGACAGAGAGAGCTCCTCTTCTCTCGCACCTTCACTCTTTTTAAGGACCGGTTCCTGCTTCACTTCAGTAGAGCTCGTGCAAGCTTTAATAATAATAATAATTCTAAACACTAAATTCAAAGAAAATAAAATCTAAACAATTAGATGTGCATGCGTGTGCGTGTGTGTGTGTGTGTGTGTGTGTGTGCGCGCGCGTTTGTGTGTGTGTGCGCGCGTTTGTGTGTGTGTGCGCGTTTGTGTGTATGTGTGTGTCTGTGAGTGCGTTGCTAGTTTTCAACCTTAATTTATACCCTTAATTTAAAATATCCTTAAGGCTAACCACCGAAATTTCAAAAACTGTGTCACACGACCCTACGCTTTGCTTGAGTATCTGCTCAGGAGATATAGAAGAACATGAAAGGGAGTTAATAATTACGATTGGAATATTGTTGGTTTTATCACCGTTTTTGAAGATGAGCACCATGCGTGACCATCTGGTATGAAGGAGATAAATAACTTTTAAAGGGCCCGTAGGATTGGTGTACCACCCGCCTTCAGAAACTCTGCTGTAACTCCATCATCACCAGGCACCTTGCTGTTCTTAAGTTGTTTGAGAGCCATTCTAATCTCGTACAGGCTGACGTCCGGAATGTTTTCGGTGTAGTGCCGGGTAAGTCTTGCATCTGAAGCACCATTATCGACACGTGACTGGGTTCTCATGTACAGATGTCCGTAGAACTTCTCGATCTATACCATAAACTCAGGTTTAAACATGACGATTCTGCCATCCTCCGTTTGCAGTTTTGTCAGTTGGCTCCGTCCAACAGACAGTTCTCTTTCAAACACTTTACAGCCTGTTTTCTGCTCGATGGCTACTTTAATACAGTCTGTATTAAATGAGCGCGTATCGCGAGTCAAATACTTTGAGATCTGCCTGTTCAGCTGCCGGTATTTGGTAGCATCATCAAAGGAAGTCAAAACCATTTTCCTTTTTTCTTCCATAAGCTGCAGGGTAAAGTCAGAGATATTTTTGGGTTTTGTTTATACGGCGGGCCCTGAAGATCTTAGACCCAGCCGTATTTACAGCTTCCCTGAGCCGGTCGTGGTATGCGTCCACTTCCCCACTGCAATAGGTACACTGTAAGCTCTCAGACTTCAGACTGATGCTGAAAAATTGTCTTTATACAAAAAAGTCTCAAAATCACTTTTAGCTCGACCCGGGATTCGAACCCAGGACCTCGTTGTCTGCGGGTGAACACGCTACCGCTTGACCAACGAGGCTGTCACTGTAATAGGTAGAATATGGCTTGTACACAAAATTGTCACCAGTATATCTGGTTCTGTAAACTTTATTCTAAGCGAATTAAATTTCTGAATCCATATGAAGAAGGAGTGCAAAAGCTTGCTTATATTTTTACACTAGCTGGTGCCCGCGACTTCGTCCGCGACAATTTTGAATGATGACCAATGTAACTACTTACTTCATGCTAAATCTAAAAAAATATTTTTAAAAGAAATAAGCAATATAAATTTAAGAAAACCTAACCTATAAATAACCTAGCTAAGAAATAAACTACAGAATACTTTGCTACTGTTATTAAAAAAAAAGGACCCGATATCATCAACCAAAAAAATCAAAGAAAAGATATCAATTGTCCTTAAATAAAGTCAGTGAGTCAAATAAGGTAAAATAATAATCAACGGTGCATTAATCACAAAGGTAACTCCCATTAGATTAGGTTGCGACCACAGCATTTATAGGTGTAATATCACATTTTGTGAACGAAACTGTAGCGCGATCTAAAACGATGATTACGCCATCTACTAACAAAAATATAAACTTGTAAAGCGGTAAAATTAAGATGTTTGCATATTTTTTGGGTGAGATTTAGGCGATCATCTATTGATTAAGTTTTGGGCTACCTTTTATTTCAATCATTTATTTATTTTAACTTATATGCCAAATAAGTTCTGCGATCTGAAACGATATAAACGCCATCTAGTTACAATTTTTTGTTAACTTGTAGATCAGTAAAATTAAGATGATATTTTTTGGGTGCGATCATCTCGACACAAACAATCTATACTACGCTTACTCGAATTTTAGGTAAATTCTTTTATTATCCCAATTTGATTAAAATGTCGGTTATTTAATTTATTATAAAAATTACCAAAAAAAAAAGAAGTTACAAATCTTATAAAACGCTAAATCTTTACTTACACGACAACGACCAGGACTTTTTAGCAACTTGGCATCACAACCGAATTAAATGTAAATTTAATTCGATTGTGATGTAAATTAAATGTTCGATTAAATGTAAATTTTTGGTCTCGATCTATTGAATCAGTTTTGGATTACCTTTTTTTAACAACAAATTATTCCCTGGATTGCTTTATTTTTAACTGAAATACCAATTTACATGCGTTTAACTCCAAAAAGAAAACGGAATTTCATACAAACTTACATCTCGTATTTTAGTCTTCCTTAAGGGTGGAATTTCCAAAAATCCTGAAATTTATATTTATACATTTTAAATGAAAGGTTAAATACCAATTTTTATGCGTTTGCCTTAAAAAATGTCACATTTTCCATACAAACTTCCATCCCCTATTTGTCACCCTTGGGGGTGGAATTCTCGAAAATCCTGAAACACATATTTTTAATTTTTAACTAAAATGCCAAATACCAATTTTCATGCGTTTACCTTAAAAAATGTCACATTTTTATACAAACTTACATCCCTATTTGTCCCTCTTAGGGGTGGAATTTTCGGAAATCCTAAAACATATATTTTTATTTTTTATCTGGAAAGCCAAATACCAATTTTCATGCGTTTAACTTAAAAAAAATCGCATTTTACAAACAAACTTACATCCCCTATTTTACGCCCTAAAGGGCTGGAATTCCCAAAAATCCATAAATAAATATTTTTAATTTTTAACTGAAATGCCAAATACCAATTTTCATGCGTTTAACTTCAAGTCCCAGTTTACATTGAAACTTAGATCCCCTATTTTACGCCCTTAGGGGTGGAATTTTCAAAAATCCTGATATATATACTTTAATTTTTAACTGCAAGGCCATATACCAAAGCCTTTAACATCAAAATGAAGGATTTTCATAAAATCTTTCGTCCCTTATTTTACTCCCTTAGGGGTGGTATTTTGAAAACCCTTCTTCAGTGGATGTCTACGTCATAAAAGGTAACTACTGTCAAAATATCAAGTCTCTAACTCCAGCCGTTTAGGCTGTGCGTTGATATGTCAGTCAGTCAGTATAAATTTACATCCCCTATTTTACGCCCTTGGGGCTGGAATTTCCAAAAATCCTGAAATAAATATAATATGTTTTTAACAGAAAGCCCAAATACTCATTTTCAGGCGCTTAACTTCAAAAATATAGTATTTTTCATACAAACTTACATCCTCTATTTTACGCCCTAAAGGGCTGTAATTCCCAAAAATCCTGAAATACATATTTTTAATTTTAACTGACATTCCAAATACCAATTTTCATGCGTTTAACTTCAAGTCCCAGTTTACATTGAAACTTACATCCCCTATTTTACGCCCTTAGGGGTGGAATTCTCAAAAATTCTGAAATGAATATTTTTTATTTTTAACTGAAATGCCAAATACCAATTTTCATGCGTTTTACTTAAAAATTGACACATTTTCATACAAACTTACACCCCCTATTTTACGTTCTTGGGGCTGGAATTTCCAAAAATCCTGAAATACATATTCTTAATTTTTAACTAAAAGGTCAAATATTAATTTTCATGCGGTTAACTTAAAAAAAATCCCATTTTCATACACACTTACATCCCCTATTTTTCGCCCTTGAGGGTAGAATTTCCAAAAATCCTGAAACACGTATATTTTTAACTGGAAAGCCAAATACCAATTTTCATGCCTTTAACTTCAAAAACGGCAAAGTTTCATACTAACTTTGCACCCCCGTTTTACCCCTTTAGGGGTTGAATTTCGAAAAATCCTTCCTTATTCCTTGTCTCCAGTAGAAAGAAAACATTTGTGCAAAATTTCAGCTTTCTAGGTCCAGGGGTTTGGGCTGGGCGTTGATGAGTCAGTCAGTCAGTCAGGACTTCTCTTTTTATTTATATAGATAATAAATTATTTTAATAAAAAGAAACATTACAGAGCCTGATGAACATCTGATTAGCGAACGCCAATATGGTTTTCGCCACGGTCGCTTAGCTGGTGATCTTCTAGCGGATCTCACACACCGATGGGCGTTGGCCATTGAGAATCAAAGTGAGGCATTGGCTATCAGCCTAGACATGGCGAAAGCGTTTGATCGGGTCTGGCATCACAGTTTCCTATCGAAGTTGTCAGAATACTGTCTTCCCGAGGGATTATGCACATGAATTGCCAGCTTTTTGTGCAAACAGAAGCATTGAGAGCCATTGTAGATGGCAGTTGCTCGGATAAAATGGATATCAACGCTGGCGTTTCACAAGGATCCGTGCTGTCCCGTACGCTGTTTTTGCGGCATATCAATGACATGTGTGGAAGAAATCCCTTAATGCCATAAGCCCGCCCATTGTACATGATTGTGTTATTAGTGTCCTACGAATTTGTCGTATTTAAGTGTGTACACTAAAGAGTATTCTATATCTTATCCATAGGAAACATTCATTGCTATGCGGATGACAGCACCGGGTACACCTCCTACACGGGCCGTGCCAATATCTTCCAACCCATTATCGAGAAAAGTCGTGAAAAACTTGTGTCTGAAATCGAATGCACTCTAAACAGAGTTTCCGATTGGGTGCGACTGAATTTAGTCCAATTTAACTCCTCCAAGACACAAGTTTGCGTGTTCACCGCTAAGAAAACCCCATTTGCTGTCGGTCCACAATTCCAAAACACAGCCCTGACCATCTCTGCGAAGCTTGGGACCCTTGGTGTCGATATCTCTAGCGACGTGCAATTCCGTGACCACCTTGAGGACAAGGCCAAAGGTTTCAAAAGGGTCGGCAACACGCTAATGATTTTCTTGGTGTTGCAAGCGTTCATAAGCCGTATGCTTGTTTGCCAACGAAGTTGTATAAGAAAAACTACCATGCTTTTGACACACTGACAAACTAAGAACAGAATAAATTTATTTGTTTTCAATGTTTATATAGTCTTTGACAATAGAACCTTAATGGTTGAATTTCGACCAAGTGCGATCTCTAGTATACATTAAATACACTCACCTTTCTCTTCGGATCTCACATGCAGAGATTCACTCCCCTGGATGTTCCTAACTGTTAACAGTTCTGGCGCAGACCAAGTATCATCAGAGTTAGTTTGTGACAGATCATGATCCGATTGAGTAGATTGCGGGACTGAGTGTGTCTGATTAATGGGCGGCCGCGTATCAACCTGCTCTACATGTGCATATGCTAAAGGATCTGATTCAGGATACAGCACTGTAAAATCGAAAAAATAACGCCAAATTAAAATTATTCAATACTAAAACCCAACTACTGAAAAAACACGTTGGCAAAAGCAGGAAATTAGAAAATATTTTCACCTTTAATTGTTATGCGCAAACCTCAATGGAGATTAGGCAATTGCGCAGGACATATTATAGTGCACAAGTGTGTGCACAAAAACAGGGGCACTTTCTATTCCGTCACTATCATGATCCGATGGGACGCCAAGCGACACGACCGGAAAAAGATCAGGTACAGGACCGACGACTTTACGTGCTCTCCGAGGCACGGGGGTATAATACCGCTAACTCCCAGACTTCGGGCTGATACTGAGAAATTTCTTTTTACGGAAAAATCCCAAAAATCACTTTTTGGCCCGACCCGGGATTTGAACCCAGGACCTCATTGTCTGCGGTTGAACACGCTACCGCTAGACCAACGAGATGAGGATATAAGTTAGTGAAGATAGAAAGAGAGAGTGTAACATTATCTATCTCTTATAGCCTGTTGCATTTCATATATCTAAATTTTACTTCAGTCTCTCTAAAGCATTTCGAGCTCTCTTCTCAAGCATGCTTTTTTATCACACATAATACTGAATTCATACCTTAATATAGACAGAACCATTAAGACAATATATAGTAAAATATAAATTTCTATAATTAAACCTAAACTTAATCTCCTTGACAATAACTTAATACAAGCTAGCTGAATATCACTACTATTATAAAATAAATTATAAAAAAGTGTTTTAACATTCCGTGTACCTAAATATCTGTAATAAATAACTAGAAATAATATTAATGTTTTGCATTAAAACAAAACAGTTATTATATGTTGGAGAAAACGCACAGCATAGAATGAAGAAAGCATGCTTAAATTCGTTCAGAATATTGAAATTATTTGTGATACATACCATAATCCTAAATATATAGAGTATACCCTTCCATGCTGGAGAGTCAAACTGCTGTAGTTTATAAAGCGTTCCTTGTCACTAGCTGGAACTATTTGCCTGTCATCAATATGTGTTCCTAAACTACCCCATCACAACGAAAGTGTTTCGGGCTGTGTAGGTTTAGTTAAAAATTGCTCTAAATTGCTAGTAACACCACTACTAGTGCTTGGGGATAAATCATTATTTTGAGCACACATATTCATATAAGCATGCAAATGAGTCAAATAATTGGAAATGAAAGACATTTGAGACATTAAAGTATCAACGCGCGGATCAGATTGAACTTGACTTGTTTGAGTGATTCGAACGAGAAAAAAGATGCTAATGTCACTTGTCAATTGAATTGGCGCGAAATGAGTTGAAGCGCCCTCTGGTGAGAGAATTGTGTATGTACGAGGGGTGATCCAAAAGTAATGATAATCAGTTATTTCTAGTGCACACAAAAATACAAAAAAAATATCAGTCACTTGTTCAGTTACCCACTAGTTCAGGAAAAAAAAATCATATAAATAGGCCACGATTCCCGGGAGCTACATTCATTTGAATACAGACTGTCAAGGAGTGAACATCAAAATGGAAAAAAACGAAATCAGAGCTGTCATTAAATACCTCTGCTTGAAAAAAATGTCTACCAAAGACATACACAGCGACTTGGTGGAAACATTAGGGGACTCTTCTCCTCCATATTCCACAGTTGCACGCTGGGCTAAGGAGTTTAAGCTGGGAAGAACATCGACGGAAGACGAACACCGCGAAGGACGCCCATCGACGTCCCTCACTGAAGAAAATGTGAAAAAAGTTGAAGAAGTTGTATTGGAAGATCGAAGAATGACTATCAGGCATGTAGCTGAGGTCACAGGGCTCTCATATGGCAGCATTCAAAGAATCCTTGCGAACGAATTGCATATGAGAAAGGTCTCCGCGCGTTGGGTACCGAAAATGTTAAACGACGAGCAAAAGAAGAAACGAGTCGACATGTCAAGAGCAAATCTCGAAAAGTTCCAGGCAGACAAGGATAATTTTTTGTCACGTTTTGTGACCATGGACGAGACCTGGATCCACCATTTTGATCCTGAAACAAAACAACAATCGATGACATGGAAACGACCCGATGAACCGACGCCGAAGAAATTCAAAGTGTCAAGCTCAGCAGGGAAGGTTATGGCGTCTGTTTTTTGGGATGCTGAAGGAATAATCATGGTGGACTACTTGGAAAAGGGGGCCACTATTACAGGCTCCTATTATGCAGAACAAATAAGAAGATTGCGGGAGGCTATTAAGGAGAAAAGGCGAGGCAAACTGCGGGCTGGAGTACTGTTCCATCAAGACAACGCACCGGTTCACAAAGCTGCAATTGCCATGGCTGCCATTCAGGAAGCGGGCTTTGAGCTGGTGGAACACCCCCCCTATTCACCAGATCTAGCCCCCAGTGACTTCTATCTCTTTCCACGACTCAAGGAACACCTCCGAGGCAAGAAATTTGACGATGATAGCGACGTGATGGCCGCGGTTGAGGACTTTTTTGAGAGTCAAGATAAAGATTTTTTTTCTAAGGGAATTTTAGGTTTAGAAAAGAGATGGACTAAATGTATAGACTTGCTAGGAGACTATGTTGAGAAATAAATTTATTTTTTTATTTTATTCATTGTGTTTATTATTGATTATCATTACTTTTGGATCACCCCTCGTATATCCCTGGATTATGTTATGTATCACAAATAATTTTAATATTCTGAACGAATTTAATTCGTTTATGTCGTAAATGTCGTTTTCTCCAACATATAATAACTGTATTACTACAAATATGTTCTGACTATTTACAACCGCTTTTTTAAAGTCTGTGTGAATAAAAACCTTTTTTATTTTATTTATTTTAATAAAAGTCGTCCCGAGGAATTTATCTTATTATTTATAGTAAAATACTGACCTTCACTGAGCGCAACTTCATCTTCCAAATCCCAGTCTCCGGACAGAGAGAACTCCTCTTTCGCACCTTCACTCTCTTCAAGGACCGGTTCCTGCTTCACTTCAGTAGAGCTCGTGCAAGCTGTAATAATAATAATAATAATTCTGAACACTAAAATTAAAGAAAATAAAATCTAAACAATTAGATGTGCATGCGTGAGTGTGCCTGCTTGGGTGTGTGTGTTTGAGTGAATGTGTATGTTTGTGTGTATGTGTGTGTTTGAGTGTATGTGTGTAAGTACGTTACTAGTTTTCAACACGGGTTCCAGTGTCATCCTAGATAAACCCTTAATTTGGTCGTAGCTTTATTCTGAGTTAGTGGGTGAATGTTAATAGTCATATTATTCAAACTATAGAGCTTGCCTCTGGTGTAGCTGTACTGGCGGCTTTCTAGCACAGTCCTGTGAGACTGAGCTTTTTCTTGGTATAGCAGGCACAGTTGTATGGTATAATGTTGTGCAGATCTCAGTATGAATAGCTGTCTTACAGTAAGCACATATAGTATCCGGCATGAGACGTGAGCACAAACTTGATAAATCTTTTAGTGCAATGTGAGGAGGGCGGAAATTGGTATGTTTGTCAATAGTCGTCCAATATTGGACTGTGAGTGCAATGTACAATGGGTATCCTAAAATACCTATCACCATGTAGTATATAGGGATATATATAATACGGGTAAGGAATAACATAGGTTTTATTAAAAGTACCTTTAAAACTTCTCTCCGGACTCTCTCTTGCCACAACATTCATGTTCTCTTCATCCACAGTCACAATTACCAGTGGTGACCTGATCAGAGTATGAACACTGGATAGCTTGTCTATGAGGCCTTGCTCCAGCTGGAATAGACGTGTTTTACATTTAAAAATAATATAATTAAAATGTAGTACCAAACTCTTTTGTCAGAAAACTACTCATATAACACTAAATGTAGGTATAGCAGGAGCTTGTTCAACCACAGATAATAAGATACTGCATGACTGGCGCTGCGTTAAGACAGTCGCCTCGCCACTTCGTTTCCCAGGTTCCAATGCCGTGCAGGACAACTATTTGTGGGACTCATAAAAAGTTGTTATATGTCTGGTTGTACTTCGTGTCCGTCAATTATATGTTTGTAAAGTACCCCGCGACACAGGGATTCATTGCCGTAGTGAACATTATTAGTCGGGCCTACAAGATTAATTGGGATTTTTCTACTAATAAAGGCTTGCAAAGTGTAAGTATATAAATTGTAGCAACATAAAATAAACATTTTGTGATAACTAACACAGTGTTGTCTGATACCAAATTAGACAGAGCCTGTACTAGATAGACAACTGATACACATACATACATATATTTAGAAATAAATACATATTATAGATAAATTACACCCAGAACCAGAACAAATAAACGTGTCCATTAAACAGACAATTGTCCTGGGTGGGGCTCTAACTCACAACCTGTGCACTCGAAAACATAGCATCTGACAACTAAATTACACTACAGTGGATCCGGGGCCACAGCGGCTCTCTGGTTAATGACACTGCGGACCAGCTGGCAAGGAAGGGTTCAGAAACGAGTACAAAGGAACCAGAACCTCTAGTACCCATACCCTTTAGCCAACTGAAGACATGGCTAAGTGAAAAAACCATGCGCAACATGAAAAGGAGTGGATGGATCTAGAAACATGCAGACAGAAAAAGGAAATTCTACCATCTCTGAACAAACGCCTATCGCGCAGTCTAGTACATCTGAACAGAAAAGATTTGCGCATGGTGATAGGCACAAATAAACAAACACCTCTTCATGATTGGATAAAATGGTTCGAGTAACCAAACAGGTTCACATACAATGGCCCAATTAGGAGGCTAAGTGCGGAAACCAATTGCCCACCTAACTAACTAACCCACAACCTGTGTTAGCAGTCAGGGTGACTAACCTCTATACCAACAGGCCAGTCTAATACGTAGAGATGGCACATCGTAGGATGTGCGCTCACAAAAGGATTACGTGTCAACAACAAATCTGATTAGTCAAGAGGGCCAATTGCAGATTACAAGATAAGATAAATACACTTCATTGCATACCATTTACAGAGCATCATTTATTTTAAACTAGTAATATTAAAAATCAGGTACAATTATAGGTTGTATTATCACTTAGAGTTGTATTTATATAGTAAAAATAAAAAATAATATTACAACACTCACCTGCTTGCCTTCCACCATCTGAATAAATATCTTCTCTGACTGGAAACATCTGATCATGAGTTGGTGACAGTGCTTCAGTCGAGTGTAGCAGATATAACATGCCTGCAGCGGTCTAGCTTCAGTTATTAACTGGAAAATGTTTAGTAAAAATGATATCATACCCCAGAATCCTGGAAAGTGTTCCTACATGAGCGGGCTATCAACACGAACACTGGACTACAACCATGCTGCCACCATAACTACTTAAACTGGATACCCAAAATAACTAAATAGACTTAATTCTTAGCATTCCATGGATACACCATGCAGAAACCAGGTCCATCGCGTGGTAGCGCTTGTAAATAGGCAGGATAGTTTGTAGTAATATAATTAAGTAGGTATACATAATTATTTCTAATTACATAGATATTTAGGTACATGGATTGTATGAAAACATTTATAAAATTTATTTTATAATAATAATAATGTTTAGCTAGCTTGTATTAAGTTTTTGTCAAAGAGATTATATTTAAGTTTAACTATCAAAATTTATATTACAACTGAATATTAATTAAACTGCATATTTGTGTTTAAAATTACCTAAAATATATGTATTTCATATTTAATTTCTGTAAATGTCACTTAGTAGTAATTGTTTTGATGTACATATATACTTTTGCCTTTAAAAGGAAGCTATTGGTTGATGTGTTATCACTTTAATATCAATTTTTTTGTAAAGTGAGCCCTGCCCAAATAAATAGCCATAAACTATTCCTGTTTCTCAATTAGGCCTACCTGATCAGCCATGCAAAAATAATATCTATATTTTACTAAAGCTGTTAGAAGTCAACATAGCTTTGCTCCCAAACAAGGCATTGTTGCAAAATTACTTTTTGATCAGAATATTGCTTATTAATATTGTAAGTAATTCATGTTTTATGTATGACGGTGTCGCCACTGCATTGATAAAATAATTGTGTGTGTAAAGTGATTATAGATAAGTTATAAAGTTGTTAATTAAATAAAATCAAATAATGAAGGATTATTTCTATATTTTATTATAATGATGTTCACCCTGTCTCGACATGTACATTTATTAATTTTTTTTGAGTTGTTCTCAACAGACAGTAGACTGGAAAGCACTGGAGGCCTTCATATTGCAAAGACACACCAATACATAATATGTAATATGTAGCTATTTAATTATATTGTAAGAAAATATAGAATATTTTGAAGGATTATTATAAACAAAGGTTTCCATTATAGATGAATAATCCTAAAATATTAGTAACCCTTTGGTTACTAATATTTTTTTTATATAAAATATATCTAACTTCTAACATGTCTCTGTTTTAAGTTGCTTTTTCTTTACAGTTCCCTTTATTTATTCTTGTTCTCTTTTTTATTAGTAAACATGTCTATCACTCACCATAGAAATATTTTTGGCTTCGTGTTTTCCTAAATTAGGACATTGGCAGAATTATGGTTGTCCCTATGGACCCATGATGACAAGTGGAACTGTTTTCTCACAATAAAACAATGACAATAATAGAATATTTTAAAACTTCTGCTGACAACTCCAAGGTTAAGCAGCAAAGCAAAGGGTCAGTACGTATACAATAGCTTGGGTAACCACAATTTACCATTTCCATACATATAGACCACCATTAGTGAGCGTGGCTATGTTTTTGTCGCCATTAGACAGCAAAACGACGAGAGTGGGTACAAGCTATCACTTAGGGATTATAGGCACCGTTCCGCGCATGGCATTTGTTAGTACTTACCAAATATTCTGTCAGCTTCTCAAATACATGTTGTAGTTCCGTGTTCACAATATTATACATAGTAACGTTATCCGCGAGACATATTCTACATATCGTTTTCTTCATTTTATTTAGAAATCGGGACGACGGTGAACCTGAACTCTAATGAATTTTTGGGTTATGGCCTCTGTGATGTAGGCACACGATTTCGGCAATGTTGAGTTTGGGATAACCTAACTAACGAAGGAAGTTTTCTAGCCGACAAGATGGCTGTTAACAGTGTTAACTACCTATATATATAATATTAAGTAGACACTAGGTACTGCACTGGAAACCTAAATCCCAAGCCTACAACAATCTCATAACAAATTACTTGACGTTTACAATAATTATTCCAAGAGTATATAATATAAGTGGTATGTTAAAGCAAACATTTTCTTTTTAATCGTGTGACCATAGACGATCCTTTATTGTCGTAATTAAACGTAATTCGTTAAATTCACTTTGGTAAAAATCAAAGAAAATATAACAAACTAGCAAATATAATATAACAAATTAACATTTTGGTCCCTTTTTGTTCTTAGTATACATTAATGATTTACCACATTATTTAAAGAACTTCTGTGATGTTGTCCTTTTCGCGGATGACACTTCTCTTATCTTTAAAGTAGACCGAAACAGAGATAGCATCATTTAGTAGCACCAATATCGATGCATTATTGATTTCTGAAACTTTTCTTAAGCCTTCTCTTCTTTCTCCTCATTTCTCTCTCCCCGGGCTCGTTTTGATCCGCAATGATCGAACGGATAAGGGCTGCGGTGGTGTAGCAATATACCTGCGGGCTGATATCCCATATAAGATCGTCAGCTTATCACCATCTCAGTACTCGGGTTCTTCTGAACATTTGTTAATTGAAATTATTGTGCACCACTCTAAGATACTACTCGGTGTTTTTTACAGCCCTAATCTTCGAGTCGATTACTTCGAATCACTTGATTCTCTCTTAAATAATGTATGTCCGATTTATGACCATGTTGTCCTTATGGGTGATTTCAATACTTGCTTGATCAAAAATGATTATCGTTCTGCCAAACTACTGTCTCTTTTAACTTCTATTAATCTTCACGTTCTCCCTCTTCTACATCACTTTCCTAATTGCACCCCTACACTCTTGGACCTCATGATCGTCTCTTCCCCTGATCGTGTCGCTACTCATGGCCAAATAGTTTCTTCCTTTTCTTACCACGACTTGGTTTATCTATCGTACAAAATTCGTCCTCCTAAACTTAAACCTCACTACCTTTTTCTTCGTAACTTCAGGGGTATTAATTTGGAAACATTGCAGCTCGATGCCTTGAACTTAGATTGGTCCGACATTTATAATGTATCGAACATTGATGATAAGGTGAATCTTTTTAGTGCTAAAATTATTTCCTTGTATGATCGCCATGCTCCAAAACGTCGAGTGAAAATAAAGCGTTCTCCTGCACCTTGGATCTCCGCTGAAATAAAGGAAGCTATGGCACGAAGGGATAAAGCGAAGCGTAGGTAGAACCTTAATCGAACCGAGGGAAATCTAAATCGCTTCAAATTTTTACGTAATCGCTGCAATCGTCTGTGTCGTGATGCTAAGAACTTTTACAAATCGCTTGATAATCGTGATTCTTCCACAATTTGGAAATTTCTCAAATCTAACGGAATTGGTAAATCTCCCACCACGGTTTGTAAAAATATGGATCTGAATGCTCTTAACATTCATTTTTCTGACCCTCCTGTTTCCCTGGACTCTCAAAGTAAATCTACTACTTACCCTTTTACCAGTACCGCCTTGTTCTCTTTTCAATTTATCTCCTGTAACCAAGGAGGACGTCAAAAAATCAATACTTTCAATATCTTCTGCTGCAGTTGGACATGATAATATATGCTCTAGGATGATTTATCCTATTCTTGCAACTATACTTCCTGTTCTCACTCACATTTTAATTTTTTCCTTATTCTCATCAACTTATCCTACAGCTTGGAAACGGGCACACATAATACCCATTCCCAAAATATCTAATCCTACTAGTCCATCCCAGTTCCGTCCTATTTCCATCCTGCCTTTTCTGTCCAAGATCCTTGAGCATATAGTTCATCGTCAGCTTTCTTCTTTCCTGTCTAATAACCACCTTCTTAGCTCCTTCCAATCTGGATTCCGTACTGGCCACAGCACTGTCACTGCTCTGCTCAAAGTGACCGACGATATCCGTTGGCCATGGAAAACAAATCCCTTTCTCTTCTAGTACTATTAAAAAAAAAAAAGACGTTTTTATTCACGTAGACTTTAAAAAAAGCGCTTGTAAATAGTCAGAACATATTCGTAGTAATATATAATTAATTTATAATTATTTCTAGGTACATATAGATATTTAGGTACACGGATTGTAGGAAAAAAAATACAATAAGATTTATTTTATAACAGTAACGATGTTTAACTAACTTAAATTAAGTATTGGATTTCAGTTGTGCTTTTAACTCTGTAGATTTTGATGTCCTTCTCGGTATTCTAGCGTCTCTTAACTTCTCTTCTAGTACTGTCTTGTGGTTTAACTCTTATCTTCGGGGACGTTCGCAGTGTGTGCAACTTGATGAGGCCTACTCAGATTGGTGTTCTCTCACTGCTGGCGTACTTCAGGGTGGCGTTCTTTCTCCCGTACTTTTTTCCATCTTCATTAACTCCATCACACGAGTTATTTCTTCAAACTTCCATTTCTATGTAGACGATGTGCAGCTTTATAGATTCTTTGCTCGAGAAGATGCTCATGGAGCGATTACTGCCATGAAACGTGATCTGGACTCAATTAACCGATGGGCAAGGTTTCACGGTCTACTAATAAATCCTGCCAAACCCCAGGCCATGATCATTGGTAGTATACGAAATTGCCTTGACTTCGCATTCCTCCCTACGGTATGCTTAAATGGCCACCCAATAGCATACACTGACATGGCAAAAAATCTAGGCATTTCCTTTGATAGTTCTTTGTCTTGGAAAGCTCAGGTATCGGAAGTTAACAGAAAGATCCACTTTACTTTCCATTCATTAAAATGTCTTCAAAACTCCTACCCCTGAATACGAAAATCTCTCTAGCTCAAACACTCTTACAACCCATTCTGGACTACGCGGACTACTGTTATCTTGATGCTACTGAGGAGCTGCTAAACAAACTTGCGCGCTTGCAAAACTTATGCATTCGTTTTATATTTGGTCTCAAAAAATATGATCATGTCTCCAACTTTCGCAAGGATCTCAAGTGGCTCCCTATCCGTCTTCGTAGGAATGCTCGCGTATTGTATCTCTTATTCAATGTCCTTCACAATCCCTCATACCCCGCCTACCTACTTATTTATTTATTTATAAAAGACACGCCATCGGCAGTTCACAATGCAACTTAAAATTGTTTTTATGTTTAAACACAAGTTCTGTGTGATTTGCCATTACAGGTGTATACAACATTTACAATAGGTATTATAACAAAACAAAAACTTAAAAAACTATATTACCTAAAATTTGGTTTTAAATTAAAGAAATAAACTAAAACTAACAAAACAAGGTTAACATGGAGCGGGAGCGTTTCTCTTTTATTCACTCATCTGATGCCTCCTGTAGGTCGCACCTCAGATTCCTGCTTAAATTTCCTATCCACAAAACCGATTTTTACTCCTACTCCTTTACTGTGCAAGCCGTGAGGTTGTGGAATTCTCTTCCGCCTAACATCCGTAAATACACTTAGTAGTGTATAGTTGTCTACACACGGTATGGTCTTTTTCCGATTTCGTCGTTTCTCCTCTCGCGGGTCTGCTGGAAGAAATTTCTATTGAAATAAGCAGTACTAGGGGTGCATGAAAGGAGCCTCCCCGAGTGACGTACAATACAAACCCGTACGTTCGGCGCACCCTGGGCAACAGTTAGCGAGTTCTAACGCTGACTGGCCAATCCTTTCACCACGATGGCAAATTATAATAGCACCCCACCAGGTCCAGTACATAAGCCGGATCTGCGTGTAGTTTCGATTAACATCGAAGGTTTCTCTGAGGATAAATCGGAATTGTTGTCCGAGCTCCACCGTAAAACACGCTGTGATGTCCTCTGTGTCCAGGAGACCCACCGAGATGAAACGCAGAGCCATCCCTACATAGCTGGATTGACCCTCATTTCCGAGACTTGCCACCCGAAACACGGTAAATAACGCAGTGTTTGTTACTCCCGGAATGAGTGTCCTATCGACTGAAAGCTCGACCTAGAACGGCATTGAGGTAATCACCGTAAACCTCGACCACTGCTCTGTTACTTCCATTTACAAACCACCCGGTACTCTATTCCAGCTTGGGCCCCGGGAGGGTGCTGACGACCAACCCGTTAAAATTGTGATAGGTGATTTTAATAGCCACAATCCACTGTGGTCAAGCACTTGAGACATGGGCTGAAATGAACGACTTGGTCTTGGTTCACGACCCTAAACAGCCGGCATCCTTCAACAGTGGCCGATGGAAGAGGGGCTATAACCCGGACCTTGTCTTTGTTAGCTCCAACGTAAGTTCCCAATGTGTCAAGACGGTATGCACTCCTATTCCCCGAACTCAGCACCGCCCTATCATGTGTGAAATTGTTCCGGTGGTGCGACCTTTACAGGTCCTTCTAAAGCGCTGGTTTAACTACTCAAAGGCAAACTGGGAACAATTTTCGCGGGATATCGACGACGCTCTCCTGATTGTGCCTCCCTCCCCGAAAGGATACGACCAGTTAATACAGTTAGTGTGCAATGTGTCCCGAAAGCACATCCCTAGGGGTTGCCGCACATCGTACGTTCCAGGGCTGTCGAGTGATTCCGCAAAGTTATTTAAGGAGTATGAGTCTCTGTTCAATAGTAACCCGTTCGCAGAGGATACTTTGCTTGTGGGAGAAAAACTTTTATCCCAAATTAGCGAGAACTGCCGGGAAAGATGGATCAGTACTGTTACCGGTATTGACATGACCCACAATAGTAAAAAAGCATGGAATACCATTCGGAAGCTTACTAACGATCCTCCTGCTCCCTTAACACCTGGTAAGGTTACTGCTGATCAGATAGCTCATCAGCTCATACTAAATGGCAAACCATCTGGCCGTCTCCCGAGGCCCCCAAAACCGAGCAGTTGCGCAAGCTCTTGTGACCACATAAGCAAGCCTTTCCACCTACCATGACATCGTCATGGGAATAAAAGCCGGGTAAAGCCTTAGGCGTAGATAACATCTCTGTTGAACAAATTAAACACCTTGGCCGAGTTGCTGTATTCCTGGTTGCTGCAAATGTTTAACACCTGTCTCGAAACCTCCCAAATTCCCCGCATCTGACGAAAATCAAAGGTCATAGCTATACCAAAGCCAGGAAAACCGGTACAAGACCGTAAAAACTATAGACCTATTTCGCTCCTATGCCACACATATAAGCTATTTGAACGGCTGTTGCTGACACGCCTCACAAGCTTTGTCGACCCGAGATTAATCCCAGAGCAGGCAGGTTTCAGACCAATAAAGTCTTGTAGCAATCAGGTACTCAAGCTCACGCAACACTTTGAGGATGGGTTTGAACGGGGGAAGGTGACCGGTGCTGTGTTTGTAGATCTATCAGCAGCCTAGGACACAGTGAATCTGACACGGCTTCTGTGGAAGGTGGAGACTCTGACAGCTGACTTTAAGTTCGTCAACATTCTTCGCGAACTACTCCACAACCGCCGCTTTCAGGTCCATCTTCTCTCGGAAAAAAGTCGCTGGAGGGGGCAAAAGAATGGACTTCCCCAGGGTAGTGTCTTGGCCCCGCTACTATTTTATATATATACCAACGACCAACCATCCAGCCCAAATACTTCCCGTTTCCTATATGCGGACGATCTTGCGCTCACGTCTCAAGCGACCAGTTTTGACAAGGTTGAGGCTAATCTCACTGCAGCACTAAGTGACCTGAGTTGGTACTATGGTGAAAACTCTCTCAAGCCTAATCCCTCCAAAACTGAGTCCTGTGCTTTCCACCTTCGCAACGCTCAGGCGGGGCGTGATCTCAAGATTGCCTGGGAAGGAGTGTCTATCACTCACAACTGCTCTCCTAAATACCTCGGCATTATCTTGGATAGATCCCTCACCTATACAAGGAACTGTGAGGAACTGAAGCGGAAGGTGCACGCCCGCAATAACCTGTTGCACCGCCTAGTCACAACCAAATGGGGAGCAACGCCGCAAGTACTGCGGACGTCAGGACTGGCGCTAGCATTTTCTGCCGGCGAATACGCATGCTCAGTTTGGGCCCGCTCCACGCATGAGTTAAGGGAGGCAGCCCTAACTGCTTTAGATTCGTAAGCGTAAATCCCTCCTCCACTTGCCCTAGTTAAGTATATTGTTAACTTAGCATAATTAGCTTATAAATACTAATGTAATATGACAATAAAAGATTATTATTGTTCTGCTGTTAAGCTAAATATAGTTTTTTTATTGAAACTCCCGGGACCCAACCCTTAATTGGCGCTGAGGACAGGATCTTTGCAGTCTTTCGCTTCGGTTTGACGTCCGTTTCAACGGTTTGGCAGAGATCAACGAACAAATAAATTTATTAAGCGGTGAATACCTCGGGTACGGCAGCAGTTGGCAACGATAATCCAGCAAAGGAATGGGAGAAACAAAGGCTCTGTGAGTAAAACTTTTCACTATCCTTCCTGTTATCCTTTATATAATTTCTTTGTTGTAAATATATGTGTTATTAGGATCGAACAATGTCATAATAACATTTTTGTTTATCACGATATAATTCTCGAGGTAGATATTTTTTTTTAGGATTTTTAATATTTTAATATAGATTTTTTTTGTGTGTAGATAGATATTTTAATAACATTTATAATGGAAAATATTAAGACCATTTCACCCGAATTTATAAATCTGATTCCAAGATTCAGTGGAGATGCACAGCAACTCCCACTATTTATACAAAAGTGTGAATATATTTTGAAAATATTCCAAAGGGACGATCATGCACAAAGTACCTATTTATTTCACGTAATTACAAGCCGATTATCTGGAGAAGCAGCTAATTTAATTGGAAGTTGTGATATTTAGAAACTAATTTTGGTGACCCTCGAACAGAAGAATGTTTGGTATCAGAATTAGAATGTTTGAAAATTAAATATAATGAAAGTTATTTAGATTTTTACCATAGAATAAAAAAAACTTGGAGTATTTTAACATCAAAAGTTAACTGTAGTATATTAGAAGAGAGTATACGAGTAGCTAAACGCATGTTATATAATAATTCAGCATTAAATTAGAAACTAATTATTTGGTATCAGAATTAGAATGAAACTAATTTTGGTGACCCTCGAACAGAAGAATGTTTGGTATCAGAATTAGAATGTTTGAAAATTAAATATAATAATAATAATAATAATATCATAATAATTTATTTAATAACAGGCAACAAGGCCCACTTGTTAGTAACAAATTTTAACTTAAAAACTAATGTTAGTAAATACAATTCAAGATAATTACACATTCACAATAACAACACACAGAACAATTATTACAGCTGTACCACTGCTACATGGTGCACATGTTTTATATATGCAGCATGCAGCAGTGGTTCACGTATATGCAGTCAAGTCTGCTTGCAAACATTTTTAGAATGCTGTTGCTGCTGGCTCTAACTCTGCGCACAAGTGACTCGCCACGTTTCCTCATTGTAGCATAAAAACAGTCTACACGAGCGTCTGCAAACATTCCTGAGGCGCTACAAAATCTGGGCAACCGCAACAGCACCCTAAATGCATTATTGTACTGCACTCGAAGAGCGCTGTACGAAGATTGCGTATAGCCCGCCCACAGGCTGCACGTGTAGAAGGAAGTGCAGTAAGCTCTAAATAAAGCTACTTTGACCTCCCGCGAACATCTAGCAAACCTGCGGGCCAGCATATTCGCCCTCACCGACAACGCCCTTCGTTCCCTTTCAAGGTCTGCATCGTCTTTGAGGTCGACCGTAAGTATGTGCCCTAAATATTTTACGGTCTGTACTCTTTGTAAAGGCATGCCCTCCAAACAAACAGACGGCACACTAGATGGGACCTTACCGTCGGCACTAAAGACCATAATTTGGCTCTTTTTAACATTATGTACTAGTCCATGTGAACTGGTATATTTCTCACATATGGCCAATAACGTTTTCAAGCCGCAAGGAGATGCACTTAACAATGAAAGTTATTTAGATTTTTACCATAGAATAAAAAAAACTTGGAGTATTTTAACATCAAAAGTTAACTGTAGTATATTAGAAGAGAGTATACGAGTAGCTAAACGCATGTTATATAATAATTCAGCATTAAATGTATTTTTATTTAAATTGCCACCCCACTTAGTTAGAATAGTTCGACTTAAGGGAGCAAGCACTATGGAGGATGTTTTAAAACACGTTTTGGAAGAGCAGAACTTTCAAGCCATTTATAGTTTAAAAAATAGTAATAGATATTTCGGAAACTCCGGTCAACAACGATCGAATAATCAACCACGATATTCTTTCAGTGCATACGTACCAAATAGATTCCCAAATCAAAATTTCCCTTCTAGTAGTAATTCATTTAATAATTCAAGACAGTATAGGAATTCTAATTTTAGTCCCAGTTCACAGAATATTACGAATCAATCGCCGTACGTAAATCGATCGGCGCAAGTACGTAGTCAGCACATTCCGTCGCCGGCGCATAACGCACCGTTTGCTAATATAGGGTCAAGCACCGATGTCACGATGCGTACTGCAGGTTCGAGGCGAATTAATTATACAAATAATGATCCGTTCTTAACGTATAATAATGAAAATAATATATCGGAACCGGGACGGAGTACGTCAAGTGATAGGGAGTCCGTGCAAAATTTTTGCATAGGGGCCTCAATTATAGAGAGAAAATAGTTTTAAATTGCAATAATTATCGTTCTTTACCATATATTATAAACCAGACTTAGGAAATGCGGTATTTATGTTAGATTCAGGTAGTACGAGGTCTTCTATAAGTCCTCACTTAGCTAATAAGTATTTTAGTTCGTATATTCGTAGGGAACCGTTCGAAGTTATTAGTACTCATGGCACTAGTGTACATTCAGAGGTAGTTGTAACACATTTGCCCAAGATTTTCAACTGTCAGGATATGCATAAGTTTTATATATACACCGTAGCTAGTAATTACGATGGGTTATTAGGTAGTAATTTATTAAAACAATTAGATGCAAAGATCGATTACAAAACATCGACTTTACATACTAAGTATTGTAGCATACCATTTATTTATTCGTCTGAAAAAATAGACACATATATTTTACCGCCAAGGTGCGAATTAAAAGTTAAGCTACCGGTAAGCCTAAAAAACGGCGATGCCATTTTAGAGTTTAAACAATTGTCAGAAGGAATTCGTATGCCATCGGCTTTAGTTAATTGTATTAACGGGTATGCATATACAGTTATACAAAATTGTAAGGATATTGAGATGACTTTGAAGGTCACGAGTCCATTTATAGTCGAACCTTATGAACAAGATAATATTTTAATTAATCAAATTAATTCAGATATCGGAAACCAGACAGATTATTTACTTTTAAAAAATTTAGAGAAATTACGGCTTGACCATATGAATTCTGAAGAAAAAAAAATGATTTCAGACATATGTCACGAATATAGAGACATTTTTACTGTGAGGACATACCTTTGTCCTTTACTAACGAAGTAAAACATAGGATAAGGACGGTTAACGAGGACCCTATTAATGTAAAGGCGTATAGACTACCACCATCTCAAACAACTGAGATTAAGCGTCAAGTAGAAAAGTTATTAAAAGATGACGTAATCCGGGAATCACATTCTCCTTGGAGTGCCCCCGTACATTTAGTGGCAAAATAATTAGACGCATCGGGGCAACAAAAATGGCGCATGGTAGTAGATGATAGGCGTTTAAATGAAATAACCATAGATGATAAGTATCCTTTACCGAATATAAACGATCTTTTTGACAAATTAGGTAAGAGTATGTACTTTTCGACACTAGATTTAGCTTCAGGGTACCATCAAATACAGGTAGAAAAAGAAGATAGGCAGAAAACTGCCTTTGCAACCCCTTTTGGTTTATACGAATATAACCGGATCCCATTCGGATTAAAAACGGCCCCTGCCACGTTCCAGAGGGCAATGGATAACGTTCTGAGAGGTCTACAGGGTATACATTGCCTCGTGTATCTCGATGACGTCATAATATATTCAACCAGTCTTCAAGAACACATAAGCAAACTTAAAGCAATTTTTGACCGCCTTAGAAAAACTAATTTAAAGGTACAGTTAGATAAATCAGAATTTTTACGCAAAGAGGTAATTTACTTAGGACATACAATTACCAAAAATGGCCTTAAGCCAAATAATGACAAAATAGAAGCTATTATATTTTAAAATATCCGATGCCCAAAACAGTTACAGAAATAAAGAGTTTCTTAGGATTAATAGGTTATTATAGGAAATTTATAAAAGACTTTTCAAAGATAACGATACCCATTACATCATGTCTTAAAAAAGGTAAAAGTATTGTTCATGATGAAACTTTTAAGAAAAGTTTTGAAACTTGTAAGGAGTTGCTCACCAACGCACCTTTACTGCAGTTTCCAGATTTTAGTAAGCCATTCATACTTACCACCGACGCATCAAACTTTGCGATCGGCGCGGTAATATCTCAGGGTATTGTAGGTTCAGACAAGCCAATAGCGTATGCTAGTAGAAAGTTAAGTGATACTGAGTCTAGATATAGTACTATTGAAAAAGAATTATTAGCAATAGTCTGGGCAGTAAAATATTTTAGGCCTTATTTGTATGGTAGAAAATTTATTATTTATACAGACCATAGGCCTCTAGCTTGGTTGGATTCATTAAAAGAACCCAATAGTAAATTAACTAGATGGAAGTTACGACTTCAAGATTACGATTATGAGATAAAGTACAAAAAAGGCCAACAAAATACTAACGCAGATGCGTTATCGCGTATTAGAATTAATGTTATGAAAGACGACACTGAATCAATGGTCGTAAATATAGACGAAAAAGATGAGGCATTAAAAGCACATATAGATAGTTTAGAAAAAGAAATAGCGAGGTTAAGTAGAAAAGAACCTGACACTGAAATCATTGAGTTATCAGATTCCGAAAGTGATGCTGCAACAGCTAATTCAATATCTAACAGAGAGCATGAAGGTATACCTATCCTTAACGAGGCAGTAGATACCAAAGCTAGACAAATTCACGTTTTTACGTGGTATAAAGATGACTTATGTGTTAAGGATATTTCAAATCAAAAACAGAAAATATTAGAGGTTCATTTGCCTATAAATAATAACGATTTAGTTAAAAGATTTCTCAAAGAATACGTAGATTATAAGAATAAGTATTTTATTTATTTTGAAGACGAAGCTCATAGGAAAACATTTACGAATATAATTACATCTTTTTATAAAAAAGGTACACAAAACTTTGTTGAATGCACTGAAAGAATAGTCAATGTCGTGGATGAAAATGATCAGAAAGATTTAGTTAACAAATATCATAACGGGAAAACCTGTCATAGAGGTATTAGGGAAACTTTAGTTAAGCTTAGGAGAAACTATTGGTGGAGCGATATGAAAGAAACAGTAACAGCTATTATTAATTCTTGTGATGAATGTCGTAAGATGAAGTACGATAGAAAACCTCTTAAGCCATTTATTCAGTTAACCCAAACACCAGATAGTCAATTAGAGGAAGTTTTTATAGATTTATTATATATAGAAAAGAACCAGTATTTAACGGTCGTAGATTCCTTCAGTAAACTTGGACAGGCAATTCAGATTCCTAATAAAAGCACACCAGAAGTAGTAAGAGCTTTAATAAAATACTTTAGCATGTATGGTGTACCGAAAAAAATTAGTAGCGATTCAGGAACTGAGTTTAACAATGAATTATTAAAAGAAATGTTATCTTTATATAAAATCGACCGGCACATAGGAACACCGAATAATCCCAATTCGATGGCAATAGTTGAACGATTTCATTCTACTATTATAGAAATATATAGGTTAGCAAAATATGAGCAAAGCGAATTGGATGCCGCTTCTGTTATGACCTATGCCATAATGGGTTATAACAACACAATACATAGTGCTACAAATTTTACACCGTTTGAAGTTGTTTTTGGACACACTGAATTAGGACACGTTTTCGATATTGATAGAGATAAAACCTTAATGCAAAAATTATTACAAGATCATCGCAAAAGGTTAAAAACTTTATATGAATATCTAACACAGGAAATGATAGGAAATAAATCAAAAGTTAGAGACAAAAAAGGTGGAGAAGAACTTCCAACTATTTCGGAAGGTCAAACGATTTTTATGAAAAATACTAGAACTAGGAAAGCTAAAGAGTTGCCGAGATATGAAAAAGCTCAAGTGACTGGCAAAGTAAAGCGTAATATAGTTCCAGTAAAATTAAAGAATAGGAACACTAAGGTAGCTATAAAAAACGTAAAACGTCCTCCACAGATGTTGGTGGATCCTGCTCGTCCTAGTGGGTCAAGGGACAACATTGAACGTCCAGAGACTCGATCAGAATCCCGGAATTCTTCGGATTGGAACGGCTCTGATGAGGAGTAGTTGCTGGAATATTATAAAAACCATAGATTTAAAGTCTTTAGTGTTACAAATAGATAATAATATTGAAGAATATAATAAGTTAAAATTGATAAGTAATAGCAATAGTGAAACACGTAGAGAACTTTTAGGATTAACTATTCAGATAGAAACATTTATAGAATTAACTAGAGATAGGTTAAATCAGATTATTCCCTCTAGTAGAACTAAGAGAGGTATTTTAAACCCATTAGGGTCACTCATAAAGGTAATTACAGGAAATTTAGATAGTGAAGACGCTATGAAATATAACATAGAAATTAGTACTTTAAAAAATAGGCAACATTCAGTGGATACAAAAGTTTCTTTAATGCAGAAAGCTTTCGATAAATTAGTTAATATTTCAGATGACATGAATTTTAATACCAAACATTTGAATTTGAAATTAAACCAATTTCAGTCACTTATTCAGAACCAAACTAAGTATTCTAATATGATCTTGATAGTTAATAGCTTAAATCAAGTTTTTAACAACTTTCGTACTATATATACAATTATTTATGAAATTGAAACTGCTATAGCCTTTAGTAAAATACACATTTTACACCAATCTTTAGTAAATACTACAGAATTATTTGAGATCTTGAAAATAATTGAAAAGCATAGTAATTTAGTTTACCCAGTAAGTCTATCAAATTTAGTTAAATTAGAACAAACCATAGAAATTAAGGGATACATTGATAATAAGTTAATAGTTTTTATTTTAGAAATTCCATCGGTCCACAAAGACACATATATTTATTACAAAGTTATCCCAATTCCCATCTATAACCACATTAACCATAAAACCCACACCATTGTTCCAAAATACCCATTCCTTCTAGTGAAAAGATTGAAATACAGGCCCATTGTAGAACCATGTAAGGAAATTGAAGACTCCAAATACCTATGTTCAGAGGAGAACGTAGTGCAGTATCCTGTTGAATCCTGCGTGGAACAGCTTATGCTGATGAAAAACAATTTCACCAAATGCCAGCAATACGAAATAGAAATAGAAGAAACGAAGATTCAGCCTGTGACGGACAATCACTGGTTAATTTATGCTGAGAAGACTATGACGACGACAGAAACCTGCAATGATGAAACCAGAAAGTTTAATCTTCAAGGGACGTATATTTTATTACCAAGACCACAATGTTCGCTGCAGATGGGCGACATATACATAACCACACCAACAAATGGTAGTTCATTCGGCGTAGAGTTACCACCAGTGCAGATGCCAGAACTTCGTGTTGACGTCATCTCGCCTACCAAAAAGATGGATCTTCGGGGAGTAGACTTCGGTGATGTTAGAGACTTATTAACTAAAGTGAAATACAGTGAGAATATCAGTGATGGACTGGACAGTATAATAAGTGGAAATATTAGTGTATGGACATTAAGTCTCTATGTTATAGTAATAATGTGTGTTTTAATTATTGTCTTTTATAAATATAAATTACATTTACGTTGTCGAAATTCTCCAAAGACACCCCAAGTACCTTTGGATAATTTCTCTCTTGGGGAGGGAGGAGTTAAGGGAGGCAGCCCTAACTGCTTTAGATTCGTAAGCGTAAATCCCTCCTCCACTTGCCCTAGTTAAGTATATTGTTAACTTAGCATAATTAGCTTATAAATACTAATGTAATATGACAATAAAAGATTATTATTGTTCTGCTGTTAAGCTAAATATAGTTTTTTTAATGAAACTCCCGGGACCCAACCCTTAATTCATGCAAGGCTAGTGGATACAGCCTTAAACGAATCGTGCCGGATAATCACGTGGTGTTTGAAGCCGACCCCGGTAAATTTGCTGTATCCACTGGCTGGCATAGCGCCACCAGACGTTCGCAGGACTGTAGCAAGTTCCCTAGAAAGGGCCAAAATGGATGGTGATCCCCGGCACGCCCTCTATGGGCATAGGTTACCGCCACAAAGGCTTAAAAGCCGAAATAGCTTTGCCAAATGCACCACGCCACTAACGACCAATCCCTCAACAGCGAGATGCAGCATCTGGCGTGCACAAAAAGGGTTCATGGATCAGTTTGTCACGCTTTCCGAAAGCCTCCCACCTGGACATCAATTACCGTGGCCGATCTGGAAGTCCCTAAACAGACTCCGGACTCAGGTGGGCGGAAGCAAAGAAAACATGTCTAGGTGGGGACTGTCGAGCAACCCCAAAATGGAGTGTATTTGCGGAGCATCGGTCCAATCCATGGCCCATCTAACAGCTTGCCCAGCCTGCCCTGCCACATGTTCATGGCACGATCTTAAAAATGCCACAAGCAGGGCAATCAGTGTAGCCATGTTCTGGGCCACAAAAATTTGACGAGTTTGCCATCGAAACACTAAGAAGAAGAGCAGTACCTTTGTACAATGTTTCCTTTTTTTTGTAATTTACTGTTACTTTTCTGTGTGTACATAAATTATTATTAAATAATAATAATATCTAGGGACAATATCACGCAGATCATCCTAGCCCCAAACTAAGCAAAGCTTGTACTATGGGGTACCAGGTGACGATATACATACTTATATAGATAGATAAGTACTTATATACATAGAAAACATCCATGACTCGGAAACAAATATTCGTGCTCATCACACAAATATTTGGACTTACCGGGATTCAAACCCAGGGCCACCAGCTTCGTAGGCAGAAGCACTACCAACTAGGCTACGGTGACCGTCGTATAATAAATAGTTTGCAGATGATACTTCCCTGACGTTCAAAATAAACCGACAATTAAGCAATTTTGACGATGTTGATGATACAATCTCTAAAGTTGTTCATTGGTTTAATGCCAATAATCTTGTGCTTAATGATATGAAAACTAAAGTAAATTCTCTACACCGAACGTGAAACAGGCGACAACCAATGTACAACTTAATGGAGCTAGGTTGGATCCTGTTGAATCAACTGTGTTCTTGGGTATCACTATTGACTCAAAGCTACAATGGAGCCCACAAATAGAAAAACTGTCCGGCAAATTAAGTTCTGCAGTATATGCAGTGAAAACTATTAGACGGCTGACTGATGTTGACACAGCTAGAATGGTTTATTTCAGTTATTTTCATAGTGTAATGTCCTATGGAATACTTCTCTGGGGTAGCTCTGCTGACATTAACACCATATTTATATTGCAAAAAAGAGCTGTAAGAGCTATCTATAATCTTGGCCCGATAGTGTCTCTAAGAGAAAAATTCAAAGAGGTCAACATTCTAACTGTACCATCTCAGTATATATATGAAAACTTACTATATGTGCATAAAAATATCGATTCCTTCTGTAAAAGGAGCGATACACATAATGTAAATACTAGATATAAGAATAATCTGATATTGCATACTACCCGTCTCCACAAAATAAGTAACTCTTTTTATAACAAACTTCCCAATTATATTAGAGAATTGTCTACGAATAAGTTTAAAAGAATTATTAAAGCCAAATTGTGTAGCAGGGCATATAACAATTTTTTTTTTTTTTTTAATTTATTTATAACAAATGTGATACATTTAGATACATATTAAATGATATCGCCAAACTGCATGACAGTTTGTTGGCGAACACTGTGCGCTCATTTTACAAAACAAAATATGTAACACATTTAAAAATTACACACTATATAAATTATTATATCCTTTGTAAAACTTTTTAGATTCTAGTATACATTTTAATAGTAGTGATGCTGTTAATCTTGAATTTGATCATTAAATATTTGTAACAATAGTTCTTTTAACTTTTTCTTAAATATATGTAAGTTTAAACAATCTTCTTCAAACATAATTTTGTTATATAGTCTTGGTATTATAAACATACGTGTTCATACAATGTGGAGCTTTAGGTATCTTAAACTCTGCTTTATTATATTGTTCGACAGTTAACATATATTGAACTTTTTGATGCACCGGTAATATATGACATATTTTAAACAGTTTCATATAGTTTTTATTACATTCATTTTTCGTGTTTTTATCTACCATAATCTTTAGGAATCTACTTTGTATATTCAAGACTTTATCCAAATAAGTTTTAAATGTACGCCCGTATGCACTCAGCCCATAGCTCAAAATTGCATCGACCAGTGCATGATACAACATAAACAGCGTGGATCGGTTTGTGACATATTTAAGTTGCTTGAATTTACATAAGACAGACCTTAATTTGTTACAAACAATATCGATGTGGGTTTTCCAGTTAAAATGACAATCTATTGTTAAACCTAAGTATTTATATTGTTCCACAAACTCTATATGTTCACAATTCATACATAGTTGCATATTGTTATGTAAGCATTCATACGTGTGACCAATAATGGATATTTTTCTAATTGATTTTCTGTTATATGGTGAGTGAAGGAGCATGCATTTTGTTTTGGATTTTTTTTTTTTTTTTTTTTTTTTTTTTTCTTTATTCTCCAAAAGATTTGTACAGATTCATAGTAAATCTAAATAGTACCTACAATAGTATGGTGGCCCGCACGTCAGGCAACCCACAACAACGTCAAAAAAATTCCTTACAGTAACTTAAATATTTCAGTACAGTACACGAAGAGCACCCAATATACATCAGCCCAGAGTGTAATCCAATGAGCATGTTGTACACTAGGTTAACCCGCATACATAACATAAAAAAACATGGTTTGTGAGGTAGTTCATGTTCTTTTGGGACATGCCTGACCCCGGACTGCCTGACCCGCTGGAGTCTGTACAAATTACTTGTTAAACCCTGACTTCCAAACTAGGAGGAAACCTGTGTGATGGAAGTCAGTGTTCGACCGTATTTATAAGTAATGAAACATAACCCTTTTAAAAATACAAAGTTGTTTTTTTTTTTTTTTTTTTTTTTTTTTTTTTTTTTTTTTTAGAAGAATACAAAGATAAAAAATAATAATAACGTAGATAAAAAACAAAAAATAGTAGATGTAGTAGTGTGAATGTTTTATGGATGTGTAGTGTGTGGTAGTGAAGTGTTACGTATCATTGGGTAGTAGCTTCTCAGTGTCGTTGTAGTTTAGCGTTAGAAGCCAGTTAGTGAGTCTATTTTTGACGACATATTTGTTTAGTTTATTAATATTTAAATTTTTATTTATATTATTATATATAATCGAGCTAGAGACATAAAACTGTCGAGAGGCAAAAGTTGTTTTGTGCCGGGGAACAGGGCAAGCTCTGCGGGATATTCTTTTAGTAGGAACCGGGGGCGGCACCTTACTATGCTGGCGAAGGGTAGCTTTGAGCACAAAGAGCTGCCTCACTGTAAGAACCGAAGCCAGCGAGTAAAGTTCAGTAGTGGGAAACCTGAAGGGTTTGAAGTGCATGACTTTGAGCACAGCTCTTTGCGCTCTTTCGATCTTTATAAAGTTGGTTTTAGCCGCCCCGCCCCATGCAGTCATGCAGTAACTTAATACTGACTGACAAAGGGAGCAGTAGACCAAGCTTAGGGTTTCAGGGTCGGCCGTTTGTCTTAGGCTTTTAAATAGATGGATGAGGCGCCTTACTCTGTTACAGAGAGCATCAATCTGAGAGTACCAATTTAGATTTCGGTCAATGTATACGCCAAGATATTTAGTAAATGATACTTGTGTTATGGGGAGGCAGCTGCAGTTATTAAGGGGATTACAGTTGGTATGGATGTATAGATTATAATTAGACGGAGGTTGAGTATTGTTACGAATAGAGAAAGGAATGAAGTAGCTTTTAGACTGATTTAGCGTTAGGAGATTTAGTGATAACCAGTTATTAATTATCATCAGGTTATGTTCGGCAGTAGATTTAATATCCGACCAGTTGGAACCGTGAACCACTAAGGCAGTGTCGTCTGCGTAGGTAAAAATTTTGCAATTTGGTAAGTTAATATTACATAATTGGTTTATATACAGCAGAAATAGGGTAGGTCCTATGATGGACCCCTGCGGGACGCCATACTCTATAGGGACCTCGTCACTAATGAGGCCGCTGATTGTGACACTTTGCCGGCGGTTTGAGAGGTAGTCACAGAATATGTCGTAGGCAGCTCCTCTAATGCCAAGGTTAAAAAGTTTGGTTAGGAGTGTAGGCAGGTCAACGGTGTCGAAGGCTTTTTGAAAGTCTAGAAAGATACCAAGACATTTTTGGCCTCGATCTAGTGTTGTGGTGATATGCGTAACAAGGTCAATTACTGCGTCTTCCGTTGAGATACCTGAGCGAAAACCATATTGCCGGTCCGATAGGATTTTATTTTTGACTAGGAATTTAGTGAGTCGATTGTTTAGGAGTTTTTCAAGTATTTTAGACATGGACGTTAGGATCGAGATTGGCCTATAATTAGCGGAGTTGCCTTTATCACCCCTTTTGTGGATCGGATGGAGGAGGGCCTTTTTGAAAGCATTGGGATAAACGCCTGTGTGCAACGCCGTATTGCAGATGTGGGTAAGTACTGGAATAAGAAACTGCCGATTAGATTTTAAAATTGAGGACGGAATTCCATCCCAACCAGTAGCGGAATCAGAACGCAGACTCATAAGGATAGATTCTACTTCGGCTTCATCTGTGTCGAAAAGCACCATGGAGTTTGGAATCGGTGCATCATTTAAAAATGCGGCAATATCGAAGTCGGGTGGACGAACTCTTGTGGCTAAGGTTTTGCCTATCTCAGCGAAGTATTTATTTACTGAATTTAATGAAGATTGATTGTCCCCACTTAGTTTCAATAGTTCCACGGGAGGAATGCGAGGTTTTTCGGTGTTTGTGATTTTTTTAATTGTGTTCCAAGTAGCTTTTAAGTTATTCTTATTTTTGAGTAGTTCATTTTTTTCGTATGTTCTTTTCAGCTTACGAAGAAGGGAATTACAGAAATTACGGTATCGGGTATACGATGTTTTAACAATTTGATTATTTGGGCATTTCTTATATTTTATGTGAAGACGATCTCTATTTCTAATACAGCGAATCAATCCTGGCGTGATCCAAGGCTTAAGAATTCTGTGTTTGTTAGGAACCTGGGTTGATTTTGTGTATTTAACGATATTGGTCGATAAAATTGTTGTTAGTGTATCCGCTGCAACATTAGCATCTTGAATGAAAAGAATATGAGAGAAGTCAGTATTTGTAATTTCCTTGTGCACACCCACTGTATCAATAATACTTTTAGTGCGGCTAGCATTGCATTTATTATTTTTAAGTATAAGATTAAGTAATGTAGGTTTATGGTCAGTAATATGTGATTCAATAACAAGTGTAGTGGAGGGTAATTTTGTTTTTAATAGAACGTGGTCATAGCACTTATCCTCTCTGGTGGGGAAGACATGTGTTGGTGACAGAGCATGCGTTGCATTTAGAATTAAGTAGTCGTTTGAGAGATCATCATTATTATGGGGTTTGATATCGATGTTAAGATCACCAACAATTGTAATGTTACTGTACGATTTCAGTGTATTTAATAGAATACCTAAACTATCAAGAAAGGAGTCAAGTTGCTCTCTCTTGAAACAGGAAGGAGACCTATAAATTGCAACGATTACAGTTTTATTATCAATGACACATGTAAGACAGTCTGCAAATTGCAGGTTTGGTTCAGTTATAGTGTGTGAGATGGAGGATTTTATATAGATTATAATTTTGATTTGGAGGGTCAGTTGTGGAGTATTGGGTGTAATCTTCCAGGAGTGGAATGTTGGGGTTTTTTTGGAGCCAACACTCTGTCAGCACTATGACGTCACACGAAACTTTAATCTGAGAGAGGAGGATTCTGAGTTGATCAAAGTTTTTTCCAACGGATCGAATGTTTAGTTGGAGTACTGTCAGAGAATGGTCGCTAGAGGATCCCACAAACATCTTGCATTGGTCAGGCTCACACAAGAAAGAGTTTGAGCTGTCAAGTGCATCCAACTCTGAATTTAATTTAAGAACGGTAGCCATTTATGAGTTTGAGTTATTAAGACAATAATGGGCTCGGGATAGAAAAATATTAACAGTTTGGGCAGATTTGGGGACAAGTTGAGAGAGAGAAGCACGTAAATACTGAGTTAATATGAAAATTAACTCGTTTGAGTGACGGTAAGTAAAGAGTTTAAAAGATAAGTAAAACAGTGAGTGGGTTGTGTGTGTCAGTGAAAGCATATTTGCAATTTTAGTAGTTACTAGATAACATGATTGAAAGGTTATAGAATCTAAGACAACATAATAATGTATAATATAAAAGCAATTAGAGACACATATAGGTACATGACTTACTACATTAGTTAGTCATTGTTGATGTTGGAGATCAAGGAGGAATTGCTCAGATTGAACTAAAATGTGTCTGTCGCCATGTTGCTTGCGAAGGAAAACCTTGCCGTTTGTGGTCCAACAGAAGTCATATTTGTTTAGCTTGGCAAATTCTCTGGCTAAGTAGAATAGCTTTTTCACTGAGCTCGGTAGATATTCCGCTACGTATATTGGCGAAGCTTTCCCTGCACAGCCCATCAGACTGGAGTTCAGGCGGTCCCCACGAGAACGAGATTTGTTGAAATTTTTCGCGGAGGTAAGTATCCTCTCCTTACTTTGCACCGAGGTGAGTTCAATAACAATCGGTTTAGTATTTACTTGTTTTCCTGGAATACGATAGACGTCGCGTACCTCATTGATAGGTATTTCAAGCACTTTGCCAAGGTTCTCCGCTATCTGCATGAGGTCAGTGGTGGTTTCGCGCTCCGAGGATGGTACGTTTCGAATCTCTATGGAGGAGCTGCGGGAGCTTTGCTGAAGGTCAGTGACTTTCTTTTCAAGTTCTTGGATGGTATGCAGGTATTCTTTCCGTTCTTTTTTAAGAGACTCAATCTGCTTCTTCATGTCGTTGTACTCCTCGTTCATGAAAGTCACGGATCTTTCTATTTCGAGGTTTGATTTTTGAATAGAAAGGTTTTGCATTTTTAACTCAGCTAAGTCAGTGGAGAGCTTCGACATAAGAACACTTTGTTCACTAAGGACTCGATTTAAATTTGCATCCTGCTCGACTTTCCAGGCCTTTAATATTTCCTTTATTTCTGCTGCAATATCATGCGATTCGTCACCTGGAGGGTCTGTGGGACGATATCTTTTGCTGCCGCGACCCTTAAGATTGACGTTATTTGAGTCCATTAATGAATTAGTTAGACTTAGGTTCGGGTCCGATTGAGCTTGGTTTATAGAAGGCGGCGGCGTGCGTGGTAAGGACATGTTGAAAAAATTATAAAAGGTAATAACAAATAGTCGAACGTTAGTATAAGCGTAGCGCAGTTACTATCAGATCCAAAGCGTAGTATCGTTGCGGCGGCGCAGTTGTAGAAACAAATTTGCGTATTTTGCGTAGCTGCCGCGGCCCTTTGCTGCTGTCGCACTAGCCAAACGTGCGAGACACCGGCCGCCCGGGTTAACTTCCATAAGCGGGAGGTCTGGGTCGCTGGACGCTGCGAGGCACTGTTTGACCAGTGACTGTAGACACGATAGCTACACACAAACGCCGTAACGCGGAGGTCTATGTTGACTGGTTTTTACTGCTAACTAGCGTGGACACAACTATTTCACACGGCGATACGAGCCGAACTCAAATATACATTTAATATAATCCCATTGTCGTGGGACCATTTGATAACATTTTCGAGATCTATTTGCATACATTTTTCTCTAATATCCAAGTTGGTGTCAGCGTACATTAGGCACGTGTCGTCAGCGTACATATATACACTACAATTCTTTATTACTCTACTCATGCTATTAATGTGCATAATGTACCCAACAGGCCCATATACTGATCCGGTTGGCACACCCGTCCCAACGACCGCTTCTTGCCCACGCTGTTCACATATACTGGTGCAAAGCGTTCTATTTTTTAAATAACACTGAAACCATTTGTTTAGAGGACCACGAATTCCGCACTCTTGCATGGCCTTTAGAAGAATCTCGTGGTCTAAAGTTTCAAACGCTTTTTTGAAGTCAATGAATAAAACAGCAACATACTTTTTATTATTTAACTGTATATTTATATCATCTGTAAATTTTGACAAGGCAGTCGCTGTACTACGTGATTTTCTAAAGCCATGCTGTGTGTCTGAATTTATATGGTTGGATTCTAAAAAAATACTGATTCTTTTTACAATTACTTTTTCAACTATTTTGTTTATTACAGGTAGAATGGCAATTGGTCTATAATTTGTGTAGTCCAAATGATTGCCTCCTTTGTAAATAGGCCGAATGATAGATTTTTTTAAATAATCTGGATATACTCCCTTTTGGATACACAGGTTAATGAATTTGGCTAGTATGGGGCTGATTTTGTCTTTAATGTATTTTACATCTTGTATTCTTATACCATCTATACCGGGTGATTTCCTACTACTTAATTGATTTATAATTCTTTCCAGCTCACTGGAAGTCGCTTTTTGGTAACGAAGAGATATATCACAGGGCTTTACATAGTCGTCACGATTTAAGAACGATAGCTTACAATGATGCTTAATTTTTTCTACATCTTCAGTAAATGTTCGTGCGAAATTTGTACATATGTTACTAAGTGTGTCTGTCTTACCCAAATACTGCATTATTACACAATCCAAATTAGTTTTCGATTTACCTATCCAGCTGTTAATGTTATTCCAAATTTTTCTAATGTCACCCTTACATTGTATTAATTCCATTTGCCTATATTTATTTCTTTCTTTAATTATGATTTTATTAGTTCTGCTTCTACACCGTGTATACTCTAACCTGTAATAATGATTCTTGGAGCATGATTTCCATCTCCTAAAAAGATCGTCTCTACGATTTAACAAATGTTTTAATTCTTTGGTAATCCAAGGCTGTGATTCCCTATTTTTCTTACAGGTTACAGTAATGTTTGATCGTTCATAAATATCACTAAATAAACAATGAAGATTTTTGTACATTATTAACGGACAGTCCATGTTGTAAACACTCATCCAGTCAGCGTCATTTAGGTTTTGTTGCACTAATTTATTACTTAACACGCGTATTGCACTGTTTACGTTTACACTGGATTCACTGCACCTTTCATTGGCCGCTAAGTTTACGCCTACTAAATAGTGATCTGACAACTTACAGGTAAGCATGTGTGCGGAGACACGCCAGGAACTACGCACCCAAACATGATCGATGCACGACGTCACCAAACGGCCGGCTACTATTTCTTCGCGCGTGCATTCATTGATAACGCTTTGTAGGCCGTACTCACACAGACTGCTTTTATATTTCTCCGTATGAGTGTTATGACTCGATAGATTTAAGTTCATGTCACCAAGGATGATCAAATTTTCTTTTTCTGGTATTTGTTTCAACAAGTTAGTTAGTTCCTCGATGAAGAGCAGCTTATTAGTGCTTGGCGGTCTATATATCGCTATGATGTGTAATAACTGTTTTCCATGCATAATACGGCTCTGTATTAGTTCCATGTAGCGATTATTCTTACGTGTTGAAAACGAAATATTATACGTAGGTTTCGAATACATGAGTAGTCCGCCTCCCCGTCGATCCTCACGAGTACTTCCATGCATGACATATCCGTCTATCTTGTACATTTCCAATTCATCTTGTTTGATATTTATTTCACTTAGTACAATAATATCGATACTGTATGCACACTGTTTCAATAAAATAAGCAATTCATTAAAGTTTTGTCTTAAAGATCTTATATTTAGGTGAACTATTTGTATTTCACTATCTGTACTTTTTAAGTATAAACTCCATTTACAAACGTCAGTATATTATTATCTACGATGGAAAGTATGTCATCGAATTTTAATGGGGAAGTAATCGCCTAGTGTGTACTCGTGCAGCCTCAGCTGGCCGCGGTGTTTGTTTACAGCTCGCTATTGAAACATATTTTATTAATATCATCCTCCGATTTAATGACATGGATCTTCGCACCTTCATCCTTTTTTATTAAGACCTTTTGGTCTTGAACCCAAATGTATTTGTACTTATCTTTGAGCATTTGTTTAGAACTCCATAGTACTTGACGCATATGTTTCGTGAGATGTTCGTTAATATAGATTCTTTTTCCATTTTTATTTCCTAAAATATCATCGTTAGTGAGGCATGATTTTCTAGTTTTAATCCACTCCTTTTTTGCAGTTTTTGTGCGCAAGGTCACGACGATTGTGCGTGGTCGATTATCGACTTCTTTGTCTCTTCCTACCCTCCTAGTTTCCACAATATTATCGGGATCGATTTTTAATTTTTGGGATATTGTTTTCACCATTTGAATTGTATTTTCATTTTTACTCTCATCAAGGCCAAAAATTTCTATACATTTTTCAGTTTCTCTTTGTTCTAAGGCCGATATTCTCAATTCTAAAGCATTGTTAACTTTTTGTAGGTGGGTATTTTTATTTTCTAATGCTAACATCTTTTTATTTGCATTTCCCTTAAATTCAAGCATCTGCTGATATTGCTCGGCGTAGAAGTCGACAGTTTCGGTCAGATCCTCGACTTTTTTCTGAGTTTGGTATATTATTTCCAGCTTATTATTTACCTCGGCTAGCAAGGATTCCACGGTTACTTTTTTTAGGTCAACAACAATTTGTGGTACGGTTGCCTTCGGACTTTTTTCGCTTCCCATAGCTCCAGAACATACTTCACACATTTCACTGCGTTGAAATTGTTTGATGTTTTGCACGCACTTTTTGTGGAATACCCCTTCACATGGGCCTTTACATTTTAGCACATCATCTTTCGCGAGCGACACGAATAATTTGCACTTTTTACACTGAACCATGTTCGGTATACACTATCTACTACTATTTGCAACGTTTAATAAAAAATATCGGAGCGTATTCTCAACTCGTCCGTACGCAGAGCGCGCGCGCATAAGGTTTCTGATTATTTAAGTGATAAAAGTGCTTGGGATGGAGTTGTTCTGAGTCAACACACATGATTGTAATTAATCTTAAGTATATTTTATTTTAAAAAAGGATTCCTACTGAGTTTTCTGACCGTGTTTCTCAGTAGCTGCCACATCATGCACTGCACGGTAGGGTAAAAAAATATGACGATTCCACATAAATGTAATTTTTTTACGTAATAAAGTTACTTTGACTTTGAAAATAAAAAATTCAATTTCAGTTCGCCATGACATATCATTGTCTATACCAATGTCCGTTTCATGAATTAAGTAAGTCATCTTTATAATTAGTCTGTAACTGTAGTTGTCCTATTTGTCTTAGCTTAAAATTCATAATTCTGGTTTTAATCAAGTTGATTTGATTTTGAGGTTATTCTTATTTAACTAGTTAACTATAGATATTAGGCTTGTGTTAATTTCAATTTCAATATTTTTATAATTTCCCTTGCTATAAAGCACAGTGCTGACATCAGCAAATAACGAGATTTGATGATTGGTGACTTGGGGAAAATCGGTGATGTAGCGAATGAATAATAATGGTCCCAATACAGTCCCTGTGGAACACCGCATGTAAGGACTATAGTAATAGATGAATATACAAATTCAGTCTTAGACTTAACGCTCACTTGACTTATTGGTGTCATTTGTTTTCTCTCTTTTAAATAAGATCTGAAAGTATCTGAGAAGTATTAGGTCTAGCACATTGCCTCTGACACCATAACTATACAGTTTTTTTAAAGAGAATATCATGATCTACGAAATGAAATGCCCTAGACATGTCCATATATATTTCCGCAACTGGTTTCCTGTTATCCATATTGAGATGTATTTGCTCAAGAAACTTGTATATGGCCATCATAAATGTTTTATTTTTTCTGAAGCCCATCTGTTCCTTGCAGAAAATGCCATTGCTTTGTAAATATTTGTACAGACACGGTTATTACCTTTTCAAAAAATTTACGCTACAGTTCTATAATTACTCCTTTTCGTTTTATCGTCTTTTTATGCAAAGGCTTTACTATGGAAACTTTGAGTAATTGTGTAAATATACCATTTAGTAATTATTTATGTACAATGTCACTTAATAATATTTATATATTTACGTACAACACCTGCTTTTTTATTCGGAAAGTTCTTAACAAAAATATTAAATCTAGTTTATCTTTCATCAAAATCAAGCACACAACTCAACGTAGTACTCGCCGGGCGAGTTTTTTGGTCTTACCTAAGATTAGGACAAATTATGGCAAGAAGATGCTGACTTATCCAGGGGCACAGATGTACAACAAACTACCATCAGTCAAACCCGATTATTTCAAAATGTACAACAATCTTACTTAATATCTTAACCTCGGGAAAGTGGGTACATTAGATGAGTACCACACCTTATCATAAGAATAATGTATGTACTTAGGGAAACTACGAACTCGACCTTATGTAATTTATTATAAGTTATTATTTATTGTTCTCAAGTAAGTGACTTATTTGTTTTTAATGAGAATAAAGAATCTGTAAAACTAACCTAATAAAGGCTCTATAATGGGACCCACCGACTTAACTACACTGGTGTGTATATCATCATAACCAGTACTACTTGTGTTCGTGAGGTTATTTATTATCATTACTATGTCACTTGGTGTGGTTGGTTCTATAATGATTTATATTAGGGTGTTTGTCTTCTTGTATGTTTGGTTACAACTATTGTCTTTTGGTTGCGCTAGCTCTACAAAATAATTGTTAAAAGATACTCCTATCAATTTGGGATTTGTAATATTCTTATCATTCTCAGTAATTACTTCAATGCTAGACTTGGACACAATAGGCTTCGTAGAGTTTATTATATTCCAGGTAGATTTAGCTTTATTTGTGCTTGTTTTGAAATAGTAGCAGTTTTGAGCTTCCTGAGTTAATTTTACAATCTTTTTATACCTTTTTAGAAAATAATTTGTATTCCACTTCCGTATATCTATTTTATTTTTCAGTCTAAATTGCCACAATAAGTCTTGTCTCTTTTTGCTACATCGTTTGATACCGCGCTTCATCCATTTAGGTCTGGTAATAGTCGAAATTCTACGTTTCATAACAGGGAAGCATAAGTCATAAAAGAGTTTAAACATGTCAAAAAATAAATCAAAGTTTTCATTTATATTGTTGTGGTCACCAGAGGTTAATGTGGTATCGGTCATGGGCCGTGTGTGGAGGTCGGTAAAAGAAAACACTTGTGTCGCACGGTACAGTTTAATTGCACACGCAAGCAAGCGGTATTCACAAAAGATGGAAGGAGAAAGTCACAGGAGAGTTCAGTCTCTGTGTGTGTGTGTCTGTTTGTGTTTGTGTGTTTGATGTGGGTGGTATTTGTGGGTTGTAGGGAATATGAGTTTGTGAGTATTGCATTTCAGTTTGGTCGTAATGTAATTGAAGTAGCCAGTTTTTAATTTTATTTTTGTTTCTCGTACCGTAAGTGGATGAATGTATATTATTTTATTATATAAGTAGGATGACCTAAAGATTGGAGGCCATTTTCGACAATGCGGTACACTCCTTCCCAAGTCTCTCCGTGGAATACTACGGCTGTATCGTCAGAATACGTAAATATTTTCCCGTTACAAAGTAGTTGAAGACGTAAGTCATTGATGTACACCAGGAAGAGACATGGTCCGAGTATACTACTCTGAGAGACGCCTTGTGCTAGCGTGTAGTCGGATACGTGCAATAAAAGTACTCCTAAAACTGAAACTCTTCAGGCATACCCTACACATAAGATCGTTGACCAGTATGTACGCGAAGATGTTTCTTTAAATGACTTTTACTTTTAAAACACTTCTGGCACACGTCACATTTGTAGGGCCGTTCACCAGTGTGTACACGAAGGTGATCATTTAAATAGTCCTTCACACTGAAACATTTCTGGCACACGTCACATTTGTAGGGTCGTTCACCAGTGTGTATGCGAAGGTGTTTATTTAAAATGCCTTTTTGCCTAAAACACTTCTGGCACACGTCACATTTGTAGGGCCGTACACCAATGTGTTTGCGAAGGTGTTCACTATAATTGCTCTTTTTACTATAACATTTCTGGCATACTTCACATTTGTAGGGTCGTTCACCAGTGTGTACGCGAAGGTGTTCATTTAAAACGCCTTTTTGTTTGAAACACTTCTGGCACACATCACATTTATAGGGTCGTTCACCAGTGTGTACACGAAGGTGCGTAATTAATTTGCCTTTTAGACTGAAATGCTTCTGGCACATGTCACATTTGTAGGGCCGTACACCAGTGTGTACGCTAAGGTGTGCAATTAAATTGCTCTTTGTGCTATAACATTTCTGGCACACGTCACATTTATAGGGTCGTTCACCAGTGTGTACGCGAAGATGCGTATGTAATGTGCCTTTATGACTGAAACATTTCTGGCACACGTCACATTTGTAAGGTCGATCACCAGTGTGTAAGCGAAGGTGTTCATTTAAAATGCCGGCTTGACAGAAAGACTTCTGGCACATGTCACATTTATAGGGTCGTTCACCAGTGTGTACGCGAAGATGCGTAATTAATTTGCCTTTTTGACTGAAATGCTTCTGGCACATGTCACATTTGTAGGGCCGTACACCAGTGTGTACGCGAAGGTGTTCATTTAAATGGCTCTTTGTACTATAATATTTCTGGCACACGTCACATTTATAGGGTCGTTCACCAGTGTGTACGCGAAGGTGCGTATTTAATTTGTCTTTTTGTCTGAAATGCTTCTGGCACACGTCACATTTGTAGGGTCGTTCACCAGTGTGTACGCGAAGATGCTTATTTAATGTGCTTTTACGACTGAAACATTTCTGGCACACGTCACATTTGTAGGGTCGATCACCAGTGTGTAAGCGAAGGTGTTCTTTTAAAATGCCTGCTCGCCAGAAACACTTCTGGCACACGTCACATTTGTAGGGCCGTACACCAGTGTGTACGCTAAGGTGTGCAATTAAATTGCTCTTTGTGCTATGACATTTCTGGCACACGTCACATTTATAGGGTCGTTCACCAGTGTGTACGCGAAGGTGCGTATTTAATTGGCCTTTTTGACTGAAATGCTTCTGGCACACGTCACATTTGTAGGGCCGTACACCAGTGTGTACGCGAAGGTGTTCATTTAAATGGCTCCTTGTACTATAATATTTCTGGCACACGTCACATTGATAGCATTTGTCGCCCGAAAATAGTTTGCTCCAGGACATCTTGGTGTCATAAGTCGCGGTTTGTCTTGTGTTGTCCTCCTGTGCCCCTGAAAATTATTACAGAATTCATTTAATATGATCTGTTATAAGAATTCCACTTTTGGTTTTTAGCTACTGACTGGCCTGTACCTGTACTGGTAACATAAAACTGGTAAACTAGATAGTCGGCGAACTATCGCAGGCTAGTCTATACCTGTAGAGTAAAGAATTCTTCCCTTTGCGCTATTGGAAAACATTTTCTTAATTCTAAGTATTAACACATCCACGAAATGCAGACATGTTAGCGGCCTTATTAAAAAAATATCTAATATTTATAAAAACATACATTTCCAATATTTACTTGGACTCGTTTTAAATAAAATTTTGGATAGCGACAGCTTTAAAATACGAATAGTGTGGGTTATGATGGAATAAGTACTAAAATAATTAAAGCAGTTGCCCATAAAATATGTAGTCCTTTGAGTCACATAATAAATCTGAGCATTAGTGAAGGTAAATTCCCAGATGCTCTTAAGACCTCAATAATTAAACCATTATTCAAAAAACAGGACAGAGAGAAATTGGAAACTACAGGCCCATTTCCCTGCTACCGATATTCTCAAAAATGTTGGAAAAGTATTTCTGTAGTGAATTAAACACATACCTCGAAAAAAACAATATTTTATGCAACGAGCAGAAGGGATTCAGGGCAAACAAAACAATTAATATGGGCGTGTATGATTTTCTGCAAGTTGTTTAAAAAAATATGGATAATAATACTCCAATATCAGCTATATTCTGCGATATGACTCAGGCATTTGATTATGTTCAGCATAATATTCTTCTTAAGAAAATGGAATCCTATGGAGTGAGAGGTAATATACTGAAGCTGTTTGAATCTTATCTCAATAATCGTAAACAGATTACACAAATAAGTAGATTTAACCAAAAAAATCGGGAAGAGATATTCTCATCGGAAGAATGTAGAGTCCTGTACGGAATCCCGCAAGGAAGCGTATTAGGACCCCTTCTCTTTACGCTCTACATTACCGATTTTCCTAGAGCGACTGAACATCCCATGACACTTTTCGCAGACGATAGTACAGTTGCTGTGACAGGTAAATCTAAAGATACATTTGAAAATGACATAAATAATGCTTTAATAGCGATTATAGAATGGTTAGATAATAATAGTTTAAAAATAAATATTAATAAAACCCTAATAATGCATTTTAGCCAACGCTCGACATACATAAATTCTAATCTTGACATTCAATATAATAGTAATAAAATTGACGCAGTGAATACAACTAAGTTTCTTGGACTAACTATAGACACAGCTCTTAATTGGAAGGCACACATTGAAAACATAAGCAAGAGAATAAGCAGCAGTTCATAAGCTTTATATACCCTGTCGCGAACGCTTAGTGTTGATGCGCTTCTTACTGCCTATTACGGACTGGTTGAATCTGTACTTAGATATGGCGTGATGTTCTGGGGCAAGTCTACAAACAAAGAAATTGTCTTTAAAGCTCAGAAAAGATGCCTCAGAGCAATGTTTAAACTAAATATGACTGATAGCTGCCAATCTTATTTTAAACAGTACAAAATATTGACTCTGCCGTCTCTATATATATTAGAGGTTTTAATATTATTTCCACGAGTGGCGGCAATCCAACTTTATTTCCACGAGTGGCAGATGTAGTTCCCCGAAATAGACGTGATATCAGTAAGTTATGTTTGAATCCGGCTAGGTCTGCACTTATGCGCAAAAGTGTTCTTTGCATGGCTCCAGTCATATTTAATAAAATACCAAAAGATTGGAAAGACCTCCCAACCACTATGTTAAAAAAAAAAGTTAAATCATATTTAGTCGAAAAAGCCTACTATAATACATCAGATTTTCTAGTTGATAAATTTTAACCTGACATTTAATCAACTTTTTATAATTTTTTGACATTTATTTAACTGGTATTTAATTTTTGACATATTATTTTTAATTTTATGATATATTTATTATTGAATAGATTGTTTGTGAAATGTAATTTTTAGATTTTCCAAATAATAATTCTTAAATTGAAAACCTTTAATATTATTATAAAACATTTGCACGCTATTGTATAGCAAACATGTCCGAACATAATAATGTCTACTACATCTTGCATGTAATAATATTTTTTTGTTACTTACTTACTTACTTTACTCAAAGACTTTGCATAAATAAATGAACACCCGAGCGAAGCTGTGACGGGCCGCTAGTTTTGAATAAAGTGCTCATGATATTTTGTGTTGATTTTCCAACTACCCACTATTGTACCCGGACTTAGTATGGTGCAACGACTATAACATGCGAAGGCGCGGAATAAGTATGGTGCAATCTGACAAGGTTCAAGTTGAGACTCATATTGTAATTGAACCTGTAAACCTGTTTGTACACATGATGGCAATAAACATTTGGATTTCAAGCAAGAGCACTATATAATAATAATATCTGGGGACAATGTCACACAGATCATCCTAGCACTCAACTATCAACTAAGCAAAGCTTGTACTATGGGTACCAGGCGACGATATACATACTTATATAGATAGATAAATACTTAAATACATAGAAAATATCCATGACTCAGAAACAAATATTCGTGCTCATTACACAAATATTTGCACTTACCGGGATTCGAACCCAGGACCACCAGCTTCGTAGGCTGAATACCCTTGCTGGCCGGTTGTAGTTTCGGTTAAGTAATTCACCTACCAGTCTCTTGATACAACTAACACACAGCTATCTGATCCCAAATAAATGATAATCTAAAATATTTCTAAATAGCGGTCGTATTTCGCTACCCCAAATCGCTGTCACTTATGTTTCATGGCAATCTCGCAAATCACGCCACACATCAGGTGATCGCAATGGCCGACGCGTGCGCAGGTGCAAATTCATGCTAAGCCACGCCTCCTACACGCCCACGTCAAGATGGTCTACTGTCTACGAGTCGCGGCACAATATGGCGGCCAACGAGTCTTTTGTTTGCGATGTTGCCGGGCATATTCTAAACGGCCATTATGCCCCTTCTACGAAATCAGTTTCTTTTGTTGTAAAAAAATATAAAATCTAATGTTTGGGTAATTAATACACATTATTTGTACTTCGCTTGAATTGTCAACTTATATACAACTAGTTTGCTAAAAGTAATAAATAAATTAAAATCGCCGTACGTGTTCACATTTACACCTTCACGTAAAGTACCAAACCCGAGATAGTGTGGGTTCAAGTCCGGTAGAAGCAAATTGTATGTGACTGGGAATTGACTCAGTTACTACACTGGTGACCCCGAACGAACACAAGATGACGGACACGGAGGGAGCAGGGAAGTCGGAAGCCGCACCAATGTAGATGTACAGAGTTGGAGTGCGAGTACCCCCATTTAACCCGGATGACCCAACGTTATGGTTTGCCTAAATTGAAGGTCAGTTCGTTTTATCTAATATTGTGAAGGATGAAACCAAGTTTTATTACGTGCTGGGACAGTTGAAACCCCAGTATTCCAGTGAGGTGCTGGATATTATTATTTCTCCCCCCCCCCCCCCCCTCCCCACAAATACGGTAAATTGAAGGCCGAACTTATCAAACGACTGTCGGCATCACAGGAGGTGAAAACTAAGCAGCTCTTGATGCACGAAGAACTGGGAGACAGAAAACCCTCACAGTTTCTTCGACATTTACAGCAATTGGCAGGGCCACAGGTTCCCCAGAGTTCATACAAACTATATGGGCCCGTAGACTACCAACCAATTTGCATACCATCCTAGCATCTCAACATAAATTGAGTGTGGAAGACGTAGCTAATTTGGCCGATCGTATCAACGACGTTATGCCTACAATTGCTCAAGTTGCCAGTACATCTCAAACATCATCCGCGGTACAAGACACAAGCGTTAGCGATTTAAAAATGCAGGTAGCGGAGCTAACAAAAAAGATCGAGGTAATGTCGACGGAGTTATTTAGGCGTTCCAGACGCGACGCAAGTGGTTCTAACTTGTTCCCGATCCCGATATCACCCACGACCCGCAGATCACCCGCATTGCTGGTTTCACTACCGATTCAAGGAGCGAGCAAGGAAGTGCATACAACCCTGTAGTTACAAGTTGGTAAACTACCAACGCAGCCGATAATCGCGGTAAACGACTGCCATACATTTTCGAACTGCCTGTTCATTACTGACCAACACACGAAAATCGAGTACTTGGTAGACACGGGTTCAGACTTGTGCGTGTTTCCTAGGTCAGCTGTTCGGAACGTGCGTCCGAAAAATAATAACTACCAACTGTTTGCTGCGAACGGCACACCAATAGCTACTTATGACTACCTACAACAACAATTAAACCTAGGATTACGTCGTGCATTTGTCTGGCGTTTTATTGTGGCAGATGTATCTAAACCAATCATCGACGTTGACTTTTTAGGTTTTTACAACTTGCTTGTCGACTGCCGCAACCACCGCATTATTGGTGGCGTAACATTTTTAACAGTTTCTGCCCCACAGAAGCAGTCTGCAGATATCATTTTATCTGTACGCACAACCCGTATAACAAAGGATGACTCACCATATCAGTGTCTACTACGGAGGTTCCCAGACATCACACGTCCAGCTGGTAAGCCTAGCATGCCTAAGCATAACACCGTCCATCGAATACAAACAACACCGGGTCCCCCCATTTTTAATCGCCCACGTCGTTTAGATCCGGAGAGGTTAAAGATAGCCAAGCAGGAATTTGAAGCCATGCTACAGAATAGAACAGCGAGAAGTCACAGAGTGCCTGGGCTTCACAGCTTCACCTCACACGTAAGAAAGATGATGGCTGGCGTCCATGCGGCGACTACAGAGCACTCAATGCTCGTACTGTGCCTGACCGCTATCCAATCAGACACATCCAGGACTTCGCTAGCCAACTAGCAGGTAGTACAGTCTTTTCAACCATCGATCTGGTGAAGGCTTATAATCAGATCCCAGTTCTGGAAGAGAAGATTCCCAAGGCTGCAATTACAACACCATTCGGCTTATGGGAGTTCCCGTTCATGACGTTTGGACTCAGGAACGCAGCCCAGACGTTCCAGAGGTTCATGGACGAGGTGCTGCGAGGGTTAGATTTTTGCTACTGTTATTTGGATGACATTTTAGTGTCCAGCAAAACCAGCCAGCAGCACTTAGAAGACTTAGAAAGCCTGTTCAAACGTCTAGCTGAGTATGGAATCCTTATAAATACATCCAAATGTTATTTAGGTCAAGAAGAGGTAACTTTCATAGGTTACAAAGTTTCTGCAGCAGGAGTACAGCCCTTGCAATCCAGAAGTGGCGGCAATCCAGAATTTCCCAGAACCTAAGACCGTCAAGGAGTTGAGGAGATTTTTGGGAATGATTCACTTCTATAGACGATTTATTCCCCACGCAGCTATGATTCAAGCACCTCTTAACTCACTTTTAGCAGGTCCAAAAATCAAAGGAGTACAACCTATATGGACATCCGAGCTTCGAGAAGTATTTGCCAAGTGTAAGCAGAGCTTGTCGCACTGATCCTGAGGCTGAATTGGTTGTTTAAACCGATGCTTCGGATTTTGCGATTGGTGCAGTTCTTCAGCAGCGCAAAGGCGAAGGGTTTGAACCACTAGCATTCTTTTCTAGGAAGTAGTCTCCATCCCAAAAGAAGTATTGCCCCTATGATCGCGAATTGCTTGCTATCTATGAGGCAATTAAATATTTCAAGCACATGCTTGAAGCAAGGACGTTCGCAGTGTGGACGGATCATAAACCATTGACGTTTGTATTTACAAAATCTAGATCTATCTGTTCTCCACGTCAATTTAGATATTTGGATTATATCAGTCAATTTACAACTGACATTTGCTTTATACCTGGTAATGATAACATTGTAGCTGACACACTATCACCCATTATAAAAAATAAATAAAAAAGGTTTTTATTCACGTAGACTTTAAAAAAGCGCTTGTAAATAGTAGAAGCAAATTGTATGTGACTGGGAATTGACTCAGTTACTACATATACATATTATAGATAAAATAAATCCAGACACAGAACAAATAATCGTGCTCATCACACAAAGATGGGTCACTTAACACGAGACCAACAGGCCAAGTAAGTCGAACACCAAGTTTCACTCTGTCGTCTTCGATCAGCCACGTACAAAAGCTCCGAGGGTTGCAAACTATAGGAACTGCGGAATAGACTATCAACATCATCATATCAGCCGCCGAATGCAGGACAAAGGCCTCCCCTAGAAGTCTCCACAAATGCCTGTCTTGCGCTACCCGCATCCAGCGGCTTCCAGCGCCCCTCACAAGATCATCTGTCCGTCTTCTAGGGGGACTACCCACGCTGCGACTATACGGAGCAATGGAGTAAGTAAGTAGAATATGATTAAAATATAAATTAAATATACTCACCTTTCTCTTCAGATCTCACATTCCGAGATGCACATCTCTTGCTTTTCCTAACTGTAAACAGTTCTGGCGTAGACCAAGTCATATCAGCAGAGATGGGTAGTGCCAGATCAAGAACTGATTGAGTAAATTGCGGGACAGATTGTGTCTGATCAATGGGTGGCTGCGTTTGAACCAGCTCCACAGGTGTATCTTCTAAAGGATTTGACTCAGGATAGAGTGCTGTAAATTTGAATACAGATGTTAACATTATCAAGACTAAAAAAGGATGCGTAGGTACTGAGTTTTTTTGGGAGTATTTCTCAGTAGTTACCACGTCACGCACGTCACGCTAAAATGTAAACAAGGTGTACCGTAAATAGTAGCCGAAACTAAACGAGCTACACCTACCATGAAACTGAACGAATTAAACAAAACCAGTTCGTTAACTGTGGACAATATCTTTGCGTCCCCGCATAACAAGCGTCAGCAGATCACGATTCGCTTTACGTTGTTCAGTATCACAGGCAAATAAGCTCCTCACGTTACGTACACCATAATGTTCCAACTTGTGTAGCTATGAATGCCTTAAACTGCATGGAGTATGGATGTTACATTGTTCATAGTTTGCGACCGATTCCAGAACTACCAAACATGCACAAACTTTCATAAGAATCGGTCAAGCCGTTTCGTAATGTGGAGAGTTTTATATATTAGGTTATGAATGACCACTGCTCAGGCACTAGACCCCCTAGTACGAAAGGCGGGATGCGCGCTAGGAACGTCACCGCCTTAAAAGATACCCTACGGTATCCTCTCGCGCTCCGTATGGCCACCACATGCTGCAGACTATTTAGAATAGCTCTGCAGCGCGGGAGACGCCAGTCAGTCACTCGTAAGACCGCATCATATGCGAGGCTCCATAGCAAAGGTCCCAACACCGACCCCTGCTGAACCCCGAAGGAGAGCTCTCTCTGGATATCAATCCGTTCCAACCGACGAACTTAATCGTCGCGTCGCGCTAATATGCTCCGACGCAGATATATATGGAACTATATAGAAATACCGAAGAAGTACCACAAATGCTAAAATCGAAAGTAGTAAAAGCTATAATTACTCATTAATTGGAAAAGTCTCCTGGCCCTGACAGAATTCTAAACGAACTAATGAGAGGAACAGTCGATGAATTAAGTCTGATACTAACGAAGGTGTTTAATGACTGGTGGTGTTACTGGCAACATCCCAAGTCAATGGGCAGAATCACACGTGTATTACGTGTGATTCTGCCCATTGACTTTTATATAGGAATGGTTCAAAAGAGCATATTGGAAATTACAGACCCATATCCCTAATTCCAAATGTGTTTAAGGTTTTTGCGAAAGTCATACTGAACAGAATATCGAACACTGTTGACGAAAAGCAACCCGTGGAACAGGCAGGGTTCAGGACAACATTAGCACAATCGATCACAATCTAGCTAGCCTTCATAGATTACCTTTTCTACATATATCACATGACAACTAAAGTGAGGATAATGAAATACTGACCTTCACTGAGCGCAACTTTTTTATCTTCCAAATCCCAGTCTCCGGACAGAGAGAACTCCTCTCTCGCACCTTCACTCTCTTCAAGGACCGGTTCCTGCTTCACTTCAGTAGAGCTCGTGCAAGCTTTAATAATAATAATCATTCTGAACAGTAAAATTAAAGAAAATAAAATCTAAACAATTATATGTGCATACGTGAGTGTGTGTGTTTGGGTGTGTGTGTGTGTGTGTGTGTGTGTGTGTGTGTGTGTGTGTGTTATTGTGCATTACTAGTTTGCAACAAGAGTTCCAGTCCTAGATAACCCCTTAATTTGGTCGTAGCTTTATTCCGAGTTAGAGGGTAAATGTTAATAGCCATATGATTCAAACTATAGAGCTTGCCGCTGGTGTAGCTGTACTGGCGGCTTTCTACCACAGTCCTGTGAGACTTTATCCAAGCTTTTTCTTGGTATAGCAGTCACAGTTGTATGGTATAATGTTGTACAGATCTCAGTATGAATAGCTGTCTTACAGTAAGCACATATAGTATCCGGCATGAGTCGCGAGCACAAACTTGATAGATCTTTTAGTGCAATGTGAGGAGGGCGGAAATTGGTATGTTCGTCAATAGTCGTCCAGTATTGGACTGTGAGTGCAATGTACTATCGGCTGCAAAAGTGCATGGATAGTATAAAAACAAAATCGTATGAAGTGATAATAATAATAATAATAATAATAAAAACTGTTTATTTCAATATAAAGAATAATTATTAATTTACAAACTTAACCTCTAATCTTATTTTTAATTACAAGATTTTTTAAGTTAAGGAGTTTCTGAGTACATTTTTTTTTCTAATGCTCTAGATGTGATCATAATTACTTAAGAAATGTCGCTTCAGTATTGTTTTAATACGCTTTAGGCTTATGTTTGTCGTTCCAATCTTATCGACAATGGATTTTGGTAGTTTGTTTAGGGTTTTGGGCAGAATGGATTTCCAAACCCTCCTACCGTAGTCGTTGTTACATTTTGGTATCTCAAAGATTGGAAGATGTGACAGGTTGCGTAAATTCGTCGGTCTTGTATTTTTACATAATTTGCCTATATTATTGTTATACTGGGTCAGAATTGCCAAATCCACTTTGTCGAATACACTCAATACTTTACAGTAATGGAACAGTTGGCGATAGTTATCTTTGTATTTGTATTTAATCTTTAAGGGAACAATTGTTTTTAGCATTCTAATTTGTAGGTTATATATATCTTTTAAATATGTTTTATATGTCCGTCCGTAGCTGTCCAGCCCATAGTTAATGATTGAGTCTGCTAGTGACAGATAAAGAAGTTTTAATGTGTTGTAAGGAACTTTATTTTTTATTATGCACAGCTTCGACAAAATGCTTCTTAGTTTGTTACATATCTGCTTCACATGTGGACTCCAGTTGAATTTATAATCTATTCTTAAGCCGAGATATGTGTGTTCTTTGACTAGTTCTAGTTGTGAGCAAGTGCATGAGGTTTTGTTTAAATGCAAGCAGTTATGATCATGAGCGACGATCTTAGGCAAACTGTTAATTTTCTTATGGGGTGAGTGTATGTACATCATTTTTGTTTTAGTGTAATTTATAGATAGCCCTACGTCGTGAGCCCATTTGCATAATACATCGAAATCCTCTTGCATCATGCTTTGCGCTTGGCTAAGGTCACTGTGTGCGTTTATTATGCAGGTGTCATCGGCGAATTGATATACGGAACCATTTTGGAAAATTTGACACATATCGTTTACATAAATTAAATATTCTGTCGGAGCCAGAATCGATCCTTGGGCCGTTCCTTGTTGCGTTGGAATATGATCGCTTTGTTCGCCAGCTATGGTTACTGCACTGAATCTATTAGTGTGATAATTTTTAAAAAGTTCCAGCACTGGTCCCCGAATCCCATTCTGCTCCATTTTTTGATAAAGTGTTTTTAAATTTAGGGTGTCGAAAGCCTTGTTAAAGTCTACCATTACTGCAAGAACGTGCTTTTTATTGTTTAGATGATCGTTTATTTCATCAGTAAATAAGGATAACAATTGGGATGTACTCTTTTTTTTTTGAAATCCGAATTGGTTTTCGTGTATAATATTGTTAATTGAAAGGAAGTTGTTGATTAAATGACCGAAATATTTTTCTATAATTTTATCTATGCATGACAGTATTGTTATAGGTCTGTAGTTGTTTGTATCATTATAGCTACCCTTTTTATGTATAGGCCTATTTTTAGCTTAAGGGATTAAACCTATTTTTAGCTTGTCTGGATATTTAGACTTTGTGATACATAAGTTGATTAAGTGCGTGAGTACTGGCGTAATTTCTTGTAAAATGTACTTTATATCCTTGGCTCTTATTTGATCGTAGCCTGGGCATTTTTTTTCATCTAATTTCTTAATAATACTATATAGTACTTCCTCGTTAATTTTTTGAATTCTTAGACTTATACGAGGTGAATTTAGATATGTCCGATCGTCTAACAACGGGACACCGCATGTGCTCATTACATTTTTTACGTTTTTATCAAAATCTCGGGCAAAAACGTTTGAAAGTATTTTTGGTGCTAATTGGAAGGATTTGAGAAGTATCTCGTCGATGGATTTAATAATTCTGCCAGTCAATCTATTAATAACCTCCCACATCTTTTTTGGGTTTTTAAAGTTATCACAAATTTGTTTTTTTATTGATTTATTCCTGTTTTTATTTAATAATCTATAGGTCTTGTTCCTATATTTTTTGTATATTAGTTCATTTTGCTTATTGCTTGGGTCATTTAAATAGATTTTAAGTAGTTTTTTCTTTTGTTCGCACATTTCTATTAATTTATTACTTATCCAGTTACATTGATGTTTTTTGTTTACATTTATTTTTACTTCGTAGATACACTTTTTATATATAGATTGAAATTTATTTATAATAATATCAATTAATTCATTCGGTTCGCGGCAAGCTAGTGCAGTTTTCCAGTCAATCAAACGCAATTCCTGTTTCACTTTTTCGTTATTTAGTTTAGTAACAACTTTGAATGGGTTTACGCGTTCTGAGTCGATAAGAGCTAGACCGCTTATATAATGGTCCGCCAATGCCTCACGAACGACGGCTGATTTTATAGAACGCCCGACCGTACCCAGCCTGCACGCATCACGAATGAACAAATGATCAATACAAGATTTTGATGTGGCATTTATATTTGTCTCGATCCTTGTAAATTGAGAAACACAACATTCGAAGCCTAATTCGTTTAAGTTGTTAAGATAGTTTATTACAGTATTATTGGTGCAGCTTATATCTATGTTTATGTCACCTACCATTATACAGTTCCTGTTGGTAGGGTATGCCGACAATATCTGTGTTATTTCGTTAATAAAACTATTCTTATTTAAGTTAGGTGGTCTATATATACAGTACAAGTTAGTATTATATCCATAAGAAGTCCTTACTTCACCACACAAACACTCAAAACTCATCGTATTCACTGTTGTTTTTGTAAATGAAATGCTCTGGTGAGCGTAGACAATAATGCCACCTCCTTTTCGATAGCTTCTTAACTCTGTGTACATAATATAATCCTTTAGTTCAAATAAACTCGACATTTGGTCGGTGATATTGGCTTCTGTAATAATCAATAGGTGTATAATTAACGGACTTCTGGATACAATATATTCTAGTTGGGAATGATTTTTGATCATCGAGCGAATGTTGACGTGCAGAAGTATAAAGTTGTTATTTTGAATGTTGGGTATTTCAGACATGAATTCCTGCCAGGAGTAATGTGTACTCTCGGATATACTTGAGTTGAGTTGATCCATTAAATATATGTATGAATATTTTAGGTCTTTCTTTTTTGTTAATTTAATTAAGTTTTTGTGTATGTTGTTGTCTGCAACTCCCTTGAAATTCGTTCTATATCTTTTTCGGATCTAACGTAATATATCTTTCTGTCTCCTTCTTTTTTTCGTACCATGATCTGACCGTATCGGCACCAGACGAACTTGCATAGGGCTTTTTCTTTGAGACTCGCCTTGGTTTTCCAAAGTAAATAAGATGTGGTAGGTGTTAATGACTCACGTAAATATACCTTCTTATCACCTTCTCCGCCTAGGTCCTTGGCTGTTATCTGGACTGATTTCGCCGCTTCGTACCATTGGTCGCGTCTACCTTCACGTAAAGATATTGTGATCGGTGCGTCGATCTTTGCTCGTTCTTCCTGTGCCGATCCGGGGCGTGTAGGTTTTCGTTTTCTGACAACTCTTATGATATCATCTGCATTTTGTTTCAGTATTTGACAAACAGAGGTTGCTATTTTATTGATATCCTCGTTTTGTTTTTCCATTATTCCGCAAATTTCAACATCATTATGCGATTGGAATTGTTCGAGCTTACTCAGTTTTTGTTCTAATAATTCATTCCGTAGTGATAGGTTTTTACATGTATTTGTAATATCCTTACATTGGTTCTCCATTATTTTTACGCGCATTTCATGATTTTTTACTTTCTCTTCATATTCGTCTATTTTATTAGAATAAAATTTGAGGGTATTCTGCAGCTCATCTCGTATGATGTCTCTTACGGTTTGACGCAATTGCCGAATTTCCTTGTGTATATCGAGTAATTTTTGGTCGTTTTGATTGTTACTTGTTGTACCTTCGATGTCCGATTCGTCGTCATTGTCCGGATCAGGGAGGATGACCGATATACGTCTTCCCTTTCCACTGACCGTTGGTGTACATCCATGACATTTCCAGTCGACCGAGTCCATGTTGGACAATGCATTTAGTTGTTCTGTGGTTAACGATGCACATGAGCCGTGGTACCACTTACTACACTTACTGCACTGCACTCCAGGTGTTTTTTTTGTAACTGTTTTACTACATTTCGCACATTTGGCCATTTTTTTAAATGTTTTTCACTGTCGCTCCGGTAGGTAATGCGCATCCGCACCCGACGGTTGCGCGAACGAAAATAATTGACGACATCTGACGGATAACAGCGAAAGCGTTACCGATAAACTTAAATTGTAATTATGATCTTACTAGATGGCGTTGCTTTACTTCACAAGATTAAAAACAAAGTTTTGAAATTTCTTATTACATTTTACTTCTTATGAGTTATGAATTTTATTTGATTATAAAATTTCCTTCAAAAAATATTACTTGTTGATTGCCAGAGGAAATAAATTCTTTCGAAAATTTATTTTATTTATGTTAATTCACAAAAACACATTTGACCCTAGCCGGGTATCGAACTCGGAACCCGACATAATATGAACCATACGCCATGCCTCTTGACCATCGAAACGTGTATTAAAGTTGTTCAAATTTAATACCGCTTCATTCATATTCTTTATCTTAGTTTATAACTAAATAGTTTTGTAACTTAAGAGGGTTGACTCAAGATTTATGTTTAATACTCAAACGAATTAATGAATAAGTTGTGGGTAGTTTAAATAACAGATGGGTTAAGACTTACGCTCGTATACTCGTTTGCCACTTTATTCCTGTTGCCGTGTTCGAGTGCCCTTTGTTGAGTTTTCATTTTTAATCAGTTGATTATTTTCAAAAATGAGTACCAAGTGCAATATTGACCGTACAATAAGAGCACAAATAATTGCTTTGCATAATCAAGGCAAAAATTTGTCGGAAATTGCCAGAGAGATGGGTGTAAACGTAAGTAATTTTTATACAATATTTTTTTATGGAAATAGACTTGTTAGTATTACCCTAGACTTAGACTTAGATAATATTATAGTTCTATTTTATTGTTACAGATAAAAACGGTTAGATTATGGGTACGTCGATTTGAAGAGGAAGGTTCTTTGGAACACCGTCAAAGATCTGGTACACCACGAATAATATCGCAATGTCAAACCATGATAAAGGAGTATGAGGAAAATGGCTTTCTGCGAACACACCATTACGCTGGTTTATTTGACACAAGCGTTGACATTGTTCGCCGTGTTCTTCGTGAAGGATTGCATAATCGAAAGCATGCTGCGAAACCTTTGCTAACGGAAAATCACAAAAGTGCGAGGTTACAGTTCGCGTTAGAACATTTAGATTTCGACTGGAGTAACGTAATTTTTACAGATGAAAAGTGTTTTAAATCTAGTGAACACGGACGTTTAAGTTTGTGGCGTCGTAATAATACACGATATAATAGTGATCACGTAGTGCCTAATATGGAATCTGGTCGTATAACAGTAAACATGTGGGGATGGATGCAGCCGACCCGGGCGAACTGATCAGAACTGTGCAGGAGTGGTTTAGTCAGCATGATGACATTCATGTCATTCCGTGGCCTGCTAGATCGCCGGATTTAAATCCCATTAAAAATTTATGGGGTATCATCGTCCAACGGTGGGATAATCAGAATGATCGAACTCCAGATACGTTAGAGGCCCACTGTATGAAAATATGGGATAGTATTCGCGGTTCAGATTTGGGTAAAAATCTTATTAGTTCAATGCGTTCTCGCATGCAAACTTTCACAGCAGTTATAAATTTAACTGTTTTTATTTAGTGGAGACCGGATTCTCTTAACCTAACCTATTTAATATAAAATTATGAAAGCATTTCAAGCAATATTTATTTTCTCTTTTTACTATTAAGACATGATTCTGTACTATTTTGTAATAGTAAGGTATTGAATATAGTCCAACAACAATATGAAATGTTTCTGTACTATTTGTAATACATTGGCTATAAATATGATCAGTTTGATCTTTATGATACGATAATCCGGTTTTCACTGTATTTTTATTACGGTTACTTAAGCTTCAATCCTCTTTCCAATTTCGGAAACGAACAATTAAGCTATATGGCCGCAATAAGAACGTCTTTAGGTATACTAAAATTAACGTAATGTGTTCAATGATAAAAACATGTAGATAACTATAAGAAATAATAAAGCTTTTTGATTATTTAACACTTGTATTATTTGTGGTTAAAAATAGCTGTTTCTCAAAAGTATTTTGTTTTGATAAATAGCCTTCAGAAAAAAGTTAAGTTACGAACGATACACGCTGGTATATCAAATTTAAGATTCCTTTGCTAACACTTTTGCGGAGAATGCAGATATTATCCATCGGCTTCGTTTTCTAGAAATATGGCCGACTGATATGGTATATCATATCGATAATACCTTCCAAACTATTAATTTAAATAAAAAAAAATGAAATAGAATTTAAGGTTTTGGTTTTTAATTATTAATGCTATATATATATATATATATATTTGTTATAAATTTAATAATCTTCCATAATGTTTAATTTTATTATTTACATAAATAAGTACTAAATAAAACAACCTTATAGCAATAATAATAAAAAATCAGAACCATCCAGTTTATTACAACGCCAAATAGCGCCATCTAGTATATTTTTTGTGAACATGGAATTTCCATGCATTTTTGCAGCTGTGTGTACAATGTGTATCTTAAAATACCTATCACCATGTAGTATATAGGGATATATATAATATGGGTAAGGAATAACATAAGTCTTATTAAAAGTACCTTTAAAATTTCTCTCCGGACTCTCTCTTGCCACAACATTCATGTTCTCTTCATCCACAGTCACAATTACCAGTGGTGACCTGATCAGAGTATGAACACTGGATAGCTTGTCTATGAGGCCTTGCTCCAGCTGGAATAGACGTGTTTCACATTTAAAAATAATATAATTAAAATGTAGTACCAAACTCTATCCTCAGAAAACTACTCATATAAGATTAGTCTTACATTTAGATGTAGGTATAGCAGTAGTTTGTTCAACCACAGATAACAAGATAGTGCACGCGCTGCGGTTAAGACTTCGTGTCCATCAATTATATGTTTGTAAATTACCCCGCGACACAGGGATTCATTGCCCTAGTGAACATTATTAGTCGGGCCCACAAGATTAATTGGGATTTTTCTACTAATAAAGACTAGCAAATTGTTGGTTAATAAATTGTAGAAATATAAAAGAAATATCCTGTGATAACTAACACACTGTTATCTGAGCCCAAATTAGACAGAGCCTGTACTACGGGAACCAGACAACTGATACACATACTTACATACTACATATTTATAAATACATACATCTTATATATAAATTACACCCAGAACCAGAACATATCAGACAGTAAGCGAGTCTGGACGCGAGTGGTCGCTTTGTCTGTTATAGGTGCTGGCTAGCACACACTTGACCGAAAACATTAAAACTCACACCATTATGTCAACAAAGTGCGATGTGTGTAACAAAGTTATTACGAAAAATAAACCAGGACTTGAATGCCATCGATGTGAGATAATTGTGCATTTGACTAGTTCCTGTACTGGTCTTACGAGTAAACAGCTACGGGCCACCGAAAACCTTGAATGGACCTGTAAGGTATGTCAGCAGAGCTCATACAAACGTAGCTCAATTATACTTCCAAATGACGAAGATGATGAGGAGGACTACAATCTCGAAACACCTACAACACACATAGATATCAAGAAATTACTAGCTGATATTTCTAAGGAAATGGAGAAAACTATTAGAAGGGAAATGCAAGACATGAAGCAGTCCATGCAATTCCACACAGAGAAAATGGATGAGGTTCTCGAAAATCTAGAAAATATGCAGTCAAAAATCTCAAAATTACAGAATCAGAACGTTGAACTCACCAACAAAAATAATAATTTAGAATCGAGGGTAGGCGCGCTAGAACAACAGATACAAGAAATGGAACAAAGAAAACTTTCGAAGTTCATTGAATTACACAACATTCCATTTCTGGATACTGAAAATCCCCTTGAACTGGCGGGTATGGTAGCCCAAAAATTAAATCAAAGAACCGAAGACATTAAAGAAGCTAAGCGGTTGCCAGGCAGAAACAAGCGACCTGGCCCGGTCCAAGTGGAACTTATTACCGAGGATATACAAATGTCTTGGTGCGTCGCAAAGAAATAAAAAAATTCAAAAATAATCGTCTCTGATATCATATCGCCAGCTCCGGCTTCTACAGCTAATGATACAGTAATAGTATGTGAAGCTCTCACACCTAATAATAAATACCTACTTTGGAACGCAAACTCAAAAATACTTACAGATATATATGGATTAAGAAGGGTATACTACGCGCACGAAAGGAGGGTGAAAATGAAAAAGCTTATATAATTCGTACAATGGAGGATATACATAAATTGAAGCCAAAATGCTCCTCCAACTCACCCTCACCGCATTGAGTAGGTACATCCTTCATATTTCTAATAACAATACAACATTTTGCTATTTACTATCATGGATGTTATATTGGATGATATCACCCAAATATCAGACTGTGAAAACTTAAAAATATTCTTGGCCAAGGTACCCAAAACAATAACATTCTTATGTATTCATATGAACATTAGATCTCTCATAAAAAACTTTTCTGCACTTGAACAATGTATTGAGTCATCTTCACGAACTATTGATGTAATTATGTTAACTGAAGTAAACATCTCGGATGCCCTTAGCAGTATGTATCTTATAAAAGGATACAATATGTACGCGGAACTGCGGAAAAATAAAAAAGGAGGTGGCATACTAATATTTGTACACGAAAAACATAAATTTCACTTAAAAAAAAATTAAAACTCAACACTGTGAAAGTCTAATTGGAACATTACATACACCTTCTAATTATTCCGCAGTCCTGTGTTGCATATATCGCCCACCAAGATCTAGTAAACACTTGTTTATAACAGAGATAGACATGCTGCTTGGTAAAATCGATAAAAAACTGGATTTGTTATTGCTCGGAGACATCAACATAGATTTAAAAAGTAATAAACCTGTAAAACATTTATATAACACCACTATGTATAACCACGGTCTAGCCTGTGGGATCAATGAATACACCCGAATAGAATTAAGTCACAACCGACTTTGTAAATCTTGCATTGATCATATTTATGCACGATCCCACACACTAGACCTTCACACAGCGGTACTCGGAACTGCACTGGCCGATCATCGTACGATTGTGCTTGCCGGAACCGAGACATTGAGTCGCTCCTCACGGGTGGATTTTAAATACACTACTCGCTATGATTATAGGACATTATTGGACACATTGAAACAAATCAATTGGAAACCGGCTTTTAAATTAGTTTGCCCCATAAAAATATATAACATCATATTAGAACACTTTAAAAAATGTTATGATAAAGCAAAATTAAAGGTAAAAATTAAAACGAATCGCAATAAGATCGAAAACGAGTGGATTAATCCCAAAATTATTAATGCCTGCAAACATCGAGATAAACTATTCATGACGTGGATATCGGAGCCCACGAATAAAATTACTAGACGAAAATATGTTTCATCGAGAAACTATGCAAATAACTTAATAAACAATAGTAAAAATAAAACAATTCAACAGAATATATTAAATAATAGAAATAACTTAAGAGTGTTATGGCAGGGCCAAGACCATTGCAGATGATGTTATTTTAAAAGCCCTCGTGAAAAATGGATATACGACTATGGATATTGCGAATAATTTTGCGGAAAACTTTTCTTCAAATATAAGTAAAACTGTCCTGTTAAATAAAAGCGAATATTGTAAACCAGCCAAGGTTTCTTGTCGTTTCCAACAAGTTTCACCAAAAGCCGTTCTCAAAGAAATCAGATCTCTATCTTGTCATAAGGCTCCAGGTATAGACGAAATTCGTGCCAAGGATGTAAAGTGTATCGGTACGGAGATTGCAGGAATAATAGCAAAATTTATCAATACATCAGTCAAACAGAGCAAATATCCTAAAGAACTCAAAATGGGTGTGATAAAGCCAATACATAAAAAGGGGTGCCATGAAAATTATGATAATTACCGACCAATTACAATACTTCCTACAATTGATAAAATAGCAGAAAAAATAATAGCAAAACAATTCTATAGCTTTTACAAAGATAATAATATCATTACAGACAAACAATTCGGATTTCAACTTGGTAAAAGCACAACCCAATTACTCTCCAAATTTACTAACACTATATTTAACCACCTCTATAACAAAAAGCATATATTTGTTGTATTCATAGATTACAGTAGGGCATTTGATACCCTTAAACATGACACTCTCATAGACAAGCTAAATGACTGTGGCATTCAGGGACCTTTGAGTGAATGGAGTAAAGACTATCTCATGGAAAGGTCATATGTGGTCAAAGTCACCAACACCATAAGCAAAGAGGTAACAGTATCTGAAGGCACCGCACAAGGCTCAGTACTAGGACCTCTTCACTATATATCCTATGGAAATGATGCTACCAATATTATAAAAAGCTGTGAAATCTATCAATTCGCTGACGATACCTGCATTATATCAGCAGATGAAAATATAGATAAAGCTTTTGATAACTTACAAGCTGACTTCACACTATTAGCTAAATGGTCACATGATGCCAACATGATTCTTAATTCAGATAAAACCAAACTTATGTACATAAGTTCGAGCCAAAACAGAAGAACATTCAACCGGAAACTAATAGCGCACTCTCACTTATGTCTACACACAAACGTATGTAACATCTCATGTACACAAATAGAATGAGTAAGTAAACACAAATACCTGGGTCTCCTGATTGACGACAGACTCAAATGGAATGAACACATACACTATGTAAGCGACAAATTAAGGGCTATTCTTGCAAAATTTCACCTCATTAAAAACTAAGATCCCTTACACAACTCTCCTATACTTATATAAATCACTAGGTGAAAGCATTATCTATTATGGTTAAAATAAAATAAAATAATAAAATAAAATAAAAAAGGTTTTTATTCACGTAGACTTTAAAAAAGCGCTTGTAAATAGTCAGAACATGTTTGTAGTAATATAGTTGTATACATTAGATATTATTTCTAGTAACATAGCATATATAGCATTAAGCAGTTACGGCAGAACATTTAAATCTCATATGGATTCAATATACAAATTACAAGCATGTAGCATGTCAGTATATATATGAGAATCTAATTTATATGCATAAATATAAAGACTCCTTCTGTAAAAGGAGTGATACTCATAATATAAATACTCGATATAAGCATAACTTTGTGTTACATACCACCCGTCTCCACAAAGTAAGTAACTCTTTTATGGGGCAATGTATAAGATTCTATAACAAACTTCCCAGTGATATCCGAGAAATGTCTATGAATAAGTTTAAAAGAATTATAAAAGCCAAATTGTGTAGCAGGGCTTATTACAAAACTTCTGATTATTTAAGTGACAAAACAGCTTGGGATTGAGTCGCTCTAAATTAACACATTTAAATACAATGTAAATTTATTTAAGAAATATATATTTTAAAAAAGGATTCCTACTGAGTTTTCTGGCAGTGTTTCTCAGTAGCTGCCACGTCATGCACTGCACGGTAGGGTAAAAAAAATTGACGATTCCACACAAATGTAATATTTTAACGGAATAAACGACTTTTGAATTTTGAATTTCAACTTAGAATAATGAAAGCTATAGTACCACACAAAATAAAAAATAAAAAAGAAAACTATCGGAAACTCTTTCACCACTGTCAAATTATACCAATACACGATCGAGTCAGGTATGCCCTACTTATTGAAAACTACTTCCACCAGGGCATACAACACGTGAAACACCACAATAAACAGACACGAAGCGCAAAATATAAAACTTTAACTTTACCTACATACAACAACTGGTATGGGAAACAGATGATGGAGTACCAAATACCAAAGATAATCAATGACCTACCTTTAAATATCAACAACCAAATTACTCAAAAAAACATGCACAAAAAATTTAAAGATTACTTCTTGAACAGTATTGCATTATACTAAAAGTCGGCCAGTGTGGTACCGTACACTGTTATCGCTTGAGTATTTATTCTACTCGTATAGCTGCGCTGCGGCAGGTACATTGTTGTGAGCCCGAGATGTTTACGAGTAGGGAACAACTTATGTAATTTTTTATAATGATATACTTGGATAATAATAAATTAAAAAAAAAAATATAAACGTGTCCATCAAACAAAGACTCCTGGGTGGGGATCTAACCCACAAACTGTCTTAGCAGTCGGGGTGACTCACCTCTATACCAACAGGCCAGTCTAATACGTAGAGATGGCACATCGTAGGATGTGCACTCACAAAAGGCTTACATGACAACAACAATTCTGATTAGTCAATAGGGCCAATTGCAAGATAAGATAAATACTCTTTATTGCGCACCATTTACAGAGCATGATATACTTTAAATTAATTATATTATAAACAGGTACAATTGGCGGTTTTATCATATCATCATAGTAAAAATAATAAATAATATTACCACACTCACCTGCTTGCCTTCCCCCATCTGAATAAATATCTTCTCTGAATGGAAACATCTAAGCATTAGCTCGTGACTGTGTTTCAGTCGCGTGTAGCAGATATAACATGCCTGCAGCGGTCTAGCTTCAGTCAGTAACTGGAAAATGTTCAATTAGAATAAAGTCAAAGTCAAAAATTATTTATTATGTACAAAAATTACATTTATGTGGAATCCTCATATTTTATATATCATAGCCTACCATGCAGTACATGACGTGGCAGCTACAGAGAAATACTGCCAGAAAACTCAGTAGGAATCCTTTTTTAAAATAAAATATACTTAAGATTAATTACAATCATGTGTGTTGCTCAGAACAACTCAATCCCAAGCACTTTTATCACTGAAATAATCAGAAATTTTGTAATATGCCCTGCCTAACATGCATAAGTTTAAAAGAATTATTAAAGCCAAATTGTGTAGCAACACAATTTGGCTTTAATAATTCTTTTATACGTATTCATAGACAATTCTCTAATATCATTGGGAAGTTTGTTATAGAATCTTATACATTGCCCTATAAAAGAGTAACTTATTTTGTGGAGACGGGTAGTATGCAATATGAGATTACTCTTATATCTAGTATTTACATAATGTGTATTGCTCCTTTTACAGAAGGAATCAATATTTTTATGCACATTTAGTAGGTTTTCATATATATATACTAAGATGGTACAGTTAGAATGTTAACTTCTTTAAACTTTTCTCTTAGAGACACTCTCGGGCCAAGATTATAGATAGCTCTTACAGCTCTTTTTGTGATATAAATATGGTGTTAATATCAGCAGAGCTACCCCAGAGAAGAATTCCATAGGACATTAAACTATGAAAATAACTGAAATAAACCATTCTAGCTGTGTCAACAACAGTCAACCGTCTAATAGTTTTCACTGCATATGCTGCAGAACTTAATTTTCCAGACAGTTTTTCTATTTGTAGGCTCCATATAATATTGATATCACACCCTGGGATCCCGGAAGGTCTTCCTACTAGTGGGCCCACCACACTGAACTACAACAAGTTTCCAGTTCAACTATTTACGGTGGTGCGCCACTCTTAATATATAATGTATAGTGATTGTTTGTATAACATAATAACCTCAATATTTATGATAATATTTGCTTAGATTAATCATGTATTTTAAATCAACTGACCTATTTGTAAATGTAATTTAAATGTAATTGTTTTGACATAATATACTTTGCATTTAACAGAAGGGTTAGTTTGTGTGTTATCACTTTAACATTGAACTTTTAGAAGGGGGAGTGCTGTTCAAATAAATAGTGATTTACTATTCCTGTTTCGTAATTTAGCGTGCCTAGTCTGCCCTGCTTTAATATAACATAGTCTTAATTTATACTATGTGTAGATTTTGACTAAACAAATATTATTAGAAGTGATAATGTTGAAAACAAAAGTACAAACCAATAAAACTAAAGCAAATGAGGAATATTATTAAAATATGCCTAAAGTGTAACAAATTAAAATATGTTAATAAACAGAATTTTACTTCTACCGGCCTAATGAACGCAGTTTGTTAACCTGAGAACACCAGAATAATTCTGAAGTAGACATGTTCTAGTGTTCTCCGTGCTTGGCTGTCATTCTCAGCTTAAGCAACTCAGCATAAGGTCAAGATGCCTTGCCTTTTGATAGAAGTCCTGATGCCTTCGGTATCGTGTAATTACATATAAGTTAAAGACTTTAGGACGATTTTTAGGTAAGCAATTATATTTTGTTCACTTTTACTATATGCGACACCTTTGATAGCTACTAGGGTTCTCTCTGACAGGTAATTATACCTTTCACACTATTTCTTATTAAATATTTATATTTAAATGTTCTCTTGGACGAACGAAGATCCACGACCATGAAGGTCGTCGCAGTATCTGTGCAATAGCATGTGTGGCCACTATTTTGTTACATCTGTGAGCACTGCTATGTTTGTTGTAGTCATATGACTACAACAAACAGTGTGGGTACAAGCTATCACTTAGGGACTAGGCACAGTTCCGAACGTGGCATTTGTTAGTACTTACCAAATATTCTGTTAGCTTCTCAAATACATGTTGTAGCTCCGTGTTCACAATATTATACATAGTAACGTTATCCGCTAAACATATTCTACATATTGTTTTCTTCATTTTATTTAGAAATTAGGATTTCTAAATAATTTTTAGGCAAACCGTAAATCTATTGAATTTTTGGGTTATGGCTTATAGTTCGATCGAACTTCGACTTTTAATTGTATTCAGTAACTTGACAGATAAAGGGTTACCAGGTTTTGACAAAAAAAAGATAGTGAGGTGGTGTAGGAATGAACAAAATTGAATGAACTTAAATAATGTACTTACACGAACGTTTTATTTTAAATATTTAATAAGCTTGTCTTAAAAACACATTTATTACATATTATGTTTCTCAGTAGTAAGGGTATTTAAAATAAAAGGACTTAGTTAGAGATGACATATATAATTATCTGAATCAGAAAGTCACTATCGTCGCTCATTACATTTATGATGAATGTGTCAGTAATGTTATCAATTACCTAAATGGTCCATACGACACATATCATCTTCTACTTTTAATATGTGAGATACGCAAGCACTCCATGACGACGGGGTCACATTACTAACTCCTTCAAATAATTTTCTTACCACTTTCATTTTAAACGATTTATTGTTTTTTGCGACATGCCCCTTTACCTGTGTCTAAATTAGTTCTATTGGGTTGAGCTCGCAGTTGTAAGGGGGCAGCCTTAGTAAAATTATAACATGTTTTGTTGCCATCAACTGCATAATTTCCAATTACTTGATTTTGATTTTTAACTGAATCTATTAGCATAGCTGGGCATTAACTCGTTAATTAACGAAGTTAACATTTTGATTAACGGATTAACTTTTAAGTTAATTTTTTACAATGTTAACGGACACGTTAACTTCGCTTAATATGCAGAAGTCCGTTAATCGTTAATCCTAGAAAGATAAACTTATTTAAACTGCCATTAAAGATAACCATACGCTTCTGAGGCGCATAATACATTTATATTTTTTTTATTATGAAATACTTTTATATTGCATTTATTAACCTGACAGTTTTAATGTGTGGGTATTAAACTAATAATAAAATACTTTATTAGTTAACTTATTTATATATTTGGAACATTAAACTTAAATTAAAAAAACCTGTAGAAAAAATCACAAAATAACATTTTTTTCTACATAAAGTAATTAAATTATTTCTGAAAAAGATATTAAACTAAAAAAATATCAGAGAAAATTATAATTATTTGGATCCAAATTTGGTTTCATAGATATAGAAAGCAAATTTTTGTATTTGTCGTAAACTGCATTTGGCTCATGTTATCTTAGAGAAACTTTGTTTTTCTGCGAAGGGTACGATACCGTCTTTTCTCGGCTGGGGATTCTACTTCATCATCTGTAAAGGTCTGCACAACTGATATTTGTGATAGTTTCTCGCACATGCTTTGGCAAAATATCAGCTTCGAGTCGAGTCAACTTTTCCATATATTTCCTTCTGTTCTTTATGGAGACTTTTGCTCATGAAGGAGAATATGCACCTATGCCCGACGATTAAATTACGCGTTTGAATTATACAAGTATTTTATTTCGTTCCTATCCTGTTAACTTAAAGAACCTAAACCAACAGGTATAAAAGTTCACCAATCCAAAGATATAAAAATGCAATTTTACAAATATTAACGGATTAACGATTAACGTTAACTTGTGTTAATTCTTTCGAAATGTAACGTTTTAACGTTTAACGAAGCTAGCTTTTTTTGTAGCGGATTAACGGTTAACGAAGTTAACTATTTGATTAACGGTGCCCAGCTATGTCTATTAGTTGCTTCACCATGTCTTCTTCGCCTATACTAATATTATAAAGAGGTACGTTTGTGAGTTTGTAACATTGTAAGGGGTAATCTCTGAATCTGCTGAACCGGTTTTCAAAATTATTTCATCAATAGAAAGCTACGTTATTGTGGAGTGTCATAGGCTATGAAAAACTCCAAAATTAATAATGCATCTTTACTTAAACTTGAATAAAGCAATCCAAGTTGCGGGACAAACGGGCAGGGATAAACATATTTATAACGCGGAACGAAGTCTGCGGGCAATATTTTTAATGTTCATCCACTCTTGAATTTCTTTTTTCTTCCTGGACATCTTAGGCATTGTTTCGATTTTTCGCGAATGGTAAGGGGCATTAGGCCGCAATTTAGGTAAGATAATCCCAAACCACTCTTCAAAACTTTGGGCATTCATTTCCTCGTGGTAAACACCACTTCTTTTCTTGGCTTCATAAATGAGGAGCCCATCCTACAGAAAGGCTTCCTCTTCGCCTATACGGCAAACTATTAATCTTTCTCCTTTGCCAGTAGGATTTTTGCCCCGTGGTAAGGGCTTCCAGAAACATTTGTCAAGATGACTGAACACTTTCATCGGTCCATACTTTTTTGTAGTATGACCTAAAAAAGTGAATGTTGTCCAAAAATGTTTTTATTCATATATTTTTTTAAAATTAATAGTAGATGTATCGTGCTTCTCTGCGATGTTGTTTTATTAAGCGCAGATAACTTTGCCGCCAAGAAATAAGGTCTGCCCTATCTATAAGAAAATATAAGTTTTACTATAATATGAATATAAACGAAATGACGATTTAACCTACTCAGAAACCTCGCGTAGAATATTCAAACAAATTTTCGAACTCTACGCGAGAATCGCCCCATTGTTGGCCGATTCTCGCGTCTCAGACGTTATGTCGAACACGCACATTAGTTTCTTCAACCGTCATTCCCCATTTTCTTTCGGTAATATATACCTTAGGGATAATATCTATGACGCAAAAATCGAGGGTTGGTAACTCTTGCATTTAATTTTAATAGATCATTTAACACATTGTCAAGATAACAACAGCGCACTTTATGATAAAGAATAATTATTATAACTAACCCTTACGATGGTAGGATGTAGGATTACACATATTCTTCATGTTACAAAAGAGTTCTTAAGTTTTATTTAAATTAAACCAGATTTTCATTAGCTCTTTACGTAAAATCGTTTACTACCCTACATTATTATTAGATTTAGTATGGTAACATAATTTTTCTTTGATACCTCATGTTACTGAATACAATTAAAGAGTCAAACTACTTATTTTTAAAGTTATATTTAAATTAAACAATTTTTATCATTCGTTCTTACGTAAACTCGGTCACTTCCCCACATTATTAGTTTTAGTATGGTAACATTATTTTTCTTTGAACTGTCAAGTTACTGAATACAATTAAAAGTCGAACTATAGGGATGGCGATCTGAATTCGATTAATCAATTTATCCAGCCAAAAAAAAAAAAAATTTTTCATATTGGTATGTAGTACTGAATCGATTCATTGAATCGATACATCACCCTTTAAAATCGACTTTCGATTTTTTCTGATTTGGTATTAACCATACAATTAGTTGAAGGTGCCCGTATTACAAGGGTGCTGCCGGTTAATTACCCAAAAACGCGCCGGACAACTATTTGTGTGACCCATAAATAGTTGTTCTGAGTCTGGATGTTATTTGTGTACGTCTATTATGTTTGTAAAGTACCCCGCAACACAGGGATTTGGTATCGTAGCGCAAGCGTTGTCTTTCAAAAAACAATAAAAAAAATTAAATAAGATCGATTTTTTGGAAATCGGTCTTTTTGACCTCGATTTTATTGGGAATGGATTCATCAGGTCACGATTCGAATCGATTTAAAAAAACGATGTTTTTCGGAAAGAATCGCCATCCCTATTATGGCCTTTGAGGCGTAGGCATGAGTTTGTGATAGGAATTGTGATCTGAGATTGATTAATCGAAAAATCGATTATTCCAGCCAAAAAGAATCGATACTTTAATTGATATGTAGTACTGGATCAATTCATTGGATCGATACATCACCCTTTAAAATCGACATTCAGTTTTTTTTTGTTTTAGTATTAACCATACAATTAGTTGAAGGTGCCCGTATTACAAGGGTGCTGCTGGTTAATTACTCTAAAACTCGCGAGATGGCTGTGTGTTTAGTCTCCTTCGCCTCACTTCTCTTCAATACAAAAAAAGTTTATAATCTTTGACTATTTCTAACTGTGCTGTGATTGGGATTAGGGAATGGATTCATCAGGTCACGATTCGAATCGACGAATCGTGTCGAAACAAATTCGGAAAGAATCGCCATCCCTAGTTTGTGACAGAATAACAAACACAGAAAATTTTCATGTGGGCAAGATGACATAACAAATGTAGGTACCTACTCTGTGTTTCCGTATATAAAAAAAATGTACTCTATGACTCTGTGAAGATGAATATAAACTTTTTTCTTTTCTCGTTTATTGTGCATTCGAAGATCAGAGGCCATACAGCCTCGTCTTCAGTTGTAATATTTTATTTTTGCCAACAAGTCTAGTCAAGTCAAGTTCGTCATAGTAAAGTCTTAGCCTTACTCCAGTAAAGAAGTGGAGCCTTTACTAGAGGCTTCTTTGGAGTTTTCGTTTCAACACAATTCACAGCAATATCGCACTTTCCTCCACTTGCGTACGTTGTCGATGACGTTATGACTAAAAACCACTACCTATATTTACGCATAAATACTCGAATTTACACCAGTTTTTGAAAATGAAAAAGCCTCGATGTGTCTTTTCCGCATTGGCGCCAAAACTCCGACCATAAACGTATATTATTTTTTATACACTACTGGAAACCTAACACAATATGAAAACAAATAACATGGTGTTTTTTAAGAATTATCGAGAGTATATAAGCGCTATGTTAAATATAACAATTTTGAAGTAGTCATTTTTGTTTCTTTAAATTATGTAGTCCTTTATTGTAGTAATTAAACGTAATTTGTTATGTTCTTTGGTAGTCATCAAAGAGAATATAACAAACTGACAAATTATAAACATTGCCATCTGCTTTTCTAATTTTTTATTAATAAACCTGATTTAGCCTGCAAAGACGTTCCGGAAATATTTTATTATTATTATATATTTACAACTACAGATAGTTCTTAAAGCTAATACATAGGGCCACAAAACTGTTTTAAATAGTTTGTCTGTGGACTCAGATGAGACTCCTTGTAGTATATAAGTGATGTATATAAACACTTTAGTGTAGTACTTGGCACTTTGAAACTTAGGTGATAGAACTTACTCAGGATGCGGGGTGTACACTAGTGAGGTCTGTGTTGGAGGCTTGGGAGGGGTCGCAGGATGCGCTGGGAGTTTACTGCGATCTCTCTAAGGCTTTCGATTGCGTAGACCACCATACGCTCATTGTGAAACTAAAATACTATGGAATTTCTGGCACATCTCTTGATTTTGTAATGTCCTATTTATCAGGTCGAGAACAACTGGTTTCAATAGACGGGGTAAATTTTACACGACATTCTGTCAAAATGGGGGTGCCCAAGGATCGATTTGGGGTCCATTTTTATTTCTAGTTTATATCAATGATCTCCCATATCTAGTAGAGAAAGTATCAGACATAATTCTATTTGCTGATGATACGTCACTCATATTTAAAGTGAGTAGGAAAGATAAGGATCTTATAGAACCTAATAAAACTCTCGGCCTCATATCAAATTGGTTTTCGGCAAATAATTCTGAATGCAGGAAAGACCAAATGCATCAAATTCTCATTGCCGAATGTGACTCATATTAAACCAACGGTTGCAATTGACGAGGAAGTTTTAGATTTAGTTCCTTCGACCGTATTTTTGGGAATAACACTGGACTCAAAATTACAATGGGGTCCTCATATTGAAAAATTATCTGCCAAATTAAGTTAAGCTTCATATGCAGTTTGGAAAATCAGACAATTGTCAGACGAACCAACTGCTAGACTAGTATATTTTGCTTACCCACTTCCATATCCTGTGGGGCTCAGCAGCTGACATAAGTGCTGTTTTCGTATTAGAAAAAAGAGCAGTCAGAGCTATTTATAATCTAGGCAGTTGCGAGTCTCTACGAAGCCTTTTTAAAGAGGTAAATATACTTACTGTTCCATCTGAATATATATACCAGAATATAATGTTTGTACGGAATAATATAGATAAATATAAAAAACGGAGTGACTTGCACAATGTCAATACTAGAAATAAGGACAAACTAGCTATACCAGCCTTTCGAGTTAGCAAAACTAATAAGTCATTCATGGGAAATTGTATTAGGCTTTATAACAAGCTCCCTATTCATATAACTAAACTAACTGATAATAAGTTTAAGTCACACATTAAACGTGAACTTATGGCTAAGGGTTAAGTACTACACTACTAAGGATTACATTGACGATAAAGACATTTGGCGGTCGGCATCTACCTGCACATAGTCCGCTGGGGATCTTATAGCCATATAGACATGAGTAATCTTTTATGTTACATGAACTATCTGTAATAAAACTATCTATTATTCAAATATTCTACGAATTTCAGAACTGTTGGTTGTGTCTCAAAATGATTAATGTTACTTTTATTATGACGTTTTTATTTTCTCTTTTTAATATATTAAACCTAAAATAAATACTTAATCAGACAACCGTTCGAGCATATATTGTGTTTGCCTGCTAAATCATTTCAGTAAGTGGACCAAATCACGTGTATATGCCCCATTGAGTATGTTTCGCCGGAGCGTCTCAACTGGGCCGTGTTGAAACCGGTAGTAGGGACACCCGCTGAGTTTGTTTCGCTGTGTCTTCTCAGTTGGGGCGCATTGGATCCGGTGGTAGCATTAAAGCGCGACCGTCGTTATAAACACAAGCCCGCCATAATGATAACATTTAATTCGTACCTTAATTTAGACAGAAACATTCGACAATATGTAGTAAAAATATAGCTAAAATTTAAAATTTTCATAATTAAACCTACACCGTCAAGGATCATGACAATAACTTAATTTAAGTTAGTTAAATATCGTTACTGTTATAAAATAAATCTTATTGTAAATTATTTCCTACAATCCGTGTACCTAAATATCTATATGTACCTAGAAATAATTATAAATTAATTATATATAACTACGAATATGTTCTGACTATTTACAAGCGCTTTTTTAAAGTCTACGTAAATATAAACCTTTTTTATTTATTTATTTTATTACCCAGTAATAATCTTACTTAGTTTTTCACAATATAATCTACGTATCCATGAGAAATTTTCATCTATCTTCATTCCAAGGGAAGTGACACAATTTAGGTACCTTTTCTATAGGTTTACAGTGACAGTTATTAAGATCATTATGGCAACATAAGAGACTATGACTAATAATTGGAGGCGGTATTCCGGTAGGTCGCAAATAAGGTGCGTGTATAATTATATGTAAAAATAAATTGTGTGCTGAATCTCATCGTTTGCAAAAGGTTCATTCTTCTTTTGTCGGACTGAGTATCCGAATTTATAACAAAATACCCTTAATTCTCCAGGAGCTGCCCTACAGTACAGTATTAAATCAGAGGTCAAGAATATTTTAATGAATCTTTAGAGTGTAATAGGCTTTCAATCATTAATGATTATTTAAACGGCTTTTTTCAATCATTTATGATTATTTAAACGCGTGGTCGCTTGGTTGAACACGAGCAACATTACATTACGGACATTAATTTATGCTATACTCAACTGACTTTAGAAATAATGCTGTTAATACTTTTACTTATAGTTTTTTTAGATGCATACACTTAATATAAAAACAAATATGTATTTTATCATGAACACGTCGAACGCTGTTCGGCCGAAGGCTGTTAACGACTGCACTATGAGCTCTTCCGCTGTAAGTTCGTCACGCTCCAATTGTGTTAATGCTTGCGGTAGCGTTGTGGGTCAGGTCGTTTCCTTCCCTCTAATATGGCGAAGGAGGCGATGGCTGGCCCTCGCGTCATACTCGTGAACGGGTGCTGCTTGCGGTAAATGGACGAACTGCTGCTGGGGTACTCATTTTTTTTGTTTCATATCGCCTTTAGTCGACTTCGTGTGACTTGTTAATTTTGTAAATGTGCGCGGATGCATACACCGTTTGTTCATCTTGAAAGAGGTTATTTTAATTGCTTGAGTAAAATGGAATGTTATTGTTTATTACCTCACATTTATTTTGATTTAACTAGATGTCATCGGTTCTGTGCGTGCATTAGCCCACATATCAGCCAGACACATTGTAAAAACAAAAAACAATGTTAAAAAACAATCGAAAACAAAAAGCCAAAGAAGGCGAAAAAAGCAAGCCCGGTGTTTCTTTGTGGCTTTCTTCCCCGGGTCGTCCACCTAGGTAGCTAGAGAAAGCCGCAGGCTATCTAGGGTAGGATTATTTAATTTCATTATGTTTAGTTTTTTCCGAATTAAGTACAATGCCATTATCATGTGACCATTTTGCTATTGTATCTACATCTTCCTGCACCAAGAGACAAGTCTCAGTGAGGCCCGTGCACACACGAAGTCAGATCATCCGCGAACATGAGTGCTGTACAATGACGTAAAACACTACGTAAGCTGTTAACGTGCATGAGATAGCATACATTTGAACAGCCCGCACCTTGTGGTACGCCGTAATGTACTTTTTTCTCTTCGCTAAAACTCTCGCCGATCTTAACTTGGTAGGAACGTGCATTGCATGAGGTAGTCACGGAACCATTGGTTCAGTGGCTCCCTCACTCCACACTCCTCCATAGCTTTTAATAGAGTACTCGTTTCTAATGTTTACGAACGCTTTTTTAAAGTCTTAAAATATTGCTATTACAAACTTTTTTTCAGCTATTAATAGCAGTATTAATTTCATCCGTAAAATTTGATAACAAAGTATTTGTACTTTTATTCTTTTGGAACCCATGTTGACGGCTATTTAATATTTAATTCTTGTAAAGGTAGTATCATAGTTGGTTTACTATACATTTTCAGAATGTTATCTACACTTGACAAGATAGCGATAGGTCTATAGTTTGAGATTTTTTTACGATCAGCTTTTTTGTAAATCGGTCGGACTATAGCTTTCTTCAAATTGTCAGGGAACATATTCTTACTTACAGATACGAGTAGGTTGACTGGATTAGCAATGTCTGGAGTCACCTCGTCCGATAGTAATTATAGATCTGACATTCGTATGTGATCCGCACCCGGCGATTTCTTGTTACTCATTTTTTTAATATCGCTCATTACCTTGTTACTGTCCACCGGCTGCAATCTCATACACAAATTACCTTGTTACACATATTCTTACTTACAGATAGGTTGACTGGATTAGCAATGGCTGGAGTCACCTTGTCCGATAGTAGTTAAAGATCTGACATTCGTATGTGATCCGCACCCGGGGATTTCTTGTTACTCATTTTTTAATATCGCTCATTACCTTGTTACTGTCCACCGGTTGCAATCTCATACACAAATTTGATGCTATTACATAGTTATTTCTATCGTGATATATATGTTTAATGAGATCAATATCATTAAACATTGACGCAAATTTAATACATATTTCTTTTGTATCGCCTTCCTTTCTCAAATTATCAATTATTAAATTATCCAAAGATTATATATGAACATTGTTAACAGGTATTAGTGCGACTAACATTACTGTTACTTTCCCGACGTTTCGACCAAGATTAAAATAACTGCGAGATTGGATGGAACTCTGTCGAACTGTGTATATCGCAAGCCCACGCATACTTACACGGTGCCTCACATCACCATCCGCGTCACTTACTCTCGGTTGTCTCGTCCCTCACGAATAGAGCTCATGACCTCTGTGACCCTGAACACCTAGATCGAGAGTTGGTCCATGTCCAGCAGGTGCTCAATTATAATGGATACAGAGTGAGTCGGCATGGTGGACGAAAGGAGAAGCGGCACAAACGTCCGAACGTAAGCAGACAACCTGCATACATGCCCTATATAAAAGGTGTAACGGACAAGATCGGTTCGGTGCTAAAAATGTTTGCCATACGCACCACATTGTTACGCACTCGTAGGTCAATGCAACTTGGTCGAAAAGTCGGGAAAGTAACAATAAGGTTAGTCGCGTTAATACCTGTTAACAATGTTCATATATAACCTAACCGTCTCCTACAATGTCCCCCACACCGCTCTGATTTCATTCACTCTTCTTACCTGGTACAGTCCATCCTCCTTTGGAATGCTCTTCCCCCAGAAATCAGAATGGCTAAAAGTCGTTACTGCTTCAAAAAGAAAATTCGGGAGCATTTTGCTAAAAAAGTATTGGCTGAATCCTCACAGTAGCACTGTTGTTGTAATAGCTATTATTATTATTATTTATCTGTATATTTGTGTGTATATATATATATATATATATATATATATAATATTTATTAGTTTATTTTAATATAGGTATTTGTGTATTCTATATATCCTCAGATTTTAATTTTCTTACTCACTGTCCTTATAGTGCACCTACCATGATTTCTCTGCATCACCCCAAGGTTGACTGGCAGAGAATGCCGTTGGCATTAAGTTCGCCTCTGTACATTCTTGTGCATAAAGTTTAAAAAAAAAATAAAAAATAAATAAATATAAAATTATGATACGCGAAAGTTTAAAAGTGTATATCTAAAGATTTTTTCTGATTCCCTAATAAATTATTAATACTTTTCCCATATTTTTTGTATGTTCTCATTACATAGAATGCAATGGGAACATACACTTTGTTATACTTACGTATACTACTTGGTATATACTTTGTTTGTCATATTTGTATGTTATTTCTATATCTCGTGTAATTAAGTTGCTTTATCATATTTTTTGAGCACTCCATACATTAAATAAGCTATCTCGTTTAAGAATCATTAATTTTAAGTTTTGATTAACCCAGATATTTTTGTTACGGTAACTTTTTCGTAGACAGATATTTTTATAACAATCCTTGTACAAAATATTTGTGAATATTTGCTTGAATTCTGTATAGCCGCAGGCTAGCTAGGGTAGGATCCTCAGCGGCGAGGATTGCGTTGCCCCCTTAACACGTGATCGGTAATACCGTGCAAGGGATCTGACCCCCATTTCGAATTCCATCTTTTTACTTCAGCGGCCGCCTGAGATGTGGCCCACAAGGGTGCCCTCAGGTATTAGTCGTTTAAATTAAGCTACTGCTTGAGAGCATTTTGTGCTAGCAAACTGCTCGTTGTTTTCAATTCTTTAATTTGATATACTATTGCTAAATGTAACAATAATAGCTTAGTAACTTGCTATTTATTATTTATTTAAGAATATTAAAAATACATGTGACGTTAACAGACCACACGGACGGACTAATTTAAAATATTTTGTTACTTTAATTACTGTTTTTAAACTGTGTTTATGTAATACATTGTGAGCTTGACAAGTACAAGTGTATGTAAATACCCAAGTGCTGAATAAATTTCATTATTTCATAAATTTCATTATTTCATTTCATTTCATTATATACAGTTTGATAGGACACTCAATAGTTAAAAGTTGTTGAAAATTAGTTTTGACCAATTTTTCTCTAACAGTGCGATTGTCTAAAATACGTCGTGCGTGGAGACGTGAGCAGTGAGATGACGGGCGGCGCGGGCGGTCGACTGGCGCTCGAGTTAGGTCGACCGGCACGTTTCCTGCGTTTCCACGCGGCTGATGTAAAATAGTGGTCCGATATTTTGTGTTTTAATAACTGACGAGTATATAATAGATGTGTTATCCCTGATATATACAACATGTAAAGTAATTAACGCACATCCTGAAAATATTTTGTTCATAATCCTTTACTGTATCTATCTATTTATATCATTTTTAAAATAGGTAATCTTTTATTCCAAAATAATTAAAACTTCGGAAATTATTGTCATATCAACCTTGTAGAGTCAAAACCAATTGAAATGGACCGTAAGTAAAAGTAATAAGACTTATAAATCGCAGTTTTATTTGTATTCATACAAATTCCATCATTCAATACAAAATACTCAATACTCAATTCTTTATTGAAATAAAGAATAATAAACTTTATTCCAAGAAACTAATTTAGTAAATAATAATGCATATACATGTTAAATTAAAAATTCAGTGTGCGTATTATGATAACAACATAATATTCTAATTGGGGTGTTTGAGGGTGTGCGTTAATTACGTTAGGTATGTTGTATATGATCCAGACACGATTTCACAACATTTCCATTTACTATTTCTCTACGAGTTATATCGTTGATACATTTAACAAATCCATAGTCTGCCATTCAGTTTTCGTAAGCGATTACATTAGTATCCTGATTCTTTACTATATTAATGTTCAAGTTGTCAATAAAAGAATTTGTAATTCTTTAAGGAACTGTGTAACTGTGTTTAATCTAGGTGGCCTATAAAATGATATAACCTGTATTTCTTCATTGTGGTGGAATAGTCTAATGGATTTAATACTATATTTCATCTTATAATTTAGAAATGTATATTATTTATTCTGATTCTAAAAGTTGTTTGCAATCCATTCTGTCGAATCCTTTTCGTTTTTAATCTAGATTTCCCATAATTTTTAATAGGAGTCCTTTCAGTGTCACAATTTTGGAATTCAGGTAATTTTGGAAATTGAATTCCTGGTCACTCAGGTATAGAGGGAAATGAATTTGCTAATGTTTGTGCCCACAGACTACCAAGAGGTTTGTGCCCGAGGGCTAGTGAAACAGGCTCTCTTGAACCCTTCCAAATCTATTGTCATGATTTTTCCTTGAAAGATAATTTATATGATGCCTGGACTAAACAATCAGACCTTTAAATTCATTAAAATTATTATTAAACTCTGGTTTTCTGGCTGCTCCCTAGTGTGCGTTTTGACCGATGGCCACGACAAAATTAAGAAAAGAAACCTATGCCAAGATTTTGTTATAAAAATTCCTGAGTTTATATTTCAAAAGTTTTAAGGCAATAACCCCATGGCCGCGCCATTGAAACGGTGAAGAAATATGTTATCGCCGATATCTTTCTGATAGAGGTCTCCAAACGTCTAAATTTTTTTGTTAAACCAAGGTATTTGTCAAATTTGGAAAAATACAACAAACAACAATGACCCCATGGCCGCGCCATTGAAACGGTGAAGAACATTATTATTGCGGATAATTCTAAAATAAAATGTGGTCTTTTTTTAAATTTAGTTGGGACTAGTCCCTCCCTCTTACCCACCACTGCAACAAAATGACACTGAGCGGTGAGACTCAGCCATATCCCGGGGAATCGCGACAACTGTCTGGGATCTCGCAACGAATTTAATCAGAAAGAAAAAAGGACGAGTTAGACAATGAATAGTTCCACTTCCCTCCAAAGCAAAGTGAGAGACAGAAAAACGTAGTTTTCAATTTGTCAAACTTTGTGAAAATGCACAAAAATTCTAGATTTATATTCTGGGAGCTGTGGAACAGTATCACTTAGAAATAAAGCGTGATTATCTTTGGTAGACATAAACGAGATCTTTTTTTGTAAACAATGCCTATTAATATGAAGAACTACCGATAAAAGGAGAAACAATATTATCTTTCTAATAATATAAAACCAACAATAGGTTTTGAATGTTTTGTTAGGGTGCCAATAGCTTATTGTTTACAGAAAATGTTCCATCTATTGTATTAGAAATTATATCTTAAGGATTGTAAATTAAATTAAAATAAAACAAAACAATAAGATTTTTATTCATTTGGTGGCGGCTATTTCCAGTCCCCGGAGGTCCTGGTAACACTGCGTCCAACTAAACTTCCCTATCCGACCCTGCAACATAGATAAATAGCAGAATCTTGGTGCAAGAAGTGTTGTCTCAGGACGGTGTTACGTTGGTTATGCGCCTGGTCTCGTTGTGGAGAGTTGCGGGGGAAGTAGCCACGCTATCGGATCATCGTCACATACTTTTTATCGTGGCCTTCCGTCCACCCCGAGGCGGCCCTGACGGCAGTAGTTTTGTCCTGCCACGGCGCCGGTCCCTACGCCGCTTGACGATGAGCTTAGACATCGTCAACGCTTTCAACTCCGTCCCCTGGCGGGTGATACGGGAGGCACTGGACCATCATGACGTGCCTCCCTATCTCCGTGGTATAGTCGGGGCATCTTTTCGCGACAGTACGATTAAGTTCTTCGGTCGCAACGAGATTGAGATCCAGAGAGAGCTCTTTTGCGGAGTTTCTCAGAGGTCCATGTTAGGACCTCTGCTATGGAGCCTCGCGTATCGCGCGGTCCTGGGGATTGGCCTCACTCACGGAGTGAGCGTCGTCTGCTATGTGGACGACACGCTCGTCATAGCCCGGGAGGTAAGCTTCCAGCGGGCGGTACGGCTCGCCGTACTCGGAGTCGCGTGTGTCGTCGCGGCCATCAGGAGACTGGGCCTTTGGGTAGCGCATTCAAGAACGAGGCGCTATTGTTCCACGGCTTACGCCGTAGGTTTGAACCACCCAGTATGTCGATGCGTGCGATGCAGAGATCAGGATGGGGCGGTACACGAAGTATCTGGGCCTCACCCTAGATGGCCGATGGGGCTTCGAGGAGCACTTCGAGTGACTGGCCCCCCGAGTTCGCCGGGTAACCGGTGACACCGGCTTTTGCCGAACTTCGGGGTCCTCTGGTCCTCCAGCTGAAGAGCTATTTTGAACAGCTTGCAGCGTGTGGTAGCCATACGGATCGCACGAAGATACTGAACGGTATCCTTTGAGGCGGCGACACTCCTGGCGCGCCTACCACCGTTTGATCTCTTGGCAGCGGTTGACACGATGGTTAATACCGAAACTCACGCCCGCCGGGAGAGCGGAGAGGCACCATACTAGACGCTCATTGCTTATAGGTGGGATGCACACCGACGCGCACTTGCACAGTGGCGCGCACGGCTCCAATTGCCGCAGAACGTGCGCCAGCGGGCCGTTGGTGCCATTCTGTCTTACCTTGAAGCCTGGATGGGGAGGAGGCTGGGACGCCGAGAGGCGAGACCTGGTCGCTGAGATCGTACAGGATCTTTCACCGCCAGTTGTCGTTTATGTGATGCTGGGAGGCGATTCCACCACATGGGACGCCGTGGTAAACTTCTGCGAAGCAATCATGTTACAGAAGGAGGCCACCGTGCGCGATCGGGAGCGAGCCGACCCCGCTCGCAGACGGAGGAGGCGTAGGACTGGCGGCGGCAGTCATTAGCCCTACTCCCCTCGGGGCTGCGGTGGCAGTATGAGAAGTGTCCTCTACTGCCACCACGTGCAAGCAGCTCCGGGAAGACAGCGAACTGTTTGTGGTGCAGTCGCTGTGCCGTACTGGCAGGAGTCGGCAATTGGGGAGGGCAACTTACAGCCTTCCCCAGGTGCGGGTCCCGACCATCTGGGACACGGCGCAAAAGGGGGGCACCGGAGCAGCATACCCGCGTTCCCGGGGCTCCCCCTATCAGGCGTCAGAAGAAGTCCATGGCTGGTTTAGTCGGTGCGAGTTCGACGTACCCACCCGCAGACCCTTTTTGCGGGTAGCATGCGCATCCAGCTGGTACAGGTGGATGGTTAGGAATTCCCCCTGCCCTACTAAAAAAAGGACGGTGTTACGTTTATCCATCAGTGGTTCACAGTGGCAGAGCAGGTGTAGAGGTGTTTTGTCCGCATTATTGCAGAACCTACACACTCTACAGTCTCCGATGCCTACCGTGGTCAGGTGTTACCTGAGACAGCAATGACCTGTTAACACCCTAGTTATGATGCATAGATTCCTCAAATTGCCGTTAAACTTACTCACTGCTAGAACATCTATATATCACTGCCTCGTTGGTTTAGCGGTCGCCTGTTCCACCGCAGATAATGAGGTCCTGGTTTCAAACCCCGGGTCGGGCAAAAAGTGATTTTGGGATTTTCCGCAAAAGAAATTTCTCAGTATCAGCCGAAGTATGGGAGTTGGCGGTATTACACCCTCGTGCCTCGGAGAACCCGTAAAGCCGTCGTCGGTCCTGTTCCTGACCTCTTTCCTATCGTGTCGCTAATCTTTCCATCGGTTCATGAGAGTGATAGAATAGAAAGTTCCCCTGAGTTTGCCAACACACTTGCACATTATAAATGTCCTGCGCAATTGGCTAGTCTCCATTGAGACTGGCCTCCGTGGCCAAAATTGGGTCGGGACTCGGGAGGACATTAATTTAAATTGCAACTAAATAAAAATAAAATAAAATAAAAAGGTTTTTATTCACGTAGACTTTAAAAAAGCGCTTGTAAATAGTCAGAACATTATTGTAGTAATATAGTTGTATACATTATTATTTCTAGTAAATCTAGTAAATATTTAGGTACACATTGTATGAAAACATTTATAAAATTTATTTTAATAATAGCGATGATATTTAGCTAGCTCGTATCAAGTTATTGTCAAGAGATTATGTTTAATTATCTAGTTTATGTCTAATATTATTACTACATATCGTCAATGGTTCTGTCTATATTAAGGTATTATTATTATGACGGACCTTGTGTTAATAACGACGGTCGCGCTTTAATGCTACCACCGGATCTAATGCGCCCCAATTGAGAAGACCCAGCGTAGGTACTTAAAAACGAACCAGGTTTTGATAAGAGGAGTGAAATAAAAGACAGTATATAATAGTTATATTAGTATATACCGCGCCATACATTGTATTATATCTACGCATATAATATTCTACGTAGGTACATCGTTATATATAAGTATTATTAATATTATCAACGTTACATACGCTGATGGAAAACAACACATTTTTATCATACAATATTCTGTGAAAATATTATATAATTAGACAGTTACTTGGTTTCCAGGTATACCTACATATAATAAAATCGTAGGTAAGTCGAAACTGTACATTGAATATTTTTTTAAAAGTATTTAGTTGCGGCGTGATCTACAATCGATTACGAAGCCAAAAATATAGTTTTTAGAATTTTTGTCTGTGGGTTTGTTTGTCTGTATGTATGTCCGGGCTAAACTCAAAAAGTACTGCATGGATTTACGATGAATTTTGCGTGAATATTACTAAGTGGTCGGGTCAACATATAGGCTTCATATTATCACGCTATTACGTACGGGGGAGGAGCTGTGATAATTTATAAAATTTAACGCGGGTAAAACCGCGGGGCCCAGCTCGTATATGTAAATATAAGAAGAAGAAGAACAAATCATCATTTATTTATGAAGCATAAGTAAGAATGCAACGATTGGTCTGAAATTAGGTTACGTGCACTATGTCCTACCATGAGAATGGTGTACAAATCACGACTACTTATTTAGTATACCATTTAAGTTTACAAAAACGATCTAAATTTACAAATACAAAATTGTCATATAAAAATACAAACTTAAAGTCAAAACAGAATGTTAAATGGATAACGGTGAAATTCAAAATACAAAATAAATAAAATGTCTCCCTGGAATCAAGTACTCATTAAATGTCATGTCATGTCATGAAATAATCATTATAATTAATTAAACTGTTATGTCAATAATACATTTACATATTTAGAGAGAGAACAAATATACAGTATTCTTTTGCTCTGACTATCGCACGATCGTCGTTTGTCTTTTGCTCGGTAAATTATTGAAGTAAAAGCTGCGCGGTCATTAAAAGTTATTGCATGGTCGCACCGAAACTGCTGAGTGACACAGGCCTGGTTGCATTTAATTAATACCATTTTAAAAAGGTAGGGCACAGCGTTCATTCGCTCAAAGAGCAGCCCGACTGGGGAAGTACCTCCACCTTACAGAAGGCACACCTTAAAAATAACATTAATAACTTAATGTTGTGTTTCTGCGTGTGAGTAAGATCGCCAGTGCTCATCGGGTGGGGGAAGAAAAAGTCAGCACACTTTTTTGCTGACTCTTAAAGGCCGGCAACGCACCCGTGACTCCTCTGGTGTTGCAAGTGTCCATGGGCGGCGGTGATCACTTACCATCAGGTGACCCGCTTGCTCGTTTGTCGCCCTCTGATATACAAAAAAAAATGTGAGCCGTCACGGGACGCCTCCTGGCAGATGTGAAACATCGACATTATTTTGTAAAAGTAATATGCAGAAGTCTAAGTCGAAGTATAAGTCGAAGTCGAAGTCAGAGTATAAGTCGCAGTCGAAGTCGAAGTCGATGTCAAAGTCGAAGTATAAGTCGCAGTCGAAGTCAAAGTCGAAGTCATGTCGAAGTCGAAGTCGAAGTATAAGTCGCAGTCGAAGTCGAAGTATAAGTCGCAGTCGAAATCAAGGTCGAAGTCAAGTCGAAGACCAAGTAGAAGTCGAAGTCGAAGTCGAAAAGAACATATTGTGACAGGAACTAAAAAAAAAAAGTGCGTTGCTGCCCTTTAAGAAAAGAATAGGCTCGCTTCTTGAAGGTTGCCATGTCACACCGGATCGGAAATATCTTCACAGTTAATTGATTCCACAGAGTGGTAGTGCGCGGCAAGAAGTTTCTTTTGAAACGCACGGTATTAGATGACCATCCAGGTGATAAGAATGAAATTTTCACTTTTGGCGATGGGTGTGTGGTGCCACCTTTTTTTTACTAGAAATAAAGTATATTCAGGTCTATCAAGAATATTAATAATAATATAATATCCTGGGACATTATTTGCACACGGCCATCTAATGTATAAGATTCTATAACAAACTTCCCAATAATATTAGAGAATTGTCTATGAATAACTTTAAAATAATTATTCAATTGTATAGCCAAACTGTGTGTGTCAAATTTAAGTGATAAAAGTGCTTGGGATTGAGTTGTTCTGAGTCAACACACAATATGACTGTAATTAATCTTAAGTATATTTTATTTTAAAAAAGGATTCCTACTGGCAGTGTTTCTCAGTAGCTGCCACGTCATGCACTGCACGGTAGGGTAAGAAAAATATGACGATTCCACATAAATGTAAAATTTTTACGGAATAAAGAATTTTTGACTTTGACTTTGATCCCAAACTAAGCAGAGCTTGTACTATGGAAACCAGATAACTGATGAATTACATATACTACTTTTTTTTTGTAAATACATACTTATATAGACAATTACACCCAGACTCAGGACAAACAGACATGTTCATGCACGCAAATACCTGTCCTGGGTGGGGATAAAACCCGCGGCCTCTGGCGTGAAAAGCAAGCATTTAGCAACCACGCTAACAGGCCCGACAAATACTTAACAGTATTTTAGAAAAATTAAACAGTATTTTATTTATTTATTGTTTTAAATACATATTTATTTGAGCTTCTCGCACAAATTACTAATTTACAATCTTTGTGGCTGCGCTGCACTGAGCAGTGAACGCCCTCTAACTAAATAAATGTAAACAGTATTTTGTATACTTTATTTTTGTTCAATAGTAAAAAGTATAATTTAGTGAAAAACAGTATCATACTGTTCAAAACAGTTTAGTTGGCAACCCTATCTACACTCCACGGGATGAAATGGGGTGATGATATTATGATACTCGCAGCAGTTACACACAGACCGATATACCTGTTACGCAACCCTAATATATGATAATCGCTGACTATACGTCGCCCTGAATACAATGGTATTGCAACATGAGGTGCATGGTCAGCATGTGCTTTGGTGCCGTGTGCATAAAACGCCGTGTCAGCGCAACGCCCCCGATTGACGTCAATGGTTACCCGAAACCTTTCCCGCGGATGGGAAAAACATTCATTCTTGATCTAGCATCGGTCGACAATCATCGATATTTAGTTCTAATTTAATATATATCAATAGGTGGAGGATATATCTTTCTTCTCTTTGGGGTGGAAACAATGGGTCCCTGGGGTCCAGAAGCACGTGTTTTCGTTAGGGAGCTGTCCAGGCGTCTAATCAAGTCGTCAGGTGACCAGAGATCTGGCTCGTACTTAAAACAACGTACTAGCCTCGCTATTCAACGGGGTAATGTGGCCAGCTTTCTGGGCACCTTGCCCGCAGGCGACGATTTAAATTCAGTTTTTTATTTGTAGGTATTAAATATTATAGTACGTAAGTATTGGTTATATGTTAATATGAAAATTAATCTCTTTAAGTTTTTATGAATAATAATAATATATTCTAATAATAAAACATAAAAAAATGTTTATTTTATATTAATAAACTTGTTAAGTAAATTGGTTTTTTTTGAGACCTCTGGCTGCAACTATCGTAATTTACCTGTCAATATTTACTGTTTCTTCGTATTTATTTTTATATTATTTTCACAGAATATTTTTATAACGTCAATAGTCAACAAAACGACAGCCTAACGAAATCTCAGTTTAAAACACAACAAGCACAGTTCTTAATATTACTTATTAGCTAACTTATTCTACTATATCCCACCTAAATTATGTTACGCAAAATGATTTAAACAATATTTGGGGGGGTATAAAAAATAACTAAGTCAGACGCTTTACGTTTTTTGGTTAAAAATATATTTTTTTATCATTATAATTTTATAATATTTTTTTTCTTGTCACTAGAGCCTGTCTATGGGTCTCAATTAGTTACCCGAAATAAACATATTTTATTTTTTTATTTTGGTTCTTCTTGGCCTTTTAATATTTAAATATTAATTCTGTGCTATGATTTTGTTAGAGATTTATTGGAATATGTTTTAGTAAAAAAATATATTTTTAACCAAAATATATATATTCGCATCTTACAGTGTGGTTATATATTGATTAACCTTATCATCACAATAATTATGATATAAATATATAAAGATGAAGAAGGGGGAAGATTAAAATCACTAACACGTTTGTGGTCATTTTAAGTTCGAAACATCACATTTTTTTTAGAAAAAACTTAAAAGAAGCTTAATATTTTCACTACCCAAAGTTCATAAGTGTGCGTTTGAAATTTCTATAAAATAAAAAAAAGTATATATATCTTTGAGCTCTGAAAAAAAATCTATTTCTACTACAACACCCATGGACGGTAGAAATAAGGGGGAAAACCGAAATAAGTGCTGTATTTTTTTAAATATTAACATTTTAATTATTTATTTATTTTAGAACTTAGTAAAAATTATAAACAAGTTATTTAGAAGATGTAACTAGCGGTACAAGAAATAATATACTACTCTCAACACCTATTGCGTCATTATTGCTGTGTTTTATTTATTTTTTAAATAATTTGCTGATAAAAATCGAAGCAACTTTCATAGAACATCTTAAAGAAGGCATAATATATACAACAATGATCACAAAAACTAAAATAAAATAAAAAAAAACATTACTTGAGCAAAGAGTTCGTTATATTACAAAAATATTAAAAATAAAATAACATCATGAATGTTTAAGACGCTGATAACATCCAACTTCTTGTTTTGCTGTACGACTTATTTGCTAAATATGGGTTTTTTGTTTAAGATGTTCCCATATTTAGCAAATAAAGTGATTAGATTTGAAAAAAATATTGACTAAAATCACTTTATTTGCTAACTAGCAGTGCTTGCGGTCTTCGTTCCGCGTTATAAATATTTTTGTCACTGCCCGTTTGTCCGCGTAATACTTCGGGTTAAAAGTTCGGAATAAATAAAAAAATATGATGATGAATCATATCCTATGACACTCCCAATAACGTCGGTTTCTATTAAAGAAATAATTTTGAAAATCGGTTCAGTAGATCCAGAGATTACCCCTTACAATGTCACAAACTCACAAACGTTACCTCTTTATAATATTAGTCTAGAATATGGGTACATATATAAGATGTACCCAAATTTAGCAAATAAAGTGATTGATTGGAAAAAGTATAAAGATGTTTAAATATTGCACATAATTTTTCCTAGACCATATTTTATCTTTAAATGTGTGCAAGTTCTTTATTTTACTGTACTACTTATTATAATTATGATTTTACAGTAAACTGGTCCATTTAAGTGGTTATAGATCAATTTAAATGATGATGCGTGTTTGTTGTACATATTCCACAAATGTGCCGCAGTAAAGACATTTAGTTTGATGTTACTCTGTTTCAAAATCGTTACGTCAAATGTAATTCTACGCGGACGAGACTAGCGTGAAACGAAAAGTTGCAACTTGTCAGCTCCTTAAACGAAAAAGTATTACGTTTTTACAAGTAATAAAAAAAAACATTCATACGTACGTAAACTCCGATTTTTACCACAATCCGAATAATTATTATATATTGCTAAACAGGTATTTAAATAAAACACTACACACCAACCACAGTACATCGAATCTACTAAAGTAGCCTCGAGTCAGCAAAATTCCCATTAGAGTACAACCATATTTTCAACATCAATTTTATTTTGTTATACAAATACCAACCTGTAAATTGCACATTATACAATAGGGCCATATATAACACTTGTCTCGTGGCAACTAACTTGACAATAAATAAATATTAAATATAATATAAATAATAAATTCAAAATTAAATTATTGTTGATATTTTAAAGATAATACCTCGTAGAACATTCCCTGACCAAAGCGCATACGTTTTCACGAAAGGCCATGTCAGAAGTACCTTTAACCGGCGAACATGTATGAAGAATATAATGACAGTAAATGATGCAAAAGAGGTGTGCAAGGATCGTGACAAATGGAAGTCTGTTCTCTGCCTTCCCCTCTGGGAAACAGGCGTGCGTCTATGTATGATGTTTTATGTAACAAACACATTACATTCGTTTCAGAAATGTGTTTGTAAATTGTAGAAATTTACAAAAATAGGTTTCGGTTTGATGTTTAGACAATCACGTACAGAATACTGGAATACGACTACTAATTTATATATTTTCTTAAGATCTTAGTTTTAGATTAAAAACAGCTAGGTATTAGATATTATTTTATTTATCCAAGGTAATTATTATTTCGCCTTTGTGTACATATGACAATAATTGTCACATGTACGCATATGCGAAATAAAACTTCATTAACATTACGACGTCTCACAATAACAAAACTTTAAAAAGCTAAATCTACTCATGAGAATGAAAACTAAGAAGAACAAAATTGAAACCTTATTCCTTATAACTTTTATTCTACAACTTTTGATAATTTGTAAGAATTTATTTTCGTACACAAATAAGTATTAATATAATTTCCTGCTTCAATGTTCGTGTAACTCTATGCGCATCAGAAAGATTACGTAAATACCTATACCCTTGCGAGAGCGCAGGGAAGGAATGGTGTCGCCAGTAGTCCGTATAATATTTTTTTATTTATTGAGTTATGTCCAAACATGTAGAACAAATGTTGTTGCTTATGGTGTAAACTATCTAATCTCGCGAGGTTGTTGGTGATTTACAAGTAATTATATTATAGTATTTATAGTATTTTTATAGATATATAAACTGTCTTTGGAAAGGAATGCCAAGAACTTGGTGTTATTAACAAGTTAGATGTCACAGAGCATAGTGATATATGATCTTTACATTGTAGGGTGATCCGTTGACACGATGCCGATCTTCTAGAACACTTATTACTAAGAAAGTTACAGTAATTCAGTCACTCATGATTTTTGTCAGTTTTTTTGACAATTATCCTAAAGGACAGTTTGTTTTTGCTAATATAAAAACTAACATGGTTTCTCTTCGTGTCTTCAAATTTTGTAATGGATAATTTTCTGCTGATGCCATTTGACACCGCTTGTAATTTGTGGGTGCTTTTTTCTATATCAATAATATTTTGTATCAGTAGTAGATTGATAGTTGGGAGGGAGCCAGAAAGAAGTAACTAATTAATAATTACTAAATGTTACTATTAATTAGTTACTTGTAAGTAGTAACATCCCAATGTTACTACCTAATACTATGATCCCAATCTATTTGTGTGTCCATATATAATTGTATAAGTATGTTCTAATTAATTTCATTTCTGACTCCCTCCCAACTTAAGCGAAGAATATCTCCATCTCGGTGAAGAATTTTCTCTCCTTTGGGGTGGAATCAATGGGTCCCTGGGCTCCAGAAGCATGGGTTTTCATTAGAGAGCTATCCAGGTGTCTTATCAAGTTATCAGGACCAGAGAGGTGGCTCATACTTAAAACAACGTATTAGCCTCACTATTCAAAGGGTAATGTTGCCACCTTTCTAGGCACCTTGCCCGCAGGCGATGATTCAAATTCCGTGTTTTATTTATAGGCTGTATTTAATATTAATAGTATGTAAGTTTAGACTCTATGTTAGTATCTATTTATTATTAATTAATATGCTTATGTCGCGGGACATAGAATGTACTCGATCGCATGTCTTAAAACTACAACTTTGTGAGTTTTATTGCATAAAGTTGTTGTTTTAAATTCGAACCAACAAAAAAAAAAACATTACACATAATCTTTCTACTTCCTTCGCTAAATAAAAAAAAAAATTACTACACAATCACAATGGAATGAATAAAGTTAGTAACAACATTGAAATCTTATAGGGAAGTTGTCCGATATTACCGCCTAAATCTGTATTTACCCCATTTTATCTAAAAATTATATTAGGTCTTTACCTATGAAATTGCCGTTCTGCAGTACTGGCCATTTCAAATCAAAATAATTTTTGTTTGGCTAAGAATTCTAATTTCAAAGTAATTTTATTTTAAAAACATGGATTCTTTTTTCCAAAAGTAGTCAGTTCTTTATTGATTAGTGTTACATTTTCATCGCATTTCAATCTTTTTCGTCATCATGGATACGTTAAAAATTCGAGTAATTATGGAATATGAGTACCGTCGTGGCAGCAACGCGGCACAAGCGGCACGCAACATCAACGACGTTTACGGAGCTAACACTACAAACCAACGCACCACCTGTTATTGGTTTGCTCGCTTCCGTTCTGGAAATTTCGACCTGAAAAATGAACCTCGCGGTCGTCCGAAGACTTTGGTCGACAATGACGAATTAAAGGCGGTTGTGGAAGCTGATGATACACAATCTACGGCTGAATTAGCAGCAGCTTTCGACGTTAGCGTCAAAACAATATTGGTCCATTTGCGTCAAATTGGCAAGGTAAAAAAGCTTGACAAATGGGTGCCCCACGAACTCAATGATCGCCAGCGCGAAGTACGCGTCGAGACGTGCCTTGCACTGCTCAACAGACACACAAATGAAGGAATTTTGAACCGCATTGTTACCTGCGATGAAAAATGGATTCTGTTTGATAACCGCAAGCGCTCAGCAAGTTGGTTGGATCCTGGTTCAGCACCTAAACAATGCCCTAAACGAAAACTTACCCCTAGAAAAGTGATGGTCACTGTTTGGTGGTCTAGCGCCGGTGTGATTCATCACAGCTTCTTACCAAACGGGGTGAGCATTACTGCAGATGTGTACTGTGAAGAACTGAGCACAATGATGGAGAAGCTGGCGCATCTCCAACCAGCATTGGTCAATCGCTCGTCTCCGCTGCTCCTGCACGACAACGCGCGACCTCATACTGCACAGCAGACGGTCTCCAAGTTGCAAGAACTGGGGTTGGAAGCTCTCCGTCATCCGCCCTACTCACCAGACCTTGCGCCTACAGACTACTACTTTTTCCAGAATTTGGATAACTTCTTGGCGGGAAAAAAATTCAATACCCGAGAGGCAGTACAAAATGCCTTTGAAGAATTTGTTGCCTCCCGTCCAGCTGATTTCTTTAAGAAGGGCATCAATAAACTGCCACTGCGATGGCAAAGATGCATTGATTGCATGGGTGATTACTTCGATTAATACAAATAAAAAAATTCATGAAAAAAATTCGTTTAAATTTTTTCATACAAAACGGCAATTTCATAGGTAAAGACCTATTATTAGGTTTATTAGTATTTATATTAGCAAAACAAACGTACCTAAAGCAGACATATACAATACACACACATCTTCTGCTGACCCGACACCGAAACGAGAACCAAAAGGGATAGGTAATAGTCTTTTATTATACATTTCAAAAAATATGTATATTATGTATAATTATCTTGTTGTTACCGCTGTCCGTTACGCACACAGTAACTCCGTTGGGACATTACTATAAAACATCAAAATTCTAGCTCTTTCTAAAAAATAAAATTAAAACCACTACTTGAAGTATCGTGTCAAATAATTGAAAAATATATATGTATCACTCTTTAAGCCACCAATACCATCGTGCATCGTATATCAATTAATTTTGATACACCAATGTTTACATATTGTTTGATATTTAAAAACATGTGCTTTATGGAATTTTATATATGTATATATATTTTACAATCATTTGGACACATACTCAGGACATAAAAACGTAAGAACATTGAGTTACACTTATCCACGTCTATACTATATTTTCTCATTCAGTTTTATTTATATTTTGAACTTTGTATATAAATATTTTGGGTCTCACTTGAAAAACATAATACATAATTTTTGTCAATTATTTATAAATGGAAATATAGATTTAGGTGTAGCTAGCTACTAGATATTGCATTTTAACTTGTTATTCATAATTTATTTAATTTAAATACAAAGTATTTGTGGTATCCGATCCTCAACAATCCATTTCAAATCACATAAATGAACACCAGCTATCTAGTTACATAATTTATGATATGCATTATTAGTTTATTATTATTAACCCAAAAAAATATTCATATGACAAAGTTATAAATATATGTCAAAATCTGTGAGAAAATCTAATTTTAAGAATTCTCCTTAAAGGATATATTAGTCTGAAAATTTGGTGTTATAATTATTTGGAATAGACGGATGTTAAAACGCGAAGAGAGAGAAAAATAATTAAAACAAACGCAATTAAGTTTTTTGGCACTCGCCTTCTTAAGACTGGTGTGCTTAGTAAGAAAATATCATATCCAAATCAACATAGAATGTTATAGTTGTGTATTTTTGTCAATAACACTTTTTTAGATAAGAAAAAACATATATTTGTATTCTGATTGATTTAAAAGTTTATTAAACACACCACCCTTAATACATCGTGATTAAATCATATTGTAAGGCATCCTATTTAGAACTAAGTCACAGATACAGATACTATACATTATTATACATATATATAGCCAATCTACATTATAAGGATTACAATACTTGGTGTTTTCGGGAACTTACGATACTTATACGAGGAAATAAATAAAAAGAAAATTAAAAAAAGAAATACATATATATCAAACCAAAAAAATTCAATACCCTATCTAAATTACTTTTGTATTTATTCATTAATATTAATATATTTTGCATTGTTACCTATCTAATACTTAGATATAGCGAAGCCTTAAACTATTGTATTATTATATATGATTAAATATGAAGGAAGTAGTAATAGAAAAGGCATCGGTTTTTCACCGGCGTTTTTTTATTATATGGTTATTATTTCTATAAGCACTTAGGCATAGATGACTAGCATACCATTAAATCTAATTCTAAATTTGACTAGCTAATTTATATTTTGTGATATTAGAGGTCGTACCTCAGGTGATGTTGATTGGGTGTACAAAAATGAATATTATAATATGAAAACCGAATTATGTACTCATTTGTTGCTATCCAAGTTTAGAGATACCTCAAAAATTTAACAATTGAATGGTCTTAAAATCAATATAAAATCATTTCAAAAAGATGTTTACTTCATCTTATTCTACTATGTACTTTATAAGGAGTGCTTAAAACATTTCTGTACACTCAAAACACATCACATACTTCCATGATTGACTGAATGCCCCAAATTGACATAACCACTTTACCCCAAAGATTTTTCACACTTATGTCTTAACATTTCTTGATAATACTATAGAAAATACCCTAACAATGGGTATTTTTAATCAACAATACATTTGCTGTCATTTCTTGTCAGGATTACCTTATATTAAAAGTAATTAGTTCATATAACGAGCTTACCCTGCGTCATCAGGGTAGTAAATTATATAAAACTTTGTCTGGATGGACAAAGATTTTAGATTTTGGCTCAAATTAATGTTATAGTAGTCTTATGGATTAAAGTTCTAATGTATTCCCTTTACCCACGTTCCTTGGCATTTTCTCTGAATAAATTTTATAATAGCTATCATATAATAATAGTTTATATAAATACTTGGATACATTTGGTAAATCTTGGGATAACTACCGGGTAAAATTTATCAAAGCATATATACTTACCAAAATTATATATATATATCTTCTTGAGATTCAAATTAATCTATTTTATAATTAAAATGCTAAATGTATCGATTATTCGATATGAACTGCTTAGTATATATATATAATTTAAAGTCTTATGTCTAAATGGCTAATTTCGTCATATTTGGTATATAATGGGTTGTAACTACTTCTACTTACCTAACTAAAGGTGATTTCCAACGAGGTTCCTTTTTATATAATTTACCGAGAAATTATGCTGTTTAAATATCAATCTACGGGGTAAATGTGCCCTTATAATATTTTTGACCATATTACCCCTATAATTTGTCAATCCAAATATTAAAGGGGTAACTTCGTCAAATATTTATCTGTATTATTAAGCATAACAAAGAAACATCAAAAAGGATAACCTTACATTAAAAACATCTGTAATAAATATATAATCCAGAACAGATAATCTTATATAGAAAAGAAAAAAGTAATTGTTTTTAAATCTTCAAGCAATTTAAAACTAAAACTAATTCATTTTATTTGTCTATGCCATGTATTTAGAATTACAACGTAACGAAGACATAATGAACAATAATTGTCAAGGTGTATTGACGCATTCATATTGACTTGTTGTTCGGATCAGATGGATGGAAAAATAGAGCAGTATCATAGCCACCGTCGAAAGCTATGGAATATCTACATCTGTTTAAAAGTGAAAATCTAGGGTAATAAAAGACAGCACTAAAAGCCCCTGCATAAATAACGTGTTTTATGCCGTACGGAACGGGACGAGATTTACTTGAAAGTAGAAATCTCGTTAGACAGACAACATAATTACGGGATGGAAAAACGTAGTTAGCAAATTCTCATATTCCTAGAATGTTTCCAGTGCGATTGGACAGTCGTGGGGTATATCTTCAAGTGATGTACATAAGGAAATTCCGCCAACTATAATATTATTATCCCGTTGGGAAGTAATAAACGGTTATCCCAGTTATACCCGATCCGTGCGTAACGGATTCTTTTAGAGGGCTTCTAACAGTGTCCTGCAACGTTTACAATCCGATCTGTTTAGTTTATAACCCGTTCCGTGCGTTACGGATTCTTTTAGAGGGCTACTAATAGTAGTAGTGTCCTAGACCGTTGATTATAGAAATATGTATGTACAAGAAAGATCTCAATCCATTAACATCCGGCATTTAGTATAGAGACAGTTGTTGATTTATATAGTTGTCACTTATAGTTATAATCTGAGTTTTTTATTTACTTATTACGGCCAAGTCTCTCAGGCTCAAATATTTGTTAGAAAAACCGCTTGATTCGAGTTCGAAGTTCAAAAAGAGAGGTAAGTGTGAAAAGTCTTTAAAGTTATGAAATAAACTATATATGAATAATATATATGTAGAATAGTTTTTAGTATAATATATTATATTAATATATTATAATATCTTATTTATAATGTTCTAGCGATATGTCTGCCAAATATTTTACTACGCCCAACAAAACGAAAATAGCTAAATTTGGAAATCAAAAACACTAACAGTCAAAACTAAACGTTTAAATGTGATTTGGTACTTTTTTAATAGTTTTTATATTTATACACCTATATTTAGTGTTTTCGGAAATATTCATCTTCTAATCTGTTTAATTGTATATTTTCTGACAGCATAGAATGTTAATATTTTTGTATTTGGTTATCCAAATCATTAAACTTCTGATCTGATCTTAGATAATCATCTTAGTCTTCGACTTTAAGTTTGGAACTTTATATTCAATAGATAATGCATAGGTTCTCCGTTTTTATTCAATACCAAAAATTACGACTAACTTATGCAACTTCAAATCGCAATTACAAACTTCTTTCAAAAGTACAAGTTGATTTGTTTACGTCTTTCATTCCTTTCATTCTGTTATTCTCCTCTCTCGTCGCAATACTTGTTAGCAGTGGCGAAGGGTACACAGAACATAATTCGTATCGGCTTGACTATTATAAAAGTTGTTGCAGCGTTCTGTTATCTTAGTGTTCCAGCTAAAATCAAATATACTCACAGTAACTAATCTTTCCTTCAATGTATTTTTTTTATATAAAAGCAAGGCAAATGAGCAGGAGGGTCACTTGATGGTAAGTCATCACCACCGCCCATGGACATTTGCAACATCAGAGGGGCTGCAAGTCCGTTGCCAGGCTTTGAGAAAGGAATAGGCTCACTTCTTGAAGGTTTATTGATTCCACAGAGTGGTAGTTTAGAGGTAGTGTAGAAAAAAATCTTCGTTAATTATGAAGAATTAAATTTACGCTGACCGCTTTGGCTGAAGCTCTTGAAGGGACAGGAGACTGGATAGGAGGTACAAGCAGATAAATTACCTATAGTTTAGGGTGACACGCCGCACTCGCAGATATTTAGCGACGTGGGAAAGTATACTTGTAATAAAAAGGTAATTCTATACATGTGTCTCAAGTTTTGATGTTTCTTGTATCATGAATTCTTTTCCTAGAGCTTTATAAGTAGTATAAGTGAAGGTAGTATAAACTCATTTTTCTTCCCACAAGTTCTGTGTGGTATTCAACAGTTCAATACTACAAAGTGGGGAATTGGTGAGACAGTAGCCCGTGAAAACTGGAACTGTTAGTCAGCAGATTTCATAAGAATCTAAAATAATATTTACTAGAGATTTGTTATAAACATTTCGAGCCTACTACAGACTCCAGCTCACTTCCACACACACACAGTTTTTTTTTTAATAATTGCTTAAACAATGTTTTTTACATAACAACGCGATGTATGCGCCTAAGAGAGAAATAAACTATTATTTGAAGTGTTTAATAAAAAATTCAAGCCGTTCCATATCGGCTTCGTTTGTGAGTAAAACCTCCCGTTGCCACTGCTAGTCATCTTTGGCGCACTCAAATCACACTTTACTAGTAAAATATATATTAATTGTGATAAATTAAATTATAAAATATCTTAAGTAGTCGAGTGAGACAGAACATTCCGTGTTAATTAATTCATAAGTTTTAAAAGACTCCCTAATAAGTCTTCATTAGAGACATCTCTACAAAAGAACAATTTTACCACATTAAACTTTCAAAAAAGTAACAAAACACATTCAAACATATATAATATAGTTCATTTAATAATTAATGTATAAAATACCATATTTATACAAAGTTAGACGACCATACAAGTGTATCGGACGCTTAAAATTTATCAAAAAAGATACATCCCCAACTACAGCTTGTATTTTATATTTTTTTTTATAAACACTAGCCTCTCACGAGTGAAATATTAAAAAGGAAAAGAGAAAAACCTCTCTTAGATAAAAAACGAAAGAGTAAAAAACGAAATTAGAAGTAGCCGAAATCACGATCCGTCCAAATCCGAACTTTTTTCAGAGAAAAAAAAAACTTCTTTTTTTTCTTGTTTAATTCCTCTAACTACAGTAAATGGTTATTACACTTATTAGCTAGGCAATAAATATTTTTTTCTTTTCACTTATATTATTTATATTAATAAATAAATCTAATTTTTTTTCACTACGTTTTTTTTCGGTTCCATTAGTGTATCTCTTTAACTAGACACAACCTTTTTATATAACAGTATGTTTTATATTACGGATCTCTGAATTTGGCAATGGTGTCCCAGAAATTAAAGTTTGTGATTAAAAGTCAGAGATGGGCGACTTTGAAAGCCGATTTCAAATCATCTAAAAGTCATTATCAATTATGAACTAAGTTAGATGTCGGTTCTGTGCGCATAAGAGAAGAAAATGATTTCTCGATGTTTTAATATATAATAATTTAAGTACCGACTTCTAATATCGTCTAAAGACGAATTTATATCGTAGCAACGACTATCAAACTCCAGCTTTCGTAATAGGCGACTCATGTTTGAGTTGAAGTCGTGAAACCGGCTTTGAAATTATAATCAAGCTCAACCTTGCAGTGTGAGTGATTATTTCAGATTTGAAAGTCGATCAACCGAACATTACTTACTCGTAAAACCTTCGTTTATTTTCCGACTTCAAAGTCGTAAAGCCGACTTTTTTAAGCCCATCTCAAAAAAGTGTTTCCTTTAACTATTCATAGTACTACCACTCCTAGCTTCGTCGGCGTGTATAAAAGTTTTTTTTTATAAAATCTTCTCACTCCGATGTTCCGACTATATTTTACTACTAAACATATCTCCAAAAATCTAATTTTTTTTACTCAATATTTTTTTTGTCTTATTTTTAACGACTCGTGCTGACAGATGGTTCAACCGCAAATTTTTGTTTTCGCAACCCCATTTTGGCCCGCGTGGTGATATTATCCTTATATACTATCATCTTATTATATAATTATCTTATATATTAACCTCTATATAGTTTCTAAAAGTATGTTTTATCATTATGCATCATCATGCAGTCATAAGCAGAGATAGAGTTAATCTTTCGATATTTTGACTCACATTTGTATTTTTTTTTCGTGTGTTTTGACTATTTTTTTTTTTTGATTATTTCGAGCCTTTCATCCGCGTACTCACGGCGTCCTGCTGAATCGATATACAGACAGTTAAAAAATAGAAAGGAACACAGTAAGAAGTTTAGAAAGATAAAGAAACAGAAAGGAAAGATAAGTCAATAATTGACTACATTTTATAAGACGAAACACATAAGCTTCTTTGATAAAGTAATATTTAAGAATCCTTACTAAATACTTACTACAATATCATTTTAAGGTAAGCTATTTTTATCCAAAACAAATAAAAAAAAAATCAGCTTAATTATGACCACCTTAGACAATAACAAATTACATTTCAAATTTCTACTATCAACTTATTTATAAATCAATTCGTTAATTAGAAATACTAAGACTAGAATTTTTAACATTAGTTTTCACAAATATTTTGTTTTGTTAAAACATGTTTTAAACTTTGTATTCAAATAAAAAACCTTCAATCATAAATCATCTCAAACCTTGGTATTTAAAGTTAACAAGAAATGACGTCATATCAACAAAAAAAAACAAACATTTTTCCACAAAAATCACAGCATTTTAATTTAAACTTAGGTACTAACAACAAGAGAAATAAAAACAGTGATTTAAATTCCACTTACGTAAACTAAAAGGGACATCTAGATAACATATAATTTATAACAACGATTAAATATAAATAACTTAAAAATACCCACTTAATGAATATATTACACAATATTACAAATTATCACTACGCGGCTAATTCATAAAATTAATACGACGAATTAACACAAATACGTAATATTAGAACGAGTATCCAAAACGGCATTATTAGGATCATACCAAATTTGGCTACGAAGAGGGGGGAACACTGAGAGGCAGAGAAGGTGAGGGTTGATGCATTACAGGGCGTTCCCTTAAACCTACGTCTGAGTCGCAAGTCTCAGACTCTGTTGAGTGTTCCCTCCTCTACCACGAGATGGACCTGGTCTCCATGGAATGCTAAGAATTAGAATAATTCTCTACAACGAAATAATATAAGACTGGACTTATACAAATTGAACTCATAAATAATACGAACAAATAACGATTGGTACGACGAACTCACAAAAGAATACGACATACACCCAAAAGGTTGAACTAAACTCACAAGTCGTAGTCATTAGTTGTATGATCCATAGAAATTGAACACATAAATAATACGAACAAATAACGATTGGTACGATGAACTCACAAAAGAATACGACATACACCCAAAAGGTTGAACTAAACTCACAAGTCGTAGTCATTAGTTGTATGATCCATAGAAATTGAACACATAAATAATACGAACAAATAACAATTGATACGACGAACTCACCAAAAAATAAGACATACACACAAAAGGTTGAACTAAACTCACAAGTCGTAGTAATTAGTTGTATGATCCATACAAATTGAACACATAAATAATACGAACAAATTACAATTGATACGACGAACTCACAAAAGAATACGACGTACACACAAAAGGTTGAACTGAACTCACAAGTCGTAGTCATTAGTTGTATGATCTTATAGCCAGTCTTTGTGCATGCAGCAGCAGGGCTCGGCCGCGGGGGCGCGCTGGCCTCACACAAGGAGGCTAGGGGCTAGCCATTCGTCTTCGCCAATCTGGAATTTAAAAGGTCAACTGGATTATGTGAATAAATCTATACATATAATAAAATCGTAGGAAAGTCAAAACTGTACATTGAATATTATTTTTAAACGATACTTGGGGCGTGATCTACAGTCGATATTGAGGCCAAAAATATAGTTTTTAGAGTTTTTGTCTGTTTATCTTTTTGTCTGTATGTATGTCCGGGCTAAACTCAAAAAGTACTTCATGGATTTACTTCAATTTTTGCATGAATATTACCGAGAGGTTGGGTCAACATATAGGCTACATATTATCACGCTGTCACCTACAGGGGAGGAGCTGTGATAATTTATAAAGTTTAACGCGGGTAAAACCGCGGGGCACGGCTAGTAATAATATAATTTTTTTTAAAGGTTAACGCCCGCACTAGGGAATATAATCCCTGTGTCGCGGGGTACTTTACAAACATATAACAGACGAACCCAAATTACATTCAGACTCAGAACAACTATTTATGGGTCACACAAATAGTTGTCCGGCGCGGGACTCAAACCCGCGACACGAAGCGGCGAAGCGACTGTCTTAATCGCTGCGCCACACGTATTCATATTAATAATAATAATAATGTCCTCCTAGCTGAATTTCGGCCACGGCGGCCAGTTTCAAAAGAGATTAGCCATCTGCGCGGGACATATTATAGTGCTCAAGTGTGTGCGCAAACACAGGAGCACTTTCTATTCTAACACGGGGGTATAATACCGCCAAATCCCAGACTTCGGGCTGATGCTAAGAATTTTTTCTTTTTGCAGAAAAGTCCCAAAATCACTTTTGGCCCGACCCAGGATTTGAACCCAGGACCTCATTCTCTGCGGGTGGACACGCTACCGCTAGACCAACGAGGCAGTCTAATAATAATAATAATATCTGGGGACAATGTCACACAGATCATCCTAGCTCCAAACGAAGCAAAGCTTGTACTATGGGTACCAGGCGACGATATACATACTTATATAGATAGATAAATACTTAAATACATATAAAACATCCATGACTCAGAAACAAATGTTCGTGCTCATCACACAAATATTTGCACTTACCGGGATTCGAACCCAGGACCACCAGCTTCGTAGGCAGGAGCACTACCAACTAGGCTACGGTGACCGTAATTTTAAATATCATATCATACATCATATCATATTAAATATCATAATAATAATTATCATATTAATGAGTTTTAAACCCCTCAGTATTGGCTGATATCACTACTGTTATGATTTCCAAATAATTGGTAACATTTTTGGTGATTTGTTTACTTAAAAAGGTATGATTTTGCTTTGTATTTAATTTAATATTTATTAAAAGGATATAATCCGTCTAAAAGAGATGAATGAGCGGAATGGCCGATGCATTCAGTTCATTCCCGTTCATGCCATTCAGCATGCTCGCCGAGTTGGGCAGAGCGCTACGAGCGCTGGAACCGAAACGTTGTTAACAAGTATCGTGTTTTGTGTGTATCTTCATTTATTATAATGCTGAAGTGAATTGGTTTAGTTTAAGTTGGATAAGTGTTGTAAAGGTGCAATCCTGAGGAGTTGAATATACGTATATGGTTGCTGAATAACGTGTTTTCTTATCATCTCAGAAGTGGGATTTTACCCAGGATAAAGGTATGTAGACCATATTTAAAAATAAAACAAAGATATAATATGATTAAACCGCTTGTAATTGGTCATACTTGAAAATAATTGTTAAATAATCACCACGTTCAAGGGATTGTGTGTAGGCATAAAGCAATTTTATGGATTCAATGCTTTGTGTTATATCCAAACAAATGTTAATTGCGTAGCATTACCCATACGGTCAGGGCAACTCTCTGATAATGGATTATGCTGTGTAAACTGTGTTATATAACCGTGGGCGCGGGTACGTGGCCGGGGCTACTCTCTGGCAGTACTAATAAGCACACATTGTTGTATATAGCATTACCCATGCGGTCAGGGCAACTCTCTGATAATGGATTATGCTGTGTAAACTGTGTTATATAACCGTGGGCGCGGGTACGTGGCCGGGGCTACTCTCTGGCAGTACTGTTGTATATAGCATTACCCATGCGGTCAGGGCAACTCTCTGATAATGGATTATGCTGTGTAAACTGTGTTATATAACCGTGGGCGCGGGTACGTGGCCGGGGCTACTCTCTGGCAGTACTGTTGTATATAGCATTACCCATGCGGTCAGGGCAACTCTCTGATAAAGGATTATGCTGTGTAAACTGTGTTATATAACCGTGGGCGCGGGTACGTGGCCGGGGCTACTCTCTGGCAGTACTAATAAGCACACATTGTTGTATATAGCATTACCCATGCGGTCAGGGCAACTCTCTGATAATGGATTATGCTGTGTAAACTGTGTTATATAACCGTGGGCGCGGGTACGTGGCCGGGGCTTCTCTCTGGTAGTACTAATAAGCACACATTATTGTGTATAGTGGCCGAACGTATTGTGTGCGTTCTAGATGGATAAAATTGAATTTTGATACCTTTATGACTACATCCATAAACTTCTTGGAATATTTAAATGGAAATCGTTGAATATATTTATTTGATGGAATGATTAAATTACAAGCACCATTATGTAGATTTTATATTGTTGGTTACTTAAATTACTGCTATGATTATTTGTTTTATCTATACTTCTGTACTAATATTATAAAGAGGAAACGTTGGTGAGTTTGTGAGATGGTGTCGTTGTAAGGGATAATCTCTGGATCTACTGAACTGGTTTTAAAATTATTTCACCAATAGAAAGCTACGTTGTTGTGGAGTGTCATAGAATATGACTCATCATCATAATTTTTATTAATCTTGAAGTATTACGCGGGACAAACGAGCAGGGACAAAAATACTTATAATGCGGAACGATGTCCGCGGGTACTGCTAGTGGACAAATACCTACAGTGAGAATTTTGACCAGTTTTGTTTGGGGGCGTACTATGTAACTTTGATGGTTAATTAAGTGAGTAGGTATCTCCCTGGATGATGAGCGGGATACTAGGCGTTGGATAAAGTTAGTTAGGGGGCGTACTATGTGACTTCGCTGGTTAATTGAGTGAGTAGGTATCTCACTGGATGGTGGACGGGATGCTAGTCATCGGATAAAGTTAGTTTGGAAGCGTACTATGTGCCTTCACTGGTTAATTGCGTGAGTAGGTATCTCACTGGATGATGAGCGGGTCGCTAGTCGTCGGATAATGTTAGTTAGCGGGCTTACTATGTGACTGCGCTGGTTAGATGAGTGAGTAGGTGTCTCACTGGATGTTGAGTGGGTCGCTAGTCATCGGATAAAGTTACTAAGTGGGTTTACTATATGGATACACTGGAGTTTTAGATAATTATGGTTATTCCTGGTAATTGAGTGTGTGATTAGTTGTCAAATAAAGTGTTCTATGACAACAGTCTATGCTAATCAAAACAAGTGATCTGGTCAATGAATAGCTTACTCGATCAAAGGTAATGGCCCATTTAGTATGAAAAATATACCTACGGCGTACAGAAACGAAATATGGTGGGAATCAAAGACAAGTGATTATACTTCTCAATGGTAAGTGGCGCATTACTGTGGCTGATGGGGATCATGAAATAAAATATAATACATTGTATTATTGCGCGACCTTAAAAAAGCTTGGGTGAGACCGAGACAGCAATATACGTGTTATTACCTAACCGAACGAGTTTGATTTATAAGTGTGATGATGATATTTTTTTTATTTAACAAAACAATGGCAAAGTAAGTCTGCTTGTTTCATTTTCAAGTCTAAACTACTGAACCGATTTTGCTTAAATTGCTTGCCCCGTAGAGATATACTTGTAAATAATGAGTATTTGTTTAATACCTTACGTGCATAGCATAGATAAAGAGAATACATTATTTTATTTTCTTTATCTATCATGTCATGTCAAATTTCTATGAATAGAAAAAAAAATATATCTTATATGCATATTAGATTTGTAGACGGGCATAGTAAACTTTTTATCCCAGTGACATGTTTCCATGGGATAAAATAATTTAGAGACGGGTGAAACTGCGGGTGCTGCTAATTATTATCCAATTTTTATCGATCTACTGCAAGATCTCTCCATTGAATTATTTTATTCTTTTTACATATAATGAACAGTGGGTTATGCCTGCATTATTTGCCATCAGTTTCGTTTTTGTACAAAAACATTTTTGAACTAGGTCGGATTATGGGCCATGACCTTTAGCCAGTTTTATTTATTTTTGTTGTTACATGTGAAACATTTAGAAGACTTTTACTGTGTTGAGAACTGAAAAGAATGAACTGAAAGACTGTGTTGGTTTTTCTTTGTTTTGAGTAGAATGATACAGTACATCTGTTATGATTTACTGGATTTGAACTCATATATTCATTGTTACATGATTATGAATGGATTATGTCGGGGTTCAGTTTTAAGACGGTGTTGATTTTTCTATGTTTTTAGTACAATGATTCTGTACATCTGTTATGATTTTCTGGATTATGTTTTAAGACTGTGTTGATTTTTCTATGTTTTTAGTAGAATGATCCTGTCGATCTATTATGATTTACCGGAATTTAACTCATTTATTCATTGTAACATGATAATGAATGGATTATGCTGGGGTTAATTTTAAAGACTGTGTTGATTTTGTCTATGTTTTGAATAGAACGGTTCTGTACATTTGTTATGATTAACTGGATTTTAACAAATTTATTTATTGTAACATGATTATGAATGGATTATGTCGCGGAGAATATATATGTTTCAGTGAGATGTTGATGACGACTGATGATGAAGCAGGTGCTCTTCCTGATACACCTCGGAGATCTCAGAAAAGTATGGTTAAACTACGAAGTCCATCGTGAAATAGTTCAAGTGAAGAAGTGGTATCTAAAGATTTTCTGTACATGGTTAAAGTTAGCTGGTTTAACATAGAGATTGTTAGGAGCTTCGCTAACAGTTGTTTTTAGTTCAGGTGAGTGGCAAGTTAAACTCATGAAGGCTTTTCCCAGTGAATAGAATTACGGTAGACTTTTAGAAGAAATGTTGAATCTTATTTCACGTGATGATGAAAGTCTTCGTTAATATTTTTATGATAAATTATTTTATGTTAAATTTATTATTAATAGTTTAATTATTATAGTAAAATTTGTGGTAGAAGGGCTGTCTAATAATAGTGTATACAGTATTAATAATAGTTCAGTGAGAAATAGGGCACAGGCGCAGAATAGTTCTGAGTCTAAGATTAACTTTTCTTTCTTACCTCCCAAAACTCTCAACCACGACTTAATAGTAAATTTGGCGAGCATAGTGATACGCTCAAAGAAAAAAACAAGCTTGTGTGGTCCTGGTAATAGTTAAATGTTAAATGAAATGTTAAACGTTTAATGAAATGTTAAAAGTTTAATGGACTTGCTACCTGTTCTCTTACATGTTAAGCTGTCGTTGATATGGCCATCCCTATTTTAAATGTTCAAAGTTCCAAGTTAATTTGCAACTAAGATTTGTACAGATCTTAATTAGGTACAAATTGGAGTTAGTGACCTTTTACAGGCGTTACCACTATAATAATTATAATACATTATTTTACAACCTTTAATAATATATCAATAATTATATAAAACAATTGGAATAAAAACAATACTATTTAATCTAAATAAATACTTAAATATGTAAATAATTATTGAAACATAATCTTAAAATAAGTTTATATAAACTTGGATTTGACTTACTCGATAATTGATAAAAATATCGTTAGTATTTTTGATTACTGGTTCATATTGCATTATATGAAGGGTTACATTAGGAATTTGTCAAGATTGTGGTTAGATTGGTTGAATTGTGATTTTAATAAAGAAGTGTCTTTAGTCGCCGTATTAAAGAGTTTACTGGAGATTAGGCAATTCACCTCATCGTTTTTCTAAATATTATTGTAGTAATATTTTTTTTTACTAAGAGTTTCTTTAGCTTTTTATTAAATACCAGGGTATGAGTTTAATTTTTAATGTCTAATGGTAATTTATTAAGTATTTTTACTGCCATGTAGTATGGGCTTTCGGATTCATAATTATTTATGGATGTATAATCCTTTTTGTGTCATGTATTTAAGGTGTATGTTTCTTTAACTCTAGTAAATGTTTGTACGGGTTTTGTATAAAGAAATGTCATAGATGTATATTGAAGGCAGAGTCAAGAGCTCGTATTCGATATAATAAGGCTTACAGGTTTAAGTGTTGTCTATGTGGGCTATAATTCTGACACATTTTTTTTGTATGATAAACAACTGATTTGCTTTTCTCTATTTCCCCACAGCGTTATACCATATTTTAGCCATGCATATGCATAGTAGGCAGATAGAGAGGTGCTTGTGTTAGAGCTTTGATTAATTTGGAAGTTCTTGATAGTTTTGTTAGAAGAATCTTGATATTTTAGATTTTATTTGTCCTATATGTGGTTTCCAAGTTACAAATGTATTTATATAAATTTCAAGTAAGTTAAATGTTTCCACGGTTTCTAAATATGTTTTTGGTATATAATATTTGTATTTAAGAGTGGTTTCTTGTGGGATCTGAATTGTATAATTTTTATTTTACCGTAATTTATTTTTAATTTATGGTCTTGTAACCAAGTTGTTGCAAAATCCAATGTTTCATGTATTGGTTGGACAGGATCATAATTATTCTCACATTTTATAAGAATTGAGATATCATGCGTGAAGAGATCCGGAACAGTAATTCGCTATTTAGTATTTTTGAAAGGTTATGTACGTTAGAAACAGTATGCGACCTAATACACTTCCTTGGGGAATCGAACTAGTTAATTGTCTAGTAGTGTCAGATCGTATGTGCTTTATTTTAATTGGGACCATGTCGTGGTGATCAATTTGTACTATTTGGATATCTGTTTTCTAGGTATTATTTAAACCAATTTTAAGCAGATCCTTGGATTCCGGAGCCTTATAGTTTTTGAGTAGTTATGGCACAAAACCTTATATATTAAACTTTATACGCTTTCGTCATGTCCAGTAATAATTCTATAACATTTTTTCTGTCATTCACATATTGTAAGGATGTTTGAACGTATTTATACACTATTAATGTAGTCGAAAAACTGTTTTGATTATCGTCCAGTATTTCAATTTTTTTCAAGAAACTGGTTTAATAGGTTGCATAATATTGCCTTTTCAAATACTTTCGAGAAGGTAGGTAAAAGGGTTATGGCTTGTACTTGTTAGGCGTACGTGTGCCCCTTTTTTATAGATCGGTTTAACAAATGATATTTTAAGGGCATCAGGAAATTTTCCTTGAATATTTTAAATCACCTGTCATAAATAATAAATGCTTACATTGAATTTGATAGTGATTGTAGACCTTCGCGCAAAACCGATGCCGAGCTACTTAATTTGGGTAAAAGTTTTAATAAGTTCCAGTAGTTAAGGGTTTTGGACAATCGGCAGTTTTGCCACTGCATAAAAGACATGTATTAGCTAAGGTTGATGAAATTGAATCTGATATGAGCTCAAAATCATAATAATCCAGAAACATAGTTTTGATTAGCTCTACACAAAAGTATTTTATTTGCTGTTTTATTGATAATTTTAATGTAGTCACGTATCAATCAATCATTTATTTTCTGAACAAAGTTACAGATATATGGATGTTATATTAAAATAATAGTATTCCATGTTCTATCTAAATGCATGAAAATGTTCATCTTGATTACTACATAATGCAAAAATAAGTTTTACTTATAAAAAAGTCATAAATCAATTGAATTAGTTCATAATCTAAAATCACAGAATAAAATTGGTACATAACAAATTTGAAACAGAATACAAAACCAAGTTTTACACATAAAATGGTCCCACTTATCTAGAATTTTTAATTTGGACATAGCCCTAATGCATTGTTTTGAGCATTAAAAGCTGCATTACTGTGTTTGTGGGGAAAATCACCCAATAAGTAGTACCGTATCTTGGATGAAATTCTGATTGTCATAGGCAGTAATGCATCTCGGTTTCTTATCGAGGGAAGTTTAAATATTTTTGCTCAAACCATGTATATCAGATTTCCAGTCAATTTTGTAGTCAATAATTAAGCCTAGAAATTTATTTTATTTGGTTGTCATGATAGTGAATATTAAGTGTCGGTGGAGTAATTCATTGTCTAAATTGAATTATGTTGTTTTTATCAAATTTATTATTATTACCTCGCATCCATTCTATTATATAATGTCAAACATTCGTTAATATAATTTTTACATTGAAGTATTAATTACATTCAATTATAGCAGTGCTATCGTGAGCAAATCGTGACATTGTAGATCAAGAATTGACTTGACACATTAATATTTAAGAAATCGTAAATGGCTCTGTTTTTTGACTTATAGATACTTTCGACAACCTTTTAGTTCTGCAACAAACATATTCCTCTTTTCTTATCGAACTAAGAATAAATTTGGGCGTATATATACTTGATGATTGTAGAGAATACCGACCAGAGAGCTCTAGGCTTATAGAATTCTACATATCGTTTTTCTATTTTTAAAGAGAGGTTTTATTAGTTTGTCTAGGCAAATATCTGAAGCTAATCCAATGTTCAGGATATGGCTTAGAGGGTCTATTTTTGTCGATACGTCGTCATTGTTATAGTGGTACTTTTTATTTTCACTTTGTTTTTGTTTTGTAATAATGTGTTATTGACAAAATGTATTTTATGGTTGTATTCAAAACTTTTGTATTATATATTATTATTTTTATTTTATTTGAATGTTATGATTTGCTGATGTTTTTTTTGAAAGGTATATGTAACTTATGTTTATGTTTATGTATCGTGTTTTGTGTGTATCTTCATTTATTATAATGCTGAAGTGAATTGGTTTAGTTTAAGTTGGATAAGTGTTGTAAAGGTGCAATCCTGAGGAGTTGAATATACGTATATTGTTGCTGAATAACGTGTTTTCTTATCACTACCAAAATACAAAACGAACTTACGGGCTGCACTTGGAAATGCTGCACCGGGTAATGCAGAACTTGTGGCGGCTGCGACATGGCCGCGACTCCCCCCACTGAGCCCACACCTCCGACAGCTCCGCCCAGGGTCCAGGGCAGCTGCACGCCCCCCATGCTAGAGCAAGCGGGGTTGTTCCATCCTGCATAGTCCTTACTGTAAAAACACAGAATAATCTTTATTTTACACCATAAAAATACATTTTTTGGAACGAAGTACCTTATCGCGCGTTGTGAATGGGGGCTAGACGGAAAAAATTCTTACGAAAAGTTGTCACGACACTTTTTGCGGCTGTGCGGCATGCGCATGTTACTCTGTCTGTCTCTCTCTCTTATAGAAAGCAAGCCAGATATTTTCATTTCTATTTCGCATTGAACAGTGTGGTGTCGCGACGATTATTTTTGTTGAGTGTATACAGGTTTTTTGTGCATAATAAATAATAAGAAATAAGTTCGTTCCATCCGGGTGTCCCTTGACACCTTTCAAGTATTATTTATTCTTGTTTTTAAATAAATAATATAATCAAGGCGCTCATAGCTAGATGCTCTCACCGGTTCGTAAGCGATCGGCGAGGTTAAGTAACTATGCTCGCGGTCAGTCCATAGATGGGTGACCGCCAAAGTGGTTTAATATCTGAGCGTCTCCGTGCTTCGGAGGGCACGTTAAGCTGTCGGTCCCGGTTGTAGTCATTAGATAACAGTCGTTTGCTAGGCCATGTCGGAGGCCTACTGGACTGCTTGAACAACTCTGACACTAGGATAACCACTGCCCATACGATTAGTAAGTAAGTATCAAAGATAAAATTACGTTTAGTTTACAAAGGAATTCATTTGGAAATATGCCACTTTATAAGTACTAGCTAGGAAAGACGTCTACCTCAGCTAATGTTACAGTAAATTATTACTGTAAGGTCAGCCTTACAGTAAATTATTACTGTAAGGTCAGCCTTACAGTAAATTATTACTGTAAGGTCAGCCTTACAGTAAATTATTACTGTAAGGTCAGCCTTACAGTAAATTATTACTGTAAGGTCAGCCTTACAGTAAATTATTACTGTAAGGTCAGCCTTACAGTAAATTATTACTGTAAGGTCAGCCTTACAGTAAATTATTACTGTAAGGTCAGCCTTACAGTAATAATTTACTGTAACATTAGGTAGACGTCTTTCCTAGCTAGTACTTATAATGATGATGATGAAACACAGACTTCATATTATTTTGACTCTGACAATAATAAGCGTATGTGAATATAGTGCTATATCATCATATCAGCTGAATTACGTCCGCAGCTGGACGAAGGCCTCCCCAAGAGATGTCCACAGTAGAATTGTGACCATCATTTGTATGGTTAATAATAATCGGTCGTCTTTTTAGCGCTATCAGAAGATTACTTTGTAAACTAAACGTAATTTTATCTTTGATACTTACTTACTTATCGTATGGGCAGTGGTTACTCTAGTGTCAGAGTTGTTCAAGCCGCCCAGTAGGCCTCCAACATGGCTTAACGACTGTTGCCTAAAGACTACAACTGGGACCGACAGCTTAACGTGCCCTCCGAAGCACGGAGACGCTCAGATATTAAACAACTTTGGCGGTCACCCATCTATGGAGTGACCGCGACCCTAGTGGCTTAACCTCGCCGATTACTTACGGACCGTTGAGAGCATCAAGATGTGATCTTTGATATTAACTAAGTTTTAAGTTAAGGATTATCTGTGATTATTAGGAATCAATCTTTTTTTCTTTTTCAAAAGAAACTTAATCGATGGCTATTGGACAAGTGCCCATATGAATGGAAAGAAATGTATGATTATAGTTATTAAAACAACAATTAATGATATTTCTGTACTAGTATGTATGACATCCAGTTTATGAATTGTATAATCAAAATTAATTTTATACTTACTACTTAATTCATATTAACTTAATTTCTGACATTTACTCAATAAATTATTAATTATGACTTATAAATTGGATAATGTTGATTTATAAACTGAATTTATAGTATATATAGCGTTACTTATTGTTTGTGTATAATATTTATTTATTTATTTAAAATGTAGCACAAAGTATATCTACATAGGCGGACTTAATGCCGTAGGCATTATCTACCAGTCAACCATTGGGTGGTGCAGAGAGACTACGGTAGGTGCACTAAGATGTCGAATGTAACTTTGTTTCTTGGTTCAACTATATACATAAACACTATATATAACATAATAATACATACTAGTTCTACATATATACATGTTATATACATACATAAATACAATATATACATAATATAAATTATACATACATACGATAGCTTTCCTATTGATTAGATGAAGTGATGTGATCACGAACCTTCTTTTTAAATGTGTAGCGGCTTTTAGACATTCTGATTTCGGATGGTAGCGCGTTCCAAAGCAAAATGGATTGGACGAAAAAATAAGTATGAAGGAAGTCAGTTCGATGAGAAGGACATTGTAAAAGTCGATTATGAGACGAGCGAAGAGGTTTATTATGGTTAGTACATAAATATTGAAAGTGACGAGTCAAATAAGGAGGTGAGGAAGGAGAGTCAAGAATAGAAAACAGAGTAGTTAACGCTCTCAGAGTTCTACGTTGGCGGATAGGCATATTGTGTTTGTGTAATATTTACATGCCGTGCTAACGGCGAAGCATGCTGTCCATTCTATTTTTAAACATCCTGTAAACCATGTTTCGACGTAAATAAATAAATAATTATTATTTTCTTATTTTCTTTACTCACCCCATATACTGCTGTTGGTATCCCGCAAACTGTCCCGCGTAAGTGTACCCTTGTACACCCTGTACACCCTGCAGGAACCCACCCAGCTGCTGGGGGTAGGTGTTGTACCAATAAGAGGTGGGTGGAACGCCGCCTGCTGTGTAAGCTGCACCGAATGGACTGTAAGCTGTTGGGAGCTGGAAAGAGAAAGATGTTTTTAAGACAAAAATTAACAACGTAGAATAATAGCCTAAGTTAACAGTTAGAAAACCCTTGACTTCCACTATAATTACAGCATTTTGGAAAAATGAAAAACCACATTTCAATCGCATAATTTTTTTTTGTACAGAAGGAAAAATTAAAATTGTTTCCCCAGCGCTACGACATGTCTTTCTTCAAACGAGGTTTAAAAAGTATTAATTTCACGGTAGGCAGCGGTTTGCTGTGCCCCCTGGCACTGCGAATGTCCATCAGCAGCGGTTACCACTTACTATCAGGTGGGCCGCTAGCTCGTCTGCTTCCTATTGCAAAAAAAAAAAAACGAATGTACAGACGCCAGCACATCAAGCTACCCCAACAATTTTCGAAAAAAAAAAAATTGTTTTATATTAGTTTATCAATTTTCGTTGGTAGGTAAATATGGATGTGAGATAAATTCATGCATACATACATAGACTCACGCCTGTTTCCTAGAGGGGTAGGCAGAGACAACGGATTTTCATTTGTCACGATCTTTGCTCGACCCTTCTTTTGCCTCGCTTACAGAATATATATTCTTCATACTTGCTCACCAGTTTAAGGTACTTCTGACGTGGCCTTTCTTGAGAACAATTTCAACTTGGTCAGAGAATGTTCTACGAGGTCTTCCCCTTCCTGTTGTACTATTCACACATGCCAGGTATCGTATCTTCTCATGTTAATCTTCTTTCATGCATCCTTTCTAAATGCCAAAACCATATCACCATACCTTTTTCAATCTTTGTGTCTACATCCTCTTACACGCCACAACGATCTCTTAAATAAGTATTTCGTTTTCTGTTTCTCAAAATCACACCAGACATACTTCTCAGAGCTCTCATTTAGAGAAAAATATTATTTATTTTTATATACTTACTAGCTGTGCCCCGCGGTTTTACCCGCGTTAAATTTTATAAATTATCACAGCTCCTCCCCCGTAAGTGATAGCGTGATAATATGTAGCCTATATGTTGACCTGACCTCTTGGTAATATTCATGAAAAATTTGAAGTAAATCCATGCAGTACTTTTTGAGTTTAGCCCGGACATACATGCAGACAAACAGAAAAAAAATCTAAAACTATATTTTTGGCTTTGATATCAATTGTAGATCACGCCCCAAGTATCCTTTTCTCAAAAAATATTCAATGTAACGTTTTGACTTTCCTACGATTTTATTATATGTATAGAATATCTAATTCATCATTCAGAAGCACTGCTAGCGCGAGTCTGATTAGATATTCACTTTTAATTTAATTAATTATATTAAAAGCGTCTATATGTTCTCATCTTTCATTTGCATTAGAAAGAAGTCAACTAAAAAGAGATTTATGAGGGAATATAATAAATTAAATTAATAATATTTATTTAGCACTTAGATACACTTAATGGGAATGAATATTAACACTTTACCTTATCCCGTACGGGGCGTGAGTTGTCTCTAGTGAGAATACATCTCAGAAAACTGGTAGCAACGCTTTGTGAGTGCTATGACTATCTTACTGCTATCGCCAACCCGTCTGCCAAGCTATTACGATGATTATAGCACATCCTCTTGGCGTGGTTGGCAAATGCTTGCTTTTCACGCCGGAGGTTGTGGGTTCGATTCCCACCATATACAGGTATTTGTGTGCATGAACGAACATGTTCGTTTGTCCTGAGTCTGGGAGTAATTATCTATATAAGTATTTATTTACAAAAGAAAAGTATGTGTGGAATGTATATTTTGACGGTCACCGTAGCCTAGTTGGTAGTGCTCCTGCCTACGAAGCTGGTGGTCCTGGGTTCGAATCCCGTCAGAATCAAGAAATATCCACAATGGAATTTTTTCCACCATTTGGATGGATAATAATGATAATAATATCATGGGACATTATCCACATACGGCCATCTGATCCCAAACCAAGCAGAGCTACTACTATGGAAGCCAGATAACTGATATAGGGACAATAGGGACAATGTCACACAGATCATCCTAGCCCCAAACTAAGCAAACCTTGTACTATGGGCACCAGGCGACGATATACGTACTTATATAGATAGATAAATACATAGAAAACATCCATGACTCAGAAACAAATATTCGTGCTCATCACACAAATATTTGCACTTACCAAGTTTCGACCCAGGACCACCAGCTTCGTAGGCAGGAGCACTACCAACTAGTCTACGGTGACCGTCGAAGGTGCCCTCAGGTATTAGTCGCTTAAATGAAGCTACTGGTTGAGAGCCTTTTGCGCTAGCCAACTGCTCGTTGTCTTTATGTTTATTTTAATACAGTATTGCTAAATGTTAAATACAAATAGAAATACAAGGAAAGGATATGATGATTCAGCTCACACATTGCTAAGAGCACCCAGTAAATGTACTCGTAATTAATTTTTAAAAGAAAAACGACTCTTGGTCATCCTGTCTTCCGAAGGCAGTGCATTCCACAGGACACTTGTTTGCTGACTCTTAAAGGCCGGCAACGCAGCCCATGGGCGGCGGTGATCACTTATCATCAGGTGACGCAGTTGCTTGTTTGTCATCCTCAGATATATAATAAAATTTTAATAGTTTCAAAAACTAAAAAGACACGCTTTTAGCACACACTTAGGCCACCATGTTGGATTTAGGTTCCGTGATTATTTTATTCGTATCCCATTCAGCAAACCCTTTCATTTAATACCCATATCATGGAGGTGTATTTCAAATAGCCAATCCACCATCTTGGACGTCCGCCATATCGGATTTACGTCACGTCACTATTTTTTTCGTATCCCATTCAGCAAAATCTTTCATTTAATACCCATATCATGGGGGTGCATTTCAAATAGCCAATCCGCCATCTTGGATGTCCGCCATATTGAATTTGTAATGACGTTTCTTAGCTAGTCATGTATTGTCATCAGAACTCAGAGCGTGTGCAAAATCATCCTAATTGGAGACCAGGAAGTGGGTCAAAGTAAGATCCCAAGATTTTCATACATATGTACATAGTTACAAGTGAAGGCAATAAAGCGTGTTAAAAATATGTTAAAAGTTACCTGTCCTTGAGCCTGTGCGTTGTTTGGGTCCCCGGACTCTTTGCCCCAGGAGCACTTGACAGGTTGCCCGTTGACATCGGTGTTATGGACAGCCACGATCGCGTGAGTCGCGCTCTCTTTGGTGGAGAATCTGGAAAAATAATGGGAATGGAATGGACAAGCGTTACTAAATACGTTTGAGGGAACTGTTTAATGCTGACACTGTATTGCTTTCACATTTTTTGGAACGAAGTTCCTTATCGCACGTTGCGAAAGGGGGCTAGACGGGAACGACACTTATTGCTATAGTAAGCTATTGTAAGCCGTGCGGCGTGCGCATGTTTCTCTGTCTGTCTCTCTCTCTCTCTCTCTTATAGAAAGCAAGCCAGATATTTGCGTTTCGTCTTTCTATTTCGCATTGAACAGTGTGGTGTCGCGACGATTATTTTTGTTGAGTGTATACATGTTTTTTGTACATAATAAATAACTTCGTTCCATCCGGGTGTCCCTTGTCACCTCCCAAGTTTTTTTAAATGTTCAAGTTCTTTATTGCTTTCATGTGTTACAATAGGTGTTAATGTACAAAATTTGTGACAAACATGAACCCTAACAGGGTTCATGTGTTGCAAATACATTTAGTTATAACAATGTTCAACATTATTCTTAACATTATTAACTACTATGAGTATCATATCTTTTTAATATTATTATATAATTAGGTTAAAATTTTTAAATCATTATACAATTAAAAATGATAATAAAATATAATTTGTATAAATGTCAAATGATGTCATACAGTCAAAAGATATAAAATAAAAATAATAATTTAAATAAATGTCAAATGACGAAGTAATTACATAATATACAATAAAAAGATACGAAATAATAATTTAAATAAATGTTAAATCATTTTTATATCTCATTTAAAATTTTCATAATATCATATTGTGTTTTATATTTTTTGTATATTATATTTGTTCCCGAAAATCTCTTTCAGGCTGTAATAAGATTTTTCAATAAGAAATTTGTTCAATTTTGCTTTAAATGTATTAAAATTTGTTATGTCTCTCAAAGGTTTTGGGATGTTATTATAGATTTTTATATATGTTGCATAAATGCCAGTATAGTGTATGCATAGATTATCTTCTTCATTTTATTTGTTTTGTGTTTTAATGTATTTTACTGTTAATAAGGCGAAGGCTAATTAGTATTGTTCAAAGCTTCATTTTTCATTTCTTCAACGTTGTACGTCGCAGTAGCAAAATATGACTGTATTTCTGTATATTTTTTAACATCTTGCATATGTATGTGCACTAAAATGATCTTTATATTTATCTGAGTGTTTATGTAGCTAGATTCTCTCATTTTATGATTATATATCTGACTCTCGCTTTACTCTAGAAGCAGTGAAAAATTTTTATTAACTCCTTCTCGTGTATTTCAGATTAAAATCATTCTGGGATCCAAGAGAGTAGCAGGTTTTGGCTGGGTCTCACCGCATTCAGAGATTTTTCACTGCCTCTCTGGATCCTGGCCCTGGAGTAGTAGTGGTTGATAAACAGATGAGACTTATTTTTACAGCAAAACAAAAGACACGAAAATAGGCTACTTTTAACTATATTTAATTTGTTTTAAGTTGCGAAATTCGTGAACCAGATATTTACCATTTATTTCGATACATAGGCTTTTTTGTTGAATTTTTCTTGTTGATAGTGCATCCATTAAAAACGGAACAGTCGGGCATAGTCTTGAAAGAACCGAGAAGTGTGTGAGGTATATGCAAGATCAAATGAGAAATAATTGTACTACGCAAGCGAAACTAATAACCAACAAAGCCAGAACAAGTGGCAAGCTTAAGTAGCAGTGGACAGAACCCACGGCCAGTGGGGCAGAAAGGTTCTTGAATTGCGACCATGAAACGGAAGATACAGCATGGGTGGGCACCACACAAAGCCGATGATGTTGAGAGGGTAGCTAGAAGAGATTTGATGCTAGTTGTGGAAGACCGGTAATTGTAGAGATCTTTTGCGAAGACCTCTATCCACCGGGAAAGAGGAAAACGTTTATTTGGTAAAAGAATAGCACTAACAGCATACTGGTTCCCACGCCCGCATTGAAATATTATTGGCTAGGGAGTCTTAAACCCTTGAAACAGACCATTAGAGGTCTTTAATGGCGTACTCCTTTAACTCACTCTGAAATGTCCTCTTAGCCGAATTTCGGCCACGGCAGCCAGTCTCAATAGAGATTAGCCATCTGCGTGGGATATATTATAGTGCACAAGTCAGTGCGCAAACACAGGAGCACTTTTTATTCCATCACTCTCATGACCCGATGGGACGCCTAGTGACCGACGGCTTTACGTGCTCTCCAAGGCACGGGGGTATAATACCGACAACTCCCAGACTTCGGGCTGATGCTGAGGAATTTTTTTTTACAGAAAAGGCCCGAAATCACTTTTGGCCCGACCTGGGATTTGAACCCAGGACCTCTTTCTTTGCGGGTGAACACGCTACCGCTAGATCAACGAGGCAGTCAGTATAATTATGTCCTGCGCAATTGGATAGCCTCCATTGAGACTGGCTGCCGAAGCTGAAATTCGGCCCGGAGAACATTATTATTATTATCAATAGATGGGTGGAGATCTCTTTTACCTGATAAAACGGGACTAGTCCCTCCCTCTTACCCACCACAGCAACTCCTGTAAGCCAGGATCAACAGTGCAGAGCACACAATGAAATGACACTGAGCGGTGAACCTCAGGCATGTCCCGGGGAATCGCGACAACTGTCTTGGATCCCGCAACGAGTTTAATCAGAAAGAGAAAAAAGGTGTTAGAAAATGAAAAAAATAGAATGATGTAAAGAGGCTATAGCCTCATAAAATGAGAGATTCGCAACTAGAGAAGCCAGCTGCAAAAGCACCGCGGATCAATTTAAGGGTCCTAAGTGAGCTGTTATATTTGATTCCAATAGTAGGTATGACTGCCTTGTTGGTCTAGCGGTAGCGTGTTCAACCATAGATAATGAGGTCCTGGGTTCAAATCCCGGGTCGGGCCAAAAAGTAATTTTGGGATTTTTCCGTAAAAATAAATTTCTCAGTATCAGCCCGAAGTCTGGAAGTTGGCGGTATTACATCCCCGTTCCTCGGAGAGCACGTAAAGCCGTCGGTCCTGTATCTGAAATCTTTCCGGTCGTGTCGCTAGGCGTCCCATCGGATCATGAGAGTGATGGAATAGAAAGTGCCCCTGTGTTTGCACACACACTTGTGCACTATAATATGTCCTGCGCAATTGGCTAGTCTCCATTAAGACTGGCCGCCGTGGGCGAAATTCGGTCGGGAGGACATTATTATTATGGCAAAAGCGCTTAAACGCACGGAAGTTGTTCCTTGTTGCTACAAGATCCGTATTATAAACTACTCCAGATACTTTACCTGATAAAAGCGTATCCCTTGTCCTTGAACACTCTGATCTCCTGAATGGTGCCGTAGGGCTGGAAGCTCTTCTGCATCAGCTCCTCGCTAAGCCCCGTGGTGAGGCCGCCGCAGTAGACGGTGCAGTTGGTCGGTGAGCTCTGGTTGTAGACCTCGTCGAAGGTCAGTGGCTTGGAGTTTACTGGAAGTTACATGTAAATTAGTTACTAACAGTCTTATTTAAAAACGCTACTCAATTTTAAGCCGGCTGCTTAACAATGGTTCATCAAATTTTTCATTTAAAAACACGATTTAACTTTGACCCGCGGTTAAGCCATGTCAAAATTGAAACCACGTCGGCCCCTGGTTTAAACCTTGCTTAAATATGGCGGATTTTATTTGCATCAGCTGACGTTTTGTTTGACGTTTGTTTGTGAATGGAGGTTTTATTGAAGTTACTAACAGTTTTAATTTTAAAATAAATACTGAATTCCAGTTGGAACCTTATCACAAATCACAAAATCCACTGAAGAAAATCAATAGTCCTTGAAAATGCACTGTTACGATCATAAATCTATCATTCCATGTCTACCCAGCAAAAAACATAAAGTTTTGATACATAATCCGATTTAGTCGATTAATTTTGGTCAAGCTCTATACCAGTCCCAGAAATGTTGACAGTGTAAAATAAAAATACGTTACTTAGCTCAGAAACCTTTAAGTAGGGTTTTTAAATAAAGAAATAGTTGAGCGGGGTTTAAGTGGTTGAGTAGGGTTTAGCTGAGACATGGTTAAGCGGCGGAAAACGGCATTATTTTAAATAAGAGCATTTATAAGAGTGTACTACTAAACGCCGATTGTCATTACGCCGATAGAATGTACACCGACAAGAATTTACTTCGACTGTACTTTTGGCCGACAGAACACTTCACTCATACTCAGAGAGAAACATTTACCAAGTGTAAGGACCGATTCGGTTCTGGCACTTTGCGTCGTGGTCTCAGTTCCAACCTAACGTAAACCAATAATTATGAATACTGTCGGCAAAGTGTTCTTTTTTTTTATTCACGTAGACTTTAAAAGCGCTTGTAAATAGTCAGAACATGTTTGTAGTAATATAGTTGTATACTATTATTTCTAGTAACATAGGTATTTAGATACACATTGTATTGATTGTATGAAAATATTTACAAAATTTATTTTATAATAGCAATGATAATGAAATTTATTCAGCACTTGGGTATTTAAATACACTTGTACTTGTCAAGCTCACAATGTATTATATAAACACAGTAATTAAAGCAACAAAATATTCTGAATTAGTCCGTCCGTGCGGTCTGTTTCGTCACATATATTTTAATACCGCTGAAGTAAAAAGATAAAATTCGAAATGGGGGTCAGATCACTTGCACGGGATAAGGGGACAACGCGATCCTCGCCGCTGAAGATCCTACCCTAGCTAGCCTGCGATATTTAGCTAGCTCGTATCAAGTTATTGTCAAGAGATTATGTTGAATTATCTAGTCTAATATTTTTACTACATATTGTCAATGGTTCTGTCTATATTAAGGTATTATTATTATGACGGACCTTGTGTTAACAACGACGGTTCTCGGCGAAAAGTAGAGTTGAATTAAAGTCTTGTCGGTGTACAGTATGTCGGCGTTTAGTCGTACAATGAGTTACTAAAGGTCGAGGCATAGATAGATAGATAGATACACTTTATTGCACAACATAAAAAAAAGAAGTTTACAGGAAAAATCTGATTATTCAAAATAATGTACAATTGGCGGTCTTATCGCATAATAGCGATTTCTTCCAGACAACCGAAGGATGGACTGGTAAAAATTGGTAATGAAGGAATGAGGCAGCTGGTAGTGTACCATCGTCACTTCTATAGAGTGTAGTGTTCTTACGTAGTAATATATATACTACATAGATTAATGTACTTACATACATTCATATTCATACATAAACAAGTATAATAAACTAATAAATATTTCATAATACATTTTAAATGTTAATATAAAAAAAAAATTAATAAATTTTCAATTGGATTAGTATTCTAATTATTAACAAGATAAATAGTGGTTTTTAACCATACTTATTTTTGAACGATATTATATATTTCTAGCACGTCGTATTGGCACTGGTAGTGCATTCCACAGCCAAATTGCTTTTACTGTAAAAGACTTATCTAGAAAATCCGCATACATCCTTTTGCTCATCATCAACAGCCTGATTTCGTCCACTGGTGGCTATAGGCCTCCCCGAAAGGTTACCGTAACGTTGACATTTGGAGGAGTTTGCCTTAGTCTGCTTTTCCCCCAGAGATGTGCTATGCTACGTTGCTATGGATGCGTTTGATATTTATTTTATTTTATTAATAAGCACACCAACAGTATAATTACATAGACTTATAAATTATTCAGTTAACTTATGTTATGTGTTAGTAATCATACAGATAACAGGTATGCATAACATAGTTGAAAATGTCTTTATAGACTTCCAGTGCAGATAAAATTCTGCTTAAAAATCACAAAAATAACTACACAGACTTAAATTAAAGAACTATAGTAAGTAGGCCGTACAAAATTTAGATACATATTATTTATACAATAGGATCATATCTACCAATCCAGATCACTATTGCAGTGCCTCTGCCATGTTTGCAGAAAAGAGCGTAGTTGGGTTTCATGCCATCATAAGGAAACGATGTGCCTCCATGATGCAACGCATGCGATCCAGTTCGAATAGCATCCTGAGTGTGTTGGGTGGTCGCTGGGCCTCGCCTATGTTCCGGCACTGGACATCCCTACACTCTACAGGTGGTCGTGTTCTGGGCTTGGTTTGAGCTTGTGCCCTCCACCCACATTATTCTTAAATTGTTATTACTAACTAGCTGTGCCCCGCGGTTTTACCCGCGTTAAATTTTATAAATTATCATAGCTCCTCCCCCGTAGATGATAGGTGATAATATGTACCCTATATGTTGACCCGACCTCTTAGTAATATTAATTCAAAATTTGAAGCAAATCCATGCAGTACTTTTTGAGTTTAGCGTGGACATACATACAGACAAACAGACACACAGACAAAAATTCTGAAAACTATATTTTTGGCTTCGATATCCATTGTAAATCACGCCCCAAGTATCCTTTTTAAAAAATATTCAATGTAAAGTTTTGACTTTCCTATGATTTTATTATATGTATAGATAGACACTAGTTATTAAGATGTATTACTAACAAATAATATGGACTGTCTGAATTAAATGATTTATTATTATTATTATTGGTGCACATAGCTTAGCACTGGTGGAAACGGATTCTACTAAGATATGTTTTTATATGGAAGGATACATGCTATAGAGGTGTGCTATGGATGCGTGCTATGGATGCCTGTTATAGGTCGTCGCGAGTAGTGTAGCTATGTGCAGAGCAGAGTTATAAGGTCCTCCCGACCGAATTTCGGCCACGGTGGCCAGTCTCAATGGAGACTAGCCAATTGCGCAGGACATATTATAGCGAACGTGAGTGCGCAAACACAGGGGCACTTTTTATTGCATCACTCTCATGATCCGATAGGACGACTAGCGACATGACCGGAAAGAGATCAGACACAGGACCGACGGCTTTAAGTGCTCTCCGAGGCACGGGGGTTTTAATTCCGCCAACTCAACAAGCTAAGTAAATAAATAAATAAAAAATTATAGACATTAAAATAGTCAGAACATGTTTGTAGTAATACAGTTATTATTTCTAGTTACTTATTACAGATATTTAGGTACACGGAATTTTAAAACATTTATACAATTTATTTTATTTTAAGAAAAAATAATTTAAGAAATAATCATTTTGTAGCAATAATGAACAATGTTAGAACAATTAAATTAAATTAAATGTAAATAATATAAATTATAAAGTTAAACATTAAGAATAATCAATAATAACATTGAACAAATAACGAGCGTTCCCATTGAGGGACCACATATGAATATTGAGCTTTTGAAAGCGTCAACCTTTAGTAAAAGTTCTCAAACAATTGTATATTTATAATTATTATATTATATATGTAATATAAAATTTCATGTTACAGTGTTTTGTGCTTCAGAGAGTTAAGATGGAATATGCCATAAGTTTTCTGTTTCTTATTTAAGTTAGTGATTTGAGCCAGATAGTATTAGTCTTTTTGCAGTATATTTTGTAAGTTTCGTAACTTAGCTTTACAATTCTCACAGCTTAGCTGCATAGCTCTGGTGGAAAGGCACCTTAAGACACCGCAAAACAGCCGCTAGGTATTTTACTCGTGTTATGATAGGTCTATTAAGTAAACGGGTTTTGGCGGAAATATCTTACGACGTTTATTTTAGATTTTGCCCAAAGTTTATTCATCAAATGGTACTTTGTAAGGCGTAGTGGTTCAAAGGTATCAGCATTATCATCATCATATCAGCCGAAAGACGTCCACTGCTGGACAAAGGCCTCCTCCAAGGATCTCCACAATAGCCGGCCTTGCGCTATCCGCATCCAGCGGCTTCCCGCGACCCGTATAGACCAGGGTAGAAGCCTTTAAAAATAATAAAAAGTGGAAAAAAATAATAGTAGGATGAAACCCATTAGAAAAGGAGGGGAATATTATAAAAATGAAAGGAAAAATAATTTACGGGCGATCTGAGGTCGGGAAGGGGATGGGGGTGAGTTTTTAAGGGTAAAAAACGGTTTTTCTCGATTTCCGGCAAAACTAAAAGTCCTATCGAAAAAAGTCATATGGCAAAGTTGTAGGTAATAAAAAGATCTAAAACTTTTGTATTTAAACTTTTTTCACATAACCTCAAAATTTATGCGAAAACTTCAAAAAATCAAGTTTGTAGTTTTATATTTTTATCTTTTACAATTTTTTTTCTTTTTTAACGCAATTTGGTGAAAACTTTCCTTTTTATGTCCCAAATACGCTGTAATTTATTTGATTAAAAATATTTATATTTCAGCTTATTTTTTAATTAATATCGAAAAAACACCCTAATTTTCAATCGAAAAGTCACCCGTCTAAATATCAGCTTTTTTCAAAAAGTTGGTATGTTTTCCGTTCGTTGAAATCTCTACTTTCCGATGGTGAAAAAAAATATATATGTTACTATAGTAAATCTTCTCAGAAAATACAAAAAAACGAAAAAAACTCGAATTCGATTTTTTTTTAATTATTATAAAAAAAATCATCTTAAAATGTGATTGCTGCGATTTGTTTCAATTAAAAAGTTGATTTATTTAATGCTTATTACATTTATGTCATAGAAAATCTCATTATATATAAATATAAATGTAAATCGTACAATTAAATGTAGATACTTTATTCTGATTACGTTATTCATTACAATATTTTTAAACAAAAATATATTAAAAAAATCTATTTAAAATGAAAAATGAAGAAATATATTTATAAATATATAAAAAATATGTATAGTAAATATATTTTAATAACTAACTGTTGGCTGATTTTCATGTATATTTCATATATTTTAAATATATCTGAAATATATTTGAAATGTATAAAATATATATGAAAATCGGCCAAACGTTTGTTATTAAAATATATTTACGATGTATATTTTATATATTTTTTATAGGTTTTTAATATATTTTTATGTATTTTGAAATATATATATTTTTCATGGGATTAACTAAATTTGTTTGTGCAAAATTAAGGAGATTATTATTAGTATGCATGTAGTAAGACCCAGACCCGCCTAGCCTCTTCCCCACTTCTCCATGAAATACCTGGGCTACTATTTTTCGTATCTATATCTATTAAAATATAAATAGACATCTACGCATATAATTTAAAGAAGATTCGACAACTTTCTCCAAATATTGTAGATGTCTTATTAAATATTAATTTTATTAACTTATTTGTTTGTTTATTATAGTGGTATATTTTTATTTGCAATTTTTTTTATCAATCTAACATGTAATCTAATGTTTTTCGAGTAATTAAAGTGTTAATTTTAATAAATAGCTTTTTAAATTTTTTTATAATAATTCAAAAATATATTTTTTTTTGGCTTTTTCTGAGAAGATTTACTATAGTAACATATATATTTTTTTTCACCATCGGAAAGTAGAGATTTCAACAAACAGAAAACATACCAACTTTTTGAAAAAAGCTGATATTTTGACGGGTGACTTTTCGATTGAAAATTAGGGTGTTTTTTCGATATTAATTAAAAAATAAGGTGAAAAAATAAATATTTTTAATCAAATAAATTACAGCGTATTTGGGACATAAAAAGAAAAGTTTTCACCAAATTTCGTTTAAAAGAAAAAAAATTGTAAAAGATAAAAATATAAAACCAAAATCTTGGTTTTTTGAAGTTTTCGCATAAATTTTGAGGTTATGTGAAAAAAGTTTAAATACAAAAGTTTTAGATCTTTTTATTACCTACAACTTTGCCATATGACTTTTTTCGATAGGACTTTTAGTTTTGCCGGAAATCGAAAAAAACCGTTTTTTACCCTTAAAAACTCACCCCCATCCCCTTCCCGACCTCAGATCGCCCGTAAATTATTTTTCCTTTCATTTTTGTAATATTCCCCTCCTTTTCTAATGGGTTTCATCCTACTATTATTTTTTTTGGTTTTAAAAATTATCGACCCTGGTCTAGTACAAGATCGCTCAAAGGTAAAATATATATGTATAATAAAAAAACTTGAGAGGTGTCAAGGGACACCCGGATGGAACGAAGCTATTTCTTATTATTTATTATGTACAAAAAACCTGTATACACTCAACAAAAATAAACTTCGCGACACCACACTGTTCAATGCGAAATAGAAATGAACATATCTGGCTTGCTTTCTATAAGAGAGAGAGAGAGAGAGAGACAGACAGAGAATCATGCGCACGCCGCACAGCTGCAAAAAGTGTCGTGACAACTTTACGTAACATTTTTTTCCGTCTAGCCCCGTTTCACAACGCGCGATAAGGAACTTCGTTCCAATAATGTCTGGTATAACTTGCTTGCTAACTTATCGTATGGGCAGTGGTTACCCTAGTGTCAGAGTTGTTTAGTGGGCCTCTGACATGGCATAACGACTTATGTCTAATGACCACCAGGACTGACAGTTTAACGTGCCCTCCGAAGCACGGATACGCTCAGCAATTAAACTTTGGTCCGACCTAGGACCCAGCATATCTGCGCTGCCCCCGATAGTTAAAAAGACGTATCTAACAAAAAGTAAAAACGGAGAATTAAATGTTTTATTGAATGAAACGGGAAATCGTTTGCTGTCTTCGAGTAAATTACAATATTTACATACTAAAAATTGAAAATAATACCCATTAATAATGCGCTTTAACGTGGTTTAATAATAATATGAATTTATTAAATTATTATAATAAAAATAATGAAAAAACAGTTTCATCTTAGCATTAAAAATAAAGGAAAATATTACATACTTAATTGAATAGACGTAAATCGCTAGATGCGTCCTTTAAATTTCAAACACTTTTGTCTGTACCTTTTTTTTAAGTATTTAGTTACTCTATCTAGTATATGATTTTAACAGAAATGGACGCATATAGGTATTTCCGCCTTTTTTCTTAAGAATGAGAAAGTATGTAGATAACCCTTGGCTTAGGTAAAATGTTTATATATTTTTTAAACTATCCTTCTATTTAAGGTAGTATAACAGAAATAGTACAGTAGGTTCGTGGTGGTCATATAAGCCATAGTCTAATGTATTATTTGTTAATAAAACACAATTGATATAGTCAAGTATTTATTTTGAAATCTTTTGACCCACATAAACAAAAATGCTATCCATGGCACAGTAAAAATCAGAACTATTTAATAAACTTGAGCAAAGTTTAGCGTAATCAGTCTTAAATATATACAGATCTATTATAAATAATTATAATTATCTCCTTAATCTTTATTTTAACAAAAACGTCTTTAAAAAATAACATTCTTATGCTAATAATCACAGCACTATAAATGTTTACACAAACATGAACATATGATTATATGACTAAAATATCAAAGTGACAAACATTATAAAATCAATACAAAAAGTTAAAAAAAACATCAGTCTTATCTGCCTCTAGATTCTCTTACAATCTAAGTTTAACGTATGATCACAGACAATTATCAATCCTTGGACAAATCTTAAAAATAAGTATAAAAATTACTTTTTTGAACAAATATTGTTTAACCTCAAAATTCTAAATAAATAGCATTCACCAGCGAAGTAAATGTAGTTTCAATGCCATCAAAGAAAAAGAACTTCTTTTGCTTCGTGTGACTATTTGTTAACATCTTCCTCATATTCGTTAATCAAATCGACAGAGTCGTCATTAACTGGCAAATTTCGCCAAAACGCCTTTCGGTTTTCTGGCATAAGAGAAAGTAACTGATTGATTATATCAGATTTTCGCTTTTCATTAACTCCTCTGAACTGAGTTTTTATTACTGGTCTCGGAATGCCTATTTTAATATTTTTCACTCTCAAGAAGTCCAGTTCTCTTTCCAAGCCATCAAAATCAGTTCTGAATGCTAATGTATTAATTCCCCTTCGAAAAGTGACTTCGCACATGTTACTCAGATATACTCGTGGTATCATATTTTGAAGTTTATAGGAAGAAGAGCAATCTTCAAATCTACAAAAGTCGCCGACGACCATTTTCTTCACAGTGATTTTACGATGAGTATCAGAAACCGCGTGATGGAAGTCTTCGAAGTCATATATTCTTTTCTTCTTTTTGAGTGACAACTCGACCTGGTGATGGAATTCATCCGCTGACATGTAAGTGTGTCCTACTTCTAAATATTTCAGAGTGATAGTTTCCAAATTTACATCACTTGAGTTTATCAGATACAATAAAAAGGAAAAAAGACTCCAGTTCTTGTTTTGAGCGGCACAGTTGTCTAGCCACAGAGTTATGTGCTTGACATCACGATAATGCAAAAAAGGCTCGAAAACAGCTTATGATGTCGTCTTTTTTCCTGCCGGCAATAGCTTCGTGCCAGATACAAGCAAATGTGTCCCTCGCGCCTCGAAATTTCTTGTCTCCCAGAGGTACGAAACTCTCGTTAAATAATATCAGTCTTGGGCAAAATATAGCAACCTTGAATTCATCTAGACGAGGGCACATTATAACCTTTTCTAGGTCTACTGAGTAATACATAGCGTCACTGATTTGGTCTTGCATACTCATTTGCGGGAGATTTATCTTCATCGTATTTCTGTCGTGCTAAAATGTATCTTCTGTGATGTAATTCGTATTCCTTACATTCGGTGCAATTTCGATGGCGGATCTCAATAATATCAGGGTTATGTAATTTATATTTTTCGCATATTTCGCACTCCTCATTGCCTAGTTTTGCAAAAGAGATATTAAGTTCTTTAATAACTCGTCGGTAGTGATCGTAAGATACACAATCTTCGGGAGCGGACTGCTCAGTTATACCCATCTTTTCACAAAAGTCTTTGTACATATCACGAATATTTATCTCTGACGGTAAGTATTTTCGATTGGGTGCATGTACCCTTCTGTAGTGTGATACAGCAGGATGAAAAGAATTAATGTGATCAATGATGGGCTTATTATCGATCTTTTTAGGGTTGGGATTACAGCCTCGCATATCCGTTATTTCTTGTACTTGCGCTTGTTTTAAAGCGTTTCGCAGAACCTTGTCGTTTTTTTTCTCAAATCCAAGGGTTGTCAAAAAAAAATCTTGCATACCGTTACTCTTTCATTATTTGCATTCAACATAAAATATGTAATAGTTTTTCCTCGGTTAATTACTTTTGAGTTAGGATTTTTTTTTGTTCGCCTGGCCGGTAAAGTTTGAGATGTGTTGTTAATTAAATATATGTACTGTTCTCTTCAAGTGAAATTACGAAACTGCTTATTTATAATACCTCGCTGGTTTTCAGATATATTTGAAAAACACTTTTTTTTACATTCTTCGCCACAACCTGGTTTAACACAAGACTTGGTTATAGTCTTTAACTCTTGCTTAGCTTCAGTACGCTCTCGCAATGAGGTATCGTAATGTTTGCGTTTACGTACACTTCCTTTCTTGGTAAGTTGGATTACAGTTTCAAAAGCCTCGTCAGTCTGATTTTCGGGCTCAAAATCTTCTCGTTCAGGTGACTCTGATACGCGAATGTTGTTTTGTTGTGAATTCTCTATAAAATCAATATCTGAATCTGAGTCGATAACACTACTTTTGTTGATTTTTCTTTGTGGTGGAATGTAATCTTTATCAAAAACTGAATCATCAGAGTCAAAATCACTTTCTGTTGAACTGCTGCTGCTGCTGGTAGTAGTTGCAGTTGCGGTATTATCGCAGACTTTATCCGGAAGAACATTGTCAGTTGTAGAGACGTGGTTAATTTCTTCACCATAACTTATTTGGTAAGAGTGTTGGTCTTTAATTAAGGGATACAGCAAAATTGGTTCTGTATTTTCTGCGTCAGTGCTGTTTCTACTTTCCGTACTTGTAGAAGCTAAAGCTTTAGTAAGTAACTCAAAGCATCGACCTCTTTTCATGTTAGTTTTAGCTGTAAAAACAGTAATTAATAGTGTTAGAATGTACTAAGCACACACCCAATTTAATAAGATTATCTCAATATAAGCTTACTTCAGTTAGTATGACTAAGTTTTTTTATATCTTATTCAAGGAAATGATATAATGTAAGTACCTAATCAAAATATTTAAGAGTGAAATAATTTTCATACACCTAAATCCGAACGAAGTACTTAGTTTAATTTATTGATTTCACTATACAAAGGTAGGTACAACAGATGCATAACTTAGGTAGAAGTAAGAAATTGACATTTCTTTCTATGAAAACAAGTCTTACACAATTTGTATTATTATTTGGCACACTACGGTTCAATAAAATTACACACATAAACAACAAACAAATTCATCAAACAAAAAATACTTACTTTATTACCACGAATCACGCTGCGAAAAATTGCGCGACCGCGACACGTCGAACTCCTAAACCTCCTCGGGCGCAACTGACATAGAAACTGGTCAGGCGCCGTACTAAACATACCCCGCCCGACCCCCGCGCAATCTCCGCTTGATTCACAATTCTAGGAAAAAAGGACGTTTCTGTACATTTGCGCCTCTTTTATTAAGTATCTTATTGTAATGTTTTATTCAACGTAAAGTATTAAGACGCTTATGGCAAATGCGCCTATGCTAAAACATATTTACGAAGTAAATAGGGCGCAAGTGGTCAGATGTGGTCTTTTTTTCTTAATGTGAATACAGTTTTTTATTAGCGCGTTAGTCGCAAATACCTATTTGCGTCTTATTAACTTCCTCTTAGAAATAGGGACAAATATGCGCCTTTTATATTACTGAACTAAAAAAAAAACTATAAAGTATAAGGACATTATCTACATAAATGCGACTTTTTAATGAAGTTTCACATGATTTCGTCTTTTCATCTACAATCGGGTGTAAAAAAATGAACAGAAGCGCCCTATTTTGTTGTGCTAAAACCGCACTGGAAGTAGTTAGAAAAATATAAAAAATACAGGCAGATGCGCCTTTTTTTTCTGATTCCGGCAATATACATAACTCAAATCTGGAAAAAATGTTAGATGCGTCTTTTTTCCTATCGGGGGCAGTGCGGTTGAACACGTTACCACGTTACACTCAATAAATAGTTAGAATATATATACAACATGTAACGTAATTAACGCACACCCTCAAACACCTCAATTAGAATATTATGTTGTAATCATATGACATACCCAGAATTTTTATTTAACATGTTTATGCATTGTTATTTACTAAATTAGTATCGCAGTTTTATTTGTATGAATACAAATAAAACTGCGATTTTAAAAGTCTTATTATTTTGACTTACGGTCCATTTCAATTTGTTTTGACTGTACAGGGTTAATATGACAATACTTTCCGTAGTTTTAATTATTTTGGAATAATAATCATCATCATCATCATATCAGCCAAAAGACGTCCACTGCTGGACTAAGGCCTCCCCCAAAGATCTCCACAATTGCCGGTCTTGCGCTATTCGCAACCAGCTGTTTCCAGAGACCCGCACAAGATCATCGGTCCATCTTGTAGCGGCCTGCCCACGCTGCGTCTTCCGGTTCGTGGTCGCCACTCAAGAACCTTTCTGTCTTTTTGGAATAATAAATTACCTATATTAAAAATGATATAAATCGATTCCGTAAACGATTCTGAACAAACTACTTTCAGGATGTGCGTTAATTAAGTTACATGTTGTATAGGTAGCATAACCTTAATAAATTTAATTCAGTTACCATTTTGACTAAATCTACAAACGTCAATACAGCCTTAATAATCAGATAGTACGTAACAAGCGAACCGGAAGTGCCGCCATAACAGCGGCGGCGCGCGGGAAGGCATTACGGCAAACCGGAAATTACGATTCATGACGAATTTATATAGCCCGGTTAATATTGTATATGGCAGTTCGCGAATTTGGTTGTGTGCTTCCCTTTGAATTATATAACGTGTGTTTTTTCGTGGTATAGGTAAGTAAATAAGTAAGTAATCTTTATTTCGCTCAAAATCTGGTACAGACATGATTTTATAGTCATCACAATTACAGTTTCACATATTTTGTCGACAATGACATGCGACATTTTATCAAATTATGTAAATAATTATAATATTCAAAGTATATGAATAAATTTTATAATATTCTAATACATTGTTCATAATTTCATTTCATAATTCATGCCTTATCAATTATGTTATGACACATAATAGGGGCCTGCGTCAATAGTGTTACGTTGTGGCATTGCTAATATTTTGTTATCGTAATACCTACATTGTCTTTGTTTTTTATCTAATGTACCAATTATGTTTTATTTTTTATTAAATGTATAAAATACTTTTCTTTGTTAATACTTACTCAATACGGCTTTGTGAATTCTTGTTAGTATAGAAATAAGCTTAAATTAAGTATCCTGTATTTATCAGATAAATGAATGTCTTCTTTATGAGAAATAAATGTCTTAAACCATAAAAAATAATAATAATAATAAAAATAATAATAATAAAGTCAGCTATATTAGTATCCATGTCAACATCGTAGTCACTATAAAATAAACATCAACGTATCCTGTAGTCAAAGAATTCTTTTAAATCATAAAAAAACATTACTTAGTTTAAAAGAATTATAAAAGCCAAATGGTGTAGCAGGGCTTACTACAAAACTTCTGATTATTTAAGTGACATAACAGCTTTGGATTGAGTCGCTCTAAATTAACACATTTAAATACAATGTAATTTTATGTAAGAAATAAATATTTAAAAAAAGGATTCCTACTGAGTTTTCTGGCAGTGTTTCTCAGTAGCTGCCACGTCATGCACTGCACGGTAGGGTAAAAAAAATTGACAATTCCACACAAATGTAATATTTTAACGGAATAAATGACATTTGATTTTGATTAGATTTTTTGATTTTGTCTTAAAAGCCACTGTTTTAGTGCTCTTTTCATTTGTATTAGTGGAAGCTCTCGAACTCCCTTTGGAACTTTATTAAACACTTTAATGCACATTATAAAGCAAACTAGGGTTGTAATAACAACAAAATATGTTTGTTAGTCGACTCGTACTGACTTTATCCATACTTCCTTTTTCATTTCTTTCTCCTCTGGAACTCTCTTCCGACAGAAATCAGGATGGCAAAGAGTCGTTTTTCGTTTAAAAGAAAAGCCTTGAGCATTTGATGAAAATATTATTGACAGAATTAGCGCAATAGTATTCTTATAATTTTGTAATATTATATATTAATATATACATACATAGACTCACGCCTGTTTCCCAGAGGGGTAGGCAGGTATATGTATATATTTATATTTATTTATAAATATATATTATGTTATTGTGAAATTTATTCACTCAATACTTGGGTATTTACATACACCTGTACTTGTCAAGCTCACAGTGCACTACATAAACACTGTTTAAAACAGTAATTAAAGCAACAAAATATTTTGAATTAGTCCGTCCGTGCGGTCTGTTTCATCACATATATCTATTTTTTAAGTTAAGTTTTGTAATAAATATTCTATGTAAGTACTCGTATTGTATATTAGTATAGGATTTTTCACCTTCACACTGTAACAATCAATAGTATTTCTCTGCATCACCCTAAGGTTGACTGGTAGAGAATGCCTTTGGCATTAAGTCCGCCATGTACAAACGCCAGCACATCAAGCTACCCCAATCTGTCAAATTTCCCGAATTGAAAGTGAACCTTATGCTTATGTGATAAACTTGAAAATCTATAAAAGAAATTTGACAGATTGGGATAGCGGGATGTGCTGGCGTCTGTACATCGTTGTGCTAAACTTTTAAATAAATAATTCACTTTAAAAACTTCTACCATGGTACAAAACTTCATGATAGTCTTAGTGTGCTAGTCCGACGAGCTTATTACAGCTTCTGTATATAACACATCAAATACTACCTTTACAAATCATTGGTAAGACCTCAACATGTATATGCAGTCATCGCATGGAATCCCTATTACCAAAAATATGTAGACAGTTTGGAAACTATACAGCGTAAATTTCTAAAATCTATGCACTACCGATGTCATCGTAATTACTTAACATACTGTGAATTACTAATTTAATGAAACTGAGTTCCAGAAGACTTTTTCTTGAAACAATGCTCGTTTATGACATATGTAATAATAGATATAGCTGCATTGATTTAAGCAATAAATTGTGTTATATTGTTCCAAGGACTGTGATTAGGGGAGAAGTGCGCACACGTCCCCTAATTGCCGTTGCGTCTTGTAAAACCAACGCAGCGCAGGTGTCCGCGCTCCTCTTCGTCGCATATGTAGCAATTATAACAATTTGTTTACTGATATAGACATTTTTGCTACACCTGCTTATACATTTAAGAAGAAAATAATGCAGTATGTACAGAAAATAGAATAATAAGTTGAAATTATTTTACTTTTTAATAATATAAAGGATCAAAATTGTCTATTTGAAGAAGATAATTTGTGGATAACGTTGTTAGTGCACATTAATGTATACTTTAGTTTAATTTTATTTTATTCAATGTGTTACTGTTTGTTTTCCCTAATAAATAAAATAAAATAAATAAAAAAATAAAATAACGTTTGGTACCAAGTGATAGTCTTATACAGTTGCCAATAACAAGTGAACCATCAATCACAAATACAAGTGATAATCTAAGCTAAAATAATAGTAATATTCTGGTACATTATTTACACAAGGCCATCTGATCCACAACTAAGCAGAGCTTGTACTATGGAAAATCAGATAACTGATATACTACATATACAACTTTTCTTTTGTAAATACATACTTATATAGATATTTACACCATTAAGACAATATGTACTAAAAATATAGCTCAATTTTAAAATTTTGATAATTAAACCTACACATGATCCTTGACAATAACTTAATTTAAGTTAGTTACATATCGTTACTGTTATAAAATAAATCTTATTATAAATTATTTCTTGCAATCGGTGTACCGAAATATCTATATGTACCTAGAAATAATTATAAATGAATTATATATTACTACGAACATGTTCTGACTATTTACAAGCGCTTTTTTAAAGTCTACGTGAATAAAGACCTTTTTTATTTTATTTATTTATTTATTTTAAAACACACAGACTTGGGACAAACAGACATGTTCGTGCACACAAATATCGTGAAAAGCAAGCATTTGCCAACCACGCCAACAGGCCCGTCAAAACCGAAGTGTAATATAATTAAAGTGGTAATAGACTATATAAACAAAATATAATAAATAGTAATTAAACTTGACTAAACCAAATTATAAAATAGTAATTAAACCAAATTATACTAAATAAAAATAATAAACAATAATAGCTTAGTAACTTGCTATTTATTATTTATTTAAGAATATTAAAAATACTTGTGACGAAACAGACCGCACGGACGGACTAATTTAAAATATTTTGTTACTTTAATGACTGTTTTTAAACTGTGTTTATGCAATACATTGTGAGCTTGACAAGTACAAGTGTATGTAAATACCCAAGTGCTGAATAAATTTCATTATTTCACAAAAAGACATCAATCAACACAAACGCACTTGATAGATCTTATATTATTGCATGTAGTGTTAGCCTATAATTGGTTGTTGCACAAAGAAAATATCTAAATATTATGTATGTACCATATGTTATGAATTGTGTAAGCAATCGTTGGTTGACCTAATAAATTAATATAATATAATAATATCTTGGGACAATGTCACACAGATCATCCTGTCCCCAAACTAAGCAAAGCTTGTACTATGGGTACCGGGTGACGATATACATACTTATATAGATAGATAAATACTTAAATACATAGAAAACATCCATGACTCAGAAACATTACAACATATTCGTGCTCATCACACAAATATTTGCACTTACCGGGATTCGAACCCAGGACCACCAGCTTCGTAGGCAGGAGCACTACCAACAAAGCTACGGTGATCGTCCGAAATAAATAATAAACTTAGATACTTATCGTATGGGCAACCCTAGTGTCAGAGTTTTTCAAGCCGCGCAGTAGGCTTCTGACATGGCTTAACGACTGTTGTCTCATGGCTACAACCGGGACCGACAGCTTAACGTGCCCTCCGAAGCACGGAGACAGTTAGAAATTAAACCATTTTGGCGGTCACCCATCTATGGACTGACCGCGATCTTAGTTGCTTAACCTCGCCGATCACTTACGGACCGGCGAGTGCATCTAGTTATGAGGTTCCATTCCCACTCAGGACAGATGTTTGTGTGTATAAATATGTCTGTCTGTTCTGAGTCTGGGTGGAATTATCTACATAAGTATGTATTTACATAATACTACTCTGTCAAGAAAGTACCGGGAAAAGATCAATAATATACAAAATGTTTGTTATTCATCGAAATGATTTTATCACCTTCAAAGTATGCTCCTTCAGAAACGATACACTTACGCCAACGAATAATCCATTCATCAAAACATTTTTTTAAACGCTGCTTTCGGAATTGACTTCAGTTCTCGCCGCGAATTCTCCTTTATGTCTTCTACCGATTGAAAACGGGTACCACGAAGTGGTAATTTGCGTTTAGGAAAAAGAAATAAGTCAGCTGGAGCCATATCTGGTGAATATGGTGGTTGCTGGATGGTATTTGTTGAGTGTTTAGGCAAAAATTCGTTCACAATGATGGCCTTGTCCGAAGGCGCATTATCGTGGTGCAAAATCCAAGAATTTTCTTTGCACAAATCGGGCCTTTTTCGTCGAATTTGCTCTCTTAAACGCCGCATAACGTTCAAATAATATTCTTTATTTACCCTTCGACCTTCCGGTAAGAATTCAGAGTGCACAACACCGCGATATAGATTTATAAATGATTTACCATGCAAACTTCCATCGAAAATAATTTTGAACGAGATCTAGTAAGTAGTTTATTTTAATACGTCATAAATCGTAGTCCGCAATTTATTTTTCATTTAATCAACTGAAATACTTGCTTCTACGGAACCCTTCATGGGCGAGTCCGACTCGCACTTGGCCGGTTTTTGTATTGTAGCGTAGTGCTCTTATGCTTCTTATTTGGGCGATCGCCCTTGACAGGTAACTAAGTAGTAATGTTCCGCAGTCCACAATGACTTTATATTTTACGACATAATATACAAAATTCAGCTAAGCACCTTTTCACTTACTGCGAAAGATAAAAGCTTCCATCAAGCATCTAAAGGCCAAAAGAAGGATCTTAAAAGATTACTTTGTACTGGATTTTCTTTAACAACCCTTTACAGAAATTTTAAGTTCACTGGAGCCTTATTAAAAATTTACTTAGACAATCCGACTCAGGATTTACAAGATTTATATTATTTTGACAATAACTTAATACAAGCCAGCTAAATATAACTGCTATTATAAAATAAATTTTATAAATGTTTTCATACAATCCGTGTACCTAAATATCTATGTAACTAGAAATAATAATGTATACAACTATATTACTACAAACATGTTCTGACTATTTACAAGCGCTTTTTTAAAGACTACGTGAATAAAAACCTTTTTTATTTTATTTTATATATATTTTTAAGGCTAAGAAGTAGTTATACTTTTTATTTTGTGACGTTATATGAACAAATATAAATAAACGAATAAGCCGTGTCGTTTTTGGCCTAGAAATAATAACAAAATAGCAGGCAAACCAAAGTAGCTGACATAGCCCAAAGAATTGCCAAACTGAAGTGGCAGTGGGCAGGGCACATAACTCGTAGAACAGATGGGGCAGAAAGGTTCTCGAGTGGTGACCACGAACCAATATTTGGACTATAAGTCGTTGATTCGTATTAAATTTCAAGATTATGAGTTTACAGGAAATACCCTGTAGGTTTTGAGTCCCTTGCGAGTGTCAAAAATTTGCGGCATAAACGGCTGTATCTTTTGATTGCTTTGGCTTAGAAGTATGATATTTCACAGCTCCAAGGGACATTAGACCTGAGTACTTGATATGAAGAAGTCCGTCTGTCTGTCTGTCTGTCAAAACCGTTTTTCTCAGGAACGCGTGGTGGTATCAAGCTGGAATAGCTTGATACCTCCACGCGTTCCTGAGAAAAACGGTTTTGACAGACAGATAGACGGAGGGAGGGAGAACAAAGTGATCCCATAAGGGTTCCGTTTTTTCCTTTCGAAGTACAGAACCCTAAAAAAGGCTTCTTCTTCTTATCGTGTCGATGGTAAAAATTTGAATTTATCTTCCCAAAATTGGCATCGGTGATCGCTTTGGCTGTAACATCATACAAGTCCTGAAGGGAACAAGAGACTGGACAAGAAGGACAATCAGATAAATGAGCCATACTTTGGGGTGACACGCCGCACTCCCAGATGTTTTGTGATATAGGAATGTAACCTAAATGTATCTACCAACCTGGGTACGTAGTCTATTAAGAGTGCTCCAGGTTGGCCATGGCAAATTATGTGCCGGAGGTAATTTTTTCTTTGGCGGGCCAAACAGAGGAGGAGCAAATTTTTCTCGCCATAAGGTTGCCCTCGCTTTCTGTGCATCGATCGTATCTGTGGTAAAAAGGGGTAAAAGTGCAATACTCACGCTCATTTTTGGGCGCTGGAGGCTTCCGCGTAGCCCAGTTGGTCCGGATCGACCTGGAGCCAAGCCATTGTCCGTTCATAGAGGTGATGGCTGATTCGGCCTCCTGGAACAAAAGAAGTAATATTATAAGTAAAACGATTGTAACATTTCATCATGCGATCTTCGTGTCCCCGTCGGACAACTATTTGTGTGACCCATAAATAGTTGTTCTGAGTCTGGATGTATATTTGTGTCCGTCCATTAAATGTTTGTAAAGTACCCCGCAACAGAGGGAATAGATTCCCTATTGCGGGTGTTGGCTATTTAAAAAAAAAAACCTTAAAATAAGGTCGAGTCGTTTTCGAGTGCATAATGACAAACTATAAGTAAAGAAGAAACAAAAGTATACTTTAAGAAGTATACCTGGTCTGTGTGAATGGTACAACCGGAAGGGGAAAACCTCGTAGAACATTTTCTGAATAAATGCGAGATGTTTCCAAGAAAGGCCACGTCAGAAGTACCCTAAACCGGCGAGCATTTAAAAAACTAAAAAAGGCAACGAAATGTTCTTGCAAAAGCTGAAATGGTTCCATCAGCTCAAAGACTGGGAGTTCCGTACAAGATTTTGGTCTTGCACGGAACTTCGAGCTGATACTGAGAAATTCTCTTTACGGGAAAATCCCAAAATCACTTTTTCGCCCTATCCGGGATTTGAACCCTGGACCTCATTATCTGCGGTTGACCAACGAGGCAGTCTAAGAAGTAAAAAACATCAAAAACAGTGCCGAGTGTTCATAGAATCATTCAGACAAGAAATTTTATCAAAGACTTCGATAATTAAACCTATATGTATTTTTATTTATTTTAAAACTATGGCACATGAAAGTACACAGGCGGACTTAATGCCGTAGGAATTCTCTACCAGTCAACCTTGGGGTGATGCAGAGAAAAACAAGACAGGTGCACTTTAAAAACGTCTTGTGTGGATTATCAGTGTAAAAATATATAATTATGAATAAAATTACATACAATACATAAATAAAAACTATAATATACTAATATTTCTTTATAAATAAATATGCCTAGACAACAATTAACGATAGAAAAGAGTGCTATTGAGCTGATTCTGCCAACATTTTTTTTGTAATGTGTTCGCGCATTTTCTTTTTAAAAGAAAAAGAATATGTAAGCTTGGTAATAACTTAATATAAGCTAGCTAAATCATGTATTCATAAATTGATGGTCCACCTAGGTAGCTAGAGAAAGCTGCAGGATAGCTAGGATAGGTTCGTCAGCGGCGAGGATCGCTTTGGCTCCTTAACGCGTGACCAGTGATCTTGTGCATGTGATCACACCCTCATTTAGAATTTCGTCTTTTTGCTTCAGCCGCCCCTTGAGCTGTGGCCCGAAACCAAAAAGGTATTAGTCGATTAAATTAAGCTACTGGTTAAGAGTCTTCTGCGCTAGCCAACCGCTCGTTGCCTTCGACACTTTAATTTTAATATAGTACAACAAAATTTCAAAATAATACTTTAGTAACTTGTTATTTATTTAAGGATTTAAGAAAATATATGTGAAAACGAAAGGACTAATTTAGTTTGTAACTTTTATACTGTATTCCACTATATTTATGTACTGCATTGTGAGCTTGACAATTACAAGTGTATGTTAATACCCAAGTGCTGAATTAATTTCATTTCTTTTTGATTCATTGATTTAAACAGTGAAATGTGTACCGTGTCCGTTGGGACTTTCGCAGAGTGCTCGTCGCTGGGACTCTATAAGTGCGCCACACAACTCTCACGCAGTGCTTGCTGCCGGAACTCTAAGTACATGTGTATCGTGATCTTAGGCCTCCTACGCACTATACGGCTAGCCGCAATGCGGCCAGCCGTGCGGCTGACCGTACTCGGATATTTGTACGAGAAAGTAGTTCTTATTCGCACTACGATGTGGCAGCCGGTCAGCACTATTGATTGTTGACGGCTGACCGCATTCCGGCTAACCGCATAGTGCGTAGGAGGCCTTAGAGTTGCACCAACTGTCACTGTCGACGTCAATAAAGGTTGCGTTTGACCCACCGCTTGCCTATTATAATACTAATGACTGCCTCGTTGGTTTAGCGGTAGCGTTCCGCAGATAACGAGGTACTGGGTTCAAAGGGTTCGAGACATAGTTGGAATTATGTGCCAAGTTTAATTTTTATCCCCTAGCTAATCGTCGTGAAATAGCTGATTCAAAATACATATCTTTTTCGAATTATATCTGGTGAGACATCATAAAACATTTCATCTTCCTTTAGTATCAACAAATTATTGTCAAACAAGCAATTTGTTTGAATAAACAAATAAAATCTTTTAATTTTGACATATTTGTCAATAAAACTGAAACAGTGAGACGGGTACTCAGCCTAGACTTATTCTCTAAATTTAACACTTAAACTTAAATTAATTAATTTAAGCCGATCACATATGTATAACATATACCACTGTCTATTCGTGGAGACCTGTAATTGCCCTCAATTACTATTGATAGCTTTTTAGGGTTCCGTAGCCAAATGGCAAAAAACAGAACCGTTATAGATTCGTCATGACTGTCAGTCTGTCTGTCCGTTCGTATGTCACAGCCACTTTTTTCCGAAACTATAAGAGCTGTACTGTTGAAACTTGGTAAGTAGATGTATTCGGTGATTTTTATACAAAAATAGAAAAACAATTATAATTTTGGGGGGACCCCATACATATAATTGAAACTCAAACTCAAACTTTTTTTTCATCGTACCCATACATGTAGGGCGTCTATGAATAGGTCTTCAAAAATGATATTGAGGTTTCTAATATAATTTTTTTCTAAACTGAATAGTTTGCGCGAGAGACACTTCCAAAGTGGTAAAATGAGTGTCCCCCCTGTAACTACTAAAATAAGAGAATAATAAAACTAAAAAAAAAATATGATGTACATTACCATGCAAACTAACAACGAAAATTGGTTTGAACGAGATCTAGCTAGTAGTTTTTTTTAATACGTCATAAATCGTAAACCGCAATTTGCTTTCATTGGGCTCTCACATAAGCTAAATTGGTGTTTTATATACATATGTGTGAATAGACTCATGGACGGATTCATGCAGACTAATCATATATAGATTAGTCTAAATAAAACCGGCCAAGTGAGACTATGTTTTTTCCAAATTAAAAAAAAAACAAAAACTTGACCAAGTACGAGTCGGTCTCGCGCACGAAGGGTTCCGTACCATTATCTAGAAAAACGAGCAAAAAATACACGTTTGTTGTATGGGAGTCCCGTAAATATTTATTTTATTTGAATTTTTAGTGTTTGTTGTTATATCGGCCCAGAAATACATCCTCTGTGAAAATTTCAACTGTTTAACTATCATGGTTCATGGGATACAGCCTGGTGACAGGCGGACAAACAGACAGACACCGAAGTCTAAGTAATTTGGCCCCGTTACCCTTTGGGTACGGAATCCTAAAAAGGAAGTCGTGTTAGTTACACCACTTAACTCCAGAACGGCTGAAACAATTTAAATGATTTTTGTGTCTTTAGATTTATCATCGCCCGGAATAGGATAATCACACTAATATTATAAAGGCGAAAGTTTGTGAGTGTGTGAGCGTGTATGTTTGTTACCTCTTCACGTCTAAACGGCTGGAGGCATTTTAATGAAATTTGGTATGGACTTAGCTGACACCCTGGATTAACACATAGGTTATATATTTATAAACGCGGGTAAAACCTCGGGGCACAGCTAGTAAGTAATATGATTATTAAAAAAGTAGCCAAATGCGAGTGGAACTCACCCATTAAGGGTTCCGTAGCAGCAAGTATTTGAGTTGATTGAATAATATACCTACCCTGGGATATTATTCACATACGGTCATCTGATCCCAAACTCAGCAGAGCTTGTGCTATGGAAACCAGATAAGTAACTGGTTTGGTATAAGGATTTTTGAACAAAATTCAGCCTTCAAGGAGATGAAAAGGGGTTGCAAAGTTTGTATGGAACAGCGTGTTTTCTGGGTCTGATCAACTTTAAACTTAGTTTTTATACTCATTTGACATGTATGGGGTTAAAGAAGGGTGTTTTAGTGGGTAATAGTCAAATAGTCATTTATTGGTAAGATTTCTTACATGTCATGAAAATGATCATAAAATATATTAAATGTCTAAACAATGTCAATAATCTATACATATAATAAAATCGTAGGAAAGTCAAAACTGTACATTGAATATTTTTTAAAAGGAAACTTGGGGCGTGATCTACAATCGACATGGAAGCCAAAAATATAGTTTTTAGAATTTTTGTCTGTTTGTCTGTATGTATGTCTGGGCTAATTTCAAAAAGTACTGCATGGATTTACTTCAAATTTTGCATGAACATTACTAAGAGGTCGGGTCAACATATAGGCTACATATTATCACGCTATCACCTACGGGGGAGAAGCTGTGATAATTTATAAAGTTTAACGCGGGTAAAACCGCGGGGCAGAGCTAGTTAAAAAATATACTAAAACACAACTCAAGTCAAATATAATAATTAGTACAAAAACAAAAATAACAAATAGGTCTATACGATAATCGTCACAACATTAGTCAGCAAGTCAAAATTATAAATTAAATATTATTATGTCAAATTATTACATTTGAAATGCATGAATTCATCAAACGAATAGAACGATTGCTCGATAAGCCACCATTTTAACCGAGTTTAAAACTCAGTTTGGTCGGGGTACTTGATATACCATAACACAGCCATGACTACTGGCACTCCTTGTGGCTGGGACTCTGACACACCCCGTTGCTTCCCCATCGGCGGGACAATCTAGAAAGGACTTCCCCACGAAACTTTTTTTTTGAAACTTGATCGAATGTAAAAAAAATACTATTGTTCGTATTTTTTGTTTCGTACATAAGGGGGAAGTACAGATGCCAGCACATCAAGCTATCCCAATCTGTAAAATTTCCCCAATTGAAAGTAAACCATAAGATTTACTTTCAATTGGAGAAATTTGCTTATGTGATAAAGTTGAAAATCTATAAAAGAAATTTGACAGATTGCGGTAGCTGGATGTGCTGGCGTCTGTACTAAACCATCATCATCATATCAGCCGAAAGACGTCCACTGCTGGACAAAGGCCTCCCCCAAAGATCTCCACAATTGCCGGTCTTACGCTATTCGCATCCAGCTATTTCCAGCGACCCGCACAAGATCATCGGTCCATCTTGTAGGGGGCCTGCCCACGCTGCGTCTTCCGGTTCGTGGTCGCTACTTAAGAACCTTTCTGCCCCAACGGCCATCGGTTCTACGAGCTATGTGCCCCGCCCACTGTCACTTCAGTTTTGCAATTCTTCGGGCTATGTCGGTGACTTTGGTTCGCCTGCGGATCTCAACATTTCTGATTCGATCTCGCAGGGTACCCCAAGCATAGCCCTTTCCATTGCTCTTTGGGTGACCTTGATAAGGCTCATAGTGAGCGACCACGTCTCCGTTCCATAAGTCATCACTGGCAACACACACTGGTCGAAGACTTTCGACTTGAGACACTGCGGTATTTGGGACGAGAAGATATTACGTAGTCAGCACATCAAGCTATCCCAATCTGTCAAATTTCCCCATTTGAAAGTGAACCTTATGCTTATGTGATAAAGTAAAAAATCTATATAAGAAATTTGACAGATTGCGGTAGCTGGATGTGCTGGCGTCTGTAGTAAACCATAGGTAACACAGAATAGTTTCGTTTCAACCACTTCGATGTTTGATGTCGACCACGCGAAGAATGTCGCAGGCAAAATCTAGTACCTACTGTCATATCGCTGAAATGAAAATGGCAAAGCTTGCGCTAACCAGAATGCCTACACTTGGCAATCGATATGTCCGTCATGCATGTTTAACGAACGGCAGCCCTGCACACTTCCCATAGTTAATTATTTACCGTGCGCAGCCAATTGCGAGCCCTCGGTTCTGTAAGCTATAGGTGGGAACACGTGTATTTGCATTAAATTAATACATCAAAGGCTTTGTTGACGGTTGACGTATAAGCTGTGACTAAACTAGTGTTTAAAACATATAATTTCTATTACCTACTATTGTATTTTATTGTATTTTTTGTTTTCTAGGTATTTAAGTATTTATATATCTATATAAGTATGTATATCGTCTCCTGGTACCCATAGTACAAGCTTTGCTTAGTTGGGGCTAGGATGATCTGTGTGAAATTGTCCCTAGATATTATTATTATACTCCATCGGGCTCTTTCCAGCGGTGGCGTCCCAGCTATACTTAAGCCAAGTGGTCTGGCTCATGATGATGATAGATAGATAAATACTTATATACATAGAAAACATCCATGACTCAGAAACAAATATTGGTGCTCATCAAATATTTGCACTTACCGGGATTCGAACCCAGGACCACCAGCTTCGTAGGGAGGAACACTACCAACTAGGCTACGGTGACGGAGTATATCGTTGATATTAGTAAATAATACTTACGGATTTTTTCAAAAACGACACAAATCCATATCCCTTGGATTTCAGTGTTTGTGGGTCCCGAACTACTCGGCAGTCCCTGTGAACAATGAAAAATAAATGTTAATATATCATTTCTATATTAATAAGTACCCTAAACCGGCGAGCATGTATGAAGAATATAATAACAGTAATCGAGGCAAAAGAAGTAGGTATGCAAAGATCGTGACAAATGGAAATCCGTTGTCTCTGCCTACCCCTCTGGGAAACAGGCGTAAGTCTATGTATGTATAAATTCACCACACCTAATGTGAGTAATGTTGGTCCAGATCTGGTAATGAACAATTAAGTGTTGGAATCTGTTCAATCTACTACATTTCTGGGCCTAACTTTAGACAGAAAACTTCAATGGGGTACTCACATATCCGGCTTGGCTGGAAAATTAAGCTCTGCTGCTTATGCTGTTAGAAAAGTTAGACAACTTACTAACATAGATACTGCGCGCCTGGTTTATTTTAGCTACTTCCACAGTATTATGTCTTACGGTATACTACTGTGGGGTAAGGCGGCTGACATCCACAGTATCTTTATTCTACAAAAACGTGCAGTACGAGCTATTTATCAGCTAGGTGCGAGATTCTCCTTAAAAGAGTTTTTCAAGGAGATAAATATATTAACGGTATCTTCGCAATATATTTATGCCAGTATAATTTATGTGCGGCAAAATTTGAATTTGTTCCAAAAGAGAAGTGACACACACACGATAAACACTAGAAATAAACACAAATTGTGTGCAGAATCCCATCGTTTACAAAAGGTTCATTGTTCTTTTGTCGGACTGAGTATCCGAATTTATAACAAAATACCCACAAATCTTCAGGAACTGTCCTATGCTAAATTTAAATCAGAATTCAAGAATATTTTAATGAAAAAGGCCTATTACACTCTAAATGATTATTTAAGCGACAAAAACGCTTGGTCGCTTGGTTAAACAAGAGCAACATCTCAGTGTTATGTTAAGGATATACATTTATAAGGTTTCTCAATCGACTATAGAAATAATGCTGTAATAATTTAACTTTATAGATTTTTAGACCTATTATTAAAACAAATGTATATTATCTTGAACATGTCAAACGCTGTTCGACCGAAGGCTGTTAACGATTTCAATATGAACTCCCCTTTGTAAGCTCGTCATGCTCCCATTGTCTGTTAATGCTTGCGGTGGCTTTGTGGGTCGGGTCGTTTCCTTCCCTCTAATATGGCGAGGGAGGCGATGGCTGGCCCACACGTCATACTTGTGAACGGGTGCTGCTTGCGGTAACTGGTCGAGCTGCTGTTGGGGTACTCATGTTTTTTTTTTTTCGCCTCTGGTAGACTTCGTGTGACTTGTTAATTTTGTAAATGTACGCGGATGCACCCACCGTTTTTTCGTCTAGCAAGAGGATATTCTAAGTGCTTGAGTGAAATTGAATGCTATTGCTTATTTATTTTATTATGATTCACTGAATGACAACGGTTCTGTGCGTGCATTAGCCTATATAACAACCAATCACAATATAAGTAAATTACATGACATTTTAAAAAAAATCGTAAACTGAAAGCAAAAGAAGACGAAAAAGCAAGCCCGAAGTTTCTTTGTGGCTTTATTCTCCGGGTCGTCCACCTAGGTAGCTAGAGAAAGCCGCAGGCTAGCTAGGGTAGGTTCCTCAGCGGCGAGGATCGCTTTGGCCCATTAACGCGTGATCGGTGATCCCGTGCATATGATCACACCCTCATTTAGAATTTCGTCTTTTGCTTTAGTCTTCAATTCTTTAATTTTAATATAGTAGAACTAAATTTCAAAATAATAGATTAGTAAATTGTTATTTATTTAAGGATTTCAGAAAATATATGCGATAAAACAAACCGCACGGACTGACAAATTATTATTTTTTTGTAACTTTTTACTATCCACTATGTTTATGTACTGCATTGTGACCTTGACAAGTACAAGTGTATGTTAATACCCAAGTGCTGAATAAAAAAATTTCATTTCATTTCAAATTTCAATTTCATTTCATTTCATTATGTATGTATGTATCTATATTAATAACTAGCTGTGCCTCGCGGTTTTACCCGCGTTAAATTTTATAAATTATCACATCTCCTCCCCCGTAGGTGATAGCGTGATAATACGTAGCCTATATGTTGACCCGACCTCATGCAAATTTTGAAATAGATCCAAATTCAATTTTGAGTTTAGCCCGGACATACATACATACAGACAAACCGACAAAAAATTCTAAATACTATATTTTTGGTTTCGATATCTATTGTAGACTAGCTGTGCCCCGTGGTTTTACCCGCGTTAAACTTTATAAGTTATCACAGCTCTTCCCCCGTAGGATAGCGTGATAAGATGTAGCCTATATGTTAACCCGACCTCTTAGCAATATTCATGCAAAATTTGAAGTAAATCCATGCGGTTCTATTTGAGTTTAGCCCGGACATACATACATACAGACAAACCGACAGAAATTCTAAAAACTATATTTTTGGCTTCGATGTCGATTGTAGATTACACCCCTTGTATCCTTTTAAAAAAATATTCAATGTAGAGTTTTGACTTTCCTACGATTTTACTATATGTATAGGTATATCTTTACGGTTTTATTTGACGGTCACCGTAGCCTAGTTGGTAGTGCTCCTGCCTACAAAGCTGGTGGTCCTGGGTTCGAATAGATAATAATAATGTGTATAATCAAGAGAGGTGGGGCACAGCGTTCATTCGTTCTAAGAGCAGCCCGACTGGGGATGTAGGTACCTCCACCTTACAGAAGACAATCGTTAATAATAACATCAATAAGTTAAAGATGTATTTCGGCGTATGAGTGAGGTCGCCAGGTCATCGGGGGGGGGGGGGGGGGAGGAGGGTGTTGGGGGGGGGTATGTATGTACGTATATGTTTGCGCACACACTTGTGCTCTATAATATGTCCTGCGCGATTGGCTAATCTCCATTGAGACTGGCCGCCGTGGTCAAAATTCGACCGGGAGGACATCATCATCACCATCAAAGTATTGCCATATGACACATTTTACATGTATTTTACACATGTTACTGTTGACTGCCTTGTTGGTCTAGCGGTAGCGAGATCAGCAGATAATGAAGTCCTGATGAAAATGTGATTTTGAGATTTTTCTGTTAAGAAAATTAAGGTTGGGATCAAATCCACGACCTCGGGCGTAGCAGTCACTGTTTCTAACCACTAGAGCATCAGGCTAGACCTATATGTCCCGCGCTGTTGGTTTGTAACCCTCGTGATTGGCGGCAGAAGCCGAAATGTGGCCAAACTGAGATAAGCTTATAAATTCTCCTCGAGATCAGCATACGTACACAGTATAAAAAATAAAGACAGTACGGAAACTACATTTTTTTTTGTTATGGCAGGGGGTATGCCTACGCATGACGCCCGCGCAAAAATTGTCTGCGGATAGGTATGTCAGACTCGCACCGACTAAACCTAACCTGCCGTGGACTTCGCTTGGCGCCTGATGGGGCAAGCTCAGGGAACGCGGGTATGCTGCTCCGGTGCCAGTATGGGAACTACCTACGCTACTTCGTGGACATCCATAACATTCAAAATACAAAATAAATATAATATCTATGACATTATTTACACATTGATGATTATCCCAAACTAAGCAGAGCTTGTGCTACTTTTCTTTTGTAAATACATATTTATATAGATAATTACACCTAGACTCAGGACAAACATACATGTTCATGCACACAAATATCTGTCCTGGGTGGGAATCGAACCCACGACCTCCGGTGTGAAAAGCAAGCATTTGCCAACCACGCCACCAGGCCAGACATATATATAATGTTAATTCCGCCAATTGTCAGTTTAATCAAGCCGGGATGCAATTTGCACCGCCCTCCCAGCCACAAAATTATGCACATGCAGGTAAGGTAGTATAAAAAGCAAATTACATGCACCAATATGATACCCAACACGTGTTTCAGTGCTCCACGGATAATTCTCAAGGGATGCTAACTTGTCGAGTGCTCGAATGGGACTAAAAGCACTCGACGAGTTAATATTCCTCGAAAATCCCTTTGGTCAGGCGAATGCGGGTAAGGCGCTAAGCACGCAGGCTTGTCTTGTGGGAACTAAATATTTTACAATAATAAAAAATTACATACAATTAAATCCAATGCAATAATAGTTTTAGGATTCTGATGGGGCTCCCACGCTTCTGTAGTGCATCTAACATGTTCACCGAGACACATGTTGACGACTTTAACGGTATAATAAGAAAGCGATCAGCTTCAATGTTAACTCGGTTGCATGCGAGCACCAACGGAATTCTAAGTATGCTAGCAGGGAAAATGGATAGTCCATTCTTTGAACATTAGGCACGGCTCCACGCGTCAATCCGATGTTCAAATCCTGCTGGATATCAAAATTAGATCCAATAGTACTAATATAGGTTTTAATGTATTAACACAATATGGCGATTTTTATTGCTGAAATAATGTATTTATTATTATTATTAAATGTATTGGTAGAAAAGTAAGAAAATATATAACAGAACGTAGAACCTTCTTGAGACTTCTTTAATATTACATAGATTATTGACAATTTATTAATTATATTTACGTTTGACATGACTACCTATTATTAACATTGTTTGTGATATTATAAATAATCGATGTGTACATTTTTGACATGTAATTAACATTACCAATAAATCACTATTGACTATATATCAATAGTGATTTATTAGTAATGTTAATTACGTACATGTCAAAAATGTACACATCGATTATTTATAATATCACAAACAATGTTAATAATAGGTAGTCATGTCAAACGTAAATATAATTAATAAATTGTCAATAATCTATGTAATATTAAAGAAGTCTCTTACAAAAGAAAAGTATATACAACATGTAACGTAATTAACGCACACCCTCAAACACCCTAATTAGAATATTATGTTGTAACCATAACAAATTACTGAATTTTTAATTTAACATGTATATGCATTGTTATTTACTAAATTAGTTTCTTGGAATATATATTTTTTTTAATGATGGATTATTTCAGTTTTTTTTGACTGTACACGTTTAATATGACAATAATTTCCGTGGTTTTAATTATATTGAAATAAAAAAATACCTATTTATTAAAAATGATATAAATCGATACTATTTTCAGGATGTGCGTTAATTACGTTATATGCTGTATATAATATTAAAACGATAATCGTAAATCGTACTTTAACCATCCTGCTGATTTTGAACATATATGTTTCAAACAAAACTATATAAAAACATTAAAGTTACAACCCTATAGCTTCAATGGAGAGTAAGTAATTATTTCATCAACTAAGCTTAGTTTCCATACTGTTTATATTTATACTGTGATACATATGTAGAGATATATTCACGCTAAGTACTGACAAAGATTGGGAGATGTAGTTCGCCATCTTTGGAGATTAGCCAAGAGGGTTGCTTGCGAGTGAGAGCGGGGCCTGATGGCCGCTTCCGCTTGAGATTTTATTTTGTCTTTGTGTGTCGAAAAGAGGAATTGTTATTGCCAAACTGTTTAGCTTTTTAGCCATACGTGTGAAAAAGAATACAGTTTTAAAATCCGCAAAATCTACTTTTATAAAACTTCTATTGGTTGCAGGCAATACATTAAAAGGGTTAATTTTTAAACAACATTAGTTTAATTTAGATATTACAAAACTAAACCTTCGCAACCAAGAGTAACTTTATCTGATGTTGTTATTGAAGAGGTACAGAATATATGTTTTCTAGGTGTCACAATCGATCAACACCTGAACTGGAAGGCACACATCGAAAAAAAATAAAATATACAGTGTTTGTTATGTGGTGTGGTCTGTCAGTCTTAGCAGAAACCACAAATATAAACGTTACCGGAAATGCCTTTTTTGGAAATGTTAATATACTAATATTATAAAAGGGTAACGTTTGTGGGTTTGTGACGTTGTAGAGGTAATCTCTGGATCTACTGAAAGGATTTTCAAAATTATTTCACCAATAGAAAGCTACGTTATTGTGGAGTGTCATAGGCTATGATTCATCATCATAATTTTTATTCATCCCAAACTTTTAACCCGAAGTATTACGTGGGACAAACGGGCAGGGACAAAAATATTCATAACGCGGAACGAAGTCCGCGAGCACTGCTAGTCCCTTATATGTACGCTATCATGTATTGGGGCAATTCAACAAACATGCAATCCTCTTTCACTTTATAAAAAAAGAAATGCTAGCGTACAATCTACAACATGTACAGCATAGAGACTTTAAGAGAAGTTTTTAGAACGAAAATCTTTTTAACTCTTACTGAAAGAACAATGCCCACTTTCCATACATTTAAAAACCTGATAGTGAAAATGTATGTATAGTTATAAGGTTTAGCAGAAAGGCTACCTGTAAGTTTAGAAAATGATGTCATAAAGTAATTTTTACGATATAAACGCTACGAAGTCCAGAAAATATTAATTTTACTTTTCTTGGCATAATAGCCGGCGGCCTTTGCTTGCCTTAGTCAGAAATAGGTAATTATAAGTAATAAAACTGTCTGTCTATTAGTAGGATTTGCCATTTTGTACCAAATATCTATATATATAATAAAATCGTAGGAAAGTCAAAACTGTACATTGAATATTTTTTTAAAAGGATAATTGGGGCGTCATCTAACATCGACATCGAAACCAAAAATATAGTTTTTTGAATTTTTGTCTGTGTGTCTGTATGTATGTCCGGGCTAAACTCAAAAAGTACTGCATGGATTTACTTCATATTTTGCATGAATATTACTAAGAGGTCGGGTCAACATATAGGCTACATATTATCGCGCTATCACCTACGGGGGAGGAGCTATGATAATTTATAAAGGTTAACGCGGGTAAAACCACGGGGCACAGCTAGTAAAGAAATAAATGTGCTAGACCTATCATTAACGCTCGAAGTTTAGATAGTAACACTTACTTAGCTATGGTCTAAAACGTTATTTCTGTCTATCAGCTGTTTCACCAGCACACTTATGTACTTTATAATTACCATTTTTTGTAATACAACGATAGTTTCGATATCTTTAAAAGTCTTAATTTCTTGTATTGTCAAAAGTGATTAGATCACGTAAAGAATTAGGTACCTACCAAACATATTTCAGTAGCCTACGGTAGGTACATACCTGATGTATAAAATAGGAAAAACAAATAAAACACTATATTCAAGTAAAATAGTTTATTAATTATCATAATTTTCATCTAAATCTCTTACAACTACTTCATCCAGAAATTCTGCAGGAGCAGAAATATTTTCTTCATACCTAGCCCATCCAAGGTACCACACTAACGTCATTACGTGAGCGCAACACCCAATAGTTCGTCGACCGACCAAACAATTGCAACAGTATTCGACTATACCAGCTCTGCCAGACACATTATTTTCTATTAAAATATAGACATAATATTGTCTTCTTGAAATGTGCCTGGACTTTATTTTTCCTCTTATTAATGTTCTATCACCACTTCCTCTGAGATTATACTGTGAGAAATCTTGTGTATCCCTACATATTTCTATTCTGTATGACCCATGAAATCTAATATGTTCACCGTAATATGATCTGGCTTGTCTAATCTGGTAAGTACCGAGAGCAAATAGTATTACTTCACTATAAGTTAATCTAGGAAACATAAATAAATTGTCTCTGTCAGCCGTTATACTGTGAAAAACAGTAAACCTTCTATTCATGTTTAGTTCCTCAACCAATAGGCCTAAATTATTTTCAAAATTAATTCTTTCTCTAATTATTGTGACTATTTCATTGGAATCATCTCTATCACGAAAACGAACACCAAAACGGTTAAGTAAACTGGCTGCTATCTGAAAGTTTTGCATCATATTTGGAACCGATTTGTTAAAATAGTCAGGAGCTTAAAATCTCTTTTAAAATGTCCATTTACTGCCTCAACTACCCAGCGGCATATTGTTACACAGCGGCTCTGGTTGGCCTGCTGTGTTGTTAATTGGTGTTCGCCTTCTAATAGAGAATCAGGCATATATGGCCGATAATTACACCCTTCTAGCATTCTTATAGAGTCCTGGAAACCCCTATCCAATATAAACACATCATTATCTTGAAAATATAATCTCAGAGGTGAGTTTTCATAATCAAAAAGGGAATTCATAATGTCAGCATCAGATGTGGTAGCCTTGTATGGACCGTAACAATCCAAGATGTAACCATCACATGCCACAAATAAAAATGGCTTTAATAGATTTTTATATTTGTGTAATGAATACGTATCTTTTTGGAAGGAGTAATTCGAACTTTTATTTATATTTATGTATGTCCCATCACAAATAATTATAGCATTTGTATAATTTGTATTGTATATACCATTTGGTATTGTGAGGTTGTGATGCATTAGACTTTCCCTCGATATGTGAGTAATTCCCAGATGCATAGGTACAAAATCTTGAACCAGGATTTCCCTGCATTTGTTCATTAGTCGCTCTAATGTGGTACGCGGTACATCTAATAATGTAGACAACCGAACATCTGATTCACCAGTCCTCATTTTCATTAATAATGCAGCTAATCCCAAAATGCCTTTGTGCATTCCTTGTATGGGAGGAACTTCATTAAGAAGTGTAAAAAAGTTTTGCTTAGACTTTCCTGTCCAAAAGAAAAATATATTATCTTCAATTTCATGTATTGCTTCCACATTTGTGAAGTTAAGGTAAGGCTTGAAAGCATTAACAAATGAAAAAATATGTTCTACTTGTTGTGAAGAAAATGTACTCATGCTATTACTGGAATCATACAGATTACTCCACTCGTTACTCAGTCTATGTTCTGTACAGACACGGCTGTGCACAGGGATATAATATTTATAAGTACTGAGTATTGTTGCTCTAAATGAGTCTTCCATATTATGTAGATTACTATTAGTGCATTGTGGGAAAACACAGTGAGAAGCAGTATTTGCTGCTCGTCTATAATTTTCCAATGTTATGTCACTAGATATAACTTCAGAAGGCACTTCTAGACTTTCATTAACTGGTTCAGCAGTGATTGGCTCAGAGTCACCTGTTTCAAGGTCAACTCCTTCAGTAGCAGATACTCGACGAGCTTCATCGACTTGCTCATTACGAATGGCAGCACGCTTACAACTCATCCAGCATGAATGGCATAGCTTATCAGCTGTTGATATCTGCAAAAGAAAACATTGAATTAATATCAAGTATTACATATATATAAGATATATTTATGAGTGACATGTGATTTTCACTTTTCTATTTATTTGTGGCTAAAATTCCTAGAGCATCAGTCAATCAGATATGATCATTTCTGTCCAGAAGACAAAAAAAGTAATCATCAAGAGTTACAGTATGAAGAATTATACTAGCAAATAATGAATGATATAGAAACATAAATACCTGACGTGGTGCAATTCTTGTTTGAATGACAACATTTATCTGTCTTTGCTCTTCTGAAGGATTGTCCAAAACAATAGAATGGCTTTGACGATTATGTGTTGACCGTCCACAAATACTGCACACTTGTCTTTGGCCTGGTTGAGATGACCCTGAAGCTTGAGCACCATCACAACTTGTTGTTAATTGCTGGTTTACGCTCCTTATGAGAAGATCATTACAATGTTCACAAATGTAATCTTCCTCAGTAATCTGAAATAGGAAATGCAATGTAAACTTCTTTAGAATACAATTGATACAATAGCTTATTGCTATGTTGTAATAAATTGTATTCAATATAATAGTTATTTGTAATAAACAACAGACAAAGATCAACAGTTCAAAAACGAAACATAATAACGAAATAACAAGTCAAAACTGTATTAGTTTAGTCGATGTTTAATCTATAATAAGCATAAATACTTACGATTACTGGTGATATCCACTCGCTAAGTAATGAAATAACTCTCGTGTTCAGCTCATGAACGAGATAACGTCGAAACGTATTTATGCAGACGTTGCAGTTTATGCAAAGTATACGTCGACTTTTTGCTGTCGGCGGCATTGTCAAGAGGACGGATTTAAAACGGTATGGATAGCAAAGGTCGTCAGATGAGGAAGATATCGAGGTCCAGGGGCGGTAAATATGGTCGTAAAAAGCAGTAACACACACAAAATGGTACAGTACACAACGATTCGCAAACGCAACAACGAAGGACTGCGTCGATGCCAATCGCAGAACTGTCATATGTCAAAAAATCCGTTTCACTTGTGCGCATTTAATAACATACTGCGTGATTAATTAATTAATTTATTATGTTATATTAAATTATCCTATACTTTAAAAAGATATAAATGTACAGAAATACTTACTGATTAAATAAAACGTAAAATAATGTATAAAACTCAGAAACAAAGTTGAATAAAGTCAAGTAGCAGTATGTAAAATGGAACGTCCTAGAAAAAGGTTAGCTGAGATCACAGACTATATAGAGAAACTGTTGAGATGCGTTCAAAATATGGTAAATACGTTTGCCCTTGACCTAGAGAAATATTAAAATATCTTTTTTTCCTGCGTTTCTTTCAAAATTGTGATCAGCGTAATTAATTTACAATTAAATTAGCTGAATTTTAAGATTTATGTCATTTCTATACATAGTCAGGTCAAAAGTGGACATTGTTCTTTATATAATTGAGTAGTGTCTATTTGTCAAAATCTATTTTAATTTTAAATCTACTACTAAGAAAAATATTCGTAGTCAATATAAACATAATAGTAATATGTCCATTATTAATAACATGCTTTACTATAAAAGTGCATATATTACAGCTATCCGTGTGTACAATCACCTAACTACAGTTATAAAAGCATTAAATGGGAAAGAATTTAAAACAAAACTGAAATAATGGTTGATAGATAAGTTTTTTTACCATAAACAAGAATATTTTGTGAAAAAAATATATTTAGTTTTTGTTAATTTTATGGTGCGTTGTTGTGCCTTGTATTGCATATCCGATTTGGGTAGACTGTGAATCTTTACCTAGAAATAAGACCTTACATGGACACAGTTTTGCAATAAATAAATCTTTATCTTTATTATGAAACATGACATATATATTTTACTCAGCAAAATATTGCAATTGTTTTGTAACGTAATTTTTTTTCCCTACCGTGCAGAGCTTGCCTTGTTCAGTTGATCCTAATAGGATAAACTTAACATTTAATAGCGACTGGATCGACAGCTTAACGTGCCCTCCGAAGCGCGGAGACGCTCAGAAACGTACAACAACTTTGGACTGACCACAAGCCTAGTTGTATAACCTCTGATGTGAGGTGAGAGCATTTGGCTGTGAGCGAAATTACACATCTATATATATATAAAAATCAATGCTACTTTTCGTAGTAATGTTTCGTAGTAACTCAACAACGCCTTTACCGATTTGGCTAAAAGGTTTGTACGTAGAGAAAATTTAAAAAAAGTCTAGAAAAAGTGTAAATTCAACATCTTTTAGCAATTAAAAATATTTTTTTTGTTTGAATATATTAACTTAATAATCATATTTTTTATTACTACGCCTTATACGTAGCGAAGCACGTACCGGGCCGCTAGTAAGCTACAATTTGTAATCATTTTGTTTACTTTGGCCACACATTACGGTCACCATAGCCTAGTTGGTAGTGCTCCTGCCTACGAAGCTGGTGGTCCTGGGTTCGAATCCCGGTAAGTGCAAATATTTGTGTGATGAGCACGAATATTTGTTTCTGAGTCATGGATGTTTTCTATGTATATATGTATTTATCTATCTATATAAGTATGTATATCGTCGCCTGGTACCCATAGTACAAGCTTTGCTTAGTTTGGGGCTAGGATGATCTGTGTGACATTGTCCCCAGATATTAATATAGATATTATTATTATTATATTACGATAAGTATCAAGTCTGGAAAAACCAGCCTTCCCGCGCTATCTTGGCTTGCGATATCTTTTTAAATTGCTTACTTTTTTACAATGCCCATTTTATAGCGTTTGTGATGCAATTCGATGGGTATAGGCAGATTCCTCTTAAAGGCTACTACTACTAGATAAAATCTACACACCACGCGGGCGAAGCCGCGGGTAGAAGCTAGTTAAATATATTTTTGTATGGAAAGTTATTTTTATATTTGTGTTGGCTTTATGCACATGCCGTATCGCTCCTGGTCAAGAAGGAATAAGAGGGTCACCCCATACTATACCGACGTAAGGTACCTACGACCTGACGTAAGGTCTCCATAATCCTGCTGCCTGCCTGTTGGCGTAGTTGACAAATGCTTGCTTTTCACGCCGGAGGTCGTGGGTTCGATATCGTATCGTATCGATCGATCGTATAATAAAATCGTAGGAAAGTCAAAACTGTACATTGAATATTGTTTTTAAAGGATACTTGGGGCGTGATATACAGTTGAAGTCGAAGCACAGCAGTCGGGGCACAGCTTGTTGTGAATAATTGTAAAGTGTATGCCACGTAATTAAATTTATTTTTGACTAGCTGTGCCCCGCGGTTATACTCGGGTTTAACTTTATAAATTATAGCCTATGTAATAATCCAGGGTGTCAGCTACCTCCATAGCAAATTTTATTAAAATCGCTCCAGCCGTTTACACTTGAAGAAGTAACAAACATGCACACTCACACACTCACAAACTTTCGCCTTTAAAACATTAGTGTGATCTTAGTTCCTCACGTCAGTTTTAATTATAATATAGATGTATAATAGGTTAAACTCCTAAAATGTTGTCCATGGGGATCAAATAAATTACGCATACGTTTTTAACAGTGTAAATATTTAGCTACGGCTGTATAACTGGTGAAATATTGCCTATTCCGCTACATTATCTACACAAAATATTGATATTTGTGATGTTATTCCTTTGGGAAATTTTGTATATTTGCTAGTTTTTTCCATTATTTATTATTGGGATGAAATGACGAAATTGTAGAAAGGTTTAACCCAAATTTGTAATACGATGTAGAGTAGACTTCAACATAGATAATAATAATATCCTAGGACATTATTCACACACGGCCATCAGATCCCAAACTAAGCAGAGCTTGCACTATTGAAACCAGATAACTGACATACTACACATACTATTTTTCTTTAGTAAATACATACTTACAATGATAACTAGCTGTGCCACGCGATTTACCCGCGTTTATTTTTATAAATTATCACAACTCCTCCCCCGTAGGTGATAGCGTGATATTATGTAGCCTATGTGTTGACCCGACCTCTTAGTAATATTCATGCAAAATTTGAAGTAAATCCATGCAGTACTTTTTGAGTTTAACCCGGACATACATACAGACAAACAGACACACAGACAAAAAATCTAAAAACTATATTTTTGGCTTCGACATCGATTGTAGATCACGCTCCAAGATCCTTGTAAAAAAATATTCAATGTACAGTTTTGAATTTCCTACGATTTTATTATATGTATAGATACTACTTTTCTTTTGTAAATAAATATAGTACTTATGTAGGTAATTACAACCAGATTCAGGACAAACAGACATGTTCATGGACACAAATATCTGTCCTGGGTGGGAATCGAACCTACGACACCTGGCGTGAAAAGCAAGCGTTTGCCAACCACGCTAATGGGAATGAACTCCCTGTTACGGTTTTCCCAAGAGACTACAGCATGGGGCCCTACAAAAAGGGAGTTTAAGGCTTCTAAAGGGTCGGCAACGCGCTAATGATGCTCCTGGTGATGCAAGCGTTCATAGGCTACGATAACCACTTACCATCAGCTAAGTTGTGTAAAAAACATAATATTACCTGATGAAATATCTTTTCTAGTTTACCTTCTCATATCCGTTCAATATAGGAAGACATTATGATCGTGATTTTTGAATAATTGATAAACGCTCCGCTCATAAACCCGCTGTTATTACAACCCCAACTTTACTTGAGCGACATACTTCATATTTTGTGTTTAAGCCAAAAATTTCAGTTTATATGCCGTCCGGCTCACTCGCCATGTATTAAGCGCGCTATATTTTATGCTTTTGGTGTCATCGCGTGGTTTTTATCAAAAAGATAGGCACAGAAGATTATTTTTTGCTATAGATATCGGCGCAGATTTTCCAAATGTTATATCATCTATATCTTTTAAGAATTTAACGGTAAATCAAAATACAAACTCAATATGTAGTGTTAATTATAATAAATAAAATAAAAAATATAAAAAAGGTTTTTATTCACGTAGATTGAAAAAAAAAGCGCAATATGCGTAAATAGTCAGAACATGTTTGTAGTAATATAGTTAAGAAGGTATACATAATTGTAAAATGTTTTAATAATCCGTGCACCTATATATATATATATATATATATATATATATATATATATATATATATATATATATATATATATATATATATATATATATATATATATATATATATATATATATATATATATATATATGTGTATATATAGGTACACGGATTATTAAAACATTTATAAAATTTATTTTATAATAGTAATGATATTTAGGTAGCTTGTATTAAGTTATTGTCAAGGATTCCTGGAAATAATAATAATAACTATAAATATTTAGGTAAATCATTACCTTGTTTACCCGACGTTTCGGCATAAACGTTCCATGCCGAAACGTCGGGTAAACAAGGTAATGATTTACCTAAATATTTATCGCGATGAGACCCGTGTCCACAGTATAAAAAGATGTGTACAAATCGCGAAAGTATAAAAACATTAATAATAATAATATCCTGGAACATTATTTACACACGGCCAAGCAGAGCTTGTACTATGGAAACCAGATAACTGATATATTACATATACTACTTTTCTTGTGTAAATACATACTTATATAGATGATTCCACCCAGAAACCGACATGTTTATGCACAAATATTTGTCCTAGGTGGGAATGGAACCCACGACCTCCGGCGTGAAAAGTGAGCATTTGCCAACCACGCCAACATTCCCGTCAGTTTAATCATACCGGGATGCAATTTGACAACAATAGGGACAATATAAAAAGCAAATTACATGCGGCAGCACGATACCCAACACGTGTTTCAGTCCTCCATGGACCATTTTCAAGGGCTGCTAATACGTTTTCAGTTTCATTCGAGCACTGATTTTTATATTATCCCTCTAGCATGTGCATATTTTGTTGGCGGGAGGGCGGTGCAAATTGCATCCCGGCATGATTAAACTGACAATTAGAGGAATTAACACTACATATTTGTTAATTTGTTTGTTATGGATTTCCGCAAAGTATTCCGTTACTTATTTAACGGTAAAGTTGGTGCAACTATGTTGAGCTCCTGGTAAAATTTCGGTAAAGGCAACCATTTCAAGCGGAGAGTAGTATTTATTGATAAATTATATATTATACAGCGTGACCGAGAAGTTGACGTTCAAACGCAACATTTTGATACTTTATGATCCGAATCACCCCATGTATGTTCTACGATTTAAAAAAAATAATGAGAAAATTTATGAGTCCTGAGCTCAAACCCTAATTTTGAACTTTCGAATAAACTCTAAGTCAGTTCTGCAATGATTAGATAAACCATACTTTTTAGGGTGTTAGGTTAAACTATAATAATTAGTTATCACAAAAAAACTGAACTAGAAATGTTAAACAGAACGAGAAAAATAATCGAAAACTGATTTTAGGTGAAATTTACGAAAAAATGCATTGAAAAAATGTATCGCGATAATTACCAAAAATCATAGCACGTACATGGGGGTGATTCAGATACTCCTCATCATAAAGTATCTAAATTTTGCGTTTGAACGTCAACTTCTCCGCCAGCTTGTGTAATCTATACATATAATAAAATCGTAGGAAAGTCAAAACTGTACATTGAATATTTTTTTAAAAGGATACTTGAGGCGTGATCTACAAACGATATCGAAGCCAAAAATATAGTTTTTAAAATTTTTGTCTGTGTGTCTGTTTGTCTGTATGTATGTCCGGGCTAAACTCACAAAGAACTGCATGGATTTACTTCAAATTTTGCGTCAATGATACCTACGGGGGAGGAGCTGTGATAATTTATAAAATTAAACGCGGGTAAAACCGAGAGGCACAGCTAGTATTATAATAAGCCTGTATCGACAGCCTCGATACAGGCTTTGCCTAGTGAGGGCATCACTGTAAATCAAATTGTACAATTACTCGACTGCTAATAAATTATAATTTTATTTTTTAAATTATATTTATTACTAGCTGTGCCCGCGACTTCGTTCGCGTGGATGTCGGAATTTAACAATGTATTTTTAGTGTAAAGCGCTGTGGGAGGATACCGATACAATTTTTTTTTTATTTAATTTAGTGCTTCTTTGTTTCACCTGTGGAACCATCTGGAGCGTACACTAAAACGTTATTGGGGTTGTTTACGCGTGAAAGAGCTACGTATAGTTGACCATGGGAAAAGCATCCAATACTTAGGTCCACCCCCGCAACGGATAATGTCTGGCCCTGAGCTTTATTAATCGTCATGGCATAACAGAGACTGACATGGGAATTGCACTGGTTTGAAAGAGAAAGGAAAGTTTTTAGGAATTATAGGTATCCTTGGAATAAAACCAATAACACCGGCGCCACAAGCTGTTAATATTTCAGCTTCGATAATGTTTTGCTGCAGATTTGTGACTTTGAGCCGAGTGCCGTTACAAAGTTTGGGAGGACATAAATTTCTGAGGAGATTTATTGGTACACCGATTTTTAAAACTATTTTGTGGGCTGGAAGTCTGGGTGTGCTGAGGGAATCCAAAAATTCTACCGGGTAGTGCGTGGCGTCATCTTCTTCCATAACTGTATTTATTGAGCTATATTCTTTACTATTCCCTGACGCATGAGTCAATATTTTGAAATTAATTGCCGCAGCTTGGCCATTGCCGGGAGTCAAAATAGCTCGCTGACATAGCCAAGAACCAGCTTGATATCCCATGCTTGTGGTATCTCCGTACACAGAAGAAATTAGCTCCTGCTGTGATGTAACGTAAGAGCAGAGATTACCAATCAAAATAACTTTTCCATCTTCTTGTACGGCGTATGTGCCATCGCCTATTTTTTACAATAAATTGGTTTCTCTTAAACTCCTGTGCATTTTCGCAGCCTCTGACTGATCGGGTTCCCTCCTATACTTATCACTATCTCTTGAATAGCCAATAAGGACCTGTTATGACAAATTTCACGTACCTACCCTGTCAGGAATTTCTCCATCAGTATTTAGTTGTACATGTCTCATAAAATCTTCAGCAAACTTGTCATGGTACTTTTGCCATAACTGGTTAGCACCCGATAACGCACAAAAGGTCAATAATATGGCAAACAAATGTCGCAAGCGATGTGGACTATCGCTCACGCATGCTTCCGCTAGAGCGTGATCCCAATGCTGACCTCCATCTAATAAATGGCGTGCTCGGCAAGCGGACTGGTATGTGGGATGTTCAATATCATCCACTTTACGGAGCTCAGCAAAAGACGTAGGTCCTCGCACTACATGGACCAGACTGTGGGATGAACTCACACGTGAGCACGCCACGTGAACCTGCCCGCCTTCCTTACGTCAATTCCAGCTAACTTGAGAGTTGGACTTTGCGATTTGTTGATGTTTATCGCGACACATACTTTTATAGGGAACTACAGTATTAAAAACTGAAAAGGGAGATAATTTGGCACTAACGGAATACGCGACACGAACACTGTTTCTCCCTGGGCGGATCCAGGGATAATAGTAGCCTCTATAACACGATGCAAAGTTTTGACTTGAAGCCTAGTGCCTTTGCAAAGTTTAGGTGGCTTCAAATTCCTCATAACCATTATAGGTATACCCACACGCAACATACATCGCCTATTATACGCCCTTAGGAGTGGAAATTCCTAAAATTCTGAAATACCTACATATTTTTTATTATTTACGGAAAGGCCAAATACCAATTTTCATGCTTTTCACTTAAAAAATTACACACTTTTCATACAAACTTACATCCCCTATTTTACGCCCTTGGGGTGGAATTTCCAAAAATTATAAAATATTTATTTTTATTTTTAACTGAACTACTAAATATAAGTTTCAATGCCTTTAACTTCAAAAATGACGGATTTTCATACAATCTTTCATTCTCTATTTTACCCCCTTAGGGTTAGTATTTCCAAAAACTCTTCCTTAGTGAATGCATACGTCATAAAAAGTACCTACCGGAAAAAATTCAAGTCTCTAACCCCAACCGTTCAGGCTGTGCGTTGATATGTCAGTCAGTCAGTTTCCTCTTTTACATAGGTAGGTATATAGATTTGTGCTGAGAAAATTATGAGAGACAGGGTTAATTTCATCATCATTACAGCTAAATAAGTACACTGCTGGACAAGCCTCCCTCAAGAATCGTCTTGGGGGGATATGCCATAATCGCCACGCTTGGCAGGCGGGTTGGCGATCGCAGTAAGATGGTCATAGTAATCAGAGAGACGCTGCTGCCCGTCCTCTGGTAGATATTCCCTCGGGTCGACTTCTACGCCCCCCACGGGATGAGATGGGGTGATGATATTCTGATTCTGATATTTGTCGCCGTCACCACACAGGGTTAATTTACTACATTCAAATACATTCAATCGGACAGGCTCAATAAAATTCGAATCATCTGTTACAAACGAATCGACAGAACAAACTTTCGATCGACTGACATTATAATTTAAAATTAAATTATAACAAATCCAACCTTGTACATAATTCAATTTGCCCAAAGAAAACAGAATATATTAATAACCAATTTTGGACAACGTCATACTTCTAACCAACCAAGACCTTATTTCGAAACAATTCGGAACATTCAAAGCCCTAATCTTAACACCGCTCAAAAGCAATGCACAACGACATCTATCGAAATAAAATTCAACTATCAAGCACAACGACATCTATCGAAATAAAAATCAACAATCAATAATTTAAAATTAAATTATAACAAATCCAACATTCTACATAATTCAATTTGCCCAAAGAAAACAGATTTCTTTAATAACCAATTTTGGACAACGACATACTTCTAGGCAACCAAGACCTTATTTCGAAACAATTCAGAACATTCAAAACCCTACGTAACTCATGCAATCAGCAAACACGGGCAAATCTTAACACCGCGAGTCAAAAGAAATGCACAACGACATCTATCGAAATAAAAATCAACTATCAACCTAGTTCACTCAGAAAAGAGATGTCATAATAATATGCACAATGACATCAGTCTATCGGACAGTTAGGTAGTTCAACTATAAACATTAGTTCATCTTGAAGTAACGAAATGTGTGTTATTTTTCTTCATGATTACTTTAAAATCTAATATCTTTTGATAGACTGAACCGATTGCAATCAAACAAAAACTAAATGTTACCTCAAGTTACGCTCAATCGTTGTGTATAAAAGTTATCTACATTGCTTTCCTATATTTTACGTGATACCCGAACATATAAACAGACAAACAGACAAACAGACACACAGGCAAACTGACAAAAATTCTAAAAATGCTGGAAATGGGTTCTATTGGTTGTTCTTTAATACCCTGGCTATTTTTTTTGGATTTTCTTTAGATGTACAAAAATATTTTTTCTACAGATTTATTATATGTATAGATTACCTATATATTGTCTACATACATACATATTAAAAATACACCCAGATAAAGAACAAATAATCGTGTTCAACACACAAATATTTGTCCTGGCTGGGGATTGAAGCTAGGACCTATGGGTTAGCAGCCTGGGTCACTGACCATTAGATCAACAGGCAACATGCATAGACATTTTTTTATTTAATTTAATGTTAAGTAATTTTAAGTTAAATAATTATAGTGTCCCGCAGCAAACCCAGGCTCATTTCCGCCATCTATGGGCCACATAAATTGAACATCGTGTGCCCATTAGGATCGTAGCGATTACCACAACCACGGCACCAAATGGGATATTATCAGAACTATCTCATTTCACTATCTATACATATAATAAAATCGTAGGAAAGTCAAAACTGTACATAGAATATTTTTTAAGCATACTTGGGGTGTTATCTACAATCGATATAGAAGCCAAAATATAGTTTTTAGAATTTTTGTTTGTTTATCTGTTTCTCTGTATGTATGTCCGCGCTAAACTCAAAAAGTACTGCATGGATTTACTTCAAATTTTGCATGAGTATTACGAAGAGGTCGGGTCGACATATAGGCTACATATTATCACGCTATCACCTACGGGGGAGGAGCTGTGATAATTTATAAAGTTTAACGCGGGTAAAACGGCGGGGCACAGCTAGTATTATTATAATTAAGGTAATTAGATTAAATACACATATTTGGATAAGATTTTATGGGCATTTTGAAAGGATGGATGAAAGAAGATTGACAAAAGAAGTATACCTGGCCCGTGTGAATGGGGAAACCGGAAGGGGAAGACCTCGTAGAACATTCTCTGACCAAATCGGAGACGTTCTCAAGAAAGGCCAGGTAAGAAGTACCCTAAACGGCGAGCATGTATGAAGAATATAATGACAGTAAACGAGGCATAAGAGGTGTGGGAAGATCGTGACTAATGGAAATCCGTTAATCCGTCCGCCTCTGCCTACCCCTCTGAGAAGCAGACGTGAGTCTATGTATTTATTTATTTCCAATTTATGTACACACTAAAAGTATAAAAGAAAGAAAGAATAAACAAGAGAAGACATTGTACAAAAGTACTACTTATTTCTTAAGAAATCTCTTCCAGTAGACCTGCAAGAGGAGATTTTGGAAGAGAGGAAGATATTAGTGTGTAGGATGATATACGTACATACTATAAAAATACACATATACCTACATAATTTTAAATAATAAACTACTTAAAATACATATATCTAAGGCAAAGAGGAAGATAGATGTATGGATGAGTGTTTAAATACTTACGATATTTCTCCGAAAGGCGCGAAGGCATCTCTTAGGCTCTGAGTCTCGATCTCAGGACTTAAGTCTCCCACGAAGATATGATAATGTTCTGTAACAAAGAGAATATTATGATTATTATACAAATATTCGATTTCGGTAATTGGTAACTGTGCCGTAGTAGATTACTACGCCGTAGTAGGTGATCATTTGGTAGGCGTAATTATAATAATGAAATATTCTGAGACATTATTTACATACCGCCACCTGATCCCAAACTTAGTAGAGCTTGTACTATGGAAACCAGATAACTGATAGACTACATATGCTACTTCTCTTTTATAAATACTTATATAGATAATTACACCCAGACTCAGGACAAACAGACATGTTCATGCACACAAATATTTGTCCCGGGTGGGAAACCCACAACCTCCGGCGTGAACAGGAAGCATTTGCCAACCACGCCAACAGGCCCGTTATTATAGCACGTCGTAGCACAGAAAAGATTTTGATTACATACTACACAATATTCCATTGCTGTAATTGGTAACTATGCCGTAGTAGATTTCTACGCTGTAGTAAGTGATCATCTCGTAGACATTAAAGTATACTATGCCATAGCAAAGGAAAGATTTTGATTACATAGTACACAATATTCAATTTCCATAGTTGGTGACTACGCCGTAGTAGATAACTACGCTGTAGTAAGTGATCATCTCGTAGACATAAGTATACTACGTCGTAGCAAAGAAAACATTTTGATTACATACTACACAGTATTCAATTTCTGTAGTTGATGACTATGCCGTAGTAGATGACTACGCTTGAAGTAAGTAATCATCTCGTAGACATAACTATATTACGTCGTAGCATAGAAAAGAATACATACTACAGAATAATCAATATCTTTAGTTGGTGCCTACGCCGTAGTAGATTACTACACAGTAGTAAGTTATTTTTGGTACACATAAGTATACTGGGACGTAGCAGCTATAGCTTTACGTGAAGCACAAAATTCATCGCGTAACTATTTTGCACAGTTGGATATTTTATACGATATGATTCAAAATTATCTGCAATCCTTTCGAAGCACAAGCATTACTTTTTTTGTGATACATCTTTCCAAAATAGAACAGGTTTTCTTGCAATAAAAATACTGTGATAATTCATCATACGTATTTCTAAATACATCCATATTATAGATAAATTACACCCAAAAATAGAACATATACGTAATCGTCATGGAACCCATAACCTATGGCTTAGAAATCAGGGTCACTAGCCACAGTTTTCACTGCTTCACCGGGTAGTAGAGGCAAGCGTTCGTTCGTCTACGGATCTTAACATTTCTGATTCGATCTCGCAGGGAAACTTCAAGCATAGCCCTCTCCATTGCTCTTTCAGTGATCCTGAGCCGTCTGATAAGGCCCTTAGTTATTTTTTTTTATTTATTAATACACAGACATAACAATTTTGCAATTAACACTATATACTCCTCAAACTTTTACGTTTAATGGCGAGTTTTTATTTTTATTAGTGAGCAACCACGTCTCTGTTCCGTAAGTTATCAGTGGCAACACACTGGTCGAAGACTTTCCACTTGAGACACTGCGGTGATAATGCGGAAAAATTAACTTCATATCAACTGAAATAACCTGCGTTAAATATTATTCTGTGAAAGTATAGGCGCAGGTGGAATGATAGGCAAAAGGTACGGAAGCAAAGATATAAAAATTGCCTGTTACTAGGTGTGTTACGAGTACGCTCACGATGGATTGATCATATCCTGGGACATTATTTGCACACGGCCATCTGATCCCAAAAACAAGCGGAGCTTGTACTATGGAAAATAGATAACTAATATACTACATATGTATTATTATGCACTCGTAGGTTCTGCACATTAAAACTCCCGAGATGTTTTCCACACACAATATTTAATCGAACAGAGTAACGTTCTCATCTACCGACGTACAAAGAAGACTGTAATACTGTATTTCGAAGTTCAAAATAGCAATGAAATGTAGCCCTAAAGTACTGAAACGCGACTCACGTTAGTGCGAAAGTGCGCCACATCGATTCACACATTGTCGAATGTATTCCAGCGCGATGCACGTTAGTGCGAAAGTCCAGTAAATGCGAAGGCATGCCATTATGGAGATATCCATGGTTAATGTTTTTCTAGCGCAAATGGTCACCGTTCTAACCTAACCTAACCCAAACGATGTGGAATACTTTTCGCACTAACGTGCATCGCGGTGGAAAACATTCGAAATTATGTGTATCGATGTGGCGCACTTTCGCACTAACGTGAGTCGCGTTTCAGTACTTTAGGGCTACAGTTCATCGGTTTTTTGAACTTCGAAATACAGTATTACAGTGTACAAAGAATGCCTCTTTAATAATTCTCTTACCCTATTTATATTTTTATCAGTGACAACCATTTGAAAGTCTAATATCGATTAATAATAGTTTTAAGATGTAAAATTATTATAGTAATTAATAAAATGATAATCACTAATTAAATAAATAATCACAATGTAAATATATTATTATAACATAGCAGCTACGTCATAACCGTTGCGCGGCTATTGAGTACTTGATAACACTATACTACTTTCTTTTGTACAGACGCCAGCACATCCAGCTACCCCAATCTGTCAAATTTCTTTTATAGATTTTCAACTTTATCACAAAATCATAAGATAGATAGATAGATAAACTCTTTATTGTACACCAAAGAAATAACAAAATAAAAACAATTAAAACCTTAAAAGTATACAATGGGCGGTCTTATCACAAAATGTGATCTCTTCCAGACAACCAAAGTAAAATTGGACAATGGAGTTATTGAGAGGGGCAGTTGTCGGTGTACAGGTACATTACAAATAGTACCTATGGGTACAATCAATAAAGAAATAAATAAAAAGAAAATATAAACATTTTACAAATAATAAATACATATAATATATTATGTTCCTAATTGTGTTGTGAGTCTTGTAGTGACAGATAGTGATTCTTGACAAATCTTTGGAATTCTTGCAAACTTTGTGCACGTCTGACTACTAAAGGCAGTGCATTCCACAATCGAACACTTTGTATGGAAAAAGATTTGTCAAGAAACTTCACTTTCAATTGGGGAAATTTGACAGATTGGGGTAGCTTAATGTGCTGGCGTCTGTACATACTAGAGATGGCGACCCGGTAACTTTTTCGACTCGGCCGGGTCCGGTAACTTTCGCCGCACCATTGATCCGCCGCATCGTTGATGTATTAGGATAAAACCTTTAACGTATTTTATGAAAATTTGCTTTAAGTAAATGGAGGAAAAATACAATGATTCAAGATTACGCAATAATATTTATTTCAAACCAGCAAATCAAGAATAAATCAGTCTTATTCAGTCTCAAAATCACGAGTTATTAATACAGAATTAGTTAGTTTCACTTATTAACGGAATAGTCACATTAGTGCTACTAATTAAGTTTAAGCAAGCATTAGTATTCAGTACTAAGTTTAGGAAAGTAATGATCTTCCACGCGCCGATGAAATGCCTGGATTTGCTTTTTATTTTCTACAAGTTAGGGCTTCCGTGCCGCAGTTTTCGTACGTACCGGGCCCGGTATGAATGGTCGGGCCCGGTGGATGTCTAAAAGGGTAACCGGTATGAAATCTCTAGTAAATACCTGTATAAATATGACGCAGAGTGTGATATTTTTAGTTAGTAGGAATGAATTGTTTCGATGTTCGTGTCTACTACTTACTTGCTCTGTAAAAATATACCTACCCACATTGGAAATGATTCTATTGTAACTCTGACTTTACTTTAAACTAAATTTTAAGAAATTATGTGTCCAGTAATGTTTTACAATTACAGTCAATTTTTATTTTATTTTATTTACGTATTTATAAACTTGTTTGTAAAACTTACCATTTAAATGCTGTAGATATCTGTAATTGTATTACAACAGTAATTGTAACACAAGGAATGTATATTTAAATAACTTACTGTCATAAATATCTCTGTGTTTGTAATGTTGATATTCTTTAATAAATAAAATAATAAAATAAAATGTCAAGCAATTATTTGTCAATTATTATTTCAGCTCAAAATTATTTAGTTCACTTTAATTATTGCTTGAGTGTGTTTAGTTGTACAGCGATGGTATATGACAGATGACAGCTGACATAAATGTCAATTGAAAGATGACAGAGAATTGAGGGAAGCAGGGCTTTGCTCTTTGGGAATTGCTAACGTTTAAACGGTTGTTCGTGTCGCGTCACAACTAACCTCACTGCATTCCATGTGATCATTTTAAACAGTTTAAGTAATCCAACAATATCTTGCGCATCCTTTGTTATTTTGTATCCAAAGTTGGTTTATTAATAAAGATAAGTATACCGGACCATAATCGAGTGTTATTTCAAGAATACCTTAAAGTCTGATCATGATTTGGAGGAACCTGATAATGAAGATTTACGTGGTATCCGCGTCGATAAATATATAAATACGAAAGTTTGTGAGTATGGATAGATGTATGGATGTTTGTTACTCTTTCACGCAATAACTACTGAACGGATTTTGATGTAACTTTGTAGTAATATAGCTTATACATCAGAATAACACATAGGCTATAATTTATAAATTTTAACGCGGGTAAAACCGCGGTGCACGGCTAGTAATATATACATTTGTCGCAAGTAGTTCAAGTTACCAAACGCCCCAAGAAGAAGAAAACAAAAATAAATTATTCACATTGATTGGTTTTCCCGGAATATCATCTTATTTACCTTTGTGTAATTTGGTTTTGATGTTTCGACAAATAATATCATTTTCCGATATCAAATTTGTTTGTACAACTTACATAATAAATCTCAGTCAAATAAAGTTACGTCGTAGGCTTTCAATAATGTAAGTACTTTTAACTCTCGAAGCTAAAAGGTCCGGTTCTAGCTGATTTGTCCGAGAAAGTGGTTATATTATATAAAATTTCCGGGGACATTATTCACACACGGATCCCAAACTAAGAAGAGCTTGTACTGTGGAAACCAGATAACTGATATACTATGTATATAAATACATATTTACATACATAATTCTCCTAGACTCAGGACAAACAGACATGTTCATGGAAATAGGAAAGTCAAAACTGTACATTGAATATTTTTAAAAGGATACTTGGGGCGTGATCTACATTCGATATCGAAGCCAAAAATATAGATTTTAGAATTTTTGTCTGTTTGTCTGTATAAATTATATATTTATACAAACATTAAAAAAAAAAAGCTGAACACTATATGTTGACCCGACGTCTTAGTAATATTCATGCTAAATTTGAAGTAAATCCATGCAGTACTTTTTGAGTTTAGCCCGGACATACATACAGACAAACAGACAAAAATTCTAAAAACTATATTTTTGGCTTCGTTATCGATTTCTTCTTCTTGACAATAACTTGATACGAGCTAGCTAAATATCAATGCTATAATAAAATAAATTTTATAAATGTTTTCATACAATGTGTACCTAAATATCTATGTAACTAGAAATAATAATGTCATTATATACAACTATATTACTACAAACATGTTCTGACTATTTACAAGCGCTTTTTTAAAGTCTACGTGAATAAAAACCTTTTTTATTGTAGATCACGCCCCAAATATCCTTTAAAAAAAATATTAAATATACAGTTTTGACTTTCCTACGATTTTATTATATGTATAGATATTAAACGTACAGTTTTGACTTTCCTACGATTTTATTATATGTATAGATATTATCACGCTATCACCTACGGGGGAGGAGCTGTGATAATTTATAAAATTTAACGCGGATAAAATCGCGGGGCACAGCTAGTATTATATAATATCCTGGGACATTATTTACACATCCATCTGATCCCCAACTAATAATAATGTCCTCCTAGACGAATTTCGGCCACGGCGGGCAGTCTCAATGGAAACTAGTGATACGTTATAGTGTCCAAGTGTGTGCGCAAGAACAGGAGCACTTTCTATTCCATCACTCTCATGACCTGATGGGACGCTTAGTGACATGACCGGAAAGAGTTCAGGTAAACGGCTCAAGTGTCAAAACTGTTTTCTTCACAGAACATTCCTAAAACCACTTTTTGGCCCAACCCAGGATATGAACCCAGGACCTCGTTATCTGCAGATGAATACGCTATCACTAGACTAACGAGATAAAGTGGACAAACGGAAACAATCGCTGATAAATTAATAAACAAATGCAATTAAATTAAATAATATGAATAACACAATTACTTTTTTCTCTTACGTGACTTACATAACATAAACTCATGACCTGACATCACACATCATGACAATTATTTATACCTGTGCTATACTACCTCCCTTATATGTTTAAAATGACAAATTACAATGTAAAAATATTGCTGTGCCCTAGCAGGGTTCATGTTTGGTACTGTACCTACTCTATTGTTAAGAATGAATGAATGATAAAGTCATTTATTCCGTTAAACATTATATTTGTGTGGAATCGTCCATTTTTTTACCCTACCGTGCAGTGCATGACGTGGCAGCTACTGAGAAACACTGCCAGAAAACTCAGCAGGAATCCTTTTTTAAAATATTTATTTCTTACATAAAATAACATTGTATTTAAATGTGTTAATTTAGAGCGACTCAATCCCAAGTTGTTCAGTTTTATAGAAAGCCCTGCTACACAATTTGGCTTTTATAATTCTTTTAAACTTATTCATTGACATTTCTCGGTTATCATTGGGAAGTTTGTTATAGAATCTTATACATTGCCCCATAAAAGAGTTACTTACTTTGTGGAGACGGGTGGTATGTAACACAAAGTTATGCTTATATCTAGTATTAATATTATGAGTAACACTCCTTTTACAGAAGGAGTCTTTATATTTATGCATAATAAATTAGATTGTCATATATATACTGACATGCTACAGTCAGAACGTTAATCTCTTTAAACTTCTCTCTCAAAGATTCTCGCGGGCCAAGTTTATATATCGCCTATGTAAACCTATGTAAACCCATGAATGCAATAAATACATTGAAATTGAAGGCAAACTATGTACTATGGCAACCAGACAATTGATAAACATATTGATAACACGCTTATGTATTGCAATATTCTGTCGGTTATATGTGCCTGGTCGTAGGCATCATCAGTGCCGCAACCAGCGTGAATTATTTGCGAAGCCACTGCATCATACTGTCGCTAGAGCCAAGTCTCCAGTATGTCGAACCCTAGATATGCTAAACGCCCTCCTGATTGCCTATCCTGAATGCGATGAGTTTGCAGGTAGATGGACAGACATTAGGCGAATATATTTGGTTTTCTGCGAAAGAAAGTATGCAAGGATGTCCAGTATTTTGTATTGAATTTTGTATGTAACCCTAAAAATAAATTATGTAATTGTTTCTATGTTAATTAATGTAATTGGTCATTAACCGTTTTATTTAAGTATAAATAAATAAAAAAAACTTGAGAGGTGTCAAGGGACACCCGGATGGAACGAAGTTATTTCTTATTATTTATTATGTACAAAAAACCTGTATAAACTCAACAAAAATAATCGTCGCGACACCACACTGTTCAATGCGTAATAGAAATGAAAATATCTGGCTTGCTTTCTTTAAGAGAGAGAGAGACAGACAGAGAAACATGCGCACGCCGCACAGCTGCAAAAAGTGTCGTGACAACTTTTCGTAAGAATTGTTTCCGTCTAGCCCCCTTTCACAATGCGCGATAAGGAACTTTGTTCCAAAACAATAATAAATCATAAATAAACTACACCCAGACACAGAGCAAATAATGATCGAACCCACGACCTCTGGCTTTGCTGTCAGGCCCACTAACCACTACACCAAGAGGCAGTCAATGCTAGTCCATCCATTCAGTAGTTGCGATAACATATATATACAAACAGCGGTAAGTTTCGGGCGTATATGTTACAACACAAAGTCGCTTGTATAATACAGAAGCACTGCATTCAAAGTAGAATTCGGAATTTTGTTACCTCACTACTGTATGTCTAGTGTTAGGGACAGCCTAACGAAATGGCGTACCAATATTTCTACAAGTTGTACATACATACATCTATCTATACATATAATAAAATCGTAGGAAAGTCAAAACTGTACATTGAATATTTTTTTAAAGGATACTTGGGGCGTGATCTGCTATCGATATCGAAGCCAAAAATTAAGTTTTTAGAGTTTTTGTCTGTTTATCTGTTTGTCTGTATGTATGTCCGGGTTAAACTAAAAAAGTACCGCATAGATTTACTTCAAATTTTGCATGAATATTACTATGAAGTCGGGTCAATATATAGGCTACATATTGTCACGCTATCACGGGGAGGAGCTGTGATAATTCATAAAGTTTAACGCGGGTAAAACCGCGGGGCACAGCTAGTACATAATTAATGAATAATAATGTCCTCCTCGCCGAATTTCGGCCACGGCGGCCAGTCTTAACAGAGATTAACCATCTGCGCGGGATATATTATAGTGCTCAAGTGTGTGCGCAAACACAGGAGCACTTTCTATTCCATCAGTCTAATGATCCGATGAGACGCCTAGTGACACAACCGGAAAGAGGTCAGGCACGGGACCGACGGCTTTACGTGCTCTCCGAGGCACGGGGGTATAATATGCCTAGTCATGCACTGCACGGTAGGGTAAAAAAATTGACGATTCCACACAAATGTAATATTTTAATGGAATAAATGACTTTTTGATTTAGTATTTGAATACCGCCAACTCCCAGATATCGGTCTGATGCTGAGAAATTTTTCTTTTTACAGAAAAGTCCTAAAAAAATTTTTCCCCCGACCCAGAATTTGAACCCAGGACCTCGTTATCTGCGGGTGAACACGCCACCGTTAGACCAACGAGGCATACATACATTCATAGACTCACGCCTGTTACCCAGAGAGGTAGGCAGAGACAACGGATTCCCATTTGTCACGATCTTTGCATACGTCTTTTGCCTCGATTACTGTCATTATATTCTTCATACATGCTCGCCGGTTTAGGGTACTTCTGACCTGTTGTGTTAGTGTGAAACAGTTAGTACAAAACATGTAGAAGAAAAGAGAAGACAGAAAAGAGAATATGTATTTAGCAGTACGGTGAATACATTTGACGGGCCTGTGGCGTGGTTGGTAAATACTTGCTTTACACGCCGCAGGTCGTGGGTTCGATTCCCATCCAGGACAGATATTTGTGCGCATGAACATGTCTCTTTGTCCTGAGTGTAATTATCTATATAAGTATGTATTTACAACAGACAAGTAGTATTTTTATCTATACATATAATAAAATCGTAGGAAAGTCAAAACTGTACATTGAATATTTTTAAAAGGATACTTGGGGCGTGATCTACAATCGATATCGAAGCCAAAAATATAGTTTTTAGAATTTTTGTCAGTGTGTCTGTTTGTCTGTATGTATGTTCGGGCTAAACTCAAAAAGTACTGCATGGATTTACTTCAAATTTTGCATGAATATTACTAAGAGGTCGGGTCGACATATAGGCTACATATTATCACGCTATCACCTACGGAGGAGGAGATGTGATAATTTATAAAATTTAACGCGGGTAAAGCAGCGCACAGCTAGTGTTCAATACAAAATTTAAATGCGAGTATTCCTTAGGTTGTCCCTAACTTACTTAAAACAGGGTGTACCCATCTCTACGTACGTATAAGAGTATATATGTTCGTACGTATCGCGGATTCAATTTGCGCCTCTGATCAGGCAATGCTTGCTATTATGAATACCTTTGGCTAGGGTTGCCAGTAAGATGGAACAGTATAAATAAGTTACAAAGTCAGTTTTTGGCACAAAAAGAGGTGTCTGACGTGTGTGTAGCCGGTAGCGCTAAGCAGTAGCAATATTTAAACGAGGTGGAGGAGTATAATGTTTATACATGGTTCTACTATGACTAGTGGGTCTGGCGACATGGACATGACATGCAACTCAAATATAATATAAATACAATCATATCATATGTTAATGCGATAAAGGTATATAACAAACTACCAAACAGTTTTAAAGATCTTCCTTCACCCAGGTTTAAATTAAAAATTACACAATGGTTAAAAGATAAATGTTTTTACGATCTGGAAGAATATCTAACGCATCGCGGTGTATTTTGACATTATAAATATTGGTATATACCTTATAAAATGATTAATTATTTGCGATGTTATTAAATTATTTAATTGTAATCAATGACATTTCTTATTATTTCACATCATCATCATCATTATTATTTCACTGAATTTGACATAGCATTATTAATGGGACCATGACATCAAATAATTATTTATGACATTATTCAACCATTATTAATGAGTTGATTGCTTGCAAAACTTGTTGCTACGGAACCCTCCATGGGCGAATCCGACTCGCACTAGGCCGTTTTTTATACTCTGGTAATTTTTGTTCTCTGGTACATATTTGGAAATTTTATGTTTTTTCTTATTAAGTGGTAAATCTAATCGTAAGCTAGTAGGGGTTATAATAATTTTATATATGTATTATTAAATGACAATATGTAGTAAAAATATAAGACTTAAACTTAATAATTAAACATAATCTCTTGACAATAACTTGATACGAGCTAGCTTAATCAATGCTATAATAAAATAAATTTTATAACTGTTTTCATACAATGTGTACGTAAATATCTATGTTACTAGAAATAATAATGTATACAACTATATTACTACAAACATGTTCTGACTATTTACAAGCGCTTTTTTAAAGTCTACGTGAATAAAAACCTTTTTTATTTTATTTTTATTTTAAATTTTAGGCAGCCCTAAGCCAGCGTAGCGTATTTCCAGCTTTTAAGGTCCAAATTTAATTCAATCTTCGTGCTCCAGATTTTTTTTGCTAGACTATTCCCATTTCCACTGGGGTCGACTCGGTCTAAACTCTTGCGACTAGCTAATACTGTTATTATTTTATTATCGACTGACTGCCACCTAATCTCAAAACCAACATCAGTTTGATCAGCTTCTTTAATATCATGTCAGCCAAAGTACGTCCACAGCTGGACAAAAGCCTCCCCAAAGAATGGGGGACATACCACGCTTGGTAAACGGGTTGGCGATCGCAGTTTGATGGTTTCATGATTTGAAAGTAAAATAAATGCAGTGGAAATGAGAGCTCTGAGAAGTATATGTGGTGTTACTTTGAGAGACAGAATACGAAATAATGACGTAAGAGAGCGTTGTGGTGTGAAAGAGGATGTAGTCACAAGGTAAAAAGGTATGCTGAGATGGTTTGGCCGTTTAGAAAGGATGAATGAAGGAAGATTGACAAAAGAAGTATACCTGGCCTGTGTGAATGGGACCATGGGAAGAGAAAGACCTCTTCGAACGTTCTCTGACCAAATCGGAGACGTTCTCAAGCAAGGCCAGGTCAGCAGTACCCTAAACCGGGGAGCCTGTATGAAGAATATAATGACAGTAATCGAGGCAAAAGGGGTGTGCAAAGATCGTAACAAATGGAAATCCGTTGTTTCTGCCTAACCCTTTGGGAAACAGGCGTGAGTCTATACATGTATGTATGTATATTCTTCCAAGTTGTCGAAACTATGTTTGGCTTTTTGAAGCAATTATCGAAATAAGGCTATGAACACATCCACAACGACTTGTATAGTTTATAATAGAAAGTAATAGTCATGTTTCTCTATAGAAGTATTTGCATCAATGCCTTACAATAACAAAAGCCAAAACATTACATAAAACGTAATCACTTAAGTGAATTCGGCTGATTAATAAAATATATTACAGGTCTTTTTTAGGGTTCCGTAGCCAAATGGCAAAAAACGGAACCCTTATAGATTCGTCATGTCTGTCTGTCTGTCCGTCCGTATGTCACAGCCACTTTTTTCTGAAACTATAAGAGCTGTACTGTCTGTCGGTAAGTAGATGTATTCTGTGAACCGCATTAAGATTTTCACCCAAAAATGGAAAAAGAATTATAATTTTGGGGTTTCCCCATACATAGAACTGAAACTCATTTTTTTTTTCATCGTACCCATACATGAGCGGTGTCTATAGATAGGTCTTCAAAAATGATATTGAGGTTTCTAATATCATTAGTTTCTAAACTGAATAGTTTGCGCGAGAGACACTTCCAAAGTGGTAAAATGAGTGTCCCCCTGTAACTTCTAAAATAAGAGAATGATAACACTAAAAAATATATATGTACATTAACATGCAAACTAACAACGAAAATTTTTTTGAACGAGATCTAGGAAATAGTTTTTTTTAATACGTCATAAATCGTAAACCGCAATTTGCTTTCATTTAATCAACTGAAATACTTGCTGTTATGGAACCCTTCATGGGCGAGTCCGACGGCCGGTTTTTTTGATAAAGCAGGGTAATGCCTTCGCATTCCACCCGCTAAAAGTGTCTGCGGGTGGGTATGTCGGATTTGCACTGACTAAACCTACCTATCTTAGCCTTCTCTCTGATGGGGAAGGCCCGAGAACGTAGGTATGCCTCTCAGGTACCTCCCTTTTATCCACCATGTCCCAGATGGTCGGGGCACGTACCCTGGGTGGGAGAGGGATGTCGAAATAATATCCTGGGATATTATTCACACACGGCCGCCTGATCCCAAACTAAGCAAAGCTTGTACTATGGAAACCAGATAACTGATATACTACATATACCACTTTTCTTTATACTTATATAGATAATTACACCCAGACGTACCCTCGTACGTACGTACGTCCCTGATGGCAATGGAACCCACGACCTCCGGCCTGAAAGACAAGCATTTACCAACCACACTAACCGTGAGACACCCCGAGTTTGTTGTGCTGGGTCTTCTCAGATGGGGCGCATTGGATCCGGTGGTAGCATTAAAACGCCACCCTCGTTATAAACACAAGGTCCGTCATAGTAATAACTAGCTGTGCCCCGCGGTTTCACCCGCGTTAAATTTTATTAATTGTCACAGCTCCTCCCCCGTAGGTGATAGCATGATAATATGCCTATATAGCCTATATGTTGACCCGACCTCTTAGTAATATTCATGCAAAATTTGAAGTAAATCCATGCAGTACTTTTTGAGTTTAGACCGGACATACATACAGACAAACAGAAAAAAATTCTAAAAACTATATTTTTGGCTTCGACAGCGATTGTAGGTCACGCCCCAAGTATCCTTTAAAAAAAATATTCAATGTACAGTTGTGACTTTCCTACGATTTAATTATATGTAAGATAATTGTAAAATCCTATGGAAAGAAAAATATCATAATTGTTTACGCGTTACGCGATTTCTCCATTGTCTGTCAACAGAGAAATCGCGTAATATACGTACTAAAACAACAAATAAAATAGCAGTCGAGTTGATTACCTACCTCCTTTTTTCAGTCAGTCAAAAATGTCACCTCAAGAACCTTTTATGGTTGGAATCAACGTGTATTTTCCAATAATTTATACACCTAAGAGTTTTTACTTAGTATTGTTAAGTAGCGTCTAAGCTCCACCGAATCCCTAGGATTGTCACAAATCCCCAAAAATCCCTATATCTTATTTAGAAATACATTGGAAAGTTCTGGAAAAATGTGAAGCTACTGCAAAACTACTTTGTACTTTTTACTGACTTTAAAAGATAATTTATAGCTTGTATTGATGTGACCAGAAGGCTGGCTGTTATTTTGGTCAAAGAATCAGTATTGCCATAAAACGTGGCAGTGCTGCCAGCCTTCGGGGTACGTTCCCGACAACGATGAGGATTTTTTTGGTACTGTTTAGATTTAGTTTATTTTATATTTATGTCATCATCATCATCATCATATCAGCCGAAAGACGTCCACTGCTGGACAAAGGCCTGCCCCAAAGATCTCCACAATTGCCGGTCTTGCGCTATCCGCATCCAGCGATTTCCAGCGACCCGCACAAGATCATCGGTCCATCGGCCCACGCTGCGTCTTCCGGTTCGTGGTCGCCACTCGAGAACCTTTCTGCCCCAACGGCCGTCGGCTCTACGAGCTATGTGCCGCCCACTGCCACTTCAACTTGGCAATTCTTACGGCTATGTCGGTTACTTTGGTTCGCCTGCGGATCTCAACATTTCTGATTCGATCTCGCAGGGAAACTCCAAGCATAGTCCTTTCCATTGCTCTTTGGGTGTTTGCTATTTATGTAGATTCAATTAACTTTTTGATAAAAAAAGAAACTAAAAACTTACTTTAATAACTTTTTGGCCCGACCTGGGAATTGAACCCATGCACCCTTATTATCTACGGTTAAAAACGCTATCACTGTACCAACGAGGCGTACATATTTATAAATTAGTATAGATTTAGTCAAACCAGCACTTAACAGCGTAGTTCTACTAAAATACACATCCTGTGACGTGGTTACAGTTGATTTAAGCCACAGTATAAATATATATACAGTACGAAAACTGAGACAAGTCGATGAAATAATTACCTACACTCCTATTAAGAGATGTAAAATGACTGAATATGACTAGTCACAATTGTCATAAACCTTGAATGACCGGTCATTTATTGTCAAATTCAGTCAATTTGACTCAAATATTATTCAAAATACAAAATCAATATGTAGTGTTAATTCCGCTAATTGTCAGTTTAATCATGCCGGGATGCAATTTGGACCGCCCTCCCGCCCGCAAAAACGTGCACATGCAAGAAGGACAATATTAAAAAGCAAATTACATGCGAGTGTACGATACCCAACACGTGTTTCGGTCCTCCACGGACCATTCTCAAGGGCTGCTAACTCGTCGAGTGCTCGAAGGAGACCATTTTTTGTATTTTGATTGTTATGGATTTCCGCAAAGTAACGCCTGATTCCATTACTTATCAAATATTATTGTCTATTCTAGACTACCACTCAATTATTTATTTATTAAGGTACCCAATTTATATGCAAGTTTAAATGAAGCAGCGTTTTATTTTGTATTATATCATGTCGATCATCATCAGGATAAGACGACATCAAAGTCAGTGCGCGAGGCGATGCGACGTTGCCATTTTGTCTTAAATGCACGCATGATTAGAAATGTAAAATGATTAACACTATAATATAATAATACAATAAATCATTAAAATCACTTTTTTGTTTCAATTTAGAAGTTGTAGACTTTATCAATGACAAAAACTTAAAAGGTTCTAAAATATTACTGAAATAAAAATGACTGAAAATGACCATTTATGACAGTTAATGACCTTTTGACCGATTTGATCGTAAATGGCAGTCAGTCTTATTCAGTTACTTTAATTAAGTCATTTTCAACACTACTCCTATTACACTTAGGTTGTAACTTTTACACCCTTATTTAAAAACTAAATCTAAAGTTAAACTATAGTTAATCCTTGGTTTAGTCGAAAACCATCCAATGAGGTTGCTTGACCCATAGTTCAACTGCAGTTTAACTTTAGACTTCGAAATATATACCACGAAGTTACCATTAAGGTGTTTATGTTTTGATATTTTTATTATTTTTAGCAAGACATTTTTGTTTCAAATATCAGCAGTAAGATCCTTGGTTTAGTCAAAAACCATCCAATGAGATTGCTTGGCCCATAGTTCAACTGCAGCTTAACTTTAGACTTCGTTTTTAAATAAGGGTGTTCATGTTTTGATATTTTTATTATTTTTAGCAAAACATTTTTGTTTCAAATATCAGCAGTTAGTTTAAAAAACCGATAACTCCGGTTTTGATGAATCCGAGTTCAAACAGCAGTCTACTACACAATACCCTCGTGGTATTTTAAAAAACTGCCTCGTAGGTCTAGCGGTCACCCGCAGAGAACGAGGTCCTGGGTTCAAATCCTGGGTCGGGCCAAAAGTGATTTTGGGACTTTTCTTTAAAAAGATAAATTTCTCAGCATCAGTCCGGAGTCTGGGAGTTGGCGGTTTTAAATCCCTGTGACTCGGAGAGCACGTAAAGGCGTCAGTCCTGTATCTGACCTCTTTCCGGTCTTGTCGCTAGGCGTCCCATCGGATCATGACAGTGATGCAATAGAAAGTGCTCCTGTGTTTGCGCACACACTTGTGCACTATAATGTGTTCGAAAACGGTGATCCAGCAAAAGTCTGGAAATTTCTTAGATCTATGGGGGTTGGCAAGACAAAAGAATGTTCCATCCATAAAAATCTGGATATCAATTCCTTAAATCAACATTTCTCTTCTTCATCCAAATGCAACAGGATAACTAAAGACCGAACTATTAATTATCTTTCGTCACTACCAACACCCAATTACAATCCTATGGTTTTTAATCAAATACCCACTTGTGAAATTAAGAAGAGCATTATGTCAATTACATCGAAAGCCATTGGTAGTGATAACATTAGCTGTAATATGATCCTCCCTATCCTTGATGAAATCCTACCCGTCCTGAGTCACATTTATAATTTCTCCTTATCCAATGGGTGCTTTCCATCCCAATGGAAAGCAGCCTATATTATTCCGGTTCCTAAGAAATCCAATCCTAAAGAATTCTCCGAATTCCGTCCTATATCTATCCTCCCCTTTCTCTCCAAAGTATTGGAACGGTTAGTGTATAACCAACTAAATGTTTTCCTCTGTAAAAACCAGCTCCTAAATCCATTACAACCTGGCTTCCGACCCGGTCATAGTACAGCTACTGCTTTGATCAAAATAACAGACGACATTCGTCTCAGCATGGATGAGAGCAATGTCACGGTACTTTCCTTACTAGACTTCAGTAATGCCTTCAACACCGTAGACTTTGACATCTTGCTTGGCATTATGCGCTCACTTAATGTATCTCCAATGGTTATTGATTGGTTTCATAATTACCTGTTAGGTCGTCGGCAGCGTATTCGCGTAGAAGATAGTTTTTCTTCATGGTGCGATATGACTGTCGGCGTACCACAGGGAGGCGTGCTATCTCCATTACTTTTCGCTGTATATATTAATACTATCTCCCAAAACCTCAATTCTTCCTACCACCTCTATGCAGACGATCTCCAGATTTATACACAGGCATCTCTAGAAATGATATCGTCCGCTATCAATGTCATGCAGCATGATCTTGATAAGATTTGCGAATGGAGTACGTCTTTTGGACTTGAAGTTAACCCGGCAAAGACGCAAATAATTATAATTGGCAGCTCCAGAACTATTGTTAAAATAGATTGGTCCTCGATACCTCAGATTAAATTTAATAATACAAGCATTCCCTACAGCGACACAGTGAAAAATCTCGGTATATTCATTGACAAAACATTATCATGGGGTCCTCAGCTTCAGGAAGTCAGTCGCAAGATATTTGCTTCCGCAGGATCTTTGCGACGAATCCGAAACTTCCTTCCTACTGCCAGTAAAATTGCGCTAGCACAATCTCTTCTTTTACCCATCCTTGACTATGCTGATACCAGCTATTCTGATCTCACCGAAGCCCAACTTGACAAACTCGAGCGCCTTCAAAATTTTTGCACAAGGTTTATATTTGGTTTGCGCAAATATGACCATATTTCAGAATTTCGCACCAAGCTCAAGTGGCTCCCGATTCGCCTCAGCCGAGATACTCATATTTTAATGCTTCTATACAGTACATTGTTTAATCCTACCACCCCACTTTATCTCAAAGAACGGTTCGAGTTCCTTCATGATACACATTCAAGATCCCTGAGGTCATCAGAAAACTTGCAACTCAAAATGCCTAAGCATTCCTCAAACTTCTACGGACAATCATTTACAGTCCAAGCTGTGCGTCTTTGGAATGATTTGCCTGTAAGAATAAGGCGAGCACAATCCATTCTGACTTTTAAAAAGCTAGTGAAAGAATACTACCTGTCACAATAAATAGTTATTATTGCGTAATAACAGTGTTACCGTCATCTCCTATCACTAATAGAATGTATGTATTTATTTGTTATATGTATGTTGTATATAATATATATCAATAAAATATTACACATTAGTATGTAAATATATTATGATTATAAATATATATATGTAATACCTACGAGCTGTAGGCGTTACTTCAAGATTATTTTCGTACTTTTCGCTCTTAATCTACTAGACTAGTCTATTAATATTTATTATTTTTTTTCTTAAATTGCTACACCCCTATCACTCGTTTAATTGTTCTTCTTGCTGATTTTGTCCATCCTAAGGTTGTCTGGAAGAGATCGCAGTTAGCGATAAGACCGCCCATTGTACCATATTTAATATAACTGTTTACTTTAAATGTAAATCTTGGTGTACAATAAAGAGTATTTGTATTGTATTGTATTGTATATGTTCCGCGCAGATGGCTAATCTCTGTTGAGAAATTCGGCTAGGAGGAAATTATTATTTTTAAAAAGATCGCAGGGATAAACTTATGCGTGACCACAGGGTCTGACGTGGCACTCACTATTGACAGTACCGCGACGAACGCTTAGAGATCTTGTCGATGTTTGTTTGAATGTGCCGCTTAGACACAGACGCGCTCGCAAGACAATATAATCGATGATAGAGACCTAACAAGTGAAAAGCTGCAACACTTGGAACAGCGGCGTCAGGTTGCAAGCTTATCGGTTTTCTACAGGCTGTTTCATGGAGAATGCGCTAAAGATTTCCATGAACTTATCCCTCCTTCTCCCTTTTTTTATCGGACTATCTGGCGTCGGGAGGCTCTCCGTCGTTTTGCTGTTGTCATCCTAGCATGCTGTACGAAGCGCTTTGCTCCCTCTTTCATCATACGCACGGCTAAGCTGTGCAACAACCTCCCAAACGACGTGTTTCCAGACTCATATAACTAATGTTCAAGGCTGGAGTGAACAGGCATCTTATGGGTACGCGCGATCTACCTTTGACCGCATCTTCACTTGCCATGGTTGTCAAGCGCAAACACATTTTCAATAAAACCGGTCAAGTGCGAGTCAGACTCGTGCACGAAGTGTTACGTACCATTGTCTATAAAAACGAGCAAAAAATTCACGTTTATTGTATGGGAGCCTTAAATATTTATTTTATTTTGTTTTTTAGTATTTGTTGTTATAGCGGCAACAGAAACACATCAGCTGTGAAGATTTCAACTGTCTAACTATCACGGTTCATGTGATACAGCCTGGTGTCAGAAGGACAGACAGACAGCGAAGTCTTAGTAATAGGGTCCCGTTTTACCCTTTTCGATACGGAACCCTAGTAAAAACGAGTGTTTGTGGGTAGTTTCCGTACTGTTTATATTTTTATACTGTGTTAAGCCCACCTGGCACCTGGCTTATACAGCATTACCTCACGTTCATTACTATGTAACTGGGGTACGCTGCGTTGCATAACTAGAGCGCATAATGAAACAGATCTCAAAGACTGCTTAGGGCCTTCTTGCCAGTATTGCCGTATGTAAAAGTCCATAATTGATTTCTTAAGAAAAAAATATATAGCAGCCAAGTGCGAGTTGAACTCGCCCAGGAAGGGTCCCGTAGCAGGAAGTAACATTATATTTTTTTTTATTATTTATTATTATTTTTGAGTTACTTGAATGAATGACGTATTAAAAAAAACTACTTACTAGATCTCGTTCAAACCAATTCTCGTTGGAAGTTTGCATGGAATTGTACAACATATATGTCATAGAATCATATCATATAATATATATAATCATAGACAAAAATGATATTAATATTAGAAAACTCAATATCATTTTTGAAAACCTGTGACTTGACTTGACTATTCATAGATACCCCGAATGTGCGTATGATGAAAAAAAATTAGAAGTATGAGGAACCCCTAAAATGTATTATTTGTTTTGTCTGAAAATCTTAATGCGGTTCACAGAATACAGCTACTTACCCAATTTGAACAGTATAGTTCTTATAGTTTCGGAAAAAAGATGCTGTGACATACGGATGGGCAGACAGACAGTCATAACGAATCGATAAGTGTTCCGTTTTTTGCCATTTGGCTACGGAACCCTCAGAATGAATCGAACATGGTAAGCTGAAATAGTTTGGTCATTTAGAAAGGATGAATTATAAAAGATTGACAAAAATAAATATTTATACACAACAAGCATAGATAAATGACGGTCACCGTAGCCTAGTTGGTAGTGCTCCTGCCTACGAAGCTGGTGGTCCTGGGTTCGAATCCCGGTAAATGCAAATATTTGTGTCATGAGCACGAATATTTGTTTCTGAGTCATGGATGATTTCTATGTATTTAGATCATCCTAGCCCCAAACTAAGCAAAGCTTGTACTATGGGTACCAGGCGACGATATACATACTTATATAGATAGATAAATATACTTAAATACATAGAAAACATCCATGACTCAGAAACAAATATTCCTGCTCTTCACACTAATATTTGCCCTTACCGGGATTCGAACCCAGGACCACCAGCTTCGCAGGCAGGAGCACTACCAACTAGGCTATGGTGACGTTGATGTTCAAACGCAAAATTTAGATACTTTATGATGAGGACTATCCGAATTTTTTTTTTTTTTTTTATTTATTATTATAGGTTCACCAACAATTATATACACCGTCTTAGATCTAATAACATATTAATAAAAATAGCAATAGTGTAATAATCACTTACAGGTGAACTCTGCATGCACGTGAGACAGTACGTTTGTGTATAGTAAGCTTAACCTAACTATGAACTATGCTTATCTACTAAGAGCTATACATGAAAGTGTTTTTGACGGCAGAGATTAGACATCGCATATATATTTGTACAACTTTATTTTGAGCGTATTGAACGAATCAAAGTGTAAGTCAATTAGATCACTACAACCATTCACCACCTTACATAACCTGGCGCATGGGGAATTAGCACCTAAGACTGTCCTCCTCCGCGGCGGACAAAGCGGTGTTATTGGGCTACGGAATTACCCCCATGTATTTCCCCATTGTAATTTTTTTATATATACTTTATAAATTGAGTGAGTCCTGGGATCAAACCCTAATTTTGAACTTTCGAATAAATTCTAAGTCAGTTCTGCAATGATTAGATAAACCATACTTTTTAGGGTGTTAGCTTAAACTATGCACAGTTTACACAAAAAAACTGAACCAGTAACAGAACGAGAATAAAATCGAAAACTGATGTTAGGTGAAATTTACGAAAAAAATCATTGCTTGCTTATCGTATGGGCAGTGGTTACCCTGGTGTCAGAGTTGTTCAAGCCGCCCAGTAGGCCTCTGACATGGCTTAACGACTGTTGCCTAAAGGCTACAACCGGGACCGACGGTTTAACGTGCCCTCCGAAGCACGGAGACGCTCCCAAATTAAACCACTTCGGCGGTCACCCATCTATGGACTGACCGCGAGCCTAGTTGCTTAACCTCGCCAATCACTTACGGACCGGTGAGAGCATCTGGCTACGAGCGCCTCCATCATAAAATCATTAAAAAAATTCTATCGAAAACTACGCAAAATCGTAGAACATACATGGGAGTGATACGGATACTCCTCATCATAAAGTTACTAAATTTTGCGTTTGAACGCCAACTCCTCGCCCACACTGTATATAATAATATCTGGGGACAATGTCACACAGATCATCCTAGTCCCAAACTAAGCAAAGCTTGTACTATGGGTACCAGGCGACGATATACATACTTATATAGATAGATAAATACTTATATACATAGAAAACATCCGTGACTGAGAAACAAATATTCGTGCTCATCACACAAATATTTGCACTTACCGGGATTCGAACCCAGGACCACCAGCTTCGTAAGCAGGATCACTACCAACTAGGATACGGTGACCGTCCATATAGAAAACAACAATAACACGAACTTTACCTTTTTACAAGTAAGGTTCTCTAGACATCCTAATACCGATAAAAATATATAGATGTATTATAGAAATATTCCTTTCCTTTTAGTCGGCTAAAACATAACAAAAGAAACTGGCACTCATTGTTATTTGCTCTCGGCGGCACGTAACTTATGTGTAGAGTTTTAAAGAGAACGCGGAAAAGACGCATCGATGCATTGTTTCATTTTCTAAAACTGGTGAAAATTTGAGTTTTATGTGTAAACTAGCTGTGCCCGCGACTTCGTCCGCGTGTTAAATAGTTTTTTTTTTGTTTTTTAGTAAAGTAAAAGACTTTTTCTAAAATAAAAGTAGCCTAAGTAACTTCTTACTACATCAGCTACCTGCCAATAAAAGTCTCGTCAAAATCGGTCCAGCCGTTTCAGAGATTAGCCGGAACAAACAGACAGACAGACAGACAAAAATTGTAAAAAATGTTATTTTGGTGTATGTACCGTAAATACATTCATATTTATGTAGTAAAAACCAGTAATTTCAATATTACAAACAGACACTCCAATTTTATTTATTTGTATAGATAATGAATGAAACAATGTTTAAATTATTATTGAATGTTGTACTTATTTCTGCGTGTTAGTAAGGTCGCCAGAGCTCATCGGGGTGCGGGGAAGGGTCAGCAACACTTTTGGCTGACTCTTAAAATCCGGCAACGCACCAGCGACTCCTCTGGTGTTGCCAGTATCCATGGGCGGCGGTGATCATTTAACATCAGGTTACCCACTCGTTTGTCGCCGTCTGATATAAAAAAGACAGAACAAGTATGTAATGCGAAAAGTAACCCTCTTGCTTTCTATCTCCTTCTCAATTTCCACTCTCATAACGCATTTACCAGCTTCCTCCTCAAGTCAACCAAAAAGTGATTTACGCACCTAAAGAAGTTTTCACTTCAAAATTTTTTCCTTTTTTATATAAGAGGTCGACAAACGAGCAAGTGGGTCACCTGATGGTAAGTGATCATCGCCGCCCATGGACACTCGCAACACCAAAGGAGTCGGGAGTGCGTTGCCGGCCTTTAAGAGTCAGCAAACAAGTGTTGCTGATCCTTCCTCCATCCCGATGAGCTCTGGCGACGTTGCTCACACGCAGAAACACAACATTAAGTTATTAATGTTATTATTAAAGAATGTCTATATAATATAGAACCTCCCCCTCCATTTTTGGCGTTGGTTAAAAAGAGCAATAAACAATATTAAGAATTTGTTCCGCTCCAATAACCAAATGCCGATGAAAAGCAAATTAAAACTTATTAAATGGGCCAAAATACAAATACATTTCTTTCGCGAAGGTCAACAGAAGAAAGAGAAAACTTTTAATTCGTCCTTAACAAATACAGACCTCCCCAATGGTTAAAAACGTGGAATTACGGGGCCCAAAAAAAATTTGTGAATTCGTGAATTCGAGTGTGAAATTTCCCCAGCGAATAAATTACACGTTTGACCAGAAACAAACTTTCTATTTGTGTTTTTGTACGCCATGTTTTTTTGGCGAACACTGGTTAAGTGCGGCGTGGTGTTGGTGAAGAATATTATGAAAAACATTCCATGGGGGCGTTTAATTAATAAATGTCTTGGGACTACTAAGATATTGCCATCTGAGTCTAAACTAGGCACATCCTGTGGGTATAAACACGGGCCTGTTGGCGTGGTTGGCAAATAAATAAATGAAATAACAAAGCATTTATTCACGTAAACTTTAAATAAGCGCTTGTAAATAGTCAGAACATGTTTGTAGTAATATAATTAAGCATATATAATTATTTATAGTTACATATATATATTTATATTGCTGTTATCTATACATATAATAAAATCGTAGGAAAGTCAAAACTGTACATTGAATATTTTTTAAAAGGATACTTGGGGCGTGGTCTATAATCGATATCGAAGCTAAAAATATAGTTTTTAGAATTTTTGTCTGTGTGTCTGTTTGTCTGTATGTATGTGTAAACTCAAAAAGTACTGCATGGATTTACTTAAGATTTTGCATGAATATTACTAAGAGGTCGGGTCAACATATAGGGTACATATTATCACTGGGGAGAAGCTATGATAATTTATAAACTTTAACGTGGGTAAAACCGCGGGGCACAGCTAGTAAATAAATAAATATTAAAACACAAAAGGTTTTTATTCACGTAGACTTTAAATAAGCGCTTGTAAATAGTCAGAACATGTTTGTAGTAATATAGTTAAGCATACATAATTATTTCTAGTTACATATAGATATTTATATCTCTGTTATAAATAAATAAATAATAAAACACAAAAGGTTTTTATTCACGTAGACTTTAAATAAGCGCTTGTAAATAGTCAGTACATGTTTGTAGTAATATAGTTAAGCATACATAATTATTTCTAGTTACATATAGATATTTATATCTCTGTTATAAATAAATAAATAATAAAACACAAAAGGTTTTTATTCACGTAGACTTTAAAAAAGCGCTTGGTAATAGTCAGAACATATTTGTAGTAATATAGTTAAGCATACATAATTATTTCTAGTTACATATAGATATTTATATTGCTGTTATAAATAAATAAATAATAAAACACAAAAGGTTTTTATTCACGTAGACTTTAAATAAGCGCTTGTAAATAGTCAGAACATCTTTGTAGTAATATAGTTAAGCATATATAATTATTTCTAGTTACATATAGATATTTAGGTACAAGGACTGTCAAAACGTTCAATCGATCAGTCAGTCAGTTTCTGACTTTATATTTTCACGTTCGGGTTTTGAACCCTAGTACCAGTAAGGCTTTTTGGTTGCTTTTATAACATCGACAGAATGTTTTAGATACAACCAGAGGAAAAGGAAAAGGATAGCTGATGTAAAGGACGTACAAAATTCTTATTGCAAACATTGACATGAGATGGATCCAGAATAAAGCGAAAGAGATGGTGCGAATTTCCTGAATGAAAAGAAAGAGATAGGTGAAGACAAGGACAGATAAAATTACGATTAATCTGTCATATTGGTGAAGTGACTCGAATGAAAAGAACGACTTTCGAAATGTGTCAAGTTTGGAACAATTTAGGAGTACGTAAGCGAAGTGTCAAACCAGAACGGTAGGTTTTAATTCAAGTAAAAACGATGGCGAATTAAGAGGAAGAAATAAAGTGGCAAACTGAACAGTGCTAAGTCTTCCCTGCACAGTGTGAAGTGTGCCGTGTACCTCGTGATAGCTTAGGCAAGAAACTAATTTAGTAAATAACAATACATATAAATAAATAATAAAATAAAAAGGTTTTTATTCACGTAGACTATAAAAAAGCGCTTGTAAATAGTCAGAACATGTTTGTAGTAATATAGTTGTATACATTATTATTTCGGAAAAAGAAACATAGATATTTAGGTGCACATTGTATGAAAACATTTATACAATTTATTTTATTATAGCATTGATGTTTAGCTAGCTCGTATCAAGTTATTGTCAAGAGATTATGTTTAATTATCTAGTTTAAGTCTAATATTTCTACTACATATTGTCAATGGTTCTGTCTATATTAAGGTATTATTATTATGACGGACCTTGTGTTAATAACGACGGTCGCGCTTTAATGCTACCACTGGATCCAATAATCCAATAATATACATGTTAAATAAAAAATCATATTCTAAATCGGGTGTGTGATGGTGTGCGTTAATTACGTTACATGTTGTATAGATTTCATATAACAAAAAAAACCGTTGACCAACGTTGATACTCAAACAATAAAGTCGGTAAAACAGCTAACAAACAAACCGGTTTAATGACCTATAAAAAGAATAATTAAATGTAATTAAGTTTAAACACGCGACTTCCAAAGTGTTAATAAGCACGACAAAAAGTGACTTATATTAAATTAGGGTCCAGTCGCATACATAGGGAAAGACGCCTGCTATTAAAATAACACCCATGTCAATTAATAATAATAATATATAGGGACAATGTCAAACAGATCATCCTAGCCCCAAACTAAGCAAAGCTTGTACTATGGGACCAGGCGACGATATACATACTTATATAGATAGATAAATACTTAAATACATAGAAAACATCCATGACTCAGAAACAAATATTCGTGCTCATCACACAAACATTTGCACTTACCGGGATTCGAACCCAGGACCACCAGCTTCGTAGGCAGGAGCACTACCAACTAGGCCACGGTGATATTATTATTATAGATATATTACATATACTACTTTTCTTTTTGTAAATACATAAGTACTTATATAGATTGTAACACACCCCGCAACACGACAAACTGTGTAGGAATCGAACATACGACCGGCGGCGTGTAAAACAAGCATTCATTAAAACTACGCCAATAGGCCCGACACTTTAAACCACTTTGGCGGTCACCCATCTATGGACTGACCGCGAGCCTAGTTGCTTATCCTCGCCGATCACGTAGGGACCGGTGAGAGCATCTAGCTCTGTGATGATGATATCAGTAAGAGTGTTCTGTGAAGTGGGGGCAATCCCAAGTCTTGTCATATAGCCAGTCTTATTTTTGACAGTTACCTTCTCTTTTTATGTTAAAGGGCGACAAACGAGCAAGCGGGTCACCTGATGGTAAGTGATCACCGCCGCTCATGGACACTCGCAACACCAGAGGAGTCACGGGTGCGTTGCCGGCCTTTAAAAGAGTCAACAAACTAGTGTTGCTGACCCTCTAACCCGATGAGCTCTGGCGCCTTACTCACACACAGAAACACAACATTAAAATTATTAATGTTACAAGCTGAGCCCCGCGGTTTTACCGCGTTAAACTTTATAAATTATAGCCTATGTGTAATTCGGATATATCTATACATATAATAAAATCGTAGGAAAGTCAAAACTGTACATTGAATATTTTTTTAAAAGGTTTACTTGGGGCTTTGTCTTTATGTATGTCCGGGCTAAACTCAAAAATACTGCATTGATTGACTTAAAATGTTGCATGAATACTACTAAGAAGTCGGGTCAACATTAGAGATGTAAATTGACTCAAATATTATTGTCTATTCTCGACTACCACCCAATTATTTATTTATTTAGGTATCCAATTTATATACAAGTTTAAATGGAGCAACGTTTTATTTTCTATTATATCATGAGAGGATAAGACGACCTCAAAGTCGATGCGCGAGGCGATGCGACGTTGCCATTTCTTAAATGCACGCATGATTAGAAATGTAAAATGATTAACACTATATTATAATAATACTATAAGTCATAAAAACCAGTTTTTTTTTTCAATTATCAACGACAAAAACTTAAAAGGTACTAAAATATTACTGAAATCAAATTGACTGAAAATTACCGTTTTTGACAGTTAATGACCATTTTTGACCAATTTGACCGTAAATGACAGTCAGTCTGATTCAGTCACTTTAGTAATTTTCAACATATAGGCTACATATTATCACGCTATCACCAACGGGAGAGGAGCTGTGATAATTTATAAAATTTAACGCGGGAAAAACCGCGGGCCCAGCTAGTAAGCTATATTACTACAAAGTTTCATCACAATCCGTACGGTTGTTTCTGCGTGAAGAAGTAACAAACATACACACTCACAAACTTTTGCCTTTATAATATAATAATAATATCTAGGGACAATGTTACACAGATCATCCTAGCCCCAAACTAAGCAAAGCTTGTACTATGGGTACCAGGCGACGATATACATACTTATATAGATAGATAAATACTTAAATACATAGAAAACATCCATGACTCAGAAACAAATATTCGTGCTCATCACACAAATATTTGCACTTACCGTGATTCGAACCCAGGACCACCAGCTTCGTAAGTAATAGCACTACCAACTCAGCTACGGTGACCGTCCATATTAGTGCGATTATTAAGAAATTCCCGTATTTCGTGGAAACAGTTACACCTGGCAACACTAACCCATCAGTATGGTAATACTTACCCGAGGCAGGAATCAATAAACGTATGCCCGAGGGAGTGGATTCAATTCCGGTTCGCATGTGTATTTGTATTATTGTAAAATTGAATATAGAGCGGACGAATTGGGTGTACACTGCCTATATATTGATAGTTTAGAATTATATGGATTGGCTGTCAGTATAGAAGATAGAATTATGTGGATTGGCTGTGTGGTTGACGGCCATAAAGAATATCTTCACCCCCATCTCATCCCGGGAGGGAATAGAAGTCGTCCCGAGGAAATATATACTAGAGAATGGCAGCAGCGTTCTACTGAGTGCTTTTTTTAAATAATACGCCCGCACTAGGGATTATAATCCTTGTGTCGCGGGGTACTTTACAAACATATATTAGACGGACACAAATTAAATCCAGACTCAGAACAATTTATGGGTCACACAAATAGTTGTCCGGCGCGGGACTCGAACCCGCAACACGAAGCGGCGAGGCGACTGTCTTGGCGCCACACGTGCAGTCAACGTATTACTACTATCTTACTGCGATCGCCCACCCGTCTGCCAAGCGTGACGATTATGGCATATCCCCTCAAATTACCCATCCATTTCCATTGAGAAATCTGTTGGGGAGGCTTTTGTCCAGCAATGGACATCATTAGACAGACGTCTATCATCACGTCAGCCTACTGACGTCCACAAATGCTATATATAATATACGTATATCTTCATCTATACATATAATAAAATCGAAGGAAACTCAAAACTGTACATTCAATATTTTTTTAAATGTATTGTATACTTGTGGCGTGATCTACATTCGATATCGAAGCCAAAAATAGAATTTTTCGTATTTTTGTCAGTTTATATAATGTTGTTATAAATTACATCCGTTTGTAAAGTACTCAGGGATTCAGGGACTCATTTCCATTACGTGAGCGTTGTAACTAAAAATATAGTAATAATATCTTAGTGCATTATTCATATGCGACCATCTGATCCCAAACTAAGCAGAGCTTGTACTATCGAAACCAGATAACTGATATACTACATAAGTATACTACTTCTTTTCGCAAACACATTTACATAGATAATTACACCGAGACTCAGAACAAACAGATACGATTGTTACTCTACTAGATAATTAAACTTAAACATAATCTCTTGACAATAACTTGATACGAGCTAGCTAAATTGCTATTATAAAATAAATTTTATAAATGTTGTCATACAATCAATACAATGTGTACCTAAATATCTATGTAACTAGAAATAATAATGTATACAACTATACTACAAACATGTTCTGACTATTTACAAAGCGCTTTTTTAAAGTCTACGTGAATAAAAACCTTTTTTATTTTATACTCTTTCACGCAAAAACTACCGCACGGATTTTGATGAAATTTTTTGTAGTAATATAGCTTATATAAGTATATTATAGTCATTATCTATCTATTGACCTGGGCCTGTTGACGTGGTTGGTAGATACACTGCCTTTCGCGCCGCAGGTCGTGGGTTCGATTTCCACCCGAGACAGATATTTATGTGCATGAACATGTCCGTTTGGCCTGAGTCCGGGTGTAATTATCTAAATAAGTATGTATTTTAAAAATAGTATATGTAGTATATCAGTTATCTGGTTTCCACAGAATAAGCGCTACTTAGTTTGGGATCAGATGGCCGTGTGTGAACAATGTTCGAGGATGTTATTGTTATTATAAATTTATATATATTTAATTTCCACTTCATCTAGAAAATCCCATTTCAATGTAATTATTAAGCGCACTATTTATGTAACGTGTTAGGTTTGAAACATATTTCAACAAAAACGTCGGTAAAAAAAAAAGAGATTTATTGAACTACATCCGTTTCCGGACATAACGGAAATTGAGTGAAAAACCTAATATTATCACGGATGAAAAGGTCATATCATTCATAGAAATGACGAGTCATATGTGCTTGTTATTGTAAGGGCCGTCGCACACGAGCCACTGACACAAGCCACAAGTGGCTCCCACTAACGACTGCTCTTTTAAATACAATTGAAATTCATGTTTTTTTTATGAAACTACCCGCACTCATATTCATATTTTTTGTAATATTTTTATACTTAGTTTGACAGTATTGGTAAATAATGGAATTTATTCAGCACTTGGGTATTTACATACACTTGTACTTGTCAAGCTCACAATGAATTACATAAACACAGTAATTAAAGCAACAAAATATTTTAAATTAGTCCGTCCGTGTGGTCTGTTTCGTCACATATATTTTTAATATCCTTAAATAAATAATAAATAGCAAGTTACTAAGCTATTATTGTTACATTTAGCAATTGTATATTAAAATTAAAGAATTGAAAACAACGAGCAGTTGGCTAGTGCAAACGGTTCTCAACCAGTAGCTTAATTTAAGCGACTAATACCTGAGGGCACCCTTATTGGGTTTGGGCCACAGCTCAGGCGGCCGCTGAAGTAGGTAAACACACACAGCATCGACGCAATTCTAGTCATATTTTATTAGATGACACTTGAGGCGGTCGCAACCAAACGCTACTACAGGTCGGTACGCATAATAATTTTGTTTATTAATTAAAGGTATAGGTCTCATGATCCGATGGGACGACTAGCGACACGACCGAAAAGAGGTCAGGTACAGGACTTTACATGTTCTCCGAGGCACGGGGGTATAATACCGCCAACTCCCAGACTTCGGGCCAGAGAATTTTTTCTTTTTACAAATAACTCCCAAAGTCACTTTTGGCCCAACCCGGGATTTGAACCCACAATCTCGTTCTCTACGGGTGAACACGCTAAGGCTAGACTAACGAGGCATTCCATCCAAAACAACATGCAGTCGGTAGTCTTTGGTGACTGTAGGGACTGAGGTGAAAACATTTTTATCATTTCTCATACTCGGTAACTAGTGATTATTTGATCCGAGCAGCGAGTGGAAGATGCTACTTCTCACCTCTGGGCGGTAAAGACTCACAGTAATTGCTTCCCTATGGTGCGAATAAATTTAAAAAATAGAACTACATTTGGTTAGGCAGTCGGCTGTAAAAAATCCACCATAATTAAGAAAAAAATGCAGCGGTCATGTGAGTGTATAAAAGAAAGACCCTCCGTCTTATGAAAATTGGACCAGGTCATGTGTCCTGACGCGAGTTTAATGTTTTTTAAACATCCCAAAATAGTGCACAACGCCATTAAATAAGTTTTCACTTCAAAAAAGTTTTAAGTCAAAACACTCACAGTGAGTGTTTTGTCTTGTTTCTTGTTGTCTTGCTCTCCTGCACGGAGGTTAAACCTAGAAGACGAAGCTACTGGATTTTGGTATGTTTTTTTTTAAAGGCATCGCCCCCATTACGGAAATAATACCTGTGTTGCGGGGTACTTTACAAACATTCTGAACAACTCTATTTTTTTTATTTTTTTACCTTTGCACATGAAAGTACACAGGCGGACTTAATGCTCTAGGCATTCTCTACCAGTCAACCTTGGGGTGATGCAGAGAAAAACATCTTAGCCGCTGCGCCACACGTGCAGTCGTGCTTTGCTTCCTGTGTGCCGAATTGTTCGTGTACGACTAGCCTAAGATTCGGCAATGTGGCATAATAATATGGAAATGACCGACGGAAAAATATGAGATGAAAACATATGAAAACCTTTTATATTCAGAAGATTTTATTTAAGGGGACCATAGGTCTACAAACAAATGGGTAGTCTAGTTGAGGTAGGGCACAGCGTTTTTATAATAAAATAAAATAAATAAAATAGAAAAAGTTTTTATTCACGTAGACTTTAAAAAACGCTTGTAAATAGTCAGAACATGTTTGTAGTAATATAGTTGTATACATTATTATTTCTAGTTACATAGATATTTAGGTACACGTTGTATTGATTGTATGAAAACATTTATAAAATTTATTTTATAATAGCAATGATATTTAGCTAGCTCGTATCAAGTTCCCCTGGGACCGCTGGCGTTTAGAGGAAAAGAACTCCACTCGTCTTGTATAAGCGATCCCGGGAAGAGGTAACCTGCTGTAGCTCAGGTAACACGCTTGTGCGTACTGGGGACGGGGGGAGGCATTCAGGCCCCTCCCCTCCCCGGGTGAGAGTCTCGCGGACGCTCAGTGTACAGCGGGGATACTGGCGAGATCGTTCACGAGTTAGCCCCTGCTACAGGCACTGTGAGGCTGGCTACCGTGGTGATTTAAGTTGGTCGAACCGCACACCACTTGCGACTAGAGCATTTTCACCACGTAAAAAAAAAACTTGAGAGGTGTCAAGGGACACCCGGATGGAACGAAGTTATTTCTTATTATTTATTATGTACAAAAATCCTGTATACACTCAACAAAAATGATCGTCGCGACACCACACTGTTCAATGCGAAACAGAAATGAAAATATCTGGCTTGCTTTCTATAAGAGAGAGAGAGACAGACAGAGAAACATGCGCACGCCGCACAGCTGCAAAAAGTGTCGTGACAACTTTTCGTAAGATTTTTTTCCGTCTAGCCCCCTTTCACAACGCGCGATAAGGAACTTCGTTCCAAAAGGGCACAGCGTTCATTCGCTCAAAGAGCAGCCCGACTGGGGAAGTACCTCCACCTTACAGAAGACATTCCTTATTAATAACATTAATAATTTGATGTTGTGTTTCTGAGTGTGAGTAAGGTCGCCAGAGCTCATCGGGGTGGGGGTGGGGAGGGTCAGCAACAATTGTTTGCGGACTCTTTTCAAGGCCGGCAACGCACCCGCGACTCCTTGGTGTTGCGAGTGTCCATGGGCGGCGGTGATCCCTTACCATCAGGTGACCCACTTGCTCGTTTGTCGCCCTATTATAAACAGGCTGGTCGAGGAGTTGACGTTCAAACGCAAAATTTATATACTTTATGATGAGGAGTATCCGAATCACCCCCATGTATGTTCTACGATTTTGCGTAGCTTTCTAGATATAATTTTTTTAATGATTTTTAATATACCATTTTTATATAAACAAGAAACATCTTCCCTTTAAAATGAATTAAAATAATATTCCATTTTCTATTAATAAAATTCAAACATTTTTATTACAGATTGATTTAGTCAAATGGTTTAAAGCATACTCATTTTTTTGTTCGTTCCTATACTGTGTACATTTTGAATTTACTTTGAAGGAATATTTTATGATACCTCACACGAGCTATAACAATATTTAATGTTGAAAGTTTGGCATTCTTTTGATATTTTTGTTCATCGAAGCGTGGAAGCAAGTAATTTTTATCTCAACTCAACGTTTAAGAAAACTTCGCTTCACTTATTAACTCCACAGATTTGTGTTCGCGAATACACTTACAGTTTTATCTGTATTTTTTCAAAGATATCTATTAGTTATTCGTTTTAGACAAACTCTTCGCTTCTCACTGTTTGTGCAATTTTAGTTTGCTTTTGTTAAATCTTTATAAAAATACTGTTCAATATATGAAACACACCCTTCATACCATTTTATTAGGGTTCCGTACACAATGGGTAAAACGGGACCCTATTACTAAGACTTCGCTGTCTGTCTGTCACCAGGCTGTACCTCATGAACCGTGATAGTTAGACAGTTGAAATATTCACAGATGATCTATTTCTGTTGCCGTTATAACAACAAATACTAAAAAACATAATAAAATAAATATTTAAGGAACTCCCATATAGTAAACGTGAATTTTTTGCTCGTTTTTATAGGTAATGGTACGGAACCCTTCGTGCGCGAGTCCGACTCGCACTTGGCCGGGATTTTTTCTTTTAAAAAGACAACACCCGCACTAGAGATTCTAATCCCTGTGTCGCGGGGTACTTTACAAACATATAATAGACGGACACAAATTACATCTAGACTCTGAAAAACTATTTATGGCTCACACAAATAGCTGTCCGGTGCGGGAATCGAACTCGCGACACGAAGCGGCAAGGCGTGAGTGAAGGCATAGAAAATGCCCCTCTGTTTGCGCATACAATTGTTCATTATAGTAACTCCTGCGCACCACATACTTTTTAGTTTAGGCTTCACAAGTTTCATCGGATACTACTAGATTAGAGAATATATCTTAAGGTGTGATGTTTCTAGGATACTTAACTGCTTGGAATATATTATTTTTTTAATTTTAATCTATATGTACAACACTGCCACATACTTTGGGCATGTGATCTCTGGCAAAATCAGCGTAATATTATGTAAAACAGCTTGCAACCAATATCTGGAGTTGTTTATTATACGGATCTTTTAGCAACACGGAACAACTTCCGTGCGTTTAAGCACTTTTGCCATACCTACTATTGGAATCAAATATAACAGCTCACTTAGGACCCTTAAATTGATCCTCGGTGCTTTTGCAGCTGGCTTCTCTAGTTGCAATTCTCTCGTTTTATGAGGCTATAGCTTCTTTACATCATTCTGTCTCCCACTTTGCTCTGGAGATAAGTGTAACTATTCATTTTCTAACTCCTCCCTTTTTTATTTCTGGTTAAATTCGTTGCGGGATCTAAGACAGTTGTCGCGATTCCCCGGGACATGGCTGAGCCTCACCGCTCAGTGTCATTTCATTGTGTGCCATTGTTGATCCTGGCTTACAGGAGTTGCAGTGGCCAAGCGAGAGGGACTAGTCCCGATAAAATAAAAGGTTTGCTAGTCTTTATTGAGACTCCAACAGTTTGACGTACCGTAGGAGCTAAAATATATTTTTGCAGTCACCTGTTTATTGCCTGACCGTGCGCTTAGGTGCTTATGAAAGTTTTTTGTGCTTTCCGGGGTACGGGGGTGTAAATACCGTCAATTCTCGGACCCCGGGCTCATACTGAGACTTTTTCTTTTAAATATACCCCCGTGGCGCGGAGAGCACGTAGAGCCGTCGGCCCTGTACTCTTTCCTGTCGTGTCGCTGGGCGTCCCATCGGATCATGAGAGTGATGGAATAGAAAGTGCTCCTGTGTTTGCGCACACACTTGTGCATCTCTATGATGGCTAATCTCTATTGAGAATGGCCGCCGTGGCCGGAATGTGGCTTGGAGGACATTATCCTTTATGGCTCAAAGAGGCGACGAGTAAAAGTTGATTATTATGACACAATTTCAGTTAATATCCGCCTTTTGGCTCTTACTTTTTACTTTACTGGTTTACATAACACCTCAACTTCCTAAAAGGTTTATACAAAGAAGTTCCATCTACATAAAAAAAAAACAATATCACCTTTAAAATTGTTAATACCGCCATCTATCGCGGGAAAACGGCAACTCTTGTGTATACTGCTCTGTTTACGACGTCGCCGGATAACAAAATGGCCGCCGGTGGGTTATTAAGAGTTTGCCCTTTGCATAAAATATTAGGCCACTTTATAACAATACACCAAAGTTTGGCAGTAAATAAGTTGGACTTTAATTTTTTTATGGTTGTTGAAAAGTGCGTTGAGTTATGACTGAGTTACTTCGATGATATTTTAAGTTATCATTAAACTTCGTTATTCTGTGTTGTTAGGTGCTTGTACAACGTGTAACTTAACTAGAAAACGGAAGTTATAGAGTTTAATTTGCCTATGATACTGTACAACGTGTAGCACAACACAATGAAAACTAAACAAAATAACTTTTCATACAAGAATAACGCTCAGATGACCTATTGTTAGGGAAACCAAAATAAAAAACGGCCAAGTGCGAGTCGGACTCGCGCTCGGAGGGTTCTGTACCATTATCTATAAAACAAGCAAAAAATTCACGTTTGTTGTATGGGAGCTCCCTTAAATATTTTTTATTTTGTTTTTTAGTATTTGTTCTTATAGCGGCAACAGAAATACCTCATTTTTTTTTTTAACCCGACTAGTCCCTCCCTCTTACCCACCACTGCAACTCCTGTAAGCCAGGATCAACAGTGGCACACAATGACATGACACTGAGTGGTGAAGCTCAGGCATGTCCCGGGGAATCGCTTTAACTGTCTTGGATCCCGCAACGAATTTAATCAGAAACAGAAAAAAGGAGGAGTTAGAAAATGAATAGTTCCACTTCCCTCCAGAGCAAAGCCGGAGACAGAATGATGTAAAGAGGCTATAGCCTCATAAAATGAGAGATTTGCAACTAGAGAAGCCAGCTGCAAAAGCACCGAGGATCAATTTAAGGGTCCTAAGTGAGCTGTTATATTTGATTCCTATAGTAGGTATGGCAAAAGCGCTTAAACGCACGGAAGTTGTTCCTTCTATAATACATCATCTGTAAAAATTTCAACCGTCTAACTATCATGGTTCATGAGATACAGCCTGGTGACAGACGGACAGACAGACAGACACCCTACCACTCAGTACCCTAGTGTCAGATTTGTTCAAGCCGCCCATTAGGCCTCTGACATAGCTTAACGACTGTTGCCTAATGACTACAACCGGGACCGACAGCTTAACGTGCCCTCCGAAGCACGAGACGCTCGCAACAACTTTGCTGGTCTCCAATCTATGGACTGACCGCGAGCCTAGTTGCTTAACCTCTCCAATCACTTATTTACCGATGAGAGCATCTAGCCATAAGAGAAAGAGAGAAAGAAATTGGGTGCTCGCATCTCTCTCTTACCCATAGAGTAATATACACAGAAAAACTGACAGACATGTTCATGCACACAAATATCTGTCCAGGGGCTCTACCGGCTAAGTCGCCGAGCATCGATTTCTTAAATGGCGTTCAAATAAATACCTAATGTTAAAAATGACTAAATGAATCTTTAAATTGGCTTCAACGTTGACAATCAATTCCGGACCATTTATGACGTCACATGTGCTCATGGAAGCCGATTTAACGATTGATTAAGTCATTTTTAACATTATTTATTTGAACGCCATTTAAGATATCGATGTTCGGCGATTTAGCCGGCAGAGCCCCTGGATAAAATAAATAAAATAAAATAAATAAAAAAACTTGTGTGTACTTATGTACACGCGTTAGAAGTTATACTTCTTAATATACAACTTGAACATAGTTATCAATTTTCATACCACCTAGAACTAACTTCATGCTGTTAAATTTTTTGGTGTCGGTGTGCGCGCGCATCGTAAAAATTCACTCTCATCATTTTTCTCCATCGCGCCAAAAGAAGTATAACTTCAAAAAGGTTTTTATTCACGTAGACTTTAAAAAAGCGCTTGTAAATAGTCAGAACATATTTGTAGTAATATAGTTGTATACATTATTATTTCTAGTAACATAGATATTTAGGTACACATTGTATGAAAACATTTATAAAATTTATTTTATTATAGCATTGATATTTAGCTAGCTCGTATCAAGTTATTGTCAAGAGATTATGTTATATTTTTACTACATATTGTCAATGGTTCTGTCTATATTAAGGTATTATTATTATGACGGACCTTGTGTTAATAACGACGGTCGCGCTTTAATGCTACCACCGGATCCAATGCGCCCCAACTGAGAAGACCCAGCGAAACAAACTCAGTGGGTTCATCTACTACCGGTTTCAACACGACCCAGTTGAGACGGTCCGGCGAAACATACTCAAGCGGGCATGAACACGGGATTTGGTCCAATTAGAGTAAGTAATTATTTAGTAGATGGGAATCGAACCCACGAACTCTGGCGTGAAAAGCAAGCATTTACCACCAAGTATATGGAGTCGTGGTAGGGGTACAGATAGCGATTTTTAAGTTTCTTCCATTATATTGCGCATAATATGTTAATGCGAACACTTATAAATATTCATTGATTTGGGTCTAAGCTCTTTGAAACTTTTAGGGGGTGATATGCAAAGGGTGTCAACGGAATCCTTGTATTTATGTAGACGGTCACCGTAGCCTAGTTGGTAGTGCTCCTGCCTATGAAGCTGGTGGTCCTGGGTTCGAATCCCGGTAAGTGCAAATATTTGTGTGATGAGTACGAATATTTGTTTCTGAGTCATGGATGTTTTCTATGTAAGTATTTATCTATCTATATAAGTATGTATATAGTCACCTGGTACCCATAGTACAAGCTTTGCTTAGTTTGGGGCTAGTATGATCTGTGTGAGATTGTCCCTAGATATTATTATTATTATTACTAAGCTTTCAATTTAATCTGTCTGTCTGTCTGTCTTTTGATAAGGCGGGGAATTCCTATGCATGCTACCCGTAAAATGTGTCTGCGGGTGGGTATTTCGGACTCGCACCGACTAAACCTAACCTGCCGTGAACTATTTTAAGCGCCTGATTGGAGGAGCGCCTGTAACGCGGGTATGCTGCTCGAGTGCTCCTTTATGCGTCATGTCCCAGATGGTTGGACACGTACCCTGGGAAGGCATGGGATTGCCCTCCCCTATTGCCGAGTCCTGCCAGTCCGGCACAGCGAGTGCGCCATAAACAGATCGCTGTCTTCCCGGGGCTGCTTGCACGTGGCGGCAGTAGAGGACACTTCTCACACTGCCACCGCAGCCCCGAGGGGAGTTGGGTACCGGGTGCCGCCACCGCCCCGACGCCTCCTCGGTCTATGAGCAGGATCGGCTAGTTCCCGATCCCGTTCGGCGGCTTCCTGCTGGAGCAAGACTGCCTCACATAAGGAAACCACGGCATCCCTTCAATTGGCAATTCCTCGAGCTATGCTGGTTACTTTCGTTTGCCTGCAGATCTCAATATTTCTGATTCGATGTCACACGAAAACCACAAGCATAGCGCTCTCTATTGCTCATTGGATGACTCTGAGCCTTCTCATAAAGCCTTTAGTTAGCGACAGCAAACATTATTATCAGTGGACCATACCTGAAATAATTTAAAAACCTCTCCACTACAATACCCATAGGTAAAACCCTTAAAAGAAACAATTCCCGTATTGTTTTCTCTCATCACCGCTGGAGGGAGAAATTAATTAAATATTTTTTTCATTCTCTCCCGAAATGAAAGAAAATATATATTAACTTATTATTTTTTTTTATATTGCCGGGAGTCAAATCTTTTACTCATTCACTCGAGAAACATGTTATTAAGGACGAGCTGTGGCCCGCGGTTATACCCACGTTAAATTTTATAAATTATCACACTTACTCCTGCGTAGGTGATAGCATAATAATATGTAGCCTATATATTGACCCGACTTCTTATTAATATTCATGCAAAAATTTTGCACCCGTGACCACGGCTGGTGCAATCCATGCCCAAACGTCGGGTAACCTAAAGGTAATGATTTGCCTTAAATCGTTATCGCGATTGAGTCCCGTGTCCACAATATATGAAAATGTATAAAATCGCGAAATTTAAAAACCTTAATTTGTATATGTTCTCAGATTGTATTGTTTCTTGAGGTGTACAATTAAGAGTTTTATCTATAATGATGAAATGATGAAATAATGAAATATCTATTTATTTGTCTCTAAGTCACTTTGCTTTGCCTTAAATTGTTATCGCGATTGAGACCCGTGTCCACAATATACAAATTATTACAGAACAAAATATGGCGGGCTGATCACAAGGTGTGATCTCTTCTAGGCAACCTAGGTAGTGAATGGAGAAAGGAGTTACTTTGTTCTGTTTATCAGTTGTCTCTTAGCCATAGTACAGGTTCTGCTTAGTTTTTTTTTATATATAAATAATAGGATGGCAAACGACATCGCCACATGGACACTCGCAACACCTGAGGAGCTGCAAGTGCGTTGCCGGCCTTTAAGAAAAGAATAGGCTCGCTTCTTGAAGGTTGCCATGTCATACCGGATCGAAAACACCTCCGCAGCTAATTGATTCCGGAGAGCGGTAGTGCGCGGTAAAAAGTTTCTTGTGAAACGCACAGTGGTAGATGACCATTCATCCAGGTGATAAGGTTGAAATTTCCACTTTTGGCGAGAGGGTCTGTGGCGGAATGTGGCGTCAGGTATGACCTTGAACAATTCCTCTGAAGTTTGGGATGAGATGGCAGTATGTTAGTTGTCCGAGGGTAAGATTTCACAAAACTACAGCTAGAACGGCTCGGAAATAATACTACATAACTTGTTACACTTTGTACATCAGTATGGGGTACTTACATCCATGAAACGGTATCTTTTAAAGAAAACTGTATCTTTTGACTCTGTTGTTATAAAGATAATTTCAATTACGTCTTGTTGGGCGGACGGAAGTATTTCAGGGGAGCCGCGCGTATGGTTCAAGGGATACGCTTACGGCAATTGGCATTTAATGATGAGTTAGCGTGGGTGGTAGATACTTGCCTTTCGCGCCGTAGGTCGTGGGTTCGATTCCCACCCAGGACATATACTGCCGTTCTAAGTGAAAAAGCGATATCTCATAAAAAAATTGTGAGCCGTCACGGGACGCCTGGCAGATGTGAAAGATCGACATTATTTTTTAAAATTAATATGCAGTAAAGAACATATTTTGATATGAACTAAAATAAAATATTACTATTAATAATCGCACAGTCGATTGTTTTGTTTAACAACAAAAAAAAATGAAAAAAAAAACGTGGCGACGCGTCTCCCCCCCAGAAATCATTTTTACGTGCGGCTATAGATGTTTCACATCAAAAATCTTCATGAGGATTTTTATACCATCAGATAGCTTAAAAAATACGCATTTATCCAACAAAGCCAAATAGCCGTAACTAATTAAAAATATATAGAAAAACCTTTTAATCTAAACTTAACTAACTAACTAAACTCTAAAGAAAAAAGAAAACAATATTTACAAAACATTAAACTCGCCTTTATTGAGATGCCGCTTTTGCGTCTAGCACGGCAGTATATTTGTGTGCATGAACATGTGTAGAAGGGAGCTATTCATTTATTAACTCCTTCTTGTTTCTTTATGATTAATATCGTTGCGGATATTTTTTTTTTCATTTTTTTAAGACAACGCCCGCGTTAAGCAATGTAATCCCTGTGTTGCGGGGTACTTTACAAACATATAATAGACGGACACAAATTACATGCAGACTCAGACAACTATTTATGGGTCACACAAATAGTTGTCCAGCGCGGGACTCGTACACACGAAGCGGCGAGGAGACTGTCTTAGCCGCTGCGCCAGACTAGCAGTCAAATCCATCCAAGACAGTTAAAGCGATTTACGACACATGTCTGAGCTTCACTGCTCAGTTTTATTTGATAATGTTTCACTGTTACTGATACTAGCTTGCAGGAGTTGCAGTGGTGGGTAAGAAGGAGGGACAAGTCCCGAATATGTCTGTTTTTCCTGAGTCTGAGTGTGATTTTGATTGCACGTGTGGCGCTGCGGCTATAACAGGCGTCTAGCCGCTTCGTATCCCGGGGTCGATTCCCGTGCCGCACAACTATTTGTGTGACCCATAAATAGTCGTTCTAAGTCTGGATATCATTTGTGTCCGTCTATTATATGTTTGTAAAGTAAGATTGTAATTAATCTTAAGTATATTTTATTTTAAAAAAGGATTCCTACTAAGTTTTCTGGCAGTGTTTCTCAGTAGCTGCCACGTCATGCATAAATGTAAAATTTATACGGAATAAATGATTTTTGACTTTGACTTTTGACTTTGATTGTCCCCTTTAACTATCTTGGATCCCGCAACATCTAATCAGAAAGCAACAAGGAGGATAGAAAGAATATGGTAGGTAGGTAATAATGGTTAACTTGATGTATTATACTCGTTGGCGGACAACACAAAAATTTGTCCTGGGTGTGGATTGAACCCACGACCTCTGACTTAGCAGTCAAGGTCATTAACACTAGGTTAATAGGCAAGTCAAACGATAAAACGACACTGTGCGGTGAAGCTTAGGCATGTCCCGGGGAATAGCTTTAACTGTCTTGGATGCCGCCATATCTAATCAGGAAGAAACGTGGAGAAGTTAGACAGAATATGGTATACGTCATTGTTCTTGAATGGTTAACTTGATATAATAATATTATCCTCCTTAACACAAAAATTTGCCCTGGGTGTGGATTGAATCCACGACATTTGACTTAGCTGTCAGAGTAATTAACACTAGATTAACAGGCAAGTGAAACGATAAAACGACACTGTACAGTGAAGCTTAGGCATGTCCCGGGGAACAGCTGTAACTGACTTGGATTCCGCCGTATCTAATCAGGAAGAAACAAGGAGGAGTTAGGAAGAATATAGTAGACGTTGTTGCGCCTGCCTACGAAGCTGGTGGTCCTGGTTTCGAATCCCGGTAAGTGCAAATATTTGTGTGATGAGCACGAATATTTGTTTCTGAGTCATGGATGTTTTCTTTGTATATAAGTATATATCTATCTATTTAAGTATGTATATCGTCGCCTGGTACCCATAGTACAAGCTTTGTTTAGTTTGACGCTAAGATTAAAAAAAAAAAATCTTGTGTGTACTTATGTACACGCGTTAGAAGTTATACTTCTTAATATACAACTTGAACATAGTTATCAATTTTCATACCACCTAGAACTAACTTCATGCTTTTATTTTTACGATCGTAAAAATTCACTGTCATACCACCTAGAACTAACTTCATGCTGTTAATTTTTTTGGTGTTGGTGTACGCGCGCATGGTAAAAATTCACTTTCATCATTTTTCTCCATCGCGCCAAAAGAAGTATAACTTCAAAAAAAAAATCAAAACAAAGAGTTGCCCTGGGTGTGGATTGAACCCATGACCTCTGGCTTAGCAGTCAGATTCATTAACACTAGATTACTAGGCAAGTCAAACGATGAATTGACTCAGAGCGGTGAGGCTCAGGCATGTCCCGGGGAATAGCTTTAACTGTCTTGGATCCCGCAATATCTAACCAGAAAGTAACAAGGAGGAGTTAGAAAGAATATGGTAGGTCTTTATTCTTGAATGGTTAAGTTGACGTATTATCCTCCTTAACGGAGAACACAAATATTTGTCCTGAGTGTGGATTGATCCCATGATCTATAGCTAAGGCGATTGGTACACTGCCTCAGATTCCATCACTCTCATGATCCGATGGGACGGCTAGCGACACGACCGGAAAGAGGTCAGGTACAGGACCGACGGCTTTACGTGCTCTCCGAAGCACGGGGGTGTAATACCGCCATTAAATTTCCAGACTTCGGGCTGATACTGAAATTTCTTTTTACGGAAAAATCACTTTTTGGTCCGACCCAGGATTTGAACCTAGGATCTAATTATCTGCGGTTGAACACGCTACCGCTAGACCAACGACGTAGAAAGAATATGGTAGACGCCATTGTTCTTGACTTATTATATACTCCTTAACGGAAAATAGAACTCTTAAACGGCTTAGGCAGCAAAACCGAATTGAATCTATTCACAAAATTTTAATTTAACCGTGCATTGGTCGCCGAATGAATTAATTCATCAAACTCGTTTATTTTGTATGAAAAGCTTTCAATTAATTAATAGCCCCGTTAAGCTCGATGAACGCTATCAAATATTCAACGCTGTTCGATGAAAGGTCATTTATATTTTGTATGAGTTATTGTGTAGTTTGAAGACGTCGTTATAAAAGTCGACCAAATGAAGTACTCAGTAAAACCCCGAGGAATATAGGCACCAAGAGATTCGTTTCCTCATTCAGATGTTTAAAAAAATATAGTTAATTAAAGAAAAGAATAACAAGTTTATTTTTTTTTATTAAAAAAGAGGCCGAAGTTGATGTTTTATTTTGAATTTCATCATCTCAGCCGAATGGCGTCCACAACTGGACAAAAGCTTTCCCAAAAGATTTCCACAATGGAGTTATGTCCATCATTTGGAGGGATATGGCATAATCGCCATACTTGGCAGACGGGTTGGTGATCGAAGTATGATGTTCATGACACAGAGAGACGCTGCTGCTCGTTCTCTGATAGATATTCCCTCGAGATGACTTCACTTCACCCTCCACGGGATGAGATGGGGTGGCAATATTCCATGCCGTCAGCCAAACAGAAAAATATTAAATTTAGTTTATTAAATTTTATTTTTGGATATTTTTTTTTATTTTGTGTATTCTGTTATTGTTCTACTAATGTACTAAACTGTTTTCAGAAATCTTTTAAAATTAATTGCATAAATTGAAGTGCGGATGGGAATTGAACCCACGACCACGGGGTATCCAGCCCCATGTGCGTTTAACGCTCCGCCACTGCACCGTGGTTTTTAGACTCTAATTTATGCAATCCATTCGATATTTCTTAACGCAATTGAGACGCTTTTAACGCCATGTTACCGAAACCTACACGGCTAACAACGGCTGGAATGCCAATACTTAGATCGGGCAATTCCAATAGATGGCGTTTTAAATTATTCATTTTTGAATATTTATTTAATCATGACACTTGGAATTTGTAACTGTTTTCACTACTATCGGCAGTCCGCAAAGATTATTTTGTATTTTATTTGTGTAAATCCATTGATATCGTTTACTATTTATATCGTTCACCATTCAACTCATTCACCAATCAAATGGTTTACTAATTAAATGTTCAATGACTCAAATCATTCGCAATCAAATCGTTTACTAATTACTTTAAACGATTTATTGACCTGTTGGTCTAGTGGGTTCGATTCCCACCCGGGACAAATCTTTGTGTGATGAACACGATCATTTGTTCTGTGTTTGGGTATAATGAATCTGATGAAATCTGAAAAAAAAATATATGATGATTCTAACAATGTTTGCAAAAAGGTAAAAAGCGCGTACTTGGGTCACAATATTATATGTCGGCAAAGTGTTCTGTCGGCCAAAAGTACTGTCGAAGTAAAGTCTTGTCGGTGTACAGTCTGTCGGCGTAATGTCTGTCGGCGTTTAGTCGTATACTCCGCGAGTATGCGCGTTGTCTTTTCAAAAAAAAAGCCTATGAGATTGATCACCAGCCACATCGTTCGCCGCTTAATGCTTGTGGCCGACTGCCTTTAAATACTCTTTTATAATACTTTTTTATATTTGATGTAATTTATACTTTTTTTGTCTTTGACTTTGTTGCTGGGATACAAAAAAGAATGTAATAAAAATGTAATGTGACGAGAAAATATTTTATTTTCGTAGAATTAATCGCTCACAATGCTTATCACTTGTACCATGCGCGAGCGGCGAAGCGTACCAGGACATTCGTTTTGTTTCTTTTAAAAAGGTTTTTGTTTTTTTAATGTTTCGCTGCGAATCTTTTCTTTTACAAAGGCGCAGCGGCTTATTCAACGGAAACATACGGCGAGGGAGTTGGAGCGGACAATTAGAAGTTTTAAATTTGTTCATGTGTGAAGATGGATATAAAGGAATTAATAGCTGGTGATGACTTGTTTGAATGCGGAATGAATTTGAAGTTAGAGATGTTAAACGTTGAATGAAATGAAATGTAATAAGTATAATAAAATATAGTTTTTTTTTTTTTTTTAATAATAATAATAATATCTGGGGACAATGTCACACAGATCTTCCTAGCCCCAAACTAAGCAAAGCTTGTACTATGGGTACCAGGCGACGATATACATACTTATATAGATAATATAAATACTTAAATACATAGAAAACTTCCATGACTCAGAAACAAATATTCGTGCTCATCACACAAATATTTGCACTTACCGGGATTCGAACCCAGGACCACCAGCTTCGTAGGCAGGAGCACTACCAAATAGGCTACGGTGACCGTCAAGTCAAGTAAAATGATTAAGAAAAGAAAAAGTATTAGAAATATAAAGTGCGAGTTGGACTCGCCCATCGAAGCTCCCGTACGAATTTGTAGGATTATATAGAGATCAGGAATAGATTATTAGGTATCTAAATTTGTGTGATTTAATATAAAATGTAAAGTTTTCAGATTTTGCCGGGCCAGTTGGCGTGGTTGGTAAATGCTTGCCTTTCACGCCGCAGGTCATGAGTTCGATTCCCACCTAGGACAGATATTTCTGTGCATGATCATGTCTATTTGTCTGTCTGTTTAATTATCTATATAAATATGTATTTACAAAAGAAAAGCAATACATGTAATATATCATTTAACTGGTTTTCATAGTACAAGCTCTGCTTAGTTTCCCTGGGATCACTGGCGTTTGGAGGAGGGGAACTCAACTCATCTCGTTCTTCCCGGGAAGAGGTAACCTGCTGTAGCTCAGGTTTAGGACGTGCTGGAGAGGGGGGAGACATTCATGCCCTCTCCCCTCCACGGGTGAGAATCTCACTGAGGCTGCAGTGTACGGCGGCGGTACTGGTGTGATCGTTCACAAGTAATCAGAGCTCCCGCTACAAACACTGTGAGGCTGGCTACCGTGGTGGTTTTAAGGTCCAACCACACCAAACGGCCCGCATCGGCCAGTATCGCACCGCACGGAGGCGGTCGGATGCCGCCGCATCCGACCGGATACGGTCGAATGCGACGGCATCCGACCGCGTCCGGCCGGACGTCGCGTCGCGTCGTCGCATACTACTACCTTCGCTTCTTTTTTAGTTTCATAGTTTTAAGCCCCAGCGCACCCGGCGGAATCCGAACGCAGGCGGATGGCTCCGAGCGCATTCGGCGGTATTCGAACGTATGCGCCGGTATCCGAACGCATGCGGACGGAGCCGATCGCGTGTCGCGGCATGTCACCGGCTGTGTTTACCCTTGACTTGGTAATATAAACTTTAAACACTGTATACATGATTTAATTTCGTTTAAAGATTGTAAAATTCGTTTCGATGCGGGCCGATGCGGGCCGTTTGGTGTGGTTGGACCTTTAGTCGGAAGTCCTACGTACCCCGTCGCCTCCCCAAGCGACGGAAAAGCGACATGAGGATTTACACCACGTAAAAAAAAACAAAAAAAAAGCTCTTCTTAGTTTGGGATCAGATAGTCGTGGGTGAATAATGTCCTATTATTATTATTTTACGCAAACCCGTCGCGCGCCCGCTCCCAAATTATTTTTGTAAGTCCCCGTGTGTTTACATTCGCTTAGGTCGTTTCCTGTGCTTCGTGAAGGAATTATTTATTTGGGTAATGTTAGTAACTATAACTCTATATAACATAACTACCCCCAGGTCTAGTGGTAGCGGTAATATTCAACTGTACAATGATGTTCCAGATTCAATCATCTGCACCATTTCGTTCCGGACGTACGCGAACGGTTAAATAAAACTTGGCTAATCACCGACCATTGTGTTGCACAATTTCCTACCGGACGCGGTCATTTTAAAAGTAAATTATTTAGTTTTAAATTAGTAGATATCTTCACCAATCTGTCTGTGCTAAACTTCTTGTAACGAATATGAACAATAATCAAACGAAAAATCCAAAAACTATATAATAAATATAACAAAAGAGCGATGACCTCCAGTAAATTTGTTATCTCTAGGATCACGAATGTATACGGAGATAGGACCGTAAATGAACGTATCCCCTACATACTTAACAGTATACCAGAGGACATCAGAAAGGAATGGAATAAACATAAGTTTAAAATTAAGTTAAAAAAATACCTCCTAGATAATCTTCCATAGAAAACCAGCTTAATGTACATATATAACAGCGCTACTTAATATTGATAATAATTTCGATCTCACAGTCAAACTGTTTGTACAGTTTTGTGAGGCTTTGTTTAATTCATAAGGTCAACACTGTATATAATAATCACAATATATAAAAACAATAAAAATAAAAACCTCTCACCACATACTTTGGGAGTGTGATCTCTGGCAAATTCAGCGTGATATTATGTTAAATAGCTTGCAACCAATATCTGGAGCAGTTTATTATACGAATCTTGTAGCAACAAGGAAGCAACGGATCTTGTAGCAACAAGGGAGTAACAAGCGCTTTTGCCATACCTACTATTGGAATCAAATATAACAGCTCACTTAGGACCCTTAAATTGAACCTCGGTGCTTTTGCAGCTGGCTTGTCTAGTTGCAATCGTCTCGTTTTATTATTATCCTCTTTACATCATTCTGTCTCCCGCTTTGTTCTGGAGGGAAGTGGACCAATTCATTTTATAACTCCTTATTGTTTCTGATAAAATTCGTTGCGGGATCCAAGACAGTTGTCGCGATGCCCCGGGACATGCCTGAGCCTCACCACTCAGTGTCATTTCATTGTGTGCCACTGTTGATCCTGGCTTACATCCAGCTAATAGTGAGTTCATAGACTGCCCCACTTTTTTTATAGGTCCGATCCGGGATTTGAATCCAGTACCTCATTATCCTACCGCTAGACCAACGAGGCAATGGAAGAAATATTCCTGCGTCAAAAGCATTGACGTTCTAAAAGGCTCAATCAATTAGTTGGATTAAAAATACCTTTCTATAAATCTTTTATTACATTCATCCACTTTGGGAATTCCAAGTTTCTTTTCCCTATTGCTTACATTTTCAAGTCGCTGTATTAAAGCCATTGGTCGGATATAAAATCGAGTCTCCCCTCTAGCGATTTACGGGACTGGATCCCGGGATCCTCTCTATCGATTCTTCAGATTCAATTTATTGTATTAAGTTGACAATGCCCAATTGTATCGCATCAAGCCAATTTTGTCCCTATACGGTAATATGTACGGTTTAAAATAGAGTGAACAGAACACTATTAGTGCCAGTTAAGAAAGACGGTGAAATTGAGTAAAATAATTATAATAATAAGAATGATATCCCGTGACATTATTCACACTCGGCCATCTGATGCCATACTAAGCAGAGTAAATAATAATAAATAAAATGAAATAAAAAAGGTTTTTATTCACTTAGACTTTAAAAAAGCGCTTGTAAATAGTCAGAACATGTTCGTAGTAATATATAATTATTTCTAGGTAGATATAGATATTTAGGTACACAGATCGTAGGAAATAATTTACAATAAGATTTATTTTATAACAGTAAGGATATATAACTAACTTAAATTAAGTTATTGTCAAGGATCATGTGTAGGTTTAATTATCAAAAATTTCAAATTTTAGCTATATTTTTACTACATATTGTCTGAATGGTTCTGTCTATATTAAGGTACGAATTAAATGTTATTATTATGGCGGACCTTGTGTTTATAACGACGGTCGCGCTTTAATGCTACCACCGGATCCAATGCGCCCCAACTGAGAAGACCCAGCGAAACATACTCAATGGGGCATATACACGAGTACTATGGAAACCAGATAACTGATATATTTATCTTATGTAAATACATACCTACTTATATAGTAATTTACAACCAGATAACTGAACCAGATACATATACTACTTTTCTTTTGTAAATAGATAGATACTTATATAGACTATAACTACACACAGACTCAGGAAAAACAGATATTATGTTAATGCACATAAATATCTGCCCTGTGTGGGAATCGAACCCACGACCTCTGGCGGGAAAAGCAAGCATAGCAAAAGCAAGGGTGTTAGCAAGGGAATCCTAAATTTGCTCTGCCAGTGTATATCGTTCGTAGCTTAACGCAAAGCGCCTACCCCATATGTGTAGATGGTGCTGGTTCGAGACCCGGCGTAGGTACAATAAAATTTATGTTTTCCCATTTTTGGGATTAGATTAACTTTGCGATTAGATTAACTTTGCGAATAGTGCTATAAAATTCAAATTTAATATAAATACTAGATATAAGAATAATCTTATGTTAAATACTGCCCGTCTCCACAAAATAAGTAAATCTTTTATCGAGCAATTTATCTATATATATAATAAAATCGTAGGAAAGTCAAAACTGTACATTGAATATTTTTAAAAAAGGATACTTGGGGCGTGATATTCAATCGATATCGAAGCCAAAAATATAGTTATTAGAATTGTTGTCTGTTTTTCTGTTTGTCTGTATGTATGTCCGGGCTAAACTCAAAAAGTACTGCATGGATTTACTTCAAATTTTGCATGAATATTACTAAGAGGTCGGGTCAACATATAGGCTACATATTATCACGCTATCTACTACGGGGGAAGAGCTGTGACAATTTATAAAGTTTAACGCGGGTAAAACCGCGGGGCACAGCTAGTAAGTCATAAGTCTATAACAAACTTCCCAATGATATTAGAAAATGGTCCACGGATAAGTTTAAAAGAATTATTAAATCCAAGTTGTATAGCAGGGCATATTATACAATTTCTGATTATGTATACATATAATAAAATCGTAGGAAAGTCAAAACTGTACATTGAATATTTTTTTTAAAGGATACTTGGGGCGTGATCTACCATCGATATCGAAACCAAAAATATAGTTTTTAGAATTTTTGTCTGTTTGTCTGTATGTATGTCCGGGCTAAACTCTAAAAGTACTGCATGGATAAACTTCAAATTTTGCATTAACATTACTAAGAGGTCGGGTCAATATATAGGTTACATATTATCACGCTATCACCTACGGGGGAGGAGCTGTGTGTAAATATAGTGTTGACTTCCAAAAATGAAACATCTGGAACGTCTCGAATCCTATCGCACATCCAGTTGTTTTCCCATCCCCGGGCTCTTAGAATTAGTTATTAGACGTTACAGATCTTAGATTTTGATGATCCCGTTGTCGCGGGCATAAGCAACAGGATCCGCGTACGAAGTCGCGGGCAGCAGCTAGTTTAAGTAATAAAAGTGCTTGAGATTGAGTTGTTCGAAGTCAACACGCAAACAATATGTTATTAATCTTAAGTAAATTTTATTTTACTGAGTGTTCTGGCAGTTTTTCTCAGTAGCTACTAGGTCATGCACTGAACGGTAGTGTAAAAAATGACGATTCCCCGTAAATATAATGTTTTTACAGAATAAATGAATATTGATTTCTTTTTAAAGTCAACGTTTGCAGTAGGGAATCTAATCCCCGTGTCGCGGGGTGCTTTACAAACATATAATAGACGGACACAAATTACATGCAGAGTCTGAACCACTATTTATAGGTCAAATAGTTGTTCGGCCGGGACTCAAACCCGCGACACGAAGCGGCGAGGCGACTGTCTTAGCCGCTCCGCCACACGTGCAGTCATAAATTTGAATACGTTACATTACAATTGAAAGAAACATTGACACGCTATTACTTTAAATACGTCTTAATTGTATAAGTAGTAAGGTTGGTTTTCCTACTGTCAGTGTCACCACTAATACGACGTCGATTGAGCAAAAATTCACCAGTAGAAGTAATCCAATCAGAGGGCAGGCCGTTTAGAAAATTTCCGTAATACCTGTGGTAATAATAATATTTTAGCTCGACTCGAAATTGGATTCGTCTCAAATTGATTCTTAAATTTTGTCCGGGATGACTTGGACCCTGTTTCAAAAGAGGTGGTAAAGACCTGAATTCAGCAAAATTATTTATTGTCCTGAAAGTCACCGGCATAGCCCGAAGAATTGCAAAACTGAAGTGGCGGTGGGCGGGTCACATAGCTCGTAGAACCGATGGCCGTTGGGGCAGAAAGGTTCTCGAGTGGCGACCACGAACCGGAAGACGCAGCGTGGGCAGGCCCCCTATACAAGATGGACCGATGAACTTGTGCGGGTCGCTGAAAATGCGGCGCTGGAAGTGCGGGCGTTGACTTAAAAAAAACAAGAGCCGTCACGGGACGCCTGGCAGATGTGAAACATCGACATTATTTTGTAAAAGTAATATGCAGAAAAGAACATATTGTGATAGGACCTAAATATGTCGTAATGATAAAATAAAAAGTCGATTGCGCATGGCGACGCGTGGCCACACCGTACACACTACTATCGTATAGCGTGGCGACGGCATGCGTCGCCACGCCAGAAATCTGTTTTACGTGCGGCTATAGATGTTTCACTTCAAAAACTCTGTAAAAAGTGTACAAATAAAAGAGAAATTCTATGTGTTTTTACTATTCTATATTTTTAGATACTATTTATTTTAATACTTGCTGAGTAGTGGCAGCATAGAATATCATCATCCCATCACATCCCGTGTGGGCCATAGAAATCGTCCGAGGGAATACCTACCAGAGAACAGGCAGCAGGGTTTTTATGTGAACTGTGACCATCAAACTGCGATCACCAACCCGTCTGCCATGCGTGGCGATTATGGCATATCCCCCCATCCTTTGGGGAGGCTTTTGTCCAGCTGTGGACATACTTTGGCTGTCTTAATGATGATGATGTTATTTTGATAATTTAAAATAATAATAATAATATCTAGGGACAATGTCACACAGATCATCCTAGCCCCAAACTAAGCAAAGCTTGTACTATGGGTACCAGGCGACGATATACATACTCATAGATAGATAAATACTTATATACATAGAAAACATCCATGACTCAGAAACAAATATTCGTGCTCATCACACAAATATTTGCACTTACCGGGATTCGAACCCAGGACCACCAGCTTCGAAGGCAGGAGCACTACCAACTAGGCTACGGTGACCTTCAATAATTATTTTTAGTCTTCTAATCTAATAGTCACGTTAATCTTATCTTGTAAATTTACTTATTATATAAAGACGTCCACTGCTGGACAAAGGCTTCCCACAAGGGCTTCCCGCGGACCTTTGCTAGATCATCGGTCCAGCTTGTAGGGGCTTCCGGTTTGTGGTCGTCACTCGAGAACTTTTCTGCCCCAACGACCGTCGGTTCTACGAGAAACATATAATATGTGTATGACTCAGGACAAACCGACATGTTCATGCAAACAAATATCTATCCTGGGTGGGAATCGAACCCAAGACATCCGTCTTGAAAAGCATTTGTCAACCACGCCAACATTTATACATAAAATAAAATCGTAGGAAAGTCAAAACTGTACATTGAATATTTTTTTAAAAGGATACTTGGGACGTGATCTACGATCGATATCGAAGCCAAAAATATAGTGTTTACAATTTTCGTCTGTTTGTCTGTATGTATGTCCGGGCTAAACTCAAAAAGTACTGCATGGATTTACTTCAAATTTTGCATGAATATTACTAAGAGGTCGGGTCAACATATAGGCTACAAATTATCGGGGTAAAACCGCGGGGTGCAGCTAGTATTCTTATATAATAATAGTATTCTTATATAATAATAATAAAAATAATAATAATGTCCGCCTAGACGAATTCCGGTCCCGGGCACAAGTGTGTGCACAAACACAGGAGCACTTTCTATTCCATCACTCTCATGATCCGACGAGACGTCTAGCGACATGATTGGAGTGTCAGAGTTGGAGTGGTCAGATACACGACTGACGGCTTTTTTTGCTCTCAGATGCACGGGGGTGTAATACCGCCAACTCCCAGACTTCGGGTTGATACTGAGAAATTTCTTTGCCCGGAAATATCCCAAAATCACTTTTTGGCCCGACCCGGGATTTGAACCCAGCACCTCATTATCTGCGGTTAAACACGCTACCAATAAACCAACAACCCCTTAGAGTTGGCATTGGTAGGTAGTATAACACAATATTTTCATAACGCTTACAATGAAAAGGATTTGATACAAAGGGTTTTGTAAATTTAGCAATTATTATCTTTGGTTTCTAATTATTCTGTGAAACGACTCTGTATTTGCATTGGCACAAAGGATACTCTATATTAAAGGATATGTATTGAATAATCTGATGAAACAATAACATTATACCCAACTCAGTGTAGTTTTTAACCGGGTTATATAAAGAGGAGGTAATCATTTCTGGGCAGGGCATATAGCTCGTAGAACCAACGGTAAATACCTCAAATCAAGTCGCCTTCAAACGTAAGTGAATTGAGGGGGGAGGGGTTAAGGGGGGAGTGGGCTACCCTCCTGTACCCCACTCTGCGGAACCCCATGGTTATGGAGATATCCATGGTTAATGTTTTTCCAGCGCCCGGCGGCCGCTGCCGCGGCACGCTCGCTACGCTCGCCCGCCTTCGCGCGCTAAATGGTCACTGTTCTAACCTTTTTTTTTTTTTTTTTACGTGGGGAAATCCAGTACGGATCCCCGCCGCTGAGCAAGCGACGGGGTATGTCGGGCTCCCGGTATTAATGTCTTCGGTTTTCTGACTAAAACCCCACGGTGTTCCTCGAGTACCTGTAGTCTGGGCCACGGGATTCGCGTAAGCATTCACCGCAGCCCAGACAGGTCTTGGCCCGCCTGTGCCTAGGCAGAACTCGTCATCCAGGGGGAAACCTTGCCACCTTCCTCTCAAATTGCGCGCGCGGAACACGAGCGCTGCCTTCTAAGGCCTGTTCTGATCAAGCGACAGACTGCCCTAGGTCTGTCGCCTGCAAGCCATTACCTACGGTGGCCGGAGAGCCGCCACGAGCGCCCTTCGACGTCTAGGCCTCCTTGCACGGGCTGGGTGGGTACTATAGAGCTCCCGCTCCCGTTCCGCTGCCTCCTTCGCGACCATCACCTCCTCGCAAAAGGCGGCAACGGAAACCCAGGCGGGCTCGCTCTCGACCATGGCTTTAAGCATGCCAGGAAGCGAGACGCCTCTCACACCAAGTGCCGCGACTAGGACACGACGCTGTTCTGCCCAATTAGGACAACTCGCTAATGTGTGGAGCGCCGTATCCTCTACTTCCCCGCAGTGATGGCACTCGGACGTCTGCTCGCGGCCTATTAGACGCAGATATCTCCCAAAGCAACCATGCCCTGTGAGAATCTGCGTCAGCCGAAAGGTGAGAGCGCCGTGGCGCCTCTCCAGCCACTCATCTAGGATTGGACTTACTTACCTTTAAAAAAGGATTCCTACTGAGTTTTCTGGCAGTGTTTCTCAGTAGCTGCCACGTCATGCACTGCACGGTAGGGTAAAAAAAATATGACGATTCTACATAAATGTAATTTTTTTACGGATTACAGAATTTTTTATTTTGATTTTGTATGTTTGTAACTTCTGTAAAACTCAGAAGGGAACGGCTCTAAATCAAACATGATCAGTACCATAACAACATAATTTATTACACATTAACCTCATTTTATCACATTAAATCATAAAAAAAGTTACTTACGATTGGCTTCACATCTACCTGACGCTGTCAATTCAAGTTTGACACTGACGTTTGACAAATATTGCACTCGGATTAAGTAATATTCGATGAACAATCTAATGTTAGTTATGAGGTGGCGATTTATATTAGATTATTATTTACGTGTTGGGTAATGCGTGTTACACTTCTTCACGTCTAAACGTCTGGAGTGATTTTAATTCAATTTGGTATGGAGTTAGCTGACACCCTGGGTTAACACAATATAAGGGTGTAATAATAATGGGTTAATACAATCTTCTATACATATAATAAAATCTTAGGAAAATCATAACTGCATATAATACATTGAATATTTTTTTGAAAGGATACTTGGGGCGTGATCTACAATCGAAATCGAAGCCAAAAATATCGTTTTTAGAATTTTTGTCTGTATGTCTGTTTGTCTGTACGTCCGGGCTAAACTCAAAAAGTACTGCATGGATTTACTTCAAATTTTGCATGAATATTACTGAGAGGTCGGGTCAACTTATAGGCTACATATTATCACGCTATCACCTACGGGAGAGGCGCTGTGATAATTTATAAAATTTAACGCGGGTAAAACCGCGGGGCACTGCTAGTTATCTATATTATTATAAGTATGTATTAACAAAAGAAAAGTAGTATATCAGTTATCTGGTTTCCATAGTACAAGCTCTGCTTAGTTTAGGATCAGATGGCAGTGTATGAATAATGTACAGACGCCAGCACATCAAGTTACCCCAATCTGTCAAATTTCCCCAATTGAAAGTGAACCTTATGCTTATGTGATAAAGTTGAAAATCTATAAAAGAAATTTGACAGATTGTGGTAGCTGGATGTGCTGGTATCTGTACCAGGATATTATATTAGACCAATTACAGTAATATCAATTCCTAATTCAAACTGAGGGGAAAAATGTAATAGATGAAACTTGCTAGAACTATAAGGCTTTCTTATTTTACTTCGGAACCCCAAAACATACGACTCGATCTTTTTAAGAATTCTATACCAGAATATCAATCAAACAAGTAAAACTAATCTATCAAAAAATGAATAGTTTTACTATCCGACGCAAAGATAACAACTTCAAAAAGTAAACGTATAAAAAGATGTATTCCCCCTGTATTCTTCTTAACTGTAAGTAAAATTAAACTTTATCGCTCAAAAGATAAAGCCCGAATTTCAATGATGAAACTTGAAGGAATTTTCTAAAGATGGACCGTTTGATGGAATTTTGACGTTGTTGTGTAGAGATAAGGTGCGTTTTTCAGTGTAATTTGTTTGGGGTAGTAATTCTAATATAAATTTACGGTAGATTTGACTTTAGGTGTGCAGATAAGGCTTTTTGAGTAGAAAAAGGTTGGTTTAATTTTAGCTGGGTAGAGGAATTCAAAATGAAAAGAGTTGGGTCGAAATTTGCCCCGTGCCTCGGAGAGCACATAAAGCTGGTTCCCACTCCTGATCTCTTTCTGGTAATGGTATCTGACAGTACACCTGTTTGCGCACACACTCTTATACTACTGCTTCGCTGCTTCGTGTCGCAGGTTCTAGTCCCGCGCCGGACAACTATTTGTGTGACCCATAAATAGTTGTTCTGAGTCTGGATGTAATTTGTGTCCGTCTATTATATGTTTGTAAAGTACCCCGCCACACAGGGATTATATTACCTAGTGCGGGCGTTGTATTTAAAGAAAAAAAATCGCCGCGTGCCTCGGAGAGCACATAAAGCTGGTTCCCACTCCTGATCTCTTTCTGGTCGTGTCAAATTACCGTTGCAATGGTATCTGAAAGTAGACCTCTGTTTGTATACTACTAAATGTAGTCTTCTGTAGTCATAGTCAAATGCTCTACGGTCCCTAAATGATCGTCAAGCTTAAGCAACTAGGCTCGCGGGCAGTCCATAGATGGGTGACCGCCAAAGTGGTTTAATTTCTCAGCGTCTCCGTGCTTCGGAGGGCACGTTAAGCTCTCGGTCCCGGTCTGCCATGGCATAACAGTCGGTAAGCCATGTCAGAGGCCTACTGGGCGGCTTGAACAACTCTGACACTAGGGTAACCACTGCCCATACGATAAGTAAGTAAGTAATGAACTTGTGTGCAGCGCTCTCTTTAACTTAATCTGTAACTTATTAAAAACTAACAGTGTCGTTCCGCGTCATAAATATTTTTGTCCCTGCCCGTTTGTCCTGCGTTATGCTTGGGATAAATAAAAATTATGATGATGAATCATAGCCTATGACACTCCACAATAACGTAGCTTTCTATTGGTCAAATAATTTTGAAAAACGGGTCAGTAGATCCGGAGATTACCCTTACAACGTCACAAACTCACTAACTACCACTTTATAATCTATATATAATAGGTCTTTACCTATGAAATTGCCGTTTTGTATGAAAAAATGTTACGAATTTTTTTCATGATTTTTTTTATTTGTATTAATCGAAGTAATCACCCATGCAATCAATGCATCTTTGCCATCGCAGTGGCAGTTTATTGATGCCCTTCTTAAAGAAATCAGCTGGACGGGAGGCAACAAATTCTTCAAAGGCATTTTGTACTGCCTCTCGGGTATTGAATTTTTTTCCCGCCAAGAAGTTATCCAAATTCTGGAAAAAGTAGTAGTCTGTAGGCGCAAGGTCTGGTGAGTAGGGCGGATGACGGAGAGCTTCCAACCCCAGTTCTTGCAACTTGGAGACCGTCTGCTGTGCAGTATGAGGTCGCGCGTTGTCGTGCAGGAGCAGCGGAGACGAGCGATTGACCAATGCTGGTTGGAGATGCGCCAGCTTCTCCATCATTGTGCTCAGTTCTTCACAGTACACATCTGCAGTAATGCTCACCCCGTTTGGTAAGAAGCTGTGATGAATCACACCGGCGCTAGACCACCAAACAGTGACCATCACTTTTCTAGGGGTAAGTTTTCGTTTAGGGCATTGTTTAGGTGCTGAACCAGGATCCAACCAACTTGCTGAGCGCTTGCGGTTATCAAACAGAATCCATTTTTCATCGCAGGTAACAATGCGGTTCAAAATTCCTTCATTTGTGTGTCTGTTGAGCAGTGCAAGGCACGTCTCGACGCGTACTTCGCGCTGGCGATCATTGAGTTCGTGGGGCACCCATTTGTCAAGCTTTTTTACCTTGCCAATTTGACGCAAATGGACCAATATTGTTTTGACGCTAACGTCGAAAGCTGCTGCTAATTCAGCCGTAGATTGTGTATCATCAGCTTCCACAACCGCCTTTAATTCGTCATTGTCGACCAAAGTCTTCGGACGACCGCGAGGTTCATTTTTCAGGTCGAAATTTCCAGAACGGAAGCGAGCAAACCAATAACAGGTGGTGCGTTGGTTTGTAGTGTTAGCTCCGTAAACGTCGTTGATGTTGCGTGCCGCTTGTGCCGCGTTGCTGCCACGACGGTACTCATATTCCATAATTACTCGAATTTTTAACGTATCCATGATGACGAAAAAGATTGAAATGCGATGAAAATGTAACACTAATCAATAAAGAAATGACTACTTTTGGAAAAAAGAATCCATGTTTTTAAAATAAAATTAATTTGAAATTAGAATTCTTAGCCAAACAAAAATTATTTTGATTTGAAATGGCCAGTACTGCAGAACGGCAATTTCATAGGTAAAGACCTAATATAAAAATCAATGCCACTTTTCGTTGTAATGTTATAACTCAACAACGCCTTTATCGATTTGGCTAATTTTGGTCTTGAATTATTCGTGGAAGTCCAGGAAAGGTTGGTACGTAGAGAAAAATTAAAAAAAGTCTTGAAAAAGTGTAAAATCATCATCTTTTAGCAATTTAAATTTAAATTTTTTGTTTGAATAATAATGAACTTATAATCATTTTTTTATAACTATGCCTTATACGTAGCGAAGCACGTACCGGGCCGCTAGTATTAGTATAGATTAAAAATGTACAGACGCCAGCACATCCAGCTACATCAATCTGTCAAATTTCTCTTATATATTTTCAACTTTATCACAAAAGCGTAAGGTTCACTTTCAATTGGAGAAATTTGACAGATTTGGGTAGCTTGATGTGCTGGCGTCTGTACATACTTGTATACTCCGACATATGTACAATGTACATGTCTTTGTAAACAAGCATAGAAATAATTTAGTCATATGTCTGGAATGAGTTCAACGCTCCCCCCTTTCCCCTCTTTGTAATAGTAACACGTGATGGATGGAGCTTTTGGCACAAGTTCCTAAATAAATTAGTATTGCGAAAGCTACAGTTTGCTCCGAAAGATATTGTCTCGTTCGGGCTTTGAACCCTAGTACTAACCAGTAAGGATCTTTAGTAGCTTTTGTAACATCACTAGAATATTCTAGTTAATACCCAGACAAAAAACCGGCCAAGTGCGAGTCGGACTCGCGCACCAAGGGTTCCGCACCATTATCTATAAAAACGAGCAAAAAATTCGCGTTCGTTGTATGGGAGCCCCTTATCTTTTATGTATTTTTTTAGCGGCAACAGAAATATATCAACTGTGAAAATTTCAACTGTCTAAGTATCATGGTTCATGAGATACAGCCTGATGACAGACAGACAGCGAAGTCTTAGTAATAGGGCCCCGTTTCGAGAATGCCTGCACAATTTGAAAAAGACGCTGTAGCACAATAAACTGTTGCCTTTTCAAATTACCAGGCACTTCTTCGTGCAAATATTATAGAAGCTATATTATTTTACCTAATTTATGTACGAAGCTCAAACTTAAATTGATGAATGAAGCAATTAGTAAGCAATTACTGATACAACTAACTTTTAGAAATTCTGCGTCTTTCACGCTGAAAACCGCGGCCACCATCCATCCTGACGTCAGAATGGCGGGTCAATTTTTTTTTTTTTTTTATTTTTTTTAGGGACAATGTCACACAGATCATCCTAGCCCCAAACTAAGCAAAGCTTGTACTATGGGTACCAGACGACGATATGCATACTTATATAGATAGATAAATACTTAAATACATAGAAAAGATCCATGACTCAGAAACAAATATTCGTGCTCATCACACAAATATTTGCACTTACCGGGATTCGAAACCAGGACCACCAGCTTCGTAGGCAGGAGCACTGCCAACTAAGCTACGGTGACCGTCTTCGGTGAAAATCTTTTATTTGCGAAAATGGGTGGTTTACATCAGGTATTACTAAGGTAGTAGGTATCACCATAATCAGCTTTTAGGCATGCAAATATTTAAAAAAAATGCTCGCAAAACAAATATTTACCTAAAATCACATAATACTATATAAATGTCATAATTAAAAAATGAATGTTAAGAGAATTACAGAGAAAATAACGAAGAAAATAACTAATACCTCACAAATTAAACATTCATATTGCCCTGAATGTATCTTATGTAGCAATTAAATACATTAATTAATAATATATAAATTTCAATCATTAAACCTAAACATAATCTCCTTGACAATAACTTAATACAAGCTAGCTAAATATCTCTACTATTATAAAATAAATTGTATAAATGTTTTAACATTCGGTGTACCTAAATATCTGTAATATGCAACTAGAAATAATAACTGTATTATTACAAACATGTTCTGACTATTCTCAAGCGCTTTTTTAAAGTCTACGTGAATAAAAACCTTTTTTATTTTATTTTATTTAAAATTATTGAAGAAACGAGGCAAACATAAGCAATTTGATAAATTCTCCAATATACTTTCAGAGCCGCCTGCCATAGACAACCAGCCATTCTGACGTTCACTAATTGTCTATATAGGTATGTTTTTACAAAAGCTGTGTGGTGACGGCATAGAAGTTATAAGAAGCAGTTTTTTTATGTGGTGACAGCATAGAATATCATCACCCCATCTCATCCCGTGGGGAGCGCAGAAATCGTAAGAGGAATACCTACCAGAGAACGGGCAGCAGCGTTTTTTCTGTGAACTATGACCATCAAACTTCTATTGCCAACCCGTCTGCCAAGCACGGCGATTATGGCATATCCCCCCATTCTTTAGGGAGGCTTTTGTCCAGCAGTGGACGTACTTTGGCTGATGATGATGATTTACAATAGAATCTATCGTCAGTCAGTCAGTCACCCATCTATGGACTAACCACGAGCCTAGTTCGCACGTAGTTCGACAGAAGTCAAAATTACACTTTTTAGGTCTTATTGTACATCATTCTACACGTGCAGCCTGTGGGCTAACTATACTCAAAAATCTTACAGTGCCCTCCGAGTTCAATTTAAAAATGCATTCAGGATGCTGATGGGGCTGCGGCGATTCTGTAGTGCATCAGGGATGTTTGCTGAGCATCGCCTAGATTGTTTCTACGCTACGATGCGTAAGAGATGCGCATCTCTGGTGCGCAGAATACGTGGCAGCACCAACAGCATCCTTCGCATGATCGCTAGTGGGCTAGACAGTATTTACGTCAATCATTGCTGCGCCATTTCGCATGGAATGGCGCAGCAATGAATGGTAAATTTGATACATATTTTAAAAATACTTGTTACACTAGCTTATAAGAAAATGGTAACTAACTTATTGGACACTAATTTGTCTAGAAATAAAGTCTTATTGTTATTAACGTAACCAGTCACTTACAGAGTGCTGAAATTTATTTTATACCTTAACTGCACGTGTGGCGTAGCGGCTAAGACAGTCGCCTCGCTTCTTTGTGTCGCGGGTTAGGGTCCCGCGTCGGACAATTATTTGTGTGGCCCATAAATAATTGTTTTGAGTCTGGATGTAATTAAATAAAAATGCCTGTTGGCGTGGTTGGCAAATGCTTGCTTTTCACGTCAGAGGTCGTGGGTTCGATTCCCACCCAGGACAGACATTTGTGTGCATGAACATGTCTGTTTGTCCTGATTCTGGGTGTAATTTATCTATATATGTATGTTTTTACAAAAAAAAGTAGTACCTATATGTAGTATATCAGTTATCTGGTTTCCATAGTACAAGCTCTGCTTAGTTTGGGATCAGATGGCCATGTGTAAATAATGTCCCAGGATATTATTACTATGATTTTATTATTATAATTTGTGTCCGTCTATTATATGTTTGTAGAGTACCCCGCGACACAGGGATTAGATACCCTAGTGCGGGCGTTGTCTTTAAAAAAAAAGAACCTTGAATATATTTATCAACTTTATGTTATATTTTTAACTAGACGGAATATCTTAACACTTCATTGACCCATAAAATCTTAAATAACCAGACTTTTTACCAAAAAATTCGCGCTTGAATAAGAACTATACGCTCGTTCACATTGCATGCGTTGTGGGTAACGAAATGAAAACCAGTTAACTGGTCAAAAAGTCCCTCAAATTTTAACTGCATTACATCATCATCATATCAGCCGAAAGACGTCCACTGCTGGACAAAGGCCTCCCCCAAAGATCTCCACAATTGCCGGTCTTGCGCTATCCATATCCAGCGATTTCCAGCGAACTGCATTACATGAATTTTGGCAATTACAAGTACATTTTATTTTTATACATATAATAATATCGGGTCATTATTCACACACGGCCATCTGATACTGAACTAAGCGGAGCTTACTATGGAAACCAGATAACTGATATACTATATATACTACTTTTCTTTTTGTAAACATACCTATATAGATAATTACACCCAGACTCAGGACAAGCAGACTTGTTCATGCACACAAATATCTGTTTTGCGTGGGAATCGAATCCACGATCTCGGGCGTAAAAGCAAGCATTTGCAAAGCAACAAATTACTAATTACTTACAAAGCCTTTATTTACTTATTTTGTCTTATGGGCAATGGCTACTCTGGTGTCACTTATTCACGGACTTTTTTCTACCGGAACCGCTGCTTAATAAGTCATCCCAAGCATGGTGACACTTAGGAATTATATCGCTATACCGGCCACCCATGTATTGAGTATTAGTACCACATACAACATGTAACTCAATTAACGCACAAACACCCCAATTAGAATATTATGTTGTAATCATAATACATACACTGAATTTTTAATTTACAATGTAAGTATATGCATTATTATTTACTAAATTAGTTTCTTGGAATAAAGTTATTTTTTTTTATTTGTGTTGCATTATGGACTTTGTATGAATACAAATAAAACTGCGATTTTTAAAGTCTTATTACTTTGACTTAGGGTCCATTTCAATTTGTTTTGACTGTACAGGGTTAATATGACAATAATTTCCGTAGTATTAATAGTTTTGGAATAAAAAAATACCTATATTAAAAATAATATAAATTGATTCGGTAAATGATTCTGCACAAACTATTTTCAGGATGTGCGTCAATTAAGTTACATGTTGTAGAGTATCAGTACCATAGTGTATATGTCCCATTGAGTATGTTTCGCGGAAGCGTCTCAACTGGGCCGTGTTGAAACCCGTAGTAGAGACACCCGCTGAGTTTGTTTCGCTGGGTCTTCTCAATTGGGGCGCATTGGATCCGGTGGTAGCATTAAAGCGCGACCGTCGTTATTAACACAAGGTCCGTCATAATAATAACACCTTAATGTAGACAGAACCATTGACAATATATATTAAAAATTTTAGACTTAAACTAGATAATTAAACTTAAACATAGTATCTTGACAATAACTTGATACGAGCTAGCTAAATATCATTGCTGTTATAAAAGAAATTTTATAAATATTTTAATACAATCAATACAATGTGTACCTAAATATCTATGTTACTAGAAATAATAATGGATACAACTTTAATACTACAAACATGTTCTGACTATTTACAAGTGCTTTTTTAAAGTCTATGTGAATAAAAACCTTTTTTATTTTATTTATTTAATCATATATACGTGTTTTGCATCATCGAACATTTATGAACCTGACAAAACATAAGGGCAAATAATCAAATAACCACTAGACCAGCGCACAGTCAAGTGAAGATCTATAAAGGAAAGAGGTTTAGTATTTTGCTCCAAGTTCCCTCCAACCCGATATATGTAAATTATAACGTCAAGCGAGGCTCGGTTCGTTAGGCGAACCTTTTACAACCATCCTGTATAAGTTATGAGAAGCAGCGGGAAAACACGATGTGTACTGGAAACCAGCTTATTCATCTCAATACATGGTGTTGTATTCCGTTTTCTGTCTCGTGCGTAAAGAAGGTAGTTTTTTGAAGTGAAAACTTCGTTAGCGGTGTTGTGCAAGTTTTGGGATGGAAAAATAATGCTAATCTCGCGTCAGGACCCGTGACCTGATCGAATATTCGTAAGACTTTTTTAGGGTTCCGTAGCCAAATGGCAAAAAACGGAACCCTTATAGATTCGTCATGTCTGTCTGTCTGTCCGTCCGTTTGTCACAGCCACTTTTTTCCGAAACTATAAGAGCTGTACTGTTGAAACTTGGTAAGTAGATGTATTCGGTGAACCGCATTAAGATTTTTACACAAAAATAGAAAAAGAACAATAATTTTGGGAGGTCCCCATACATAGGACTGAAACTCAAAAATTTTTTTCATTGTACCCATACATGTGGGGTATCTATTATAGGTCTTTAAAAATGATATTGAGGTTTCTAATATAATTTATTTCTAAACTGAATAATTTGCCAGAGAGACACTTCCAAAGTGGTAAAATGAGTGTCCCCCCCCTGTAACTTATAAAATAAGAGAATGATAAAACTAAAAAAAATATATGATGTACATTATTGCCATATATACCATGCAAACTAACAACGAAAATTGGTTTGAACAAGATCTAGCAAGTAGTTTGTTTTTTATTCCGTCATAAATCGTAAAAATTTGCTTTTTAAACCGGTTTTTTAAATTCTTTTTATTTCGTTTATTGGTCTACAAAACTGGATATAGACTACATTGGATAAGACAACATCAATTTATAAAAAAACAAAGTCTATATCCTACTCTGATGTAGACACAGCTTGCTAAATTAGACCAAACCTTAACTTATCTTAACGGGTACTTATTATAAGTCTTTGGCTGGCTTTCCTTCGGCTTTATTTTCGGCCGACTGATATGTTCACAGTTGCTGAAAACAAAGCCGATGGATACTACCTATATCCCCTGGAAGGGTGTTAGCAAGGGAATCCTAAATGTGATCTGCCAGCGTGTATTGTTCGTAGCTTAACGCAGAGCGAACCAGAGCCTACCCTGGATTGGTAGATGGGGCTGTTCTAGATCCGCCGGACGATGAAATTAATGATTTCCCATTATTGAGAATAAATATCTTTAACGATAATAATGCTAAAAATAAAAAATAATGATATAATGAAAATGAAAGAAAGAAAAATATTTTTGCTCAGAACATCGGCGCTTATAGATATTAAAACACAGCGAATTAAACAAATTGTGATGAACTTATTAACTACTTCTTAAAACTGTACTGACAAATATTATATGACTATTCTTATAACTATATGTCATCAATAATAAGCGCATCTTACATAGTGCGCCGCTGCGGAACAAAAATAGGGTGCGGTTCAGTTTGAGTACCGTGGCAATGCATAAAGCAGCACCAGCGGAAAACTGATTTTCAACCACAACTATAGCGTCTCCTCGGTGGAACACCTCGTATCATCGTGCAGCTCGAATGGTCGTTGACGATGGGAGTCCCGCTATTTGGCTTGATCCTCTTACCCTGCGGAGAGACGTGGCGACTCTATGTGTCCTCAACCGCATTTATCACGGGGAGTGTTCAGAGGAACTGTTCGAGCTTATACCTGCCGCCACATTCCGCCCCAGACCCTCTAGCCAAAAGTGGAAATTTTCTCCTTATCATCTAGATGAATGGTCATCCACCACTGTGCCTTTCGCAAGAAACTTTTTGACGCGCACTACCGCTCTGTGGAATCAATTAGCTGCGGAGGTATTTCCGATCAGGTATGACATGGCAACCTTCAAGAAGCGAGCCTATTCTTTTCTTAAAGGCTGGCAACGCACTTGCAACTCCTCAGGTGTTGCGAGTGTCCATGGGCGGCGGTGATCACTTACCATCAGGTGACCCACTTGCTCGTTTGCCATACATTTATATATAAAAAAGACGTGTGGCACTCGGAGACTGCCGCAGTAAAGCTATTGCATTGCATGTTTATCAACTTATGCAATTATAATTATTTATTTATTTTATAATACTGCATGTGTGATAATAATAATAAAATGAATGTATATAGAGTACTAACTCATTTTCTTTCACAATTTTTTCGTGACTTTCTTCATAAATAAATGCACTTTGTTTATTCATATTTAAAACGCTTTGTACACAAATTATACGAGTACAGATATTCACTGTTGTACGTAGATGATAAATACCTATACACCTATATACTTTCTCACAAACAGCTGATTACGGTAGTTTTCCAATACAACCAATGCCACCTAAAGGCGGGTTGCTGAACTAAAATGACAAGCGTAATATTTCCAAAAGTCATTAAAAGTTCTGGTATTTATCGATAGATGGCGGTCGGAGTGGGGGGTGTTAGGTTTTTTTCGTTACGGAATTTCTGGATTCGGTCCCCACGCTCAAGGCCCGCGATCGAAGCTATGCAATAGCTTAAAAAAAATGTGTTTTAAATGACTTACAACCGGCTTCCACTATAAACAAAATATTTGAGACCACTCACACAATATTCCCAATCCAATAAAAAACCCGCGCATGTTTTTACGGACGGCTGAGCTGCGCAAATTGCATTTCGGCTTAATTAAACTGTTAATTAGCGTAACTAACAAAACACATTAATTTTTTTTCATCATAATACATATTCAGACAACCGATAGAGCAGATATTGTGTTCGCCTACTAAATAATTGACGGGCCAGTTGGCGTGGTTGGTAAATGCTTGCCTTTCATGTCTTCGTGGGTTCGATTCCCAACCTGGACAGATATTTGTGTGCATGAGCATGTATGTTAGTCCTGAGTCTTGGTGTAATTATCTATATAAGTATGTATTTATTTACAAAAAAAAAGTAGTAGGTATATGTAATATATCAGTTATCTGGTTTCCATAGTACAAGTTCTGCTTAGTTTGAGATCAAATGGTTGTGTGTGAATAATGTACCAGGATATTATATCTGATAGCACTTATTCGAAATTCGACCATTAAGGTACTCTATTGTCAAAAGGCCAGCGCAGATAGAGAGGAGCGCAGCGGAGAGGATTTTATTAAGCCACTAGAAAATCAACTATAAAATTATTAAAATAAAGTTCATATATGCGTAAACATTATATTGACGGTCACCGTAGCCTAGTTGGTAGTGCTCCTGCCTACGAAGCTGGTGGTCCTGGGTTCGAATCCCGGTAAGTGCAAATATTTGTGTGATGAGCACGAATATTTGTTTCTGAGTCATGGATGTTTTCTATGTATTTAAGTATTTATCTATCTATATAAGTATGTATATCGTCGCCTGGTATCCATAGTACAAGCTTTGCTTAGTTTGGGGCTAGGATGATCTGTGTAACATTGTCCCCAGATGTTGTCCCCAGATATTATTATATGCCCGGGACCGCGCGAGCATTTTATGTTAGGTTCAAGCATATATGCACTTTATTTCTATAATTTTAATGTTGATTTCCTAGTGATTTAATAAAATCCTCTCCGCTGCGCTCCTCTCTGTCTGCACTGACCTAAAGACTTTAGACTAGAGAGAAAGACTAATATTCTCTCTGAATATAAATCTGTCCTCAGTTTTTACACTGGTAGTTTGTGTAATTTTTTTTGTAAGTAGTCCACTGCTGGACAAAAGCCTCCCCAAGAAACATCTTGGGTGGATATGCCATAATTGCCACGCTTGACAGGCAGGTTGGTGATCGCAGTATGATTGTCATAGCACTCAGAAAGGAACTGCTGCCCATCCTCTGGTAGATATAGAGGAACTTGTCCCTGAGTCATGGATGTTTTCTATGTATATAAGTATTTATCTATGTATATAAGTATGTATATCGTCGCCTGGCACCCATAGTACAAGCTTTGCTTAGTTTGGGGCTAGGATGATCTGTGTGACATTGTCCCTAGATAAAAACAAAGAAAAGAAAGATATTCCCTCGGGTCCACTTCTACGACCCCCACGGGATGAGATGGGGTGATGATATTCTGATATTCGCTGCCGTCACCACACATTTATCGTACAGACGCCAGCACATCAAGCTTTTTTATTATGTCTAGGGACAATGTCACACAGATCATCCTAGCCCCAAACTAAGCCAAGCTTGTACTATGGGTACCAGGCGACGATATACATACTTATATAGATAGATAAATACTTATATACATAGAAAACATCCACGACTCAGAAACCAATATTCGTGCTCATCACACAGATATTTGCACTTACCGGGATTCGAACCCAGGACCACCAGCTTCGTAGGCAGAAGCACTACCAACTAGGCTACGGTGAAAAAATTGAAAGTGAATCTTATGCTTACGCGATAAAGTTGAAAGTCTATAAAAGAAATTAGACAGATTGAGGTAGCTGGATGTGCTGGCATATGTACAAGTATGCTAATCAATTTATAAGCTATCCCTTTGGCGGCTATTTTCAATATTTTCCGGCTATTATGGACAATGGCCACAATAATCCGTTCGTTTGTAATAAATTCTGTATCGGATCGGTTCGTTAGCGTTTCATTTGATGGCTCGTGGTCTGATTTATAAGATATTGCGGTTTTATACGTTGTACAGCGATTGGTGATACATGTTTGTAATAATAATATCCTGGGACTTTAGTCACACACGGCCATCTGATCCCAAACTAAGCAGAGCTTGTACTATGGAAACCAGATAACTTATATACTACTTTTCTTTTGTAAATACATACTTATATATGTCTATATTTGTCTGTGGTTTTTATAGCTTTAGTACAAAACCACATAACGAAACATAACTTAGGCGCTCATCATAGCTAGTTGCTCTCACGGTTCCGTAAGTGATCGGCAAGGTTAAGCTACTAGGCTCGCGGTCAGTCTTAATATGGTGACCACCAAAGTTGTTTAATTTCTGAGCGCGGTTGTAACCTTTAGGTAACGGGCGTTAAGCCATGTCGGAGGCCTACTGGGCGGCTTGAACAACTCTGACACTAGGGTAATCTAACTGCCCCTATGTACTTCTCAGTAGAGGCGCATTGGATCCGGTGGTAGCATTAAAGCGCGATCGTTGTTATTAACCCGAGGTCTGCCAAAATATTAATACCTTAATATAGACAGAACCATTCACACAATATGTAGTAAAATATAGCTAAAACAATAAATTTCGATAATTAAACTTAAAGAAATCTTCTCTTTGACAATAACTTAATACAAGCTAGCTAAATAGGTACAATACTATTATAAAATAAATTTTATAAATGTTTTAACAATTCGAGTACCTAAATATCTATATGTTACTAGAAATAATTATGTATACTTAACTATATTACTACAAACATGTTCTGACTATTTACAAGCGCTTTTTTAAAGTCTACGTAAATAAAAATATTTTTCATTTTATTTTATGATACGTAAGTAACATAACTTAGCACCTAGCTTACTCCGAGCTACGAATGTATAATGATGTAGAATCATACGCTTTCTGATAAATTGAACCATGAATAGTCATTCTGTTCGTTAAGTGATCCCTTTATGATTCAGTACAAGGCTTAAGAACTAGCGGGTATCAACACGCTAGCGCTTATAGGACAGGTAAAGATACAAACAGAAGGTTCACTTTCCCTCAGGTATTGGTCACTTAAATCAAGCTACTGGTTAAGAACCTTCTGCGCTATCCAACTGCTCGTTGCCTTCAATTCTTTAATTTTAATATCATCATATCAGCCGAAAGACGTCCACTGCTGGACAAAGGCCTCCCCCAAGGATCTACACAATAGCCGGTCCTACGCTTCCCGCATCCAGCGGCTTCCCGCGACCCGCACAAGATCGTCGGACCACCGTGATCCTGCGCATCCTGCGTCTTCCTGTTCGTGGTCGCCACTCGAGAACCTTTCTACCCCATTGGCCGTCAGTTCTACGAGCTATGTGCCCCGACCACTGCCACTTCAGTTTGGCAATTCTTTGGGCTATGTCGGCTACTTTAGTTCGCCTGCGGATCTCAGCATTTCTGATTCGATCTCGCAGGGAATTTTAATAAAGTAGAACTAAATTACAAAATATTGGCTTAGTAACTAGTTATTTATTTAAGGATTTAAGAAAATATGTATATGTGATAAAACAGACCGCACGGATGAACTAATTATTTTTTTGTAACTTTTATCCTGTATTTGACTATGTTTATGTACTGCATTGTGAGCTTGACAAGTACAATTGTATGTTAAACCCAAGTGCTGAATACATTTCATTATTTCATTTCATTTCATCATCATGTCAGCCAAATTACTTTGAATTGAGTGATATGCCATAATCGCCACGCTTCACAGACGGGTAGGCGATCGCAGTTAGATGGGCATAGTTAACAGAAAAACGCTGCTGCCCGTTCTCAGGTAGGTATTCTCTCTGTCGATGTCTTCGCTCCCCACGGGATGAGATGGGGTGATGATATTCTTATTTAACTTTATAATGTTAATATTTAACTGCAAGTGCTTCCTTTGGTATCACTAAAATATCCGTATTCTAAGAAAAAATAAATCTCAAAATATTATAATCATGACTGCACGTCTGGCGCAGCGGCTAAGACAGTCACTTCGCCTCTTCGTGTCGCGGGTTCGAGTCCTGCGCCGGACTACTATTTTTATGCCCCATAAATAGTTGTTCTGAGACAGGATATAATTTGTGTCCGTCTATTATATATTTGTAAAGTAACCTGCAACACAGGGATTAGATTCCCTAGTGCGGACGTTGTCTTATAAAAAAACAAAGCGTCGATGGGCCAGTTAGCATGGTTGGTAAATGCTTGCCTTTCACGCTGCAGCTGTTGGGCGCAGTGGTTTGTCCTGAGTTTGAGTGTTATCTATATATATAAAAATCAACGCCACTTTTCGTTGTAATGTTATAACTCAACAACGCATTTACCGATTTGGCTAATTTTGGTCTTGAATTATTCGTGGAAGTCCAGGGAAGGTTTGTAAGTAGAGAAAATTTTAAAAAAGTGTTAAATCGTAGTTTTTACTAGCTAGCAATTTAAAATATTTTTTTGTTTGAATAAATGAATTTAATAATATTTTTTTTTATTACTATGCCTTATACGTAGCGAAGCACGTACCGGGCGGCTAGTTATCTATATAAGTATGTTTTACAAAAGAAAAGTAGTATATGTAATGTACAGTTATCTGTTTTCCATAGTACAAGCTGTGCTTAGTTTGGGATCAGATGGCCGTGTGTGAATAATGTCCCAGGATATTATTATTTTTTTTATAATAAGCATATTAAGTTCATTAAAAGAGTTTGATTCTGGCACTCGTCAGCCGCTACCACGGCATGCTCGCTTCGGTTCGTTCACTATGTCGTCGCGGTCCTAACTTAACCTCACCTTGACTTAACATCACTTAAATATTGCTAACATTTACTGCCCACGTAAACACTGACTAGAGTTTTAACTTACGGACTGAAAGTAGAATACTGTGTCAGGCGTTAAAAAGCGCATTCAAGCAAGATTACTATTACCCGGGCGTAACTGATAAATAATAGGTCTTTACCTATGAAATTGCCGTTTTGTATGAAAAAATTTAAACGAATTTTTTTCATGAATTTTTTTATTTGTATTAATCGAAGTAATCACCCATGCAATCAATGCATCTTTGCCATCGCAGTGGCAGTTTATTGATGCCCTTCTTAAAGAAATCAGCTGGACGGGAGGCAACAAATTCTTCAAAGGCATTTTGTACTGCCTCTCGGGTATTGAATTTTTTTCCCGCCAAGAAGTTATCCAAATTCTGGAAAAAGTAGTAGTCTGTAGGCGCAAGGTCTGGTGAGTAGGGCGGATGACGGAGAGCTTCCAACCCCAGTTCTTGCAACTTGGAGACCGTCTGCTGTGCAGTATGAGGTCGCGCGTTGTCGTGCAGGAGCAGCGGAGACGAGCGATTGACCAATGCTGGTTGGAGATGCGCCAGCTTCTCCATCATTGTGCTCAGTTCTTCACAGTACACATCTGCAGTAATGCTCACCCCGTTTGGTAAGAAGCTGTGATGAATCACACCGGCGCTAGACCACCAAACAGTGACCATCACTTTTCTAGGGGTAAGTTTTCGTTTAGGGCATTGTTTAGGTGCTGAACCAGGATCCAACCAACTTGCTGAGCGCTTGCGGTTATCAAACAGAATCCATTTTTCATCGCAGGTAACAATGCGGTTCAAAATTCCTTCATTTGTGTGTCTGTTGAGCAGTGCAAGGCACGTCTCGACGCGTACTTCGCGCTGGCGATCATTGAGTTCGTGGGGCACCCATTTGTCAAGCTTTTTTACCTTGCCAATTTGACGCAAATGGACCAATATTGTTTTGACGCTAACGTCGAAAGCTGCTGCTAATTCAGCCGTAGATTGTGTATCATCAGCTTCCACAACCGCCTTTAATTCGTCATTGTCGACCAAAGTCTTCGGACGACCGCGAGGTTCATTTTTCAGGTCGAAATTTCCAGAACGGAAGCGAGCAAACCAATAACAGGTGGTGCGTTGGTTTGTAGTGTTAGCTCCGTAAACGTCGTTGATGTTGCGTGCCGCTTGTGCCGCGTTGCTGCCACGACGGTACTCATATTCCATAATTACTCGAATTTTTAACGTATCCATGATGACGAAAAAGATTGAAATGCGATGAAAATGTAACACTAATCAATAAAGAAATGACTACTTTTGGAAAAAAGAATCCATGTTTTTAAAATAAAATTAATTTGAAATTAGAATTCTTAGCCAAACAAAAATTATTTTGATTTGAAATGGCCAGTACTGCAGAACGGCAATTTCATAGGTAAAGACCTAATATAATAGTTAATAAAACTAAAAAACACGCTCTTAGCACGCACAAAAAATTACAAAATACTTTCATTTGATACCCATATCATGGGGGTGCATTTCAAACAGGCTGTCCGCCATCTTGGACGTCCGCCATATTGGATTTAGTCACGTGACTATTTTTTTCGTATTCCTGACAGCAAACCCTTTCATTTGATACCCATATCATGGGGGTGGAATCCAAATAGCCTGTCCGCCATCTTGGGGAGGCCGCCATATTGGATTGGTAAAGATGAAAATCTATAAAAAAAAATTGACAGATTGGGGTAGCTGGATGTGCAGGCGTCTGTACTAACGTGATACAAACCATATTATGGGGCAATGTATAAGATTCTATAACAAACTTCCCAATGCTATTAGAGAATTGTGTACGAATAAGTTTAAAAGAATTATTAAAGCCAAATTGTGTAGCAGGGCATATTACAAAATTTCTGATTATTTAAGTGATAAAAGTGCTTGGGATTGAGTTGTTCTGAGTCAACACACATGATAGTAATTAATCTTAAGTATATTTTGTTTTAAAAAAGGATTCCTACTGAGTTTTCTGGCAGTTTTTCTCAGTAGCTGCCACGTCATGCACTGCACGGTAGGGAAAAAAAATATGACGATTCCACATAAATGTATAATTTTTACGGAATAAATAATTTTTGACTATGACTTTGACATAAACGACGAGAGCCTATATGAGCGCCTTGGCAGGAGCTTATTCTTTTTCGGCCAAAAACCACACGGCCTATAGCACATAAAAATACTGCATTTAAATCAGTCCAGAAACACACAAACTTATGTAAATAACTTTTCAACACACACGACGACATTTGACTGCCTCGTTGGTCTAGCGGTAGCGTGTTCAACCGCAGATAATGAGGTCCTGGGTTCAAATCCCGGGTCGGGCCAAAAAGTGATTTTGGAATTTTTCCTTAAAAAGAAATTTCTCAGTATCAGTCCGAAATCTGGAAGATGGCGGTATTACACCCCAGTGCCTCGGAGAGCACGTAAAGCCGTCGGTCCTGTACCTGAACTCTTTCCAGTCGTGGCGCTAGGCGTCCCATCGGATCATGAGAGTGATGGAATAGAAAGTGCCCCTGTGTTTGCGCACACACTTGTGCACTATAATATGTCCTGCGCAATTGGCTAGTCTCCATTAAGACTGGCCGCCGTGGCCGAAATTCGGTCGGGAGGACACCATCAAAACACTCGCGCGTTGTATATGTTTATTGATTTTAACTTGGACCAAAACTGTGAGTTTACGCGAATTACTGCGGGAATTGTAGCTGTGGTAAATTAATAACCTTGCTGGTGAAATAGGGGGGGTACTTGTGTAGGGGGGGGGTGGTAAACTGCTGGACTTGCTAAGGAATAGTGACAAAATGACAGTGATTGTAGTAATGTTTCTTTAGAAAGTGGTCAAAAAGGAATCTATCCCCACCCAGAACAAATATTGTGTCATATATATATTATACTAGCGGCCCGGTACGTGCTTCGCTACGTATAAGGCATAGTAATAAAAAAAATGATTATTAAGTTCAATTATTCAAACAAAAAAATATTTTAAATTGCAAATAGTTGTTGATTTTACACTTTTTCAATACTTTTTTGAAATTTTCTCTACGTACAAACCTTCCCTGGACTTCCACGAATAATTCAAGACCAAAATTAGCCAAATCGGTAAAGGCGTTGTTGAGTTATAACATTACAACGAAAAGTGACATTGATTTTTATATATATAGATTATAGACTGTTAATGAGTATCTAATCACGAAAACTGGTGTACGGACAAAACTGATTAGGTTTTTGGAGACGGAAAAAATTCTTACGAAAAGTTGTCACGACACTTCTTGCAGCTGTGTGGCGTGGGCATGTTTCTCTGTCTGTCTCTCTCTCTCTTATAGAAAGCAAGCCAGATATTTTCATTTCTATTTCGCATTGAACAGTGTGGTGTCGCGATGATTATTTTTGTTGAGTGTATACAGGTTTTTTGTACATATTAAATAATAAGAAATAACTTCGTTCCATCCGGGTGTCCCTTCACACCTCTCAAGTTTTTTTTGATACACCGGGAACAACTTTTGTAATATTTTATAATGATATAAATTATTAATAAAAAAAAACACCATTATTATGGCAGAACCCTTAATAAACGATTACCTTATATTTTAAGTAGTGCCGGTCTGTTTGTCAGATATCGTATTTTTTTTACTCTACCGTGCAGTGCATGACGTGGCAGCTACTGAAAAACACTACCAGAAATCTCAGTAGGAATCTTGTTTTTACATAAAATATGTTTAAGATTAATTATTTTTTTATGTGTGTTGACTTAGAACAACTAGTTCCAAGCACTTTTGTCAATTAAATAATCAGAAATTTTGTAATATGCCCACACAATTTGGTTGCTACACAATTGGTCTTTAGAATTCTTTTAAACTTATTCGTAGACCATTGTCTAATATCATTGGGAAGTTTGTTTTATAATCTTTTACATTGTCTCATAAAAGAGTTACTTATTTTGTGGAGACAACATCTATACTCTATACAAATAAATAAAATTGAAGTGTCTGTTTGTAATATTGAAATAGCCGGTTTTTACTACATAAATATGAATATATATACGGTACATACACCAAAATATTTTTTTTTACAATTTTTGTCTGTCTGTCTGTCTGTTTGTTCCGGCTAATCTCTAAAATGGCTCGACCGATTTTGACGGGACTTTTATTGGCAGGTAGCTGATGTAATAAGGCGTAACTTAGGCTACTTTTATTTTAGAAAAAGTATTTTATTTTACTAAAAAACTATATCAACTAATTAACACGCGGACGAAGTCGCGGGCACAGCTAGTAATACATACATTTTTAAGTTGTTATTAAACAGCTTTTTATTATATTTATGAGTTCAAAATTGTCAGTTCTCTCATCGCAACTAACTCCCCCGCCCTCGTATGTAGGTCACAGTTATAATTAGTTTAATTTAACACCCAGCCGTGCCTTCAGGGTGGAGCCACCCTTTGACAAAGTATTTTTATATTAACGTGTGTTCATCACCTTAACATCAAAACCCAACTTATACTAGAAAGTAAGCTAAATTAAGTCTAAGTTTTAAAGCACATACTAAGACTTCGCTTGTGGCGCAGCGATTAAGACACTTCCTCGCGACCGGGTTCGATTCCCACCCAGGACACATATATATAACAGACAGACAGATAATACACACACACGACATGACACCTTGGCAGGCTATCCTGTAGCCTATCTAAAAGGACAGTACCCTAACCATTTAAGTTTAGTATTTTTATGTGTTTGTTACCTTAATATGCTATTTGCATTGTACTACAGCAACTATTCTAAGAAATAAAAGTTTATTATTATTATTTCTTTTATTTCGTGTCTTTCTTATTTCATACATTTACAAATATATAGTTACAAAAAATATATAATTATAAATATAAAAATAGAGATCCAATCGGCAACGGACTTCTTTTATTATTATTACCTTTATGAAGGAAACTAGTTGTGCCCTGCGGTTTTACCCGCGTTAAATTTTATAAATTATCATAGCTCCTCCTCCGTAGGTGATAGCGTGATAATATGTAGTAATATTCATGCAAAGTTTGAAGTAAATCCGTGCAGTACTTTTTGAGTATAGCCCGGACATACATACAGACACACAGACAAAAATGCTAAAAACTATATTTATGGCTTCGATATCGATTGTAGATCACGCCCCAAGTATCATATTATATGTATAGATTATTGAAGGCAAAATAGAGGCAAGGAGAGGACGAGGAAGATCAAGAAGGACCTATATGGATCAGATAAAAGTGACAGTCACCGTAGCCTAGTTGGTAGTGCTCCTGCCTACGAAGCTGGTAGTCCTGGGTTCGAATATCGGTAAGTGCAATTATTTGTGTGATGAGCACGAATATTTGTTTCTGAGTCATGGATATTTTCTATGTATATAAGTATTTATCTATCTATATAAGTATGTATATCGTCGCCTGGTACCCATAGTACCAGCTTTGCTTAGTTTGGGGCTAGGATGATCTGTGTGACATTGTCCCTAGATATTATTATATATTATTATAAAGGAAAAGATAAATGTAATGTCGTATCAAGAAGTTAAAGTGCTCGCCGAAAGCCGAGACGATTGAAAGAAGCTCCACCGACAAGAGCAAAGCTCTTAAATATGATGATGATGAGACAGAGTATGACGGGCCTGTTGGTGTGGTTGGCAAATGCTTGCTTTTGAGGTAGGGCATAGAGTTCATTCGCTCAAAGAGCAGCCCGACTGGGGAAGTACCTCCACCTTACAGAAGACATTCCTTAATAATAACATTAAAAATTCTAATGTTGTGTTTCCGAGTGTGAGTAAGGTCGCCAGAGCTCATTGGGGTGGGGGAAGGGTCAGCAACACTTGTTTGTTGACTCTAAAAGGCCGGTAACGCACCCGCGACTCCTCTGGTGTCACGAATGTCTATGGGCGGCGGTGATCACGTACCATCAGGTGACCCACTTGCTCGTTTGTCGCCCTCTGATATATAAAAAAAAAGGTCGTGGATTCGATTCCCACCCAGGATAGATATTTGTGTGCATGAACATGTCTGTTTGTCCTTAGTTTGAGTGTAATCATCTATATAAGTTATCTGGTTTCCATAGTACAAGCTCGGCTTAGTTTGGGATCAGATGGTCGTGTGTGAATAATGTCCCAGGATATTTAAATTTCATACTTATGATTATAAGTGCCTTCACTATAATGTTCCCTCAACCTCTTATAAATATAATGATATTCAGTATTTTATGTCTAATGAATAATGTCCAAGAATATTGATGTTATTATTATTATTATCAATAACATGTTTGCTAAATACTCGGCGACACAGGGATTCATTTCCCTATTGAAAGTTGTCTATTTAAAAAAAAACAAAGAAGTAAAATAGAAGGTAAGTCATCAGGGTGGCTGGAAGTCACTGGATGCGGATAGGCAATTGTGGAGATCTTTCGGGAGGCCTTTGTCCAGCTGTGGGCATCTTTCAGCTAATTTCAACATATCAGCTGATGATGATGTGTATGTGTCGGATGATATGTCGGATTCAGCCAAAAGTTTCGATCTTTTCGGGCGACCATCTTCAGAGTGAATGGGCCCCTCCCAAAGTCGCGCCTCGTTTTTTTTTTCTTTTCTTTTTTTATATCAAAGGGCGACAAACGAGCAAGTGGGTCACCTGATGGTAAGTGATCACCGCCGCCCATGGACACTCGCAACACCAAAGGTGTCGCGGATGCCGGCCTTTAAAAGTCAGCAAACAAGTGTTGCTGATCCTTCCCTCCACCCCGATGAGCTCTGGCGACCTTACTCACGCTCGGAAACACAACATTAAAATTATTAATGTTATTATTAAGGAGTGTCTTCTGTAAGATGGATGTACTTCCCCAGTCGGGTTGCTCTTGATTCAGCCATAGGATTTGATCTTTTCGGACGACCATCTTCAGAGTGACCTCCCAAAGTCGCGCCCCGTCTCACACCGTCAACCGTTACCAAGTTTCAATAAGTTTTTTTTTTTTTTTTTTCTTTTATTTATTTATTTTCCTCTTACATCTATCTTTACAGGTATAAGTCCAATGCGATAGAGTGCTAATCTAAGTATATAACAATTTTATACCACTACACAAATTTACTTATAACAAATTATACATAATGCACTTCTCGTGAACTCACTCAGAGAACACACAAATAGGTCAGTCTCAGCTGCTATAAGGTTAAGAGTACGGAGAGCACGCGTCAGGGGCGCCTCATGTACAAGATTAGTCCGACCACGCGGTTCCACTAGCAATCGCGGCCGTCTCCTTCTCCAAACATACCTGTCCGGGACACACAGGGCTATCTGTTCTAAAACTTCAGCATTATGTATTTTACCCCTAAATATTTTAAAAAGATATGATGTTAGTGCCTGTTCCCTTCGAACTCTTAGTTCATTATATCCCACCATGCCTAAAATAAACAGAGTGGGATACATCAAAGGGTAAAATGGATATACTCCATAATGTCGCATATACAAATATCAAATAAATTTATTTTGTACACGCTCCAGCATGAGGCTATACTTAGCTTCATGCGGTGCCCAGATGACTGCATTACATTCAAGTTGACTCCTAACCAATGCATTATATAAGGAAATTATAGCCCGAATGTTTGCGAACCCTTTCACTGTTCGAAGTATAAAACCTAAATTTCTAAAAGCTTTCTTACATAGCCTAATGATATGATCACGAAAAGTCAGCCCGGTGTTAAAACTTATACCCAAATCCTTGACCTCTGTGACTCTAATCATTTGTGATTCCCTGATGCGGTAGTTATGTTGAATGGGGGAGTGCGCGCGAGAAAACGTGATTGTCACACACTTTGTAGTGTTAAATTGTAGTTGATTTGCGCAAACCCCCACCCCATCATAATCATATCGGCTGAAAGACGTCCACTGCTGGACAAAGGCCTCCCCCAAAGATCTCCACATTTGCCGGTCTTGCGCTATTCGCATCCAGCAGTTTTCAGCGACCCGCACAAAATCTTCGGTCCATCTAGTAAGGGGCCTGCCCACGCTGCGTCTTCCGGTTCGTGGTCGCCACTCAAGAACTTTTCTACCCCAACGGCCGTCATATCCAAGAGCCAAGTGCCCCCTTTGCAATTCAATACCTCCTCACATCAGTTTACATTAAAAATTAAATAAAATAAAAAAGGTTTTTATTCACGTAGACTTTAAAAAAGCGCTTGTAAATAGTCAGAACATGTTTGAAGTAATATAGTTGTATACATTATTATTTCTAGTAACATAGACTTTTAGGTACACGGATTGTATGAAAACATTTATAAAAATTATTTTATTATAGCATTGATATTAAGCTAGCTCGTATCAAGTTATTGTCAAGAGATTATGTTTATTTATTTATTTATTTTATTTATTTATTTAGGACAACTTACAAAACATACACTAATACATTGAATACATACATGTTATAAAATTACGTGCTAAATGTTGCTTTACTTACAAGTCGCCACGGCATGGTAAAGGACAGTTCTTTTTTAATTACTTACTAAACTTAAGATTACTATAACTACTTATATTACTACAAATCCAAAGAGTACTAAAACCTAATTTATTATAACTAACTAGGAAACTAACTAGGCATGCATAACACAAACACATAAACATGTTCGAGACCACTTCACCGTATTGATATATTTTAGATATATAATAGGTCTTTACCTATGAAATTGCCGTTTTGTATGAAAAAATTTAAACGAATTTTTTTCATGAATTTTTTTATTTGTATTAATCGAAGTAATCACCCATGCAATCAATGCATCTTTGCCATCGCAGTGGCAGTTTATTGATGCCCTTCTTAAAGAAATCAGCTGGACGGGAGGCAACAAATTCTTCAAAGGCATTTTGTACTGCCTCTCGGGTATTGAATTTTTTTCCCGCCAAGAAGTTATCCAAATTCTGGAAAAAGTAGTAGTCTGTAGGCGCAAGGTCTGGTGAGTAGGGCGGATGACGGAGAGCTTCCAACCCCAGTTCTTGCAACTTGGAGACCGTCTGCTGTGCAGTATGAGGTCGCGCGTTGTCGTGCAGGAGCAGCGGAGACGAGCGATTGACCAATGCTGGTTGGAGATGCGCCAGCTTCTCCATCATTGTGCTCAGTTCTTCACAGTACACATCTGCAGTAATGCTCACCCCGTTTGGTAAGAAGCTGTGATGAATCACACCGGCGCTAGACCACCAAACAGTGACCATCACTTTTCTAGGGGTAAGTTTTCGTTTAGGGCATTGTTTAGGTGCTGAACCAGGATCCAACCAACTTGCTGAGCGCTTGCAGTTATCAAACAGAATCCATTTTTCATCGCAGGTAACAATGCGGTTCAAAATTCCTTCATTTGTGTGTCTGTTGAGCAGTGCAAGGCACGTCTCGACGCGTACTTCGCGCTGGCGATCATTGAGTTCGTGGGGCACCCATTTGTCAAGCTTTTTTACCTTGCCAATTTGACGCAAATGGACCAATATTGTTTTGACGCTAACGTCGAAAGCTGCTGCTAATTCAGCCGTAGATTGTGTATCATCAGCTTCCACAACCGCCTTTAATTCGTCATTGTCGACCAAAGTCTTCGGACGACCGCGAGGTTCATTTTTCAGGTCGAAATTTCCAGAACGGAAGCGAGCAAACCAATAACAGGTGGTGCGTTGGTTTGTAGTGTTAGCTCCGTAAACGTCGTTGATGTTGCGTGCCGCTTGTGCCGCGTTGCTGCCACGACGGTACTCATATTCCATAAGTACTCGAATTTTTAACGTATCCATGATGACGAAAAAGATTGAAATGCGATGAAAATGTAACACTAATCAATAAAGAAATGACTACTTTTGGAAAAAAGAATCCATGTTTTTAAAATAAAATTAATTTGAAATTAGAATTCTTAGCCAAACAAAAATTATTTTGATTTGAAATGGCCAGTACTGCAGAACGGCAATTTCATAGGTAAAGACCTAATATATATATATATTATGAAACATTTAAAGATGCCATTATGTTGCTTTTAAATTTTGGAAGGCTGTTTGAGAAAATATCCAAACCGATTTCAAGATTTTTCGTTAGTTTATTGTACTGACTTAATAATCTGTTCATAGTGGCGTTTTGACCCAAGTTGGTTTTCGATGATTTGATTGAAAAAAGAGCGTATTTACTTGCACGGGGTAACTTTGATGGCGCATTTACATTTATTTTTTCTAAAAGAGTCGAACAGTCTAGGTCACCATTAATTAATTTATGTAGGAAAATCTGGTCCAATAATTTTCTCCGATCGGATAAACTAAGGAGCTTAAAATGTGTTAGGCGACTTTCATATGTCGGCAATACTTTCGCTTTGTGACACTGATATGAAAGGTGCCAGAGAAAACGTTTTTGCACTCTCTCAACACGCTTAATGTGTATATCATAGTGTGGTGACCAGACCTGTGCACAGTACTCTAGACTAGATCGAACTAAGGTTGAGAAAAGTATAATTTTTGTTTGTGGTTTTTTGAAGTCTTTAGAATTCCTTATAACAAAGCCTAGCATTTGAAAGGCTTTGTTTGCTATTTTATCAATATGAGTGTGGAATCTAATTTTACTATCCAAATGAACTCCCAAATCTCTGATTGTAGTCACTTCTTCCAATGCCTTACCATTGATAGTGTATATCTGCGAGTTCAGTCGAGTACTGCGTGAGAATCGTATATATTTACATTTTTCTATGTTCAATGCTAGGCCATTCCTACCACACCAGTCAACTAAACAATTCAAATCTTCCTGCAGCAGAAAAGCGTCTCGTTGAGTTTTTATTTGTTTTGTCAGCTTGAGATCATCTGCATAAAGATAACATTTACTATGTTTGAACAGTGGTACAATATCGTTTATAAATAGATTAAACAGAATGGGGCCGAGAATCGATCCTTGGGGCACGCCTGATTGTGCTATAAATGATTGAGATGAATAACCACTAACAACTACCCTGGAAGTCCGATTGCTTAAATACGAGGAAAACCAGTTTAGCAAGTTTCCGGCTATACCAAATTTGGAGAGTTTACTAATAAGGATATTGTGGTCGACGGTATCGAACGCTTTGCTTATATCAGTGTAAATTGTGTCAACTGGGATGTTAGAATCAACTGAATCAGTCAAAAAGGTCACAAATGAAATAAGGTTGGTTGTTGTGGATCGAGAACTGTGGAAACCAAACTGCTGTGGTGATATTCGTTGCTTTATATGCCAATTAATAGTGGGTTTTATTAATGTTTCAAATAATTTACCGAAAACAGGTAATATAGAAATTGGCCTATAATGTTAAAGTTTAATTATCAAATTTTTAGGTTTAGCTATATTTTTACTACATATTGTCTGAAAGGTTCTGTCTATATTAAGGTATTATTATTATGACGGAGCTTCTGTTAATAACGACGGTCGCGTTTTAATGCTACCACCGGATCCGATGCGCCCCAACTGAGAAGACCCAGCGAAACAAACTCAGTGGATTCATCTACTACCGGTTTCAACACGACCCTGTTGAGACGGTCCGGCGAAACATACTCAAGCGGGCATGAACACGGGATTTCGTCCACTTAGAGTAATTATTTAGTAGGCATGTTTGCCTTAACTTTGCTTAACTAAATTTTTGCTTAACTAAAAGAGGGGTATTATATTGTGTTCAATATAATACCCCTCTTTTAGTTAAGGGTTCCAAAAATAATAACCTCCCATTTTAATCCTTCTAATTAAAATTATTAATGACTTTATAGAGGTGCGGCCTGCGTGCTTTAAGCGTGTTAAGTATTATAAGTGCAGACATATATATGTGTTATGTGGTAGGTACAGTCGCCGTGTGAACACACATACATTTATTTTTATTATGTCTGCGGTCGCGACGATATTTCGTAATTAAAATATTTGGACGCGGTAAGGTTTGTAGTTTTGTACACGAGGTTCTGAGTAATGCTGCTTGCCCACCAGAGATGTGCTATGCTACGTTGCTATGGATGCGTTTGTTATTTTTTATATTCGATTGTGGAATGCACTGCCTTTAATAGTGAGACGTGCACAAAGTCTGCAAGAATTCCAAAGACTTGTCAAGAATCACTATCTGTCACTACAAGACTCACAACACACTAATTGTGTTGTGAACATAATATATTATTTGTAACAACCGCTTCACTGTTTTTATGTTGAATGAGTAAGGGTCCAAGTCATGTTTCTTACATAACACGTTAAAGTTCCTACTTCCTCTCACTATGAACGAGTTTTGTCGGTAATTAGTTGAAACAATTGGAATGGATATAGGGGGATTGTGACAAGTTCTGCTAGGTACGTTAAAATTAATTTTGCTTAATATATTATATGGAAGGATGCGTGCTAGGGATGGGTTCTATGGATGAGGGCTTTGGATGCGTGTTATGGATGCCTGCTATGGGTCTTCGCGAGTGCTGTAGGTATGTGCAGAGCAGAGTAACTGCAATAGAAATAAACTGAATGAGTCGCCGTGCCTTTGCGGCGGCGCATCTTCATATCACATCTCACTCGTACCGCTACATACCAGCGCATTCCACAAATTTTCTTGATAAATCAAAAAAAAAATGTTTGTTGTACAAGGTTCTCGTTTGTTGAATGCGCAGCCATTGTCTATTGGGCGTGCACAAACACTTAGTGGATTCCAACAATTGTCAAGGATCACTACAAAATATACTCCGAGCTAGACGTTTGGCTTTTTCAACGATGCCGATCAATTATTTATCATAGGTACATAATATGAGCAACATTTGATAAATTAGTTAATATGTATAATTATAAGGATGGTACCGCAGTACCTTTTAGGAAATTAGTTGTGTGGGTGTACGCGACTACCCCCCCCCCCCCCCCCATCTCTGTAACTCCTTTCTTCTTTCACTACGTAGGTTGCCTGCGGCGGTAGTCAGAGAAGTGTACTCTACTGCCGCCACTTGCAAGCAGCCCCGGGAAGACAGCGAAAAGGGGGGCACCGGAGCAGTATACCCGCGTTCCCGGGGCTCCCCCCATTAGGCGCCGAGAGGAGTCCACGGCAGGTAGGTTTAGTCGGTGCGAGTCCGACATACCCACCCGTAGACACATTTTGCGGGTGGCATGCGTAGTCATTCCCCCTGCCTTACAAAAAAAAAGGTTGACTGGAAGAGATCACACCTTGTGATAAGGCCGCCAATTGTACTGTATTAATTTGTATATGTTGTCAGTTTGAATTGTTTCTTGAGGTGTACAATAAAGAGTTATATCTATCTATCTATCTACGGTGCTAACTCCATAGTCCCCCGACTTTGTAAACTAATAAAATATGGTTACAGCGATCTGGTGGACGTGCACTTTGACTCACTTACCAAGTTCCACAAAATAGTATCCACCTTTGCATAAAAGCTTTTGTTTTGTTATGTATTGTTTTATTATATTTTTTATTTAGTATTGTATCATTCGTTAATTTTGTAATTCTAATATATTATATAAATAAGTTATCCTATAAATAAATTTAATTAATATTATATGATAATCTAATGTAATTTTTAGCATAAGGCACACTTATTGTAATATAAAAGATGCATGCCGTGCTTACCCATAAGAGATTGCTACACTTAGCTTTTGTTATAGTCTGACGCAATTTGTAATATATTGAGTGTAAGCAATTGTTGGTGAGCCTAAATAAATAAATAAAAAAAAAAAAAAACATAGCTTAGTATCAGTGGAAATGGTCACTTAGTTTCGTAGCTTAGCTTTTACATTCTCGCAACATAGCTGCAAAGCACATCTCTGGTGGAAAGGCACCCTAAAAACGGTGTTGGATTACAACTGGAACGCTGTTGGGCGTACACTAGTAATTTTGAAATTAAATTATGTAAGAAACTTAAATGGAGGGAGGATATTTTAGGTCTGGATTTTATGGAGTGGAATATTTTAGATCTGGATTTTACTTCTTATTGACTTGAAAACATGAGGAGATTAACAATTCGACTGTTTTATACTGAGTGTAAGTTAAGTGTTAAAAGCATTTATAAATATAGAAAATTTACCTTTATTCATGTAGCTTTAAAAATGTACATGTTTGTAGTAATATAGTAATTTCTAGAGATCGTCATGAGATCATCTCGCAAAATAAAATAATTATAATAATATCCTGGGATATTATTCACACACTGCCTCGTTGGTCTAGCGGTAGCGTGTTCAACCGCAGATAATGAGGTCCTGGGTTCAAATCCCGGGTCGGGCCAAAAAGTGATTTTGGGATTTTTCCGTAAAAAGAAATTTCTCAGTATCAGCCCGAAATCTGGGAGTTGGCGGTATTACACCCCCGTGCCTCGGAGAGCACGTAAAGCCGTCGGTCCTGTACCTGACCTCTTTCCGGTCGTGTCGCTAGTCATCCCATCGGATCATGAGAGTGATGGAATAGAAAGTGCCCCTGTGTTTGCGCACACACTTGTGCACTATAATATGTCCTGCGCAATTGGTTAGTCTCCATTAAAACTGGCCGCCGTGGCCGAAATTCGGTCGGGAGGACATCATTCACACACGGCCATCTGATTCCAAACTAAGCAGAGCTTGTACTATGGAAACCAGATAACTGATATACTACTTTTCTTTTGTAAATACATAATTATATAGATAATTACACCCAGACTCAGAATAAATAGACACAAATATCTGTCCTAAGTGGGAATCAAACCCACAAGTATCTACCAACCACGCGAACCGGCACGTCGTAACTTACATAGATACAACTGTTTTAAAGTATCATCTTTTATCTTCAGCCTACCCCCCCCCGAGCTGTGGCCCGAACCCCATAAGAGTGCCATCAGCTATTTTTCGCTTAAGTTAAGCTAGTTACCTTCTGCGCTAGCCAATTGCACAATTCTTAACATAATAGTATTGAGCTATAGTATAGAGCTAGTATAGATATATATAGTATAGAGCTTCACGGAGACGACGCTGCCGAGCCACACCAGTCGACCCGTGACCACGGCTGGTACAATCCATGCCGAAACGTCCTAAATCTTTATCGCGATGAGACCCGTGTCCACATTATATAAAAATAATAGTATTGAATTTAAAAATAGTAGCTAATGAACTTATTATTCGTTACTAGCTGTGCCCTGCGGTTTAACCCGCGTCAAACTTTATAAATTATAGCCTATGTGTTAATCCAGGGTGTCAGCTAACTCCATACCAAATTTTATTAACATCGCTCCAGCCGTTTAGAAATAACAAACATCAAAACAAACTCACTCACTCACAAACTTCACCCTTACAATATTAAAAACTAGCTATGCCCCGCGGTTTTACCCGCGTTAAACTTTATAAATTATCACAGCTCCTCCCCCGTAGGTGATAGCGTGATAATATGTAACCTATATATTGACCCAACCTCTAAGTAATATTCATGCAAAATTTGAAGTAAATCCATGCAGTACTTTTTGAGTTTAGCCCGGACATACATACAGACAAACAGACACACAGACAAACATTCAAAAAACTATATTTTTGGCTTCGACTTTCATAGTAGATCACACCCCAAGTATCCATTTAAAAAAATATTCAATGTCCAGTTTTGACTTTCCTACGATTTTATTACATGTATCTCTATCTATACATATAATAAAATGGAAGGAGAGTCGAAAACTGTACATTGAATATTTTTAAAAAAGGATACTTGGGGCGTGATCTACCATCGATATCGAAGCCAAAAATATAGTTTTTAGAATTTTTGTCTGTTTGTTTGTATGTATGTCCGGGCTATACTCAAAAAGTACTGCATGGATTTACTTTAAATTTTGCATGAATTCAAATTACTAAGAGGTCGCGTCAACATATAGGCTATATAATATCACGCTATCACGTACGGGGGAGGAGCTATGATAATTTATACAATTTAACGCGGGTAAAACCGCGGAGCACAGCTAGTACCTAATGTATAATGTTACGAGCCCTACATAAATAATTATTTAACAGTATCCTCACCCTACAACAACTCTAATCAAAAGATCAAAATACAACATGAAGTAAGTAACCCAATTATTTTTACGCGTATCCTTATGATAGTTTAATTATACTTAATTACTATATCATCATTTTAATTTGTGAGAAGTATGAACCTCATTAATTATATTGTTATACAAAACCTAAAATTTACTCAATGTCTTTATAAAAATTAATATAACACCTTCCACACAGCATTTTTCATTGTATAAATACGAAATTAAATACATACACAACATGTAACTTAATTGACGCACATCCTGAAAACAGTTTGTTCAGAATCGTTTACTGAATCGATTTATATCATTTTTAATATAGGTAATTTATTATTCCAAATATGCTGGATGCGGATAGCGCAAGACCGGCAATTGTGGAGATCTTTGGGGGAGGCCTTTGTCCAGCAGTGGACGTCTTTCGGCTGATATGATGATGATGATGATGATGATTATTCCAAAATGATGAAAACTACCGAAATTATTGTCATATTAACCTTGTACAGTCAAAACGAATTGATGTGGACCGTAAGTCAAAGTAATAAGACTTTATAATCGCAGTTTTATATATATATATATATATACCATCGTTCAATACAAAATAAAGAAAAATTAACTTTATTCCAAGAAAATAATTTAGTAAATAACAATTCATATAGGTACTTGTTAAATAAATATAAAAACTTGTGTGTACTTATGTACACGCGTTAGAAGTTTTACTTCTTAATAAACAACTTGAACATAGTTATCAATTTTCATACCACCTAGAACTAACTTCATGCTGTTAAATTTTTTGGTGTCGGTGTGCGCGCGCATCGTAAAAATTCACTCTCATCATTTTTCTCCATCGCGCCAAAAGAAGTATAACTTCAAAATTCAGTGTATGTATTTTAATTACAACATAATATTCTAATTGGGGTGTTTGAGGGTGTGCGTTAATTACATTACATGTTGAACATATATACGTACATATATATATATACCGTATATATACGTACGTATTATTATTACAAAAAAAAACGACTCCAAGAGTTACTGTATAATCGCAAGCACCACTAAATTCCTTACGTTACCAAAGTCAGTTGTCGCGATTCCCCGGGACATGCCTCAGCCTCACCGCTCAGTGTCATTTCATTGTGTGCCACTGTTGATCCTGGCTTACAGGAGTTGCAGTGGTGGGTAAGAGGGAGGGATTAGTCTCCGGGACATGCCTGAGCTTCACCACTCAGTATCATTTCATTGTGTGCCACTGTTGATCCTGGCTTACAGGAGTTGCAGTGGTGGGTAAGAGGGAGGGACTAGTCCCAACAAAAAGAATAAAAAAAATAACTTTAATTTATGTTGTTTTTTACAGGTCTGATAATTACCGTTACCATCGCTAACAGTGTCCATCCAGCCCTCGGAGACTTAGTTCTTTCGTGTAAGTAAAACTCATCAACCACACTGCATGTCTATGTTCCCAACTTAAGTAGTTAGCCTATGTTACTCCTTATTATCTATCTATATAATCTTGCTATCTAAGCTATCTATAATCTTGGCCCGAGAGTGTCTCTAAGAGAAAAATTCAAAGAGGTCAACATTCCAACTGTACCATCTCAGTACATATAATATGAAAACTTACTATATGTGCATAAAAATATCGATTCCTTCTGTAAAAGGAGCGATACACATAATACTAGATATAATACTAGATATAAGAATAATCAAATATTGTATACTACCCGTCTCCACAAAATAAATAACTCTTTTATGGGGCAATGTATAAGATTTTATAACAATCTTCCCAATGATATTGTCTACGAATAAGTTTAAAAGAATTATTAAAGCCAAATTGTGTAGCAGGGCATATTACAAAATTTCTGATTATTTAAGTGATAAAACTGCTTGGGATGGAGTTGTTCTGAGTCAACACACATGATTGTAATTAATCTTAAGTATATTTTATTTTAAAAAAGGATTGCTACTGTGTTTTCTGGCAGTATTTCTCAGTAGCTGCCACGTCATGCACTGCACGGTAGGGTAAAAAAAATATGACGATTCCACATAACTGTTAAATTTTTACGGAATAAAGTTACTTTGACTTTGACTTACATTAGCTACCTACAACTAAAAGTCCCGTCAAAATCGGTTGCGGAAGCGACTAGTTCCGATGGTAAAAAGCACCACTAAAAAGAAGAGACTAGCAAAGAACTCCACCAACAGAACTGAATTCATTATCATCTTATCAGCCGAAAGACGTTCATTGCTGGATAAAAGCCTCACCTTAGGAATTCTACAATGGTCGGTCTTGTGTTGGCCGCGTCCAGCGACCTCCTGTGATCCTTGCAAGATCGCCGGCGTTGTTGAAGGCCTGCCCACGATGCGTCTTCCGGTTCGTGGTCGCCACTCGAGAACATTTATGCCCCAATGGCCTAAATTACGTGTATCCATTTAACACTCTTTCAGTACTTTAAGGATTCAGTTCATCACACAAAACAGACAAAAATTCTAAATACTATATTTTAGGCTTCGATATGGATTGCAGAACACGCCCCAAGTATCTATACATAATAAAATCGTAGCAAAGTCAAAACTGTACATGGAATATTTAAAAAAAAAAAGATACTTGGGGCGTGATCTACAATCGATATCGAAGCCAAAAAAATAGTTTTGAGAATTTTTGTCTGTGTGTCTGTTTGTCTGTATGTATGTCCGGGCTAAACTCAACAAGTACGGCATGGATTTTCCTCAAATTTTGCATGGATATTACTAAGAGGTCAGGTCAACATATAGGCTACATATTATAACGCTATCACTTACGGGCGGAGCTATGATCATTTATAAAATTTAACGCGGGTAAAACCGCGGGGCACAGCTAGTCCTTTAATAAAATATTCAATGTACAGTTTTGACTTTCCTACGATTTTATTATATGTATTAGCTGTGCCCCGCGGTTTTACCCGCGTTAAATTTTATAAATTACCACAGTTTCCCCCCCGTAGGTGATAGCGTGAAAATATGTAGCCTATATGTTGACCCGACCTCTAAGTAATATTCATGCAAACTTTGAAGTTAATCCATGCAGTACTTTTTGAGTTTAGCCCGGATATACATACAGACAAACAGACAAAAATTCTAAATACTATATTTTAGGCTTCGATATGGATTGCAGATCATGCCCCAAGTATCCTTTAAAAAAAAATCAATGTACAGTTTTGACTTTCCTACGGTATACGGCAGCTATTATATGTATAGGTAATCAATTAATTTCATTCAATCAACCAATCAATCACTCATTTTATATTATGTTATTTGCTGCTACAGAACCTTCATGGGCGAGTCCGACTCGCACTTGGCCGCTTTTTTATAGAGATTGGATTAACGCTTTGCATTGCGAATAATGCTACAAAATTCAAATTTAATCAATCAACTATGATTGATAACTGTGTTAGTATAATAGACACCAATTAGCCAAGTTTAAAGTTTGTAATGGCGCCTGACTGGCCTGTTTCTAGGGGCGTAGTCTAAAATGTAATCAGTTTTATGAATAAAGTTAGTATACCTACGGAATAGAGCATCAAAGCGCTGATCGAGCGAAATGTCACTAGCAACAACACTGTATGATAAAAAGAGATGCGTGATGCGACGTAACAGAACCGGTTTTGGTATCTGTTTAACAGTTCATCGGCACTTATCGGCACGCTGGGAATTTGAATTCTGTGAATTTTTCTGATTGTATGTGATTCCGCTAGGTATACTAACTTTATGATTTTATGCCCTCAACTGACTTTTAGCCGATTTCAAAAAGGAGGAACGTGTTCAACTCTGTGCGTCTTTTTAATGCCCGATGGAAAAAGAAGGATGTTATAAGTTTAAATAATATCAAGTGCTGAATAAATTTCACTATTTCATTATCATTATTTCATTTCATTATAAGCTGGGCTGGGCTTTACAAAGAATGAATGAAAGAAGATTGACAAAAGAAGTATACCTGGCCTATGTGAATGAGGCAACCGGAAGGGAATATAATGACAGGAAAAGACGCAAAAGTGTGCAAAGATCGTGACAAATGGAAATCAGTTGTCTCTGCTTACCACTCTGGGAAACAGGCGTGAGTTTATGAAAATAAAAAAATAAAAAAAGGTTTTTATTCACGTAGACTTTAAAAAAGCGCTTGTAAATAGTCAGAACATGTTTGTAGTAATACAGTTATTATTTCTAGTTACTTATTACAGATATTTAGGTACACGGAATGTTAAAACATTTATACAATTTATTTTATAATGGTAGTGACATTTAGCTAGCTTGAATTAAGTTATTGTCAAGGAGATTATGTTTAGTTGACGTTTTTAATATTATGTATTGAAATTTAATTTATAAGTTATTTAAATTAAATGTATAAGTTTGACGTCACTGTCTCTGTTAGTGTGTCTGTCTTATTTTGATTTTGTTTACTTTAAAGGTGAATTACTAGAGAGTGTTCTTAGCTATGTTTGATGAAAATCGGTCAAATGGCTAATAACTTACTTTTACACAACGCCCTCAATATGGATATTAAATGAAAGGGAATGACTAGTTTCAAATCCAAGATGGCCGCCATTACAAAATGGCGACTTACATACTTTTTTCTATACAAAGCACAACCAGACTCAGAAGCACTTATGGGTCACTCAAATAGTTGTCCTGCGCGGGAATCAAACCCGGGACATGACGTGGTGAGGGGACTGTCTTACTCTCTTTTAATCTTCTTCATCTACTTTTGACCGACTTAAAAAAGGACGAACTAATTCTTAAGCGCCATACGTGCACAGAAAAGGGGACTGTCTTATGCGTTGCGCAAAACGTGCACAGAATAGTTTCATTTTAACCCCTTTGATGTTAGATTCCGACTGCAACGCGGGCGAAGTCTTGGGTAAAAGCTAGTCACACTAATAATATAAAGGCGAAAATTGTGAGTGTGTATGTTTGTAACTTATTTAATAAAATTTGGTATGGAGGTAGCTGACACCGATTATACATCTATATATATAAAAATCAATGCCACTTTTCGTTGTAATGTTATAACTCAACAACGTCTTTACCGATTTGGCTAATTTTGGTCTTGAATTATTCGTGAAACTCCAGGGAAGGTTTATACGTAGAGAAAATTTTAAAAAAGTCTTGAATAAGTGTAAAATCAAGAACATTGACTTTAACATAATAATTTTTTTATTAATATGCCTTATACGTAGCGAAGCACGTACCGGGCAGCTAGTAGATTATAATTTATAAAGTTTAACGCAGGTAAAACCGCGGGGAACAGCTAGTGTATCACAAATAAAGACTTCCCTTTCTTTATACAGAAGTAAAGTCGACCATCAACAGGTAACATATAACAAAATACAAGATTTATGCTCCCCAACCTTGCCTACCTATAAAAATGCCTAAAATATTGGCTTTTTATGACTTTAACAATGTTTTATTGACTTATTTCTATGTTTCAATGACATTTATGGGGAATGGGGTTACCACTTTATTTAGGAAAGCAGTTTTTAGGGCTATCTACCTTATGGAGGTAAACGTCTCTTTTACTGGGCAGTCTGCCCACCTCTAGAATGCATTACCATTTTGACTGACCTGTTGGTCTATTGTTAGGGACCTTTACTGTGTGGTGATGGCAGTAAATATCAGAATATCATCACCCCATCTCATCCCGTGAGGATCATAGAAGTCATACATACATAGCTCATCGTAACATAGCTTAAAACCATCACAAGGAAACTGGCTTACAAATGAAAAAAAAAACCGGCCAAGTGCGAGTCGGACTCGCACATGAAGGGTTCCGTAGCAGCAAGTATTTCAGTTGATTAAATGAAAGCAAATTGCGGTTTATAACGTATTAAAAAAAAACTACTTGCTAGATCTCGTTCAAACCAATTTTCGTTGTTAGTTTATATGGTAATGTACATCATATATATTTTTTAGTTTTATCATTCTCTCATTTTAGAAGTTACAGGGGGGGGGGGGGGACACTAATTTTACCACTTTGGAAGTATTTCTCACGCAAACTATTCAGTTTAGACAAAAATTATATTAGGAACCTTAATATGATTTTTAAAGACCTACCCATAGACACCCCACAAGTATGGGTACGACGTAAATTTTTTTTTTGAATTACAGTTCTATGTATGGCGACCCCCCAAAATTATTGTTCTTTTTCTATTTTTGTGTGAAAATCATAATGCGGTTCACCGAATACATCTACTCACCAAGTTTCAGCAGTACAGCTCTTATAGTTTCGGAAAAAAGTGGCTGTGACATACGGACGGACAGACAGACATGACGAATCTATAAGGGTTCCGTTTTTTGCCATTTGGCTACGGAACCCTAAAAACGCATCGTAATCGGTTCATCCGTCTGACAGCTACGATGCCACAGACACACACACATTCAGACAGACAGACAGACATCGACGTCAAAATTATGTAACAATAATAGCTTAGTAGCTTGCTATTTATTATTTCTTTAAGGATTTAATAAAAATATATGTGAAGAAACTGACCGCACGGACGGACTAATCAAAATATTTTTGTTGCTTTAACTATGGCATGTAAAGTACAAGTAGTATGTAAATAATAATAATAATGTCCTCCTAGCCGAATTTCGACCACGGCGGCCAGTCTCAACAGAGATTAGCCATCTGCGCAGGACATATAATAGTGCTCAAGTGTGTGCGCAAACTCAGGAGCACTTTCTATTCCATCACTCTCATGATCCGATGGGACGCCTAAGCGACAAGACCGGAAAGAGGTCAGGTACAGGACCGACGGCTTTACGTGCTCTCCGAGGCACGGGGGTATAATACCGCCAACTCTCAGACTTCGGGCTGATGCTGAGAAATTTTTCTTTTTACAGAAAAGTCCCAAAATCACTTTTTGGCCCGACCCGGGATTTGAACCCAGGACCTCGTTCTCTGCGGGTGAACACGCTACCGCTAGACCAACGAGGCAGTCGAAGTATGTAAATACCCAGGTGCTGAATAAATGTCATTGCTTTATTACGGAAAAATGCCAAAATCACTAGTTGGCCCGACCTGGGATTTGAATCTAGGACCTCATTATCTACGTTTGAACATGTTACCGCTAGAATGCAGAACAGATACAAAAGGTCCGAACGTACACACCCCTCTTTTTGAGGCGGTCGCCAAAAAACGTGATACAACGTGTAGCCCCAATCTAAATTCCAACCATTCCAGGGGTCGCCAACCCTCTAAACGATCCGGGCCCGAAATCAAAAAGTAATTCTCAAGATAAGGAGAGAGGTAGTCAACATTTTTTCAATGTAAATTTATTACTTTCTCGGTAGTCTGAGAAAAGTGTTCATATTTTCTGTAACGCTGGCTCATAGTTGAACGGACAAAGGGATTTTCCAGTTCGCTTGTTGCAATCTCGATAGAAGCAACTGATGGGCTAAATAATTTGAACGGGCTATTGTTTTAATATTACATAACATTTGAGGCACTCTCTTTGCGGTCAACGGTTCCTAAGGGATCGGCGAGGTGAAGCACCTAAGCACGTGGTCATTTTATAGATGGGTGACCGTCAGAGTGGTTTAATTTCTGAGCGTCTTGTGCTTCGTTCACGTTAAGCACTCAGTTCCGGTTTTTGGTCGTTAGACAATAGTCGCTTACAGGGCTGTTTGAACTTTAATATGTAATTATTTATAAATAAAAAGGTATTTCTATCTGTTGTCTAGTTGCATAGTACAGGCTCTGCCCAGTTTGGGATCAGATGGCAGTGTGTTACTTATCGCAAGATATCCTAATAACGTTTAGATTTAAAAAAAAAATGTAATCTATGACAAGTCCTAAATTTCACTCTCATTTTTGGACGGTCACCGTAGCCTAGTTGGTAGTGCTCCTGCCTACGAAGCTGGTGGTCCTGGGTTCAAATCCCGGTAAGTGCAAATATTTGTGTGATGGGCACGAATATTTGTTTCTGGGTCATGGATGTTTTCTATGTATTTAAGTATTTATCTATCTATATAAGTATGTATATTGTCGCCTGGTACCCATAGTACAAGCTTTGCTTAGTTTGGGGCAAGGAAGATCTATGTAACACTGTCCCTAGATATTATTATAATTTTTATTTTTTTATATACGGTCATGCTTCTAACACATACATATTCACAGTGAGTCAGACTCGAATTTAGTCTATTGTCACAAAAGTTAAACAACTTATATTTGGGGCTGTCCCGCTGGTGCAGCGCATCAGGTATGTTTGCAGAAGCAAGAACTGCCTCTATATAGCTATATATCTACCACATCTCATCACACCAGCTCTCACAAAGAAATATGTATACTAGATATCAATTTAGTTGTTAGTATTGTAACTACCTTTGTGGAGAAATAAAATAAAGTAATTATTATTATAATATATATATATATATATATATATATATATATATATATATATATATATATATATATATATATATATATATATATGACCTTGTCGCTTCTGTCTCTTATCAGCAAGTACTCCGAACCAGGCTTCATCACAGATCTTACGACCCTCCACTACACGTTTGCGCCATTCAACTCTATTTTCAGTGAGCTTTTCCAAGCTACAGTGGCTACAGTGGTTTTTTAAAAATAAATAAATAAATAAATATATATATATATATATATATATATATATATATATATATATATATATATATATATATATATATATATATATATATATAGCTATATTAAGGAAAAGACCTGCCTCCTTGATGCGTCATGTACGAGACAGTACTAGCAGCCTCCTAAACACCATATTGCACATAATTGATTGTCCAGTAGTCAGCCACTGGAACAGTGTTCACATCCGAAATAAATATATTGTTATTATATTTCATTGGTAGTTTGACACAGCATGTTACACGTTGTATGAGCTTTCAATAGGGTTACATCTACAATTTTTGATAATTTGTTAAATTTTGTTGTCATACAAAAATAAGTATTAATTTAAAGTCCCGCTTAAATGTTTATAACTCTACGAGCATCGCAACTCGCACACGCGCGCTTTTTTACCGCCGAACGCACGGCGTCCTTTGTTTTAAGAATGGAACATAGACCTACAAATGTCGCGACAGTACAACAAAAAATTTAATTTTTATTTTCATGTATTCAGCTATGTCGGAACTCATAGAACAGAAGATGGTACTTATGCTGTGAGCAATGGTGGCCTGCAAGGTTGTTGGTGTTTTACAAGTATCATCAAAAACACATTCAATTAAATTGCGATATTTTCGTATTGACACACCATATACTTCAAGCCTCTATTTGATGTTGCTAAACATAGTCCTCATTATCAGGCTGTTAAATTTTTTAATAAGTTACCGATTGAGTTAAAGGGCATGCTGTACACAAGTTCATTTAAACCACAACTTAAGACACTCCTATTGAAAAGATGTCTCTACTCTATAGACGATTTATAAATCATTATGTTATTAATTAAATAATTTATTAATAATAACTATTGTTATATAACTCATTAATGTTATTTGGATTTATTATAATTAATAAAATTAATAGTATTTATCATAAATGTCTATGCATGTTCATTTACTTATTTTAAATTTATTGTACTGTTTTTTAATTTGTATTGTTTTTATTTTTCATGTTTATATAATACTAGCTGTGCCCCGCGGTTTTACCCGCGTTAAATATTATAAATTATCACAGCTCCTCCCCCGTAGGTGATAGCGTGATAATATGTAGCCTATATGTTGACCCGACCTCTTAAACCGACCTTTACTTAAAATTTTGCATGAATATTAATTCATGCAAAATTTTAAGAAAATCCATGCAGTACTTTGTGAGTTTAACCCGGACATACATACAGACAAACAGACACACAGACAAAAATTCTAAAAACTATATTTTTGGCTTCGATATCGATTGCAGATCACGCCCCAAGTATCCTTTAAAAATAATATTCAATGTACAGTTTTGACTTTCCTACGATTTTATTATATGTACAGATGTTGTAATCATAATACATACACTGAATTTTTAATTTAACATGTATATGCATTGTTATTTACTAAATAAGTTTCTTGTAATAAAGTTATTTTTCTTTATTTTGTATTGAATGATGGAATTTGTATGAATACAAATAACACTGCGATTTTAAAGTCATTCATGAGTTTCAATTTGTTTTGACTGTACAGGGTTAATATGACAATAATTTCCGTAGTTTTAATTATTTTGGAATAAAAAATTACCTATATTAAAAATGATATAAATCGAACAGTAAACGATTCTGAACAACCTAATTTCAGGATGTGCGTTAATTAAGTTACCATGTTGTATATGGGTATATATTGAACGCATGTGTATGGCATGAACTTGATGTAGGTATATTTTAAAACATTCAATTAAATTGCGATATTGTCGTTTTGGTAAAGCGATCAGCTTTAACGTAATGAGTAATCAATATTTTTGTGATTGATGCCCTTTAATATATAACTAGATAGATGTATACTTCTAAGTACTTACCAACTTTGTTGTTAAGGTGTTGATGTTGATGGTGGTGGGGTTGCGGCTGCTGTTGTTGCGGCAGTTGCGGCACGAGCGCGGGGTGGGGTAACTGCAGCAGTTTGGGTTCAAGTTTTGTTGCTGCAGCAACTGGGATGGGCCCAGCGTTGGTCATTGTCGTCATGGTCGCGGCAGGCATCATAAGGGTCGACATTGTTAACATTTTGACTAAATGCCGCACTTAAAAAAAATCTTCGACGAATAGCAGCAGTTTTTAAAAATCCATATTTAGGATTATATTTTTTAATGTCCAATCACTTGTTTGTGTACGCAGAGTCTTTTGTTCGTTCTTTTTTTATATTTGAAACACTTATTTTAATTTTATATTTAGTTTTTGATATATGGGTTTTTTTATATTATTTATTTTTATAATTTAAAGGTACAGTTTTCTTATATTGTTAGTAAGCTAAATCACATTTTTTTCTGCTCTGACATAATTTTAGTTTAAAATATCTAAACTAGAATAAATCTGTGAAAAAAAAATACTTATTTGTTGTAAATGTAATTTAATTAAACAAATTATAACACTGAATACTTCCATGAAGTATTTAGAGTTATATATCGATTATTTTATTTAAAAATACCAATAAAATTATTGATTAAAATTAATGGAATTGTGGCCTTTTTAATTGATATTTTAATTATTTGATATTGTGGATAGAACTGGCAAATTTATTATTAAAAATGAGTATTTTATTACGCACTCGTAGGTTTTGCACATTAAAACTCCGATATGTTTTCCACACACAATATTTAATCGAAGAGAGTAATATCCTAATTGCGAGTCGTAACATTAAATCAATATTTAATAATCTCCTACCCTATTTATATTATTATCAGTGTTTCTCAATTGAGTAAATCTATTAATAATAGTTTTAAGATGTTAAATTATTATAGAATTACTTTAGTAATTTATACAATGATAATCACTAATTAATTAAATAATAACAATGTAAATACAGGACCGACTATTGTGGAGATCATTGGGGGATGCGTTTGTCCAGCAGTGGACGTCTTACGGCTGATATGATGATCATGATGATAGTTGTAAATATATAATTATAACATAGCAGCTACGTCATAACCGTTGCGCGGCTATTGAGTACTTGATACTCAAATATGTTATAAACTTTTATCACACTAATATTATAATGGCGAAAGTTTGTGAGTGTATATGTTTGTTACTTCTTTACGTCTAAACGGATGATGGGGCGATTTAAATAAAATTTGGTATGGAGTTAGCTCACACCACGTTAAACGCGGGTAAAACCGCGGGGCATAGCCAGTTAAGTATAAATACGAAAGTTTGTGAGTATGGATTAGATGTTTGTTACTCTTTCACGCAAAATCTAGCAAACAGTATTGATGAAGCGTTGTAGTAATATAGGTTTTATAACTGAACACCCATAGGCTATAATTTATAAAGTTTAACGCTGGTAAAACCGCGTGGCACATCTAGTTATGAAATATAATTTAAATTGATTTTATTCACGTTGCTAACAGTATTAAATAAATATATAAATAACCGAATAGTTAATCCTCCCCCAATGTCATTGTAAGGGTCTTTCTGTATGTCATTCATCAGGCTGTATCCCATGAAACGTGTCCGTAAGACAATTGAAATTTTCACAGGTGATGTATTTTTACTGCCGCTATGATAAAAAATACAAAAGATCAGGATTAAATAAATATTTGAAGGGGCTCCCATACAATAAATGCGATGATTTTGCTAATTTTTGCTCGATATTGAACATTAAGACGCTAGAAATTTTCACAGAATATTTAGTTATATATTCAATTTAAAAATAAATTGTCAAATTAAAATACAACACATATTTAAAGGGGGCCTCCCACACAGCTCTGCCGAAGAATTGACGTTCAAACGGAAAATTTAGATACTTTATGATAATCCATAATTTCTCCATTTAATTTTATTTACTTTGAAAATTTAAGGGTTTACGCTTAAACCCTAATTTTGAACTTTCGAATAAATTCTAAGTCAGTCAGCAATGATCAGATAAACCATACTTTTTAGGGTGTTAGGTTAAACTTTGCTAATTAGATTAATAGATATAATTAAATACATAATAACTGAACCAGAAATGTTAAACAGAATGAGAAACAAATCGAAAACTACGCAAAATCTTAGAACATGCATGGGGGTGATTCCGATACTCCTCATGATAAATTATCTAAGTTTTGTATTTGAACGTCAACTTCTCGGCCACCCTGTATAACAAACGTGTTGTTTTACCGTTTTTATAGATAAAGATACGGTGATATACGAAACGTATCTCTCTCTTTCTATCTTCAAAAACTTATATCTCCCTCTAACCTCACACTTTTCGTAACGCTCTCAAGCTTACTTTAAGTCATTTTATTATCTACAAGTAGAAAGGGGGAAAATGGGACATTAAATTGAGCTTACAAGCTCCATTTCCGACTTTGTCCGTAATTAACATCGAAAATGACAGCTATTCACGTAAAAAAGCAAATTAAAAATAAAATAATTACAGCTACACCGTAGTACTACGCGGCTACGCTTCTACGGCGTAGCATAAAAGGGTAACTGCACACATTTTTACCCCAATTTCGTAAATGTACTATAATGTGTCGGGTGTTCGAGTAATGTGGGGTAAAGAGGGGATGCTCAGGATGTCAGAAATATTAATTTGTAGACATTTGTTGGGGGAAATAGACTGTGAACGTGTGGCTGGATGTACCGACTATTTTTGTTCATCTTAGAGCAGCTGTGTATGAAATTAAGGTCGTTTTCTTAGTAAATGAATAGTATTTGACGAGCCGGTTGTCGTTGTTTGTAAATGCTTGCTTTTCATGTCACAGGTAGTGGGTTCGATTCCCACCCAGGACAGATATTTGTGTGCACGAACATGTCTGTTTATCCTGAGCCCGGGCGTAATGATATAGTATGTGTTTACAAATAAAACTAAAAGGTATTGATTAAATTCCGGTTATTAAAAAAAAACAGTTTCAACTTTATAGCGGTATTTAACACTTATTAAAAATTATTTAACCATCAAGAGCTCCTAACTTCCAACTGTAAAGATACATAGAGATAGTAGAAATAAGTGACAATTATATTTAATTCCATTAATTATCTGATAAAAATCTGTTTTTTAATCATTTTATCCATAAAGAATTTTAATCGCAAAAAGATTTTCAAAATGTTTCTATTTTATCAATGGTTAAATAACGGTTATAAAAACCGTTTCAGGGTCCCAAGCATTACTGTAATATTTAATAGTTATTAAGTTTAACCTAACCATCAAAGGATCCTCAATTATGATAGTTAAGAGAATAGTACTTTAAGGACGACTGGACTCATATTCCTAAAAATATCTGACACTTATTTACATTAAATTACCTGTCTGATAAAAATACCTGTTCTTGAATGGATCCATCCATATTGAAGAAAATATGATGCCGATTCAAATGTTGTCTGTTCTAACTCAAAAATGGGTAATCATTAATAAAATGGTGGGTGGTTTCAAATCTGCATTGTCTACGAGTTCAAATTGTGGACTATCATCGGCTCTGTTTTCTTGAAACATGCCCGACTGATATGTGCACATTTGCATGTGAAAGCTCAAATTAAAATAATAATTTCCTTTTTTTTTAGCAAAAATTTTGTCTGTTCTATCAGTGGTTAAATATCGTTAATTATCACAAAATCGGTTCTTAACTTTTCCCGTAGTTAACAGATTAATTATAATGTTAATAACTCGAGTCTTAGCTTGAGCTTATAAAAACTGTGCTTCACTCTAATGAAAGCGTTTTAAGTGATGACACGATGACGAATAAATTGTAACAGACTAAGATTACGATAAAAAAACATGCTTTCACAAATTAAATGATGCTTAATTCCATACAAGTTTTGTTCAAATCTGTCGGTATAAAAAAGGAGTTTGACGTTGAGAGAAATAGAGAAAAAATATGTGCCCTTCTCTCTCCCTTGTCCCTACAGTAATATTCTAAACGTAACTCTCTCTCTCTTTCTATCATCACTAACTTGCTCAATTACACTTTTCGTAAAAGTCTCGTCAGACAGTCACCAACTTACTCTCCAAGTCATGCGTGCGCAAAGAAATATTACTTAAATAAATAAGTGATTGTTACAGACCCCAACATATCAAACTACCCCAATCTGTCAAATTTCCCCCATTGAAAGTGAACCTTATGCTTTTGTGATATCGTGCAAATCTATAAAAGAAATTTGATAGATTGGAGTAGCTGGATGTGGTGGCGTCTGTACCTACGTTTTTATTAAAACCGGTATTATTGAAAACCGGTTAGCAACCTCTAATTTTACTGCAGTACTCAATAACTCAGCCTCAAAAATAATCGATGTAGCTGCCCCATGTTATCGGCATAATTAAAAGTAAACATCGACCCTTGGGCCGAACCTTTTTGCTAAATGAGGAATGTTTTTACTTGTCTATAGATTTTTATATTTTTTAATAATCGCTTCATTTGAGAAGGTTTTTGAATATGCAACGTTTTGTTTAAATTACGCGAAATGTGAAAAAAGATTGGTCGAAATTGTAAAACTCTTAACTGGTACCTTTTCAATAGCCAGTGGCCAATTAGGTCAGTAAAAAATAACACGGTTCGAAAAATAACGCGTTTTATTTTACTGCTATAATGTCCTTCTAAACGAATTTCGGCCACGGCGGCCAGTCTCAATAGAGATTAGGCATGACTGCAGGTGTGGCGCAGCGGCTAAGACAGTCGCCTCACCGCTATGTATTGCGGGTTCGAGTCCTGCGCCAGACAACTATTTATGTGACCCATAAATAGTTGTTCTGAGTCTGGATGTAATTGGTGTTCGTCTTTATATGTATATACAAGGATTATACTCCCTAGTGCGGGCGTTATCTTTTAAAAAAAATAACAAGTATCCTGAACTATTTATGTTAAAATAATATAATATAATATCTAGGGACAATGTCACACAGATCATCCTAGCCCCAAACTAAGCAAAGCTTGTACTATGGGTACCAGGCGACGATATACATACTTATATAGATAGATAAATACTTACATACATAGAAAACATCCATGACTCAGAAACAGATATTCGTGCTCATGACACAAATATTTGCACTTACCGGGATTCGAACCCAGGACCACCAGCTTCGTAGGCTACGTACTACCAACTAGGCTAACGGTAGGTACGTACCGAAATTTAGGTAAAGTTACTCTATATATTTTGTCCTATACATTTGTAGATCTTAGATTCGGTGTTCTGATGTTCGGTGAAATTTACGAAAAAAATCATTAAAATAATTATATTTCGAAAACTACCCAAAATCGTAGATCATGGGAGTGATGCGGATACTCCTCATCATAAAGTATCTAAATTTTGAGTTCGAACGTCAACTTCTCGACCAGCCTGTACGAAATTCTTGTGTCGCAGTAATTGTCTGGAAGTGAGAGGGAGATATAAGTTAGTGAAAAATTCGATGCTACATTTCAATTAGACCATAATGCTATGTAAAACTCAAAAACAGTGCCCTTTTTTCAGTACTTGGGAATTGTTTCAGAATTAATAATTTTATAAACTGAATTTGTATTAATTATAAGAATATATTTGACCTGTAAAGATTTGTGCGCCGGAAACGGCAGAATATTTTGGACATTTTAAACTGTAACAACCGGTGACAACAATATTCTTACGATTAAAAAAAAATAACAATTATGTATACTTAACTATATTACTACAAACATGTATTGACTATTTATAAGCTCTTTTAAAGTCTACGTGAATAAGAACCTTATTTATTTACTAGCTGTGCCCTGCGGTTTTACCCGCGTTAAATTTGATAAATTATCGCAGCTCCTCCCCTGTAGGAGATAGCGTGATAATATGTAGCCTATATGTTGACCCGACAAATTTGAAGTAAATCCATGCAGTACTTTTTAAGTTTAGCCCGGACATACATACAGACACACAGACAAAAATTCTAAAAACTATATTTTTGGCTTCGATATCGATTATAGATCACGCCCCAAGTATCCTTTTTTAAAAATATTCAATGTACAGTTTTGACTTTCCTACGATTTTATTATATGTATAGATTTATTTTAATAAAGCGTATTTTAATTTACTTTATTTCACATATTTTGATGAGGTAATATAACTTTTTGAGTGAATGTTTCACTCTGTGTACACGAGCCGCCTCCCGTTGAAAGGGCTCAACCTGTCTGATGTAAACAGAATACTTAAATAAAAGCACTCCAAGGCTGCGACTTTTCGTTTCACAGTCGGATTTTGTATTTTGAAATGAGGTAAGTATATATAATACATAGGCTGTTGCCATATATACAACATGTAACTTAATTAACGCACATCCTGCAAATAATTTGTTCAGAATCGTTTACTGAATCGATTGATATCTTTTTAATATATTGAAACTACGGAAATTATTGTAATATATTTTTAGGGTTCCGTAGCCAAATGGCAAAAAACGGAACCCTTATAGATTCGTCATGTCTGTCTGTCTGTCTGTCCGTCCGTATGTCACAGCCACTTTTTTCCGAAACTATAAGAGCTGTACTACTTAAACTTGGTAAGTAGATGTATTCTATGAACCGCATTAAGATTTTTACACAAAAATAGAAAAATAATGATTATTTTGGGGGGTCGCATTACATAGAACTGAAACTCAAATATTTTTTTTCTTCGTACCCATACATGTGTATGGATAGGTCTTCAAAAATAATATTGAGGTTTCTAATATAATTTCTTTCTAAACTTAATAGTTTGCGCTAGAGACACTTCCAAAGTGGTAAAATGAGTGTCCCCCCCCCTCTAACTTCTAAAATAAGAGGATGATAAAACTAAAAAAAATATATGATGTACATTACCATAGAAACTAACAACAAAAATTGGTTTGAACGAGATCTAGCATGTAGTTTTTTTTTAATACGTCATAAACCGCAATTTGCTTTCATTTAATCAACTGAAATAGTTGCTGCTACGGAACCCTTCATGTGTGAGTCCGACTCGCACTTCGCCGGTTTTTTAATATATTAAAACTACGGAAATTATTGAAATACATTTTTTTTATGCTGTATGGGTTTGTGCTTGACCACGATTACACCTGATAGTAAGTGAAGATGTGTTCGAAGGTGGACCGCGCGTACCCATAAGATGCCTGTTCACTCTAGCCTTGAATAAACCCATAGTATGAGTCTAGAAACACGTCGTTCGGGAGGGTGTTCCACTGCTTAGCCGTGCGTATGATAAAGGAGAAACCAAAGCGCTTCGTACGGCAGAATGGGATGTCAACAACAAAGCGGTGAAAACCCTCCCGACGCCTAGTAGTCCGATGAAAAAAGGGAGAAGGAGGGATAAGTTAATGGGGGTCTAGAGCGCAACCGCGCGAACCTTGTACAGTCAAAACAAATTGAAATTTACTGTAAGTCAAAATAATAAGACTTTTAAAATCGCAGATTTATTTGTATTTATACAAATTCCATCATTCAATACAAAATAAAGAAAAATAAACTTTATTCTAATTAAGTCAATAACAATGCATATACAAATGTTAAATTTAAAATTCAGTGTATGTATTATGATTACAACATAATATTCTAATTGGGGTGTTTGAGGGTATGCGTTAATTACGTTACATGTTGTATAAGGCCTTGTCTTATCAATCACTGTTCATAATTTTACTACATATTTTAATTTAATATACTTTGAAATATATTTCTTGGTTAATTAATTATTCTTATTATGTATCACAAAGATGAGATTTTAAGCCTAGACATAAAGATTATATATAAGACATTCATTAATGAATTAAGCTCGCCTATGTACATGACTTTTTGTTGTAAAATTTATTTAAATGTATGTTTCTGTGTGCAATAAAGAATAAGAATAAGAAAGAGAGAGATTTATAGTTGAAGTTAGATTTTAATTCTCCATTATTCTGTAATTACTATTTAAGTATTGTACTTGTACTGTACGTGTGGCGCAGCGGCTTAGACAGTCGCCTCGCCTCTTCTTGTCGCGGGTTCGAGTCACGCGCCGGACATCTATTTGTGTGACCCATAAATAGTTCCGGATGTAATTTGTGTCCGTCTATCATGTGTTTGTTAAGTACCACGCAACACAGGGATAGGACTCGCTAGTGCGGGCGTTGTCTTTTTAAAAATAAAAACCGGCCAAGTGCGAGTCGGACTCGCACATGAAGGGTTCCATAGCAGCAAGTATTTCAGTTGATTAAATGAATGCAAATTGCGGTTTGAGACGTATTAAAAAAAAACTACTTCAAGATCTCGTTCAAACCAATTTTCGTTGTTAGTTTACATGGTAATATATACATCATATTTTTATTTTTTGTTTTATCATTCTCTTATTTTAGAAGTTAGAGGGGGGGGGGGGGGGAGCACCCATTTTACCACTTTGGAAGTGTCTCTCGCGCAAACTATTCAGTTTAGAAAAAAATTATATTAGGAACCTCAATATCATTTTTGAAGACCTATCCATAGAAACACCACATGTATGAGCAAGATGAAAAAAAAAATTTTTGAGTTTCAGTTCTATGTATGGTGACCCCCCAAATGTTCTTTTTCTATTTTTGTGTAAAAATCTTACTGCGGTTCACAGAATACATCTACTTTCCTAAGTTTCAGTAGTACAGCTCTTACAGTTTCGGCAAAAAGTGGCTGTGACATACGGACGGACAGACAGACAGACTGACAGACAGACATGACGAATCTATAATGGTTCCGTTTTTTGCCATTTGGCTACGGAACCCTAATAATGGATGGAGGATGCGACCACGGATCGACACATTGCCGGTGAATGGACATTTCTTGTCGATGTATGTGCCTTCAATTACCTCACGCGGAGTCTTGAAGCCGAGACCGACATTCTTAGAATGTCTCATGTCTCTAATTTTTGTAATAATAATAAATAAAATAAAATCAAAAAGGTTTTTATTCACGTAGACTTTAAAAAAGCGCTTGTAAATAGTCAGAACATGTTTGTAGTAATACAGTTATTATTTCTAGATATTTAGGTACATGGAATGTTAAAACATTTATACAATTTATTTTACATATAATAGTAGTGATATTTAGCTAGCTTGTATTAAGTTATTGTCAAGGAGATTATGTTTAGGTTTAATGATTTAAATTTATATTTTACTACATATTGTCTGAATGGTTCTGTCTATATTAAGGTATTCAGTATTATTATTATAACGGACCTTGTGTTTAAAACGACGGTCGCGCTTTAATGCTACCACCGGATCCAATGCGCCCCATAATTGTATGTTAATCATATTAATAATTCTAATTGTAATAATAATTTGTCTAGAATTGTTTATTTTGTCTTATGTTATATCGCTTTGACTGCTCTAAGGTTTTTTTTTTTATCCTGGGACATTATTTACACACGGCCATCTGATCCCAAACTAAGCAGAGCTTGTACTACGGAAACCAGTCAACTGATATACTACATATACTACTTTTGTGAACACATACTTATATAGATAAATTACACCCAGACTCAGGACAAACAGACATGTCCATGCACACAAATATTTGTCCTGGGTGGGAATCGAACCCACTACCTTTTCGGCGTGAAAAGCAAGCATTTGCCAACCACGCCAACCGGCTCGTTTTAATTTGACAATTGTAATTTTAAATTTGTAACCGATAATATTATAGATTGACATTTTATAAAATTTTACATATTACATACTAGCTGTGCCCCGCGGTTTTGACCGCGTTGAATTTTATAAATTATCACAGCTCCTCCCCCGTAGGTGAAAGCGTGATAATATGTAGCCTATATGTTGACCCAACCTCTTAGTAACATCTATGCAAAATTTAAAGTAAATTCATGCAGTACTTTTTAAGTTATTCCCGGACATACATTTTTTTTTTATGTCAAAGGGCGACAAACGAGCAAGTGGGTCACCTGATGGTAAGTGATCACCGCCGCCCATGGACACTCGCGACACCAGAGGAGTCGCGAATGCGTTGCCGGCCTTTTAGAGTCAGCAAACAAGTGTTGCTGACCCTTCCCCCACCCCAATGAGCTCTGGCGACCTTACTCACACTCGGAAACACAACATTAAAATTATTAATGTTATTATTAAGGAATGTCTTCTGTAAGGTGGAGAGTTTTCTGGCTTCGCTATCGATTGTAGATAACAACACAAGTAGCTTTTTTAAAAAATATTCAATGTACAGTTTTGACTTTCCTACGAGTTTATTATATGTATAAGTTAATAAAATTAAATTTTGTATAACCATTGCATGCCATAATGGTAGAACATAATGGGAAGACCAATTCACTCACATCTGGAAATGTATTGTTAAAAATTTATGTACCTATGTTCGACATTGAATAAATGGATTATGAATTCTGGTCTGAAGAGGAAAGACATTCCTCTTCAGACCTCCTATCTTGTTGAGGACGACCGTACCCTGTTTTGAAACGCTTTCTCTGACTGATCCGCCATCTTGCTTGATAAAGAAAAGAAGGAACGGTTATTGTGGAGCCTTTGTCCTGAGAGCTATCTATAATCTTGGCCCGAGAGTGTCTCTAAGAGAAAAGTTCAAAGAGGTCAACATTCTAACTGTACCATCTCAGTATATATATGAAAACTTACTATATGTGCATAAAAATATCGATTCCTTCTGTAAAAGGAGCGATACACATAATGTAAATACTATATATAAGAATAATCTCATATTGCATACTACCCGTCTCCACAAAATAAGTAACTCTTTAATGGGGCAATGTATAAGATTCTATAACAAACTTCCCAATGATATTAGAGAATTGTCTACGAATAAGTTTAAAAGAATTATTAAAGCCAAATTGTGTAGCAGGGCATATTACAAAATTTCTGATTATTTAAATGATAAAAGTGCTTGGGATTGAGTTGTTCTGAGTCAACACACATGATTGTCATTAATCTTATGTATATTTTATTTAAAAAAAGGATTCCTACTGAGTTTTCTAGCAGTGTTTCTCAGTAGCTGCCACGTCATGCACTGCACGGTAGGGAAAAAAAATATGACGATTCCACATAAATGTAAAATTTTTACGGAATAAAGTACCTTTTACTTTGACTTTGCAGTGGGTGACTTTCGACTAATATAATAATAATAATATCCAGGGACAATGTCACACAGATCATCCTAGTCCCAAACTAAGCAAAGCTTGTACTATGGGTACCAGGTGACGATATACATACTTATATAGATAGATAAATACTTATATACATAGAAAACATCCATGACTCAGAAACAAATATTCGTGCTCATCACACAAATATTTGCACTTACCGGGATTCGAACCCAGGACCACCAGCTTCGTAGGCAGGAGCACTACCAACTAGGATACGGTGATATGATGTTGATGAAGTGGATATATTATTTTATTCGTATAGCAGGATTTTATCTCATAAAATGTCTGTAGCGACGATATCTTTCGTAGTGAACGCATAACAAACATAGTTAACAACTTTAAACTACAGTAGAGTTTCGAATATTGCCGGCACGTAGGGTATAGCGGGCTAAAGTTTAGACATAAAATACTGAATATCATTATATTTATAAGAGGTTTAGGGAACATTATAGTGAAGGCACGTATAATCGTAAGTATGAAATTTAAATATCCTGGGACATTATTTACACACGGCCATCTAATTCCAAATTAAGTAGATCTTGTACTATGGAAACCGGATAACTGATATACTATATATACTACTTTTCTTTTGTAAATACATACTTATATAGGTAATTCAATCCCAGACTCAGGACAAGCAGACATGTCATGCGGTCATGCGCACAAATATCTGTCCTGGGGCCCTACCGGATAAGTCGCCGAACATCGATTTCTTAAATGGCGTTCAAATAAATAAAGGTTAAAAATGACTTAATCAATCGTTAAATCGGCTTCAACGTTGACAATCGATTCCCGACCATTTATGACGTCACATGTGCTCATGGAAGCCGATTTAACGTTTGATTAAGTAATTTTTAACCTTTATTTATTTGAACGCCATTTTAGAAATCGATGTTCGGCGACATAACCAGTAGAGCCCCTGGGTGGGAATCGACCTGGCCCGTCAATAAAAGAATTTTCCTGGTCCAATTTAGACTACGGTGGCCAATAGCAATGTGAACAAATTGAAGACGCTCAGAAATTTAACCACTTTGGTGGTCACCCATCTATAGACTGACCGCGAGCCTAGTTACTTAACCTCCCCGATCTCTTACGGACCGAAGAGAGCATCTATCTATGCGCACGTAAAGCCATCGTTACTGTACCTGACCTCTCTCCAGTCGTGACACATCCGATGGGATGATGATAGTTATGGAATATAAGGAGCCCCTGTGTTTACGGACTCACTTTTAAGGTTTTCTTATTTATTTAAGTCTTAGCTGCCCAAGTGGTTATTATCTATAGAAACTGGCTACTATGGCCGAAATTCGACAAGAACAACACTACTACTAATTTAATAATAGCCTGGATGTGTTTGGTTAGCTAAAATGTTAAATGCCTGCGAAAGGCAAGTTCTAAGAAAAAACATTTGTTGATATAAGTTCTCTGTGTACATTTAGTTCACAAATAACTCTTTGAACCATTATATAATAATGACCTTCAGGCCTTATTTCGAAGGACAGTCTCAATGGAGATTAACCAAGTGCGCAGAACATATTATAGTGCACAAGTGTGTGTGAAAACACAGGGGCACTTTCTATTCCATCATTTTAAAAGCGTCCCCAAAGAATGGCGGGATATGCCATAATCGCCACGCTTGGCAGTTTGATGGTCATAGTTCACAGAAAAACGCTGCTGCACGTTCTCTGGTAGGTATTCCCTTAGTCGATTTCTACGCCCCGCACGGGATGAGATGGGGTAATGATATTTTATGCCGTCACCACACAGAAAATTATTTCCATCTATCTAGTTATTATTATTAAACTAGCTAATACATAATAAGCCTATGTGTTATACCAGGGCGTCAGCTAACTCCATACCAAATTTTATTAAAATCGCTCCAGCCGTTTAGACGTGAAGAAGTAACAAACATACACACTCACACACCCACAAACTTTCGCATTTATAATATTAGTGTGATTCCAACCCATCATCGTAAAGAAAAGAATTATGTATAACGCGTACTTTATCCGAAATATTGTAACACAGGGCATTATTTATATCACAAGTTCGTCTATAGCCGGCCAAATTTGTTTGTGTTCAAAATTTCATTACATAATGCCGTCAAGGCGCTAATTAGAGTCAGTAGTGTAGGAAATTGTCGATAAAACTCTGTGAAATATAAGTACTGGCAACAGGCGTTATTTTAAGGACACGAAGCGAGAAAATGCTACGTAGCTTTTAGGGACACGAAGCGAGAAGATGCTACGTAGCTTTTAGGGACACGAAGCGAGAAGATGCTACGTAGCTTTTAGGGACACGAAGCGAGAAAATGCTACGTAGCTTTTAGGGACACGAAGCGAGAAGATGCTACGTAGCTTTTAGGGACACGAAGCGAGAAGATGCTTAGCTTTTATGGACACGAAGCGAAAAAATGCTACGTAGCTTTAATGGACACGAAGCGAAAAGATGCTATGTAGCTTTTATGGACACGAAGCGAAAAGATGCTACGTAGCTTTTAGGGGCACAAAGCGAGAAGATGCTACTTAGCTTTTAGGGACACGAAGCCTGAAGATGCTACGTAGCTTTTAGGGACACGAAGCAAGAAGATGCTACGTAGCTTTTAGGGACACGAAGCAAGAAGATGCTACGTAGCTTTTAGGGAAACGAAGCGAGAAGATGCTACGTAGCTTTTAGGGACACGAAGCGAGAAGATGCTATGTAGCTTTTAGGGACACGAAGCGAGAAGATGCTACATAGATTTTAGGGACACGAAGCGAGAAGATGCTACTTAGCTTTTAGGGACACGAAGCGAGAAGATACTACGTAGCTTTTAGGGACACGAAGCGAGAAGATGCTACTTAGCTTTTAGGGACACGAAGCGAGAAGATACTACGTAGCTTTTAGGGACACGAAGCGAGAAGATGATACGTAGCTTTTAGGGACACGAAGCGAGAAGATGCTACGTAGCTTTTATGGACACGAAGCGAGAAAATGCTACGTAGCTTTTAGGGACACGAAGCGAGAAGATGCTACGTAGCTTTTAGGGACACGAAGCGAGAAGATGCTTAGCTTTTATGGACACGAAGCGAAAAAATGCTACGTAGCTTTAATGGACACGAAGCGAAAAGATGCTATGTAGCTTTTATGGACACGAAGCGAAAAGATGCTACGTAGCTTTAATGGACACGAAGCGAAAAGATGCTATGTAGCTTTTATGGACACGAAGCGAAAAGATGCTACGTAGCTTTTAGGGACACGAAGCGAGAAGATGCTACATAGATTTTAGGGACACGAAGCGAGAAGATGCTACTTAGCTTTTAGAGACACGAAGCGAGAAGATACTACGTAGCTTTTAGGGACACGAAGCCAGAAGATGATACGTAGCTTTTAGGGACACGAAGCGAGAAGATGCTACTTAGCTTTTAGGGACACGAAGCGAGAAGATACTACGTAGCTTTTAGGGACACGAAGCGAGAAGATGATACGTAGCTTTTAGGGACACGAAGCGAGAAGATGCTACGTAGCTTTTATGGACACGAAGCTAAAAGATGCTACGTAGCTTTTAGGGACACAAAGCGTGAAGATGCTATGTAGCTTTTAGGGACACAAAGTGAGACGATGCTACGTAGCTTTTAGGGACACAAAGCGAGAAGATGCTACGTAGCTTTTAGGGACACAAAGCGAGCAGATGCTACGCAACTTTCCGAGCGCTGCCCAGCCGAGTTGGTTTCAACTTTGGAGTTTGATAAGTTAACTAAATACGCTAACGTTAAAAAATCAGCCAAGTGCGAATCGGACTGGCGCACGAAGAGTTCCGTACCATTATCTATAAAAAAGAGCAAAAAATTCACGTTTGTCGTATGGGAGCCCCCTTAAATATTTATTTTATTTTGTTTTTTTAGTATTTGTTGTTATAACAGCAACAGAAAAACATCAACTATGTAAATTTAAACTATCTAACTATCATGGTTCATGAGATACAGCCTGGTGACAGACGGATAGACAGACAGACAGCGAAGTCTTAGTAATAGGGTCCCGTTTTATCCTTTCGGTACGGAACCCTAAAAAGGAACTTGTTGTGGCTCTTGTTAGTAAATATATCAGTAATCTGGTTTCCATAGTACAAGCTCTGTTTATTTGGGATCAGATGGCCGTGTGTGAATAATGTCCCAGGATATTATCCTAACGTTCTTGCAATCACTAAATTACCGTTACAAAACAGAGAGCTATAAGTAAATGTTACTTTACTACCGTTACATAGAGTACCATTTACCATGACAAATTTTAGTTTATAACGGCTCTTAAGCATATGCAGGGCAGCGTTGGGTGTTAATCAAAATTTGGAGGAACAAAATTGAGTAATTATTCTCTTTCATTATGTGATTAATCAATAATTTAGTAATTTAATTAACACAACTAACTCACTGCCATCTGCTCAATAACAACTTGGCAATCAAATTTTGTAGGTATCTCCTTTGATCCGGCACAAAGGACCATAATTCTTACACTTAACGTTTACTGTAGCTATTGCGATGAATTAAATAATAACAATAAAAAATAAATATAAAAATCTCGGATAAATAAAACACAGCCATCTGATCCTAAATTAGGCAGAGCCTGTGCTACGCTAACTAGAAAACTGATAAACATACTTACATATTTTTAAATAAATACATATTATAGATAATTTACAGTCAGAAATTGAATAAATAATTGTGCTCATTGCATATAGATTTTGGAACAAAGTTCCTTATCGCGCGTTGTGAAAGGGGGTTAGACGGAAAAAAATCTTACGAAAAGTTGTCACGACACTTTTTGCAGCTGTGCGGCGATCGCATGTTTCTCTGTCCGTCTCTTTCTCTCTCTCTCTTATAGAAAGCCAGCCAGATATTTTCATTTCTATTTTGCATTGAACAGTGTGGTGTCGCGATGATTATTTTTGTTGAGTGTATACAGGTTTTTTGTACATAATAAATAATAAGAAATAACTTAGTTTCATCCGGGTGTCCCTTGACACCTTTCAAGTTTTTTGTCCTATTTGTTATATAAGTTTAAATTTATAATTAAAAAAAACCTTTACATTTGATATCCATATTGAGAGAGTTATGGAATAAACTGTATAATGCGCCATTTTGGATTTGAAACTTATCATAGTGTAACACTCTACACTAATTCACCTTTCAAACAATAAAACTCAAAATCAGTTCATCCATTTGAGAGCTACGACACCACAGACACACAAAAATACACACACACATACACACCAAACTTATGCCTCGTTATGCGTCGGGAGTTAAAACAAGGTGTAAGACTCATTGTGCATTCAATTTTATGTTGGCAATAATATATCTGTGATTAATAAAATAAATAAATAATAAATGATTTTAAAGATAATATTTATTTATTTAAGCTTATTTATAGTAGTTTATTTCCACGAAACAGCACGGAGTTAAACTCGTCAAGACAAACGTTATACATTCAAGATATTACTAGGAATAAATTGAGCAGAAAGAGAATTGGTTTAAAATTTTTGAATTTAATTCTACTACTTTATCCAAGAATAGAATAGAATAGAATATCTTTATTTGCTTTGAATGTAGGTACAAACATTAGTTGTTTATGCTGTAGTGAGAAGACCGTAAACAGTTTATCGATAAACCGTAAACATCGCATCACTATTCATGAAAATTTAATGAATATTTTGTAGGGATCAAAACTATAACTTATATACATCAAGTACATAACTTGTTCGGCCATATTGATCTTACGAAGTACAGCCTTTGCGTTAGCGACCTTACCAAGTTTGTGCTTAGTTAAAAGGATCTTGGTCAGCTAAGTGCCACAGTTGCTTAAGTCACCTAAAGTCACATAAAGTTTACCCCTTGTACGGGCGGGACAGAAAAAGCGGCCAAGTGTAAGTCGGACACGCACATGGCTTCAAACAAACTTGTTGATTTGGAAATTGTTCTAGAACATTGGTTCAAGAACTATTTCCAAATCAACAAGTTTGTTGGTTTGGAAAAAAAAAAGCAGAAAAAACCTCCATTCTATTGAGAATGGAGATTTTTCTGCATTTTAGGGTTCTATAACCAAGGGGTAAATGGTAAAACGATACTAAAACTCCGCTGTCGGTCTGTCCGCCAGTCCGTCACCAAGCTGTATCTCATGAACCGTGATAGTTAGGCAGTTGAAATTTTCACAGATGATGTATTTCTGTTGCCGTCACAACAACACATACAAAAAAAATAGAATGAAATAAATATTTAAGGGGGCTCCTATACAACAAACGTGATATTTCTGCTCGATATTCATAACGGCAACGTGTAGGAAATTGAAATGATAATATCTTAGGACATTATTCACACACGGCCATCTGATCCCATACTAAGTATAGCTTTTACTATAGAAAACACTTAACTGATATACTACATATACTACTTTTTTTTGTAAATACACACTTATATAGATAAGTGCACCTAGACTCAAGACAAATAGCAGCGCACACAAATAGCTGTACTGCGTGGGAATCAAACCCACGACCTGCGGCGTAAAAAGCAAGCATTTACCAACTACGACAAGTTTACTTCAGTTTATAGTTTCAAAATTGGAATAAAGCTTACATGTGTTCTGAATTAATAATATATTAATAATATCTAGGGACAATGTCACACAGATCGTCCTAGCCCCAAACTAAACAAAGCTTGTACTATGGGTACCAGGCGACAATATACATACTTATATAGATAGATAAATACTTATATACATAGAAAACATCCATGACTCAGAAACAAATATTCGTGCTCATCACACATATATTTGCACTTATCGGGATTCGAACCCAGGACCACCAGCTTCGTAGGCAGGAGCACTACCAACTAGGCTATGGTGACCGTCAAATTACTACTTACTTATCGTATGGGCAGTGGTTACCCTAGTGTCAAAGTTGTTCAAGTCACCCAGTAGGCCTCTGACATGGCTTAGCGACTGTTTCCCAATGGCTACAACCGGGACCGACAGCTTAACGTGCCCTCCGAAGCACGGAGACGCTCAGAAATAAAACCACTTAGGCGGTCACCCATCTATGGAGTGACCGCGAGCCTAGTTATTAACCTCGCCAGTCACTTATAGACCGGTGAGGTCATCTGGCTATAATCACACTAATATCATAAAACCGAAAGTTTGTGAGTGTATGAGTGTGTATGTTTGCTACTTCTTCACGTCTAAACGGTTAGATTGGTTTTAATAAAATTTGATATGGAGATAGCTGACACCCTGGATTAACACATAGGCTATAATTTATAAAGCTTAACGTGGGTAAAACCATGGGGCACAGCTAGTTAATAATAAAGTACAATAATACATTTGCTAAATTACGGGTAGCACTAATCTATACATATAATAAAATCATAGGAAAGTCAAAACTGTACATTGAATATTTTCTTTATATGATACTTGGGGCGTGATCTACAATCGATATCGAAGCCAAAAATATTGTTTTTAGAATTTTTGTCTGTTTATCTGATTGTCTGTATGTATGTCCGGGCTAAACTCAAAAAGTACAGCATGGATTTACTTCAAATTTTGCATGAATATTACTAAGAGGTCGGGTCACCAAATAGGCTATATTATCACGCTATCATCTACGGGGGAGGAGCTGTGATAATTTATAAAATTTAACGCGAGTAAAACCGCGGGGCACAGCTAGTAATTTATAAAGCTTAACTCGGGTAAAACCGCGTAGCACAGCTAGTTAATAATCATCATCATCATCATTACAGCTAAATGAGTCCACTGCTGGACAAGCCTCCCTCAAGAATCGTCTTGGGGGGATATGCCATAATCGCCACGCTTGGCAGGCGGGTTGGCGATCGCAGTAAGATGGTCATAGTAATCAGAAGGAAGCTGCTGCCCATCCTCTGGTAGATATTCCCTCGGGTCGACTTCTACGCCCCCCACGGGATGAGATGGGGTGATGATATTCTGATCCTGATATTTGTCGCCGTCACCACACAGCAGAGTTAATAATAAAGTACAATAATACATTTGCTAAATTACGGGTAGCACTAATACTTCATAATGATAAATTTCCATTTATAAATTGTTGCACGAGTTTGCACTTCTAGTTTTGAATGTGACTGCACATTGGCAACACCTGCAGACACATTTGAAACTATTCGGAGTCCGAGTATGCTTTGTGACTGTGAGTTTCATGTTTTTAAACTTCCCAGCGATACACACGTTTATTTTCCACTAGCTGTGCCCCGCGGTTTTACCCGCGTTAAATTTTATAAATAATCACAACTCCTCCCCCGTAGGTGACAGCGTGATAATCTGTAGCCTATATGTTGACCCGACCTCTTAGTAATATTCATGCAAAATTTGAAGTAAATCCATGCAGTAATTTTTGAGTTTTGCCCGGACATACATACAGACAAACAGACCAAAATCTAAAAACTATACTTTTGGCTTTGATACCCATTGTAGATCACGCCCCAAGTATCCTTTTAAAAATTATTCAATGTACAGTTTTGACTTTCCTACGATTTTATTATATTTTCCACGAGCTGTGTCCCGCAGTTTTACCCGCATTAAACTTTATAAATTATAGCCTATGTGTTAATCCAGGGTGTCAGTTAACTCCACACCAAATTTCATTAAAATCGCCCCAGCCCTTTGGATGTGAAGAAGTAACAAACATGCACACTCACATACACAGTCACACACTCACAAACTTTGCATTTATAAGATTAGTAGGATGAAATAAGATTTTCTACGAATATATAATCCTCATTGATTATCATCACCAGCCTGATTTCGTCCACGACTTGACATAGGCCTCCCCTATATGTTACTGTAATGTTGCCTTTGGATGGGTTTACCGTAGTCACCGCGCTTGCAATGCAAGCTGGTGACCACATTTAGGTGGTATTTAGTACACACCCAAAACAGTTGTCGCGATTCCCCGGGACATGACTGAGCCTCACCGCTCAGTGTCATTTCATTGTGTGCCACTGTTAATCCTGGCTTCCGGGAGTTGCAGTGGTGGGTATGAAGGAGGGACTAGTCCCGAAAAAAACAATCGTTAAGCAATGTCAGAAGCCTACTGGGCGGCTTGAACAACTCTGACACCAGGGTAACCACTACCAATTCGATAAGTAAGTAAGAACCCTATACCATTGCGTAGGTGTCGTAAAAGGCGACTAGGGGATTCATCAGGTAGTCGTGCTTACGGGAGTTGCAGTGGTGGGTAGAAGGGAGGGAGTAGTTGCGGAACATCAACACACAAAAAAAAAGAAATACTGACTCCTAAAATTGGAAAGATATTCGGTTTCCAATTGTAGGAGTACACACTAATAAGATACAGTGGTCAGTAAGAAAATAAATCCTAATTAATAAGTCCCTTCATAATAATTTTTGTTTTAATAACGTTATTACATCGCTGCCTATTCAATAAAGGAAAAAAACATAAAAAGCACACTTTACAGATATTCACAATGCTATTTTATTGTATTCATTTTAATTTAAGTTTAACACTTAAGGAGTCGCTAATGGGTCCAACGGACCCAGTCCATCATATTTTGCTTCATAGATATTAAAATACGACGAATGCGACGTTGCCGCTCTTAGTACCTTTTAACGATAGTGTAGCACAGCAAATGACGACGTCGGCAGTCAGTTAGCGTGCTGCAAGTGAGTGCTACGGATGAAAAAGGTGTGTGTGGGTCCGCCGGACCCGGTAGCGACTAAATACGTAAGTGACTTTTCCATTTTGTTATTACTATTTATTTACCTATCTCCTTTATTTCTTTCGTAGAAAATGGCAACCAATAGGGTTTTAAGGCCTGAAGAGATAGATGAATATCTAAATAAAGAAATAGAAAACAAAGACTGCTCTGAAACTGAAGACTGCTTAGATGTAAGTGAACATGTATCGGATTCCGAACAAGAAGGCGAAGTATTCAACTTCCCAAGGTCATCAGCAAGTTTTTGGCACAAAGTGCAATGTACCAATTTGTGGAGAACACATGAAACATATTTGTACAAATTGTTATAACTAAATTTTATGTACAAAGTGTCTGAAGAATGTTGACAAGTGTGATTTTACTCCAAAGAAGATATTATTTTTTTGTAATTTTTTTTATACTTCTGTGATGATTGATCTCTCTTTGCTATTCCGTATAAATAAGTATATTATAGTTGTGTAAGTAAATACAGAAAACTTTGTTTAAAATAAGTAAATATAGAAATTACAATGATTACCCTAAATCTTGTCACAAAACTATGGAGAAATTAAGTATATTTTTGTAATAGCCTTTGTTTAAGTAAAAAAAAAAAATATTAATATTTGATTTAATAATATCTTTTATTATACATATAGAATCCGTATAAGAAAGTAAACATTCACGTTTATCATGCAGTTCTGGAAAAAACTTATGACATTATACTGGGTCCAGCGGACCCGGTAGCGAGTACTTGTGCGACAAATTAGGACGCGAGTCCCTAAGTGTTAACATGTGAAGTTTTTGACAAAAAATTATTTGTTTGTATATTGTATTGTTGCAGTGCCCTTACGGGGTTCATGTTTGGTACTGTATTATAATCTAAAATACCTATGTAAAATCCATGAAAGCAATAAATAAATTGAAATTGAGTCAGTAGTTCTTTTTTTTTTGCGTGTTGATGTACCGCAACTTTTACAGTTTCATAGATACATAAAGATCATTAACTCTCTTCCTCTATTAATAATAATAATATAATAATATTTAGGGGCAACGTCACACAGATCATCCCAAACTAAGCAAAGCTTGTACTATGGGTAACGATTGTAGGAGTCAGTATTTCTTTCTTTGTTGCGTGTTGATGTACCGCAACTTGTACAGTTTCATAGGCACATAAAGATAATGAACTCTCTTCCTCTATTAATATGTACATAGATATACCTCCGTTACGTTATATATATATATACAAAGAGTATATCTCAAATAATGCAGATGTAAAAAAAACCGGCCAAGTGCGATTCGGACTCGCACATGAAGGGTTCCGTAGCAGCAAGTATTTCAGTTGATTAAATGAAAGCAAATTGCGGTTTATAACGTATTAAAAAAAACTACTTCCTAGATCTCGTTCCAACCAATTTTCTTTGTTAGTTTCTATGGTAATGTACATCATATATTTTTTTTAGTTTAATCATTCTCTTATTTTAGAAGTTACAGGGGGGGGGGGGGCACTCATTTTACCACTTTGGAAGTATCTCTCGCGCAAACTATTCAGTTTAGACAAGAATGATATTAGGAACCTCAATATGATTTGATTTGACGACCTATCCATAGACACTGCACATGTCTGAATACGATGAAAAAAAATTTTTTGAGTTTCAGTTCTATGCATGGCGACCCCCAAAAACTATTGTTCTTTTTCTATTTTTGTGTAAAAATCTGAATTCGGTTCACAGAATACATCTACTTAACTAGTTTCAGCAGTACATCTCTTATAGTTTCGGAAAAAAGTGGCTGTGACATACGGACGAACAGACAGACAGACAGACAGACACGACGAATCTATAAGGGTTCCGTTTTTTGGCATTACGGAACCCTAAAAATCGTTTTCACTCCTATCGGCAGTTCCGCATATTTATATCAATTATATCGACATAATATATATTTAATTTAAAGAATTAATTCCAATAATAAAATTATTTTAATCAAAATAGAACTAATAAGGGACTGTAGAATTTAAGGCTGCCGTTAACTTTACGGCTCACGATTTATGGAGATTAAACTCTAGTTTATTGCATTACAGTAGGAAATTGAAAGTATAAACCTTGGTCTTTATGCCCCTTTGGCACTAGCTGACAGCAATCTGTAACAAAGAGAAATTAAAAGATTAATATAATAATACTATAATAATATCTGGGGACAATGTCACACAGATCATCCTAGCCCCAAACTAAGCAAAGCTTGTACTATGGGTACCAGGCGACGATATACATACTTATATAGATAGATAAATACATATATACATAGAAAACATCCATGACTCAGGAACAAATATTCGTGCTCACACACAAATATTTGCACTTACCGGGATTCGCACCCAGGACCACCAGCTTCGTAGGCAGGAGCACTACCAACTAGGCTATGGTGACCGTCATAAAAGATTATTATAAAAGATTAATATCTTTACTACAAATATATTTAGTATCAATAGTGTTATTAGAGATCTAATTCTTGGCATTTATTTATATTACACACACATACACACACACACACACACACACACACACACACTCAATAACATTATTCACACACGGCCACGTAATCCCAAACTAAGCAGAAGTAGTACTATGGAAACCAGATAACTGATATCTATACATATAATAAAATCGTAGGAAAGTCAAAACTGTACATTGAATATTTTTTTTAAAGGATACTTGGGGCGTGATCTACAATCGATATCGAAGGCAAAAATATAGTTTTTAGAATTTTTGTCTGTTTGTCTGTATGTATATGCGGGCTAAACTCAAAATGTACTGCATGAATTAACTTCAAATTTTGCATGAATATTACTAAGACGTCGGGTCAACATATAGGCTACATATTATCACGCTATCACCTACGAGGGAGGAGCTGTGACAATTTATAAAAATTTAACGCGGGTGAAACCGCGGGGCACAGCTAGTACTGTAATATACTACTTTTCTTTTGTAATCTCATACTTATATAGATAATTACAGAGTCAGGACAAATAGACATGTTCATGCACACAAATATCTGTCCTGGGGCTCTACCAGCCAAGTCGCCGAACATCGATTTCTTGAATGGCGTTCAAATAAATAAAGGTTAATAATGACTTAATTCATCGTTAAATCGGTTTCAACGTTGACAATCGATTCCGGAGCATTTATGACGTCACATGTGCTCATGGAAGCCGATTTATAGAGTGATCAAGTAATTTTTAATCTTTATTTGTTTGAACGCCATTTAAGAAATCGATGTTCGGCGACTTAGCCGGTAGAGCCCCTGAATGGGAATCGAACCCATGACACGAGCATATTTCTAAATAAATACATATTATGGATAAAATTACACCAAGACATTGAACGAATAATCGTGCTCATCACACTAATATTAGTCCTGAGTGGGCGTCGAACCCACGACCTCTGGTTCAGAAGTCAGGGTCAATACCCACTAGATCAACAAGCTAGACATAAAACAGAGCATGCAAATTATAACACATTAAAACTGCGTAGCACTCAAGTATTGGGGTAGATATTGACGGTCACCGTAGCCTAGTTGGTAGTGATCCTGCCTACGAAGCTGGTGGTCCTGGGTTCGAATCCCGGTAAGTGAAAATATATGTATGATGAGCACGAATATTTGTTTCTGAGTCATGGATGTTTTCTATGTATATAAGTATTTATCTATCTATATAAGTATGTATATCGTCGCCTGGTACCCATAGTACAACCTTTGCTTAGTTTGGGGCTAGGATGATCTGTGTGACATTGTCTCCAGATATTATTATTATTAGATAGTCGATATTATTATTATAAACTAGCTGTGCCCCGCAGTTTGACCCGCGTTGAACTTTATAAATTATCACAGTCCTCCCCAGTAGGCGATACCGTGATAATATGTAGCCTATATGTTGACCCGACCTCTTAGTAATATTCATGCAATTCATATAAATACAAGCAGTACTTTTTGAGTTTTGCCCGGAAATACATACAGAAAAACAGACAAAAAATCTAAAACTATATTATTTATCTAAAACTATATATTATATGATTGTAGATCATACCCCAAATATCCTTTAAAAAAAATATTCAATGTACAGTTTTGACTTTCCTACGATTTTTTTATATTTATTCATTTATTTATGAAATTATGATATGTTTGTCAGTTTATTATACTTGTTTATGAATGTTTTATAAATATGAATGTATATTATTATTAACCCCCTACCCACGATCTTGAGCGGATCGCTGGAAACTGCTGGATGCGAATAGCGCAAGACCGGCAATTGTGGAGATCTTTGTGGGAGGCCTTTGTCCAGCAGTGGACGTCTTTCGGCTGATATGATGGTGATGATGGTGATATTATTATAAGGTCAGAACACTACACTCTGTAGAACTGACAATAGTGCACTATGAGCTGCCTGTCATTTTCAATCATGCTAGTCCATCCGACGGTTGTCTGGAAGAAATCGCTATTATGCGATAATACCGCCAATTGTACATAATTAAATATTAGTTTTTTAATGTAAATGTTTTTATAGTTTGTGCAATAAAGTGTATCTTTCTATAGATGATATCTATAGAAACGTGTTTATATATTTGACTTTTTCAATACACGTTCCTTAACAGCTTCGTTGGTCTAGCGGTAGCGTGTTCACCCGCAGAGAACGAGGTCCTGGGTTCACATCCCGAGGCGGAACAAAAGTGATTTTGGAACATTTCTGTAAAAAGAAAAATTTCTCAGCATCAGCCCGAAGTCTGGGAGTTGGCGGTATTGTACTCAGAGAGCACGTAAAACCGTCGGTCCTATACCTGACCTTTTTCCGTTCGTGTCGTAAGGCATCCCATCGGATAATGACAGTGATGGAATAGAAAGTGCTCCTGTGTTTGCGCGAACACTTTTGCACTATAATATGTCTCATGCAGATGGCTAATCTCTATTGAGACTGGCCGCCGCCGTACCGTGGCCGAAATTCAGCCAGGATAATATCTTTCCCAACTTCACACCGCATAAAATAAAACTTAAATGAAATAAAATCTTCCAAAATATTTCCTAATTATTTTATAAATTACCAACACACCCCAGAAAACATAATACTGTATACAGCCTTTAAATTTATGATATTTCCCATCTCACTCTGTCTCATGCTAGTTTATAGAATTCGACCGTGGTGTTATCTCGCTCTTGGCGCGCATGCGTACAAGGGATTTCTTTGTTCATTGCCGCTATGTATAGGAGTAAGTATGTATAGGATTTTCATTCGGGTTTGTATATCAATACGCTAGTTTTACGTTGAGTTTAGGGAACTATTTTTGATACCTCGATTCTGAATGAAATCTAATGGGGTATCTTATAGTTCATAGAATCAAGAATCAATCATTTATTCACTGAATGAGCGTATACAATCGGTGTTAACAAATTTGACAGTTTCATCATACTCTGTCGACATGTCGAAGTGTAAATATTATTAAATTACAGATTACATACTAAGATTAAACAAGAATTTCAATTTTTACACAACTTTTTTAAACAAATAAATTATAATACATTTGATTCAAATTTATCATTGCGCTAAATTATACTGCACATTAAATTACAATTACAGATAAAACCAGTTCATGTCACAATTACATCATATTTTATAATACATGTATATGTCATAATTATCATAAAAAAAATGTCAAAGGTACATTATACAGTATTTCTATACTTGTGTACACTGACAACTACCCTATCTCTGTTCGATAAATAAACAGTTTTTTTAAAGACAACGCCCGCATTAGTGAATTAAATCCATGTGTCACGGGGTATTTTTACAAACATGTAATAGACGGACACAAATTACAACCAGACTCAGAACAACTATTTATTGGTCACAACCCGCGTGGACTCGAACCTGCAACAAGAAGCGGCGAGGCGACTGTCTAAGCCGATGCGCCACACGTGCAGTTTTCTACGTCACATTAGATAAACTACATATATATTATTTAAACCTACATACTATATTATATACACACTTATATACAAGCAACTAGGCTCGCGGGCAGTACATAGATGGATAACCGCCAAAGTGGTTTAATTTCTAAACGTCCCGGTTGTAGTCATTAGACAACAGTCGTTAAGCCAGTCAGAGGCCTAATGGGGGGCTTCAACAACTCTGACACTAGGGTAACCACAGCCCATACGATAAGTAAGTAAATAGGGGTAGTTAAGACACTGCACTGCAAGTGAAGACACTGCAGGAGACCCTCAGGCCAGGCTTTCGTGGTCTCCTGGACTTCTGGATGGAATTAAAATGGTTCGAGTAGCCAAACAAGTATCACGCACGATGGCCCAATTAGGAGGCTAAATGCGGAAACCTATCGCCCAACTAACTAACTAAGGGGTAGTTAGTTAGTGCATAGGTTTTATTTCTAATTAACTTTTGGATAGTGTTAATCTGTAGCAACATATTAAACGAGATACAGCATCCTTCTTCCGCTTTACCTCTACCTAATCCACGACTTGCGGCGCGAATTCCCACCCAGGACAGATATTTGTGTGCATGAACTGTTTGTCCTGAGTTTGGGTGTAATTATCTATAAAAGTATGTATTTCGCTCAAAGAGCAGCCCGACTGGGGAAGTACCTCCACCTTACAGAAGACATTCCTTAATAATAACATTAATAACTTAAAGTTGTGTTTCTGCTTGTGAGTAAGGTCGCCAGAGGTCGTCGGTAAGGGGAAGGGTAAGAAACTCTGGTTTGCTGACTATAATAAAGGCCGGTACCCGCGACCCCTCTGGTGTTGCGAGTGTCCATGGGCGGCGGTGATCACTTACCATCAGGTGACCTACTTGCTCGTTTGTCACCCTCTTATATAAATAAAACTACATTGTTACCAACAGATTTATAATAATCATTTTCTTCTATTAGTTCTTAATTAAAAATAATTAAATAACTTCATCAGTAATGGAGCTTGAATTTCTTGCTAAACTTGAATTACACATAACTTGATGCTAAGTTAGTCTAAAGCGATCCAATCTCGAACACTTTGAAATAATACTGCTACGCTGAAGTACTACGCTGCTACGCTTCTACGACGTAGCATCTACATGCTTTACTTCAATATATACAAAGGATATGATGCTTAATCTTGCCGGATTGTAAGCACGGATAGGCTGTATGGGGGGGCGGAGATCGTAATATAAGTAAATACCTTTAAGTTATTTATCTCGGATATAATTGTACAGTTATAAAACTACACCATAATAATATTATGAAACGTTATTCAGACACGGCTATCTGACCCCAAACTAAGCAGAGCTTGTATCAAGGAAACTAAATAACTGATTTTATTTTGTAAACACATATTTATATAAACACCTCGACTCAGGCATTTATCCTGAGTCGAGGTGTAATTATCTATATAAATATGTGTTTACATGTTCATACACACAAAATAAATATCTGTCCTGGGTGGGAATCGAACTCATGACCTGCGGCGTGAAATGCCTATCTATCAACCACGCCCACCAAATACATTTTGATGTTAGTATGAGTTCCATAATTTGTTAAACATCGAATAAAAAATATCACAATCAGACATACAAACATACATAGACTCACGCCTGTCTCCTAGAGGGGTAGGCAGAGACCACGGACTTCCATTTGTCACGATCCTTGCACACCTCTTTCGCTTCGTTTACTGACATTATATTCTTCATACATGCTCGCCGGTTTAGGGTACTTCTGACCTGACCTTTCTTGTGAACGTCTCCGATCTTATCAGGGAATGTTCTACGAGGTCTTCCCCTTCCGGTTGTACCAATCATTCAGGCCAGGTATATTTCTTTTTTATCACAATCGTTTTACAATAACTGTGGCAAAATGTGGCTGTTGGTAAGAATAATTTCTCGAAATACTCTCTGTGACAAATGCAGTAGAAGATGCATATAGTCGCTATGTCTATTAAAGCCTGCCAAGTGCGAGTTGGACTCGTTCACAAAGGTTTCCGTACAATTAAAATGAAAAGAAAGTCACGTTTGTTGTAAGGGAGGCCCTCTTAAATAATTGATCTATTTTAAATTAAAAAAAAAAAAATAAGTGAATATATAACTAAATGTTCTGTGAATATTACAAGCACCTACCTTTTGCTGATATAAACATCAAGCAAAAACAAGAAAAATCACGTTTGTTGAATGGGAGCCCCATTAAATATTTATTTTATTCTGTTTTTTAGCATTATTTTTAAAGCGGCAAAAAAAATCATCAATGAAAATGTCAATAGTCTACCTATATACCTATATATACCAGTCACGGTTCACGAGATACAGCCTGGTGACAGACAGACAGACAGCGAAGTCTTAGTTGTAAAAACAATAAAACTTATATTATTATATAATAAAATTGTTTCAACAGTAGTAGTATAGTAGTAGTTAGCAAATTAATCTTAAATATAGTTCTTTATTAGTTCATCAAGTCAGCCCAAGTACGTCCACTGCTGGACAAAAGCCTCACCAAAGAATTGGGGGATATGCCATAATCGCCACGCTTGGCAGACGGGTTGGCAATCGCAGTTTGATGGTCATAGTTCACAGAAAAACGCTGCTGCCCGTTCTCTGGTAGGTATTCCCTCGGACGATTCCTACGCCCCCCACGGGATAAGATGGGGTAATGATATTCTATGCCGTCAACCCACAGCATACACAACAGAACTCCAAAAGTATACGCATTTAATACAAAATGATGTCGATATCAGTTATATTGTATACATTATGCATGCAGCAGCAATGCAATTTCATGAAAACGTCAACAGCAAGCCCATTTATATGCCAAAACGCTTGTCACACACAAATACCTGTTAGATAGCACTTTCTAAAATTAAATCGCACACACAAAATATCGGTTATAGGTTATTCTAAAATTGGGCAGCAATTGACTACTGTGGCCGAGCGGCGTTGACTGTACAGAAGCTTTAACATGAATTTATAAAAATAAAAACTTGAGAGGTGTCAAGGGACACCCGGATGGAACGAAGTTATTTCTAATTATTTATTATGTACAAAAAACCTGTATACACTCAACAAAAATAATCGTCGCGACACCACACTGTTCAATGCGAAATAGAAATGATAATATCTGGCTTGCTTTCTATAAGAGAGAGAGAAACAGACAGAGAAACATGCGCACGCCGCACAGCTGCAAAAAGTGTCGTGACAACTTTTCGTAAGATTTTTTTCCGTCTAGCCCCCTTTCACAACGCGCGATAAGGAACTTCGTTCCAACAAAAACAAATTAGTTCGATCTCTCGTCATGCATAAAGTGTCCTCCGACCTCGACCTCGGTGGCCAATCTCAATGGAGACTAGTAATCTGCGCGGGACATATTGTAGTGCACAAGTCTGTCTCTTTCTATTCTGTCACTCACATCATCCGATGGGACGACTAGCGACACGACCGGAAAGATGTTAGGTACAAGACCGATGGGTTTACGTGCTCTCCGAGGCACGGGCGTGTAACGCCGCCAACTCCCAGACTTCGGGCTGATACTGAGAAATTTTCTTAACAGAAAAATCCTAAAATATTTTTTTGGACCTGGGTAGGTCGAAAAAAATATTTTGAATTTGATTTGAACCCAGAACCTGAATAAGTACGGTTTAACACGGTAACATGCAGCCCCGAACTTATTATAAAATAAATGCAGTGACACTATTTATTTTTCTATATACAAAATAATAATAACGTCCTCCTAGCCGAATTTTGGCCACGGCGGCCAGTCTCAACAGAGATTAGCCATCTGCGCGGGACATATTATGAGGACATGATACACACAGGAGCACTTTCTATTCCATCACTCTCATGATCCGTTGGGACGCCTAGGCGACACGACCGGAAGGAAATCAGGTACAGGACCGACGGCTTTACGTGATCTCCGAGGCACGGGGGTATAATACCGCCAACTCCCAGACTTCGGGCTGATGCTGAGAAATTTTCTTAACAGAAAAATCCCAAAATCATTTTTTGGACCGACCCGGGATTTGAACCCAGACCTGAATATATACGGTTCAACACGGTAACAAGCAGCCCCAAACTTATTACCAAAAAAAAAAACAGAAAAATCCCAAAATCACTTTTTGGACCGACCCGGGATTTGAACACAGAACTTGAATATGTACGGTTCAACACGGTAACATAAAGCCCCAAACTTATTATCAAAAAAAAAAAAAACAGAAAAATCCCAAAATCACTTTTTGGACCGACCTGGGATTTGAACCCAGACCTGAATACGGTTCAACACGGTAACATAAAGCCCCGAACTTATTATCAAAAAAAAATGCAGTGCACTATTTATTTATCTATAAACATACATAGTAGACAAAGACAGGAATCCAATACGACAGGAGTGAGATCTTTCCAATAATCCAGTGGGCTTAACCCACGTACCTTCATAGACTTAGAGTGTTACACCACCATTTCTATGATATACTTGCTGTGACCCGGGGTTTCACCCGCATTAAATTTTATAAATTATCATAGCTTCTCCCCCGTAGGTGATAGTGTAATAATATGTAGCCTATATGTTGACCTGACCTCTTAGTAATATTCATGCAAAACTTCTTGGCTTAAAAGAGTAACAAATATAGATCCATACATATATACTCACAAACTTTTGCATTTATAATATTAGTAGGATGTGTACCTCTAGAGGATTTGGCAGTGCACGCCGGAATAGCTCGCAGATGGTAGATTTTTTCCTACTTACTTGACACTTATCGTCATATTTTGGACAATTCACACAATATATATATATTTTTTTTTTGATGTGAAACATCTATAGCCGTTGCGACGCATGCCGTGGCGACGCGTTGCCACGCTGTACGATAGTAGTGTGTACGGTGTGGCGACGCGTCGCCATGCGCAATCGACTTTTTATTTTATCATTATGACATATTTAGTTCCTATCACAATATGTTCTTTTCTGCATATTACTTTTACAAAATAATGTCGATGTTTCACATCTGCCAGACTTCCCGTGACGACTCACATTTTTTTTATATTTATAGTGATTATTATATACAGTGTTGATCTTATGAATTAAACAAAGCCTCACAAAACTGTACAAACAGTTTGACAGTGAGATCGAAATTATTATTAATATTAAGTAGCGCTGTTATATATGTACATTAAGATTTTCTATGGAAGATTATCAAGGAGGTATTCTTTTAACTTAATTTTAAACTTATGTTTATTACATTCCTTTCTGATGTCCTCTGGTATACTGTTAAGTAAATTGTAACCTATGTGTTATTCTGATGTATAAGCTATATTAATGTAACTTTTTGTTAAAATCCATTTAGTAGTTTTTACGTGAAAGAGTAACAAACATCCATCCACCCATCCATACTTACAAACTTTCGCATTTATAATATTAGTAGGGTGTGTTATTCGGATTTATTAATTGTATTACTACTAAGTTTCATCAGAATCCGTGGAGTAATTTTGCGTGAAAGAGTAAAAAATATTTATCATCTATTAGCTTTTATAATATTACTAGGATATTATTACATTTTTTTTAAATCCCCCACTGAAAGACAAGTTAAAAATAAAAAAGTCTATTTCTTAAATAAATATTCGAAGTGTTTCGAGATAAATTAAATGTATATATAAACACACGCATGCTTCCCAGGGGGATAGGCAGAGACAACGGATTTTCTCACACCCTTTATGCCTTGTTTATATTTCATCATATTCTTCATACATGTTCGGCGGTACTTCTGACCTGGTCTTTCTTGAGAACGTCTCAGATTTGGTTAGAGAACGTGCTACGAGGTCTTCCCAATAAATAATTCTAAATTTAATCATTATTTGCGATATTTTTTCATATGTTATTCCTTGTTTTTGGTTTTCTTTTATAATAATAATAATAATGTCTATGGACAATGTTACACAGATCATCCTAGCCCCAAACTAAGCATAGCTTGTACAATGGGTACCAGGCGACGATATACATACTTATATAGATAGATAAATACTTAAATACATAGAAAACATCCATGACTCCGAAACAAATATTCGTGCTCATCACACAAATATTTGAACTTACCGGGATTCGAACCCAGGACCACCAGCTTCGTAGGCAGGAGTACTACCAACTGGGCTACGGTGACCGTCTATTATGTCATATTTCTATTATACATTATGTCATATTATTGTTCATAATATGACATAATGTAACTTATAATACTTTAAAAATAATAATAATATCCTGGGACATTATTTACACACGGTCATCTGATCCCAAAACTAAGCCGAGCTTATACTACATGAATACTACATATACTTACTACCTTTCTTTTGTAAATACATACTTATATAGATAATTACACCCAGAACCAGGACAAACAGACATGTTCATGCACACAAATATCTGGCCTGGGTGGGAATCGAACCCACGACCTCCGGCGTGAAAAGTAAGCATTTTCCAACCATGCCTTTGCTGTGCCCTACATAACAGGGTATCTTATTTTTTTTATTGACTGTAAACATCTCCAAGCTCCAACTCCAGCTTTCTCAAAAGTTTTTATGTATATGAGTAATTGTTCCTAACTAGAATTACATTGTATAAACTTTGAAGAGAGCAATTAAATATTGTGCTGAAAAACTATACAGATGTGCATTGAAAAATATCCCTTTTATTATTATTTATTTTATTCCGTATCTTTCTTATTTCATACATTTACAAATATATAGTTACAAATAATATATTTATAAATATAATAATTAGAGATCCAATCTCCATTCTACCGATGGTCAAGGCTCCAGAGAGAGGAACCTCCTCACAATACGCGCCGTCTCCAAAAGTACTGCCTTCTGAACCTGACTCTTGACCCAACTGCTTAACGCGAGCCTCTTAAGGTGACGGTCGAGGCTCTTGGCAATCAAACCATGGGCAGAAACGACAATCGGTACAATGATCGCCGATTATTATTATTATTATCTATTGTAAGACATGATATTTAGGAAATAAATTATAATTGTGATAGTAGCTAATCATGATATCAGCCGAAAGACTTCCACTGCTGGACAAAGGCCTCCCCCAAAGATCTCCACAATTGCCGGTCTTGCGCCATTCGCATCCAGCACTTTCCAGCGACCCGCACAAGATCATCGGTCCATCTTGTAGGGGGCCTGCCCACGCTGCGTCTTCCGGTTCGTGGTCGCCCTCGAGAACCTTTCTGCCCGAACGGCCGTTTATTATTGGAACTAAGTTCCTTATCGCACGTTGTGAAAGGGGGCTAGTCGGAAAAAATTCTTACGAAAAGTTGTCACGACACTTTTTGCAGCTGTGCGGCGTGCGCATGTTTCTCTGTCTCTCTCTCTCTCTCTCTTATAGAAAGCAAGCCAGATATTTTCATTTCTATTTCGCATTGAACAGTGTGGTGTCGCGACGATTATTTTTGTCGAGTGTATACAGGCTTCTTGTACATTATAAATAATAAGAAAAAACTTCGTTCCATCCGGGTGTCCCTTGACACCTCTCAAGTTTATGATATTACTATTTAGTAAGTTTATTATTTTAGTTTTGAGGCGCTCAGAGCCAGATGCTCTCACCACTCCGCAAGTGACTGGCGAAGTCAAGTGAATAGGCTCGCGGTCAGTCCATAGATGGGTCGTTTGTCCAATGAAGAAGTACGATGACGTCATGCATTCCTAAACCAAACTCCGTGAAACTTTGCTATAACATGGAACGCTAAAACAATTTATGATACAAACTATTTCTACTCCGCAAAGTTGCGTTTAAGCCTCCTCATAATTGGAAACTAAGGGAGGGAGCTGGTGTTCCCACCCTTAGACATTTATGTAAGATGTTAGGGTTGCCAGTTATCGAGTTTATGGGGTATATTTTATTAATATGGGACATGTTAATGGGAATATTTATGGGGAAAAAGTGTAATCGCAGTGAACCTCCTACTGAATTACTTTTTATATTTGATGATAAGTCAAAAACGTTCTACTCATTTTAGACGGGCCAGTTGGGGTGATTGGTAAATGCTTGCCTTTCACGCCGTAGGCCGTTCGATTCTCACCCAGGGGCTCTACCGGCTAAGTCGCCGAACACCGATTTCTTAAATGGCGTTCAAATAATATAATAATAAAGGTTAAAAATGACTTAATCAATCGTTAAATCGGCTTCCATGACCACATGATAAAAAAATATATAAAAGGTTTTTATTCACGTAGACTTTCAAAAAGCGCTCGTAAATAGTCAGAACATGTTTGTAGTAATATAGTTGTATAATAATGTATTTCCAGTTACATAGATAATTAGGTACACGGATTGTATGAAAACAGTTATTTTATTTATTTTATAACAGCAATTATATTTAGCTAGCTTGTATTAAGTTATTGTCAAAGAGATTATGTTCAAGTTTAATTATCAAAATTTATAGTTTTAGCTATATTTCACTACATATTGTCTGAATTATTTATTATTATGGCGGACCTTGTGATAATAACCACGTCATAAATTGTCCGGAATCGATTGTCAACGTTGAAGCCGATTTAACGATTGATTTAAGTCATTTTTTACTTTTATTTATTTGAACGCCATTTTAGAAATCGATGTTCGGTGACTTAGCCGGTAGAGCCCCTGGACAGATATTTATGTGCAAATACATATCTGTTTGTCCTGAATCTGGGTGTTATCACACTAATATTATAAAGGCGAAAGTTTGTGAGTGTGTGAATGTGTGAGTATGTATGTTTGTTACTTCTTCCCGCCTAAACGGCTGGAGCGATTACAATTAAATTTGGCATGGAGATAGCTGACACCCTAGATTAATACATAGGCAATAATTTATAAAGTTTACCGCGGGTAAAACCGCTGGTTACAGCTAGTTATAAACATAATTTTATATTTACAAAAGAAAAGTAGTATATGTAATATATCAGACTGGTTTCCATAGTACAAGCTCTGCTTAGTTTGGGATCAGATGGCCGTGTGTGAATAATGTCCTAAGATATTATTATTATTTCTTTGGGTAGCTTTCAACTTTTTGTCTTTTTTAATGTTGCAAGCTCTAAAAAGGTGTTCGATATCCGGCACATTTAGGAGTGTACTGCTGTGTAATGTGAAACTCTCTTAGAATGCAGCGACTCATATAATTATGGTCAACTTCACTTAAGGTAAGTTTGTTTAACCTTCAATTATCGCCAATAAACTGGCAACAGTTTGGCGATTTTGTTACATTGTTTTGTAATGTGAATAATTTGAGAGAGTAATGATTAAAAAAAAAAACTTGTGTGTACTTATGTACACGCGTTAGAAGTTATACTTCTTAATATACAACTTGAACATAGTTATAAATTTTCATACCACCTAGAACTAACTTCATGCTGTTATTTTTACGATGCGCGCGCATCGTAAAAATTCACTGCCATACCACCTAGAACTAACTCCATGCTGTTATTTTTACGATGCGCGCGCATCGTAAAAATTCACTGTCATACCACCTAGAACTAACTTCATGCTGTTAAATTTTTTGGTGTCGGTGTACGCGCGCATCGTAAAAATTCACTCTCATCATTTTTCTCCATCGCGCCAAAAGAAGTATAACTTCAAAAACTATTTCGACGCTTTCTTCTAGTGCCCTAAAGTCGCAACTTGGAGACTTGTATTCCCCACTGGTGTAGGAGGTATTTGCAACGACATAAACCTGTTATAATACGGCTTAGTGTCGCCAAGACTTCCCGACTGGCTTTAAAGTCGGCTGGTGTTTTGATGGGCTCTTGCTATTAGATTGGACGTATATTGAAATAATGAAATTGATTCAGCACTTGGATATTAATTAACATACACTTGTACTTGTCAAGCTCACAATGCAGTAGGTACATAAACATGGTCACATACAGTAACAAAAAAACTGGCCAAGTGCGAGTCGGACTCGCCCATGAAGGGTTCCGTAGCAGCAAGTATCATTCATATTATCAGTTGATTAAATGAAAGCAAATTGCGGTTTACGATTTATGACGTATTAAAAAAAAGTACTTGCTAGATCTCGGTCAAACCAATTTTCGTTGTTAGTTTGCATGGTAATGTACATCATATATTTTTTTTAGTTTTATCATTCTCTTATTTTAGAAGTTACAGGGGGGGGGGGGGGGGACATTTTTCTACTTTCGAAGTGTCTCTCGCGCAAACTATTCAGTTTAGAAGAAAATTATATTAGAAGCCTCAATATCATTTTTGAAGACCTATCTATAGACACACCACATGTGTGGGTTTGATGAAAAAAGACCCCCAAAATGTGAAGTAAAGAAAAGTGAAGTGAAAATCTTAATGTGGTTCACAGAATACATCTGCTAACCAAGTTTCAACAGTACAGCTCTTAAAGCTTCGGAAAAAAGTGGCTGTGACATACGGACGGACAGACAGACATGACGAATCTATAAGGGTTCCGTTTTTTGCCATTTGGCTACGGAACCCTAAAAAAGACTTAACAATTTATTCATGTTACTCTTTTTTTCTTATTATTAACCATTTATATCATTACATTACAAAAATTTTCCCGGTTTATCAAAAACCTAATCAGGTTTGTCCGTACACCAGTATTCGTCATTAGGTTTAAATACTAGTTCTACAAATTACTACACTTACAAAATTCTTACAAAACAATAACTTACAAACACTATATTACCTAAGTGTCGCCGCACACGAGCCACGGGCCACAGCCACAAACGCCGCCACGTGGTTGTGACAAGTGGCTCGTGTGCGGGAACCCTAAAATTTGGTGATAAATTAAAGATAGAAATTACCACTAATATAACAAGGTTAGCATTAAGTACACTAAATATATATTTTTTATAACAAGAGAACTGCGATACTATATGTGATACAATATAAAAAAACCGGCCAAGTGCGAGTCGGACTCGCCCATGAAGGGTTCCGTAGCAGCAAGTATTTCAGTTGATTAAATGAAAGCGAATTACGGTTTACGATTTATAACGTAAAAAAAAAATACTTGCTAGATCTCGTTCAAACCAATTTTCGTTGTTAGTTTGCATGGTAATGTACATCATATATTTTTTTTAAATTTATCATTCTCTTATTTTAGAAGTTACAGGGGGGGGGGACATATTTCTACTTTCGAAGTGTCTCTCGCGCAAACTATTCAGTTTAGAAGAAAATTATATTAGAAGCCTCAATATCATTTTTGAAGACCTATCTATAGACACACCACATGTGTGGGTTTGATGAAAAAAGACCCCCAAAATGTGAAGTAAAGAAAAGTGAAGTGAAAATCTTAATGTGGTTCACAGAATACATCTGCTAACCAAGTTTCAACAGTACAGCTCTTAAAGCTTCGGAAAAAAGTGGCTGTGACATACGGACGGACAGACAGACATGACGAATCTATAAGGGTTCCGTTTTTTGCCATTTGGCTACGGAACCCTAAAAAAGACTTAACAATTTATTCATGTTACTCTTTTTTTCTTATTATTAACCATTTATATCATTACATTACAAAAATTTTCCCGGTTTATCAAAAACCTAATCAGGTTTGTCCGTACACCAGTATTCGTCATTAGGTTTAAATACTAGTTCTACAAATTACTACACTTACAAAATTCTTACAAAACAATAACTTACAAACACTATATTACCTAAGTGTCGCCGCACACGAGCCACGGGCCACAGCCACAAACGCCGCCACGTGGTTGTGACAAGTGGCTCGTGTGCGGGAACCCTAAAATTTGGTGATAAATTAAAGATAGAAATTACCACTAATATAACAAGGTTAGCATTAAGTACACTAAATATATATTTTTTATAACAAGAGAACTGCGATACTATATGTGATACAATATAAAAAAACCGGCCAAGTGCGAGTCGGACTCGCCCATGAAGGGTTCCGTAGCAGCAAGTATTTCAGTTGATTAAATGAAAGCGAATTACGGTTTACGATTTATAACGTAAAAAAAAAAATACTTGCTAGATCTCGTTCAAACCAATTTTCGTTGTTAGTTTGCATGGTAATGTACATCATATATATTTTTTTTGTTTTATCATTCTCTTATTGTAGAAGTTACAGGGGGAGGGGGGACACTCATTTTACCACTTTGGAAGTGTCTTTAGCGCAAACTATTCAGTTTAGAAAAAAATGGTATTAGAAACCTCCATAACATTTTTGAAGACCTATCCATAGACACTCCACATGTATTAGTACTATGAAAAAAAAAAATCGAGTTTCAGTTCAATGTATTGGGACCTCCAAAGTTATTGTTTTTTTTGTTCAATTTTTGTGTAAAAAACTTAATGCGGTTCACCGAATACATCTACTTAACAAATTTCAACAGTACAGCTCCTAAAGTTTCGGAAAAAGTGGCTGTGACATACGGTCGGACAGACAGACAGACAGACAGACATGACGAATCTATAAGGGTTCCGTTTTTTGCCATTTGGCTACGGAACTCAAAAATCGTTAAACATCACCGACATCGATGTCAAACTTATAAAAGCTCTTTTTAGCGTCAGGGGTTAAAAATATCACCCGAAGATCCCTTAAAATGAACTCCTTTGAACCTTATATAAACCTTCGCACCTTTTCAATCACAACAAAATAAATAAAGCAAGAATACCTACTCGCTTTAACAAGGTGTATCAGATTGCCGTAAATACGAGCCTCTACCCTACTCTAAAGCCTTTCCTTGGGCTTGTCACTTGTTCTAAAATATAAAATGTATATTTTAGTAAGATTTTCTCGACAAATATTTCTCTAAGTATGTGATCTAGATGTCGCATAATCGGTAAATCACATCAACCTAATATATGAAAAGGCGAAAGTTTGTGAGTGTGTATGTTTGTTACTTCTTCACGTCTAAACGGCTTGAGTGATTTTAATAAAATTTGGTATAACCTATGTGTTATACCAAATTTTATTACAATTATAATAATAAAAATATTATGTTATTTATAGCTGTGCCCCGCGGTTTTACCCCCGTTAAACTTTATAAATTATCACAGCTCCTCCCCCGTAGGTGATAGAGTGATAACATGTAGCCTATATGTTGACCCGACCTCTTAGTAATATTCATGCAAAATTTAAAGTAAATCCATGCAATTCTTGTTGAGTTTAGCCCGGACATACATACAAAACTTCAGTATAAAGAAAATTATGAGAACCTTCTAGTCGAGTGTAAAGTACTACCTGTTCATGAGAAGGTCAAATACTTGGTGATACTGGAGCAGTTCTATAATGACCAATATAAGGTACGGGTAAATAACAATTATAACACCAGGCGTGTACGAGAACAAAAATTTATTCGACCCTCAGTCAAAAACTATTACGGCGAAAGAACCAACAAGTATTTGACCCCAACTATATATAATCAATTTCTTGGCTTAGGAAAGTACATGGTGCGATAAGTAAAGCATCCCTAAAAAATAAAGTTAAACAAATACTCCTAACTGAATTTTGTGAATGATTATGTTTTGTAAGTGGTTTGACAAAATTACTACTGTTACAATCATTTATCAAAATTATATGTAATCAGCTAGTTTGTACTTAGTTTAAGGAATTTAAAACAATCGCTAATCCCGCCGACAAACTGTTGCGCAGTTTGGTGGGTTTACAAACCAAAAAAATATGTTATTCCAATAAAAGCACTATTTATTTATTATTTTATTTATTTAGACAAACAGACAAAAATTCTAAAAACTATATTTTTGGCTTCGATATTTATAGTAGTTCACGCCCCAAGTATCCTTTTTAAATATATTCAATGTACAGATTTGACTTTCCTACGATTTTATTTCATGTGATCTATAAAGTTTAACGCGGGTAAAACCGCGGGACACAGCTACGTACACAGTAGGACATACATACACACATAGACTCACGCCTGTTTCCCAGAGGGGTAGGCAACATCAAACAGACATGTTCATGTACACAAAAATCTATCCTGGGTGGGATCGATTCCCAGGACAGATATTTGCGATATTACCCACGACGTGCGGCGTCTTTAATAATTATCTGTTAAAGTTAAGCGCAACCTCTCGAAACCGTGAACGTGAGGGGTGCCCATATTGATTATATAAATGAGACGTTTCCGTCGTCAAACGGTCACCATTTGTTATATACGAGTATTTGTTATTATATCATGGCGGCTCCACACGCGAGGTGAGGTAAGGACAAACTGCCACCCAAGCTATAATATACACTATTTCAAAGATATATTTGAGAGACAGATTTCGAAATACTGATGTAAGAGAGCGTTGTGGTGTGAAAGAGGATGTAGTCACAAAGATTGAAAAAGGCATGCTGAGATGGTTTGGCCATTTAGAAAGGATGAATGAAAGAAGATTGACCAAAGAAGTATACCTGGCCTGTGTGAATGGAACAACCGGAAGGGGAAGACCTCGTCGAACATTCTCTGACCAAATCGGAGACGTTCTCAAGAAAGGACAGGTCAGAAGTACCCTAAACCGGCGAGCATGTATGAAGAATATAATGACAGTAATCGAGGCAAAAGACGTGTGCAAAGATCGTGACAAATGGAAATCCGTTGTCTTTGCCTACCCCTCTGGGAAACAGGCGTGAGTCTATGTATGTATATTTTATAGACTCACAATACATATGCATACCTCATTATCCTCGTGCCAGAGCAAAATTCTCAAGCCAGAGATCATGCGTTTGATCGTTACTAATATTTGTGTGATGAACATGATTATCTGTTCTATATCTGGGTGATATTTATTTATAATATGTTTTTAGACATATACACACATCAACACAATCTAGGGATATTGAACATTTCATTGATTATCTAGAAAACTATAAACATTTTGTTATGACTGTAAATGGAAGAATTAAAGATAATTTCATGGCCGATATTTAAACATTAACAACACGATGCGATTTTGTTTTTCTAATTAATAAAAGTCTTAAATTAATTAAGCCATAGAAAATTACTGAGTGAACAAAAACATTTTATTCTTATAAAATTATTCAATCGAATTAAATGAATAAAAATCTTACCAAATCTGATAATCAGTAATCGGTATTTCCTCCTCTAACATTAATCACACAGCGGCAACGATTTTCCATACTTAAAATTAAGGTGTCAATGTCTTGCTGGGGTATGCAGTCCCAAGTTCTTTTAAAATGTTCGAAAAGTTGTTCTTCTGTTGTCAAGTTGGGCGGAAAATCCCTCAATGCTCTTCGCTGTAACATGTCCCAGGCGTGTTCAATTGGGTTTAAGTCTGGCGACTGTGGAGGCCAATCTAATACCTGAACATCGTGTTCTCGAAGGGCGGCCCTCACCAGCCGCGCTGTATGGGAAGGTGCATTGTCATGCATGAGCTGAAATTCTTGCCCCGTTAGGGCCCTGAGCGGGACAATGACACGTTCTACTACCTCCTCACGGTATCTATGGGCAGTCATGCTGCCCTGAATCCAAATGAGTTGGGTTCGTCCGCCGATTCGTATTCCTGCCCACACCATAATTGTCCCGCCTTGGTAAGAGTGGACCTCCTGTGGATGTCGGAGACGGCTGACCCTGCCTGGAGTTCTCCAAACGCGTGTTCGTCTCGAATCTGGATGAAATCCATAGCGGGACTCATCAGTGAACAGCACCAATGACCATTGTTGATCACTCCATGTCAAATGTTCTTGAGCCCATAAAAGTCGCCTACCGCGATTGCCACGTCGCAGCGCTGGGACTCGTAGCGGTCTGCGAGCATGAAGACCAACTTCATGCAGCCTCCTTCGCACGGTTTGGTCGCTCACCAGCAGCTGCTGACCCTCCTGGAGCCTTTGCACTAGTTGCATCGCTGTGATATTGGGTAGTCTTCTGGCGGTCATTTGGAGAAATCGATCCTGTCTCTGAGTGGTAACACGATATCTACGTGTGTGCCGTTCTGCCACATCTCCAGTAGCGCGATAACGTGACCACAGCCTGGATACCACATTTTGGCTTGTGCCCAGAGACTCAGCAACGACGCGTTGAATAGCACCGTTTTGTAACATGCCAACTGCCCGTAACATTTCATCTCGACTCAAATGATGGCGTGGCATGACGCTAAAAAGCTTACACAACCAATTGAGAAAAGAAAATAAAACAATTTATCAGGTTTTCTTCAATTAACACGCAAAAAAAATTTTAATGCAACTTCTTGAAATTAGATACAACTCAAGATTGCGCTGTGCTTTGCGTGTTTTCATTTGTTTCTCATTTTAATTTTTAAATTTTGAATAAAGAATAGACAAGGTTTAAATCTGTAAATAAACTTTTTAAGGAAACTAAATAGGTTTTAAACAATAAAGCCATGTTTGATTTCAAAATAACGTATCCCTAGACTTTGTTGATGTGTGTACAAGGTGCCGAGGAGTTGACGTTCAAACTGACTGTATTTAAAATTCTAAAAACAATACCAACAATAATATATAATAAATAAAAGAAAAAAAACTTGAGAGGTCAAGGGAAACCCGGATGGAACGAAGTTATTTCTCATTATTTATTATGTACAAAAAACCTGTATACACTCAACAGAAATAATCGCCGCGACACCACACTGTTCAATGCGAAATAGAAATGAAAATATCTGGCTTGCTTTCTATAAGAGAGAGAGAGAGAGAGAGAGTGAGAAACATGCGCACGCCGCACGGCTGCAAAAAGTGTCGTGACAACTTTCCGTAAGAATTTTGTCCGTCTAGCCCCCTTTCACAACGCGCGATAAGGAACTTCGTTCCAAAAAACAATCAATATCTGATATCATCGAGAAACAAATCCACAGTGTGTGTCAATAGAAATAAAATATTACTGAAACGTTGCATGACTAATTAAGGTTCATTATAAAATTATGATTAATTAAGGTTAAAAAAGTGTAAAACGTGCGCGTCTCGCCATTAAACGTAAAAGTTTGGCGAGTATATAGTGTTAATTGCAAAATTGTTATGTGTGTGTATAAATAAAAAAATACTTGTGTGTACTTATGTACACGCGTTAGAAGTTATACTTCTTAATATACAACTTGAACATAGTTATCAATTTTCATACCACATAGAACTAACTTCATGCTGTTATTTTTACGAAGTGCGCGCAGATGCGCGCGTATCGTAAAAATTCACTGTCATACCACCTAGAACTAACTTCATGCTGTTATTTTTACGAAGCGCGCGCAGATGCGCGCGTATCGTAAAAATTCACTCTCATACCACCTAGAACTAACTTCATGCTGTTATTTTTACGATGCGCGCGCATCGTTTAAATTCACTATCATACCACCTAGAACTAACTTCATGCTGTTAAATTTTTTGGTGTCGGTGTGCGCGCGCATCGTAAAAATTCACTCTCATCATTTTTCTCCATCGCGCCAAAAGAGGTATAACTTCAAAAAAAACGCAAAATTTAGATACTTTATGATGAGGAGTATCCGAATCATAAACCATAATCTACCAATTTTAACTTTTTTTGTTACTTTAAAAAATTATAAGTCCCAATCCTAATTTGCTCCTGTGCTCAAATGCAAATTCTGAACTTTCGAATAAATTCTAAGTCAGTTCTGCAATGATTAGATAAACCATACTTTTTAGGGTGTTAGCTTAAACTATGTTAATTAGTTATCACAAATAAATTGAACCAGAAATGTTCAACAGAACGAGAAAAAGGTCGAAAACAGATGTTAGGGGTTTACGAAAAAAATCATTAACAAAATTCTATCTCGAAAACTACGCAAAATCATAGAACATATCTAAATTTTGCGTTTGAACGTCAACTCCTCGGCCAGCCTTTATAAGTAATACTGTTTTAGATATATTATTATATATTTTTATACGCGCTCGAAAAAAATGCCTTCCAAAATTTTATTTAAGATCAGTATCACTCGGTATTTAAAAGCGAAAATTGTGAAATGGAGGCCGTCACTAACTTTTCTAATAACCTCCACTACTCAATAAATCAAAGTTGTCAAAAGTTATCACTTTCTCAGAATAAGAAGATCAATTACCAAAAAATCATGATCGAAATGTAATATATATTTAGTTTTTATAAAACGACAACGCTTACACTAGGAAAATCTATGCGTCTTTTTGGAACGAAGTTCCTTATCGCGCGTTGTGAAAGGGGGCTAGACGGAAAAAAAATCTTATGAAAAGTTGTCACGACACTTTTTGCAGCTGTGCATGTTTCTCTGTCTGCCTCTCTCTCTCTTATTCTTATTCTTTATTGCACACAGAAAACAATAAAAAGAAATAAAATTTATGAAATAAAGACATGTACATAGGCGAGCTTAACTCAATAATGAGTTTTCTTACAGCAAACCAAACACAGAGGACAATTTGTTTTACAGGGTAGAACAGTGTACAACATTATCTATCTAAATTAATTTTACCTACCTATATGTATAAATACCTACATACTAAATTATATCAATACTACATAATAAATAATATACACATATATATATATATATATATATATATATATATATATATATATATATATATATATATATATATATATATATATATATATATATATATATATATATATATATATATATATATATATATATATATATATATATATATATATATATATATATATATATATATATATACATACACTTACATACTATACAGAAGGAGGAGAGGAGAAGCGAAATAGAAGATCGACAGGGTTTTCCCCTGGGGACTAAGTACTCAAAGCGTTCATGAAGGTACGTAGGAGAATTAGGATTATGAAGGATAGAGTAAAGTAAAAAGAGAATGTGGGAATCTCGACGCCTACGAATAGGCAGCCACTTCAAGCGTGTCCGAAATTCGGACACATGGTCATACTTCCGGAGACCGTAGATGAAGTGGATGCACAAGTTCTGCAGCCGTTCAAGCTTATCCAGAAGTTCATTAGTAGCACCAAGAAAACAGACATCAGCATAGTCAAGAAGAGGAAGTAGAAGGGATTGACGAAGAAGGACTTTGGTCTGAAAAGGTAAAAATTTCTGAAAACGCTTGAGAGACTGAAACGAGTAGTACACTTTCCTGCTTACCTCTGCAACGTGATTGTTCCACGAAAGATAGTTATCGAATAAAACTCCCAGATTTTTAGCGGTCATAGAATATGAGATACTGTCATCATCGAAGACGATAGGAGGAATAGTATTATTTTTAAGGAGACTGAACATATATCTGCCACCAATAATGAGAGCTTGTGATTTGGAGGGGTTGACCAGAAGGCCAAACGATTTAGCCCACTCACAAATGTTTCCAAGATCACTATTGATGGCATCTACTGCCAGACTCAAGTTCTCTGCTTTGAAGTGACGATATAGCTGCAAGTCGTCCGCATAGAGATGTTAATGAGAAGAAATAATTTTGGTAATGGCGTTTATAAAAACGGAGAAGAGCAGAGGAGAGAGTACGCCACCTTGAGGAACACCGGCAGTCAGGTCACACCATTCAGAGAAAGCCTCATCAGAGCGAACCGACTGCGAGCAACCTTGAAGGTATGAGTTGAACCACATGATAACAGGTGCCGAGACATTAAGTGAGGATAGGATGCCGAGAAGTATGTCATAGTCTACAGAATTAAAGGCATTGCTGAAGTCAAGCAGTACTAGTATAGTGAGGAGTTTCTGCTCCATGGCTAATCGGATGTCGTCGGTGATTTTCACTAAAGCTGTGACAGTGCTGTGGCCAGGGCGGAAACCAGATTGGTAGGGACTGGGAAGACAATGAGAGGAAAGATACTGAGAGAATTGATTATGCACCACACTCTCTAGTATCTTGGACAGGATCGGAAGAATTGATATAGGGCGGTATTGGGATACGGATGTTGGATTGGTTGATTTGGGAAGTGGGATGATGTGCGCTTTTTTGCACGCTGTGGGGAAGTAACTCGACTCCAAAGAGAAGTTAATTAGGTGTTTTAATATAGGAGCGATTTTTTCGACCATTAGCGAAAGCATTTATAGTTCAAGGCCATCATCACCAACGGATTTGGTGGAAATGGAGTTAATGGATTTAATAATGTCGCGTTCTGTAATCGTGGTGAATGAGAATGAAGTATTTAGCGGCTTCTCTTATAGAAAGCAAGCCAGATATTTTCATTTCTATTTCGCATTGAACAGTGTGGTGTCACGACGACTATTTTTGTTGAGTGTACAGGTTATTTGTACATAATAAATAATAAGAAATAACTTCGTTCCATCCGGGTGTCCCTTGACACCTCTCAAGTTTTTCTTCAGAAATCTTTAAAGTGAAACGTATAAATTTAAGTGCGGGTGGGAATCGAACCCACGACCACGGAGTATCCGGTGCCATGTGCGTTATCGCTCCGCCACCGCACCGTGGTACTGAGACCCGAATTTATACAATCCATTCGATATTTCTTAACGCATTGAAGACGCTTTTAACGCCATCTTACTGTTTGTCATGTTATTAAATTTAGGAAAATGATTATAATTGTAATTGAAATTTATATTAGTGTTCGTTGTATTTGTAATATTAACATTTGGTCTAGCGGCAGCGTGTTCACCCGCAGAGAACGAGGGTCCTGGGCTCAAATCCCGGGTCGGGCCAAAAGTGATTATGGGATTTCACTGTAAATAGAAAATTTTTTCAGCATCAGCCCGAAGTCTGGGAGTTGGCGGTATTATAATTATATCTATACATATAATAAAATCGTAGGAAAGTCAAAACTGTACACTGGATATTTTTTTAAAAGGATAGCTTGGGCGTAATCTGCAATCGATATCGAAGCCAAAAATATCGTTTTTATAATTTCGGTCTGTGTGTCTGTTTGTCTGTATGTATGTCCGGGCTAAACTCGAAAAGCACTGCATGGATTTACTTCAAATTTTGCATGAATATTACTAAGAGGTCGGGTCAACATATAGGCTACATATTATCATGCTATCACCTACGGATGAGGAGCTATGATGATTTATAAAATTTTACGTGGGTTAAACCGCGGGGCACAGCTAGTAATAGAATACAAACGGTCACACACTTTTCTTAATAAATAAGTTATAGTTTATAGTATTTGTTAATGAGTAATCCATGTAGTTATCCACATCTTAATGAGCGGTTTAGGGTAGCTTCAACCTGTTTCTTTTGTGTTACATCTCAAAATTTCACTCTAATCATTTATTCATAACAAGAATAGAAGTATAACTTCAATAAACGTGTTCATCACACAAAGATTTATGATGGGAATCGAACCCACGGCCTGTGACTTAGCAGTCAGAGTCAGAATAGAATGGAATAGAAATATTGATTTGTAAGAATATTGTTGTCACAGGTTGATACAGTTTAAAATGTCCAAAATATTCTGCCGTTTCCGGCGCACAAATCTTTACAGGTCAAATATATTTTTATAATCAATACAAATTCAATTTGCAAAATTATTAATTCTGAAACAATTACCAAGTACTGAAAAAAGGGCACAGTTTTTGAGTTTTACATAGCATTATGGTCTAATTTAAATGTAACATCGAATTACTCCTTTAAAAAGTCGTCAACTGAATAATAACATTTATATAATAGAAAATTAAATAGTTTGTTTTTAAATGTCCAGGGATTTAGTGTTTTGAATACATTAGGTAATTTATTATAAACACGAATTGCCATACAAAAAACATTATCAGAGAAAAGTGAAATTCTCTGCGACGGTACACATAATTTATGAATTTTGCGACTCTTCCTAATTACAATATCATTGTGCATATCAAATAAAGTTATATTCTCATGTACAAAAATACAAATTTCGAATACATATAAGGCCGGGAGTGGTAATATTTTAATCTTTTTAAATACAGGGACACAGCTATCTAATCACTACCTAAATAGGCCAGAGATTTGAAGTAACGATCACAATTAAATAGTTTTAGTAGCAAAGCTTATGAACTTATTAACACGTGATCGGTCATCCCGAGCAAGTGATCTGACCCCCATTCCGAATTCCATCTATTTACTTCAGCGGCCGTCTGAGCTGTGGCCCGAACCCCATAAGGGTGCTCTCGGGTATAAGTCGCTTAAATTAAGCTACTGGTTGAGAGCCTTTTGCGCTAGCCAACTGCTCGTTGTTTTTAATTCTTTAATTTTAATATACTATTGCTAAATGTAACAATAACAGCTTAGTAACTTGCTATTTATTATTTATTTAAGGACTAGCTATGCCCCACGGTTTACTCGCTTAAATTTTCTAAATTATCATAGCTCCTCCCCGTATACGATAGCGTGATAATATGTTGCCTATATGTTGACCCGACCTCTTAGTAATATTAATGCAAAATTTGAAGTAAATCCATGCAGTACTTTTTGAGTTTAGCCCGAACATACATACAGACAAACAGACACACAAACAAAAATCTAAAAACTATATTCTTGGCTTCGATATCGACTGTGGATCACGCCCTAAGTATCCTTTAAATATTCAATGTACAGTTTTGGCTCTTCTACGTTTTTATTATATGTATAGATATTAAAAATATATGTGACGAAACAGACCGCACGGACGGACTAATTCAAAATATTTTGTTGCTTTTATTACTGTTTTTAAACTGTGTTTATGTACTGCATTGTTAGCTTGACAAGTACAAGTGTATGTAAATACCCAAGTGCTGAATACATTTCATTATTTCAGCTAACAGTAATATTGTATTAAATAATAAAACGGCATTAAAACACATATTAACGCTTTCGAAACGCGCCCACCCTTACGGGCGCAGCACGCAACTCAGCACGGAAAAATTATACCAGTTCACATTAAAACGAGGTTTATTAATTTAATGTATTCCTTTACCGACTGCTTTCACGGCAGCGCCATAGACAACTATGTATACACAGACAAGAAACTGCATAAATAGGTTAGAATCACACAAGGTTTGCCATAATAATAATATGGAATTCTGACCTTCATATAGACAAAACCATTCAGACAATATAGACAAAGACATGATGTAGTATATTATATCTAAAAAAATTTTGATAACTAAACCTTTATATAAACTTGACAATAATTGTCCCTAGATATTATTGAAGTTATACTTCTTTTGGCGCGATGGAGAAAAATGATGAGAGTGAATTTTTACGATGCGCGCGCACACCGACACCAAAAAATTTAACAGCATGACGTTAGTTCTAGGTGGTATGAGAGTGAATTTTTACGATTTATTTTTACGATGCGCGCGCACGGTGCGCGCGCATCGTAAAAATAACAGCAAGAAGTTAGTTCTAGGTGGTATGAAAATGTATGAGAGTGAATTTTTACGATGCGCGCGCATCGTAAAAATAACAGCATGACGTTAGTTCTAGGTGGTATGAAAATTGATAACTATGTTCAAGTTGTATATTAAGAAGTATAACTTCTAAAGCGTGTACATAAGTACACACAAGTTTTTTTTTATTATTAACATAAGCCAGTTAATAACTAAATCATAAAATGAACTCGTTGTCTTCAATTCTTTAATTTTAAATAGTAGTACTAAATTTTAAATAAATCAACTTCTTATTTAATTAAGGACACATAGTAATAACAATGTAATAATAACAATGAATAGTTCCACTTGCCTCCAGAGCAAAGAAGGAGACAAAATGATATAACGAAGCTATAGCCTCAAAGAAACGAGAGAATTGCAACTAGAGAAGCCAGCTGCAAAAGCGCCGAGCATCAATTTTAGGGGCCTAAGTGAGCTGTTAAACGCACGGAACTTATTCCTTGTTGCTGCAAAATGCGTATAATAACCTACTCCAGATATTGGTTGCAAGCTGAAGCTGAAAATGTGTTAATATCAGATTAATATTTATTAAAAATAAATACATTATTCTTAATTAATAATTATCTTCTATTTTTAGGGTTCCGTAGCCAAATGGCAAAAAACGGAACCCTTATAGATTCGTCATGTCTGTCTGTCTGTATGTCTGTCCGTCCGTGTGTCACAGCCATTTTTTTCCGAAACTATAAGAGCTGTATTGTTGATACTTGGTAAGTAGATGTATTCTGTAAACCGCATTAAGATTTTTACACAAAAAATAATAATAATTTTAGGGGTTCCCCATACATTGAACTGAAACTCAAACATTTTTTTTTCATCGAACCCATACATGTGGGGTATCTATGGATAGGTCTTCAAAAATATATTGAAGTTCCTAATATCATTATTTTTTTTCTAAACTGAATAGTTTGCGCGAGAGACACTTCCAAAGTGGAAAAATTAGTGTTCTAAAATAAGAGAATGATAAAAAAAATATATATATGATGTACATTACCATGTAAACTAACAACGAAAATTGGTTTGAACGAGATCTAGTAAGTAGTTTTTTTTAATACGTCATAAACCGCAATTTACCTCTCATTTAATCCACTTTAATACTTGCTGCTACGGAACCCTTCATGTGCGAGTCCGACTCGCACTTGGCCGGTTTTTTAGTTTGATTCTCTATAAAAACTATGTTTTTTAGTTTGTTTAAATTATTATTAATTTCACTTTTTAGTTCAATTATTTATATAAGTGTGTTTTTTTTTTATTTTTTAAGTTAAATTTTTTTTTAACAAAACGTTTTTTTTGATAATGTGTTAATATCAGATAAGTCGGTTAAGGATAATGATTGGAAATTTAAATTATCATATATTACTGCAATATAAAAATGAAAAAAAAATGGAATAATCTTATCAAATTAGTGTATTGTCATCGGTCCTCGATAAATGTACAAAGTTTTAATGAAATCTGATCGTTTCAAGTGGGTCAAAATCTTGCCCAAAGGAGTCGGTTACAAACAAACATATAAGTGAAGCGCGTAAAAACGTGAGAACGAAGCTAAAGTACTTTTAACTATATATATACAAACAAAAATGCTAGGAAAACTGTTCGGAAAACATTTTCATATTGTAATAAGCATGGCACGCTTCATAATGTGACGCGGACACGCACGCCACTAATTTGGGTTCCAACTTAATAAGTTGGGAACTTATATTTTTATCAGTTACTACGGGAAGTGCTGATAAAAAGTTTCAATGTTTGGAAAAATAAAATCAGACAAATAATAGTTGGTTTCGTGTTTTATTTATTTATTTTTCATCTCATGCTCTATATCTGCCCGTCTTATTCATTACTAGCTGTGCCCCGCGGTTTAACATGCGTTAAACTTTATAGATTAAAGCCTATGTGTTAATCCAGGGTATCAGCTAACTCCATACCAAATTTTATTAAAATCGCTGCAGCCGTTTAGACGTGAAGATGTAACAAACATACGGGCAGGTTGACGTGGTAGGTAGATTAGTAGCTTTTCACCCCGCAGGTCGCGGGTTCGGTTCCCACCCAGGATAGATATTTGTGTGAATGAATATGTCTGATTGTCCTGAGTCTGGGTAATTATCTGTATAAGTAAGTATGTATTTACTAAAGAGTATATTATGTAGTACATCAGTTATCTGGTTTCCATAGTACAAACTCTGCTTAGTTTGAGATCATACGGCCGTGTGTGAATAAAATAAAGTCCCAGGATATTATATAATATAAAAAAGCGGCCAAGTCCGAGTCGCACTCACCCATGAATGGATCCGTAGTTTAGCAAGTATTGCAGCAAGTTACATACGATTTATGACGTATTAAAAAACTACTTACTAGATCTCGTTCAAACCGATTTTCGGTGGAAGTTTGCATTGTAATGTATATCATATATTTTTTTTAGTTTCATCATTCTCTTATTTTAGAAGTTCCAGAGGGGGACACACATTTTACCACTTTGGAAGTGTCTCTCGCGCATATTCAGTTTAGAAATTAATGATATTGGAAACCTCAATTTAATTTTTGAAGACATATCTATAAAAACCCCACACACGGGTTTGATGAAAAAAAAATTGAATTTCAATACTAAGTATGGGGAACCCCCAAAATTTATAGTATTTTTTTTTCTATTTTAATGTGAAAATCTGAATTCGGTTCACAGAATACATCTACTTGCCAAGTTTCAACAGTATAGTTATTATGGTTTCGGATAAATGTGGACGGACAGACAGACAGACAGAGTTCGAGGTTCCTAAAGTAGGTTATTGCTATGGAGATAGAAGCTTACAGAAACGTATACTTATTATTTACTAGAAAGTCTCTAAATGTACAAATTAATATTTTGAAACTTAAGTTTATCTGACCTAAGATGTATGTATGTGTATACTTGATTACTTTCACTGTATTTTGTATGGTCTACTGTATACCAGTCAAAAATTGTGACTCGATGGTTCTCACAGACAAACCGTTTATACGGTTTTGTGAGACAATGTCTAATGTAATGTTCTTTATTGTAAAGAGCTAATAAATATATATATATAAAAAAAACACATGACGAATCCATAAGGGTTCCGTTTTTGCCATTTGGCTACGTAACCCTAAAAAAATATGACACATAAAAAATACATGGTGTTTGATTACAGCACACTTAGCTTATCCAAGATAAATAATTAACAAAGGTGTCGTAATATAAAAGTATTATAGTACCACGAACAAATAAAATGCTAAGTTAATGTGCAAATAAAATCGCTACCCCTTATATTTTAAGCCACGTTAACCCAACCACAATGACATGGACGATTTGAGTTTGCAAACATTTTGGGTCATTTTGTACCCCGCTGTTAATAAGGGGTGACAGGCTGAGATCGATAAACCGGCCATTTTAAATAGGCTGGAAAAGGAGGACTTCTATTTTTAAAATAAGTATTACAACCCTCCGCATACATTCACCAATCGCAAGGCGTTCAAATTAGAACTACTACCGTCTAACGGGGTGAACAGGAATGCAGGGGTGTCAAAGTCAAAGCCAAAGTCAAAATCATTTATTCTGTAAAAAATTTACATTGATGTGGAATCGTCATATTTTTTTACCCTACCGTGCAGTGCATGACGTGGCAGCTACTGAGAAACACTGCCAGAAAACTCAGTAGGAATCCTTTTTTAAAATAAAATATACTTAAGATTAATCACAATCATGTGTGTTGACTCGGAACAACTCAATCCTAAGCACTTTTATCACTTAAATAATCAGAAATTTTGTAATATGCTACACAATTCGGCTTTAATAATTCTTTTAAACTTATTCGTAGATAATTCTCTAATATCATTGGGAAGTTTGTTATAGAATCTTATACATTGCCCCATAAAAGAGTTACTTATTTTGTGGAGACGGGTAGTATGCAATATGAGATTATTCTTATATCTAGTATTTACATTATGTGTATCGCTCCTTTTACAGAAGGAATCGATATTTTTATGCACATATAGTAAGTTCTCATATATATACTGAGATGGTACAGTCAGAATGTTAACCTCTTTGAACTTTTCTCTTAGAGACACTCTCGGGCCAATATTATAGATAGCTCTTACAGCTCTTTTTTTGCAATATAAATATGGTGTTAATGTCAGCAGAGCTTCCCCAGAGAAGAATTCCATAGGACATTACACTATGAAAATAACTGAAATAAACCATTCTAGCTGTGGCAACAGAAAAGAGACGAAACAAAAAGTTGATATTGTAACTACAATAAAACGAGAAATTATAAATTAAGCCACAGATTGCTTTATTGGCCACGTGATCAAACTTGTAATTTTGTAACTAAGCCACGGGAAAATGAGATAGTCGCTAATAAAGTAATTCATCTTTTATTTGAGTTAGGTTAGGTTAGAACTGTAACCGAAGCGAGCGCACCGCGGCAGCGGCCGCCGTGCGCTAGATACACTATTGTTGGTGAGGATTGGCGGAAAGTTTAAAAACCCCACTTATTTTTAAGAGGGCAGTTTTATGGTTTCCGGTACTTAACATATTTTTATATTGAGATCTTAGAGGTACGGTTTGTTTTCGGGTTTCATTTAACGCTGGAAATAGGATTATGTTACTTTTAACAAATTTGGCTACTTCTAATATGTAAAGACTCGGAAAAGTTAGCAAATTATGAGCTTTGAAAATAGGTACACAACTATCAGTAACTTTAAGTTTAAATATTGCTCTTATGCATCGCTTTTGGACTTTGAAAATACTTTTCCATCAAGGGATACCTAAAGGTCTGTAGAAATCTAAGAACGTTGTACAGACCTTTAGGTAGGTAGATTTTTTAGATTCCCATCCCATAAAACCGATTTCTTCTCCAAATCCTTCACTGTTCAGGCAGTTAGGCTGTGGAACTCTATTCCGCATAACATACGTAACTGTAATACAATCTCCATCTATACATATAATAAAATCGTAGGAGAGTCAAAACTGTACATTGAATATTTTTAAAAAGGATACTTGGGGCGTGATCTGTAATCGATATCGAATCCAAAAATATAGTTTTTAGAATTTTTGTCTGTGGGTCTGTTTGTCTGTATGTATGTCCGAGCTAAACTCAAAAAGTACTGCATGGATTTACTTCAAATTTTGCATGAATATTACTAAGAGGTCGGGTCAACATATAGGCTACATATTATCACGCTATCACTTACGGGGGAGGTGCTATGATAATTTATAAAATTTAACGCGGGTAAAACCGCGGGGCACAGCTAGTATTTAATAAAAGGTTAAACGAACACTACCTTTCCTCTTTGCCTTAGATATATGTATTTTATTATTTTAAATTATGTATATGTGTATGTTTTTTTCGTATGTATGTATATCTTCCGACATACTCATATCTTCCTCTCCTCCTAAATCTCCTCTTGCAGGTCTATTGGAAGAGATTTCTTTAGATATAAGTAGTACCTTTGTACAATGTCTTCTCTTGTAATAAATAAATAAACGTTAAGCTAAGTGTAAGCCGCGTGTGTCCGCTACAAACCTCAACTCTCAATCAGTCACAGTTCATTAACTCATTCTTATAAGTATTTGAACACCGTAGCCTAGTTGGTAAAAAAATATAGCATATCAATATATACATGGTGTTTGATTACACATGTTTTGCTATCACTTAGCTTATCCAAGATAAATAATTAACAAAGGTGTCGTAATACGGTAACCATAGCCTAGTTGGTAGTGCTCCTGCCTACGAAGCTGGTGGTCCTGGGTTCGAATCCCGGTAAGTGCGAATATTTGAGTCATGGATGTTTTCTATGTATATACGTATTTATCTATATATATATATATATATATATATATATATATATATATATATATATATATATAAGTATGTATATCTTCGCCTGGTACCCATAGTACAAGCTTTGCTTAGTTTGGGGCTAGGATGATCTGTGTGACATTGTCCCTATATGTCTCTATATATATAATATTCCAATTTAACTGAACTATCGACTTTCAATCATCAACAAAAGACTGTGACAGCGATTTCACTAAAATTTGGTATTGAGTTAGCTGACACCTTGGATTAACACATAGGCTATAATTTATAAAGTTTAACGCAGGTAAAACCCCGGGGCACTGCTAGTTATTCATAATTTAGAAAAATCTATAGAAATGGTTCTTTCTGTACCTAATTACAGGTAAACCTATAAAATAAAAAAGGTTTTTATTCACGTCGACTTTAAAAAAGCGCTTGTAAATAGTCAGAACATGCTCGTAGTAATATATAATTAATTTATTTCTATATACATATAGATATTTAGGTACACGGATTGTAGGAAATAATTTACAATAAGATTTATTTTATAATAGTAACAATATTTAGCTAACTTAAATTAAGTTATTGTCAAGGATCATGTGTAGGTTTAATTATCTAAATTTTAAATTTTTGCTATATTTTTACTACATATTGTCTGAATGGTTCTGTCTATATTAAGGTACGAATTAAATGTTATTATTATGGCGGGCCTTATATTTATAACGACGGTCGCGTTTTAATGCTACCACAGGATCCAACAGGCCCCAACTGAGAAGACCCAGCGATATAAAAATCCATAGTATCTAACGTGTCGCAGGATATTTATTAATATATTTTTTTTTTTTTTTGAATGTCTTTGTTATGTCTATTGTGAATTGTATACTAACATAGTTCTATAAGTTTTATTGTTACTAACCTTTCTATGGAATAATTTTCTAAAGTAAATGATTATTATTATTATTATTAATATTTTTGCACTCATAGCAAGATGCTCTTACCGATTAGAGGTTAAGCAACTAGACTCGCAGTCAGTCCATAGATGGGTGACCGCCAAAATGGTAAAAATTCTTAGCGTCTCCGTGCTTTGTTAGTCTTTTGGTCCCGGTCAACAGCGATAAGCCATATCAACGGACCATTGACGTGCATTGATGTAATAATAATGTCCTCCTAGCCGAATTTCGGCCACGGCGGCCAGTCTCAACAGAGATTAGCCATCTGCGCGGGACATATAATAGTGCTCAAGTGTGTGCGCAAACACAGGAGCACTTACTATTCCATCACTCTCATGATCCGATGGGACGCCTAGCGACACGACCGGAAAGAGGTCAGGTACAGGACCGATGGCTTTACGTGCTCTCCGAGGCACGGGGGTATAATACCGCCAACTCCCAGACTTCGGGCTGATGCTGAGAATTTTTTCTTTTTACAGAAATGTCCCAAAATCATTAATGGCCCGACTCGGGATTTGAACCCAGGACCTCGTTATCTGCGGGTGAACACGCTAACGCTAGACCAACGAGACCGTCAAACATTTATGTACCAAATGTCTCTCCCCCTTTTTGGGGAGGTTTGTGAGCCACTGTTAATTAAATTTGTCAGACTAAGATCAATAGGAAGTGACAATGAATTTGAAATGTTGAAAAAAGTTTCATTTGGTTCCGTTTGACGGTCCATTTGTGACGTGAATTTTAATGATTGGGAACGTGACGTCTATAGTTCGATCTCCAGTAAGGCTCTAGACAGACGGACCGCATTTCAACTGCAACTGCACGCCGACTGCAAATGAACTGCAATCGGACTGCGCGTTTGTTCCATTGCAGTCGTGTCAACTGCACTTGAACTGCAATTTGCGGTTGAATTGCAGTTGAAATGCGGTCCGTCTGTGTAGAGCCTTAAGGCGCGGTGTAATCACGAAATTAAACGAGGTAGAAGCTAGTGTAATTTATCAGAAGACGACTAGAATATATTGATGGGCCGGTTTGCGCGGTTGGTAGATTGCCTTTCAAGTCGCTGATCGTGGGTTCGATTCAAAAATGACTTAATCTATCGTTAAATTGGCTTCCATGAGCACATGTGACGTCATAAATGGTCCGGAATCGATTTTTTTTTGTTGATGCCAATTTAACGATTGATTAAGTCATTTTGAACCTTTATTTATTTGAACGCCGATGACTATCCCGATGTTTGGCGACTTAGCCGGTAGCCCGCCTGGACAGATATTTGTGTGCATGGACATGTCTGTTTGTCCTGAGTCTGGGTGTAATTATCTATATAAGTATGTATTTACAAACGAAAAGTAGTAATTATGTTGTTTATCAGTTATCTGGTTTCCATAGTAATAGCTCTGCTTAGTTTGGAATCAACAATAATAATATCCTGGGACATTATTAACACACGCCCATCTGATCCCAAACTAAGCAGAGCTTGTAATATGGAAAACAGATAACTGATATGATATGTATACTACTTTTCTTTTGTAAATACATACTTACATACAGATAATTACACCCAGACTCAGGATAGATAGACATGTTCATGCACACAAATTTCTGTCCTGGGTGGGAATCGAACCCACAACCTCCGGTGTGAAAAGGAAGCATTTGCCAACCACGCCAATAGGCCCGTCAGGTGGCCATGTGTGAATAATGTCCCAGTATATTATTATTATTCCACTTTATTTTTTTATTTTCTTGTTTTGTACATATTTACACTATAAAATTTATACATAATGAAATGATATAATGAAATTTATTCAAATAAAAATATTATATTTATAATTATTATGTAAGAGAGCGTTGTTGTGTGAAAGAAGATGTAGTCACAAATATAGAAAAGGGTATGCTGAGATGGTTTGGGCATTTAGAAAGGATTAATGAAAGAAGATTGACAAAAGAAGTATACCTGGCCTGTGAGAATGGGACAACCGGTAGGGGAAAACCTCGCAGAACATTCTCTGACCAAATTGGAAACGATCTCAAGAGAGGTCAGGTCAGAAGTACCCTGAACCGGCGAGCATGTATGAAGAATATAATGACAGTAAACCAGGCAAAAGAGGTGTTTAAATATCGTAACAAATGAAATCCGTTGTCTCTGCCTACCTCTCTGGGAAACAGGAGTGAGTCTATGTATGGATGTACATATGTAATACTAGCTGTGTCCCGCGGTTTTACCCGCGTTAAACTTTATACATTATCACAGTTCCTCCCCCGTAAGTGATAGCGTGATAATATGTAGCCTATGTGTTGACCCTACCTCTTAGTAATATTCATGCAAAATTTGAAGTAAATCCGTGCAGTACCTTTGAGTTTAGCCCGGACATACATACAGACAAACAGATAAACAGACAAAAATTCTAAAAACTATATTTTTGGCTTCGATATCGATTGCAGATCACGCCTCATGTACCCTTTTTTAAAAATATTCAATGTACAGTTTTGTCTTTCCTACGATTTTATTATATGTATAGATTCTCTGGGAATATGATCATGTTATAATCTATCTTGGGGCGTAATCTACAATCGATATTGAAGCCAAAAATATAGTTTTTAGAATTTTTGTCTGTATGTCTGTTTGTCTGTATGTATGTCCGGGCTAAACTCAAAAAGTACTGCATGGATTTACTTTAGATTTTGCATGAATATTACTAAGAGGTCGGGTTAACATATAGGCTACATATTAACACGCTATCACCTTCGGGGGAGGAGCTGTGATAATTTATAAAGTTTAACGCGGGTATAACCACGGGGCACAGCTAATACACTCCTAAAGCGTGTAGTGCAATACTATCCTCCTGTTACAAATGGCTGACGGCAAAGAATATCAGAACCCCATCTCATCCCGTGGGGGGTGTGTCCTGAGGGAATATCTAGCAGGAAACAGGCAGCAGCGTCTCTCCGTGCATTATGAACAACATACTGCGACCGCCAACCAGCCTGCCAAGCGTCGCAATTACGGCACATCCCTTCAAACGATGGACACAACTCTATAGAGGAAATATTGTGTCGAAATGACTGCACGTCTGGCGCAGCAGCTAAGACAGTCGCCTCGCTGCTTCATGTCACGGGTTCGAGTTACACGTTGGACAACTATTTGTGTGACCCACAAATAGTTGGTCTGAGCCTTGGTGTAATTTTAGTTCGTCTATTTTATGTTTGTTAAGTACACCGCGACCCAGGTATTAGATTTCCTGGAGCGGGCGTTTAAAAAAAAATATTGCTACGTTTAATATTATTACTATTTTAATATTACTTATATTTAATATTCTATTTTATTATATTCTATACTAGCTGTGCCCCGCGGTATTACCCGTGTTTTTTAAGAAAGTCAAAACTGTACATTGAATATTTTTTTAAACGATACTTGGGGCGTGATCAACAATCAATATCGAAGCCAACAATATAGTTTTTAGAATTTTTGTCTGTTTGTCTGTTCTTCTGTATGTATGTCCGGGCTAAACTCAAAAGGTACTGCATGGATTTACTTCAAATATTGCATGAATATTACTAAGAGGTCGGGTCAACATATAGGCTACATATTATCACACTATCACCTACGGGGGAGGAGCTGTGATAAGATATAAAATTTAACGCAGTAAAACCGCGGGACACTGCTATAGATAAAAAAAACTTGTGTGTACTTATGTACACGCGTTAGAAGTTATACTTCTTAATATACAACTTGAACATAGTTATCAATTTTCATACCACCTAGAACTAACGTCATGCTGTTATTTTTACGATGCGCGCGCATCGTAAAAATTCACTCTCATACCACCTAGAACTAACTTCATGCTGTTATTCACTCTCATACCACCTAGAACTAACTTCATGCTGTTATTCACTCTCATACCACCTAGAACTAACTTCATGCTGTTAAATTTTTTGGTGTCGGTGTGCGCGCGCATCGTAAAAATTCACTCTCATCATTTTTCTCCATCGCGCCAAAAGAAGTATAACTTCAATAAAATAAGTGTAAACAAACAAACATAAAAGGGATAAAATTTTAATCGCTTCCGCTTATGGTTAGTACCAAACTTAACCCGCCATGACAAAGACAATTTGAGTTACAAACATTTTGTGGTCTGCCTGTCCCTTTGTCGTTAATAAGGGAGGATCGATAAAGGGTTAAACGCGATGGCCGACTGAGAGATGGTTTTTATGGAGAATACGATATTTTTTTAAGTAAAATGTGTGAATATTCAAATAAATAAATAAAATACATACATACATACAGAGAGGTAGGCAGAGACAACGGATTTCCATTTGTCACGATCTTTGCACACGTCTTTTGCCTCGATTACTGTCATTATATTCTTCATACATGCTCGCCGGTTTAGGGTACTTCTGACCTGCCCTTTCTTGAGAACGTCTCTGATTTGGTCAGAGAATGTTCGACGAGGTCTTCCCCTTCCAGTTGTTCCATTCACACAGGCCAAGTATACTTCTTTGGTCAATCTTCTTTCATTCATCCTTTCTAAATGGCCAAACCATCTCAGCATGCCTTTTTCAATCTTTGTAACTACACCCTCTTTCACACCACAACGGTCTCTTACATCAGTATTTCGAATTCTGTCTCTCAAAGTCACACCATAAATAAAAAAGGATTTAATTCACGTAGACTTTAAAAAAGCCCTTGTAAATAGTCAGAACATGTTTGTAGTAATATAGTTAAGTATATATAATAATTTCTACTTACATATAGATATTTAGATTTGTTGATTTTTAAGATTGTTAAAACATTTATAAAATTTATTTCATAATAGTAATTATATTTATCTAGCTTGTATTAAGTTATTGTCAAGAAGATTATGTTGAGGTTTGATTATCGAAATTTATAGTTTAACCTATATTTTACCACATATTGTCTGAATGGTTCTGTCTATATTAAAGTGCGAATTCAATATTATTATTATGACGGACCTTGTGTTTATAACTACGGTCGCGCTATAATGATACCACTGGATCCAATGCGCTCCAAATTTTTAAAATGGACGTTACAATTTTAAATAAGATTTAAAATAGACACGTCCATTTAAAAAATCTGGATACCTATTGTTTTTACTGATATTGACAGTCCAGTTGGCGTGGTTGGCAAATGCTTGCATTTCACGGCGGAGGTCGTGGGTTTGATTCCCACCCAGGACAGATATTTGTGTGAATGAACATGTCTGTTTGTCCTGAGTCTGGGTGTATCTATCTATATAAGTATGTATTTACAAAAGAAAAGTAGTATATCTAGTATATAAGTTATCTGGTTTCCATGGTACAAGTTCAGATTTGGGATCAGATGGCCGTGTGTATATAATGTCCCAGAAATTTTATTCACGTAGACTTTAAAAAAGCGCTTGTAAATAGTCAAAACATGTTTGTAGTAATATAGTTAACTTTTTTTTCTTCGAGGGTACTTGTAAAGTGCACATTGCTGTTAATTAGCTCTATATTTAAAAATAGTTTTAAATAAGAATAACTCATAATTTTACACATTTAATGATATAAATTGAAAGTTAATACAGTTTACCAACCGGAATAGCATTATCTCCAGTACACAATGGAATCTATTAAACAGTCCATGAGTGAAATGAGGGAGGAGTTCACAAGGCTAAACACACGTATGGGTGCCATTGCTGCTGAATTACAGAAGTCCCCAAGCATCAGTGGATCTGCAAGCACTTCAGGAATGGCCACAGAATTCCAAACTTTCCGGAACAATGTTGTTGACATCATGAACAATCTACAGCGGCAGGTTGATCTACTTGCTCAGGATGCTGATCGCCTTGAGATGCGTGGTCGCCGGAAGATACTCTTGCTACATGGTGTCACAGAAAATCCCAAGGAAAACATTGAAGAAGTTGTTGCAGGTATTGTTCAGGACCAATTACTTATGCCATCATTCTCAACTGGGGACATCAAAAGGTGTCACAGGATGGGGAGTTCATCGACTAAGAAGTCTCGCCCAATACTATTTAAGCTGCATGATAGAACACTTCGCGATAAGATCTGGTTTGGAAAGGCAAAGCTCAAAGGTTCCGGTATCACATTATCTGAGTTTCTGACGAAGATGCGGCACGATCTTTTCATGAAGGTACGTGATAGATATGGAGTAAATCGCTCGTTTACTAAGCAGGGTGAAATCTTCTATGTCTCGGAAACGAATGGGGCGCGTAAGAAAATAACATGTCTCGCCGACTTGAATTGCATTTCTTTGGATAATACTCTGTCGCAAGAAACTGCCAAGCCGGTCGCATGCACCAAAACAACCAAGCCCAAACGTACTGCTGCGTCAAGTAAAAAATGAGATGTTTTCTATTGTAGCTTTATTCAGTCAAAGTTATGTTGTTTTTTAGTTAATCATTCCAGTTACGTACAAGCTATACGTATGTCACGTTTATAGTTACTTCGAAACTCAAACACCCACATTGTGAGTATTATGAATAATCAAAATAGTGCATTTAAACAGGGTAATCATCACAAATTAAAAATAATATCCGAGTTACAAATCACCTACTACTTGTAATTGTTTGTCTACTTTTAATGTCAGGCAAAGAGTATGTAAGCATACTGCAGCCACGTTTAGTTCCTCTCAACTTTTTCGGTCTTTTTAGTCCTTATAGTCAATCGTCATAATTTCGACATTTTAGTCCAAATTTAATTTTAATTTAATTTGTTAATGAACCATACTATTTTAACTAAATAGCATTTTAGTACCTTTTTATCAAAACTTCATATAATACAGACAGCGTTACTCATGACACACTATTTTGATTACTTATCTTTTCATTTATATTGCTTGTACTTAGCTGCACTGCTTATATGTATATAGTATTCTTAACATTGTAAATGCGATACCTTACAATGCAGCCGGTGGGTGGACTGTGTGACTTTAGTATAAATTGTTTTATTGTAAATATTTTGACATATAGGTATATATATTTATTTTATTTTATATAGATATTTAATAATATAATAATATGTCAGACTGTAGTGATAAAGATAGTTTTTACTCAGCCAGTAGTAATGATGATAGCTTTTCGAGTATACCCTCACTAACGGACACTTTGACACAGAAATTTTTCGATGTTCCCCGTAATTTCAATGTAGTCCACATAAATGCCCAAAGCATTCCGGCTCACTTCCCCGATATGCTGGCCACCTTCGACTGTAAAAATATCCATGCTATCCTTGTCTCAGAATCTTGGTTGAAACCTTGTCTCCCTTCATTAGCTTACTCACTTCCAGGATTTGAGCTCATTCGTAATGATCGTGTGAAAGGAAACGGTGGAGGCGTGGCAATCTATCTGCGTTCCAATATTTCCTTCTCTTTAGTCGACGTCTCCGAGCAACCACCACCTGCAAATGGCGGTGAGCACCTTTTCCTGGAAGTGCATCTTCACCATACTAAGCTTTTGCTTGGAGTCTATTACTGTCCTTCTCTCCGTATTAACTATTTCTCTTCATTAGAAAACCTTCTTGAAAAACTTTTACCTTCTTACAGTCACACAATTATCATGGGCGACTTTAATACCTGTCTACTCAAAAATGATTTCCGCTCCTCATCGTTAACTGCAATTTCCGATTCTCTCAACTTATCAATCCTACCCCTTAATGCTACCCATCATTTTCCTAATTCTACTCCATCGCTTCTTGATCTCATCTTTGTTTCTTCTCCTCAACACATCCATAAGCACGGACAGTGCTCTGCTGACGCCTTTTCCTATCACGACCTTATATTCTTGTCCTATAAAGTTCGCCCACCGAAAGCGAAGCCTAAAATCATCCTGCAACGTAATTTTGGTGGCATCGATCTGGAGAATCTCCGGGAGGATGCTGGCAGCATCGATTGGACACCTGTGTATACTGCCACATCAGTCGACGCTATGGTCACAGTATTTAACAACGAGCTCCTACAGTTGTACGACAAGCATGCTCCAATACGGCCTATTAAATTAAAACACCTACCTGCTCCTTGGCTATCTGACGAAATTAAAGCTCTCCAAAACAAAAAAATCGCGGCAAAATCAAAATACAAAGGTCGGCCAACGGATTTGAACCGTGACAACTATGTCTTTTTACGAAATCACTGCAACAAGGTGTGTAGGAATGCACAACGCCAGCACATTCACAACTCTGTACAAAATGGTGATCCCGCTAAAGTATGGAAATTTCTAAACTCAATGGGGATTGGAAAGTCTCGGCAAAATGCAATTCCTAAAGACTTAGATGTCAATTTACTCAATAAACATTTTACTGCGTCGTCCAATTTTGATAGGGCACTTAAAATTAATACATTAAATTATCTTTCATCGCTACCTATCCCCAAATACTCTCAGTTTATCTTTAATCAATTGTCGGCTTGTGATGTTAGGAAGAGTATACTGTCAATAACATCCAATGCCGTAGGAACTGACAGTATCAGTCGTAATATGATCATTCCCATCCTTGATGAAATCCTTCCTGTCGTATGCCATATCCTTAATTTTTCCCTATCCCATGGGGCCTTTCCATCAGCATGGAAAGATGGCCAAATAACCCCGTTACCAAAAAAATCCAATCCAAGTTCCTTTTCCGAGTACCGTCCTATCTCCATACTGCCATTCCTCTCCAAAGTCCTAGAACGCCTTATTCATAACCAATTGAACTCCTTTTTATGCAAAAATAATCTCCTGAATCCTGTCCAATCCGGCTTCCGTCCTGGTCATAGTACCACGACCGCTTTGATTCATATTACGGAGGATATTAGGTCAGGCATGGAGGAAGGTGATCTGACGGTGTTAGCATTACTCGATTTCAGTAATGCATTTAACACCGTCGATCACGATATTTTGATAGGTATACTCTGCTCTACTAACATATCTCCAACGGCAATTGACTGGTTTCGTAATTACCTGTCTGGCCGCCGGCAACGTATACGTATTGATGACTGCTACTCTTCGTGGTGCAATACAGATGTTGGTGTGCCTCAGGGTGGCGTTCTATCTCCGTTACTTTTTGCAATTTTCATAAATTCCATATCCAATCAACTTATTTCATCCTACCACCTTTACGCAGATGATCTTCAAATTTATTCAAAAGCACCACTTGTAGAGCTTCACGAAGCCATTGATAATATTAATACCGATTTATGTCAAATAAGTAGCTGGGCTAGGTCTTATGGACTGCAAATCAACACATCTAAAACGCAAGTCATTGTTGTTGGTAGCTCCAGAAAGATTTCTATGGTAGACTGGTCGCTTGTACCACAGGTGCGCTTTAATGGTTCAGTCATACCGCTCTCGAAGACGGTAAAAAACCTTGGTATACATATCGATACCACGTTATCCTGGGGCCCACAGGTTAAAGAAGTTAGTCGAAAAATGTTTGCTTCCGCTGGGTCACTTAGACGACTTCGTAATTTTTTGCCGACCACCACCAAGATTGCGCTAGCCCATTCCCTTCTCCTACCGATTTTAGACTACGCTGATGCCAGCTATCTCGATATCACGGAGGACCAATTAAACAAACTTGAGAGGCTCCAAAATTTCTGTATTCGATTCATATTTGGTTTGCGTAAATATGATCATGTTTCCGAATTTCGTGCAAAAGTATATAGTATACTGTTCAACCCAGCTACTCCGACTTACTTAAAAGAACGTTTTGAGTTCCTCCACGAGACACATTCGAGGTTGCTGAGATCATCGAAAAATTTACGAATCAAGATACCAATGCACTCCACAAAATTTTTAGATCATTCCTTTTCCGTACAAGCTGCCCGATTGTGGAATGCTTTGCCAGAGACAGTGAGAGGTGCTCAGTCACTGGACATTTTTAAGAAAATGGTGAAGAGTTATTATCTTTCTCTTTAACGTTAAATTACTGTTTATCTTATTTTCCTATGACCTGCCTTATATATATATATATATATGTATGTATTTATGTATTGTTAAAAGTACCCATGGTACCAAAAAAAAAAAAAAAAAAAAAAAAATCCTTTCTGCTAATTATGCCAACAAATACCCAAATGCCTTTTCTTTACTCCTGGTCCATTCAACGGTTGCCTGGAAGAGATCGCACTTAGCGATAAGGCCGCCATTTGTACAATCTTAACATGCTCAAAGTTCTTTTATGTATTATTTTTTGGTGTACAATAAAGAGTTACTTACTTACTTACTTACTTACTTACTTAAGTATACATAATTATTTCTAGTTACATAGGTATAGATATTTAGATTTGTTGATTTTTAAGATTGTTAAAACATTTATAATATTTATTTCATAATAGTAATGATATTTATCTAGCTTGTATTAAGTTATTGTCAAGGAGATTATGTTTAGGTTTGATTATCTAAATTTATAGTTTAATCTATATTTTACTACATATTGTCTGAATGGTTCTGTCTATATTAAGGTGCGAATTCAACCTATGACGGACCTTGTGTTTATAACGACGGTCACGCTGTAATGCCATATTCATATATTCAATAACAATTTAGATTGTATTTGAACATTTACAAAATAAATTAATTAATTAACATAACATAACATAACATACATAACAAGTCATCTATATCTATACAAATAAATAAAATTGGAGTGTCTGTTTGTAATATTGAAATAACCGGTTTTTACTACATAAATATGAATATATATACGGTACATACACCAAAATAACATTTTTTAAATTTTTGTCTGTCTGTTTGTTCCGGCTAATCTCTAAAATAGCTGGACCGATTTTGACGGGACTTTTATTGGCAGGTAGCTGATGTAATAAGGAGTAACTTAGGCTACTTTTTTTTAGAAAAAACAAAAACATCAAAATAAACTAATTAACACGCGAACGAAGTCGCGGGCACAGCTAGTTACACATAAAAAGAATTATTAAATTTTTAAAATGGATGTTACTATTTTATATTCTTAACGCAGAAATGCAATACTGATCTACCTATTGCTTTTATTGATATTGACAGGCCAATTGGCGTGTTTGGCAAATGTTTGCTTTTCACGGCGGAGGTCGTGGGTTCAATTTTCACCCAGGAGAGATTTAACTGCTGAGAAATTTTTCTTTTTATAGAAAAGTCTTAAAATCACTTTCAGCCCCACCCGAGACTTGAACCCAGGACCTCGTTCTCTGCGGGTGAACACGCTACCGCTAGACCAACGAGGCCATCAAAACTTGATGGTTTTAAATACCAATTGTCAATATTTATAATGATCAGAATTTAGCCTTGAGAGGCTACTGTAGAGTTGGAATTTAATACTGCAATATTAATTAGTGTAACGGTAAAATATTCCCCGAAGTGGCGGATATGGGTTAATTCTACCGACGCTCTAATAACCTTAACTCCCATGGGTCTGCGGGGGTCGGGTTGACAGACAGACCTGGAATAATATTTTACTTGCTTGCTTATTCTTTTTTTTGATGTGAAACATCTATAGCGGCACGTAAAATAGATTTCTGGCGTGGCGACGCATACCGTGGTATTTTTTTTTTTTTTTACTTCATTTCGCAATATGTTCTTTTCGACTTCGACTTCTACTTGGACTTCGACTTGACTTCGACTTTGACTTCGACTGCGACTTATACTTCGACTTCGACTGCGACTTATACTTCGACTTCGACTGCGACTTATACTTCGACTTCGACTGCGACTTATACTTCGACTTCGACTTCGACTGCGACTTATACTTCGGCTTCGACTTCGACTGCGACTTATACTTATACTTCGACTTCGACTTCGACTTCGACTGCGACTTATACTTCGACTTCGACATCGACTTCGACTGCGACTTATACTTCGACTTCGACTTCGACTGCGACTTATACTTCGACTTCGACATCTGCATATTACTTTTACAAAATAATGTCAATGTTTCACATCTGCCAGGCGTCCCGTGACGGCTCACATTTTTTTAAGTCAATTATTATATAATCACCCGCATTGTGGTATTTACCCGCAATAGGGTCTTCTCAGTTGGGGCGTTGGGGCAACAAACCGACGTACATATGTTTTGTTGATTTCTCCAAAGCGTTTGACTCAGTGAAATGGCCAACGCTGTGGAAAACACTACTGGACATGGGCACGCCGCAGCACCTAATCCACCTGCTTAGGGAGCTCTACGAAGGAGGAACGGCCTCAGTGCGGACAGATGACCTCCTCTCAAATAGTTTCCATCCAAGTGCGGGCGTGCGACAGGGATGCATAATATCACCTCTACTGTTTAACACCTATACCGAACTTGTAATGCGAATCACTCTCGAAGACTGGAACGATGGTGTTGTAGTTGGTGGATATAAAATTGCGAACTTACGATACGCAGATGACACCACCTTATTTGCAAGTAACGCTGGCCTTATGGAGATGTTACTTCTCAGAATGGAGCGCGTGAGCCTAACGTTCGGCTTAAAGATAAACCGATCTAAGACCAAGATGATGATTGTAGATCGCGTCAACGACAACTCGCCCGAAGTGACACAGATTGCGAATTGCGACGTGGTTCAGACATATGTATACCTTGGGGCTCTAATCTCAAACAACGGCAGCTGCGTAGATGAAGTAAAACGACGCATGGCCATTACCAGAACTGCGATGGAAAAATTAAGAAAAGTGTGGAGTAATCGGAACATTACTAAAAGCACCAAAACCAGACTCGTGCGTACACTTGTGTTCCCCATTTTTCTTTACGCGGCAGAGACATGGACAGTGCGCGAGTTGGAAAAGGGGAAGATAGATGCTCTGGAGATGTGGTGCTGGAGGAAGATGCTCGGGATATCGTGGACGGAGTTCCGCACTAACAAATCGATACTTGAAGAGCTCGGCATCACGCAGCGGCTATCGGCCATAGTACGGTCGCGCATACTGCAGTACTTCGGACATGTCTCTAGACGGGATAACGACTGCATAGAACGACTGGTTGTGCAGGGAAAAGTGGAGGGAACCAGATCACGTGGCAGGGCACCTATGCGCTGGACTGACCAAATGAAATCCGCAGTAGGAAGCTGCGTATCTGACTGTGCCAGACAGTCCGCCAACAGAGAGAGATGGCGGGAGATCGTGCGGAAAGCTGTGCCCACCCTTACCACCAACGTGGATGCCTCGATGTGACCACGACCGCTCTGCCAAGAGCGTAACGAAAGAGAAGAAGAAAGTTGGGGCGCATTGCATCTGGTGGTAGCATTAAAGCGCGACCATCGTTATTAACACAAGGTCCGTCATAATAATAATACCTTAATATAGACAGAACCATTGGCAATATGTAGTAAAAATATTAGACTTAAACTAGATAATTAAACTTAAACATAATCTCTTGACAATAACTTGATACGAGCTAGCTAAATATCAATGCTATAAGAAATAAAATTTTATAAATTATTTCATACAATGTGTACCTAAATATCTATGTTACTAGAAATAATAATGTATACAACTATATTACTACAAACATGTTCTGACTATTTACAAGCGCTTTTTTAAAGTCTACGTGAATAAAACCTTTTTTATTTATTTTATTTTATTTATTTAATCCCTGTGTCGCGGGGTACCTTAACAACATTATAATAGACCGACACAAATTACATCCAGACTCAGAACAACTATTTATGGTTCATACAAATAGTTGCGCGGCGCGGGACTCGAACCCGCGACACGAAGCGGCGAGGCGACTGTCTTAGCCGCTGCGCCACACGTGCAGTCAATCGTGCAATCAAGTCGTGTGGGTAACCCTAGTGTCAGAGTTGCTCAAGAATCAGAATCTTTATTTGTTGACATAGGTCAAATTACAACTGGGCGGCTGACCTGACGGCCGGTAGTATTGCTGTTCTGCGGAGACCGCAGAGAGCTATGGCCGTCAGAGTCATCAGGGGTTATCGCACGGTCTCCTATGAGGCGGCCTGTGTACTGGCCGGATCCCCGCCCTGGGACCTCGAGGCGAAAGTACTCGCGTCACTGTACCGGTGGCGCGAGGAGATGCTGGCGCAAGGCGAGCGGCCGATGCAGCCACACATGGGGCTGCGTCGGTCGCAGCTTCGCGAGGCCCTGGTGGCGGAATGGCGGGACAGGCTCTCGCGCCCAACCGCCGGCCTCGTCACTATCGAGGCGGTCCGGCCGGTACTCGAGCGTTGGATCGGGAGGAGGCACGGCTCCCTGTCGTTTCGGGTGACGCAGGTACTGTCGGGGCATGGCTGCTTCGGGAAGTACCTGTGTCGCATAAACAGGGAGCCGGACGCCCGGTGTCACCACTGCGTTGACTGTCGGGAGGACACGGCGCTGCACACGCTGGCAGAGTGTGCCGCTTGGGAGGAGCAGCGCCGTGCCCTCATTTCTGGAGTAGGCAGTGACCTGTCGCTGCCGGCCGTCGTGAATTCGATGGTTGGCGGCGAGGAGTCCTGGGACGCGGTGGTTTCCTTCTGCGAGACAGTCGTCTCGCAGAAGGAAGCTGCGGAAAGGGAGAGGGAGATCACATCCTCCCACCCCGTCCGCAGAAGACGCACCGGGCGTCGGCGGAGGGCGGATAACGCCCTCTTTCGGCCCCCCTAAAATGGGTCCAGGGGCGACGGACTCGGGGGCGTCCGTCGCCCACTACACATCTGGACCCGAGGCCGCGAGGCGGCGGCGCGACGTGTTCCACGCGCGCCCCTCTTAGACGTTGCGGGGGGAGTTTAACACCTCACTCCCCCCGCTAATGCGAGGAGGCCCGCATACGTGGGCCAGCACCAGCCGGGGGTTGCGGAAGTATCGTTTGTTCCCGCGACCCCCGGCGCAGGTGTGAGATGGAACACCGGGGTGGTTTTTAGTCAGTAGGAGTCTGACAGACCCCTCCGCCTCCCCCGAGGCGGAGGACATCCATGCAGGATTTTCCACCACGCAAAAAAAAAAAAAAAAAAAAGGTCAAATTACAACAAGTTGTGAGATGTTACAAACAGGTAGATCCTCTATGTTTTGCCCAGGGGCGTACAAATATTGTATTTAATTAACATAATGAATAATTTAACTAATAATATTAGGTCTTTACCTATGAAATTGCCGTTCTGCAGTACTGGCCATTTCAAATCAAAATAATTTTTGTTTGGCTAAGAATTCTAATTTCAAATTAATTTTATTTTAAAAACATGGATTCTTTTTTCCAAAAGTAGTCATTTCTTTATTGATTAGTGTTACATTTTCATCGCATTTCAATCTTTTTCGTCATCATGGATACGTTAAAAATTCGAGTAATTATGGAATATGAGTACCGTCGTGGCAGCAACGCGGCACAAGCGGCACGCAACATCAACGACGTTTACGGAGCTAACACTACAAACCAACGCACCACCTGTTATTGGTTTGCTCGCTTCCGTTCTGGAAATTTCGACCTGAAAAATGAACCTCGCGGTCGTCCGAAGACTTTGGTCGACAATGACGAATTAAAGGCGGTTGTGGAAGCTGATGATACACAATCTACGGCTGAATTAGCAGCAGCTTTCGACGTTAGCGTCAAAACAATATTGGTCCATTTGCGTCAAATTGGCAAGGTAAAAAAGCTTGACAAATGGGTGCCCCACGAACTCAATGATCGCCAGCGCGAAGTACGCGTCGAGACGTGCCTTGCACTGCTCAACAGACACACAAATGAAGGAATTTTGAACCGCATTGTTACCTGCGATGAAAAATGGATTCTGTTTGATAACCGCAAGCGCTCAGCAAGTTGGTTGGATCCTGGTTCAGCACCTAAACAATGCCCTAAACGAAAACTTACCCCTAGAAAAGTGATGGTCACTGTTTGGTGGTCTAGCGCCGGTGTGATTCATCACAGCTTCTTACCAAACGGGGTGAGCATTACTGCAGATGTGTACTGTGAAGAACTGAGCACAATGATGGAGAAGCTGGCGCATCTCCAACCAGCATTGGTCAATCGCTCGTCTCCGCTGCTCCTGCACGACAACGCGCGACCTCATACTGCACAGCAGACGGTCTCCAAGTTGCAAGAACTGGGGTTGGAAGCTCTCCGTCATCCGCCCTACTCACCAGACCTTGCGCCTACAGACTACTACTTTTTCCAGAATTTGGATAACTTCTTGGCGGGAAAAAAATTCAATACCCGAGAGGCAGTACAAAATGCCTTTGAAGAATTTGTTGCCTCCCGTCCAGCTGATTTCTTTAAGAAGGGCATCAATAAACTGCCACTGCGATGGCAAAGATGCATTGATTGCATGGGTGATTACTTCGATTAATACAAATAAAAAAAATCATGAAAAAAATTCGTTTAAATTTTTTCATACAAAACGGCAATTTCATAGGTAAAGACCTATTATAACAAATTCATTCGTTAAAATAATTAATTTAAATATAAAAATGTCAAAATACTTATTACATGTCATTCTAAATATTAATGTCCAATAAATTCATAATCGTCAACGTAGGTGAGTTGATGTACAATTTTTTGAGGCAGTAATTATAGAATTGTCGTCTAAATAATCCTTCAATGAATTATAACATTTATTTATCAAAATGTTAAATAATTCTTCAAGCCGCCCAGTAGGCCTCTGACATGGCTTAGCGACTGAATTAAAATTGCAAATAATGCAATAAAATTTGAAAGCTTAACGTGCCCTCCGAAGCACGGAGACGCTTTGAAATTAAACCGCTTTGGCGGTCACCCATCTATGGACTGACCGCGAGCCTAGTTGCTTGACCTCGCTGATAGCTTACGGACCGGCGAGAGCATATTGGAACGAAGTTCCTTATCGCGCGTTGTGAAAGGGGGCTAGACGGAAAAAAATCTTACGAAAAGTTGTCACGACACTTTTTGCAGCTGTGCGGCGTGCGCATGTTTCTCTTTCTGTCTCTCTCTCTCTCTTATAGAAAGCAAGCCAGATATTTTCATTTATATTTCGCATTGAACAGTGTGGTGTCGCGACGATTATTTTTGTTGAGTGTATACAGGTTTTATGTGCATAATAAATAATAAGAAATAACTTCGTTCCATCCGTGTGTCCCTTGACACCTCTCCAGTTTTTTACTTTTCAACGTCATTTAAGGCAGCGTGACGAAGCATAGCTCGTAAGAGCGTTGGCCGAACGGCAGAAAGGTTCTTGAGCGGCGACCAAGAAATGGAAGACGCAGCGTGGGAACCTACAATATGGACCGATGATCTGGCGTGGGGAGCCGCTAGATGTGGGTAGCGAAATACCGACAATTTCGCAAGCGCTTTATGCAGCTGTGGACGTGTTTCGACAGTTATAATAATAATAATAATAATAGTCGTCTCCGTAAACGGTCTCATAACAAAGAGCCTCGACCAACATCTTAAGAGGCTCTCATTAGATCACTGGGTCAAGGGTCGGATACAGAAGGCGGCAATTATGGGAACAGCATGCATCGTGAGGAGGTTCCTGACTCTGTCGCCCTGACCACCGGTACCTGCCTAGGGCGTATAACTCCGCCGCTGCAGTAATACAGTAATAAATACGAAAAAACAGAGCTCCCCGCTCTGTTTTTTAGTATTTATTACTGTATTATTGTTTTATATATCGATTTTATATGAATAAATCTGAAAATAAATAAATAAGTTGGAATAATAATAATATACCCAGGGCCATTATTCACACACAGCCATCGATTCCAAACTAATCAGAACTTGTACTACGAAAACCAGATAACTGATATGCTACTTTTCTTTTGTAAATATATATTTATATACAACATGTAACTCAATTAACGCACATCGTGAAAATAGTTTGTACAGAATTGTTTACTGAATCGATTTATATCATTTTTAATATAGGTAATTTTTTATACCAAAATAATTAAAACTACGGAAATTATTGTCATATTAACCCTGTACAGTCAAAACAAATCGAAATGGACCGTACGTCAAAGTAATAAGACTTTTAAAATCGCAGTTTTATTTGTGTTGATACTAATTCCATCATTCAATACAAAATAAAGAAAAATAAACTTTATTTCAGCTAACTAATTTAGTAAATAACAATGCATATAGATGTTAAATAGAAAAATCAGTGCATGTATTATGATTACAACATTATATTCTAATTGGGGTGTTTGAGGGTGTGCGTTAGGTTAGGTTACGTTACATGTTGTATATAATTACACCCAGACTCAGGACAAACAGACATGTTCATATACTCATTAATTCATGAATCATTTTCTACACTGTTCACTCACAGATAACTTATTTAATGACAAATTAAATACAGGATTTCATAAGTCTAGCTACTAGTTTGGAATACTAAAAAACCGAGCCAGAAGGTAAGTCATAATGCACCAGGAGCTTATTTCGCATAATCCAGATATTCGGCTTGATTTTCCTGCTTTGTTTGGATAGAAGCTTTGCATGGGTAGAACCAGTCAACTCTGTGGTTTCCGCAACTAATTCTCAAAGCTATATTTGTATGTTAATATATCACATCGCTTTTTGCTGCAAAATGTACATATAATCCGTTTGTGTCTGGATGAAATTACAAACTTTTTTTATATATCAGAGGGCGACAAACGAGCAAGTAGGTCACCTAATTAGTGTTGAAAATGACTAAAGTGACTGAATTAGACTGACTGTCATTTACGGTCAAACTGGTCAAAAACGGTCATTTTGCTTCGTATCCTTGGCGCGCGACGTGCTTCGTATCTGACGACCTGATCAATAAGCGTGTAACTCGCGTCATCGTCATGCCAGGCTTTCCATGAGTTATTGGAATTTTGTAGGACTAACTTTTCAATATATTGAGATGCGACCCGCTCAATACGGTGCATGTCGTCTGTAATACATTCCTGCCTAGCTTAACATCATCATCCCCCTGATATCGTCCATTGCTGGAGATAGGCTTCCACTAATGGTTTCTACAACTTGGTCATTTGGAGGCATTTGACGTACTCGCCGCGCTTGGCTTGCGAGTTGGTCGGCACGCGAGTTGACCGCAGTACGTTTTTAGGGTTCCTTATCCAAATGGCAAAAAACGGAACCCTTATAGATTTTACATGTCTGTCTGTCTGTTCGTTCGTATGACACAGCCACATTTTTCCGAAACTATAAGAGCTGTACTGTTGAAACTTGGTAAGTAGATGTATTCGGTGAACCGCATTAAGATTTTTATACAAAAATAGAAAAAGAATAATAATTTTGGGGGGTCCCCATTCATAGAACTGAAACTCATAATTTTTTTTTAATTGTACCCATACTATAGATAGGTCTTCAGAAATAATATTGAAGTTTCTAACATATTTTTTTTTCTAAACTGAATAGTTTGCGCGAGAGACACTTCCAAAGTGGTAAAATGAGTGTCCCCCCCCCCCCTGTAACTTCTAAACTAAGAGAATGATAAAACTAAAAAAAATATATGATGTACATTACCATAGAAACTAACAACGACAATTGGTTTGAACGAGATCTAGCAAGTAGTTTTTTTTAATACGTTATAAACCGCAAATTGCTTTCATTTAATCAACTGAAATACTTGCTGCTACGGAACACTACATGTGCGAGTCCGACTCGCACTTGGCCGAGAACTTATATAGTGACAAATTAAATACGGGATTTCTTAAGTCTAGCTGCTAGTTTGGAATACTAAAAACAGAGCCAAAAGGTAAGTCAAAATGCACCAGGAGCTTATTTAGCATAATCCAGATATTCGGCTTGATTTTCCTGCTTTGTTTGGATAGAAGCTTTGCGTGGGTAGAATCAGTCAACTCTGTGGTTTCCGCAGCTAAGTCTCAAAGCTATATTTGTATGTTAATATAATTCGGTTTTTGCTGAAAAATGTACATATAATCCGTTTGTGTCTGGATGAAATTACTAACTTATGTTTTAGCAAGTAGTTTTTTTTTAATAACGAAATTTGCTTTCATTTAATCAACTGAAATACTTGACTACCTGGATTGTATAGGGTGGACGTGTAATTCTTCCTGAGCCGGAAAACACAGGTTTTATAATAAACTAGCTGTGCTCCACGGTTTTACCCGCGTTAAACTTTATAAATTATCACAGCTCCTCCCCCGTAGATGATAGCGTGATAATATATAGCCTATGTTGACTCGACCTCTTCGTAATATTCATGCAAAATTTGAAGTAAATCCATGCAGTACTTTTTGAGTTTAGCCCGGACATATATACAGCGAAACAGATAAACAAACAACAATTCGAAAACTATATTTTTGGTTTCGATATCAATGGTAGATCACGCCCCAAATATCCATTTAAAAAAAATTCAATGTACAGTTTTGACTTTCCTACGATTTTATTATATGTATAGATAACGTATTAATACTGGAAATATTGCTGACACAATTTAATCAGTAAACTATTATCTATACATATAATAAAATCGTAGGAAAGTCAAAACTCGGGTCAACATATAGGCTACATATTATCACGCTATTACCTACGGGGGAAGAGCTGTGATAATCTATAAAATTTTACGCGGGTAAAACCGCGGGGCACAGCTAGTTACCAATAAAGAAACTTCAAAGTTTCTAAGAAACTTTATAAAAGCAGAAAACCCGAGCGTGAGTCCGACTCGCACTTAGCCAGTTTTATAAATTGGTAGCCCGGGGCATGAGTTAATGTAGATACAGTTCCAGCGTAAAATAATACAGAAAACTATTTTTTTATTCCACTACCTTTGTAGTTTTAGCATAAAATTGTAGTGTTTTTACTCTTCAAAGCTTTCAGCGCTTTTTAAATTGAAATCCATGGAATTCCTCAAAGGTTAATTTGGTATATTTTTATATTATCTTTTTAAGTTTGCTTTAGAATTTAAATATGAGATCTCAGACACACCAAAGGGACTATAAATTTGTTATTTATTTAGAAGGCTTTTTAAGTGAAATTTCATTAGCACCGTGTGATTTGAAAACTCGATGAAACGAGAAAGGAACAGTAAAAAGAGACAAACATATTCATAAATAGGAATAAGACTGCGAGAGAATAATAATAATAATATATTTTTTAAATAACAAATATTTTTTAAGCTTGTTAATAAATTGTAAACATCATCATCATCATATCAGCCGAAAGACGTCCACTGCTGGACAAAGGCCTCCCTCCTAATTGTAAACATAAATAGATAAAACTTTTAACTACCCTACTTCTCCTAGTATAGTATAATATAGTATTTAAATTTCTTTTATATATTTTCAATCTATAAAAGAAATTTGACAAATTAAAATCACAAATGATGAATAAGATGATAAGAAGAAGAAGACGTTCAGAAATCTAGTCTTTGTTGTTTTAATACGTACTTGAAAATACAGTTCTAAATCGTTTGTTTTTCCCACAATTACCAGTCCAATCTAAAGGGTGGTTAACTTTCACGAAAAGGTGTATGTCGATAAGCCAGCAACAATTCAAGAGCTAAAGGATGAGATAATTCGGCACATTAACGACATTGAACCTCAGTTATGCCTCAGCGTCATCGAAAATATGGACTATCGGATGGAGGTGTGCCGCTGAGGCCACGGCGGCCATTTGGCCGATATTTTGTTCTAGACATAATTGAGTCATACCAATATATCATAATGAGTTTGTTTCGCTAGGTCTTCTCAGTAGGGGCGCATTGGATCCGGTGGTAGCATTAAAGCGCGACCGTCGTTATAAACACAAGGTCCGCCATAATAATAACATTTAATTAGTACCTTAATATAGACAGAACTATTCAGACAAAATGTAGTAAAAATATAGCTAAAACTTAAAATTTAGATAATTAAACCTACACATGGTCCTTGACAATAACTTAATTTAAGTTAGCTTAATATCGTTACTATTATAAAATAAATCTTATTGTAAATTATTTCCTACAATCCGTGTACCTAAATATCTATATGTACCTAGAAATACAATATATTTCCAAGCGCTTTTTTAAAGTCTACATGAATAAAAACCTTTTTATTTTATTTTATTTTATTATTTTAACACGGGTAAAACCGTGGGGGACAGCTAGTATTATATAAAATAAGCGTAGACACAGCACAAATTTACGTGTTTTTATATTATTTAATAAAAATATATTTTATTTAATAAAAAGAAATGTTAATAATTTCTTAAATAATTTGTGTTTTATTCAAAATCAACATCGGCTCTTGAAATTTAACCATCCTTTATAACCATCTTTCTAACACTGGTATTTCTAGTTATGCCCTTGATACCCACATCACAGATCACACAATTGATTGATATTAATTAAATTATCTCAATAAATACCGACGTACAGCCATGACATTCAATTCAACACAAACCAACACCTCTTCAAGATTGGCGTCACAGACAGCCCCCTGTGCAGAGGGTGCATCGAAAATGATGAAACACCAGCACACGTACTGCTACACTGCAAGTGAATGAATGAATGAATGAATGAAAGATTCATTTGTCAGAATACGAGTACATAGAAGATGTTTATGTTTACGTAGGATCATCATATTCTACCGATTTTTTCGGTGTACAAATTCACATTATTATAACTTGAAAATATTTAACATTACAAAGATTACATTACATTAAAATTACATTACATTATAGATTGCATTACATTATAGATTAAATTACATTACATTACCACATTAACTATTCATTACATAAATTAAATTATCATACCCAATTAAGTTTAATGTCAATTGTTATAAGGTCTCCTTTGTGCTTTTGTCCATAAGAAAATCCTTTAATGAGTAGTACATTTTTTGTAAAAGAATTTTAAATAAAGTATTTTTAAATTTATTTAGAGTCAAAATTTTAAGTACATGGTTATACTACTCTGTCAAGAAAGTACCGGGAAAAGATCAATAATATACAAAATGTTTGTTATTCATCCAAATTTATTTTATCACCTTCAAAGTATGCTCCTTCAGAAACGATACACTTACGCCAACGAATAATCCATTCATCAAAACATTTTTTAAACGCTGCTTTCGGAATTGAGTTGAGTTCTCGCCGCGAATTCTCCTTTATGTCTTCTACCGATTGAAAACGGGTACCACGAAGTAGTAATTTGAGTTTAGGAAAAAGAAAGAAGTCAGCTGGAGCCATATCTGGTGTATATGGTGGTTGCTGGATGGTATTTGTCGAGTGTTTGGTCAAAAATTCGTTCACAATGATGGCCTTGTGCGAAGGCGCATTATCGTGGTGCAAAATCCAAGAATTTTCTTTACACAAATCTGGCCTTTTTCGTCGAATTTGCTCTCTTAAACGCCCCATAACGCTCAAATAATATTCTTTATTTACCGTTCGACCTTCCGGTAAGAATTCAGAGTGCACAATACCGCGATAGTCAAAGAAAACAGTCAACATGACTTTGACTTTTGATCGACTTTGGCGTGGTTTTTTCGGTTTCGGTTCAGTTGGAAGGCGCCACTCCGAAGCTTGTTGACTAGTTTGCTTGTCAAACTCGTAAACCCACGTCTCGTCACCAGTAACAATGCGTTTCATGAATTTTGGGTCGGAATTGACTCGTTCTACCATGTCCTCAGCGACTTTCATGCGATTGAGTTTTTGGAGAAAATTCAGATCTGTTGGGACTAGCCGAGCGGCAACATGTTTCATACCCAAATGATTAGTTAAAATGGTACGCATCTACCCGTGTGATACAGAAAGTTCGGCGAGTATCTCTCTCAGAGTTGAATGAGGATTTTCAGTCACTATTTCCTTCACTTTTGCGATGTTAACTTCAGTTGCAGACGTTGATGGCCTACCAGAGCGAGGCAAATCATTCATCACATCTCGACCGCTTTTGAACGCTTTGAACCACTCATCAAGCATGAGTTTTTGATAAAGTCGATTCACCGTAAGCCTTCTGTTACATTTTCAGTGACTCCGAACACGAAATTCCATTAGCGATGCAAAATTTAAGACAAACTCTTTGTTCGATATTTTTGTCCATTATGAAATTCGCAATACACACTATATATGATATTACTAAAACCAGCACTGTATTTAATATAAATAACAGATGCAACTCAAACTCCGCGCCAAAATGGAAAACAGTTGTACCAATCTAACAACAACAAAAAAAAAAACAAAAATTTGAATTTCGAACCATATATAAATCATCCATTCCCGATACTTTTTTGACTGAATGTATATTCTGACGCAGATGCAGTATGCGTTCTTTTGGATAACAGTAAGTTTATGTGTTGGTATATTTAATTTATGTTTATAACGACCAGACCAGTGTTATCTACCAACGGGCAAAGTTCCTCAATGATCCGAAGACACTGCTGGCTCACGTGGTTTCCTGGACTTCTGGGTGGAACTGAAATGGTTCGTGTAGCCAAATCAATCAATCAATCAATATTATTTATTTCTCTCCACAATATTATAACATGGTACAGACGCCAGCACATCCAGCTACCTCAATCTGTCACATTTCTTTTATAGATTTTCGACTTTATCACAAAAGCATAAGGTTCACTTTCAATTGGGGAAATTTGACAGATTGGAGTAGCTTGATGTGCTGGCGTCTGTACATATGTTATGGTTACAGACATTGAAAATTGTACAACATTAAACAAAAATATTGTGGAAGACTGATGCCCAAACAAGGCTCTAGTAGGCCTGTATTTCAGGTCACCAGGTCCCCTTGGAGTATTGACCATATTAACAGTATAAAATATGAGAAAAAATAAAAGTTTGAGCAAAAGTATGTGTGTGAGTGTGTGTGTGTGTGGTATGTGAGTGTGTGATGTGTTTTTGTGGATGCACGTATGAGTATTTTTTTATTATTTTTACTTTAAGCGCAAGGTTTAAATAAGTTCGTATACAAGGGCCTAATCAAGAGGGAGTGCGGATACCTAGCGCGCAACTAACTAAACATTCAACAAATTTTCGACGGTCACCGTAGCCTAGTTGGTAGTGCTCCTGCCTACGAAGCTGGTGGTCCTGGCTTCGAATCCCGGTAAGTGCAAATATTTGTGTGATGCGCACGAATATTTGTTTCTGAGTCATGGATGTTTTCTATGTATATAGTATTTATCTATCTATATAAGTATGTATATCGTCGCCTGGTACCCATAGTACAAGCTTTGCTTAGTTTGGGGCTAGGATGATCTGTGTGACATTGTCCCATATTATTATTATTAAAAAAATATATATTAACATAACAAGTACGTCTTGAACACGCTATAATTTTTCTCACTTCAAACTAAATGCCTCTTGATAAGTTAAGATAACCAAACTCAAGATCAACTTGTGATCAAAGGCGCCGCCTACAAAGGCTCCGACATCAAAGGGAGCCGACGGAAGGGTTAGGTGGAAGCTGGTTTTTGTTTTAAATTACTTGTGTATTTAATTTAATCCCTTCTAAGTAAGACTTAGTGTAGGCTTAATAATAAATAACGAATGAGCTTCCGCGGCTTCCTTTTCGTCATTTGTCGGTTTGACTGAGGTAGTCCACGAAGGGCACCCATCTGAATGGCACCTGCACGAATGGCACCTAGCATAGTCCACGAAAGGCACCTATCAATATTTATGGCAGGTGCTCTTCGTGGATTCAATTTATTTATTGCATTCTTCGCATCGCATTCTCAAAAAGCACCTACGTTAACCGTTATAGTAACCTAGGTTATTAAATGAGAAATATCGATAAAAATCACTAAAACATTTATTAACATTACTAATATTACGCACGTTTAAGACGTTAGTATTTATTTATGTTTAAGCGGATATTAACGGATAGATAGTAGTTTAATTTCAATGTGTAACATTCGCTTAAACATAAGAAAATACTACTCTTAAAGTGCGTAATATTAGTAGTGTTAATAAACGTTCTAGTGATTTTTATCGATATCTTTCATTTAAGTACCTAGGTTACTGTAACGGTTAACGTAGATGCGTGGACAAGAATGCAAAAAATAAATTGAATCCACGAAGAGCACCTGCCAAAAGTGTTGATAGGTGCCTTTCGAGGACTAGGCTAGGTGCCATTCGCGCAGGTGCCATTCAGATGGGTGCCCTTCGTGGACTACCTCGTTTGACTCGTGTTATTATTGGCTGGAATAATAATAATAATAATATTATTACATACAATAATAAGAATAAGAATAATAATAATATTGTTACCCTAAAAAACCTTCCCTTTTAAATACGACTAGCTATATAAATTTGATTTTTATAGCATAGCTGTTCCCCGCGGTTTCACCCGCATTAAACTTCATAAATTATACCCTATGTGTTAATCCAGGCTCTCAGCTAACTCCATACCAAATTTTATTAAAAACGCTTCAACCGTTTAGACGTGAAGAAGTAACAAACATACACACTCACAAACTTTCACCTTTATAATACTAGTGTGTTGTGTTATACAAGCTGTATTACTACTAAGTCAATAAAAGTCTATAATAAACTTCCACAAGAAAAAAAAAAAAAAGGATAATACTTTTATTAAAAAACCAAGGGTTTTCTTACTACAGAAAAGCTATTATACTGTTAAAGAATACTTGGACTCAAAGAAATAATTCTATAGATCTTGACATTTTAATATTATTCCGATAATTTTTTCGCTTTAAATCTTGACATTTTTAAATTAAAATTTGGCATACTTATTAATTGTTGCAAATAGCATAAATTATAAAACTTTTTATTATTAACAAAAAGCCTTCTTCCTCTCTTCTACTATGCTGTGTCCGACAGGGACCATAATTGTTACATAATTATAAGATTATACCATCTGTTATACATTATGGAAGCAATAAATGATTGAGTATTGAGTATTGAAGTTCCATCAAAACCCGTCCGGTAGTTTTTGCGTGAAAGAGTAATAAGCATACACACTCAAAATCTTTCGCCTTTATAATATTAGTGTGATTTTTGAAGTGAAACGTACTTTGTGTCCATCTATATATAATATCATTTCTATGAATGACTCAGTTTTGGGAGGATAATAACAAATATTTGAGCCTTTTTAACCTCTCATTCGAACCGATGGGTATTTAGTCAGACTCATATATATAATATGACGGTCACCGTAGCCTAGTTGGTAGTGATCCTGCCTACGAAGCTGGTGGTCCTGGGTTCGAATCCCGGTAAGTGCAAATATTTGTGTGATGAGCACGAATATTTGTTTCTGAGTCATAGATGCTTTCTATGTATTTAAGTATTTATCTATCTATATAAGTATGTATATCATCGCCTGGTACCTATAGTACAAGCTTTGCTTAGTTTGGGGCTAGGATGATCTGTGTGACATTGTCCCCAGATATTATTATAGATATTATTATATTTATTATTTACTTATCGTATTGGCAGTGGTTACCCTAGTGTCAGCGTTGTTCAAGCCGCCCAGTAGGCCTCTGACGTGGCTTGAAGACTGTTGTCTAATAGCTACAATTGGAACCTGACCAAACACGAAGACGCTCAGAAATTAAACCACTTTGACCGACACCCATCTACGGACCGACTGCGAGCCTAGTTGTTTAACCTCACCGATTATTTTCAGACCGGCGAGAGCATTTAACTATGACTGCAGCTCCGTCAGTTATATGTTTGTAAAGTACTCCACGATATAGGGTCCATTTAACATAGTGCGTGAATTGTCCTTAAAAAAATCTGTCCGTTTCAATACGTCTGGTTTTTTTTTTTTTTTTGCAATGTCACACAGATTATCCTAGCCCCAAACTAAGCAAAGCTTGTACTATGGGTACCAGGCGACGATATACATACTTATATAGATAGATAAATACTTATATACATAGAAAACATCCATGACTCAGAAACATATATTCATGCTCATCACACAAATATTTGCACTTACCGGGATTCGAACCCAGGACCACCGGCTTCGTAGGCAGGAGCACTACCAACTAGGCTACGGTGATCTTCGTCGCGTCTTCGTGTTTCAGAGGTTGCATATTGGCTGAGGTTCCATCTTAGTTCAGTAATATCAGCTCACATAACTAATAATAATGTCCTCTAAGCCGAATTTTGGTTTTGCCAATCTGCGTGGGATATATTATAGTGCTCAAGTGTGTGCGCAAATACAGGAGCACTTTCTATTCCATCACTCTCATGATCCGATGGGACGCCTAGCGACACGACTGGAAAGAGGGCAGGTGCAGGACCGACGGCTTTGCGTGCTCTCTTAGGCACGGGTGTATATAACCGCCAACTCCCATACTTCGGGTTGATGCTGAGAATTTTTTTCCTTTTACAGAATGTCCCAAAATAACTGTTTAGCTGACCCGGGATTTTAACCCGGGACTTCGTTCTCTGCGGGTGAACACGCTACCGCTATATTATGTTTAAGTCGTTTAAGCTATATATTTCACTACATATTGTCAGAATGGTTCTGTCTATATTATATCATCATCATCATCATCATATCAGCTTAAAGACGTCCACTGCTGGACGTATATAATATATTTTAACCTACTAATATTAAGAACGCGAAAGATTGTGAGTATAGATGTTTTTCTTTTACGCCAAATCTACTTTAACGCGGGTAAAACCGTAGAGCACAGCTAGTATATATATACTAGTATATAAATACTAGCTATGCCCGCGGTTTTCTAGGTATACTAGGTAAACTTTCGCATTTATAATATTATTATAGGATATGTAGATGGTAGATTTTTTCCTACTTACTTGACACTTATCGTCATATTTTGGGCAATTCACACAATATCTTTATAAATTGTAGCCTATGTGTTATTCTGATGTATAAGCTACATTATTGTAAAGTTTCATTAAAATCCATTCGGTAGTTTTTACGTGAAAGAGTAACAACATCCATCCATGCTTACAAACTTTCACGTTTATGATATTAGTGTGATTTATCATATTTATACACAAAGTAGCTTTAGTGTATAATCTATATTATTGTAAAGTTTCATTAAAATCCATTCAGTATCCATGCTTACAAACTTTCACGTTTATAATATTAGTAAAAGTCAAAGTCAAAAATTCTTTATTCCGTATTTTTTTTACATTTATGTGCAGTGCATGACGTCGCAGCTACTGAGAAACACTGCCAGAAAACTCAGTAGGAATCCTTTTTTAAAATAAAATATACTTAAGTTTAATTACACACAGACTTTTAATTGACTCAGAACAACTCAATCCCAAGCACTTATCACTTAAATAATCTGATATTTTGTAATATGCCCTGCTACACAATTTGGCTTTAATAATTCATTTAAACTTATTCGTAGACAATTCTCTAATATCATTGGGAAGTTTGTTATAAAATCTTATACATGATGTTACCCATTATGGAGTTTTCTTACACTATATTGGCTGAAGTTCCATCTTAGTTCTGTAATATCGGCTCACATAACTAAGCGAAGTCCAATATCCTATAAGCTCGCATTTAAATTGCACCTGGCTTGGCTCCAGTCCAGGCACCTGTGGGAGTTCCGTGAATATTGTAGGTTTACATAATATCATTTCTATGAATGACTCAGTTTTGGGAGGATAATAACAAATATTTGAGCCTTTTTAACCTCTCATTCGAACAGATGGGTATTTAGTCAGAGTCATATATATATGACGGTCACCGTAGCCTAGTTGGTAGTGCTCCTGCCTACGAAGCTGTTGTTCCTGGGTTTGAATCTCGGTAAGTGCAAACATTTGTGATGAGCACGAATATTTATTTCTGAGTCATGGATGTTTTCCATGTATTTATCTATCTGTATAAGTATGTATATCGTCGCCTGGTACCCGTAGTACAAGCTTTGCTTAGTTTGGGGCTAGGATGATCTGTGTGACATTGTCCCGAGATATTGTTATATTTCAACATCAACATGTCAGCCAAATTACGTCCACTGCTGGTCAAAAGCCTCCCCAAAGAATGGGGGGATATGCTATAGTCGCCACGCTTAGCAGACGGGTTGACAATCGCAGTTTGATGGTCATAGTTGACAGAAAAACGCTGCTGCCCGTTCTGCTGGTAGGCATTCCCTCGTACGATTTTTGCGCCCCCAACGGGATGAGATGGGATGATGACGCAATACGTTCGTGGATTTTTGAAGAGATTGCAGAGATAAACTTGTACGCGACCATTCGTTTTGATGCGGCACTCACTAGGGGAAAGTGGTCACCATTCGTACACGGGGCACATTCGTACTGTTAGTATAACAGAAAATCTAAACGGCACACAAACACGCCTTTGCTTGTATGCATAGACATACCGGCCGCTATGTTCCTACCGGAGTGTCGCGTCAGTTGCACCACGGTGTATCAGCTGACAAGACGAAACGTGTTTTCGCGCGCGGTGAGTAATTTTTTAGCTAAGTTTAATTCGTAATTTTAAGTGGAATTATTATGTATTTGACAAAATGGTTATGATTAATTTTATTTTAACATAGTTTATTTTGAGCTTTAATTTTGTTATATTTCTCAACCTAATAAGAATTTGTATAAAGATGAATTTTAGTTTTGTGCAAGGCATGAGGTGCATTCGGACAGCCAAACAGGGGGCACATTAGTACGCGTACGAATGCTCCCTTTAAATTATATTAATCACCAGAACATCATAATTAGATTTTTATGAAATAAAATATAGTAACATTTTTAAATTATCGTGCAGACAGCACAAAAACATATTTTTCCTTTTATAAAATATTCTACTTCTAACAAAATTGAAGGATTTTTGTTAAGAAAACCTTATAATTCATATTTTATTGCAGAATCTTGGTGCGAAAATATAAAAAAGGGTACGCGTACACAAGAATTGAATAAAGAGTAAAAAGTAAAACTGGTTAAACTTGCATATTTCTAAACTTTTACCGCAAAAAATATTACAAGAGCCGTATATGGCCGTTCAATGAAATAGACTTCAGTGATGAAGATTTCGCTCCCATTGACGTATATGCTTCAAATAATTCTGTAAATATGACACCTAATCTGGAAACAAGCACTGTCACTCTAGAACCACAATCTTTCACCAGCGCGCTATCGACAGATATGAATCAATCAATCAAAATAAATTTTATTTTCTCTTCACAATGGTTATATGTTAGTTATTATGTGGTATTACACTTGATATATATATACTATGTGACATAACATTGTGAGAGACCAGAGCCTGTTGTAGGTTTTCAAACAAACCTGTATTACAGGTCTCTGGGACCCTCCCGGAGCTTGAAGACAACGTTATATCGAGCGGTATATATATATGAGGCAGATACTCGTGAGCAGTCGCCTTCTTTGCTCCAAAATCCTCAAGACATTTTTACCAGAACTGGCGAACCTTCCACTTCTACGGCAGAGACACAATATGAACCGTAAGGAACTTAATTCAAGACAAAAGAAAAAGAAAGCTAAGCAAATACAGTAGTAGTACAGCTAGAATGGCTAGACTTTTTACTTTTGCACTTAATTTAAATAATTATAATGTGCAATAAGTAGACAGAAGTAACGACCAAATATATGTATGATTACCAACTTTAAGTTTAAATTGTCAAAGACTGTACAACAATCTCATAGTATTCATATTATCAATGATTGTAAAGATCTCATCTAACTGAATGTATAGCTTAAAATTATCAATAGGTAAACTAAGGATAAAATATTACATTTTTTTGTTATTTTTCTAAAGAAAGATTTATCGACTGAGTCAAATCAAATATTATTAGGTTAGTTATTTGATAAATAAATATTTTTATAATAATTAATAAAAAATTAACGACTTTAATAGGCTTTTTAATTACCCTGTATCAATCTACCCCATGGTGTATGAAAGTACCCCACCTACTGTACGAACGTACCCCATACGTGGGGTACGTTCATACAAATATCTTATCGTAGAAAAATTAATATAACTCTTTAACCTTTTGACATAATAGTTTCGAACATTTTTGTAACATACTAGAATATTTTTGTTACACTTAGGTACATAAACTAGATAAATTCGATAATTAATCATAAATTAAAAAAATAAAATCTAAAATGTGTACGAAGGGTGACCACTTTCCCCTACTGACAGCACCGCGACAAGCGATTAGTGGTCTTGTCGATGCATGATTTGTGAGATAGCCGTTTTGAGCGTGTGTAGGTAATTTATTTTTATTTAAAAACTTCTTGCACAGAATTATTCTCTAACGGTCAACCTTGGGGTGACGTAGAGAAAACATGGTAGGTGCACTAAGTGTAAAAATATTACCGAGTATTATAATAATAAAATCGTAGGAAAGTCAAAACTGTACATTGCATATTTTTTTAAAGGATAGTTGGGACGTGATCTCCAATCGATATCGAAACCAAAAATATAGCTTTTAGATTTTTTGTCTGTTTGTCTGTATGTATGTCCGGGCTAAACTCAAAAAGTACTGCATGGATTTAATTCAAATTTTGCATGAATATTACTAAGAGGTTCCACATATAGGGTACATATTATCACGCTATCACCTACGGGGGAGGAGCTGTGATAATTTATAAAGTTTAACGCGGGTAAAACCGCGGGGCACAGCTAGTAAGGTACTTAAATTAAACAGATACATATCAAAGATAGTAACGGGTAACTCACGTAATTAATTTTATTTTTGATTCGGCCAAGTGCGAGACGGGACGCGACGTCGTGCGGGTCGCATTCTTTTATTACTGGTTTATGTACATATATTAGTTTATGTATTATACTAGCGCTAGTATAATACATAAACTAATATATGTAAAGTAAATCCATGCAGTACTTTTTGAGTTAAGCCTGGACATACATACAGACAAACAGACAAAATTCTAAAAACTATATTTTTGGCTTCGATATCAATTTTAGATGACGCCCCAATTATCCTTTTTAAAAAATATTCAATGTACAGTTTTGACTTTCCTACGATTTTATTATATGTATATAGATTATGAAAGTATTCTCACTAAATAAGAACTAGTAAAAAATTATGTTTATATTTATAGTAATCTATATTTATAGTATAAAAATAAATTAGGGATTTAATTAATGCAATGGGCAGGTTGGCCTGGTTGGTAATCGCTTGCCTTTCGTCGTTCGTTATATATTTATGTATCTATTATATTAAATAAACATTTAGTATTGTACTAGCACTACCCCCGTCCGTGCGTGACTTCCAGGGTTGCCAACTGAAAACCAGCGCTAGGTGTAACCCACCTAGCTAGTGCTGAAGTGGTGACCCTTTCGGCGAAACATGCAAGAATCGTAATTGTGTGTGCATTTTCTTCAAATCTAGGTATGTTATGTCTTGTAGAACTGTGTGTATTATATTTGTACTACTCATGTTCTTGTGTGTTGTGCTGAATTAAATGTTTTTCATTTTTTTTTTCATTTTCATTCACCCTGAAGATGACTTCCAGGAGAAGTTGAAACGTTGGCCGAACCCAACATAAAATTAATTACGTGAGTTACACGTTACTATCTTTCATTATGTTAGCACCTCATGTCAGTTTTAATAATAATACAGATACATATCATATATAATTCAATATCAATCAACAAACTATTGTCAAAATGCATTCCTATGGCGAACAAGCAATTTGTTAAATAAACAAATAAAATCTTTTAATCTTGACCTGCTGTGTGGTGACGGCGACAAATATCAGAATCAGAATATCATCACCCCATCTCATCCCGTGGGGGGCGTAGAAGTCAACCCGAGGGAATATCTGCCAGAGGATGGGCAGCAGCTTCCTTCTGATTACTATGACCATCTTACTGCGATCGCCAACCCGCCTGCCAAGCGTGGCGATTATGGCATATCCCCCCAAGACGATTCTTGAGGGAGGCTTGTCCAGCAGTGGACTTATTTAGCTGTAATGATGATGATGATGATGAATCTTGACATATTTGTCAATAAAACTGAAACAGTGAGACGGGTACTCAGCCTAGACTTTTTCTCTAAATTTAACACTTAGACTTAAATAAATTAATTTAAGCTGATCACATATGTATAACATATACCACTGTCTATTCGTGGCGACCTGTAATTGGCGTTCAATTACTATTTAGCTTTTTATAACTGTTTTTATGTGCTGTTGGTCTTCCTTAATATTAAATAAATAAATAAATAAATAATATACTTACATACTATATAATTTACTTTTTCGTAGATTTACTTTTTCTTTCTTATGTAGATAGTTAGTATATTCATAAGTTTATTTAGGTTCTTTGTTATTATGTTAGTCATTGTCTTAAGTTATATTCCAATACATTTGTAAACTTTATCATTAAAGTTATAAACTCCTATAAAATATATAAACTAATATATATAAATATAGAGACGCCACACTGTTCAATGCGAAATAGAAATGAAAATATCTGGCTTGCTTTCTATAGGAGAGAGAGAGAGAGAGAGAGAGAGAGAGAGAGACAGACAGAGAAACATGCGCACGCCGCACAGCTGCAAAACTTGTCGTGACAACTTTTCGTAAGAATTTTTTCCGTCTAGCCCCCTTTCACAACGCGCGATAAGGTACTTTGTTCCAATAATGCAGTTCAAAAACGTGGCAGCCAAATTGGTGTATTATGTCAATACATAATGAAACGTAATGAAATAATGAAATTTATTCAGGACTTGGGTATTAACATACACTTGTACTTGTTAAGTTCACAATGCAGTACATAAACATAGTCGAATACAGTATAGAAATTACAAAAATATAATTAGTCTAAAAAAAATTATCTATTATTTTGAAATTTAGTTGTACAATATTATTAAAATTAAAGAATTGAAGGCAATGAGCATTTGGCTAGCGCAGAAGGCTCTTAACTAGTAGCTTAAATTAAACGATTAATACCCGAGGCCACCCTTTTGGGGTTCGGGCCACAGCTCAGGGGGCCGCTGAAGCAAAAGGACAGAATTCTAAGAGAGGGTGTGATCAGTTGCACGGGATCACCGATGACGTGTCAAGGGGCCAAAGCGATCCTCGCCGCTGAGGAGCCTACCCTAGCTAACCTGCGGCTTTCTCTAGCTACCTAGGTGGACGACCCGGAGAAGAAAGCCACAAAGAAACTCCGGGCTTGTTTATTTCGTCTTCTTTTGTTTTCGTTCTTTTTTTTTTTATCATGTATTTTCTTACATTTTGATGGGCGGTATGTAGGCTAATGCACGCACAGAACCGTTGTCATCTAATGAATCAAAAAATTGTGAGATAATAAACAATAACATTAAATTTCACTCAAGCAATTAGAATAACCTCTTGCTAGATGAGAAAACGGTGGGTACATCCGCGTACATTTACAAAATTGACAAGTCACACGAAGTCAACCAGAGGCAACGACTGTATGAAAATATAAAATATTATGAGTACCCCAACAGCAGTTCGACCAGTTACCGCAAGCAGCACCCGTTCACGAGTATGACGTGAGGGCCAGTCATCGCCTCCCTCGCATATTTTTACGAACCAACATGATATATCACGAAGTAAAAGCGACTGTATTCAAGGTATTCAGACCAGCTGCACTGCAACTACAAATCACATTTTATATTTTAATAAAATCTCTTGTTGCCGTACAATACAATTTCAATTGTTAGTGTAGTTCCGTATTGAAATGTGAAACAAGTCTGAAGTATTGTGTAATATTTGATTTTAGAACATTGTATAAAGCCTAGCGTTAGTACAATCACAGTATAAAATAAAGACAGTACAGAAACTACTCGTTTAAAAAGAATAGTCGCGCATATCTTAAAAAAAAAGGTTATTATTGTATTACTGCTGTATTATGTACTTTACATTTATATATATTAGTTTATATATTTTATAGGAGTTTATAATTTTAATGATAAAGTTTATAAATGTATTGGAATATAACTTAAGACAATGACTAACATAATAATAAAGAACCTAAATAAACTTATGAATATACTAACTATCTACAAAAGAAAGAAAAACTAAATCTACGAAAAAGTAAATTATATCCATAAATAAATGAAAACTAACTATTTTATAGTATGTAAGTATATTATATATGATATGTATCTGTATTATTATTGAAACTGACGCGAGGTGCTAACATAATGAAAGATAGTAACGGGTAACTCACGTAATTAATTTTATTTTGAATTCGGCCAACGTTTCAACTTCTTCTGGAAGTCATCTTCAGGGCGAATGCGACCCGCACGACGTCGCGTCCCGTCTTGCACTTGGCCGAATCCAACATAAAATTAATTACGTGAGTTACCCTTTACTATCTTTCATTATGTTAGCACCTCACGTCAGTTTCAATAATAATACAGATACATCTTCTACTATATAAAAATAAGTCGGGTTTTCCTTCCTGACGCTATAACTCCAGAACGCACGAACCGATTCCCACGGTGTTGCATTCGTTGGAAAGGTCTCGGGCTCCGTGAGGTTTATAGCAAAGAAAATTTATAAAATTTAACGCGGGTAGCACCGCGGGGCACAGCTAGTATCATATATAATATACTTACATACTATAAAATAGTTAGTTTCCATTTATTTATGTATATAATTTACTTTTTCGTAGATTTAGTTTTTCTTTCTTTTGCAGATAGTTAGTATATTCATAAGTTTTAGGTTCTTTGTTATTATGTTAGTTATTGTCTTAAGTTATATTCCAATACATTTGTAAACTGTATCATTAAAATTATAAACTCCTATACCGCTAGGCTTTATACAATGTTCTAAAATCAAATATTACACAATACTTCAGACTTGTTTCACATTTCAATACGGAACTACACTACCAATTGAAATTGTATTGTACGGCAACAAGAGATTGTATTAAAATATAAAATGTGATTTGTAGTTGCAGTGCAGCTGGCCTGCATACCTGGAATACAGTCGCTTTTACTTCGTGATATATCATGTTGGTTCGTAAAAATATGTATTGACATAATACACCAATTTGGCTGCCACCTTTTTGAAGTGCATTATTGGAACAAAGTTCCTAATCGCGCGTTGTGAAAGGGGGCTAGACGGAAAAAATTCTTACGAAAAGTTGTCACGACACTTTTTGCAGCTGTGCGGTGTGCGCATGTTTCTCTGTCTCTCTCTCTCTCTCTCTCTGAGAGACACGACACTTTTTGCAGCTGTGCGGCGTGCGCATGTTTCTCTGTCTGTCTCTCTCTCGCTCTCTCTCTCTGAGAGAGACAGACAGAGAAACATGCGCACGCCGCACAGCTGCAAAAAGAGTCGTGACAACTTTTCGTAAGATTTTTTTCCGTCTAGCCCCCTTTCACAACGCGCGATTAGGAACTTTGTTCCAATAATGCACTGCAAAAAGGTGGCAGCCAAATTGGTGTATTATCTCAATACATATTTTTACGAACCAACATGATATATCACGAAGTAAAAGCGACTGTATTCCAGGTATGCAGGCCAGCTGCACTGCAACTACAAATCACATTTTATATTTTAATACAATCTCTTGTTGCCGTACAATACAATTTCAATTGGTAGTGTAGTTCCGTATTGAAATGTGAAACAAGTCTGAAGTATTGTGTAATATTTGATTTTAGAACATTGTATAAAGCCTAGCGTTAGTACAATCACAGTATAAAATAAAGACAGTACAGAAACTACTCGTTTAAAAAGAATAGTCGCGCATATCTTAAAAAAAAGGTTATTATTGTATTACTGTTGTATTATTTATTGTACTTTATATATATTAGTTTATATATTTTATAGGAGTTTATAATTTTAATGATACAGTTTACAAATGTATTGGAATATAACTTAAGACAATAACTAACATAATAACAAAGAACCTAAAACTTATGAATATACTAACTATCTGCAAAAGAAAGAAAAACTAAATCTACGAAAAAGTAAATTATATACATAAATAAATGGAAACTAACTATTTTATAGTATGTAAGTATATTATATATGATATGTATCTGTATTATTATTGAAAGGTGAATTATGAAAAAAGTTATTACAGGTGAACTCTGCATGCACGTGAGACAGTACGTTTGTGTATAGTAATCTTAACCTAACTATGAACTATGTGATTATCTTCTAAGGGCCATACATGAAAGTGTTTTGACGGCAGAGGTTAGACATCGCATATATATTTGTACAATTTAGTTCTGAGATTATTGAATAAATTGAAGTGTAAGTCTATTAGATCACTACAACCACCTTACATAACCTAGCGCATGAATCAAGAATCAAGAATCAATCATTTATTCACTGAATATGAGTGTATACATGAAGGTGTTAACAAATTTGATAGTTTCATCATACTCTGTCGATATGTCGACGTGTAAATATTATTAAATTAGAGATAACATAATTATTTATATTAAACAATAATTTTACACAATTTTTAAACAATTTAAATTATAATACATTCGATTTAAATCATATTACACATTAATATTTAATTAACAATTATAGATAAAACCGGTACATGTCACAATTACATAATATTTTATATTACACGTATATGTCATAATTATCATCAAAAATATATAATAAAATGTCATAGGTACATGTCAAATATTATTAAAATTTAAGAAAATAACAATATAAAGTAGATGTGGTTGTAGAAATTTTATATTTTGGTGCAGACATCATTTTGTTTCCATTCAAAAAATTCTTTAATAGTATAAAAACAATTTTGTAAAAGCCATTTAGTCAAACTTGTTTTAAATGTTTCTATAGGTAGCTCTTTAATATTATTTGTTAGTGCGTTAAAAACTTTAATGGCCATCATAAAAGTACTCTTGTCAAGTATTTGGTATATGGTGAATTAGCACCTAAGACTGTCCTCCTCCGCGGCGGACAAAGCGGTGTTATTGGGCTGCGACGGATTCTAGATGGGGCACGGAAATAGAAAAGTTGTTGGTTTGAGATTCGGTTTGAGTTTGAGGGTTGATGGTTTCAACGCCATCTTCCGCAAACGGTATGCATCCTACGCAAAGTGCGTGGTAGTTCACACAGCATCTTGAACGCACCAGAATAACATTATAAAGGCGATAGTTTGTGAGTTTCTATGTTTGTTACTCTTTCACGCAAAAACTACCGAACGGATTTTGATGAAACTTTGTAGTAATATAGCTTATATATACTAATAACACATCACACTAATATACACTTAACGATACCACTAATATTAGTGTAATTTATAATGTTATAAAGGCGAAAGTGTAAGTGTAAGAGTGTGTTTGTTTGTTAGACTTTCACGCAAAAACTACCAAACGGATTTTGATGAAACTTTGTAATAATATAGCTTATAGATCCGAATAATACATAGGTTATCAGTTCCGGTTCCGGTGTAGAACAGTAAACACTTGTTGTTATATTTCGCTCGAAAATAATTCTAATTCACTGTTAATATCAACACAAACAACTTGAAACTATCATAAACTGTTGACGTGTGAGTGAGTGGTGACGAATATACGAGGTGAATATATGTATATTGGAAGAAGAAATAAAAAAAGAACAAAATAGATTCTTCGTTGTTTACACCGTGGGAGATTTGAGGTTAGAAAAATTCAAATTTCATCATTCATTCAAAGTGACAGTTTTGAATACCAACCTAAAATACACAACTGCGACCATAGACAATAGATTTGTTAAGTTGCTAATCCTGAAATAGTGTTACCAGCTTTAAATTAGTGTTTCCCACAAAAAACCAGTATTGCCAACACTAAACCAGTATAGTATTTATACCATCGTAAGATCACAGAGGGCGTCGCTGACCTAAACATGGAACAACATAATGTAACGATAAGAAAACCCATGTTTAGGTCTAAGTCGCTTGAACGGATGGATACAAGTGATTTTCTGAATGTCACAACATTAGAGCAAGGATCAAGACGAAGTTTGGACCTCTCGGCTCATATTTTATCACCATTTGAAGAAGAAATGAAAAATGAGATCGACAATCTTAAAGCAACTCTACAAAGCTCACAGAATGAATTGGACAACGTGATACTGGAAAATATAGAGTTAAAAACACAAATCTCAAAATTGTCACACGAAATTGAACTACTTAAACAAATCTGTCGGAGTCCTGTTTCATCAATAAGGAAAAATATTTCTTCATTAAGGAAAAATCATGTAAAAAGAAGGCTCACCGACAACTATGGAAGCAGTCCTGCAATTGAACGTGACACAACCCCAACTCAGTTCACAACCGAAAAAGATCTTTTCTTACAATAATCTAAGACACAAACACCCATACATCAATTAAGCACGCACTCTTCAAAACCATGTAAAGACAAGGAAATCGTAGGACAAACAAGAGATCTGAAACTTGAAAACACAAACGAGCATCAAATTTTGGAAAAGACTCAGGGATATAATAATATATTTTTAAATAACAAATCTCAGCATCAAATAACTACATCTAATTCTGTATGTTCACAAAAAGACTCTCCGAAACTACGCTCGGAAAACAATACCAAGAAACCGAGGGTAGTGATCTTTGCAGACCAAAATGGATGTGGTATCAGAAATATATTACAAAATTTATTGGGGGATGGTTTTTTCATTTCATCAGTCATCAAACCATACGCAACAATCGAAGAGGTACTAAAGACATGTATTCATACGTGCACTGACTATACCAAATCAGACTATGTGTTGATACTGGCAGGTTCAAATGATAGAAATCCAATGATATTTCAAACTTATTTACACTACACTTTGTGCCAATTAATGTCTACAAATGTAATAGTATGTAAAATGTATTATAATAAATTTGTAAACGTAAATGAATTGAACAACATACTAAAACATCTATGTCAAATCTGTGAAAATTCAAGCTTTACATCTTTAGATATAAATAACTATGTGAAAAAGCCTTACTTAAATAAATTGTATGCATGTAGATTGATTCACAGACAAATTTTACAATTAAAATACATAGAAAATTACCGAAATCACAGAAATAAATTGATAGAGAATAACAAACAAAATAGCTGTAAGTACTCTAAAAATATCGCCACCCAAACTATATGTACAAGAATTGAATCGACTACTGAATTTAATCGCAGAAGTATTAACTTGTCCCCTGAAATTAATAACTGCCCACGAATAAAACTCGTTAACTCCTCGACACAAACAGAAGAAGGCAGACAGTTAACTTTTTTTCGAGACTGATACAAAAGTAGACTGTCAATTGGGTAAACAAATAAAAACAACATTACATAATTCTCAATTTAAAATATCTATTTGCCATCAGAATGTTTGCGGTATTAATAATAAAACAAACGAATTGGCAATATATTTGGAATCACTTGAAAAAGAGATAGATTATATTTGCTTAAGTGAACATTTTTTGAATAACTTATCAATACAATCTTTTCGCTTAGACAATTACAATCTTTTGGCTTATAATACCAGAAATAAAAAATTAAGGGGGGGGACATTAATTTTGGGAAATAGGCACTGTGAAGTTGAAAAGGTGGATGCCATAAATAAATTGTACAAGGTAGAGGGCTTTGAAATTTGTAGCGTCAGAGATATATCTACTGGACTCTATATTTGTTGTTGTTACCGAAGTCCTAACGATAAGAATTTTGACACATTTATTAATTGTTTAGAGAAATTGTTGAACTATTTGTTTAATAGGAAGAGCATTATTTGTGGCGATTTTAATATTGACGTGCTAACAGAGAGCAAAAAACATACTGAATTTAAGAGTCTTTTAACATGCTATAACTTTAGGTACCTTATAAATACGCACACATTTATCCGTAATAACTCTTACTCTTGTTTGGACAATATCTTAACTAACTTACCGGATGACTGTATAAATAATTATGAAGTTGACCATAATGGTTTGGCGGATGGACACGGAGCTTTACTGGGTGAGTTTTTAATAGAGAACAGCAATAATCATATTAATAATAACAATCATATTATAATAAAAAAGAGAATCTTTAACAAAAGAAATAATAATATTTTCGCACAACGAATTGTTGCACATCATTGGCATGAGATGGGGATCAACAAATTCCTGAACACCTTCAATAAGGAGTTTCAATATAGTTTTAGAAACGTGAACTAAAAATAAAATGCAAAGTCCGTTTTCAGTTAAAATGGCTCACAAAAGGTGTGAAAACATCTAGCAAGATGAAGCGAGTTTTATGTACTCGTGGAAATCAAATCAATGCTAGTGTTTACAACTATAAAAATAAATATGTTAGAATTTACAGAAGGGTGATATCTTTGGCTAAAAAACTTTCAGTACGCGTAAAAATTAGTAAATCAAAAAATTTAAACAGGGACATTTGGAAGGTAATAAATAATAGTACTAATAGACTAAAGCCAAAAGAAAAAGAAATTAGATTGAAATTTAAAAATCAAGTATTAGATAACCCGGTAGAAATTGCTGAAATTTTTGTAAAACAATTTAATAACCAAGATAGTTCTGCAGAAACATTGCATCATGATGCTCTAACTTTGATACAACAGAGCACGAAAAGAGTGAATAACGAAATGAATATTGTATTTACTACCCCCCAAGAAATTAAAAAAATTATTAACAGCATGCAGAATAAGAAATCGTGTAGTTATGACGGGATACCGATTTCAGTTGTAAAGGATAATCTACCGATTCTATGTGAACCGCTTTCAACCTTCTATAATAAGTGCATGGAGGAAGGTATATTTCCTGAACAACTCAAAATTGCTAGGATCGTACCTATTCACAAAAAAGGATCAAAAATGGATCCCAAAAACTATAGGCCTATTTCTTTATTACCTATTCTTTCAAAAATTTACGAAAAACTTTTAACTTCTCTCTTATTGAGCCATCTCAGTAAAAACAAGATCCTAAATGAGCGACAATTTGGATATCAGAAGAATGTTGGTACAGGAGACGCAATTTATGCCTTAGTTAGCGATGTTCTTTACAAAATAAATTATAAAATGAGGGTAGCGGGTATTTACCTCGATCTAAGCTCTGCGTTTGATACTATTGATCATAACTTGTTAATAGCTAAATTGGAACACTATGGCGTAAGGGGTACAGCTCTGAAACTTTTCTCTTCTTACCTAAGGAACCGCAAAATGTTTGTAGAAGTACATAAAACACTAACAAATGGAAAAAAGCAGAATTTCAGGTCTTCTTTGTCAAATATTTCTGTTGGTGTACCTCAAGGATCAGTCTTAGGGCCTTTATTATTCATTTTGTTTACAAATGACTTATTTAACTATGTGAGGAAATTAATGCCCGAGGTGCACCTAGTAGTGTTTGCGGATGACACAAATGCCACAGTCGCAGCAAATGACATTCCAACGCTTACTTTGAAGGTAAATGTGGCTCTGACAGCTTTTTATAACTGGTTCAATGCAAATAAACTCATAATAAATGCTAATAAGACGAATATAATGTTGTTTAAAACAACTTCACGACATAATGATACTATGGACATAGAATTAAATAAAGTCAAGATTGGACTTGTCAGTGAAGTAAAGTTTCTCGGGATATTCATAGACGAACTTTTAAACTGGAAAAGGGAATTAGAATCACTGGACGCATCCATATCTTCTGCGTGTTATGTTTTAAGGATACTGAGGGACGAACTAAGTATAAATCACTTAAAAATGGTTTACTATGCCCTTATAGAATCTAAGTTAAGATATAGCATACAGTTTTGGGGTAATAGTTATAAATACAATTGTCAAAGGGCTTTTGTTTTACAAAAAAGAGGTATTAGAACCATTGTCCGTATCCCACAGCAAGAAAGCTGCCGACCTCATTTTAAGAATCTGGGCATCCTAACAGTACCAAGTCTTTATGTTTTAGTGTTATTAATATCGTTTAAAAAACATATCTATAAATATGAGACAAACGAGGACCGATTAGTGAGGGAAAACACACGCAGAAAAGATTTTGTAAGTAAGATTTTTCCGGTATGTAACTTAGTTAAACATAGTCCACAGTATCAAGCTATTAAAATCATTAATAAATTACCGCAGGACTTAAAAAATATATTATATAAAAATTCTTTTAGCACGCGTCTTAAATCCTTCCTATTGGACAAATGTCTGTACACTATAGATGAGTTATGATTTTGAAATTGATATAGAACATGGAATATTATTAATATAATTTATCGGACTATTACCTATTTAATTCTGTTTTAATTTAATGAAATTGTTGACATACTATGACCCCTTGTACATATTTATTATTGTTAAGTTCGTGACATGAATTACATTTTTAAAATTATGATTATGTTTATATTGACAGAATTTTATAATAATTATTATGTGTAATGACTTGTTATGTATGTTATGTTATGTTAATTAATTAAATTATTTTGTAAATGTTCAAATACAATCTAAATTGTTATTGAATAAATGAATATAATTTATAAAGTTTCACGCGGGTAAAACCCCTGATTAATAATTTTAATGCCGTATTTCCGAGTGTGAGTAAGGTCGCCAGAGCTCATTGGGGGGAGGGGGGGGGGGTCAGCAACCCTTGCTTGCTGACTTTTAAAGGCCGGCAACACACCCACGACACCTCTGGTGTTGCGAGTGTCCGTGGGCAGCGGTGATCACTTACCATCAGTGACCCACTTGCTCGTTTGTCGCCCTCTTTTGTATAAAAAAATAGGATGAGAGAATACAGTATTATATTATAGGCACAATTACCGGACACTGCACGCTAAACAAACACCTCTTCAAGATTGGCGTCACGGACAGCCCCCCCTCCCCCCTGTGCAGAGGGTGCATTGAAAATGAAGAAACACCAACACACGTACTGCTACACTGCAAGAGTGTTGCTTACCAACGGCCAAAGTTCCTGAATGATCCGAAGACACTGCAGGAGGCCCTCAAGCCAGGCTTTCGTGGTCTCCTGGACTTCTGGATGGAACTAAAATGGTTGGAGTAGCCAAACAAGTATCACGCACAATGGCCCAATTGGGAGGCTAAGTGCGGAAACCTATCGCCCAACTAACTAACTAACAGTATTATATTCCATCCCGTTCTCACACGGGTCAAGTTAACAAACGACCAACAAAATCAACTAGGCAGCACAAGGCATGCGCCAATATTTCACCAGTATATTGAATTCAAGCTATATTTGACAGATACACATAAAATGGCGCGCAGCCAATTGTCAAAATGGCTGCTAAATGATTTGGCGCCAAATCGCTTACGTAGTGCGGGATCCCATCGCACTTTCTTCACGTTCATGTTTTATAATGCCTAATAGAAAAGCAGAGGGTTATATATTTGAAGCCTATATGAGTATTTATGTGCGTGTCTATGACATAGAAGTTCCGGAAAGTATACATGTAATATGTATTTTAAGTATACTTAAAATACATATTACATGCTGAAATCCATTTGTGTGTCTGTGCCAGTCCGTTTATCTGTGACACCGTAGCTCCAAATCAGTTGTATAACAATGTAATTATTTGTATCTAAGCTTATTACGAGTTAAAGAATACGTAACTAACTAGGTATTATATTTAAAAGCACGTTCATATAATAAGCGTTATGAATTTTCACTTGACTTTCTATAGGGATTTAATAAAATACGAATCTTAGTATTATTTATTATTATATATAGTAGTAAATTTTATCTGCGGTTATATAATAAGGCTTATGACTTTTCCCTTGACTTCTCTTTTTCTCGTCCCATATTTTTAAGTGGGAGACAAACGAGTGGTTCTACTGATGATAAGTGATGCTGCCCATGTACAGTCACAACACTGGAGGAATCGCATGTACGTTGCCAGCCTTTAAAAAAGTAACAAACACTTGTTTGTTACAAGTGTTGCTGACCCTCCTCTCCGTCCCATGAGCTCTGGCAACCTTACTCTCGACACGACACAATATTAAGTTATTGAGGATTGTTTTCTCTAAGATGGAGTTTCTTTCCCAGTCAGGCTGCTTTTTGAGCAAATGAACGATGTGTCCTACCTCTCTTTATTCAGAACTAGCTGTGCCCGCGACTTCATCCGCGTGTTAATTAGTTGATTTAGTCTTTTAGTAAAATAAAATACTTTTTCTAAAATAAAAGTAGCCTAAGTTACGCCTTATTACATCAGCTACCTGCCAATAAAAGTCCCGTCAAAATCGGTCCAGCTATTTCAGAGATTAGCCGGAACAAACAGACAGACAGACAGACAAAAATTGTAAAAAATGTTATTTTGGTGTATGTACCGTATATATATTCATATTTATGGAGTAAAATCCGGCTATTTCAATATTACAAACAGACACTTCAATTTTATTTATTTGTATAGATAAACTCGACTATCATGTAACTAAAACGGTTTGCCGGATGTTCCTGGAACTCAATATCCACAGTCTTTCATATAAACTTAAATGATCGTTGTGGTGATGGCGACGTACATCAACACCCCATCTCATTCTGTGGGGGCGTAGAAATTAAGCCGAGGGAATGTCTACCAGAAGAAGAGCAGCAGCTTTCTTCTGAGTACTATGACCATCTTACTGCGATCGCCAACCCGTCTATCAAGCCTGGCGATTATGGCATATCCTCAAGATGATTCTTGGGAGAGGTTTGTCCATCAGTCGACTTCTTTCAGCTGTCATGATGATGATGTTGATGATGGATAGGTATATCAAAAATAAAATATTTATATAAAAAAGCACATGAATAAAAAAAATAGTCGCTGGATCTTGTATTATTCGTAATTCTATTTACTGGGAAAGTTCGGCTTTCAATCACATGCAGGCTATTGAAAAATATATGATGTATTTTCTGGTCAAATTGGGATGTTCTATAACTATATTATCATATGCAATGAGATATGCCTGCGTTAAAGTTCACCTTTATAGACAAACTAGCTGTGCCTCACGGTTTTCCCCGCGTAAAACTTTATAAATTATAGCCTATGTTTTAATCCAGGGTGTCAGCTAACTCCATACCAAATTTTATAAAATCGCTTCGGCCGTTTGGACGTGAAGAAATAACAATCATACACACTCACAAACTTTCACCATTATGATACTAGCTGTGCCCCGCGGTTTTACCCACGTTAAACTTTATAAATTATAGCTTATATGTTAATCCAGGGTGTCAGCTAACTTCATACCAAATTTTATTAAATCGCTCCAGCCGTTTAGACGTGAAGAAGTAACAAACATACACACTCACTCACACACAAACTTTCGCCTTCATGATGATGTCCTGCCGGCCGAATTTCGACCACGGTGGCCAGTCTCAATGGAGATTAGCCAATTGCGCAGGACATATTATACTGCACAAGTGTGTGCGCAAACCCAGGGGCACTTTCTATTCCATCACTCTCATGATCCGATGAGACGACTAGCGACACGACCGGAAAGAGGTCAGGTACAGGACCGACGGCTTTACGTGCTCTCCAAGGCACGGGGGTATAATACCGCCAACTCCCAGACTTCGGGCTGATTCTGAGAAATTTTGCCTTTATAATATTAGTGTGAAGATTGTCAAAAGACATTGACAAAAGACTGTCGTATTAGAATTGAGTATGGATGAACTTTCCGTTACGTGAAGCTTTTTATTCTTACTTTTTACAAGCTTTATATTAGATTCATTTGTATGTTTGTTTGTAACCGACTCCTTTGGGCGCGGAATTTGACCCACTTTGAACGGTCAGATTTCATTCTAACTTTGAAAATTTATCGAGTACCGATGACAATACACTAATTTGCTAAGCATATTCCATTATTCTATTAGCAAAATAAGATTTTTGTTGATTGATTTAGTCGCCAGCATCACACAGAATAGACGTAATCATCATGTCAGCCAAAGTACGTCCACTGCTGGACAAAAGCCTCCTCAAAGAACGTGGGGATATGCCATAATCGCCACGCTTGGCAGACGGGTTGGCGATCGCAGTTTGATGATAATAGTTCGCAGAAAAAACGATGCTGCCCGTTCTCTGGTAGGGAATCCCCTTGGACAATTTCTACGCCCCTCACGGGATGAGATAGGGTGATGATTGTTAGATATTCAATTAACAAAATAATAATCTCTGCACGAACTATTGTCTATAATATTGCAACGAAGTTCCTTATCGCGCGTTGTGAAAGGATGCTAGACGGAAAAAATCTTACGAAAAGTTGTCACGACAGTTTTTGAAGCTGTGCGGCGTGCGCATGTTTCTCTGTCTGTCTCTCTCTCTCTTTCTCTCTCTCTTATAGAAAGCAAGCCAGATATTTTCATTTCTATTTCGCATTGAACAGTGTGGTGTCGCGATGATTATTTTTGTTGAGTGTATACAGGTTTTTTGTACATAATAAATAGTAAGAAATAACTTCGTTCCATCCGGGTGTCCCTTGACACCTCTCAAGTTTTTTATTTTGTATTTGTGGTATTGTCTAATACAGTTGACAGTTATTTATAATATAAATTGATTCGTGATCGTACAAGCAACAGTGTTTTTTACTAATGATATTCTATGCCGCCACCACACAGCAATATATCTGAATAGACTTAATATCTGTTCTATAAATATCAATCCCGAAAATTCTAAACAAGCCAAACTAAATTCTTGCTCGGAAAGTCTTCCAATAAATGAGTTGTTCAAAGTTATTCGAGGTGCTCCGAGTTTTTGAGAGTTTCCAAAAGTTTTCGGATTAGCATAAACAAACGGAGAGGAGTTTAGTAGATTGGTGCTGAAAAATCGAAGTTTTAAAACGACAGTTTGGACGAGTGGAGTTTTGAAAAACTGTATTTTGTTTGGCCTATATTTGGAGATTAAATTGTTTGGAGCCGACTGCAGCTGTGCGACGTAATAAAATACACTTCTTGTTTCACATTTCTCATTTTTTCGTCCATCTATCGCATGTCGCTATGAATTTCTATATAAAGACCACTCCACATGCTGACATATCATGACTCCATGAATATCTTTAAAAGCCAAATTTTGAAGGCGGGTCTTCAAAATTTGGCTTTTAAAGACACAAACGAACAATATATTAAGTTAGTACATAGGTACATTTCATATACTACATACTATTATGTGTAATTGATGTCTTTTTATTTTGTTTGCATTTTTATATTTTCTTTATTATAATTATAAGTATAATTTGATTTAATTACTAATTGATAATTTGGTTTAGTTAAGTTTAATTAATGTCATCTGGAATGCAATGCCGTAATATGGTCACCACACGAGGAGAAGTACAGGCTGATGTTGGAACGTATCCAGAACAAGTTTGTTAGGTTCGTGTATTTGAAGCAATATGGGATATACCCGGGCTATCCGCTCCTTTACCCTACTCTATTCGTTCTGGGTATGGTGGGGTATTACAGGCTTGAAGTGAGAAGGGAGGTCGCTCTCAGCGTTTACATATTTAAAGTGATGCGCGGCAAGATCCATAATCCGAACGTGTTGGAGGTGCTCAGGCTACGCGTCCCGGATGAGTTCGTGGGACGGCGGCGGCGGCCGGAGCTGCTGGCCGTGCCGCGCGCGCGCACGTGCCTGCTGCGCGGGCGCTCAATACGTTGGCATTGATATCTTTCCGTGCACACTGAACGAATTCACACAGGCCGCTTATTGTGCAATTTGTATAGTTTAAGTTTTTAATATTGAGTTACCATTATTGTTTTTAATTTACAAGTATATAGGCTATTGAATTAGGTATTAAGTTCCTGTAATGATAGTTTATGTGTGTTTAAATAAATAAATAAATATTTTTGTTTATATAGTTTATTATCACTTTAATTTTATTACACTTTGTTTTTAGCTTACGTTATCATTTCTATTTGTGAGTGTTGGTTGACCTGTTATTGGACTGCATAAGACCATAACTTGGTACCAATCAAATCAAAATAATACAAGTTGTTTATCTGGTATCAGAGTTGTTCAAGCCGTCTAGTAGGCCTCGAACATGGCTTAACGACTGTCTAATGGGTATAACTGGCACCAACAGCTTCATGTGCTCTCCGAAGTATGGACGGCTAGACATAGGCCTCCGCCAAAGGTTTCTAAAACGTTGCCATTTGGAGGGATTTGCTGTAGTCACCGCGCTTGGCATACGAGTTAGCGACCGCGTTAGGTGGTAGCTATTGCCTCGTCGGTCTAGCGGTAGCTCTCCTGCAGATAACGAGGTCCTGGGTTGAAATCCCGGGTCGGGCAAAAAGTGATTTTGGGACTTTTCTGTAAAAAGAAAATTTCACAGCATCAGCCCGAAATCTGGGAGTTGGCGGTATTATACTCCCGTGCCTTGGAGAGCACGTAAAGCCGTCAGTCCTGTGCCTGACCTCTTTCCGGTCGTGTCGCTAAGGCGTCCCATCGGATCATGGGAGTGATGGAATAGAAAGTGCTCCTGTGTTTGCGCACACACTTGAGCGTACAATATGTCCCCCCGAGATGGCCAATTTCTGTTGAGACTGGCCGCCGTGGTCGAATTCAGTTAGGAGGACATTATTATTGACGATCACCGTAGCCTAGTTGGTAGTGATCCTGCCTACGAAGCTGGTGGTCCTGGGTTCGAATCCCGGTAAGTGCAAATATTTGTGTGATGAGCACGAATATTTGTTTCTGAGTCATGGATGTTTTCTATGTATATAGTATTTATGTATCTATATAAGTATGTATATCGTCGCCTGGTACCCATAGTACAAGCTTTGCTTAGTTTGGGGCTAGGATGATCTGTGTGGCATTGTCTCCAGATATTACTCCCCTTAATACAGGCTAATTAGTAGCCTATCTAGGGGGGCAGCAGAACAACGATTTTGCGTAATGTGTTATCTACTAATTATTATGTAATAACTATGTGTATTTTACTGAAATAAAGATTTCTTATTTATTATCTTAGATTCAAACAAACACGCTTTGCGTAGTTATTACATTACTTTCCCTTAATTTAAGTATGCACATGTGTTTGTCCGTGTTCTGAATTCCTTATAAATATTTCAATATATCATAAATGTCTCATATGTTTGAAGAGGGCGCTGTGCAGAATTGTAATGGAAGCACGTTTTGCTTGAATGGGGGGGTTGGAAGAGATTTTTGACAGATTTTGAGGGTTATATATCGGCTGTTGGTTGGCTTCGCTGATGGTGAATGAGCAGTAGGAAAATGATTCGAGTGGAATAGCTGTGGGAACGTCATAGTCCTACTATTATTATAAACGCGAAAGTTTGTAAGTATGGATGGATGTTTTTTACTCTTTCACGTAAAAACGACTGAATTGATTTTAGTGAAACTTTACAGTAATATAGCTTATAGGTACATAAGAATAACACATAGACCACAATTTATAAAGATATTGTGTGAATTGTCCAAAATATGACGATAAGTGTCAAGTAAGTAGGAAAAATGTACCATTTGCGAGCTATTCCGGCGTGCACTGCCAAAACCGCTAAAGGTACACATTCTATTATTGTTTGTTACTCTATTACGCCAAAACTACTTTAACGCGGGTGAAACCGCGGGGCGCAGCTTGTATAAACATAATATCCTGCGACATTATTGACACACGGCCATCTGACCCCAAACTAAACAGAGCTTGTACTATGGAAACCAGATAACTGATATACGACATACGAGAATACTATTTCTTTTCTGTAAATACATACTTGCTTGCTTGCTTACTTGCTTATTGTATGGGTAGTGGTTAAGTGTCAGAGTAGCTCAAGCCGCCCAGTAGGCCTCTGACATTGCTTGTCGACTGTTGTCTAATGACCGGTTGTACCGGGACCCATAGCTTAACGTATCAGAATCCACTTTGGTGGTCACACATCTATGGACTGACCGCGAGCCTAGTTGCTTAACCTCACCGATCTTTACAATACTTATAGCATACTTATATAGATAATTACATCTAGACTTAGAACGAACAGACATGTTCCTACACACAGATATCTTGCCAGACAAATATCTAGGGTTTGCCATCCACGCCAACAGGCCGTTAAATATATAACTGCCGACTCGAAATCACACCAGATTATCACACTAGTATGACAAACAAGATTTTCTTTCTCGTTGGTCACACCACTGATTTTTCCACACTATGTCATGTCACACAATTCATAAACATAATATTACTATGTATGTAACAATGTGTACATGTATTACAGGTTGTTATTATGTTATTCCGACATGCACTCGTATTTCGATTTAATTCGGTTACGGTCACCGTACCCTAGTTGGTAGTGCTCCTGCCTACGAAGCTGGTGGTCCTGGTTCGAATCCCGGTATGTGCAAATATTTGTGTGATGAGCACGAATATTTGTTTCTGAGTCATGGATGTTTTCTATGTATATAAGTATTTATCTATCTATATAAGTATGTATATCGTCGCCTGGTACCCATAGTACAAGCTTTGCTTAGTTTGGGGCTAGGATGATCTGTGACATTGTCCCCAGATATTATTATAATTATTATTATAATTATAACGTATCGGAATATAAATAAGACCTTGTCTATTGGCCATCTATATTGTAACAACTACTAATCCTATTAATATTATAAATGTGGAAATTTGTAAGTATAGATGGATGTTTGTTTATCCTAAATTTGATCTGCCAGCGTGTATCATTCGTAGCTTAACGCAGAGCGCCTACCCCGGATTGGTAGATGGTGCAAGTTCGAGACCCGCCGGACTATTAAATTTATGATTTCCCATTTTTTAGATTATAATAATACTTATTTATTATAATTGGTCTGTATGTATGTGTATACATATATATGGTTAATTTATACGGAGCAGTTTTTACCCCATCAAAGAGAATAACATGAGAAATCTAGTTATCTTAATAAAAAATTCAAGTGTCATGTTATTACTTTCTCTCGTAAACATAATTCCATATATTATAAGTACACTTTTGCCAATAACCCAATTAATCGAGTTAATATAATAAGAGATCTAGGTATTCTACTCGACCAGAAACTTCACTTCAATTTTCATATAGATAGTGTCATATCTCGAGCATTCAAACAACTTGGTTTGATTCTACGTTTCTCTAAACCCTTTAAGAATCCATTTACATACAAGGTCTTATATTACGCTTACGTTCGCAGCATTCTGGAGTTCGGAAGTATCATATGGAATCCACAGTATACGGTGCACATTGAACGTTTAGAGAAAATACAAAACAAATTCCTGAAATCTCTTGATTACCGGACTGGAAATACTTTTCTAAACTTTCAGACTGCTGCATCGAGGCATGGCATCGACTCTTTGGTGATCAGGCGCTCTTATCTCGATATCATGTTTCTATTTAAGATTGTTAATAACAAAATTGACTCATCATCATTGTTAGAGAATATCACGTTTAGAGTACCGCGTCCTTCCTCACGTCTTATGGATACCTTTTCTACCACAATGTGCAGTACAAGATATGCTAAAAATACCTTTATAAGACGTTCTTGTAATTTTTATGATAAAAATCTTAACAGTGTTGATATTTTCTCAAACTCTCATACACAATTTAGACTTAAAATAAGAAAATTACTACTAAATAATAGCTAAAAAGATACAAAAACTATTTAGATTGTATAATTTATTTGATAATCTTGTATGTGTTGCTCAGTGTTCTCAAGTAAACTAGAAACATAATGTTAGTTATTAAGATAATGGAACTTTAGGTCTATTAGAAATTAAGTTTAGTATACATTTTTTGTAAACGACTGTTTGTTTCCTAAATAAATAAATAAATAAATAAAATAATTTCCTCTTTAAAGTCAAGTACCGTGGTATCTCAAAGTCAAGTCGCTCGTTCCGAAATCAAATCGTCATTGGCCGTGAAGATAGCGATAACAATTTGACTTGCTTGGCCACTTGCTGAAGCCCTGAGAAGTTGAGATCTTAGATTGCGCGCTGGCAGCTCAACAGTTGATGGAGATTTAACTTTAGCGCAGATAAAAATAACCGGAAACGTGTCAAAAGATAGCGAAGGAAAAAGAAGCGAAGAAGGAAGTCAGGAGAATCGCGAAGGAAAGTGTTGTATTTTAAAAGTGACACCAAAGAAATATGTTGGGTCAACTAACATACTGCCATCCGTACCTATACATAATAATAATAAAACTGTTTTGGAAAACGCCAGCTATAAACTTTACATCGACCGCACTATTCTAACCGATAAAACTACTCACTACAATAGACCAGATATAACCCTTATAGATAAAATTAATAAAACAGCACAGATTATAGACATTGCCGTACCTAACACACATAATTTACAAAATACTATTGCAGAAAAATTATCAAATTATACTGACATAAAAATAGAAATCAGTCGTATTTGGAAGCTGAAACACGTAAATATCGTGCCTATAGTTATTATTATTATTATTCATTTATTTCGACCAACAAGTGGATCATAATAAAAACATTAAATTAAAATTACAGAAATAAGACAAAACACAACACAAAATTACATTAGAACTTAAAAAGTAAATTGGCAAAGTCAATGAATTAAATTAATCACATGTCACGTTATGTCTACTACAGGCGTGGTCCCTAAACAACTCCACCAATCGCTACAAATACTAGTGTTACCACAATATACTTATTATAGTTTACAGAAAGCAGCCATATTAAATACTTGTAGGATAGTACGTAAGTTCCTACAAAATTCCTTCCTAATTCCTTCCTTCAGGGTAGCACTTGACCTAGGTCCGTGCTGCCTTAAGTTACCGGCACAAGCCGAGATATACAGATGTATAAAAAAATAAATAATAATAATAATGTTCTCCTAGCCGAATTTCGGCCACGACGGCCAGTCTTAACAGAGATTAGCCATCTGTGCGGGACATATTATAGTGCTCAAGTGTGTGCGCAAACACAGGAGCACTTTCTATTGCATCACTCTCATGATCTGATGGGACGCCTAGCGACACGACCGGAAAGACTTAAAAACATAGCAGAGCCTGTACTGTAGTAACCAGACAACTGATGAACATGCTTATATATAATATTCTAGGACACTATTAACACACGGCCATCTGATCCCAAATTAAGCAGAGCTTGTACTATGGAAACCAGATAACTGATATAATACATATACTACTTTTCTTTTGTAAATACATACTTATATAGATAATTACACCCGGACTCAGGACAAACAGACATGTTCATGCACACAAATATCTGTCCTGGGTGGGAATCAAACCCACGACCTCCGGCGTGAAAAGCAAGCATTTGCCAACCACGCCAACAGGAATATAATATATATATATCATCATCATCATCATCATCATCATTACAGCCAAATAAGTCCACTGCTGGACAAGCCTCCCTCAAGAATCGTCTTGGGGAGATATGCCATAATCGCCACGCTTGGCAGGCGGGTTGGCGATCGCAGTAAGATGGTCATAGTCATCAGAAGGAAGCTGCTGCCCATCCTCTGGTAGATATTCCCTCGGGTCGACTTCTACGCCCCCCACGGGATGAGATGGGGTGATGATATTCTGATTCTGATATATGTCGCCGTCACCACACAGCTTATATAGCTATATATATATATATTATTTTAAAAAGACTACGCCCGCACTAGGGAATCTAAATCCTGTGTCGCGGGGTATTTTACAAACATATGGACACAAATTACATCTAGGCTCCGTACAACTATTTATGGGTCACACAAATAGTTGTCCGGAGTGGGACTCGAACCCGCGACACGAAACGGCGAAGCGACTGTCTTAGCCGCACGTGCAGTCAGTTCTAGCGCTGTTTCAAAAGCCACTAAATACCTTTACTGCTAGGGTTCGAAACCCGAACGTGACAATATACACGTGAGGGCAGACGACTGTGCCACACGCATGCGAAAACTGATTTTCTAATACTACCCACTATTCGTGCATCATCGCGGACACCGATAGCTATTTCTAATTACATCAAATATAAAATATCTAAAATATTTCAAACTTATCTGTTCATTTATTTAATACAGTCATAGATATTTATGATACCTATCATAAATTAATCTTGATTAAATTAAATTGTTTACTGTATTACGTAGCTGGCAGTGATATAAATTGCAATTGATATCTCTAATGCTTTTTATCAAAATATTATTTTATCAATGTTTTTCTGTAACGTAAATTTAATCTAAAACAATATCTTATTTTTATAAAAATAAAGTATAAAAGAAATATGTTGGGTCAACTAACACGCTGCCATCCACTCCCAAACATAGCCTGTACTGTAGTGTACTGTAGTCATCAGACAACTGATAAATATACTTGTAAGTTTATAAATACATCAACATATTAGCCGAATAACGCTGGAATACGAATAGAAGCCTCTCCAAAAGCTTTCCTTAATAGAGTTGTGTCTTTTCAATCGGCAGTCAAACCCAGATCTAGCTTTATGCAAATGAACACGTTTTCAGTGCTAGACTGATGAAGCAGCGGATCTAATATTCGGCCATCTGATCCCAAATTAAGCAGAGCTTGTACTATGGAAACTAGGTAAGTGATATACTACATTTACTATTTTCTATTGTAATTATGTATTATATCCACATAATACATACTTATATAAATAACCAGCATTTAATCCACGTTAAACTTTATATATTATAGCTTATGTGTTAATCTAGGGTGTCAGCTAACTCCATACCAAATTTTATTAAAATCGCTCCAGCCGTTTAGACGTGAAGAAGTAACACACTTACAAACTTTCACCTTTATAATATTAGTGTGATTACACCCAGACATAGGGCATACAGACATGTTCATGGACACAAATATCTGACCCACGAATCAAACATACGACCTGCGACGTGAACGGCAAGAATCTACCAACCACGCCACGCTCGTTAAATGAATCAATTAAATCAATTTTATTTATGTATAGCTAGAAGCCGATATTGACATAACGAAAAACTGATTTTTCGTTCGCCAAAGCAAGCGTTAGAAATGAGGACTGACTTTCAGTTGCCTTTGCTTCCTAAACTAGATCAACTGTTAATGCGTTTGGTGTTTTATAGGGTGACCAGGAATACATACTAACTTTAGGACTGCTGGCCGTTACATTTTTTTTTCTTTTTACTTCACGTGTGTTCAGAGGTTAAGGTCATAGGACAACTTTGTGTGTGAGACATAATAATAATTAAGCCCTGGGACAATATTCACACACAGCCATCTGATCCCAAACTAAGCAGAGCTTGTTCTACGAAAAAGATAACTGATATACTTCATATACTAGTTTTCTTGTTTGTATATATAAGTATACTTATATAATACGCCCAGACTCAGGACAAATAGACATGTTCATGCACAAAAATATCTGTTCTGTTTGGGAATACAAAGTTAGGTTGTTTTGAGTTTAGGTATATTTTGTGCCCGTTAATTTTATGTTTGTGCGGACTGCACAGCAATACAGAAATTTATTTGCTTAGTGCGGGTGTTGCTATTAGAAACTATGTTGGCTACTCAGTTCTCAAAATTGTTTTATAGAAACATTTAATTTTTTTTCTTCAATCATATTTCATATTAAAATTCAAACATGAACGATAGTAAGTGCTGCCAGTAGTTGCTGTCAGTTGGCACTATCATATTTATGTTCTTAGGTCATGGTAGAAAAAAACATTATGTTTAAATATATATACCACATTATAATTAAATTATAAGTAAAGTCTTTGAGTAAATACCTAAGATAACGTTCTGAAAAAAATAACCTTCTGGAACGTTTGACCAAAGGTAGGTAAAAATTTGTTACTTATTAAAAGACTTCATGGAAGTCCATAAAATCTAACGAAAGAATAACAGCAAAACTCTCTTTTACCTCCTAATATCGAATGGCAATGACAAGAGGTGACAGTACGGCACCATTGATCACAATCGCTCCTAAAGGGCCAGTAAGTATTACAATCCTCCATAGGCTGCGGTGACCACTAGCTTTCGAGTGCACTTACGTCAATTACTTGCCAAAAAAAGCCATAAAATAATATAATTTTTTTATTCCAGATTAAATAATTTCATTAAATTCAAAAACTTGGCAAATATTATGCCTTTGATAAAACAACTCACATAAGTACGTAAGCGTATGGACTTTGACCTGAATAAAGATAAATAATAAGTCAGACACGTTCGAATAAACCAAGACGCATGGTCACACTACTCGTGACCTAATTTTTAAATGGTTTGCGGATCGCTAAATGTACGTGATTATTTGGTTTGGCAAATTGTACAGAATTCTTGGTGCATGCTGATTTATTATCTGTCGGAAAGGGGCTTGGTTGTTTGGAGTGCAGCCTTCTACTTTTGTAGTCACAGACATCAAAATTATATACACAGAATACATATAGCTCATGGAGCTATATAATGTATTCATGGAGAGTGGCTATTCTTTTAAAAAGAAAACCCACGAACACATTGTAGCACTCTTTTATATTTGTATGTTAATTGTTCTTTAGGTATATTTATTTCTATATATATATTATTCTATTCTAGTTTGTGTATATGTATTGTATGTAAAATAATGAAAACAATACATACGTCAATCTAGAACGAATTGAAAATAAAATGTCAATAATAATAATATCATGTCAAATGAAACACTACAGACTATCTATGGAGTATAGACATCTTTCTAGAAGATACGTTTTTAATTTGTTATTGAACTGTTTAGTATATAGTGCATATTTTAATTCCGAAGGAAGCTTATTGACAACCTTCACCGATCCATAGTACGAGCTATGCTTCACTACTTTTAAAGAAAGCGTTAATTTGGAAGGTAAGATCTTTCGCCTTGTCTTTTCTCGCACTATTCTGTCCTTTAAACATAATTATTCATATTATATTCTCATAAGCATAATCCATACAAAACGTTTTAACCGTAACCGTTTTACCGTATTTTTTCTGCATCAGCCTCAGGCTGACTGGTGGATATACTGGTAGCTAGAATGCCTACGGCATTAAGTCCCCCTGTGGACATCCATGTGTAAAAGATTTAAAAAAAAGTGTTCGGTGTCGATGACGCGATTACCATGATTTTTGGGCACCGAAAAGGGGGGAATCGAGCAAGCATTTGCTAACCACGCCAACAGGTCCCCATTTATAATAGTGAAAAGAAAAAAAAATATCTAAAAAACCGGCCAAGTGCGAGTTGGACTCGCCCATGAAGGGTTCCGTAGCAGTAAGTATTTCAGTTGATTAAATGAAAGCAAATTGCGGTTTACGATTTATGATGTATTAAAAAAAAACTTCTCAATAGATCTCGTTCAAACCAATTTTCGTTGTTAGTTTGCATGGTAATGTACATCATATTATATATATTTTAGTTTTATCATTCTCTTATTTTAGAAGTTACACAGGCGGGGGGGGGACACTCATTTTACCACTTTGGAAGTGTCTCTCGCGCAAACTATTCAGTTTTGAAAAAAATGATATTAGAAACCTCAATATCATGGGTATGAAGAAAATTTTTTTGTTGAGTTTCAGTTCTATGTATGGGGAAAAATTATTGTTCTTTTTCTATTTTTGTGTAAAAATCTTCATGCGGTTTACCAAATACATTTACTTACCAAGTTTTAACAGTACAGATTTTATAGTTTCGGAAAAAGTGGCTATGGCATACGAACGGACAGACAGACATGACGAATCTATAAGGGTTCCGTTTTTTGCCATTTGGCTATGGAACCCTGAAAACGTGGTCAGTCGTACCCGCCGTCGATTTGAACCCGAGACCACTTCCATAGTCCAACGGTCTACCCACTAGGCTATCTCATCTTATATTATTCTCGACTTATATCTCGATGTATATGATATTACAACACGAGGATTCGGCAAAGTAATTAAATATAACTCCTTCAAGAACTTTCTATTACGTTAAGAACTTATCATAAGGCCTGATGAAATCCCTCTAAATGTTTATAAACAAAGAAGTTTTCTATTCGTAAGTAAACACATTTTGAAATTTCAATTAAAATACGAGACTCGGATCAGTTCCATGCTAGAACAAAATATTGATTTTAGTTTGGGTGTTGTGTTATGTATTCCTTATAGTCTACTGATATATATGAGTTAATTCCGTTAAAATATGTTTTAGTACGCTTTGAATTTGTAGTAATCTAAGTAGTTATAGTAATCTTAAGTTTATTAAGTAAATAAAAAAAAAGAACTGTCCTTTACCATGCCGTGGCGACTTGTAAGTAAAGCAACATTTAGCACGTACCATTATTACATGCATGTATTCAATGTATTAGTGTATGTTTTGTAAGTTGTCCTAAATAAATAAATAAATGTCAAATTGTAAAAAAAACAATAACAGCCGTTCATAAATGATAAATATGTAAATGTTTTTCACTTTTACAAAAGGAATCGATATACATTTCAATATTATTTTGATAAACTAGATAACATCGGTTCTGTGCGTGAATTAGCCGGCATATCAGCCAATCACAATGTAAAATACATGATATTAAAAAAAAACGAAAACTAAAAGAAAAAGAAAAAGATGACGAAGAAAGGAAGGCCGGAGTTTCGTATTGGCTTAAAAAATAATAGCGTAGTAACTTGTTATTTATTTCAGGATAATATATTATGGGATTAAACAGACCGTACGGACGGACTTATTCATTTTTTTTTCTTCCTGCGTTTGACTATGTTTATGTACTACATTGTGAGCTTGACAAGTACGAGTGTATATTATACCCAAGTGCTGAATAAATATTATCATTTCATTGTCATTATTCCATAATTATATAGTAATAATAGTACAATTTTCTTCGATATCAACGGTAGATAACCGTTCGTAGCCGACTACGTCGTAGTCAATACTGCGTAGTAGCTACGGCGTAGCGAGTACGTAGTTCAGAACTAATATTAAACGTGATTTATTCATTGGGCACCGAGGATCCCACGAAGTGACAGACATAAGTAGAGCGTTTTTGCACTCAAAGAGTAGTCTGTAACGTCATCAGTGAAATTACCGTACATACATACATAGACTCACGCCTGTTTCCCAGAGGGGTAGGCAGAGACAACGGATTTCCATCTGTCACGAACTTCGCACACGTCTTTTGCCTCGATTACTGTCATTATATTCTTCATACATGCTCGCCGGCTTAGGGTACTTCTGACCTGCCCTTTCTTGAGAACGTCTCCGATTTGGTCAGAGAATGTTCGACGAGGTCTTTCCCTTCCGGTTGTTCCATTCACACAAGCCAGGTATACTTCTTTGGTCAATCTTCTTTCATTCATCCTTTCTAAATGGCCAAACCATCTCAACATTCCTTTTTCAATCTTTGTGACTACATGCTCTTTCACACGTTACCGTAAATATTCTGTAATAACCAATTAATAATCTAAATATACACATAATTTAATCTTAGTATGTTTTTAGATGTAGAAGTATGTTTATCAGTTATTTAATTGGCATAGCACGGGGTCTGCCTAGCTTGGGCTCGGATAGCAGTGTTTTAGTTGTCCCAAGTTATTATAACATTAAACACTTAGAAATACATTTATTTATACATATAATAAAATCGTAGAAAAGTCAAAACTGTACATTGAATATTTTTTAAAAAGGATACTTAGGGCGTCATCTACTGTCGATATCGAAGCCAAAAATATAGTTTTTAGAATTTTTGTCTGTGTGTCTGTTTGTCTGTATGTATGTCCGGGCTAAACTCAAAAACTACTGCATGGATTTACTTCAAACTTTGCATAAATATTACTAAGAGGTCGGGTCAACATATATACTACATATTATCACGCTATCACTTATGGGGGAGGAGTTGTGATAATTTATAAAATTTAACGCGGGTAAAACCGCGGGGCACACCTAGTAAGTAAATATATTTATCAGTTGTTTGGCCATTTAGAAAGGATTAACGAAAGAAGATTGACAAAAGAAGTATACCTGGCCTGTGTGAATGAAACAACCGGAAGGGGAAGACCTCGTAGAACATTCTCTGACCAAATCGGAGACGTTCTCAAGAAAGGTCAGGTCAGAAGTACCCTAAACCAGCGAGCATGTATGAAGAATATAATGACAGTAATTGAGGCAAAAGACGTGTGCAAAGATCGTGACAAATGGAAATCCGTTGTCTCTGCCTACCCCTCTGGGAAACAGGCGTGAGTCTATATGTATCTATGGTTACCATAGTACTGGGTCGGCCTTGTTTGGATCAGATGGCAGTTGCCCCAAGATATGTAAACATTAAGAGTTTAGAGACCAAGATATTTACATATACATACACATAGACTCACACTTATATAACAAGCTGCCAATAGAATTTAAAATTATACACAGAGTTAACTTATTTAAAAACAAATTGAAGACATTTTTATTGAAGAAAGCGTATTATAGTATAAATGAGTTCATAAATGATAAACGACAAATGTAACAACGTATTCTTGACCATTATGTATTATAGTTTTTGTTAGTTTTATTTTGTATTGTAGATTTTAGATATGTATTGCACAACAAATGTTTCAACACAATGTAAATTGTTAAGAAATAAATGACTTATGACTTGTTTCCCAGAGGGGTAGGCAGAGACAACGGATTTCCATTTGTCACGATCTTTGCACACATCTTTTACCTCGTTTACTGTCATTATATTCTTCATACATGCTCGCCGGTTTAAGATACTTGCCATAGTACTCACTGCCTAGTTTGGGATCAGATGGCAGTATGTATATTATCCCAAGCTATTTAAACATTAAGAAATATATACTTATATTTATCAGTTGTCTGGTTACAACACAGGCTCTGCCTAGTTCGGGATCAAATGGCAATGCATTAAATATCCCAAGATATTTATTCATTTATATCCGAACACTTATCTGGAAATCAGTTGTCTCTGCCTACCCCTCTGGGAAACAGGCGTGAGTCTATGTATGTATGTACTTATCTGCAAGCTACCGTTAGTCGCGCCGCTTGCCAGTCATGAAATCAAGCCTTAAAGTAAATCACTTAGTACACCTTCGCTATCAGATAACACACCCTTATCACTGTCTTTGTAACAAGCATAGTATACCAACTGCTACTTTGTTTGTACTTCAAAGGAATTAGTTAAAGAGCTACTTGAGATAATAGTAATGTTTCCTAGTCGATGTTAAGATCAGCCATCTGCGCGAGACATATTATAGTGCACAAGAAAAGTGAATTTCATAATGTAAATACGTTTCTGTTGGCGTGGTTAGCAAATGCTAGCTTTTGACGCCGGAGGTCCTGAGTTCGATTCCCACCTAGGACAGATATTTGTGTGCATGAATATGTTTGTTTGTCCTGAGTCTGGGTGCAATTTATCTATATAAGTACGCATTGATAAAATATATCAGTTATCTGGTTTCCATAGTACAAACTCTGCTTCAGGCGTTTTGTTTGTAGTAAGTCAATTAAATGAGTCGGTTTGCGGATATGTTCATTTATTTGTTTGTAATAAAATAAAAAATAAAAAAAATAAATAATAAGGTTTTTATTCACGTAGACTTTAAAAAAGCGCGTGTTAATTAATTTATAGTCAGAACATGTTTGTAGTAATATATTTGTATACATTATTATTTCTAGTAACATAGATATTTAGGTACACATTGTATTGATTGTATGGAAACATTTATAAAATTTATTTTATAATAGAAATTATATTTAGCTAGCTCATATAAAGTTATTGTCAAGAGATTATGTTTAAGTTGCTCAGCATTCATCATTTCTATGACATCAAGGATTTAAAACAAAATGATTTTTTTAAAGAATTATATCCACACAATGTAATTTTTTGATATTTAACTATATGCATAGTTAAATATATATGTTTAAGTTTAATTATCTAGTTTAAGTCTAATAGTTTTACTACTATATATAATAATAACCACTATATATATATAATAATAATTAAGTATGTATTAATTAAGTGACATTAGTTAATTATACTGTCACTTAATTAATACACTTGATTGTTTATTTAAGTATATGAAACAATTTGCATGCCTTATCTTTTAGGTAGAATATAGCGTAAAGATAAGTTTAATCTGTACATTTTCCTCTGTAATACCTATATTGAGAAAATAAAATTGAATTCAATTCAATAAAATTAATAAATAAAATAAAATAAAAAAGGTTTTTATTCACGTAGACTTTAAAAAAGCGCTTGTAAATAGTCAGAACATGTTTGTAGTAATATAGTTGTATACATTATTATTTCTAGTAACATACATATTTAGGTACACATTGTATGAAAACATTTATAAAATTTATTTTATTATAGCAATGATAATTAGCTAGCTCGTATCAAGTTATTTTCAAGAGATTATGTTTAATTATCTAGTTTAAGTCTAATATTTTTACTACATATTGTCAATGGTTCTGTCTATATTAAGGTATTATTATTATGACGGACCTTGTGTTAATAACGACGGTCGCGCTTTAATGCTACCACCGGATCCAATGCGCCACAACTGTCAATCATCATCATCATCATCATATCAGCCGAAAGACGTCCACAGCTGGACAAAGCAGTTTCCAGTGACCCGCACAAGATCATCGGTCCATCTTGTAGGGGCCTGCCCACGCTGCGTCTTCCGGTTCGTGGTCGCCACTCGAGAACCTTTCTGCCCCAACGGCCATCGTTTTGAGTATTGAACTCAATACTCGAAATATACCTAATCTTGTTGCACATGCTACTCGTCTCCAGAAAAGCAGTAACTCTTTTATGGTACACTTCTACAACAAACTTCTCAATGACACCAGAAAACTGTCAATCAACAAATTTAAAGCAAATAAAACCGGCCAAGTGCGAGTCAGACTCGCACATGAAGGGTTCCATAGCAGCAAGTATTTCAGCTAATTAAATGAAAGGTAAATTGCAGTTTACGATTTATGACGTATTAAAAAAACTACTTACTAGATCTCGCCCAAACTTGTTTTCGTTGTTAGTTTTCGTGGTAATGTACATCATATATTTGTTTTAGTTTTATCATTCTCTTATTATAGAAGTTACAGGGGGGGGGGGGGGGGAACGACACTCATTTTACCACTTTGGAAGTGTCTCTCGCGCAAACTATTCAGTTTAGAAAAAAATGATATTAGGAACCTCAATATCATTTTTGAAGACCTATCCATAAATACCATGTATGGGTACAATGAAAAAAATGTTGAGTTTCAGTTCTATGTATGGGGAACCCCCAAAATTATTGTTCTTTTTTTATTTTTGTGAGAAAATCTTAATGCGGTTCACAGAATACATCTACTTACCAAGTTTCAACAGTACAGCTTTTATAGTTTCGGAAAAAGTGGCTGTGGCATACGGACGGACAGACATGACGAATCTATAAGGGTTCCGTTTTTTGCCATTTGGCTACGGAACCCTAAAAATAAAGCCAAATTGTGTAGCAAGGCATATTACAAAGTTTCTGACTATGTTAATGATAAAACTGCTTGGGAATTAGTAGATTTAATTCAACGCCAAACCAATGCGCCACCACTAGGAAGACCCAGCGAAACAAACTCAGCGGATGTCTCCATTACCGGTTTCATATACACGATATACATGAGCATTGGTCCTCTTACTGAAATTATTTAGCAGGCATACACAATATATGCTAGATCAGTTGTCTGATTAAGTATTTATTTTAGTAGCAAGGCAAGTACCTTAGCCACAGCGTTACACATTCACCCATACGAGGCTGCACATAAAAGGCTGTAGAATTCTCGTCACTTTGAATCGCCCATTCATTACTTTCCAGTAAAAGAGCCGTGAACATCTGTTCGTCAACTCAGACTTTTTATGAAACTCAAAACAAAAAGGGGGGTATTATAAATTCTTGGGCTGCGTCTGTGACGATGCTGCAGATGTGTAGATGCTGCAGATCTCTGTGGATTAATTTCAATGTGTATTCGTTTTAGAAAGCAGTCTGATATGATCGTTTGATCACACCCTCATTGAAAAATCCGTCTTTTTGCTCCAGCGGCCTCCTGAGGTGGGGCCCAAACCCCATAATGGTGCCCTCAGGTATTAATCGCTTATATTAAGCTACGCTTATTTTTTTTATTTTTTTTAATTAGGGACAATGTCACACAGGTCATCCTAGCCCCAAACTAAGCAAAGCTTGTACTATGGGTACCAGGCGACTATATTCATACTTATATAGATAGATAAATACTTATATACATAGAAAACATCCATGACTCAGAAACAAATATTCGTGCTGATCACACAAAAATTCGAACCCAGGACCACCAGCTTCGTAGGCAGGAGCACTACCAACTAGGCTACGGTGACCGTCAAATTAAGCTGAGAGCCTTTTGCGCTAGCCAACTGCTCGTTGTCTTATAATTTTTATTAATTGTAACATAATTTTTTTATATCAGAGGGCGACAAACGAGCAATAGGGTCACCTGATGGAAAGTGACCACCGCCGCCCACGGACACTCGCAACACCAGAGATGTCGTGGGTGCGTTGCCGGCCTTTAAAAGTCAGCAAACAAGTGTTGCTGACCCTTCCCCCGCCCCAATGAGCTCTGGCGACCTTACTCACACTCGGAAACACAACATTAAAGTTATTAATGTTATTATTAAGGAGTGTCTTCTGTAAGGTGGAGGTACTTCCCCAGTCGGGTTGCTCTTTGAGCGAATGAACGCTATGCCCTACCTCTACTAAAGTTCAAAATAACAGCTTCGTAACTTGTTATTTATTTAAAGATTAAAAAAATGGTGGTAACACAGACCGTACAGGCGGACTAATTAAATTTTTTCTCCTTGTTATTACAATTGCATTGCATGCATTACATTTTATAGATAACTAGCTGTGCCCCGCGGTTTTACTCGCGTTAAACTTTATAAATTATCACAGCTCCTCCCCCGTAGGTGATAGCGTGATAATATGTAGCCTATATGTTGACCCGACCTCTTAGTAATATTCATGCAAAATTTGAAGTAAATCCCTGCTGTACTTTTTGAGTTTAGCCCGGACATACATACAGACAAAGAGATAAACAGACAAAAATTCTATAAACAATATTTTTGGCTTCGATATTGATTGTAGATCACGCCCTAAGTATCCTTTTAAAATATATTCGATGTACAGTTTTGACTTTTCTACAATTTTATTATATGTATAGATTACATTTTATAGATAATTACACCCAGACTCAGGACAAACAGACATGTTCATACACACAAATATTTGTCCTGGGTGGAATGAACCAACAATCTGCAGTGTAAAAAGTAAGAACTAGTAGTGCAAGTGGTCAGTATCGTTAAAATTACGTCGGTTTTCCGAGTTTGTGTATTTTATTTATTTATTTATTAGGGGCTAACAACAGTCGTTGCAAATGTATTTGTTATATCAAAGGTTTTACCAACTATTGAGACCAATTACAGTTATCCACAGTTATTACATTGAACAGATATCAATTCTTATAAAATACTAAATTATTTATATAACCTTAAATATGCAAAAACATGCGTGAAAATTTTGTATATATACCTAATAACCCACCGCAAGCGATATGGCCACCAATAAGCGATAATCATCTCAAAAGACGTAGTAAACTCGCTTTCGATAAGCACGGTAAGTCAGCGGCGAGAGCTAAACCTGTATACTGCATGCGCCTGCTAATTATTTATTTATTAAAATAAATAACTAGCATAGCAATAGTATAACATAGAGTGAAAGATTCCCAAAAAGTACCTACGAATCGACTCTCTCATACATTAACGTGTCACTAAATACCCCGTGTGAACTACGGCACGGTTATAGATTCACGGATTAATTGAGAATAAACATTTGTTTTATTTTTTATCGCGAAAAAAACGAAGCTTATATCCTAATTTTACTACTAACTAGATGTGCCCCGCGGTTTTACCCGCGTTAATTTTTATAAATTATCACAGCTCCTCCCCCGTAGGTGATAGCGTGATAATATGTAGCCTATATGTTGACCCGACCTCTTAGTAATATTCATGCAAAATTTTAAGTAAATCCATGCAGTACTTTTTGAGATTAGCCCGGACATACATACAGATAAACAGACAAAAATTCTAAAAAATATATTTTTGGCTTCAATATCGATTGTAGATCATGCCCCAAGTATTCTTTTAAAAAATATTCAATGTACAGTTTTGACTTTCCTACGATTTTATTATATGTATAGATAGATATAGATATTATAAATGCGAAAGTTTGTGAGTATGGATGTTTATTACTCTTTCACGCAAAAACTACCGAACGGATTTTGATGAAACTTTGTGGTTATATAGCTCATATTATTATATCCGAATAACACATAGGCTATAATTTATAAAGTTTAACGCGGGTAAAATTGTGGGGCGCAGCTAGTCCTACTAATATTATAAAGGCGTGATCGAATTTAAAAAAACTTGAGAGGTGTCAAGGGACACCCGGATGGAACGAAGTTATTTCTTATTATTTATTATGTACAAAAAACCTGTATACACTCAACAAAAATAATCGTCGCGACACCACACTGTTCAATGCGAAATATAAATGAAAATATCTGGCTTGCTTTCTATAAGAGAGAGAGATAGAGAGACAGAAAGAGAAACATGCGCACGCCACACAGCTGCAAAAAGTGTCGTGACAACTTTTCGTAAGAATTATTTCCGTCTAACCCCCTTTCACAATGCGCGATAAATAACTTCTTAGCGTGTCGATGGAAATCTAAATTAAGTCAGCCCAGAATTCAGCAACGCGTTGAGCGTGCCATAGTTTGAGCAACAGAACCACACTTGCACTCTAGGTTGGAAATGTTTAAAAATCCCCACCTGAGCAGGTTTTCCTTGCTTCGACCAACTTGGGTCCGGAGTCTATTCAGGGACTCCCAGGTTGGCCACGGCAACTTGTATCCAGGCGGAAGGCTTTCAGCGGGAGGGACGAATGGGATGGGTAGGCAAGCACTGTCTCGCCACAGTTTGAGCCGTGTCTTAAACCGTTGGTCAGAAAGTGGAAGCACACACTTCAGTATGCTTTTTCGACGCTAAAAAGGCCAAGATAGCTGGCATAGCCCAAAGAATTGCCCAACTGGAGTGGCAGTGGATAGGGCCCATAGTTTACAGAACCGTCGGCAGCTGGAGCAGAAAGGTTCCCGAGTGGCGACCATGAACCGAAAAACAAAGAAAAGGAGGAGAAAGGAAGTCAGAAGTACCCTAAACCGGCGAGCATGTATGAAGAATATAATGACAGTAATCAAGGCAAAAGACGTGTGCAAAGATCGTGACAAATGGAAATCCGTTGTCTCTGCCTACCCATCTGGGAAACAGGCGTAAGTCTATGTATGTGTATGTATGGTTACCATAGTACTGGGTCTGCCTTGTTTGGATGAGATGGCAGTTACCCCAAGATATGTAAACATTAAGAGTTTAGAGTCCACCTTGTAGAGGAACTAGTTAAGGATACTACCCCTATAGATATTAGTATAATTAAACCTAAGTCTACTTCTTAATTATGTTGCATAGTAACAAGGATAATGCAATAATATATTTAATGATGTAATAATATTTAGTTCCCACGAGAAACTTACAATCGAATGTTCTAGAACAAATTATGCTGACTCCTTTCCTACAATACGGATATATGAAACCCTTGTTGTTTGCAACCTATCTTTCATGTTTAATCAAATTGTATTTAACGTCATTCTGTTTTTGCTCGTCTTCCTGTACACTAGTTTTACGGTTTTGTTCAATAAATAAATATATTTTTGGCAAACCGTATTATCAATACCTTGACTACCTCCTCTATAAGGTGGACCGACGATCTTGTGTGACCCGCTATTGTAGAGATGCCTGTTGGAGGCCTTTGTCCAGCAACGGAAATGTTTCGGCTGATATGATAATTATGAACAGAATAAATAGGCTATTATTTATGAAGTTTAACGCGGGTAAAACCAGAGGCATAGCGAGGCATATATAAACGCTGGATTACCAACTCAGTGATTGCTGAACATGCATTTAATAACCACCCATTCATCATCCAATCGATTTGGATCATCCGCAAATTCTTTCTACAGATTGCCACTGCTATTAAAGAGAAGTGCGTACAGTGGTCGCAATTAAAAAGTAATTTCAATCAGAGATATGGCTTCTATTAATCGGTATTATAGAATTCTGTCGATAGTCGTTTAATACTAGCTTCTTCCTAGGACCAGCGTCCGCTTGGAATAGTTACTTTGAGCTAAAGGTTAGTATAACGTTGATGATGTATCGTATATTGTAATAAATAAATATATACAATAAAAAAGCGGCCAAGTGCGCGTCGGACTCACCCATGAAAGCTTCCGTTTCAGCAAGTATTTCAGTTAATTAAATGAAAGGTAAATTGGAGTTTACCATTTACGACGTACCTATTATAAAAAAAACTACTTACTATATCTCGTTCAAACCAATTTTAGGCGGAAGTTTGCATGGTAATGTAGATCATATATATTTTTAGCTTTATCATTCTCTTATTTTAGAAGTTACAGGGGGGGAGGGGGTTCACTCATTTTACCACTTTGGAAGTGTCTCTCGCGCAAACTATCAATTTAGAAAAAAATGATATTAGAAACCTCAACATCATTTTTGAAGACCTATCCATAGATAACCCACGTATGGGTACGATGAAAATCAGAGTGGCTGTGAGATACGGACGGACAGACAGACAGACATGACTAATCTATAAGGGTTCCGTGTTTTGCCATTTGGCTGCGGAACCCTAGAAATGCTAAGATATGCATTGAAATCGAATAACATAAATGTCAATTTTGTTTTAAATTAGTTATTTGTGATGAATAACGTATTTATTTGGAAAAGGATTGATATCATGTTTATAAAAATACCTTCGCATACAATGCATAATTTTAGAACAAATTTGGTTAGACAAAAAAAGGCTATTAACATTAAAAGACAAACATGTCCGTAAAAGCATGTTGCGGACATTTTTAGAACTGTTAAAGCAAGGCAATCGTAAATTTCATGTGCCTGTGTGCACCGTTCGTAGCTTAATGTAGAGCGCTTACCCCGGATTGGTAGAAAGTGCAATTTTTTTTTTTTTTTTTTATATTTTAAAACATTTATTGTGACAGACTGTATCAATATCAAAATTTTATATAATACAGAATAATGTAAAGAACTAGAAACAAACAATTCGCAGTCCGCAAGGCGATTCTATTTATGATTTATCGTTCTTGGGATTAAAATTACAAAATTTAATACCTATTCTGTGTGGCTCGTCTCCATTGCGTTTAATAATATCCTGTGACATTGTTCACACACGGCCATCTGATCTCAAACTGAGTAGACCTTGTACTATGGAAACCAGATAACCGATATACTACATACTTTTCTTTTGTAAATACATACTTATATAGATAATTCATCATCATCAACATATCAGCCGAAAGACGTCCACTGCTGGACAAGGGCCTCCCCGAGGATTTCCACAATAGCCGGTCCTGCGCTGCCTGCATCCAGCGGCTTCACGCGACCCGCACAAAATCGTCGGTCCACCGTGTGTGTGGGGGTGTTATTAGATAATTAATATAATAATAAAAATATCCTAGGACATTATTTACACATGTCCATCTGATCCCAAACTAAGCAGAACTTGTATTACGGAAACCAGGTAACTGATATACTACTTTTCTTTTGTAAATACATACTTATATAGATAATTACACCCAGACTCAGGACAAACAGACATGTTCATGTACAAAAATATCTGTCCTGGGTGGGAATCGAACCAACTACCTGTGGCGTGAAAGGCAAGTCAGCCATCCACGCAAACGGGCCCGTCAAATTTGTTTGTTTGTAATCTCAAAAATGGGAAATCATAAATTTAATCGTCCGGCGGGTCTCGAACCTGCACCATCTACCGATCCGGGGTAGGCACTCTACGTTAAGCTACGAACGATACACACTGGCAGATCAAATTTAGGATTTTCTTGCCAACACCCTTCCGGCGGGTCTCAAACCAAAGGGGGTTCGAGACCCGCCGGACGATTAAATTTATGATTTCTCATTTTGAGATTAGATTAACGCTTTGCATTGCGAATAATGCTATAAAATTTAAATTGTTCGTTTGTGTTGTAAATTACAAGAAATAATGCAGGGTGGAACTTTGATAACACGCTACCAGTAGTAAGTAGTAAAAAAAGCATCATGTATAATAGTTATGAATTGATTTCATAAATTTAATTCTTCACAATGGAAGCATTCAAATTGATGTCTGCATTCCCAGATAATCACCCGAATATTTAATATTCCGATGCAATGCAGATGTGATCAATTTAATTTATATGCGTTGGGATTGTCGTCGGAAATTATTCATGATTTATATTTTTATTTTACGACATGTGTAATTTTAAATCGGTTTATTATATTGTTGTGCGCGATGTACAATTAAGTAACAATTTGTACAGACGCCAGCACATCCAACTGCCCCAATCTGTCAAATTTCTTTTATCGATTTTCAACTTATCACATTATCATAAGGTTCACTTTCAATTGGGGACATTTGACAGATTGGGGTAGCTTGATGTGCTGGCGTCTGTTCATAGAACATCACACCATAGCCTGATATAGTCCACTGCTGGATCAAGGCCTCCCCCAAAGGTTGCCTGTGGATTTCGACATTTCTGAGTCGACAGCGTAGGGATACTCCAAGCATAGGCCTCTCCATTGCTCCTTGGGGGACCTTGAGCCTTCTTGTGAGGACCATAATAAGCGACCACGCCACTGTCATCACTGACAACACACACTGGCCGAAGACTTTCGACTTGAGACACTATGTACATACCTATATGTATTTCTCATCTCACTGATATATTGTATACAAAATGTAACGTAATTAACGCACACCCTCAAACACCCCCATTAGAATATTATATTGTAATCATAATACTGAGTATTTAATTTAACATGTATATGCATTTTTATTGACTAAATTAGTTTCTATGAATAAAGTTTATTTTTCTTTATTGGAACGAAGTTCCTTATCGCGCGTTGTGAAAGGGGGCTAGACGGAAAAAATCTCACGAAAAGTTGTCACGACACTTTTTGCAGCTGTGCGGCGTGCGCATGTTTCTCTGTCTGTCTCTATCTCTCCCTCTCTCTTATAGAAAGCAAGCCAAGTATTTTCATTTCTATTTCGCATTGACCAGTGTGGTGTCGCGACGATTATTTTTGTTGAGTGTATACAGGTTTTTTGTACATAATAAATAATAAGAAATAACTTCGTTCCATCCGGGTGTCCCTAGACACCTCTCAAGATTTTTTTATATTGAATGATGGAATTTGTATGAATAGAAATAGAACTGCGATTTTAAAAGTCTTTTTAATTTGACTTACAGTCCATTTCAGTTAGTTTTGACTGTACAGGGTTAATATGATAATAATTTATATTTTTGGAATAAAAAAATTACCTATACTAAAAATGATAAAAATCGATTCAGTAAACGATTCTGAACAAACTATTTTCAGGATGTGCGTTTATTAAGTTACATGTTGTATATGCATTTCTAATTTTTAAGTCTAGATTTCTATAATGGGATAACGGGTAACGACGGGCCTATTGGCGTGGTTGGTAGATATGCCTTTCACGCCGCAGGTCGTGGGTTCGATTCCCACCCGGGACAGATATTTGTGTGCATCGACATGTCTGTTTGTCCTGAGTCTGGGTGTAAAATATCTATATAAGTATGTTTTTACAGAAAAATTAGTATCTATACATATGATAAAATGGTAGGAAAGTCAAAACTGTCCATTGAATATTTTTTTTTAAGGATACTTGGGGCGTGATCTACAATCGATATCGAAGCCAAAAATATAGTTTTAAGAATTTTTGTCTATTTATCGGTTTATTACATGGTTTTACTTAAAATTTTGCATGAATATTACTATGAGGTCGGGTCAACATATAGGCTACATATTATCACCTACTGGGGAGGAGCTGTGATAATTTATAAAGTTTAACGCGGGTAAAAACGCGGGGCACAGCTAGTATGTAGTATATCAGTTATCTGGTTACCATAGTGCAAGCTCTGCTCAGTTTGGGATCAGATGGCCGTGTGTGAATAATGTCCCGGGATATAATATATTGCCGTATGGAGGGGTTTTCCGTAGTAACCGCGCTTGGTATGCGAGTTGGAGACCACAGTTAGGTGGTAGCTAGTACATAGGTGGCGCTGTGCGACTACCTGGTGTATCCCTTAGATGCCTTTTACGACATCCACGGGATGGTATGGGGTGGCGCTATTATTCTTTTTGGGGTGGAAATCACACGGCCTACGTTATAAAACAAAAATTGAATTAAGTAATTCACTGCACGTGTGGCTCAGCGGCTAAGACAGTCGCTTCGCCGCTTCGTGTCGCGGGTTCGAGTCCCGCGACGGACAACTTTTTGTGTGACCCATAAATAGTTGTTCTGAGTCTTGATGTAATTTGTGTCCGTCTATTATATGTTTGTAAAGTACCCCGTGATACAGGGATTACATTCCATGGTGCGGGCGTTGTGTTTAAAAAATATTCATTATAGATAGATAGATAGATTAACTCTTTATTGTACACCAATATTAAAATCATACAGTACAGGAGCATGCAATTAAAAAGTATACAATTGGCGGTCTTATCACTAACATGTGATCTCTTCCAGACAACCAAGGAATGAACAATAATAGGGATTATTTAAGAGGGCAGTTGTCGGTGTACATATACTTTGTTAACAGTACCCATTGGTACTCAGTACAACAGCCTACTATATATACTATTTACATACATACTATATTAACTGTCCTCATGAATTTGCGTAATAATTTCGTTTGATGGATTCCTTATTTTATACAGGAAGTTGATGCCAACCATAAGTATGGAATCATTAGAATTGATTGACATGTTCACTTATTAATGGACATCTTATTATGGCATCCTATAAGGAAATAAAAGATGAAAAGTTAATAATATTAATATATTACAGAGAAAAGATATTTATTTTAGCAATATCTATTTTACTAGTTGTGCCCCGCGGTTTTACCCGCGTTAAATTTTATAATTTATCACAGCTTCTCCCCCGTAGGTGACAGCGTGATAATATGTAGCCTATATGTTGACCCGACCTCTTAGTAACATTCATGCAAAATTTGAAGTAAATCCATGCAGTACTTTTTGAGTTTAGCCCGGACATACATACAGACAAACAGATAAACAGACAAAAATTATAAAAAATATATTTTTGGCTTCGATATCGATTGTAGATCACGCCCCAAGTATCTTTTTAAAAAAATATTCAATGTACAGTTTTGACTTTCCTACGATTTATTATATGTATAGATAGCCTTTGTGTTAATCTAGGTTGTCAGCTAACTCCATACCAAATTTTATTGAAATCGCTCCAGCCGAGACGTGAAGAAGTAACAAACATATGAGTGTGTATGTTTGTTACTTCTTCATGTCTAAACAGCTGAAGCGATTTTAATAAAATTTGGTATGGAGTTAGCTGACACCCTGGATAATTACATAGCACACTCACAAACTTTTGCCTTTATAATATTAGTGTGATTATAGAAAAGCAAGTATTTACCACCCACGCCAAACTAAACTAGGATGAGAGACGTTTTCTAGGAAGTAAAATTTGACCAAAAATATTTTATCCAAGGGGAAGCACACAATTAAAAATACTCACAATCGGAGTATACCAAGTTGAAGTCTTAATCAATGTATACGATTCTATAACAAACTTCCCAATGATATTAGAGAATTGTCTACGAATAAGTTTAAAAGAAGTATTAAAGCCAAATTGTGTAGCAGGGCATATTACAAAATTTCTGATTATTTAAGTGATAAAGTGCTTGGGATTGAGTTGTTCTGAGTCAACACACATGATTGTAATTAATCTTAAGTATATTTTTTTTTTAAGTATATTTTATTTTAAAAAAGGATTCCTACTGAGTTTTCTGGCAGTGTTTCTCAGTAGCTGCTCTTCGTCATGCACTGCACGGTAGGGTAAAAATATGACGATTCCACATAAATGTAAAATTTTTACGGAATAAATGATTTTTGACTTTGACTTAGTTTGGAATCAGATAGCCGTGTGTGAATAATGTCCCAGGATATTTTATATTATATTATTATAGAATTTATATGAGAAAACTCCGAAAGCAGTCGGAAGCTTCAAGATAACAGAATTTTGTTACATGTTGTATAACGCTAAACTAAAATGGCCACCCATAATACATGGCGTCGCTCGTCTCCCACGGGTGCGAGTGAGAGAAAACATAGCAAAGCATAGAGAAAACGAGTTAGTTTTTAAATTTTAATAAGCTCTAGTGCTTTACGTGTAACACGCCTACCTTATTAGGCTGAGTATACATACGGTAAAAACTCTATTTCTTTCATACACGCGTATTATTCTAATGTCCACATCCTACTAATATTATAAATGCCAAAGTTTGTAAGTATAAATGGATGTTTGATACTCTTTCACATAAAACCTACTGAATGGACATTAATGAAACTTTACAATAATATAGCTTATACATCAGAATAACACATAGGCTACAATTTATAGAGATATTGTGTGAATTGTCCAAATTATGACGATAAGTGTCAAGTAATTAGGAAAAAATCTACCATCTGCGAACTAATCCGGCGTGCACTGGCAACATCGCTAGAGGTACACATCCTACTAATATCATAAGTAAGAAAGTTTGTGAGTATAGATGTATGGATGTATGTTTGTTACTCTTTTACGCCAAAACTACTTGAACGCGGGTGAAACCGCGGGGCAAAGCTAGTCATTCAATATTGTGTGAATCGCTCATAGACAGTAGCCTCGGTCCATAGATTCAATTTCGATGTGACGGTCACCGTAGCCTAGTCGGTAGTGCTCCTGCCTACGAAGTGTGGTCCTGGGTTCGAATCCCGGTAAGTGCAAATATTTGTGTGTTGAGCACGAATATTTGTTTCTGAGTCATGGATGTTTTCTATGTATTCAAGTATGTATCTATCTATATAAGTATGTATATCGTCGCTTGGTACCCATAGTACAAGCTTTGCTTAGTTTGGGGCTAGGATGATCTGTGTGACATTGTCCCTATATATTATTATTATTATAGATAATTAGCGAGATTAATTTAATTGTATAATGTCCACCTGTGGGTTAAAATAAAGTAAAATAAAACATAAAATCGATTTTTATTCCATAGACTTTAAAATAAAATAAAATAAAAAAGGTTTTTATTCACGTAGACTTTAAAAAGCGCTTGTAAATAGTCAGAACATGTTTGTAGTAATATAGTTGTATACATTAGATATTATTTCTAGTAACATAGATATTTAGGTACATCTTGTATGAAAACATTTATAAAATTTATTTTATTACAGAAATGATATTTAGCTAGCTCAAATCTTTTCCCTTACAATTCTTTAAAAATCGAATTGTAAGGGGTTGAAAGGGGGGATGAAAAGTTGTACTGCAGTATCGCCGTTTTTTGAGCTAGAAGCCTTTTGCGACACCCACGGAGTAGCCCTGTTATTCTTACTGAGTCGAAAACCACACGGCAAGCACTCTTGTTTCTTTTTATTTTTTTATATTGGAGGAAGTCAAACGAGCAAGTGCATCACCCGATGGTAAGTGATCACCGCCGCCCATGTACACTCGCAACACCAAGAAGTCGCGGGTGCGTTGCACGCCTTTAAGAGTCAGCAAACAAGTGTTGCTGACCCTTCCCCCCACCCTGATGAGCTCTTGCGACTAGTGTTGAAAATGACTATAGTGCCTGGATAAAACTGACTGTCATTTACGGTCAAATTGGTCAAAAATGGTCATTAACTGTCAAAAATGGTCATTTTCAGTACCTTTTAAGTTTTTGTCGTTAATAAAAGTCTACAACTTCTAAGTTGAAACAAAAAAGTGTTTTTTATGACTTATAGTATTATTATATAGTGTTAATCATTTTACATTTCTAATCATGCGTGTATTTGAGACAAAATGGCAACGTCACATCGCCTCTCATGATATAATAGAAAATAAAACGTTGCTTCATTTAAACTTGCATATAAATTGGGTACCTAAATAAATAAATAATTGGGTGGTAGTCGAGAATAGACAATAATATTTGAGTCAAAACCGGTCATTTAAGGTTTATGACAATTGTGACTAGTCATTTTCAGTCATTTTACATCTCTACTGGCGACCTTACTCACACGCAGAAACTCAACATTAAAATTATTAATGTTATTGTTAAGGATTGTCTTCTGTAAGGTGGAGGTACTTCCCCAGTCCGGCTGCTCTATGAGCGAATGAACCCTGTGCCCTACCTCTCTTGATTTCATACATATATTTCAGCGTTATGACAATAACTTGGAAGTTTTGTAAGACAATTTATTCATGGCTATTAATACATATTAATGACATAATTTTAATATATAAAGTGACTTTGGAGAGGCAGCATAATATTATACTAATATTATAATATAACCAGCTGTGCCCCGCAGTTTTACCCGCGTCAAATTTTATTAATTATCACAGCTCCTCCCCCGTAGGTGATAGCGTGATAATATATAGCCCATATGTTGACCCAACCTCTTAGTAATATTCATGAAAAATTTGAAATAAATCCATGCAGTACTTTTTGAGTTTAGCCCGGACATACATATAGACAACAAGACAAAAATTCTAAAAACTATATTTTTGGCTTCGATATCGATTGTAGATCACGCCCCAAGTATCCTTTAAAAAAAATATTCAATTTACAGTTTTGACTTTCCTACCATTTTATTATATGTATAGATTATACTATAATGACGGGCCTGTTGGCGTGGTTGGCAAAGGCTTGCTGTTCACGCCGGAGGTCGTGGGTTCGATTCCCACCCAGGACAGGTATTAGTGTGCATGAACTTGTCTGTTTGTTCTGAGTCTGGGTGTAATTATCTATATAAGTATGTATTTACAAAAGAAAAATAGTATATGTAGTATATCAGTTATCTGGTTTCCATATTACAAGGTCTGCATAGTTTGGAATCAGATGGCCGAGTGTGAATAATGTCCCAGGATATAACTATTGTCAACCGAAACGATTCAGTTAAATTTGACTTAATGGATATCTTAACCTTTTTACCTGATTTAGGTTTTTAGACTGTTGTAGATATTACATGTCAATAGATATAATTATAAAATATATTTATATATACTATTTATGTCTTTTTCTTCCAATCCGGGGTAGGTCCTCTGCCTTTTAAGCCTGTTAAGTTACGAACGATACACACTGGCAGATCAGTTTAATATTCCCTTGCTAACACCTTTCTTGAGGAATTTATCCTATATTTTTTCCCCGTTTTTGCGATTAGATTTACGCTTTGCACTTTATTTATTTATTTATTTTAAGGTACACCAACAGCTTCTGTATATAACATTTCAAATAATTATTGGTACCAAGTTATGGTCTTATACAGTTGCCAATAACAGGCGAACCAACACTCACAAATAGAAATGATAACCTAAGCTAAAACAAAGTGTAATAAAACTAAAATGATAATAAACTATATAAACAAAAATATAACAATCAGTTATCAAATAGAAATTAAACCAAATTATACTTCTACTTAAAACCAATATATACATATATATATATATATATATATGTATATATTGATTAAGTTTATAATGATAGTTTTAGTTTGTACGTAGTTTTAATCTATTTCCAATATCTATGTTAGTATAGTTTTAATTTATTTATTACATTTATAGTTAGTTATTTTTTAGTGATTTCTCAAACAATTTGTATAAAGTTATATATATATATATATATATATATATATATATATATATATATATAAAGACAGAGAGAAATAAAAAGACATCAATAAACACAAATGTAATAGTATGCACTTATAATAATGCTAACATTAAATTAATTATTAAATTGTAAATCGATTTTAGAATATAAAAAATCAGGCTAATCAATGTATTATTTTGCCGTATGTTAAATGAGTGAATATATATGGATATCATGGATGTTTGTTACACTTTCACGCAAAAAGGGATTTTGTTGAAACTTTGTAGTAATATAGCTTATACATCCGAATAACACATGTGTTATTTATAAAGTTCAACGTAGATGAAACTGCGGGGCATAGCTAGTAGATACATTCTGTTTCGTCCTCCACGTATACGTTTTATTACTTTTTTCGTCTTCCACTTATAAGTGATAAGTGGAAGACGAAATAGTCTTAGCAGTGTGGATTACACGAGGCAGGGCATTGTACTTTAAGGAGTTTGGATTTAAAGTCTCTATCAAATACATTTCGAGTATTCTAATCTGGTATTGTATTAATTTGACAGACACACAATACACTAATGTACACTTTTTGACGGTCACCGTAGCCTAGTTGGTAGTGCTCCTGCCTACGAAGCTGGTGGTCCTGGGTTTGAATCCCGGTTAGTGCAAATATTTGTGTGATGATCACAAATATTTGTTTCTGAGTCATGGATGTTTTCTATGTATTTAAGTATTTATCTATCTATATAAGTATGTATATCGTCGCCTTGTACCCATAGTACAAGCTTTGCTTAGTTTGGAGCTAAGATGATCTGTGTGACATTGTCCCTAGATTGTCCCTAGATATTACTTACAACTACCGCCTTTTTATTTTGCTCTTTTTCCTCGTCCACCCAACGGTGTAATTATATAAGTATGTATTTACAAAAGAAAAGAAGTATATGTAGTATATCAGTTATCTGGTTTCCATAGTACAAGCTCTGTTTAGTTTGGGATCAGATGGCCGTGTGTAGGTACATAATGTCCCAGGATTTTACTATTACAATTTGACAGAATGAATGAGTGAATGAATCAACTTTTTATTTGCGAGAATACAGGTTACATTTGATGGTATTATATTTTCGTTTCACTATATTCGACAGAATACGTCGTGCAAATATTTAATGTAATACATTAAAATTTTATACTTACATTGAAATTGTTAGTAATTATTTAATTTGTTAATACAATATGTAAAAATAAGATTTAAAAACAGTGTTAATTATTAGAGATTAGAAAATGTCCATTAAAATTTCAATGTCAAAATATTTAGGCTAATTACATATTTATGTGAATTTATATTTAATGTAGTCATCAATTGAATAAAAACATCTGTCACATAGCCACTAGACCCTATAGTACACTTACAACTACTGCCTTTTCTATCTTATTTTTTTCCTAGTCCAATATTACGCACTCGTAGGCTCTGCACATTAAAACTCCCGAGATGTTTTCCACACACAATATTTTAATCGAACAGAGTAACGTTCTCATCTACCGACGTACAAAGAATGCCTCTTTAATAATTCTCCTACCCTATTTATATTTTTATCAGTGACAACCATTTGAAAGTCAAATATAGATTAATAATAGTTTTGAGATGTAAAATTATTATAGTAATTAATAAAATGACAATCACTAATTAAATAAATAATCACAATGTAAATATATTATTATAACATAGCAGCTACTTCATAACCGTTGCGCGGCTATTGAGTACTTGATAACACCACCCAACGGTTGTCTGGAAGAGATCGTTACAAAGCGATAAGACCGCCGATTGTACACAAGGCTACATATCAAGCTATACATTTCCAATATAAGCGGCCCTCTCATTGTATGGAAATCCTATACAACGCGAGATCAGCTTATACTGGAAATGTATAGCTTGATATGTAGCCGTGAGTACCTGTATTTGCTTATCTTTAAATAATTTATTGTGTTTGTTAAGTGTACTCTATCTAATTTGACAGGCCTGTTGGCGTGGTTGGCAATTGCTTTTCATCTAAAGGTCGTGGGTTCGATTCCCACCCAGGTCAGATATTTGTGTACATTATCCGGAGTCTGGGTGTTAATGACACCCAGATTCGAGATAATGCACACAAATATAAGTATATGTTTATATATAATATATTATTATGTATTTACAAAAGAAATTATTATGTCCCCAGATATTATAAATGTAGTATATTAGTTATCTGGTTTCCATAGTACAAGGTCTGCTTAGTTTAGGATCAGATGGCCGTGTGTGAATAACGGCCTAGGTCCTAGGACATAATTATTATCTAATTGGATTCACGTAAGTCAAGCGTCTTTAGGTACGGTGAATATTGATATATATTTACAAAAAAAGGGAGTGTATGTAGTATATCAGTTATCTGGTTTCCATAGTACAAGCTCTGCTTAGTTTGGGATCAAATGGCCGTGTGTGAATAATGCAGCAGGATATTATTATTATTATTAATTGGAAGTTAGCTTGAAATGTAAATATATATGAATTGAAATTATTTAAATGCCTTTGCATGCAAAATTTTGGGATCAAGGGGTTTTTTCTCTGTCTTTGAATTTTAGTATTATAAATATTGACATTATGACAATTGACAGATGATATTTTAAGCCAAAAACAGTGCAAAATTAATTAAACATAGGCCTGTTTAAAATAAATAATAATAAAATAAATACCCCTTTGACTTAATGTAGATCTTAATGAGATCAACTTTGTTTAATAAAACAACGGCCTGACTAAAATAAATAAATAAATACCCCTTTGATATTACATTTTACTTTTTTTTTTATGTCAGAGGTCGACAAACGAGCAAGTGGGCAGTGGTAAGTGATCACCACCGCCCATGGACACTCGCAACACCAGAGGAGTCGCGGGTGCGTTGCCGGCCTTTAAGAGTCAGCAAACAAGTGTTGCTGACCCTTCCCCCCACCCCGATGAGCTCTGGCGACCTTACTCACACTCAGAAACACAACATTAAATTATTATTAATGTTATTATTAAGGAATGTCTTCTGTAAGGTGGAGGTACTTCCCCAGTCGGGCTGCTCTTCAAGCGAATGAACGCTGTGCCCTACCTCTCTTAAAAATGAAAATGACAATAAAATAATAAATATCCTGGGACATTATTCACACACGGCCATCTGATCCTAAACTAAGCAGAGCTTGTACTATGGAAACAAGATAACTGATATACTACATATAGGTTCTACTTTTCTTTTATAATTTCATAATTTTATAGATAATTACACCCAGACACAGGACAAACAGACAAGTTCATGCACACAAATATCCGTCCTGGGTGGGAATCGAACCCACGACCTCCACCGTGAAAAGCAAGCATTTGCCAACCACGCCAACAGGCCTCAATCAAATATCTTCTATATTGTTCAATTTGTATCTGAAATTATATTTGAAATACAAATGAAACAATATATAATTTATATATTTATTTATAACCTTTAATGGGGCAATGATATAATACTTACCACTTCATTTTAAACTCTACTCTGTTGTAATAAGAGCCAAAATCAATGAATTATGAACTTGCGTTATGCCTATTGTATCGTATTGCGTTATCAAGAGACAAATTGAATCTAAAATTGTTCTAAATTTAAAAAAGAACATTATAATAATATAACTCATTTTTCCTTAGATATAGCATAGTAATAGATAGATAGACGGACTGACTGTCTCCTTATAAAGGTTCTTTTTAACTATTTTGGAACGGATCCTTAAATATAAAATAAAATGTAGAGGGACTACTATGTTGCAGAGCTGCTTATTTAGAGCTTTTAAATTACTAAGAAAATACGCAATATCACACAAAATCATCAATTTCCTTAAAACAAAACACAAAACGTAACTTTACGAAATAGGTACATACTGTATAGATCTACAACATATCTTATCTATATTTAAATTAAATCGAAGATACATAAAAAAATCAAAACATAAATTAAATAGAATAGGGAAACGAAAAGGGCTCAGAAAAACAAAGAAAATTAAAAAAAAATCGATAAATATATTTCATTTATTTTTAAAACAGCAAACACACCAGAACAAAGACAAACAGAATACAAAAATAAAACAATATTCATAAAATAACATAGACAAAAATACATAACAAAATTACACTAAAATATATTTATACTAAACAAAAACTCTGAAAAAAATAGTAGCAATCGGCTAATAGCGACATAGACGCCCAAAATTTCATCATATAATCATAATCAATTTGCTTATTAATTTACATTTAACAAAAGCTCCTAAGTCCTGAAAAAGCGGAAATCCAAGATGGCCGTTGATATACTGAAATTGATACAACTTATTACCTTTTAGCATTGTGACTGCACCTCGAACAAAGGATTTCCCACTGGCCAGAAAAAAAAACCAAACACTATGGTATCCAAAGAGTCCACACGATCGTTTAAATATGTATACCGTCGCCACGATATTTTTGCACGCAATTAAAAAAAAAGGCCACAATTCCTTCTAGTCTTTTGTTATAAACGCCGCCTTTAACTATCGAATTCGTTTAAATTTAACAAGCTAATGTAATTTTTAATATTTTTCCGTCGGTTTAAATATTGAAACGCGTCTAAATTGAATATTAATTGTATTTTTTTATTATTTTTTATTTATATTTTTTGCGCGAGCCGACATACCGCCTTCGTTCGGGGGAAATGAAACACTGGCCATGCAAGCGAGATCCGTATGCATCGATTTGACGTAGCTCACAGCTGTATAATGTTCTCTTTCGCACTCGTGTACGTTCTATCTCTGTCCTACTTTCAGGCTTTAGTTAGTATAGCGAAATTTGGCTTCGCAATGCCTTGTGGTTCTCAAATATTTGCAAATTAAATTGTAGACGAACTTTTTTTTTTCCATTGAAGTTTTTCAGAACATTTGCGTAGTACTTATTGGGTTCCACGAAATTAGGGGCGGTTTGCTTTGCCTATTATAGTCAATAGTAACTTATTTAATGTTTTTGGAAATATAAAAAAAAATATGCAAGTAATTACTTACTTATCGTATGGGCAGTGGTTACCCTGGTGTTAGAGTTGTTTAAGCCGCCCAGTTGGCCTCTATGTCAGAGGCCAACTGGGCTTGGCCAACTTGGGCTTAACGACTGTTGAACGTGTTGAAATGAACTAAAATTATATTAAATAATTTAATATTGAACTATAAAATAATTATAATTACTGTATAAGTATGCATTTACAAAAGAAAAGCAGTATATATAGAATATCAGTTATCTGGTACCCATATTACAAGCTCTGCTTAGTTTGGGATCAGATGGCTGTGTGTGAATAATGTCGCAGGATATATTTTTTAATATTAATATAAATACAACGCCCGCATTAAATAAAAATAAAATAAAAAGGTTTTTATTCACGTACACTTTAAAAAAGCGCTTGTAAATAGTCAGAACATGTTTGTAGTAATAGGTATATAATTAATTTATAATTATTTCTAGGTACATATAGATATTTAGGTACACGGATTCTAGGAAAAAAAATACAATAAGATTTATTTTATAATAGTAACGATATGTAGCTAGCTTAAATTAAGTTATTGTTAAGGATCATGTGTAGGTTTAATTATCGAAATTTTAAATTTCGTTTAATATTCATTAGAGTATCCTTGTCGCGGGGTACTTTATAACCATATAATAGATAGACACAAACGACATCCAGACTCAGCATCAACTATTTATCGGTCACACAAATAGTTGTCCGATGCGGGACTCGAACCCGCGACACGGAGCGGTGAGACTGTCTTAGCCGCAGCGCCACACGTGCAGTATTAGGTATTATTATTAACGAAATAGTGAAATACGTCTTGCACTTAATCCTTCACGAGAAATGAGTAATTATGAAAGATAATTCAATGTCAATACATTTCGAATTAAGTCCGGTTGATGAGAAGTTATTAAAATTAATGGATTGCTGTAAGTTAGAAGTCTGCTCCAAGTTTTGTGCGAATGGGTGTTCTTTGAATACAAATGTTAAATAATAGGATTAAAGAGGTTTAATCAAAAGCGAGACCCTGACTTTGGCAGAGAGTAATACAATATTTTTCGGGGGTATCTTTGTTTTATTTGCTCTTTACATTCTTTATTGGGATATTTCAGTTTTAGAATAGAATATAATACATTTATTTGCCAGAAACACAGTACAAGGTTGTTAAAATTACATAGATCAACATGTTTACATACACATGATTAAATATCAACATTAGATATTAATAAATTAGTGAAATTAGATTATATTTTATCAATTAAATTATTTAAATAAAACTGAGTCAACTCTTATCAATTAAATAGTAACATTACATACAATTATTATCTATTAAAAAAACACTCTTTACATCTCAATTCGATACTTACTTGTTTAGCTAAATCGTGCATTTGTAACAATAACGGCCGTTTATGTTTTGAATGCACGATTTAGCTAAACAGCTATATTTCAAGTGTTGATAAGGTGTTATACAATTACGTTATTGCCTTTTCCACAGTAATAATAGAACATATTTTGTATTTTTGATTCTATTTACGAGTTATGACAATTTTTCGATTGGCGGTGCTAGTGGACTGTAATAGGCCTCTTAAGTATATTTTATTTTAAATAAAAAAGGATTCCTAATGAGTTTTCTGCCAGTGTTTCTCAGAAGGTGCCACGTCATGCACTGCACGGTAGGGTAAAAAAATGACGATTCCACATAAATATAATTATTTTAGACTTTGACTTAATACATGCTCAATTTGCACATTGTATTTAGACTGAAAATATACTTAAGATTTTTTTTTGTTTGCTAGTACATAATTTAAAACAAAGATGATGCTCGATTCTATTTAGTAGGTTTATCATTCGATGGCGCGCCTTTTATAAAAGTAAAGCCCAAAGTTTGAGCGACACTGACCACCGTATTATCGTGGCATGGGTGAGTAAAGTACATGTCAATATTAACAACATTCCGGAGCCCACTGCTGGGCAAAAATGTTGGGGAAAAACTGTTTAAAATAGACATTTTTATCCGGCAACGAAATGAGGGTTGTTTTCGATTTTGTGAGTTTTGCGAGTGAATTATTAGTAAGCAACTTAGGAGTCTCGGCTTGTGGAATTGTATGCTGGCGTGTACTTATATTTGATTCTTGTAACCCCTAGGAAGCGCTAAATAGTACCTAGCATTATTAACGTCTTTAAACATATTTAAATGCAGATTATTCAAGATCTTGTTACAATATAGGTTTTGCAGCGTCAAAGAGTATTTAGACTGTAAGTTCAATGACATGTAAATTGATTTTAAACAAGTATTGACATTACATGACAGAGAGAGACATAATTCGAAATAATGATGTAAGAGAGCGTTGTGGTGTGAAAGAAGATGTAGTCACAAAGATTGAAAAAGGAATGCTGAGATGGTTTGGCCATTTAGAGAGGATGAATGAAAGAAGAATGACCAAAGAAGTATACCTGGCCTGTGTGAATGGAACAACCGGAAGGGGAAGACCTCGTCGAACATTCTCTGACCAAATTGGAGACGTTCTCAAGAAAGGGCAGGTCAGAAGTACCCTAAACCGACGAGCATGTATGAAGAATATAATGACAGTAATCGAGGCAAAAGACGTGTGCAAAGATCGTGACAAATGGAAATCCGTTGTCTCTGCCTACCCCTCTGGGAAACAGGCGTGAGTCTATGTATGTATGTATGTACGTATGTATTGACATTATTATTATTAGAATTCTGTTTATATTTTTTGACACATATTATTGTTTTATTTTGTTATTAATATGATTATGTAAATTGAACATTATGTATTTAAGTATAACATAGATTAATTTGTAATTTTTTGCATGCCGAACTGGTGAAACATGTATGTACTTATTTTTCATGACCATCTGTAACCATTTACCATGTTTCTTGTGAATAAAGAATTGAATTGAATTGAATAACTTTATTTCCCTGTTGCGTGGTTGGTAAATCCTTGCTTTGCACGCCGTAGGACGTGGGTTCGGTTCCCACCCAGTACACATATTTTTATGTATGAAAATGGCTGTTAGTCCAGAGCCTGAGTATCTATATCTATATAAAGATATAGCCATTTTCATACATAAAAATACTCAATGCATCCCGTAGGGGGCGTAGAAGTCGACCTGAGAGAATATCTCCCGTTCTCTGGGAGCATCCCTTTGGGTACCATAACTATCATACTCCGATCGCCAACCCGTCTACCAAGCGTGCTGATTATGGCATATCCCTCCAAATGATGGAAACAACTTCTTTTGGGGAGGCATTTGATGATGATGATATGTATTAAAGTGGGGTGAAGTCAGCCTCTCCAAAAGATATAAATAAATAAATAAATAAAATAAAAAAGGTTTTTATTCACGTAGACTTTAAAAAAGCGCTTGTAAATAGTCAGAACATGTTTGTAGTAATATAGTTGTATACATTAGATATTATTTCTAGTAACATAGATATTTAGGTACATCTTGTATGAAAACATTTATAAAATTTATTTTATTACAGAAATGATATTTAGCTAGCTCGTATCAAGTTATTGTCAAGAGATTATGTTTAATTATCTAGTTTAAGTCTAATATTTTTACTACATATTGTCAATGGTTCTGTCTATATTAAAGGTATTATTATTATGACGGACCTTGTGTTAATAACGACGGTCGCGCTTTAATGCTACCACCGGATCCAATGCGCCCCAACTGAGAAGACCCAGCGAAACAAACTCAGTGGGTTCATCTACTACCGGTTTCAACACGACCCAGTTGAGACGGTCCGGCGAAACATACTCAAGCGGGCATGAACACGGGATTTGGTCCAATTAGAGTAATTATTTAGTAGGCAAACACAATATATGCTCGATCGGTTGTCTGAATGCTTATTATTTTAGATTATATTTAGGTATACAAAAGAAAAACTTCGAAACAATAACATTATTCATTTTGAGACAGAGTCAATAATTTTAAATTAAGTATATGATAGCAATCATTTACAGATAGTTCACGTAACACAGCAGATCAGTCATGTCTATATGGCTACAAGATCTCCAGCGAGCAATGTGCAGGTAGGAAGTGAGAGCCAGACGTCTTTGTCATCGATGTACTCTTTAGTGGTGTAATAACCCCTAGCCATAAGTATACGTTTAATATGTGTTTTAAAACTTGTGTCAGGCAGATCAGTAATTTGAGTAGGAAGCTTGTTATAAAACCTAATACAATTTCCTAAAAATGATTTATTAGATTTGCTTACTCTAAAGCCTGGCATGGCTAGTTTGTTTTTATTCCTAGTATTTATATTATGCAGTTCACTTTTCTTTTTATAATTATGAATATTTTTTCTAACAAACATTATATTCTGATATATATATTCCGATGGCACAGTAAGTATATTTATTTCTTTAAACAAATTTCGCAAAGAATCGCGACTGCCTAAACCATAAATGGCTCTGACTGCTCTTTTCTGCAATACAAAAATAGTACCTATGTCAGCCGCCGAACCCCACAGCAGAATGCCATACGACATAATGCTATGAAAGTACGCGAAATACACTAATCTAGCAGTTTGTTCATCTGACAATTGCCTTATTTTCCAGACAGCATAGGAAGCCGAACTTAATTTACCTGCTAACTTTTCAATCTGAGGACCCCATTGCAATTTTGAATCAAGTGTCAATCCTAAAAATACGGTCGATGGGACTAGATCTAATATTTTCGCATTAAGTGCAACTGTTGGTACAATTTGAGTTACATTCGGCAATGAGAACCTGATGCATTTAGTTTTCCCTGCATTTAACAAAAGATTATTTGCCGAAAACCATTCTGATATAAAGCTGAGTGTTTTATTATGCTCAATAAGATCTTTATCCTTTCTATTTACATACTTTAAATATGAGCGAAGTATCATCAGCGAACAAAACTATGTCTGATACTTTCTCTACCAGATAAGGGAGATCATTTATATAAACTAGAAATAAAAATGGGCCCAATATAGATCCTTGGGGCACCCCCATTTTCACAGGATGACGTGCCGAAGTGGCACCGCCTATCGAAACCATCTGTTGTCGCCCCGATAAATAGGACATCACAAGATCAAGAGATGTGCCAGATATTCCATAGTACTTCAGTTTAACAACGAGCGTACGATGATCAACGCAATCGAAAGCCTTAGAGAGATCACAGAAAACTCCCAGCGCATCCTGTGATCCCTCCCAAGCCTCCAATATTGACCTTATTAATGTGCAACCTGCATCCTGAGTAGAGCGGCCCCTTGTAAACCCGAACTGCTTGTTATGCAATATCTCATTCACGTTAAAGTGCGACAACATTTGGCTGAGCATCAGCTTTTCAAATATTTTACTTAAAGCTGGTAGTATTGAGATAGGCCTATAATTCGTGGCATTTTTTGAACAACCTGCCTTGAAAATGGGTATTATCTTACTTATTTTCATTAAATCGGGAAAGACACCATCACTTATACAGCCATTGAAGATGGCTGCAAGAATTGTAGCAATGTTTAGTATGATTGATTCAATTGCTTTAACAGACAGTCCCCACAAATCTTCTGTGCCTTTCCTTTTAATACTCTTAAAAGCTTTTATAATATCATCACTTGTTACGGATTTAAAACTAAAGTTAGGTACAGTTTGTTTTACGCTTTGATTTAAAAAGAGTTCAGCCACATCTGGTGATGATGCGAGACACTTAGTAATATCCACAGGTATATTTGCAAAAAAAGCAGCTAAAAAATTGGCAATGGTAAGCTTGTCTGAAACCAGTTCATCACCAATATTCAATACTAATGTTTGATCTCTTGATCTACTTTTACCAGTTTCAGTATTAATTATTTGCCACAGATATACAGATCATTTATTCAGTATTCTTTATCTTATACAGATATAAAGGTAAACCGCTATGTTTTGCCAACTTAATGACGTGTAAAATTTTTATGTTATAAGTACATGTCTTAACCTAGATTATATTATTACTAATTGTAGTCCGCGGTTTCGTAACAAGGATATTTTAATTTTAATGTTCAGACTGAAAGTGTATAAGAAAATCAAACATGATAAAATCTCATTTAATTCGTTATCAGTGCTAATGCTACCATGGAATAAAACAAAACGTTATAAAAAAAGCGGCCAAGTGCGAGTCGGACTCGCCCATGTAGGGTTCCGTAGCATAAAGTAACATAATATGTTTTTTTTTATTTATTATTATATTTGAGTTGATTGAATGAAAGGTAAATTGCGGTTTACGATTATTGACGTATTTAAAAAAAACTACTTACGAGATCTTGTTCAAACCAATTTTTGGTGGATGTTTGCATGGTAATGTACATCATATATTTTTTTATTTTTATCATTCTGTTATTTTAGAAGATACAGGGGAAGGGGGGGGGGCACATTTTACCACTTTGGAAGTCCCTCGCCCAAACTATTCAGTTATAAAAAAAATATATTAGAAACCTAAATATCTATCTATCAAGACCTATCCATAGATACGCCACATGTATGGGTCTGTTAAAAAAAAAAATGTCTTTCTGCGCTAAGTATGGGGCACCCCCACACTTTTTTTTTTTTTATATTTTGGAATGAAAATCTTAATGCGGTTCACCGAATACATCTACTTACCAAGTTTCTACAGTACAGCTCTTATAGTTTCGGAAAAAATTGGCTGTGACATACGGACGGACAGACATACATGACGAATCTATAAAGGTTCCGTTTTTTGCCATTTGGCTACGAAACCCTAAAAAACAGCCTTGCCAACAAGCCTGTTCATTCTGTTTATGTGTTATACAGACCTGTGTTATACAGACTGAGTATTAGTACTGGAATCCCGTATTACCATTTGGGTGCGGACCTCTGAAAATGGGAATGCTTCTCCGCCCCCCCTCGCCCCTCCGGAGATCAAAACAACGCACACACCCCCAAGGCACACGAGGCTATATCAAATTATACATTTTTAAACTAAAAAAGATTCTTTCTTTTGATCTTTATTTTACAAAATGTTAGGAGATAAATGTTTTTTAAGTTGTTGTGTAATTTCGTTTTTAATTTGACATCTGGTCGCTTTGTGTTGGCGGCTTGGGGGCTTTTACGACAGCAGCGCGGTTAAACAGGCTCCAAGCGCGTGTCAGGCGTTATACTGATTGCCTCGTTAATCTAGCGTGTTCACCCGCGGAGTCCTGGGTTCATACCCCGAGTCAGTCCAAAGGTTTTTTTTTTTTGACTGACGCTACAGATAGCCTAGGAGGCTTTCACTGCTTCACCGGACTATAGAGGCGAGCAGAGGGCTCGAGCCGTCTAGCAATTAAGTAACCTGCGCCGGAGGGCACCCCCTGTGGGGTTCAAACCTCGACTCTGGGCGATTACTGGCGGGGAGAGGGCAGAGATAATTTTAGGGAGTTTTGTGCAACTTTCGCTCTACGTTAATGACATGACGTGGCCCGCGTTGAGGGGGCTTTTTATCGATACGATATGCAAACTAAGGGTCCTGGAGGGCGTTGGTGGTCGCGGCGCGTTCGCAGTCGTACTCTCGTCCGAAGAGTACGAATAATCGGTATGTGTATAGTGTCCAAAAGTGATTTTGGGACCTATTTTTATATCAGTGGGCGACAAACGAGCAAGTGGGTCACCTGATGGTAAGTGATCACCGCCGCCCACGGACACTCGCAACACCAGAGGAGTCGCGGGTGCGTTGCCGGCCTTTAAAAGTCAGCAAACAAGTGTTGCTGACCCTTCCCCCCCACCCCAATGGACTCTGGCGACCTTAGTCATACTCGGAAACACACAATTAAGTTATTAATGTTATTATTAAGGAATGTCTTCTTGAGGTGCTTACCCAGTCGGGCTGCTCTTTGAGCGAATAAACGCTTTTATATAAAAAGATAAAAATCCTGAAGTCTGGGAGTTGGTGGTATTATACCCCCGTGCTTCGGAGAGCATGTAAAGCCGTCGGTCCTGTACCTGACCTCTTTCCGGTCAGTAGGCGTCCCATCGGATCATGAGAGTGATGGAATAGAAAGTGCTTCTGCGTTTGCGCACACACTTGTGCACTATAAAATGTCCCACGCAGATAGCCAATCTCAATTAAGACCGCTCTTTTAGAATAGAATATAGAATAGAATAGAATATATTTAATTGCATTAAACATGGTCACCCGCAAGGTATTCGCTAATTACATCCTACTAATATTATAAATGCGAAAGTTTTTAAGTGTGTATGTTTGGTACTCTTTCCCGAAAAAACTACCGAACGGATTTTGATGTGAAACTTTGTAGTTATATAGCTTATATATCCGAATAACACCTCCTTGACAATCACTTAATTTAAGTTAGTTAAATATCGTTACTGTTATGAAATAAATCTTATTGTAAATTATTTCCTACAATCCGTGTACCTAAATATCTATATGTACCTAGAAATAATTATAAATTAATTATATATTACTACGAATATGTTCTGACTATTTACAAGCGCTTTTTTAAAGTCTACGTGAATAAAAACCTTTTTTATTTATTTATTTATTTAACACATTGGGTATAATTTGAACACAAAATACGATACCCAATGTGTTATAAATTGACACAGCTAGACTTTGAGACAGACAATGCATCCCGTAGGGGGCGTAGAAGTCGACCTGAGAGAATATCTCCCGTTCTCTGGGAGCATCCCTTTGGGTACCATAACTATCATACTCCGATCGCCAACCCGTCTACCAAGCGTGCTGATTATGGCATATCCCTCCAAATGATGGAAACAACTTCTTTTGGGGAGGCATTTGATGATGATGATATGTATTAAAGTGGGGTGAAGTCAGCCTCTCCAAAAGATATAAATAAATAAATAAATAAAATAAAAAAGGTTTTTATTCACGTAGACTTTAAAAAAGCGCTTGTAAATAGTCAGAACATGTTTGTAGTAATATAGTTGTATACATTAGATATTATTTCTAGTAACATAGATATTTAGGTACATCTTGTATGAAAACATTTATAAAATTTATTTTATTACAGAAATGATATTTAGCTAGCTCGTATCAAGTTATTGTCAAGAGATTATGTTTAATTATCTAGTTTAAGTCTAATATTTTTACTACATATTGTCAATGGTTCTGTCTATATTAAAGGTATTATTATTATGACGGACCTTGTGTTAATAACGACGGTCGCGCTTTAATGCTACCACCGGATCCAATGCGCCCCAACTGAGAAGACCCAGCGAAACAAACTCAGTGGGTTCATCTACTACCGGTTTCAACACGACCCAGTTGAGACGGTCCGGCGAAACATACTCAAGCGGGCATGAACACGGGATTTGGTCCAATTAGAGTAATTATTTAGTAGGCAAACACAATATATGCTCGATCGGTTGTCTGAATGCTTATTATTTTAGATTATATTTAGGTATACAAAAGAAAAACTTCGAAACAATAACATTATTCATTTTGAGACAGAGTCAATAATTTTAAATTAAGTATATGATAGCAATCATTTACAGATAGTTCACGTAACACAGCAGATCAGTCATGTCTATATGGCTACAAGATCTCCAGCGAGCAATGTGCAGGTAGGAAGTGAGAGCCAGACGTCTTTGTCATCGATGTACTCTTTAGTGGTGTAATAACCCCTAGCCATAAGTATACGTTTAATATGTGTTTTAAAACTTGTGTCAGGCAGATCAGTAATTTGAGTAGGAAGCTTGTTATAAAACCTAATACAATTTCCTAAAAATGATTTATTAGTTTTGCTTACTCTAAAGCCTGGCATGGCTAGTTTGTTTTTATTCCTAGTATTTATATTATGCAGTTCACTTTTCTTTTTATAATTATGAATATTTTTTCTAACAAACATTATATTCTGATATATATATTCCGATGGCACAGTAAGTATATTTATTTCTTTAAACAAATTTCGCAAAGAATCGCGACTGCCTAAACCATAAATGGCTCTGACTGCTCTTTTCTGCAATACAAAAATAGTACCTATGTCAGCCGCCGAACCCCACAGCAGAATGCCATACGACATAATGCTATGAAAGTACGCGAAATACACTAATCTAGCAGTTTGTTCATCTGACAATTGCCTTATTTTCCAGACAGCATAGGAAGCCGAACTTAATTTACCTGCTAACTTTTCAATCTGAGGACCCCATTGCAATTTTGAATCAAGTGTCAATCCTAAAAATACGGTCGATGGGACTAGATCTAATATTTTCGCATTAAGTGCAACTGTTGGTACAATTTGAGTTACATTCGGCAATGAGAACCTGATGCATTTAGTTTTCCCTGCATTTAACAAAAGATTATTTGCCGAAAACCATTCTGATATAAAGCTGAGTGTTTTATTATGCTCAATAAGATCTTTATCCTTTCTATTTACATACTTTAAATATGAGCGAAGTATCATCAGCGAACAAAACTATGTCTGATACTTTCTCTACCAGATAAGGGAGATCATTTATATAAACTAGAAATAAAAATGGGCCCAATATAGATCCTTGGGGCACCCCCATTTTCACAGGATGACGTGCCGAAGTGGCACCGCCTATCGAAACCATCTGTTGTCGCCCCGATAAATAGGACATCACAAGATCAAGAGATGTGCCAGATATTCCATAGTACTTCAGTTTAACAACGAGCGTACGATGATCAACGCAATCGAAAGCCTTAGAGAGATCACAGAAAACTCCCAGCGCATCCTGTGATCCCTCCCAAGCCTCCAATATTGACCTTATTAATGTGCAACCTGCATCCTGAGTAGAGCGGCCCCTTGTAAACCCGAACTGCTTGTTATGCAATATCTCATTCACGTTAAAGTGCGACAACATTTGGCTGAGCATCAGCTTTTCAAATATTTTACTTAAAGCTGGTAGTATTGAGATAGGCCTATAATTCGTGGCATTTTTTGAACAACCTGCCTTGAAAATGGGTATTATCTTACTTATTTTCATTAAATCGGGAAAGACACCATCACTTATACAGCCATTGAAGATGGCTGCAAGAATTGTAGCAATGTTTAGTATGATTGATTCAATTGCTTTAACAGACAGTCCCCACAAATCTTCTGTGCCTTTCCTTTTAATACTCTTAAAAGCTTTTATAATATCATCACTTGTTACGGATTTAAAACTAAAGTTAGGTACAGTTTGTTTTACGCTTTGATTTAAAAAGAGTTCAGCCACATCTGGTGATGATGCGAGACACTTAGTAATATCCACAGGTATATTTGCAAAAAAAGCAGCTAAAAAATTGGCAATGGTAAGCTTGTCTGAAACCAGTTCATCACCAATATTCAATACTAATGTTTGATCTCTTGATCTACTTTTACCAGTTTCAGTATTAATTATTTGCCACAGATATACAGATCATTTATTCAGTATTCTTTATCTTATACAGATATAAAGGTAAACCGCTATGTTTTGCCAACTTAATGACGTGTAAAATTTTTATGTTATAAGTACATGTCTTAACCTAGATTATATTATTACTAATTGTAGTCCGCGGTTTCGTAACAAGGATATTTTAATTTTAATGTTCAGACTGAAAGTGTATAAGAAAATCAAACATGATAAAATCTCATTTAATTCGTTATCAGTGCTAATGCTACCATGGAATAAAACAAAACGTTATAAAAAAAGCGGCCAAGTGCGAGTCGGACTCGCCCATGTAGGGTTCCGTAGCATAAAGTAACATAATATGTTTTTTTTTATTTATTATTATATTTGAGTTGATTGAATGAAAGGTAAATTGCGGTTTACGATTATTGACGTATTTAAAAAAAACTACTTACGAGATCTTGTTCAAACCAATTTTTGGTGGATGTTTGCATGGTAATGTACATCATATATTTTTTTATTTTTATCATTCTGTTATTTTAGAAGATACAGGGGAAGGGGGGGGGGGCACATTTTACCACTTTGGAAGTCCCTCGCCCAAACTATTCAGTTATAAAAAAAATATATTAGAAACCTAAATATCTATCTATCAAGACCTATCCATAGATACGCCACATGTATGGGTCTGTTAAAAAAAAAAATGTCTTTCTGCGCTAAGTATGGGGCACCCCCACACTTTTTTTTTTTTTATATTTTGGAATGAAAATCTTAATGCGGTTCACCGAATACATCTACTTACCAAGTTTCTACAGTACAGCTCTTATAGTTTCGGAAAAAATTGGCTGTGACATACGGACGGACAGACATACATGACGAATCTATAAAGGTTCCGTTTTTTGCCATTTGGCTACGAAACCCTAAAAAACAGCCTTGCCAACAAGCCTGTTCATTCTGTTTATGTGTTATACAGACCTGTGTTATACAGACTGAGTATTAGTACTGGAATCCCGTATTACCATTTGGGTGCGGACCTCTGAAAATGGGAATGCTTCTCCGCCCCCCCTCGCCCCTCCGGAGATCAAAACAACGCACACACCCCCAAGGCACACGAGGCTATATCAAATTATACATTTTTAAACTAAAAAAGATTCTTTCTTTTGATCTTTATTTTACAAAATGTTAGGAGATAAATGTTTTTTAAGTTGTTGTGTAATTTCGTTTTTAATTTGACATCTGGTCGCTTTGTGTTGGCGGCTTGGGGGCTTTTACGACAGCAGCGCGGTTAAACAGGCTCCAAGCGCGTGTCAGGCGTTATACTGATTGCCTCGTTAATCTAGCGTGTTCACCCGCGGAGTCCTGGGTTCATACCCCGAGTCAGTCCAAAGGTTTTTTTTTTTTGACTGACGCTACAGATAGCCTAGGAGGCTTTCACTGCTTCACCGGACTATAGAGGCGAGCAGAGGGCTCGAGCCGTCTAGCAATTAAGTAACCTGCGCCGGAGGGCACCCCCTGTGGGGTTCAAACCTCGACTCTGGGCGATTACTGGCGGGGAGAGGGCAGAGATAATTTTAGGGAGTTTTGTGCAACTTTCGCTCTACGTTAATGACATGACGTGGCCCGCGTTGAGGGGGCTTTTTATCGATACGATATGCAAACTAAGGGTCCTGGAGGGCGTTGGTGGTCGCGGCGCGTTCGCAGTCGTACTCTCGTCCGAAGAGTACGAATAATCGGTATGTGTATAGTGTCCAAAAGTGATTTTGGGACCTATTTTTATATCAGTGGGCGACAAACGAGCAAGTGGGTCACCTGATGGTAAGTGATCACCGCCGCCCACGGACACTCGCAACACCAGAGGAGTCGCGGGTGCGTTGCCGGCCTTTAAAAGTCAGCAAACAAGTGTTGCTGACCCTTCCCCCCCACCCCAATGGACTCTGGCGACCTTAGTCATACTCGGAAACACACAATTAAGTTATTAATGTTATTATTAAGGAATGTCTTCTTGAGGTGCTTACCCAGTCGGGCTGCTCTTTGAGCGAATAAACGCTTTTATATAAAAAGATAAAAATCCTGAAGTCTGGGAGTTGGTGGTATTATACCCCCGTGCTTCGGAGAGCATGTAAAGCCGTCGGTCCTGTACCTGACCTCTTTCCGGTCAGTAGGCGTCCCATCGGATCATGAGAGTGATGGAATAGAAAGTGCTTCTGCGTTTGCGCACACACTTGTGCACTATAAAATGTCCCACGCAGATAGCCAATCTCAATTAAGACCGCTCTTTTAGAATAGAATATAGAATAGAATAGAATATATTTAATTGCATTAAACATGGTCACCCGCAAGGTATTCGCTAATTACATCCTACTAATATTATAAATGCGAAAGTTTTTAAGTGTGTATGTTTGGTACTCTTTCCCGAAAAAACTACCGAACGGATTTTGATGTGAAACTTTGTAGTTATATAGCTTATATATCCGAATAACACCTCCTTGACAATCACTTAATTTAAGTTAGTTAAATATCGTTACTGTTATGAAATAAATCTTATTGTAAATTATTTCCTACAATCCGTGTACCTAAATATCTATATGTACCTAGAAATAATTATAAATTAATTATATATTACTACGAATATGTTCTGACTATTTACAAGCGCTTTTTTAAAGTCTACGTGAATAAAAACCTTTTTTATTTATTTATTTATTTAACACATTGGGTATAATTTGAACACAAAATACGATACCCAATGTGTTATAAATTGACACAGCTAGACTTTTTTCTTTTTTTTTCATAATCAAAATAGTTTATTATCACAAACAACGAAATACATAAATAAATGAATTTGTATGGGGTCTCATTTTAGGCAGACAGTGCTTGTATTACGAGACCCCAAAGCTAGTTTATCATATTTTTCAGTCAATATCTTGGTGCAAGTGTCAAACCCATACGATGACACACAAAGATGCTTCTGATGCATGTATCTGAGAGGCTGTACCTTTTATTAATTACTTGGCCCCGCGGTTTTATAAATTATCACAGCTCCTCCCCCGTAGGTAATAGCGTGATAATATGCACCCTATATGTTGAACCGACCGCTTAGTAATATTCATGCAAAATTTAAAGTAAATCCATGCGGCAAACTCAAAAAGTGAGTTTAGCTCGGACATACATATAGACAAACAGACACACAGACACAAATTCTACAAACTAAATTTTTGTCTTCGATATAAATAAATAAATAAAAAAGGTTTTTATTCACGTAGACTTTAAAAAAGCGCTTGTAAATAGTCAGAACATGTTTGTAGTAATATAGTTGTATACATTAGATATTATTTCTAGTAACATAGATATTTAGGTACATCTTGTATGAAAACATTTATAAAATTTATTTTATTACAGAAATGATATTTAGCTAGCTCGTATCAAGTTATTGTCAAGAGATTATGTTTAATTATCTAGTTTAAGTCTAATATTTTGTATTAATAAATAGTAATTGATTGTAGATCACGCGCCCCTAGTATTCTTTTTTAAAAATATTCAATGTACAGTTTTGACTTTCCTACGATTTTATTATATGTATAGATTGGTATTTTTCAAACCGACTCAAAAAAGTTTAGCTATTTCGACTGTCGACCTCCTTTTTTGACGGGCCTGTTGGCGTGGTTGGGAAATGCTTGCTGTTCACGCCGGAGGTCGTGGGTTTGATTCCCACCCAGGGACTGTACCGCCTAAGTCGCCGAACATCGGTTTCGTGAATGGCGTTCAAATAAATTAAGATCAAATATGACTTAATCAATCGTTAAATCGGCTTCAACGTTGACAATCGATTCGGGACCATTTATGACGTCACATGTCGTCATGGAAGCCGATTTAACGATTGATTAAGTAATTTTTTACCTTTAATTATTTGAACGCCATTCACGAAACCGATGTTCGGCGACTTAGCCGGTAGAGCCCCAGGACAGATATATGTGTGCATGAACATGTATGTTTGTCTTGACTCTACGTGTCATTATCTGTATACGCCGAACGCTTACTTATTGGTGAGAGCATCTAGGTATATATAGATATTTTCAAATGAAGCTTAGAACTAGCAGACTTGCCTAAATTTTGTGTTAAAAGGGTTCAACCTTTCTTCATAAATAAAACTTACAAGCACAGTAAATAATTTCACGCTTCTGAATTATTACTTTCATCCAGCGCTATTTACCTTATTTTTGTAATAAGAATCTCCTGTAAATAGCCAGGCAGTACTAATTTTTAAGGCTGTTGCGTCTTACAAAAAATTTTACATGAAAATTATTCTAGGAGATTATTATATTAATATTTTTATATTATTTTCATATTAATTATTAGTTAGCCAAAGTTACTAATATGTTCAACTATCTATGTCCCGCGGTTTCACCCGCGTAAAAGTAGTTTTGGCGTAAAAGAGTAACAAACATACATCCATACATCTATACTCACAAACTTTCGCATTTATACTATTAGTAGGATGTGTACCTCTAGTGGTTTTGGCAGTGCACGCCGGAATAACTCGCAGATGGTAGATTTTTTCCTACTTACTTGACATTTATTGTCATATTTCGGACAATTCACACATTATCTCTATAATAATAATATAATAATAATAATATCTACGGACAATGTCACACAGATCATCCTAGCCCCAAACTAAGCAAAGCTTGTACTATGGGTACCAGGCGACGATATACATACTTATATAGATAGATAAATACGTATATATAATACATATACAACATCCATGACTCAGAAACAAATATTCGTGCTCATCACACAAATATTTGCACTTACCGGGATTCGAACCCAGGACAGCTTCGTAGGCAGGAGCACTACCAACTAGGCTACGGTGAACGTCAAAATAATACATATGCTAAAAATAAATTGTAGCATATGATGTGTTATTCTGATGTATAAGCTATATTATTGTAAAGTTTTATTAAAATCCATTCAGTAGATTTTACGTGAAAGAGTAACAAACATCCATCCATCCGTTTAATAAACTGCCCAAAAATCTAAAAGGTATGGACGACTTATCAACTTTTAAGAAAGAGCTTAAGATCTTGTTGATTAATAAATGCTATTATAATGTAGTAGACTATTTAAATGGTAAATTATAATTTTTATTTATTTTCATTCTTTGATTTAATAATAGCATTATGAAAACTGACAATATTTTTTGACTCTTGTACTATGCATTGACCTTATATATATTTTTTTTTTTAAATCCCATTATACTTATTTATAGACATTATTTTGCTACTTTGGATATAATTTTTTGTACTTTTGACATTATTTTACTGATTACTATTTAATTTAATGAATTGTTTATTTTAATGCAATGTAATGTGTGGTTATAAAAAAAAATACTATTCGCATGCCTTATTTTAAGGTAGAATATAGAGCACTATACCAATATTGTAACAACTTGTAATTTTAACCTGTATTCTGTGAATAAAGATTATTATGATTATGATCATGATTATGATTATGATCCATACTTACAAACTTTCGCGTTTATAATATTAGTAGGATCATAAACGAACGACTGAAAGCATATCTATCCAGAGAGAGAATGCGCCAAGAGACTAACGAAAGAGAAGAAGGATAAGTAAGCTACGGTGGCGTAGTCATTTGATGTGGTATGCTACGGCGTAGCGAATTGATGTAGTACGCTACGGCGTAGAAACTAGTGATATTAAGCTACGCTGTAATATTCAGCTCAGACTTAGTTAAGTTTGAAATTAATATGGTGACCAAATCAAACCAAATCGGAATCAAACCAAAGATCACAATATTTGTTGAATTTACATGGGAAATATCTTTAATATAAAGTCAAATCAAATCAAATCAAAATCATTTATTTGCTTACTAAGTATACAAACAGGTCTTATAACTCAATAGTGGTGCTAAGAACTAAGCGGCCTTTTGCAGGCGTTGCAAATTTGAGAGATAACATGTTATTTCAAGTATGGTATAGCTAAATTTATACACAAATTAGTTAATAATGTACTAGTAAAAATAATGTTAGTTAAAATATCTATCCTGTCGCCATATTAATTTATATTTATTATTAGACTAGCTACGATGGTAAAATTTAGACGTGCATTCTTTCTTGTTTTGAAAGCTGATAACTGATATACTACTTTTATTCTGTAAATATATACTTATATAGATAATTACAGACTCAGGACAAACAGACATGTTCATGCACACAAATATCTTTCCTGGGTGAGAATCAAACCCATGACCTGCAGCGTAAAAGGCAAGCATTTACCAACCACAACTTACTGGCGGTCAAACTATAATGCCTTGCTAATAAATAAAAAGAAGGAAATGTCATAAAAAAAGTCGTTCCAATCAAATATTGTAATTATTATAGCATATAATTTTGAGAATAGTCGGTACTGAGTTGAGTCTTATCGTGTTATAAATAAGGTTCTCTTTGAAATGTGAATCGAACTGCTGTTGAGACATTAAGAAACTAGTGTGTAGAGAAAGTCGGAGCACATTGTTCTGTATTTAATAACGTGGAAACGTACGGGTTGTCACCGGTAATTGAGTAGCGTTAGCAAAACACGTTTGTTTTCTCAAAACTAAATGGTTTCTAAGAATATAATTACATACATACATCACAGTATATGTGCGACACAGAAAAAGCTATAAATAGTAACACAAAAAAATTTTGGTCGTGTACAACATGTAACGTAATTAACGCACGCCCTCAGACACCCCAGTTAGAATATTATAATGTAATCATAATACATACACTGAATTTTTTATTTTACATAAACTTATTAAGGCACGAATTAAATGTTATCATTATGGCGGACCTTGTGTTTATAACGACGGTCGCGCTTTAATGCTACCACCGGATCCAAAGCGCCCCAACTGAGAAGAAAATCCGTTCTATGGCAAAAATGGCCGGTGAAAAGGCGTCTATCTTAGCATTGGCCGTCGCAATATTGCGACAGCGCTGATGTTCTGATAGCGCCCGACTGTGAGGTTCACGGATAGTTACCCCCATTACATACTATAATAAAATGAAATGAAATAACAGATATTTGATAAACTAAAAACATTAATAATACAAATAAAAAGAATTTAATACAGTGAAGAAGATAGAAATATGTACCTAAGTATGTCGAGAAAAAAAAATAGCATTAAATCACAAAATAATAATATAAATGAGATTCATACAATTTCAATTTGATAAAATAATTTAAATACTAGATTAACATCAAATACATTTCATACACTTAGTGCAGTCATTGAAGCGAAAAATACGGTCTTACCTCCGAATTTTTTTACTGTGAACCGATTTGCATGAAATTTTGGAATTAGGCTCATCTTACCATTAACTTCAAAAGTGAAAATGATCTGAACTCCGCCTTTTATTTTTAAAGGGTGTAAACAACCCCTTAATAGAAAAATGGACGTTGAGTTATTTTATCGCTAGAAAACATGTCTAATAGTAAGTGGTGAAATTGTAAAGTATTTTCTAACATAATTACCTCATATAAAAATCATTTTCAACCCCTTGAAAATCTTACAACCCTTGCAAACAACCCCTTAATTGAAACAATCACAATAAAATACTTTGGTATGACATAAAAAGATGTAAGTATAGAGTAAGTAATATTTTATATTCTCTATAATAATTATCAAATTTTTAACCCCTTTTCAACCCTTGAAAACTACCCCTTGATAAAATATTGTAATTTTTTTTTTATAAAATGAAAAGGAATTAAATATTATTCCACACTCTCGAAAATGATTATCATATTCTTAAGCTTTTCTACCCTTAAAACTACCCCTTAATTAAAACAGTCAATATATATGATTACATATTTGAAAATAATTTAATTTAGAGTAAAAAATTGGCATTTATTGAATAAAATGTTTACAAATTATATAAAATTGTACTATTATTATTAAAATATAATATTATTATATATATACATATAAGAACGTTGGTATGTATTCATGCCCACGTCTCCAAAATATATGAGCCATATTATGTATATATATACATATTACAATAGTTGTGGGTCTCTATTATACTGCGTCCTTTCACATTGCTCCAAATATTCACACTCCGCAATTTTCAGTTACTAAGTAGAAAAAAATATGATAAGTTTTTGGACCATAACTCCTTCAATTTTCATGCTATCACAATTTATAAAATACCATTGTAAAGGTAATTAAGAGAGCTACAACATCCTGCATTGTAATATATAGTAAAAATCCTTTTTCTAAAACGGTGAAGGGTTAAAGGGCTTAAGAGAGGCTGTGATTCCGCTGCCACGCGCTCTTTAAACAATCATATCTCCGTCAATTTTTGTTTGACAGAAAAAACAAACAAACCAAATTGTTTGTCAAAAAAATACCTAAATTTTTTATCCGTACACTTTTATACGTATCTGTCGTCATTTTTGAGATATTATGTAAAAAAGTGGGTTTTTAAAAAATTTGAAATTTCGTTTTTTTTTGTAATCGTGAATTTTTTGAAAAATATGTGTCCTGAAGCAGCCAAACTGCTACTATCTATCAAACTCTTCATAATAAAGTTAATTCTAGGCGGAATACGATTTATTTTAATTTTGGTGGGAATGGCACTTATGAAACCCATTGATTTAAAAGAAAAAACATTCGATGCTCCCCTTATTTGCAATACAGCTCACTTATTTTACGTGCAAAAGACTTTTAATAGTAGTTTTTTATACTAGAATGCATAAAATGCATCTGCTTGCCGCTAGGTGGCATTAACCACATCGATTAAATTTCAGACAAAATAAAAAACGGCTTTGATCTTTAATATCTAGCGTAATATTGCACTTAGAATACTTTATAAAAAACCAAATTTTTCATTGTTTTACCTGCTACAATTTTGTTCTGTATAAAATTTTCGAGAAACGTATATTTTTGGAGATATTTGCAAAAAACCGATGAAAAACGTGAGAAAATTGCGAATTTTCAATTGCCAATAACTTGAAAAGTATTGGATTTTTTGAAAAACTTTATAGTTGATTTTTCGCTTAAAATTAGGCCTTCTATCGATATCCGAGGTTATTTTGAAAATAAAACAATTCACCCCCGAGAAGGGGTGGCAAGCACCCCCAGGGTGGTTGCGGAGTACAAATCATTTTCACTTTTGAAGTTAAGGGTAAGATGAACCTAATTCCAAAATTGTATGCAATTCGGTTCACAGTAAAAAAAATCGGAGCAATAATGCTTCAATGACTGCACTAACTATCATATGTGATTCTGACTGCTTTAGCGGAGACGTGGGCAAAAAAGTTTATAAAACCTTCATACTTTGACGATAAATTAGGTTAAGCAAACATATTGTGTAATTATTAAATAAATTTAAAGCCTTCGATTTACATTCAGTTTGTTTAATAAATTAAAATTATATTTTTATGTGTAAGACATTTGCACGCCGAAAGGCTAATATGGAACGGTAATAATAATTAGAAATAAGAACATTGTAAGACCCATATTTCTGCAAACAAAATAATTTGAATTTGAATTTGAAATTTGCAAATATACGGCATATCTAGTTCCTGACTGTGGACTCTGGCAATCTATACTGAAGGACATCCTCGGATTGCTATTGACGTTCCAACAAATATCTTTTAAACCTTTTACGGAAGGTAGTGTACTAGCTACCACCTAACTGTGGTCTCCAACTCGCATAACAAGCGCAGTGACTACGGAAAACCCCTCCATACGGCAATATATTATATCCCGGGACATTATTCACACACGGCCATCTGATCCAAAACTAAACAGAGCTTGTACTATGGTAACTGATATACTACATACTAGCTGTGCCCCGCGTTTTTACCCGCGTTAATCTTTATAAATTATCACAACTCTTCCCCAGTAGGTGATAGCGTGATAATATGTAGCTTATATGTTGACCCGACCTCTTAGTAATATTCATGCAAAGTTTGAAGTAAAACCATGTAATTTATTACATGGTTTTACTTCAAACTTTGCATTTTGCATTGCATGCAACTTTGCATTTGTCAATTTGTCGGTTTACCGACAAATTGACAAAAAATCTTCAAACTATATTTTTGGCTTCGATATCGATTGTAGATCACGCCCCAAGTATCCTTTTAATAAAATATTCAATGTACAGTTTTGACTTTCCTACCATTTTATTATATGTATAGATACTACTATTTTTGTAAATACATACTTATATAGATATTTTACGCCCAGACTCAGGACAAACAGACTACGGCAAACTTACGAACACTTCAAATGGGGAATAAGCTGGGGAATGCGTGTCGAGACCGTTACAAAAAATGTGACACGCGAGAGTGTGTGATGTGCGAGGCGGACGGAAGTTGAGAGGGACCTATAAGTTAGTGAAGACAGACATGTATGTTACATTTTGGGGCATATTCTAACCCCCGGTCTTAGAGACAATGATGACGTGGAGAGGGAAAGGAGGGCGTTGTCAGTGAGAGTGAACATGATAGCCCACAGGTTTGCGCGATGCTCAAAAAATGTAAAAATTACCCTGTTCAGAGCCTATTGCACATCGTTCTATACTTGCAGCCTGTGGGCTAGATATACTCAAAAAGCTTACAATACCCTCCGTATCCAATACAACAATGCTTTTAGGGTTCTGTTGGGGCTACCCCGCTTCTGTAGCGCGTCAGGGATGTTCGCTGAAGCGCGAGTAGACTGTTTTTTAACTACTATGCGCAAAAGGTGTATCTTTGGTGCGCAGGGTGCGGGCTAGCTCCAACAGTATACTGGCAGTGATTGCAGACAGGCTGGACTGCACCTATGTCAATCACTGCTGTTCAACTTCGCATGGAGTGGTCCAGCGGTGATTGTAATACTTTTTAATTTATTTGTTATTTTAGTTTTTAATATTTTTGTAATATACTAAAATAGGCTTAAGTTTTTATTCTTATGTATTACTAACCAAAAATGAGTCATGGATACTTGAAATAAAAGATTATTATTATTATTATTTATCATTGTAGGGGCCAGAGAGAGAGGTGGCACATTTTATCTCTCTCTTTATACCGTAATCAGTTACGTTTCCTATAACTAAGTTTTACTTTAATTAATACAGTTAATCTGGACAGTCAGGGTATCGCACATCCTTTTTACCTCATTTCTTGATTTGCTTCAAATGCGGTAAAAAGGATGTGCGATACCCTGACCGTCCAGATTGTAATATTGCTACATCCAGTCCAAAAAACTAGGAAGCTTGGATTGTGATGACATATTGCATAATAGCTCTAATTCTAAAGGCAATTTTGATGAGACTGAATGGATAGACTGGCTAGATTTTGTCTCTAAATATTCTTCTTGTTACTATGTCAACTCAATCCTAAATTCTAAATCTACTAACATTAATAGTCGTCCTTATGCTTCAGTAATCATTAACGGTCAATCTGTTGTGGGTCTTTTGGATACAGGTTCCGCAGTAACAATACTAGGCAAAAATAAACATCAACAATTTATAGATTCCGGATTTAAATTACACAATTGTAATACTAATTTACAATTCATCGCAGCTGGTGGAGAAAAAATTTATCCTATTGGTATTTTGTATCTACCCATTTCTTTTGCTACTCAATTACATATTATAACAGCGTACGTTGCACCAGGTATTCAAACTGAATTAATTTTGGGTATGGATTTTTGGAATCACTTTGGTCTTTTTCCTACATATTTAGATAATATTACTCTAAAACATGCAGATACAACATTAGGTGAAATATCTGTAAATAATGCTAATCAATTATGCTCTTATGATCACTTGACTGCTACACAAAAAATAACAGCTGATCATATTATACAACAATTTCGACAAATTTCATATGAAAAATGTGGTCTTGGCCGTACTTCTTTAATTACGCATACTATCGACACTGGAGATGCTTTACCAATTCGTCAAAGATATTATAGAATGTCTCCTGAAAAGCAGCGAATTCTAGTTGAGCAGCTTGATGAAATGGTAAAGGAAGATGTAGTTGAGCCTTGCGATAGTCCATGGTCATCACCGGTCCTCTTAACTCCTAAAAAGAACGGCGACCTCAGGTTTTGTCTTGATAGCCGAAAATTGAACGCTATCACTAAGAAGGATGCTTATAGTCTACCCTATATTTCCGAAATCCTTGACAATCTTCGTGATGCTAAGTATTTAACAAGTCTAGACCTTTCTAAAAGTTTTTGGCAAACTCCGATTAGAAAAGAAGATCGTTGCAAGACCGCTTTTTATGTTCCATCGCGTGGCACTTATCAATTCAAGTGTATGCCATTTGGACTCACCAATGCGCCTGCCACACAACAGAGATTGGTGGATATTTTATTTTATGGTCCAGAATTTGAAAACCTAGTTTTTGTATTTGTAGATGACATAATTATAATTTCTCCAACATTTGAGAAACATATATCACTTTTACTCCGCGTTCTAGAAAAATTAAAATATGCTAATCTTACTATAAATTTTGAAAAATGCCTTTTCTTTAGACAACAATTAAAATATTTGGGCTATGTTATTGATATCAATGGTTTACATGCTGATCCTACTAAAATTGAAGCCATTGTAAACTACCCGGTTCCTAGAAACCGTAAGGAAGTACGTCGATTTTTAGGCACTGCATCGTGGTACCGTAAGTTTATAAAAGATTTTAGCTCTCTGGCTGCTCCCTTGAATAAACTAACTTCTCAAGGTAAAAACGTTTTACCTTTTTCATGGTCTAATGAAGCTGATAATGCCTTCAGAAAACTAAAAGAAAGGTTAATCTCTGCACCTATATTAGCCTGCCCTAATTATTCTATGCCATTCGAAATGCATACTGATGCGAGTGACTACGGTATCGGTGCCGTATTAACTCAAACTATTGACGGTACTGAGAAGGTAATAGCGTACATGAGCAAATCTCTATCTCAAAGCGAACGTAACTACAGTGCTACAGAACGTGAAGCTTTGGCTGTTCTCACTTCTATCGAACATTGGCGATGCTACCTCGAGAATGGAAAGAAATTTACAGTCTACACAGACCATTCTGCTCTAAAATGGTTCTTGAACATCAATAACCCTACTGGACGTCTTGCTCGCTGGGGTGTTCGTCTATCGGCGTATAACTTTGAAATTAAGCACCGTCGCGGAAAAGATAATGTTGTACCAGACAGTCTTTCTCGTGCTATAAATGTCTCTACTATAGATACAAATCCTAGTACTTCAATACCTGTAACTTCTGATCCTTGGTTTTTAAATATCTATAATGGCTGCGTTAATTCTCCTTTATCGTTTCTTAATTACCGAGTGTCTAATGGTAAACTATATCGTTTTATTAAAAGTTTAAACCCACTAGTAAAGGAGTTTGAATGGAAAGAGGTTATTCCTTCTGAATACCGTACTGATTTAATTACCAAAAACCATTGTGATCCAACTTCAGGTCATTTTGGTATCTTTAAAACCTACAAACGTCTCTCTTTAAAGTTTTTCTGGCCTAATATGCATCGTGACGTTTCAAATTTTGTAAACAACTGTGACACCTGTATCTCTTATAAATGTGCTAACCACGCAACACTTGGAGAGATGGGTCGTCCTAAAGATTGCTCTAGACCTTTTCAATTTATCAGCATGGATCTTGTTGGACCTCTACCACCAACCAGACGACAAAATTGCTATCTTTTTGTCGTAACATGCTGTTTCTCTAAATACACCCTAATTTTTCCTATTCGTCGTGCTACTACTGAAATCATAGCTAGAATTCTCGAAGATAATGTTTTCTTGGTACATGGTATACCTAGCACCGTTCTAATGGACAACGGTAAACAATTCGTCAGCAATACCCTAAAACAATTGTATGCAACCTACAAAATTCCGAACGTGCACTACTGTCCTAAATATACGGCTCAAGTAAATTTGGTCGAACGTTACAATAAAACGATTATCACTGCAATATCAAGTTTCATTGGGGATGATCATCGATCTTGGGATTCAAATGTACCTAAAATCCAATTTGCCCTAAACAGTTCGGTAAACGAGGTTACTGGGTACACTCCATCATTTTTAGTTTTTGGCCGTGAACTTGTGTCTTGTGGTTCACACTATACGGATGTTGAAAGTGCTGATGATTTAATATTCAGTCCTAGAGATTCATACGCTGAAAACTTGGGATCTCTTCGTAAGATCTTTGAGAAAGTGCAACTATCACTACTCAAAGCACATTCACGAAACAGCGAACACTACAATTTGCGCCGAAAAAGTTTTGAATTTAATGTAGGTGATACGGTGTGGAAACGCACGTATTATCAAAGCGACAAGGACAAAAAATTCTCAAAAAAATTAGCTCCAAAATATATTAAATGTCGTATAATTTCTAAGAAATCACCATTAGTCTATGTAATTGAAGATATGAATGGTAATAATTTAGGAACCTGGCATGTTAAAGATTTTAAAATAAATAATTACACATCTTAACAACATTAAAATAGTTCTTTTTGCTTTTTGTAATTTTTCTGCCCTATAATATACTTTGCTACTAAACCTTCCAACAATTATGTCTATAATTTAATCTAGAAACGGTACTATATGTCTCATCTAAATTAAACTTTATCTTCTGTAAGTACCATTAATCTTAAAGACACCTAGGAAATTAAAAATGGATATTTATCTTGATGACCTAAAAGTCAAGATAATTTTGTTGTCTTAGCGACCTAAAAGTTAAGACAGTTGTCTATTGTATAATTCTAGGTAATCGAGACAGTACAAGTATAGTTAAAATGACATAACAAAATTAACACCTACTACTGTTATAGGTGAGAATTTTGTGAAACAAATTGAAATTCTCTGTATATTAGACAGCAACACCACGATCTATAAAGTGGTGAATGCAATTTAGTGAAAGTGAGACGTATGTATGTTGTAACTGTGTGATGAATGAGTTGTAACCTTATAGCAGTAGGAAAAGTTAAGGACATATGTAGTTTGCTCAGTATGGAAGCGGATTTTTACTCAGGAAAAATCCTATCCTAAAAAGGGGGGTATGTAACGCCTTCAATTATTGCAGAGCAATGTAATGGAATCTTATAAGACTACGATTTTAAAACTACAATCTTAAACCTATTACGGTAATTTTTGTATCAATTTAAACCTTATTCTAATACCTAATTAAATATCTAAAATAACAAAACTGTAGACTTAAACCTACAACTTACCTTATTATACTAATTAATAATACAGAAACATTAGTTACTTTTTATTTTTTAATCTGTGTATCGCCTACGCTGTATTCATTGAGTGAAGTGTTGTATGCAATGAACGGGATTACCGTCCGTTCACTCGCAGGTTCCGCTCATCGTGACATTTTTTGCATATCATGCACTCGACGAAATACTACGCTACTGCTGAGTTGTTCCTAAATTTTTTTATAAACTCATAATTTAAATATAAATTTAAATAGTACCAACGCGTACATTGTTCTAAAAAAACGCCGTATATCTATACATATAAAGTGTATTAGTGTTTAAACCCCACTTGGAGTTTCTTTTCTACGGAGTATACTTGCCACCTATAAATACACCACGTCTCCGAAGATCACCCCACCTCATCAGTTCCGGAACTCAATCTACAGCCTTAAGACTGCGCCGGACATCACTACACTACTACCAGGGGAGTGGTATTTTAAATTGTCAGATCGTACCCACAATCGTGTGATAAACCTACGACCCTTCTACCTAACCTTTTTTTATCTTGACACGCGGCAGCGTGTCGGGCCATGTTAATTTTTTTTCTTTGGTAATTAAATTATTTTTTAAAATTGATCTTTAGTCTTTTCTTCTTCTACCTACCTACAAAACTATTCTATACATCGTGGAAACGCGACACTTTATTAACATTTTTCTTCTGACGCTACAAAATCCTATGAACTCCTTATTATTTGGGATATTTATGATTATTGTCAGTTCAAGGGCTTACTGTATGGGTTGATATGATATTATATAACGTAGAACAGAAGTATATAACAAGTTATATGTAGTACTGATGTCCTCCCGGCCGAATATCGACCACGGCGGCCAGTCTTAATGGAGATTAGCCAATTGCGCAGGATATATTATAGTGTACAAGTGTGTGCACAAATACAGGGGCCCGTTCTATTCCATCACTCTCGTGATCCGATGGGACGAATAGCGACACGACCGGAAAGAGGTCAGGTAATTGAGGTAAGGAGGGGGTAAGGGATCTGAGTGGTAAGGAATCACACACACAGCTATCTAGCTACACCAAGGGTTGTATTTAACTACCTCGTTGGTCTAGCGGTAGCGTGTTCACCCGCAGAAAATGAGGTCCTGGGTTCAAATCCCGGGTCGGGCCAAAAGTGATTTTGGGACTTTTCTGTAAAAAGAAAAAATTCTCAGCATCAGACCGAAGTCTGGGAGTTGGCGGTATCATACCCCCGTGCCTCGGAGAGCACATAAAGCCGTTGGTCCTGTACGTGTACCTGACATCTTCCGGTGTCGCTAGGCGTCCCATCGGATAATGAGAGTGATGGAATAGAAAGTGCTCCTGTGTTTGTGCACACACTTGTGCACTATAATATTTCCCGCGCAGATGGCTTATCTCTATTGAAACTGGCCGCCGTAGCCGAAATTCAGCTAGGAAGACATTGTTATTGTGTTAAGCGATTTCTACGTTGTTTGTAATTGAACCCACCTCTGACTCAGGCCATCCAAACAATTCCTAACACTTACGGACGTGTCAGGGTTGTTCAAGCCGCCTAGTAGGCCTCTAACGTGGCTTAACCACTGTTGTCTAATGATTAAAACCGGGACCGACAGCTTAACACGACAGCTTGACACATAATTACACGTATTATTATTATGAACGTACATATAATTAGTAAGTAGTCTACTATATAAAAATAAGTCGGGTTTTCCTTCCTGACGCTATAACTCCAGAACGCACGAACCGATTTCCACGGTTTTGCATTCGTTGGAAAGGTCTCGGGCTCCGTGAGGTTTGTAGCAAAGAAAATTTATAAAATTTAACGCGGGTAACACTGCGGGGGACAGCTTGTTAATATATAGTTTTAAGTATGGTACAAATAGTACCTTATAATATAGTAGTTTGTACACTTGCAACTGCCCATCTCTGTAACTCCTTTCTTCTTTCACTACCTAGGTTGCCTGGAAGAGTGATCTGTGATAAGGCCGCCAGTTATACTATAATAATTTGTATGTAGTCGCTTTGTATTATTTCTTAAGGTGTACAATAAAGACTTTATCTATCTATCTTAACGTGCCCTCTAAAACACGGAGACGCTCAGAAATTAAACCACTTTGGTAGTCACCCATCTATGGACTGACCTCGAGCCACTATAATATGTCACGCGCAGATGGCTTATCTCTATTGAGACTGGCCACCTTAGCCCAAGTTCGACTAGGAAGACATTATTATTATTTTAAGAAATTTCTACGTTGTTTTTATGATCGAACCCACGACCTCTAGCTCGGGCCAGCCAAACAATTACTATAAGAATATCTAAGAAAGTAAAAAAAAATCTTCGAAGTTTCTCCATTCATGGGTTTTTAGGGTGAAGATAAAGTTTAGTAATTATAATGCCCCTCTTAGGACGAAATAATTCGTAAGCTCATGAATTTTATACGGAGGGGCGGTGTGCGAGTTTTGAGTGTGGTGCAAACTTGGCGCGGAAGCGGGAGAAACTTTAGATTAGTGTGACATTTATTGATAGATAGATATTTATTTATTTGCCATAAATATTGGTACAAACAATTGAGGTCTTAGATATAATAACACACCTGTAAAATGAAAGACTAGTGGACTGTAATACTAGTTTATGCAGTACAACGTAATATAATTAAAACATGGACTATATATAAAATAATGAGTAACGCGCGTGTCGTCGGTGCGGTTCGTCCGCCGAGAGTGCCGTTAGACCGGGCGAGAACCCGCGCCCGCGCGCCACAATCGATGCCAGCCGACGAGTGCCGATGATGCACGAACATCCTCCCCGCCTTGAAGCATTCAAAACAAGGGAAGTGGGCACACGTGGTAGGCCCGCAGCAGTGTCCCCTTCTTAGTCTTTAGCTTCACGAAGCGCGTCGCTCCGTCGCTCCCAGGGAAGACCTCGGTCACTCGTCTCAGTGGCCACACCAGTGGCAATTGTCCCCACTCAATGAAGAGGTCCAGTATGCCAACAGACAGCTGCCCTGTAGAAGCGGCTCATTTCGTCTAACTGTAGCAAAGAAACATACTCTAAATAGAATGTCTTTCAAAAGCGCTGTCAGGCATGTTCTAATCTATCGTAGTGCTCCAGCCGCTCGATGATTACGTCAGCCACCTATGGATGCAGAACAGACGTGAGTGGCCGGTCAATTTTGAAGTGAGAATGAGTTAGGGCAGTTAAATCTAAAGGATCAACGGAAAGATGAGTGAGAGGACAGGAATTAAGTACAACCTCTATTTGAAACAAACAGTTGACCATTTCGTCACACGTAAAATGCGTTGTACCAAGAAGGGTTGAGTGAACGGAAGCTTCCGCAATACAATTGAAATGGGGTAAGTAAGGAGGCACAGTAAATCCGATGCCTTGTTGACCTCAAAATCAAAATCAATATTCTCAGGAAAAATAAAATTATTGCATGTATCAAATTAGTGCCGTTATCAGACAACATAAATTTAGGCTTGCTACGACGCGCAAGTTAAGGCAGCCAAGTAAGCTTCTTTTGATAGGTCTGTAACAAGCTCGATATGAACGGCCTTGACGGTAAGGCAAACAAACATTCACAGGTAGGCCTTTATAAGCTTATACCCCCTCCCCTTGCGAACAGCTAACAATACTGGCCTGGCATAAGCTACGCTGCATTAAAATGGGAATTTTAAATGAATCCTTAAAGGTAGGCAAGTGACCCATGGACTAAATAGCTTGATTTATTTTTGAAGCATACAATTTTTTACTATTATTTTAGCCCAGTCTCTGCCAGCAAGAGGCCAATACAATATTATTTGCTAAATATAATATTAGACATGTAATCATTACCACCCAGCAATAAGGGATATTGGACATTGTAGTCATAAGGAGAATTTTCAAGTCTCCCGACTCGAATATGGCCATCGTTATCTATAAAGGAGTCAAAGGAAGAAGTCTGCTTTGTTATTGACCAATGTGAAAGTGATAACGTAATATATTAAAATCTGAAAATGAATTAATTAATGAAATGACTTATGCATGATTATGTGATTGATGAAATTAAATTAAATTATGCTTAGAATTTAATTATCTATGTCATGAGATGATACATTTTCTGGTAGATTCTGTCTCACGCTTTATTGGGCATATTTGACCTGTACATTTCATCTTTTGACAAAAATTGAGAACCTGACCACCACAGAGAACACTCGCTGATAAGGTCAGCCTTCAGCCCCCGAGAAACAAGATCTGCCGGATTACTCTAGGCGGCACGTAGCTCCACGCATACACAGTCTTGTTCCTAATAAAGCCCCGCTTTTTAATGACTATCTAAACATTTTGTTCCTAGATAATATGCAGAGGCAGTATATTAGGCAAAAGTATTAAAACAAATCACCTATTCTTACAAGGTAACTCAGAATAAGTTCGAATAATAAGTTGGAGCAAATAGGGATGAAAGGTACTCGTACTAACAGTAGGGCCCTACTTACCTATATTTTTTTTAATATCACCATAACAACATATTGGTTCTGACGACAAATCGTAACTTTAAAATGGTTATCCTGGACAGTTGTACCCACCATCTGAATGTCGTTCAACGAAAATTCAGAAGGGGTTGCAGCTAAGGCATCGAAGACTGTCCGGAATTTAGTCTACACCGTGATGCAGTATGAAATTCAGTGGTACCACCTGAATACGGTCTCCTTGAAGAGTGATGCTCTGTCATGTCTCAGACGCTCTTAATCCTGCATGAAAGCAATATGTCTCTCTTTGAAGACAGGATCGATCTGGAACCGACACTCTAAAGACACAGAAGGACATTTAACCATGTTATATGTCTCGTCTAACACACTTGGATCCTCATTCAGAAGCATGGTGACCACATATTGCCCTGAATCATCACGGTTTGCATTAAAAATAAAACTTTCTTTACCAGCCCGTTCCTAGTGAGCTAATAAATGTTTTGGTGGAACAGAATCAAGTTCCCAAAAATTATTTAAATTATCAAGGTCACTTAATGATAGGTGACATAAGTGTGATTGTACGTTCATAGATGAATTTAATGGAACGCCCACAGAACCTGATACTATCCATCCGAACTTGGTATCCCGTAACGTGGGCAGGTTTTTGCCTAGGTTGATAGAAGCATTACCTAGAACACTCCAAAATACCTCAGCCCCTACAAGGATGTCAACTGCTGACGGAACGTTAAACGACGGGTCCGCTAGCTGAATATTTGACGGAATCGGTAAACACTTGTTAATAAAAACAGACGGTAGTGTTTTCGTGATCGCAGGTAACACAAAACAATCAATCTGTATTTTATGATTACCTCTATAGGATTGAATATTCAAGCTACAAGACTGTGTACTAGTGGTAGTTTGATTGTTAATACCTGTTACGGTGGAACTAGCGTTACGTCGAGGCAATCCTAGCTTATCACTTAGTTTCTTAGTAATAAAGTTGGCTGTGCTACCGTTATCAAGCAGGATACTTGCGTCTACCTTGTTGCCTCGGCTGTCCAGGACTTTCACCCACGCTGTGGAAAGTAAAACATATGGAGCAGTAGTATGGTGCATAGAAGTATCACTGGTCAATGAAACATGTTCTGTATTGCTAGAAGGTAAAGAGGCAATTCCAGAAATGTCAGTAGACAAGACAACACTACTGGGCATAGGATCTTGAAACTTGGTAGGTTTGGGCTCCTCAACATGTAAAAGAGTACTATGTCTACCGTTACAATATTTACAGCGCGATAATCTACATCGCTTTGTTAAATGGCCAGGACGTAAACAATTAAAGCAAAGTTTATATTCTTTTGTTTTACAAATGCGAGTTTCAACCGGTAAACTACGAAATTCATCACAATTAAATAAAAAATGATTTTTTGTACACAAAGGACACTTAATAGGGCCATATTGTTTTTTATTTCGATTTAAATTATCGCTTTGACTATCGGTAACTACATATGATTTAGGTTTAGTATCTACTACTACAGTGTTATTTCTATTCGACTCTCTAGTATGTTCAAATGTTTCTAATAAATCAGCCTTATTATTTATAAATGAACAAAATTCTAACAATGTGGGTGACTTGGGTAAGGTGTTACGATGCTGTTCCCATTCTCTAATAGTAACTAAATCTAATTTACTAGACATCATATACACAATCAATGTATCCCAATTTTCCGTGGGCGCATTTAAAGTTTTTAAGGCTCTTATGTTTTTGTTAATGACGTCAACTAAACGACGTAACGAGTAACAAGACTCTTTACAAATGCCTTCAACACCAAATAAAGCCTGTACGTGATTATGAACTAACAGTCTACTATTATTGTAACGATCACATAACAAGTTCCACGCTATTGGGTAATGTTCGCCTTTAAAATCAATGTTTTTTATTACTTCCAGTGCCCCACCCTTAAGGGAAGCGCGTAAGTAATGGAACTTGGTTATATCATCAATACAACCAACATTATGTATTAGGGACAAATACGTGTCTCTAAACTCAAGCCAGTACTGATAACCACCATCAAAAGTAGGCAAATTAATTTTGGGTAAGCGTATAAAGTTACGTTGGAACGATTCACCTGATTGTTTGACTGCCGAGCCCGCTACAGACCCAACATCACCGGCAGCGCCGGCACTGGCCAGCAACCAGCGCGCTTTCGCAGTTAATGCATGGAACCGGTCCTCGAAACTGGCTCGCTCCGCACACGCCTCGTCGGTATTGTCCGACTGCACTTCAATTTGCAACTGTAAATTATCAAATTCATCGTATACGGCATCAAATTTACTCAAAGGACCCTCCAATTCAATGCGTTGCAGATCGGAAATAGTGTCACAGCTGACAAGAATTGTTATGTAATTGCCAAAATTTGTTAACTTGGCTTTCATAGCACTGCGCTTCCGAACCAATAATTCTATTTCTTTGGACATTGTGAAAGCAAGCACGTGAAAAGATAAGCAGTGAATATAGGCCAAGAAAAAAGTATATTATTACTAATGAGGCAATAAAACTACACAAAAGAATAATTATTGAATAGGCTCGTGCGTGACCTTGAAACCCGGTCAACGGACTCGACTCGACGCGCCGGCCACACTTTGCTTGCGAGTGCACACAGCTGATTTTACCGTTATTTTACAGAACGGTTGGTGATAAGTCGTGCATTAAGCGCAATAACAATGTATAGATAATATTATATTAGCGAAATGGAACTGTTGACTCAAATTTAAAGAGGTGAAATGGAAAGATATAAGTAATAGAATTATAAACTCTTTATCCGTTAAAAAACTGTTTGGACTGGAAATAGTAAGGGAATAATTGGAACAGACTCACAAAACGCCTTTATCCTTATCCACAAGACGAACTGATTACTCCCTCGAGGCGATGACTTGGCGGAATTCGACCAGCTTGATCGATTTAAAGACCAACGTCGTACTCGAAGACCTCAGGGAAAGGCACGTAGTTGTCTTCTTTTTCTTATAACGGCGACTCCGACGAAAACCGTTGCGAAGGTGACTCGGCGTTTTCAAACTCGAACCACGAGTCCAAAGTTCTTGATTACGTTCGTACTGCCAACTGCCGACGATCTTGGACCCCCAAAAACGCGACTTAAGAGGCTCGATGTGACCAAAATGTAAAATGAAAGACTAGTGGACTGTAATACTAGTTTATGCAGTACAACGTAATATAATTAAAACATGGACTATATATAAAATAATGAGTAACGCGCGTGTCGTCCGTGCGGTTGGTCCTTCGAGCCGGATCCGGCTCGAAGGACCAAAATGTAAAATGAAAGACTAGTGGACTGTAATACTAGTTTATGCAGTACAACGTAATATAATTAAAACATGGACTATATATAAAATAATGAGTAACGCGCGTGTCGTCGGTGCGGTTCGTCCGCCGAGAGTGCCGTTAGACCGGGCGAGAACCCGCGCCCGCGCGCCACAATCGATGCCAGCCGACGAGTGCCGATGATGCACGAACAACACCCACAACACTTAGTCATATCATCATCATCATATCAGCTGAAAGACGTCCACTGCTGGACAAAGGCCTCCCCCAAAGATCTCCACAATTGCCGGTCTTGCGCTATTCGCATCCAGCAGTTTCCAGCGACCCGCACAAGATCATCGGTCCATCTTGTAGGGGGCCTTAGTCCTATACATAGTGACATGCAAATACTTTCTTTTTTATATCTATGTTTGATCCTATTAAAAAAGTCTGCTACCGTGTAAAATCTTCTTTCTAACAACCATATTAGGAGGTGTTTTTTAATTCCCGAAGTGGTAGTTCCTTAATATCAACAGGCAACTTATTAAATATACGTCCACACATCACGTAGCTACTTTTCTTGTATAAAGTTGTCCTAGGAATCACTGGCAAAACTATTTAAGTTTTTAAACTATTATTATTATTGTAAACAAGTTTCATATTAGTATTGCAAACATAACTATAGAGGGCGCTAGTGGTTGCGGGGCGTTACCGATCCCATATGGCAGCTTGTCGCTCACGCCTTGTACCATACATGTAAAGCTATGGCGAGACTTGTATGTACACTTTGATTTCCCAAATGAGTAGACCACGGAGCACAGCGAGGCTGAATTATGTTTTGTTTGGACACGGCCAGTTGAAGACGGTTAGGGAAAACATGACGGAAATTTTGATCACTTAACGGTTTAGAGAAAACTATCTCAGCGGGGTTAGTTCTGGGATAGGTGACCTTTATAGTAGTGATGTACTGCTGTGTGGTTACGGCGGCAAAATAGTCATCCTAGCTAAATTTAGGTCACGGCGGCCAGTCTCAATAGAGATTAGCCATCTGCGCGACGCACTGCACGCGGAGCCAACGGCTTGACGTTCTCTCCGAGGCACGGAGCTATTATACCGCCAATTCAGATTTCAGGCTAATGGTAAAAAAAACATTTTTTTAGGCCCCCTACACACTATCCGACTAGCCGCAATGCGGCCAGCCGTGCGGGTGACCGTACTCAGATATTTGTACGAGAAAGTAGTTTTTTATTCGCACTATGATGCGCCAGCCGGTCAGCAATATTGATTGCTGACGGGTGACCGCATTCCGGCTAATCGCATAGTGCGAAAGTGGCCTTATAGAAAAGTCCCAAAATTACTTTTGGCCCAGGACCTAGTTCTCTGCAGGTGAATACACTACCGCTAGACCAACGCTATACCAGAATATCATCACTCAATGTCATCCCATGGGGGCGTACAAGTCGACCCGAGGCAATATCTACCAGAGGACGGGTAGCAGCTTCCTTCTGAGTACTATGACCATGATACTGCGATGGCCAATGCGCCTGCGCCAAGCGTGGCAATTATGGCATCTCCCCTAAATTGATTCTTGGTGAGGTTTTTGTCCAGGAGTCGACTATTTACAGCTGTTATTGATTTGTCAGATGATTTTTGTTCAGCCAAAAAGTGCTCAACACGCCTAAAGAAGTTTTAATTCAAACGTTACCCTCGAAATTTGTGAATCAAGGGAATTTGGGAATTCTTTGTGAAACTAAAATTCCAATTCATCATCATCATCATATCAGCCGAAAGACGTCCACTGCTGGACAAAGGCCTCCCTCAAAGATCTCCACAATTGCCGGTCTTGCGCTATTCGCATCCAGCAGTTTCCAGCGACCCGCACAAGATCATCGGTCCATCTTGTAGGGGTCCTGCCCACGCTGCGTCTTCCGGTTCGTGGTCGCCACTCAAGATTCTAATTCATTCAATAATATTTTTAACGTGTTTAGTTAATACTCTATAGTTAAGTTTCAAGAGTTGCCTGTATTTCACGGTTACTTAAAACCTATACTTTAAAGAACCACATTTTGAATATAAGATAAATCTGGCATTTTGCTTTTAAAAAGACGGTCGGTATGAAGGACAGAAACTTGCACAAAAAACGTTTTAAAGACGAAAAACCCTCGTCAGTATCCAACTTCTAGTAGAATATCTTTAAAACAAAATTGTAATAATTACACAGAATTACTAAAGTAATTACTTAACTGTCAATCGGTTCGCGAGTGGTGATCACGAACCAGAAGACGCAGCGTGGGTAGGCATCTTTTAAGGCTTTCGTACCAAAAGGGTAAAACGGGACCCTATTACTAAGACTTCGCTGTATGTATGTCTGTCACCAGGCTGTATCTCAAGAACCGTGATATTTAGACAGAAATTTCCACATATGATGTATTTCTGTTGCCGCTATAACAACAAATACTAAAAAACAAAATAAAATAAATATTTAAGGGGGCTCCCATACACCAAACGTGAATTTTTTCCTCGTTTTTATAGATAATGGTACGAAACCCTTCCGGCGCGAGCTTGACTCGCACTTGGCTGATTTTTTTACTAGGCAGAGGGAATGCCTACTCATGCCACCCGCAAAAAGTGTCTGCGGGTGGGTATGTCGGACTCGCACCGACTAAACCTAACCTGCCGTGGACTTCTCTTGGCGCCTGATGGGAGGGGCCCCGGAAACGCGGATATGCTGCTCCAGTGCCCCCCTTTTGCGCCATGTCCATTGAGAGATGGTTGGGACACGTACCATGGGAAGGCTCGGGATTGCCTTCCCCTATTGCCGATTACTGCCAGTGCGGCACAGCGACTGTGCCACAAACAGATTGTTGTCTTTACGGAGCTGCTTGCACGTGGCAGCAGTAGAGGATACTTCTCACAATGCCACTGCAGCCCCGAGGGGGTCGGTAGGCATTCTACAAAGCGAAAGATCTCGCAAGGGTCGCTGGAAGTGCAAGTCCAGCAAAGGCCAGCTGGACAAAGGCCTCCCCGAAAGATCTCCACTAGGAGATCTTTCGGGGAGGCCTTTGTCCAGCAATGAGCGTCTTTCAACTGAATGATGATGATGAGTTTCACATGTATTGGTTTTTTGTAAGCCAGATTTTTCATCAATTTATACGTCCAGATCCTCTTATCATAATCATAACAGATCAAGAAGTCAACTGTTGGACAAAAGCCTCCCCAAGAATAATCTTAGGTCGATATGCCATAATCGCCACGCTTTGGCGATTGCAGTATGACAGTTATAGTACTCTGAAAGAAACTGCTGCCCATTTTCTGGTAGATATTGCCTCGTTGGTCTAGCGGTAGCGGGACTTTTCTGTACTACGAACTTAGTTTTAAATACTCGGTCACAACTAGAACAATAAAGTTGGCCTGCCATGTTGTATGTATACGTGTAGGTGGGCTTAGGCTTCTCTTTGCGTATTTTTTTTTTTTGGGAAGTGTATAAAGAGGCTTATACGATAAAAATTACAATACAATACTAATTAATGTACACCAAAATAACTACAAAAACAGTAGCATAATAATATACAGACGCCAACTCATCAAGTTACACCAATCTGTCAAATTTCCCCAATTGAAAGTGAACCTAGTGCTTTTGTGATAAGGTTGAAAATCTATAAAAGAAATTTGACAGATTCGGGTAGCTGGATGCGCTGGTGTCTGTACGAATAGCGATGTTATCGCTAGCTGCGATTTCTTACAGACAACCTTAGGATGGACAGGAGTTGTATGAAATGAAACACGGGTAAAAGGTGTAGTAAAAGGAGAAAGATTAAAAGAAACAGAAAAAGTAGGTATCAAATATTAAGTAGGTATACACCTACACTTTGTAGGTTAATAAATATACAGGGTGGCCGAGAGGTTGACGTTCAAACGCAAAATTTAAATTCTTATTATGATGAGGAGTATTCGAATCACCCCCATGTATGTTCTACGATTTTGCGTAGTTTCCGAGATAGAATTTTTTTAATGAATTTTTTCGTAAATTTCATCTTACATCAGTTTTGGATTTTTTTCTCGTTCTGTTGAACATTTCTGGTTCAGTTTTTTTGTGATAACTAATTAGCATAGTTAGACCTAACACCCTAAAAAGTAGATATGGTTTTATCAACCTAATAATCTAAAATTCAAATTTAATCAATGCAGATCTGACTTAGGATTTATTCGAAAGTTCAAAATTAGGGTTTGAACGCAGGACTCATAAATTTTCAAAGAATCAAAAACACGCAAAATTGGAATTTTATATAATTTCATTCCATTTCACCCTATACAATTATTTAAAATAAATACTAAGTAATAATTAGGCCTATTTCTTATTCTAACTAGATACTTAACCTCAGGCAGAGAAACATTTGGTCCAACTAATAAAGCTCATGTTTTTGTGTGTAGGATTAAAAGTAAAATATTTGGAAGAGGTCTAAATACTATAATTGGATTAACCAACGCTTGTTAGTCATAATTGGGTTTGTGTAACGGAAGGTTGCTTCGTGTTACCATAACGTGGTATTTGGATTTCCGATACTATAAATAAATAAATATCCTGGGACATTATTCACACACGGCCATCTGTTCCCAAACTAAGCAGAGCTTGGTTTATGAAAACCAGATAACTGACATGTCACATATACTACTTTTACTTTGTAAATACAACATACATACTTATGTAGATAATTACACCCAGATTCAGGGCAAACAGACATGTTCATGAAAAATATCTGTCCTGGGTGGCAATAGAACTCACGACCTGCGGCGTGAAATGCAAGCATGTACCAACCACGTCAATCACTGATGATATTCTGATATTCGTCGCGGCCGTCATCAAACTGCAAATTAATAATAATAATGACTGCTCTTTCGAATTTTAAATTGAGAATATGCACATTGTGTTATAGAGATGATGAAAATTTCCAGCAATCTTCACAAACCACCTAGATAGCTAGAGAAAGCCGCAGGCTAGCTAGGGTAGGTTCCTCAGCGGCGAGGATCGCTTTGGCCCATTAACGCGTGATCGGTGATCCCGTGCATGTGATCACACCCTCATTTAGAATTTCGTCTTTTTGCTTTAGTCTTCCATTCTTTAATTTTATTATAGTAGAACAAAATTTAAAAATAATAGATTAGTAAATATATGCAATAAAACAAACCGCACGGACTGACTAATTAATTTTTTTTGTAACTTTTTATTATCCGCTATGTTTATGTACTGCATTGTGAGCTTGACAAGCTCAATGTTAATACCCAAGTGCTGAATAAATTTCATTTAATTTCAAACAATGGTGTATCAAGCGCTCGGCGGCCGCTTCCGCGGCGCACTCGTTCGCTCGCTCGCCTTCGCGCGCTAGATGGTCACAGTTCTAACCTAATCCCAAACTCAATTGAACATTCGAAAGTGCAGTCCATCGATTAATAAATTTACGAAGAAACGTTCAAAAGATTGTTTCGCAATAAATTCCATTCGAACAATCGTTCAGTCGACGTTCCGTTCATCGAAAATATTTTTTTCTTTTCAGTGATGATCTGCAATCAGTAAATTACTATAAGCTGCGCTACATGCGACCAGAGGACTGGCCAATATTTTGGACAGCGTTTAAGCATTGCCATCCAGCGTGGCAATGCGGCCAGCATTCTGGGCACGATGCTCAAAGGCAGCGATACCGAAGTTTTTTTCGACCAAGGATTAGACCTTTATATATTAATATTATTTTAATATTATTTATTACATTTAAGTATATAGTTTTAGTACTTCGTTTTAGGTTTCGTTTAGTCGATAATTTAAGTTTTTTTAATACTAATTGTCAATCCTTTGTTAATTCAAAAATTCTGGCAAATAAATATATAATTTTCTATAAGCAGATAGCTTGGGAGATATTGTCAGGTTTAGTGTATCCTCAAGAAAGGACAGCTACTCTTTGTCTTTAAATTATGTCTGTTCTCTTTAGAGGTTTTTGATAGCTGCGCGTGATTAGACTCGCCGCAAGTATGTTTGGGTGATTTTCCAGCCGCTTTTGATACCTGTCTGTACAGGCCTCGATTTCCTCTTTAACAGTGGTTATATTTAGGTGTGCATGGATTTCTGAATTTGGATTTTCAATTCCATTCGAACAACCTCAGCGGCGAGGATCGCGTTGCCCCCTTAACACGGGATCGGTAATCCCGAGCAAGTGATCTCACCCCCATTTCAAATTCCATCTTTTTACTTCAGCGGCCGCCTGAGCTGTGGCCCGAACCCCATAAGGGTGCCCTCAGGTATTAGTCGCTTAAATTAAGCTACTGGTTGAGAGCCTTTTGCGCCAGCCAACTGCTCGTTGTTTCAATTCTTTAATTTGATATACTATTGCTAAATGTAAAAATAATAGCTTAGTAACTTGCTATTTATAATAATAATAATAATATTTGGGGACAATGTCACATAGATCATCCTAGCCCCAAACTAAGCAAATCTTGTACTATGGGTACCAGGCGACGATATACATACATATATAGATAGATAAATACGTATATACATAGAAAACATCCATGACTCAGAAACAAATATTCGTGCTCATCACACAAATATTTGCACTTACCGGGATTCGAACCCAGGACCACCAGCTTCGTAGGCAGGATCACTACCAACTAGGCTACGGTGACCGTCAAAATTTTAAGTTTATTTAAGGATATCTATACATATAATAAATCCGTAGAAAAATCATTTTTGTACATCAAAAGAAAATCCAAAAAAAAATAGCAAGGGTATTAAAGGACAACCAATAGAACCCATTTCCAGCATTTTTAGAATTTTTGTTTGTTTGTCTGTTTATATGTTCGGGTATCACGTAAAATATACGAAAGCAATGTAGATAACTTTTATACACAACGATTGAGCGTAACTTGAGGTAACATTTAGTTTTTGTTTTATTGCAATCGGTTCAGTCTATCAAAAGATATTAGATTTTAAAGTAATCATGGAGAAAAATAACACACATTTCGGTACTTCAAGATGAACTAATGTTTATAGTTGAACTAAACTGTCCGATAGATGTCTTTGTGCATATTATGACATCTCTTTTCTGAATGAACTAGGTTGATAGTTGATTTTTGTTTCGATAGATGTCGTTGTGCATTTCTTTTGACTCGCGGTGTTAAGATTTGCCCGTGTTTGCTGATTGCATGAGTTACGTAGGGTTTTGAATGTTCTGAATTGTTTCGAAATAAGGTCTTGGTTGCCTAGAAGTATGTCGTTGTCCAAAATTGGTTATTAAAAAAATCTGTTTTCTTTGGGTAAATTGAATTATGTAGAAGGTTGGATTTGTTATAATTTAATTTTAAATTATTGATATTTGATTTTTATTTCGATAGATGTCGTTGTGCATTGCTTTCGACCCGCGGTGTTAAGATTTGCCCGTGTTTGCTAATTGCATGAGTTACGCAGGGCTTTGAATATTCCGAATTGTTTCGAAATAAGGTCTTGGTTGCCTAGAAGTATGTCGTTGTCCAAAATTGGTTATTAAAAAATCTGTTTTCTTTGGGCAAATTGAATTATGAAGAAGGTTGGATTTGTTATAATTTAATTTTAAATTATTGATAGTTGATTTTTATTTCGATAGATGTCGTTGTGCATTGCTTTCGACCCGCGGTGTTAAGATTTGCCCGTGTTTGCTAATTGCATGAGTTACGTAGGGCTTTGAATATTCCGAATTGTTTCGAAATAAGGTCTTGGTTGGCTAGAAGTATGTCGTTGTCCAAAATTGGTTTTTAAAATATTTTTGTTTTCTTTGGGCAAATTGAATTATGTACAATGTTGGATTTGTTATAATTTAATTTTAAATTATAATGTCAATCGATCGAAAGTTTGTGCTGTCGATTCGTTGGTAACGCGAATGTACGACGATTCGAATTTTATTGAGCCTGTCCGATTTGAATGTAGTAAATTAACCCGGTCTCTCATAATTTCATCTCAGCACAAATCTATATACCTACCTATGTAAAAGAGGAAACTGACTGACTGACATATCAACGCACAGCCTGAACGGCTGGGGTTAGAGACTTGAAATTTTGCCGGTAGGTACTTTTTATGACGTATGCATTCACTAAGGAAGGGGTTTTTGGAAATACTAACCCTAAGGGGGTAAAACAGAGAATGAAAGATTATATGAAAATCCGTAATTTTTTGAAGTTAAAGGCCTTGAAACTTATATTTAGTAGTTCAGTTAAAAATAAAAATAAATATTTTAGGATTTTTGGAAATTCCACCCCAAGGGGGTAAAATAGGGCATGTAAGTTTGTATGAAAAGTGTATAATTTTTTAAGTGAAAAGCATGAAAATTGGTATTTGGCCTTTCCGTTAAAAATAAAAAATATGTATTTCAGGATTTTAGGAATTTCCACCCCTAAGGGCGCATAATAGGGGATGTATGTTGCGTGTGGGTATACCTATAATGGTTCTGAGGAATTTGAAACCACCTAAACTTTGCAACGGCACGAGGCTTCAAGTCAAAACTTTGCATCGTGTTATAGAGTCTACTATTATGCCTGGATCCGCCCAGGGAGAAACAGTGTTCGTGTCACGTATTCCGTTAGTGCTAAATGATCTCCCGTTTCAGCGTAAAATACTGTAGTTCCCGGTTCACGTGGCGTGCTCACGTGTGAGTTAATCCCACAGTCTGGTCCATGTAGAGCGAGGACCTACGTCTTTTGCTGAGCGCCGTAAAGTGGATGATATTGAACATCCCAAATACCTGGCCGCTTGCCGAGCACGCCATTTATTAGTTGGAGGTCAGCATTGGGATGACGCTCTAGCGGAAGCATGCGTGAGCGATAGTCCACATCGCTTACGACATTTGTTTGCCATCTTATTGACCTTTTGTGCGTTATCGGACGCTAAAAAGTTATGGCAAAAGTACCATGACAAGTTTGCTGAAGATTTTATGAGACATGTACAACTAAATACTGATGGACAAATTACTGACAGGGTATGTGAAAATTGTCACAACAGGTCCTTATTGGTTATTCAAATGATAGTTATAAGTATAGGAGGGAACCCGATCAGTCAGAGGCTGCGAAAATGCACAGGAGTTTTCCAATTTATTGTTAAAAATAGGCGATGGCACATACCCCGTACAAGAAGATGGAAAAGTTATTTTGATTGGTAATCTCTGTTCTTACGTTACATCACAGCAGGAGCTAATTTTTTATGTGTAGTCTCTGTTATGCCATGACGATTAGTAAAGCTCAGGTCCAGACATTATCCGTTGCGGGGGTGGACCTAAGTATTGGATGCTTTTCCCATGGTCAACTATACGTAGTTCTTTCACGCGTAAACAACCCCAATAACGTTTTTGTGTACGCTCCAGATGGTTCATCAGGTAAAATAAAGAAGCACTAAATTAAATTAAAAATTTTTTTCGGTATCCTCCCACAGCGCTTTACACTAAAAAATACATTGTTAAGTTCCGACATCCACGCGAACGAAGTCGCGGGCATAGCTAGTTAAAAATATATGTGACGAAACAGACTCCACGGAGAGGCACGGACGGACTAATTAAAAAAAAATGTTGCTTTAATTACTGTTTTAAACTGTGTTTATGTAAGCTTGACAAGTACAAGTGTATGTAAATACCCAAGTGCTGAATAAATTTCATTATTTCATTATATTAATCGTTCAGTCGACTTTCCGTTCATCGAACATATATACATATATTTATTTTTTTCATGCAGATCATCCTAGCCCGAAACTAAGCAAAGCTTGTACTATGGGTACCAGGCGAAGATATACATACTTATATAGCTAGATAAATACTTAAATACATAGAAAACATCCATGACTCAGAAACAAATACTCGTGCTCATCACACAAATATTTGCACTTACCGGGATTCAAACCAAGGACCACCAGCTTCGTAGGCAGGAGCACTACCAACTAGGCTACGGTGACCGTCATATGACTCTCGAAACTACGTAATGGACCAGTATGGATGGCGCTGGTATTCTTTATATGCCGGAAACCACACATATAATCACACTAATACTATAAAGGCGAAAGTTTGTGAGTGTGTGTGTGTTTGTTTGTTACTTCTTCACGTCTAAACGGCTGGAGGGATTTTAATAAAATTTAGTATGGAGTTAGCTGGCACCTCAGATTAACACTATATATATAAAAATCAATGCCACTTTTCGTCGTAATGTTATAACTCAACAACGCCTTTACTGATTTGGCTAATTTTGGTCTTGAATTATTCGTGGAAGTCCAGGAAAGGTTTGCACGTAGAGAAGATTTTAAAACGTCTTGTAAAAGTGTAAAATCAACATTTTTTAGCGATTGGAAATATATTTTTGTTTGAATAAATGAACTTAATAATCTTTTTTTTTTATTACTATGCCTTATACGTAGCAAAGCACGTACCGGGCCGCTAGTATTATTAAAGTTTTAGTATTATAAAGGCGAAAGTTTGTGGGTGTGTATATTTGTAAGAACTAACAACCACTTGACTTTGACCACGTAGACCATAATATACTCCTAAATAAATTAGAGCGATATGGTATCAGGGGTAATGCACTACAACTCATAAAATCTTACTTGACAAACCGAACCCAAGTTACATCTGTCAATAGAGTCAGCTTACTAACAAAAACTGATACCCTATATGAATCTAGTCCCAGAACGATTATATACGGTATTCCCCAAGTAGCATACTTGGGCCGCTATTATTCAACATGTGCATAAATGATATGCCCACCATTTGCAATAATAAAATGATCCTTTTTGCTGATGACAGCACGATCCTATTTTCGGGTAATGATCTTCACTTATTAGAATATATGATCTCAAAAACGTGATTGAATGGCTATTAAATAACAATTTAAAAATAAATCTCGACAAAACTAAAATAATGACTTTTAACCAAAAAACTAACAAACCTAACTTGACAATTAAATATGACACTAAATCAATTTCTGAAAAAGATACTGCTAAATTTCTAGGACTTATAGTAGACTGTCACTTAACTTGGAAGGATCACATAGATTATTTATGTAAAAAACTTAATCAATTTGCGTACGCTCTATACCTACAAATTATCGAAAACCGTAAATCGCAGCACTGTATTGGTTGCATACAATGCTTATGTCGCTTCTAACATAAGATACGGCATAATTTATTGGGGTAACTCAACTGATAGAGAAATGATTTTTAAAGCACAGAAGAAATGTATACGTTCTTTCTGCAAACTACAATCAAATGATAGCTGTGCACCGTTCTTTCAAAAATTAAAAATATTAACTCTACCTTCGATGTATATATTTGAAATGGGAGTATTTGTAAAAGGTAATATGCATTTATTTGAATCTCTCAATTTTAGACGTCATGTAAATACCATACGCGATGTCCCACACACCACAGCCTTATTTGCAAAAAGCGTACTTGGTATGGCATCTAAAGTATATAATAACATACCTCTGGCTATTAGGCGCAAAGAATGTCCAGAGTCATTTAAAAAATATTTGAATGAATATCTAGTGAATAAGTGTTATTACTCCATCACAGATTTCATGAATGACAAAGAGCGATACGACGGTCCGATCTATTAATTTAAGAGTTTTAATTGTTAACAAAAAGCTGACATAGTTTAATGAATTCCATGACTGTCATTGAATTTAATCTAGGTTAAGATACTTCTTACATTTAAATTTTGTACGTCATTAAGTTGGCAAAACATAGCGGTTTACCTTTATACCTGTATAACACCCATGTAATATGTACCTATGTTTACGAAATAAAGAATACTGAATACTGAACAAATATACACACCCACAAACTTTCGTCCAAACGGTTGGAGCGATTTTATTAAAATTTGGTATGGAGTTAGCTGATACCCTGAATTAACATATAGGCTATAATTTATAAAATTGTACGCGGGTAATACCGCGGGGCACAGCTAGTAATTTATAAAGTTTAACGCGGGTAAAATCGCCGGGCAGAGTTAGTATTATAAAGACGAAAGTTTGTGAGTGTATATGTTTGTTACTTCTTCACGTATAAACGGCTGGATCGATTTTAATAAAATTAAGTATGGAGTTAGCTGACACCCTGGATTAACACAATAGGCTATAATTTATAAATTTTAACGCGGGAAAAACCGCCGGGCACAGCTAGTATTAAAAAGGCGAAAATTTGTGAGTGTGTATGTTTGCTACTTCTTCACGTCCAAACGGCTGGAGCGATTTTATTAAAATTTGGTATGGAGTTAGCTGACACCCTGGATTAATACAGGCTATAATTTATAAAGTTTAACGCGTGTATTAGCGTGGGGCACAGCTAGAAATTTCTATAATTTAACGCGGGTAAAATCGCCGGGCACAGTAAGTATTATAAAGGTGAAAATTTGTGAGTGTGTATGTTTGTTACTTCTTCACGTCTAAACGGCTGGATCGATTTTGATAAAATTAAGTATGGAGTTAGCTGACATCCTGAATTAACATATACACTTGGGTATTAACATATACCTGTACTTGTCAAGCTCACAATGCAGTACATAAACATAGTAGAATCTATACATATAATAAAATCGTATAAAATTAAAAACTGTACATTGAATATTTTTTTAAAAAGATACTTGTGGCGTGATCTACAATTGATAACGAAGCCAAGAATAAAGTTTTTAGAATTTTTGTCTGTTTGTATGTCCGGGCTAAACTCAAAAAGTACTGCATGGATTTACTTGAAATTTTGCATGAATATTACTAAGTGGTCGGGTCAACATATAGGCTACATATTATCACGCTATCACCTAGCTGTGATAATTTAACGCAGGTAAAACCGCGGGGCACAGCTAGTATAGTATAAAAGTAACAAAATAAATATTAATTAGTCCATCCGTGCGGTCTGTCTTATCACATTTTTTTTTAATCCTTAAATAAATAACAAGTTACTAACAATCATTTTTAAATTTACATACATACATACATACATAGACTCACGCCTGTCTCCCAGAGGGGTAGGCAGAGACAACGGACTTCCATTTGTCACGATCCTTGCACACCTCTTTTGCCTTGATTACTGTCATTATATTCTTCATACATGCTCGCCGGTTTAGGGTACTTCTGACCTGACCTTTCTTGAGAACATCTCAAATTTGGTCAGAGAATGTTCGACGTGGTCTTCCCCTTCCGGTTGTCACATTCACACAGGCCAGGTATACTTCTTTTGTCAATCTTCTTTCATTCATCCTTTCTAAATGACCAAACCATCTCAGCATACCTTTTTCAATCTTTGTGACTACATCCTTTTTCACACCACAACGCTCTCTTATATCAGTATTTCGAATTCTGTCTCTCAAAGTCACACCACACATACTTCTCAGAGCTCTCATTTCCACTGCATTTATTTTACTTTCATTCTTTTTCTGCCATACCCAACTTTCACTTCCATACATTAAAGTTGGCACTAACAATCCATCGTGCACGGCCAGTCGAGCCTTCTTTGAGACTTGTCGGCTGCTCATAAAGGCGTGTAGTGCCCCATTCACTCTGTTCCCCGCATTTACACTTCTAACAATTTTTAACAATTTTTAAATTTAGTATTCTATATTAAAATTAAAGAATTGAAGACAACGAGCAGTTGGCTAGCGCAGAAATTTCAACTGTCTGACTATCACGGTTCATGAGATACAGCCTGGTGACAGACAGACAGCGAAGTCTTAGTAATAGGGTCCCGTTTTACCCTTTGGATACGGAACCCTACAAATATGAATATGGCTAACGTTTTGTACAAAAACAGCGGCCCATTAATTTCTCTCAGCCGTACTCAAATATTCTCTCTGTTCATACGCCGATGGCGTCACTTAAAATTAGCTTAATTAGTAATGAAATATTCATGGTATTCTAGTTACTAGCCTCACGTATTTCTACGAGTAATTAGGCACTTTGCTATATAATTTTGATTCGGATAATGTTTAAATAAGGCTATATATGTATATCTATACATATAATTAAATCGTAGAATAGTTAAAACTGTTCATTGAATTTTTTTTTAAAGGATACATGGGGCGTGATCTACAATTGATACCGAATCTATAAATATAATAAAATCGTAGGAAAGTCAAAACTGTACATTGAATATTTTTTAAAAAGGATACATGGGACGTGATCTACAATTGATACCGAATACAAAAATATATTTTTTAGAATTTTTGTCTGTTTGTCTGTATGTATGTCCGGGCTAAACTCAAAAACTAGCTGTGGTATTAGTTTAACGCGGGTAAAACCGCGGGGCACAGCTAGTTTATTAATATAAATTTATTCATTTACTAGCTGTGCACCGCGGTATTACCCGCGTTAATTTTTATAAATTATTATAGCTCCTCCCCCGTAGGCGATAGCGTGATAATATGTAGCCTATATGTTGACCCGACCTTTTAGTAATATTCATGCAAAATTTGAAGTAAATCCATGCAGTACTTTTCGAGTTTAACCCGGACATACATGCAGACAAAAATTCTAAAAACTATATTTTTGGCTTCAATATCGATTATAGATCACGTCCCAAGTATCCTTTTAAAAAAAGATATTCAATGTACAGTTTTGACTTTCCTACGATTTTATTATATATGTATAGATTATAATATATTGCCAGTGATGACTTACGGAACAGAGACGTGGTCGCTCACTATGCGCCTTATCAGCTGACTCAAAGTTACCCAAAGAGCAATGGAATGGGCTATGCTTGGAGTTTCCCTGTGAGATGGAATCAGAAATGCTGAGATCCGCAGGCGAACCAAAGTAACCGACATAGCCCGAAGAATTGCTAAACTGAAGTGGCAGTGGGCAGGGCACATAGCTCGTAGAACTGACGGCCGTTGGGGCAGAAAGGTTCTCGAGTGCGACCACGAACCGGAAGATGAAGCCGATGATCTTGTGAGGGCCGTTGGAAGTTGCTGGATGCGGATAGCGCAAGACCGATAATTGTTGAGATCGTTGAGAGAGGCCTTTGTCCAGTAGTGGGCGTCTTTCGGCTGATATGATGATGATAATGATGATGATGTGACATATACAACATGTAACGTAATTAACGCACACCCTCAAACACCCTAATTAGAATATTATGTTGTTATCATAATACATACACTGAATTTTTAATTTAACATGTATATTCATTGTTATTTACTAAATTAGTTTCTTGGAATAAAGTTTATTTTTCTTAATTTTGTTTTAAATGATGGAATTTGTATGAAAACAAATAAAACTGCGATTATAAAAGTCTTATAACTTTGACTTACGGTCCATTTCAATTTGTTTTGACTGTATAGGGTTAAAATGACAATAATTTCCGTAGTTTTAATTATTTTGGAATAAAAAATAATCTTTATTAAAAATGATATAAATCGATTCAGTAAACGATTCTGAACAAACTATTTTCAGGATGTGCGTTAATTAAGTTACATGTTGTTGTTATACAACATGTAACTTAATTAACGCGCAATAACAATATATTGGGACATTATTCACACGGCCATCTGATCCCAAACTAAGCAGAGCTTGTACTATGGAAACCAGATAACTGATAGACTACATATACTACTTTTCTTTTGTAAATACATACTTATTATAATTACTCCTAGACTCAGACAAAAAGACATGTTCATGCATGTCCTGACTCTGGGTGTAATTATCTATATTAGCATGTATTTACAAAAGAAAAAGTAGTATATGTAGTATATCAGTTATCTGGTTTCCATAGTACAAGCTCTGCTTAGTTTGGGATGGATTAAGATGGCGGTGTGTGAAAATTGTCCCAGGATATTATTATCATTGTTATATATGTCACATGAATAAGTATAAAACCTTATGGTTTGAAGTTGATCAGACCAAGAAAACACGTTGTTCCATACAATCTTTGCGAAACCTTTTTTTCACCCCCTTAGGGGTTGAATTTTCAGAAATCTTGTACTATGGAAATCAGATAACTCATATACTACATAGCTGTGCCCCGCGGTTTTACCCGCGTTAAATTTTATAAATTATCATTGCCCCTCCCCCGTAGGTGATAGCGTGATAATTTGTAGCCTATATGTTGACCCGACCATGCAAAATTTGAAGTAAATCCATGCAGTACTTTTTGAGTTTAGCCCGGACATACATACAGACAAACAGACACACAGACAAAAATTCTAAAAAGTATATTTTTGGCTTCGATATCGATTGTCAATCATGCCCCAAGTATCCTTTAGAAAAAATATTCAATGTACAGTTTCGCCTTTCCTACGATTTCATTATATGTATAGATAAGATATAGTACTTTTCTTTTGTAAATACATACTTATATGATAATTTTACCCAGAATCAGGATAAACAGAGATGTTCGAGCACACAAATATATTTCCTGGTTGGAAATCGAACCCACGACCTGCGGCGTGAAAGGCAACTATCTACAACCACACTAACCAGCCCATCAAATTTATGTATTAAGTTAAAATAAATTATGAATTAGATATGTTTCATTAATGATAATTACATAACTCAAATATTTGCACGCTCTCAGAGGAGAATATGTTGGTATAATCATCCATCATCTTTTATAACATACTTTATATTCTGTTTGAATAAATTAATATTTAATTTGACTTTTGAGCGTCTACTCTTTGTTTGCCATTCATATAATATGTTTCCTCTTGTTCTTTAGTCAAAGTCAAAAATAATTTATTCCGTAAAAATTTTACATTTATGTGGAATCGTATTTTTTTTTACCCTACCGTGCAGTACCAAATATGGATTCCTTCTTAAAAGGGGCGATACACATAATGTAAATACTAGATATAAGAATAATCTCATATTGCATACTACCCGTCTCCACAAAATAAGTAACTCTTTTATGGGGCAATGTATAAGATTCTATAACAAACTTCCCAATGATATTAGAGAATTGGCTACGAATTAGTTTAAAAGAATTATTAAAGCCAAATTGTGTAGCAGGGCATATTACAAAATTTATGATTATTTAAGTGATAAAAGTGCTTGGGATTGAGTTGTTCTGAGTCAACACACATAATTGTAATTAATCTTAAGTATATTTTATTTTAAAAAAGGATTCCTACTGAGTTTTCTGGCAGTGTTTCTCAGTAGCTGTCACGTCATGCACTGCACGGTAGGGTAAAAAAAATATGACGATTCCACATAAATGTAAAATTTTTACGGAATAAAGTACCTTTGACTTTGATTTTGACTTTAGTGCATGACGTGGCAGCTACTGAGAAACACTGCCAGAAAACTCAGTAGGTATCCTTTTAAGGGTTCCGTAGCCAAATGACAAAAAACTGAACCCTTATAGATTCGTCATCGTCGTAGTGTCCGTCCGTATGTCACAGCCACTTTTTTCCGAAATTATAAGAGTTGTACTGATGAAACTTGGTAAGTAGATGTATTCGGTGAACCGCATTAAGATTTTCACACAAAAATAGAAAAAGAACTATAATTTTGGGGGTCGCCATACATAGAACTGAAACCCGAAAAAAATTTTTTCATCGTACCCATACATGTAGGGTGTCTATGGATAGGTCTTCAAAAATGATATTGAAGTGCCTAATATAATGTTTTTCTAAACTGAATAGTTTGCGCGAGAGATACTTCCAAAGTGGTAAAACGAGTGACCCCCCTGGAACTTCTAAAATAAGAGAATGATTGAATGAACGAAAATTGGTTTGAACGAGATCTAGTAAGTGGTTTGTTTTAATTTGTCATAAATCGTAAACCGCAATTTACTTTCATTTGATCAACTGAAATACTTGCTGCTACGGAACCCTTTATGGGCGAGTCCGACTCGCACTTGGCCGGTTTTTTTAAATAAAATTTATTTAAGCTTAATTACAATCATGTGTGTTGACTCAGAGTAACTCAATCCCAAACAGTTTTGTCACTTACATAATCAGAAATTTTGTAATGTTAGCTGTTTGGCTTTAATAATTCTTTTAAACGTATTCTATTTAACATGACATTTACAATATTTATTGTATTTAACATGTCAGCCAAGTGACGTTCACTGCTGGACAAAGGCCTCTCCACAATGCAGTTATTTCCATCATTCATAGGGCAATCGGTTTGTGCAATTTTTTTTTTATGTTAGAGGGCGACATACGAGCAAGTGGGTCACCTGATGGTAAGTGATCACCGCCGCCCATGTACACTCGCAACACCAGAGGTGTCGCGAGTGCGTTGTCGGCCTTTAAAAGTCAGCAAACAAGTGTTGGTGACCCTTCCCCCACCCCAATGAGCTCTGGCGACCTTACTCACACGCGGAAACACAACATTAGAATTATTAATGTTATTATTAAGGAATGTCTTCTGTAAGGTGGAGGTACTTCCCCAGTCGGGCTGCTCTTTGAGCGAATGAACGCTATGCCGTAGGGCAGCTCTCTTAGAAATTGAAAAAATATTGTTTTTTAAAGACATCGCCCGCACTAGGGAATATATGATGCGATGAACTTTACAAACATATAATAGACGGACACAAATTTCATCCAGTCTCAGAACTACTATTTATGGGTTGCACAAATAGTTGTCGGGCGGCGCGGGAATCGGCGAGGCGAGTCTATTAGCGGCTTATTCGAATGTTAATGATATTTTAATAATGTTGCTACGTTAATAATGTTAATAATTTTAAAATATTGAAAAGTTTAATAATGCTGATATCTATACATATATTAAAATCGTAGGAAAGTCAAAACTATACATTGAATATTTTTTAATACTGATACGAGGAGCGTGATCTACAATCGACATCGAAGCCGAACATATCGTTTTTAGAATTTTTGTCTGTTTGTCTGTTTGTCTATATGTATGTCCGGGCTAAACTCAAAAAGTACTGCATGGATTTACTTCAATTTTTGCAAAATAAATTCAAATTTATTTATTTATCGAACATACATACAGACGTATGTATGTCCGATAATTAATAAATTTTGCATGAATATTACTAAGAGGTCGGGTCAACATATAGGCTACATATTATCAAGCTACCACCTACGGGGGAGGAACTGTGATAATTTATAAAATTTAACGCGGGTAAAACTGCGGGGCACAGCTAGTGTATACTAATAATAACGCACGCAGGTATATCTATGTACCTACATATATACAAAGTGTACATATATCTCATAGAAAGCGTTCGGGGATGATGACGCAAGATCCATGATTTTTGTTCACCAAGAAAGTGGTCAACACGCCTACAGAAGTTTTCACTTCAAAGACTAAAACAAGGCTTTTAAACAACTACTAATGAAAGGTAGTATAAGAACATAAAATAATTTTACTTAATTAAAATATTCCTCTGTAACCAATTAAATATAATTAAATAATACAAAAGAAGTAACTGAGATAACACGATCTTTTCTATAATAATATTGTTAAAACAATGAACGCTTCCATTACAGGGATTGTAATTTATAATTTTGTATAAAGATTTAGTTAGCTACCCAGTGTAAGAGAGGTATATGTACTGTGTACATATAATAATAATAATAATAATGTCCTTCCGAGCGAGTTTTGGCCATGGCGGCCATTCTCAACAGAGATTAGCCAATTGCACAGGACATATTATAGTGCACAAGTGTGTGCGCAAACACAGGGGCACTTTCTATTCCATCACTCTCATGATTTGATGGGACGACTAGCGACACGACCGGAAAGAGGTCAGGTACAGGACCGACGGCTTTACGTGCTCTCCGAGGCACGGGGGTATAATACCGCCAACTCCCAGACTTCGGGCTGACACTGAGAAATTTCTATTTACGGAAAAATCCCAAAATCACTTTTTGGACCGACCCGGGATTTGAACCCAGGACCTCGTTATCTGCAGGTGAACACGCTACCGCTAGACCAACGAGGCAGCCAAGAGGTATATGTACTGTGTAATTATACAATAAAACTGACCTTAAGAGAATGTTTAAGGTCACAAGCCTCCCCAAAATGCACTTTTTACATTAGTGTCCAGTTTTCCCCCCTGAAGCAATTCTTTCAAGGGGGAAAACTGGACTATGTCGTAATGACAAGGGGGCTTTCTGGACACTTTTTACATTAGTGTCCAGTTTTCCCCCCTGAAGCAATGCTTTCAAGGGGGAAAACTGGACTATGTCGAAATGACAAGGGGGCTTTCTGGACACTTTTTACATTAGTGTCCAGTTTTCCCCCCTGAAGCAATTCTTTCAAGGGGGAAAACTGGACTATGTCGTAATGACAAGGGGGCATTCTGGACACTTTTTACATTAGTGTCCAGTTTTCCCCCCTGAAGCAATTCTTTCAAGGGGGAAAACTGGACTATGTCGTAATGACAAGGGGGCATTCTGGACACTTTTTACATTAGTGTCCAGTTTTCCCCCCTGAAGCAATTCTTTCAAGGGGGAAAACCGGAATAAGCCAATGCAACTATTGCGCTGCTAATTGCACGAGTCTACCTTAGCGGTCCATAATGTAGTTTCGAGAGGTAATATGTTCGATGAACGGAAAGTCGACTAAACGATTGATCGAATGTAATTTATTGCGAAACAAACTTTTGTCGACAAACGCTGCTTCGACTGAACGATTCTTCAAAAATGTATTAATCGATGGACTGCACTTTTAAGAAAAATCAGAGTATCACGTCTAGGCCCAACCAAGGATTTGATTTATAATATAATAATAATATCTAGGGACAATGTCACACAGATCATCTTAGCCCTAAACTAAGCAAAGCTTGTACTATGGGTACGTGAGCGTCAATTTTGAATAATGAAAACGAAAATGCAAGCGCTAGACTAACGAGGCAGTAGCTTATTTAATACTCCGTAGTTATTAAAAAAATCCTACAAATTAAATGTATATACAACATGTAACTTAATTAACGCACAGCCTGAAAATAATTTGTTCAGAATCGTTTACTGAATTGATTTATATCATTTTTAATATAGGTAATTTTTTATTCCCAATTAATCAAAACTACGGAAATTATTGTCATATTAACCCTGTACAGTCAAAACAAATTGAAATGGACCGTAAGTCGAGGTAATATGACTTTTAAATCGCAATTTTATTTGTATTCATACAAATTTCATCATTCAATATTAAAGAAAAATGAACTTTATTCCAAGAAACTAATTTAGTTAATAACAATGCAGATACATGTTAAATTAACAATTCAGTGTATGTATTATGTTTACAACATAATATTCTAATTGGGGTGAAACGAAATAATGAAATTTATTCAGCACTTGGGTATTAACATACACTTGTACTTGTCAAGCTCACAATGCAGTACATAAACATAGTCGAATACAGTATTAAAATTACAAAAAAATAATAAGTCCGTCCGTGCGGTCTGTTTTATCAGATATATTTTCTTAAATCCTAAAATAAATAACAAGTTACTAATCTATTATTTTGAAATTTAGTTGTACAATATTAAAGTTAAAGAATTGAAGGCAATGAGCATTTGGCTAGCGCAGAAGGCTCTTAACCAGTAGCTTAAATTAAACGACTAATACCCGAGGCCACCCTTTTGGGGTTCGGGCCACAGCTCAGGGGGCCGCTGAAGCAAAAGGACAGAATTCTAAGAGAGGGTGTGATCAGTTGCACGGGATCACCGATGACGCGTTAAGGGGCCAAAGCGATCCTCGCCGCTGAGGAGCCTACCCTAGCTAACCTGCAGCTTTCTCTAGCTGCCTAGATGTTTGAGGGTGTGCGTTAATTACGTTACATGTTGTATATATAAGAATAAATGAACTTACCCTTGCCGGGGGTTGATGAAACAGGCCCGTTCGGCACCACCATTGCAGTTACAGTCGGCTTCTGAAACAAAAATTGATTACCACTTATCAAATGAATTCACCAGAAACACTTTGTGGTTAATCTGTATGGAGGTCGTGGGTTCAATTCCCACCCAGGACAGATATTTGTGTACATGAACATGTCTGTTTGTCCTGGGTCTGGGTGTAATTTATCTATTTAAAGATGTATTTACAAAGGAAAAGCAGTACCTATATCAGTTATCTGGTTTCCATAGTACAAGCTTTGCTTAGTTTGGGATCAGATGGCCGTGTATAAATATCCTGGGATATTATTACTTGCCGTGGAAGTGGATGCAAGGGGTATACCAGCAAAATTCCTCTATAACCTATTAAAAGACCTTGGATTATCAAGAACTTCCGTAAGTTCTATATTAGAACGAGTATCCAATGCGTCATTGTTAGGATCTTACCAAATTTGGCTAGGGAGAGGGGGAACACAGAGACACAGAGAAGGTGAGCGTTGATGCATCCCCTTAAACCTACATCTGAGTCGCAAGTCTCAGACTCTGTCGAGTGTTCCCTCCTCTAACACTCACAGCTGAACCCGGTTCCGCAAGGTGATCTATTGAATGCTACGAATTAAGTCATCTACGGGACGGTCGGACGCAACGTGCGTCGACACCCTCGCGCCCTCTCATCTTCCCCATACGTCGGGTTTTGCAGGCGCTGCTGCCGCTTTGGCGGAAACCCTTAAACGGCGCAAATACACAAATAAGATTTTTCAAATTTTATTTTGAGCCGTTTGGGGTAAAATCCTTAGCACCATGGAGCCCAAGAGCAAATTTAATATTGTGCCAAATAGCTAAACGATTGATCGACGCTTCCCATGATCAGAGGGCTTATTGGGTCAGAGGATCAGGGCACTTCTGGGCACTTTTCCCATAAGCGATGCGGAGGGATTATTGGACGCCTTTTAGGGTAAATAGTGTATTTAATTGTTTAATTTAAATATTTATCTAATTTTTAGCTTATAATTTAATTTAATTTAATTATTTACGTTTGAATATACAATATGTAACGTAATTAACGCACACCCTCAGACACCCCAATTAGAATATTATGTTGTAATCATAATACATACACTGAATTTTTAATTTAACATGTATATGCATTATTATTTACTAAATTAGTTTTGTGGAATAATGTTTATTTTTCTTTATTTTGTATTGAATGATGGAATTTGTATGAATACTAATAAAACTGCGATTATAAAGTCTTATTACTTTGACTTACGGTCCATTTTAATTTGTTTTGACTGTACAGGGTTAATATGAGAATCATTTCCGTAGTTTTAATTATTTTTGATAAAAAAATACCTATATTAAAAATGATATAAATCGATTCAGTAAACGATTCTGAACAAACTATTTTCAGGATGTGCGTTAATTACGTTACATGTTGTATACTTAATCGATATTAAAACCGCCGTCATCTACTACTTATACAATAAATTGATATATTGCTTTTTATTTAAATACTACTACTTCTTGACAATAACTTAATATAACCCAGCAAAATATCTATGTAACTAGAAATAATTATATATACTTAAGTATATTAAGTAAAAACATGTTCTGACTATTTACGAGCGCTTTTTAGGGTTCCGTAGCCTAATGGCAAAAAACGGAACCCTTATAGATTCGTCATGTCTGTCTGTCTGTCTGTCCGTCCGTATGTCACAGCCACTTTTTTCCGAAACTATAAGAGCTGTACTGTTGAAACTTGGTAAGTAGATGTATTCTATAAACTGCATTAAGATTTTTACATAAAAATAGAAAAATAATAATAATTTAGGGGGGTCGCTATACATGGAAGTGAAACTCAAAAAATTTTTTTTCATCGTACCAATACATGTTTGTGTCTATGGATAGGTCTTCAAAAATGATATTGAGGTTTCTAATATAATTTTTTTATAAACTGAATAGTTTGCGCGAGAGACACTTCCAAAGTGGTCAATGAGTGACCCCCCCTGTAACTTCTAAAATAAGAGAATGACAAAACTAAAACAAATATATAATGTACAGACGCCAGCACATCCAGCTACTCCAATCTGTCAAATTTCTTTTATAGATTTTCGACTTTATCTCAGAAATATAAGGTTCACTTTCAATTGGGGAAATTTGACAGATTGGGGTAGCTTGATGTGCTGGCGTCTGTACATTACCATGCAAACTAACAACAAAAATTGTGTTGAATGAGATCTAGCAAGTAGTTTTTTTTAATACGTCATAAACCGCAATTTGCTTTCATTTAATCAACTGAAATACTTGCTGCCACGGAACCCTTCATGTGCGAGTCCGACTCGAACTTGGCCGGTTTTTTAAAGTCTACGTGAATGAAAACCCTTTTTATTTTATTTATTTTGAGAGTATTTTAATACAAATACAACTCATAGTATATTTGGGCTGCATGGATAGAAATTTCTGCACAATCCTGGTATTCGCAAGCAAAACCGCCTTCTGCATGTACCTCTCCAGCCAGATATCAAGTCTTAAACTTGCAAGGTTGATCTTCAAGGATTTAGGAGTAACTCCATTTGTGGATATAACAATAGGTATTCATCATATCAGCCGAAAGACGTCCACTGCTGGACAAAGGCTTCCCCCAAGGATCTCCACCATAGCCGGTCCTGCGCTGCCCGCATCCAGCGGCTTCCGCGATCCTTGCAAGATCGTCGGTCCACCTTGTAGGGGGCCTGCCCACGCTGCGTCTTCCTGTTTGCGGTCGCCACCCGAGAACCTTTCTGCCCCATCGGCCGTGGGTTCTACGAGCTATGTGCCCCGCCCACTGCCACTTCAGTTTGGCAATTCTTTGGGCTATGTCGGCTACTTTGGTTCGCCTACGGATTTCAATGTTTTCGATTCGATCGCGCAGGGATACTCCGAGCATAGTCCTCTCCATTGCTCTTTGGGTGACCTTGAGCCTTCTGATGAGGCCCATAGTGAGCGACCACGAAGACTTTCGACTAAAGAAGACAATAGGTATTATATTATTGGAACGAAGTTCCTTATCGCGCGTTGTGAAAGGGGGCTAGACGGAAAAAAATCTCACGAAAAGTTGTCACGACACTTTTTGCAGCTGTGCAGCGTGCGCACGTTTCTCTGTACATTTTTTCATTTCTATTTCGCATTGAACGGTGTGGTGTCGCGACGATTATTTTTGTTGAGTGTATACAGGTTTTTTGTACATAATAAATAATAAGAAATAACTTCGTTCCATCCGGGTGTCCCTTGACACCTCTCAAGTTTTTATAATTATATTTATACCTTTTTCAAGAATGTTAAATACATTTGTAGAAATTAAACACTTTGTTTCAATGCCAACGACATTCTTTAAATGCTTATTGCTAAGTTCATGATGTATCTATTCTCGTAATAATAAATAAATAAAATATTCTTGACTTGGGACTTGAGATACCCATAAAACGAATAATACATGATAGAATTTGTTTATTGAAACAATAGAAATACGAATGTGCAAGCCAGCACATCAAGCTACCCCAATCTAGCAAATTTCCCCAATTGAAAGTGAACCTTATGCTTACGAGATAAAGTTGAAAATCTATAAAAAAAAATTGACAGATTGGGGTAACTGGATGTGCTGGCGTCTGGACATCCAGTATCGTAAATATAGTTAAAAAAACAACTCATAAATATTCCATTCAACCAATCCTTTGTTTGTCTTCTGCTCAAATGTACCTTAGAAAATGGACAAGTGCGACTCGCGCTTGAAGGGTTCCGTATGTTGCAAAATACAAAAAAAAAATATATAATACACCGGAAGTTGGTCTCAATTCTACTATAATTTTTTTTTTTTCTATTTATTTGAAAGGCAGGTTAAGCAACTAGGCTCGCGGTCGGTCTAATGATGGGTTTAATTTTAGAGCGTCTACGTGCTTCCGAGGCCCGGTTGTAGTCATTAGACAACATTTGTTATGTCAGAGTCCTACTGGGCGGCTAAAACAACTCTGTCATTTAGTAGTATCTATATCTATACATATAATAAAATCGTAGAAAAGTCAAAACTGTACATTGAATATTTTTTTAAAGGATAATTGGGGCGTGATCTATAATCGATATCGAAGCCAAAAATGTAGTTTTTAGAATTTTTGTCTGTGTGTCTGTTTGTCTGTATGTATGTCCGGGCTAAACTCAAAAAGTACTGCATGGATTTACTTCAAATTTTGCATGAATATTACTAAGAGGTCGGGTCAACATATAGGCTACATATTATCACGCTATCACCTACGGGGGAGGAGCTGTGATAATTATAAAGTTTAACGCGGGTAAAACCGCGGGGCACAGCTAGTTTGAAATGAAATGCTGTATTATTAAGACGAGATGGAAGGATATATTTTTTTTTTGTCTTCTTATAATTGACAGGCTGGCTTCCCTTCAACGCCGTAGGTCGTGGGTCGATTTCCACCCAGTACAGATTTTTGTGTGCATGAACATGTCTGTTCGTCCTGAGTCTGGGTGTAATAACCTATATAAGTATGTATTTACATAAGAAAAGTAGTAGGTAAATGTAGTATATCAGTTACCTGTTTTCCATAGTACAAGCTCTGCTTAGTTTAGGATCAGATGGCCGTGTGTCAATAATGTCCCAGGATATTATTATTATTATAATGAGGTAAAAAGAAGAATTCAACTTGTGACACCATAGCATTAATTATGCTTTGCTGACCCATTCCCCCACTCTGATTGTTTTCAGTGACCCATGAGATGGACCACAATCACACTAATATTATACATAACATTAACAGTTTGTGAGTGTGTATGTTTGTTACTTCTTCACGGCTAAACGGCTGGAGCGATTTTAATAAGTTTTGGTATGTAGTTAGCTGACACGCTGGATTAACACATAGGCTATAATTTATATAGTTTTACGCGGGTAAAACCACGGGGCACAGCTCTTATTATAAAGGCGAATGTTTGTGAGTTGCACGTATGGATGTTTGTTACTCTTTCACGTCTAAACGGCTGGAGCGATTTTAATAAAATTTGGTATGGAGTTAACTGACACCCTGGATTAACACAAAAGCTATAACTTATAAAGTTTAACGCAGGTAAAACCGCGAGGCACAGCTAGTATTAAATAAATGCAGCAGCTTTAATTATAATAAATTCTACTAATATTATAAATGCGAAAGTTTGTGTGTATGGATGTTTCTTAGTTTTTCACGGAAAAATTACTAAATAGATTTGATGAAACTTTTAGTAATATACATATGTAGTTTATATAGCCGAATGACATATAGACTATATCTTCCTAATATTATTAATACAAAAGTTTGTGAGTATGGATGTTTGTTACTCTTTCTCTCAAAAACTACGACACTGACTTTGTTAGAACTTTGTAGTAATATAGCTTATATATCCAAATAACATGTCTATACATATAATAAAATCGTAGGAAAGTCAAAACTGTACAATGAATATTTTTTTTAAATGATGCCTGAGGCGTGATCTACAATCAATACTGAAGCCAAAAATATAGTTTTTAGAAGTTTTGTCTGTTTGTCTGTATGTATGTCCGGGCTAACCTCAAAAAGCACTGCATGGGTTTACTTCAAATTCTGCATGAATATTACTAAGAGGTCGGATCAACATATGGGCTACATATTATCACGCTATCACTTACGGGGGAGGAGCTGTGATCATTTATAAAGTTTGAGTTGATCATTTAAAAACCGCGGGGCACAGCTAGTAGACTATAATTTACTAAGTTTAACGCGAGTGAAACCGCTAGTTCATAATACTATCCAATCTAGCCTTCTTTGGAATGAGCTTCCTTTTGGAATCAGGATGGTTAAGACACGGTTTGCGTTTAAAAAGAAAGTACGTGAGCATATTTGTAAGAAGCTTCACGCAGAAATGTCTCATCAATAATTTTATTTAGTGTAGTATAGTATTATAGTATAGTATTCATTAGTTTAAAATCATATAATATTTATTTTATAGTACGTATTGTATATATTTATATATTATGGATAGTATTCTTAATTATTATTATTTATAATTATAATAAGTAAATACATTTTTTATACCTAAGTGCACCTACCATGATCTCTCTGCACTACCCCAACTACTCTGGACCAAATCCCGTGTTCATGCCCGCTTGAGTATGTTTCGCCGGACCGTCTCAACTGGGTCGTGTTGAAACCGGTAGTAGATGAACCCACTGAGTTTGTTTCGCTGGGTCTTCTCAGTTGGGGCGCATTGGATCCGGTGGTAGCATTAAAGCGCGACCGTCGTTATTAACACAAGGTCCGTCATAATAATAATACCTTTAATATAGACAGAACCATTGACAATATGTAGTAAAAATATTAGACTTAAACTAGATAATTAAACATAATCTCTTGACAATAACTTGATACGAGCTAGCTAAATAGCATTTCTGTAATAAAATAAATTTTATAAATGTTTTCATACAAGATGTACCTAAATATCTATGTTACTAGAAATAATATCTAATGTATACAACTATATTACTACAAACATGTTCTGACTATTTACAAGCGCTTTTTTAAAGTCTACGTGAATAAAAACCTTTTTTATTTTATTTTTTATTTTACCCGCAGGTTGACTGGTAGAAAATGCCTTTGGCATTAAGTCCGCCTATGTACATTCCCATTGTACTGAAGTATAAATAAATAAATAAAATACTTTGCTTTTTAAGAACCACCGAACACTATGGTTTTCTAATTGGTATCCACGGAACCCTAAAAAGATAACAAATTCACGTTTCAATAACAGAACAGAACAGTATTTATACAAAAATCTCTGGGGTATTTTCTTAGCGAACAGTTGCTCGTTTTCAATGTTTTTTTAATAATCCGTAATGTATAATATTGTAACGAAGATATATACATGCTGGCCGAGAAGTTGACGTTCAAACACAAAATTTAGATACTTTGTGATGAGGAGTATTTGTATAGATTGGAAATGGACGTGATTCGGATACGTCCATTTCCAATCTATACAAATAAATAAAATTGGAGTGTCTGTTTGTAATATTGAAATAACCGGTTTTAACTACATAAATATGAATATATATACGGTACATACACCAAAATAACATTTTTTACAATTTTTGTCTGTCTGTCTGTCTGTTTGTTCCGGCTAATCTCTGAAACGGCTGGACCGATTTTGACGGGACTTTTATTGGCAGGTAGCTGATGTTATAAGGAGTAACTTAGGCTACTTTAGAAAAAGTCATTTATTTTACAAAAAAACAAAAACAAAACAAAATAAACTAATTAACACGCGGACGAAGTCGCGGGCACAGCTAGTTAATAATATATTCCAATCCTACGATATTGCGTAGTTTTCGAGATAGAATTTTTTAAATATTTCTTTTAATAAATTTCACCTGACATCAGATTTCGACTTTATTTTCGTTCTGTTGAACATTTCTGGTTCAGTTTTTTTGTGATAACTAATTAGCATAGTTTAACCTAACACCCTAAAAAGTATGGTTTATCTAATCATTGCAGAACTGGCTTAGAATGTATTCGAAAGTTCAAAATTAGGGTTTGGGCTCAGGACTCATAAATTATCAAAGTATCAAAAAAAAACGCAAAATCGTCGTAGAACATAAGTACATGGGGGTGATTCTGATACTCCTCATTACAAAATACCTAAATTTTGCGTTTAGGAAAGGTCAGGTCAGAAGTACCCTAAACCGGCGAGCATGTATGAAGAATATAATGTCAGTAAACGAAGCTAAAGAGGTGTGCAAGGATCGTGACAAATGGAAGTCCGTTGTCTCTGCCTACCCCTCTGGGAGACAGGCGTGAGTCTATGTATGTATGTATGTATGAACGTCAACTCCTCGGCCACCCTATATATAGATAGGTAACGCAGCAGAAAAGTAATAACAATTATGGACAAAGAAAGAGAAAAAAATCGTATAACAACAGCCTTTTGTTCGGAATTAAATAGCCTGGGACATTATTCACACACGGTCATGTGATACCAAACTAAGCAGAGCTTGTTCTATGGAAAGTAGATAACTGATATATTACATACTAGCTATGCCCCGCGGTTTCACCCGCGTTAAAGTAGTTTTGGCGTAAAAGAGTAACAAACATACATCCATACACATTATTCACACATGGCCATATGATACCAAACTAAGCAGAGCTTGTTCTATGGAAAGTAGATAACTGATGTATTACTAGCTATGCCCCGCGGTTTCACCCGCGTTAAAGTAGTTTTGGCGTAAAATAGTAACAAACATACATCCATACACATTATTCACACATGGCCATGTGATACCAAACTAAGCAGAGCTTGTACTATGGAAAGTAGATAACTGATATATTACTAGCTATGCCCCGCGGTTTCACCCGCGTTAAAGTAGTTTTGGCGTAAAATAGTAACAAACACACATCCATACACATTATTCACACATGGCCATGTGATACCAAACTAAGCAGAGCTTGTTCTATGGAAAGTAGATAACTGATATATTACATACTAGCTATGCCCCGCGGTTTCACCCGCGTTAAAGTAGTTTTGGCGTAAAATAGTAACAAACATACATCCATACACATTATTCACACATGGCCATGTGATACCAAACTAAGCAGAGCTTGTTCTATGGAAAGTAGATAACTGATATATTACATACTAGCTATGCCCCGCGGTTTCACCCGCGTAAAAGAGTAACAAACATACATCCATACACATTATTCACACATGGCCATGTGATACCAAACTAAGCAGAGCTTGTACTATGGAAAGTAGATAACTGATATATTACTAGCTATGCCCCGCGGTTTCACCCGCGTTAAAGTAGTTTTGGCGTAAAATAGTAACAAACACACATCCATACACATTATTCACACATGGCCATGTGATACCAAACTAAGCAGAGCTTGTTCTATGGAAAGTAGATAACTGATATATTACTAGCTATGCCCCGCGGTTTCACCCGCGTAAAAGTAGTTTTTGCGTAAAATAGTAACAAACATACATCCATACATCTATGCTCACATCACTAACTTTTGCATTTATAATATTAGTAGGATGTGTACCTCTAGTTTTGGCAGATAATCATAATAAAGGAATTATCCCTGTGTCGCGGGGTACTTTACAAACATATAATAGACGGACACAAATTACATCCAGACTCCGAACAACTATTAATGGGTCAGACAAAGGATTGTCCTGTGCGGGACTCGAACCCGGGACATGAAAAAGCGAGGCAACTGTCTTAGCCGCTGCGCCAAGTCAAGTTAACTGTTTTTAGATATATTAAAGTATGTTTATCAATTGTTTGATATGACTGCCTCGTTGGTCTAGCGGTAGCGTGTTCAACCGTAGATAACGAGGTCCTGGGTTCAAATCCCGGGTCGGGCCAAAAACTGACTTTGGTATAAAAAAGAAATTTCTCAGTATCAGTCCGAAGTCTGGAAGTTGGCGGTATTACACCCCCGTGCCTCGGAGAGCACGTAAAGACGTCGGTCCTGTACCTGAACTCTTTCCGGTCGTGTCGCTAGTCGTCCCATCGGATCATGAGAGTGATGGAATAGAAAGTGCCCCTATGTTTGCGCACACACTTGTGCACTATAATATGTCCTGCGCAATTGGCTAGTCTCCAGTAAGACTGGCCGCCGTGGCCGAAATTCGGTCGGGAGGACATCATAGTACGGGGGCTGTCTAGCTTGGGCTTAGATGGCAGTGTCTTCGTTGTCCCACAAATGATTGTATTGGGACTCTACCGGCTAAGTCACCGAACATCGATTTCTTAAATGGCGTTCAAATAAATAAAGGTTAAAAAATACTTAATCAATCGTTAAATCGTGTAACACGCATTACTCAACACGTAAATAATAATCTAATATAAATCGCCACCTCATAACTAATATTCGATTATTGTTGTCAAACGTCAGTGTCAAACTTGAATTGACAGCGTCAGGTAGATGTGAAGGCAATCGGTCATCGTCCGTCGAGCGAGTAGCTAACGTAAGTAGCTCTTTATGATTTAATGTTATAAACTGAAGATAATGTGTAATAAATTATGTTGTTATGGTACTGATCATGTTTGATTTCGAGCCATTCCCTTTTGAGTTTTACAATCGGTTTCAACGTTCACAATCGATTCCGGACCATTTATGACGTCACATGTGCTCATGAAAGCCATTAAGTAATTTTTAACCTTTATTTATTTGGACGCCATTTAAGAAATCGATGTTCGGCAACTTAGCCGGTATAGCCCCTGTGCGGGAATCGAACCCGGTACATGAAGCGAGGCAACTATCTAACTGCAATGCTAGCTTAACTACAATGGCTGCTATTATAAGTTGATTTGATATTCGAACTTATAATTTAAGTATAATATTTGTATTAACCAGTGAAATGTAAAAGATTGTTAGAGAGACTTGTTCAAGAACATTACGGGAGCCGTGTAGCCCGCAGGCGTGTACGTGTCCGCTGTCGTACGGCACGGGATTACACGGTAATACACGTGCACGTGTAAGGCTGATTTCAGAGTCGCGCCGGCGAGCGGCGCCGTCCAAACGCGCGCGCTTTCAATTACACTAGATAGGAGTTGCGTTTCATAGTCACGCAGTTCAAACGCGCCGCCGGTGACACGCGCGCCGTCGGCCAGCGCTGCCCGAGCTCCTCTACTGGCAGCTAGCGTTTCAGAGTGACGCGGGTCGCACGCGCTGTTGCGTACACTTAAAACGAAAATGTTTAAAAAGCTGTAACTAAGTATCTTCTGGTAAGTCGGCGAACGATGTTACGAAGGCGCCTCTTAGTAGTTTTACACCTAGATAAGTATAACATTGTTTAAGTTTGTTATGATTAGAACCACGTAGCATAAATTGTCATTATGTTTTTACTTTTTGTTTTATGTTCATTTTAATTTTAATTTTTTACTATGTATGTAACTATGCCAACGAACATATATTATTAAAATTTTGTTAATATCTTTGTTCTCATGTGAGGGACGTATGTCTTAATGAGAATAAATATCGTTAAAGTTTAGTAACCTTGTGGCATTGAACGGAAAAATTTTCAATCTTCTACTACGACGTCGCTGTTGCACTCTTTCCATAAAAAATAAATAGCTAAACTAGATTATACACAACTGTACATTGCAAAGAAACGCGCGATACTAAAACTCGTTTCACAGTGGTCCGCGTGTCAAGCGCGCGCTGTTGAAACGCGTTGGCCTACGGCGCGCGCCGTAGGCCGGTTGTAATAAATCCATTTTAGATATCAAAATTCAAGCGACTAAAATACTAGTTGAGTGACTAGAAATACAGAGAGGGCAACTTCCATATTACGAAAGAAACGAGTTTTCCGGAAGTTATTTGGTAACCCAAATAACTTCCGGAAAACTCGTTTCTTTCGTAATATGGAAGTTGCCCTCTCTGTCTGTCTCTTCTCGGTTAGGTTAGAACTGTGAGTTGCGGAAGTATCGTTTGTTCCCGCGACCCCCGGCGCAGTTGTGAGATGGAACATCGGGGTGGTTTTTAGTCAGTAGGAGTCTGACAGACCCCTCCGCCTCCCCCAAGGCGGAGGACATCCCCGCAAAAAAAAAAAAAAAGCTTAGAACTGTGACCAAAGAGCTAGACACTATTGTTAGTGAAGATTCGCGGTGACATTGGGCTGGTATTAGGCCGATAATAAAACGGTCTTAAAACTTGTGTCAGGCTGATCAGTAATATGAGTAGGAAGCTTGTTATAAAAACTAATGCAATTTCCTAAAAATGATTTATTCATTTTACGGACTCTAAAGCCTGGCATTGCAAGTTTGTTCACTTTTTTTTCTATATTTATCAATATTTTGGAACGAAGTTCCTTATCGCACGTTGCGAATGAGGAAGACGGAAAAAATTAAGACGAAAAGTTGTAACGACACTTTTTGCTATAGTAAGCTATTGTAAGCCGTGCGGCTTGCGCATGTTTCTCTGTCTCTCTCTCTTATAGAAAGCAAGCCAGATATTTTTGTTTCGTCTTTCTATTTCGCATTGAACGGTGTGGTGTCGCGACGATTATTTTGGTTGAGTGTATACAGGTTTGTTCCTTGACACCTCTCAAGATTTTTTAGATGGCACCGTTAGTAGAATAGAATAGAATAATTTTATTTTGCTCATAAAACATGGTAAGTACATTATAATAGATGTTGGTGTAACATATGATGTTCCACATGTTTGGTCACAAGTTATGACATGCAAAATCTTAAAAACTAAAAAATCTTAAATGTAAGTGAAAATGTCATTATATACACAATTAATACAATAAATTACAATTTAAAAAATCTCGGATACAGTTATGAGATATTATTTTATTATTATTATATTGAAAAAAATCATTTATGCTATAAAATCATTTATCAGAGAGCCACTGTGTAAATTGTACTTTAATTTTTTTTAATGCTAGATCTCTGAACGAATAAGGAATATTATTATATATTTCAATGCACATGGTGTAACTATTATTATTCGTAGCTGTATATTTACTTCTTTATAAAAACACCTGTATCGAAATCTCGTGTATCAATGGACACGCACAAAACTGGGCAGCATGTTCTTTAATTAGGTTCTGTATCCCTTCAGGCCTATTTTGGTTACGTCGTAGCTATACAGAGCAAGGAAGGCTTATGTTACCTTAAGTTAGTGAAGACATAATATTAGTTTAACTGCAAAAGGAGATGGCCAAAAATTTAAAGGACCTTTGCCCCAGAATGTACTACAAAATACTTATGTTATTTGAAATGAAATGAAATGAAAAAATGTTTATTTTTGACAAAAAAGAAATTTTACCATACATCGCTAAATTAATATAATAAATTTGGTTGTCAAAAAAGGCCCCTATCTCAGCATTAGCTACAGCAACACAGGTGTATTACCGCAGCGCTCATCTTCCGATAGAGGCTGATATAAGCCACAATGGCATAGTAAATTAAATAGAAAGTAATATAAATATACATATAAAACAAATTAAAAATTAAAATTTAACTTAAAATGAAAACATAACAAAGCAAAAAATAAATAAACAATTTAAAACATATTATAAAATTAAGGATATATATTTGATAATAGAGATCATTTAAAATGTACTTAAAAAGTTTCATATTTTTCAGACCTCTTTAAGATGAATTGTGTAAATTTAAGTGCGGGTGGGAATCGAACCCACGACCACGGGGTATCTGGCCCCATGTTGGTTAACCGCTCCGCCACTGCACCGTGGTCCTGTGACTCGAATTTATACAATACGTTCGATATTTCTTAACGCATTTAAGACGCTTTTAACGCCATCTTACCGACACGGCTAACAACGGCTGGAATGTCAATACTTAGATCGGACAATTCCAACAGATGGCGCTTTTAAAGTATTCAATTTTGAATATTAATTAAATCATAGTTTTTATTATTAACTATGATTTCATTTATGTATTTAGCATTTTAAACATGCTATGCTGAAAACAATTATTCAGATATCTTCAAAATGATTGTATAAATTTGAGTGCAGGTGGGAATCGAACGCACGACCACGAGGTATTCGGTCCCATGTTCGTTAACCGCTCCGCTCCCACACCGTGGTTATTAGGAGTCGAATTCATACAATCCATTCTTAACGCATTCTTGGCGAATTTGCATATTGCTAAGCAGTTGTAGACCAGAGTTATTAATTTTATTTATTTAATTTTACATAAGGCTTATAGACTAATAATAAATTAAATATTACAGATAGATTGACATATTGCTAATAACAAGCCTTCACATTTTAAATTTTTAATACCTTATGTAAAAAAATATTATGGTAAAAGAACTAGGCTATATTTAACTCCAACAATATTTAATAACATAGATTTTATAAGGAACTCGTCCAAAGATGATAATATAAGTGCTGTATCATTTAAAAAAAAGACTGAAAAGTACTACCTAAAATATAAATATGTATAGTTATATAAAAAATAGGTATAAATATAGAATGTGTATAAAAGTAATATGTAAGAGCGCCATTATCGCCAACAAACTGGCAACGGTTTGGCGATTTTGTTACATTGTTTTAATGTGAATCATTTAAGAAAATAAATGGCTAAAAAATTGACTATTTTATAAAAATACAAAGATTGTCGTACTGTTTGATATGGAAGAGAAAAGAAGAATACAAAAGATGAAAACAGTAAAAATGGTGCTCACATTTTCAAAGTATAAATTGGTTAAAAGGATTATGATGGATTCAATTCCCATTCAGGACTAATTTTCGTGTGATGAGCACAATTATTTGTCAAACATGGAACAAATGATCGTGCTCATCACACAAAAAATTGTCCTGGGTGGGAATCGAACCCATGACTAGCAGTCAGAGTCACTAAACCAGCAGGCTTGCCCATAAGAAAATTGAAAAATAGTTTCGGTTCAGTTGGAAGGCGCCACTCCGAAGCTTGTTGACTAGTTTGCATGTCATACTCGTAAACCCACGTCTCTTCACCAGTAACAATGCGTTTCATGAATGTTGGGTCGGAATTGACTCGTTCTACCATGCCCTCAGCGACTTTCATGCGATTGAGTTTTTGGAGAAAATTCAGATCTTTTGGGACTAGCCGAGCGGCAACATGTTTCATACCCAAATGATTAGTTAAAATGGTACGAATCGACTCGTGAGATACAGAAAGTTCGGCGGCTATCTCTCTCAGAGTTGAATCAGGATTTTCAGTGACTATTCCCTTCACTTTTGCGATGTTAACTTCAGTTGCAGACGTTGATGACCTACCAGAGCGAGGCAAATCTTTCATCACATCTCGACCGCTTTTGAACGCTTTGAACCACTCATAAGCAAGAGTTTTTGATAAAGTCGATTCGCCGTAAGCCTTCTGTAACATTTTCAGTGACTCCGAACACGAAATTCCATTAGCGATGCAAAATTTAAGACAAACTCTTTGTTCGATATTTTTGTCCATTATGAAATTCGCAATACACACTATATATGATATTACTAAAACCAGCACTGTATTTAATATAAATAACTGATGACACTCAAACTCCGCACCAAAATGGAAAACAGTTGTGCCAATCTAACAACAACAAAAAAAAAACAACAATTTGAATTTGGAACCATAAACAAATCATCCACTCCCGATACTTTTTTGACTGAATGTCCTAAAGGTATACTGTAAGTCATTATGTGCTTACGGAGTTGCGGGCACGGCTAGTCTATACTAGTATTATAAAGAGGTAATGTTTGTGAGTTTGTGTGTGACGTTGTAAGGGGTAATCTCCGGATCTACTGAACCGATTTTAAAAATTATTACACCAATAGAAAAATACGTTATTGTGGAGTGTCATAGGCTATGATTCATCATCATTATTTTTATTTAACCCGAAGTATTACGCGGTACAAACGGGCAGGGACAAAAATATTTATAACTCGGAACGAAGTCCGCGGGCACGGCCAGTCTTCTTTCTACTTTATAAAAATAAGTCGGGTTTTCCTTCCTGACGCTATAACTCCAGAACGCACGAACCGATTTCCACGGTTTTGCATTCGTTGGAAAGGTCTCGGGCTCCGTGAGGTTTATAGCAAAGAAAAATTATAAAATTTAACGCGAGTAACACCGCGGGGCACAGCTAGTCTACTATATAAAAATAAGTCGGGTTTTCCTTCCTGACGCTATAACTCCAGAACGCACGAACCGATTTCCACGGTTTTGCATTCGTTGGAAAGGTCTCGGGCTCCGTGAGGTTTATAGCAAAGAAAAATTATAAAATTTAACGCGAGTAACACCGCGGGGCACAGCTAGTCTACTATATAAAAATAAGTCGGGTTTTCCTTCCTGACGCTATAACTCCAGAACGCACGAACCGATTTCCACGGTTTTGCATTCGTTGGAAAGGTCTCGGGCTCCGTGAGGTTTATAGCAAAGAAAAATTATAAAATTTAACGCGAGTAACACCGCGGGGCACAGCTAGTCTACTATATAAAAATAAGTCGGGTTTTCCTTCCTGACGCTATAACTCCAGAACGCACGAACCGATTTCCACGGTTTTGCATTCGTTGGAAAGGTCTCGGGCTCCGTGAGGTTTATAGCAAAGAAAAATTATAAAATTTAACGCGAGTAACACCGCGGGGCACAGCTAGTCTACTATATAAAAATAAGCCGGGTTTTCCTTCCTGACGCTATAACTCCAGAACGCACGAACCGATTTCCACGGTTTTGCATTCGTTGGAAAGGTCTCGGGCTCCGTGAGGTTTATAGCAAAGAAAAATTATAAAATTTAACGCGAGTAACACCGCGGGGCACAGCTAGTCTACTATATAAAAATAAGCCGGGTTTTCCTTCCTGACGCTATAACTCCAGAACGCACGAACCGATTTCCACGGTTTTGCATTCGTTGGAAAGGTCTCGGGCTCCGTGAGGTTTATAGCAAAGAAAACTTATAAAATTTAACGCGAGTAACACCGCGGGGCACAGCTAGTCTACTATATAAAAATAAGTCGGGTTTTCCTTCCTGACGCTATAACTCCAGAACGCACGAACCGATTTCCACGGTTTTGCATTCGTTGGAAAAGGTCTCGGGCTCCGTGAGGTTTATAGAAAAGAAAATTTATAAAATTTAACGCGAGTAACACCGCGGGGCACAGCTAGTAAGTCATAAAATCAAAAGCCTCCTTATTGACACGACTACAAGCGATTAATTAAAGCCTCCGACGCAAAATAGGCCTCACCTATTTACTTGCCCCCAGGCTAATTGTGTTATGTGCCTAACTAAATAGGACAGGCAAGGTTGTGTTAACTTGAGGTGAAGACCCAATAAATAATTATATCGAATTAATATTCATTTGCATGGAAACTTAGTACAACGTGATGTTGTATAATAATTTGCCAGGCATGTAAAATATTTTTTTATATAATAACTAGCTATGCCCCGCGGTTTTACCCGCGTTAAATTTTATGAATTATCACAGCCCCTCCCTCGTAGGTGATAGCGTGATAATATGTAGCCTATATGCTGACCCGACCTCTTAGTAATATTCATGCAAAATTTGAAGTAAATCCATGCAGTACTTTTTGAGTTTAGCCCGGACATACATACAGACAAACCGACAAAAATTCTAATAACTATATTTTTGGCTTTGCTATCGATTGTAGATCACGCCACAAGTATCTTTTTAAAAAAATATTCAATGTACAGTTTTGATTTTCCTACAATTTTATTATATGTATAGATATCTTGGGACATTATTTACACACGGCCAGCTGTTATAGTTTCAATTTATTTTAGTTCTTATAGATCCCAAACTAAGCAGAGCTTGTACTATGGAAACAAGATAACTGATATACTACATTAACTATTATTCTTTTGTAAATACATACTTATACAGATAATTACACCCATTCATGCACACAAAATATCTGTCCTGGGGCACTACCGGCTAAGTCACCGAACATCGATTTCCTAAATGGCGTTCAAATAAATAAAGGTTAAAAATGACGTAATCAATCGTTAAATCGGCTTCAACGTTGAAAATCCATTCCGGACCATTAATAACGTCACATGTGCTCATGGAAGCCGATTTAACGATTGATTAAGTCATTTGTAACCTTTATTTATTTGAACGCCATTTAAGAAATCGAAGTTCAGCGACTTAGCCGGTAGAGCCCCTGGGTGGCAATCAAACCTCTTTTGTCAACCACGCCAACAGCGGGCCTGTTGGCGTGGTTGACAAATGCTTGCTTTTCACGCCGGAGGTAGTGGGTTTGATTGCCACCCAGGACAGATATTTAGTGTGCATGAACATGTCTGTTTGTGTGCATGAACATATCTGAGGCTGAGATCTGAGCGTACTTAGACTTTGCTCAGACTTTACTTAGACAGAAGTTAATGCATGTAACGAAATTACAATTGAAATGAATTGAAGTTTGCATTTGCATTATATAAAATAGGAAAAATTGTAGATCAGCCTGCGGTTATCACCGCTTATTATGGGTACGTTGACTCAATAATACGTTATGGCATAATCTTCTGGGGCAACTCCAGTGAAAATGAATTAATATTCAAAGCTCAAAAAAAATGCATTAGATCTATATGCAAATTGAAACAGACTGACAGTTGCAAACCATATTTTTCGTCACTGAAAATCTTAACACTACCCTGCTTGTACATCTTTGAGACGGCTTTGTTCGTGAAAAACAACATTCACTTATTTAAAAAAACTTCTGAGCAAAGGTTAAAGCCTACAAGACAAATACATAGACATGAGCTATGTTCCCGACCTGCAAAAACCGCACTTATGCACAAAAGCATATTTTGTATGGCACCTAAGATTTTCAATAAAGTACCTAATGTAATAAAAGATTTACCGCTTGCTAGTTTCAAACATAAACTAAGAATAATGCTTATTGAAAAGTGCTATTATACCATTACCGAATTCCTAGTTGATGACATTTAAGATGTATTTACTAATAGCTATTTGTATTCAATGACATGTTGTATTTTGTTCTCTTGACATTGTATTTAATGACACCTAATCGACCTGTACGGGTTTCAAATTTAATTTCATTTTGACATATTTAATTCTTCATGACAAATTTAAGATTTAAGATTTCACGCTTTCGCGCGAATTTCTAAGATTTTTGGCTCCTCTATTACCATCTTAAGTAATACCCAGAAATTATTTAATACATGTTAAATATGGAAAAATCGTTTTTGTTGACGTTTAATGTATCACATTTACCAACAAAAATTTGCTTGTTCTGTAGTGACTCATCTCCCACAACCATTTTAATGAAATATCGCCGTAGAGTGAATTTCAAAGTCCTGTAACTAGCAATAATACTTATAAACTAATCTAAAAAAAAAACATTCAGCATGAGACATATATTTTATTCGTCGTTTAATGTAACAGATTCTTGAATTTTGTTACCATTAATTAGTAAAAAAAATAATCCTTACACCAATTTTAAGTTTTTTCTTGGAATTTCATAGTGATTTTTGGTTTAAATAAAGCGTAATTACTAAAAGAAAATTATACCATCATAAACTATGTTCTTTGGAGAATCGAATTCTACAGTTTTTTCTTAAATATTGGCAATTAATTTGTCATAATATCGATTTGAACATCAGTTTAAATTACAATAAATTACGATACACGGGTGGGCACCGATTAGTACGGCGCGAGCGCCCATCGAGGTAGGACCTGTGCCATATTTCCCGCGTCCCGACTTTCGAGCGCTCGTATAGTGAAGTAGTTCATATACTGCGACCACATAGTTTTGATTCGTTTTGTATTTTTTCATAAGGTACGGTTTTATTTATTATGAAGTATGTATGTATGTAAGATTTTAGTTTCTTGTAGAATAATTATATATTTTTGTTTCATTACTAGCTATGGGGCGCGAGGAATGTGTATACCGTTGCGTAAAAAAAGGAAACGTGCAGCTTTAAAAAAAACAACAGAAGTGAGGTAGATACCTATTTTTAGGGTTCCGTAGCCAAATGGCAAAAAACGCAACCCTTATAGATTCGTCATGTCTGTCTGTCCGTCCGCATGTCACAGCCATTTTTTTCCGAAACTATAAGAGCTGTACTGTTGAAACTTGGTAAGTAGATACATTCTGTGAACCGCATTAAGATTTTCATACAAAAATAGAAAAATAATAATAATTTTGGGGGTTCCCCATACATAGAACTGAAACTCAACATTTTTTTTTCATCGTACCCATACATGTGGGGTATCTATGGATAGGTCTTCAAAAATGATATTGAGGTTCCTAATATCATTTTAGGGTTCCGTAGCCAAATGGCAAAAAACGGAACCCTTATAGATTCGTCATGTCTGTCTGTCTGTCTGTCCGTATGTCACAGCCACTTTTTTCTGAAACTATAAGAGCTGTACTACTGAAACTTGGTAAGTAGATGTACTCTGTGAACCGCATTAAGATTTTTACACAAAAATTGAAAAAGAACGATTATTTTGGGGGGTCGCCATACATAGAACTGAAACTCAAAAAATTTTTGGTCATCGTACCCATACATGTGTCTATGGATAGGTCTTAAAAAATGATATTGAGGTTCCTAATATTATTTTTTTTCTAAACTGAATAGTTTGCGCGAGAGACACTTCCAAAGTGGTAAAATGGGCCCCCCCCCCCCCTCTAACTTCTAAAATAAGAGAATGATAAAACTAAAAAAAAATATGTTATACATTACCATATAAACTAACAACGAAAATTGGTTTGAACGAAATCTAGTAAGTAGTTTTTTTTAATGCATCATAAATCGTAAACCGCACTTTACCTTTCATTTAATCAACTGAAATACTTGCTGCTGCGGAACCCTTCATGTGCGAGTCCGACTCGCACTTTGCCGGTTTTTTTTTATTTACAATATTCATATTTACTGTAACCGATTATACGTAGATATTGAAAATTAACAGCTATTTTAGAATGAATAATCGTCTAAAACGTACAGAGGAGGGTAGCGCCTTTAGATCAGACGCGGTGCCAGGTACTAGCCGTACAAGTAATAATTCAGATTCGGCAACAGAAGTTGTACGTAACAATTTAATAATTATTTATTTGAATCAGAAGTTTATTTAGTGTTTGTCAATAATTAATTATATAAAAAATTATAGGAGAAAGAACATGTTGCAGTAGACCCTGGAGACCTAGACGAATCAATGAAACTTTCAGACTCAATCGTAAATCGCAAATCGTAAAAAAATCGTATGTGTATTTGCTGTATGGACAGGTCCTGATTTTCCATTGAAAGTAGTAAGAGTAGAGAAAGACGACGTTTTTTGGCAGGCGAAAATGCTACCCAAATTGGTTCGGTTTTACCAAGACTGCGTATTGCCGGAAATCATAGATCCGAGAAAGGCAAGATCAATGCCTTTACGGCAAATATGCATTTAGCATATCAAAAATACTATGTTCGTTTTTGTATCAACTTTTATTAAATATTTTACATAACATACCTATCCGTGTTTTCTTATTAATCTAGCTAGAAATCTTTGTTAGAGTAAATATAACTTTTTTTTATAAATCTCTTATCAATTCATATTACGATTACGGCTCAAGATAGCCTCGTCCGTCTTGACACGTGTATTACACAGTTTACATTGCGTTTGAGTGGGTAGACACGCACACATAAACAATGATGCAGTCTTTTACCTAAACTCGAGCGTAATCATTTTGTGAAATGGCTCTTAAGTCTTTGACATATTACTTTTTTTTAACCATAATATGACATTAAACTTGGTGCCACTAAATATGATATTTTTATATATTGAATGATAGATAGATTTGATAATAATGTAATTCCAGAGTACAAATTTATGTAATTTAAAATAAAATGTATAGCAAATTATTGTATAGATTGTATAATATCAAAGCAAACGTGTACGCCTTTTTTGGCAGATTTTTGAGGAACTATGTTTATTTTAAGACCCTGTATTACCAAAAATCACACGAATAAATGAGTTTGAGTTTGAGTTTGGTGTTTTGACTTTGTCTGTCTTAGCTTATGCTAAGCATAATCTTAACTCCAAAAAGTCATAAATACCAAATCAAAGTATAAGCTTAGCATACACTTAGCAAAGTTTTAGGTAAGTAAAGTTTGAGCAAAGTCTAAGTACGCTCTATAGATCTCAGCCTGAGTCTGGGTGTGCTTCTGTCAACAGAAGTAGTTAGTTTTTAAGGTGGACCGATGATCTTGTGAGGGTTACTGGAAGCCGCCGGATGCGGGTAACTTAAGACCCGCATCATCATATCAGCCGAAAGACGCCCACTGCTGGACAAAAGCCTCCCCAAGGATCTCCGTAATGGCCGTTTTTGTGCTACCCGCATCTAGCGTCTTCCCGCGACCCTCACAAGATCGTCGGTCCACCTTGTAGGGGGCCTGCCCACGCTGCGTCTTCCGGTTCGTGGTCACCACTCGATAACCTTTGACGGTCACCGTAGCCTAGTTGGTAGTGCTCCTGCCTACAAAGCTGGTGGTCCTGGGTTCGAATCCCGGTAAGTGCAAATATTAGTGTGATGAGCACGAATATTTGTTTCTGAGTCATGGATGTTTCCTATGTATTTAAGTATCTATCTATGTATATAAGTATGTATATCGTCGCCTGGTACCCATAGTACAAGCTTTGCTTAGTTTGGGGCTAGGATGATCTGTGTGACATTGTTCCTAGATATTGTTATGGTAATTGTTTCTGCCCCAGCGGCTATCGGTTCTACGAGCTGTGTGCCCCACCCACTACCACTTCAGTTTGGCAATTATTTGGGCTATGTCAGCTACTTTGGTTCGCCTGCCTAATTGTATATGATTATATTTTGTGCCATATCCCCTATTGGGGAGGCTATGGTAGAAACCTTTGGGGAAGCCATATCCCCCTATTGGGGAGGCTCTTGTCCAGCAGTGGACGTAATTGGTTGACATGATAGAAACCTATGGGGAAGCCATATCCCCCTATTGGGGAGGCTCTTGTCCAGCAGTGGACGTAAATGGTTGACATGATAGAAACCTTTGGGGAGGCCATATCCCCCTATTGGTGAGGCTCTTATCCAGCAGTGTACGTACTTGGTTGACATGATTGAAACCTTTGGGGAAGCCATATCCCCCTTTTGGGGAGGCTCTGTTGACATAATAGAAACCTTTGAGGAGGCCATATCCCCCTATTGGGGAGGCTCCTTGTCCAGTTGTGGACGTAGTTACGTCCACTGTAGTACCAGTACCAGTTGGTTGTATTGATAGAAACCTTTGGGGAGGCTATATCCCCCTATTGGGGAGGCCTATCTCCAGCAGTGGACTATATCAGGCTGATAGTACACTCATATTTGTGTACATACCGCTTCGTATTTTTCAATATCTTGGTCGCGATGTTTTTCCACAAATATAAAAAGCAACCTATTATTGTACAAAGGAATTCCAAGTAATTATTAAGAAGGATACATTTCTAGCTATTGCGGTAATTTTTATACCCATTAGTTTTAAACAAGATTTTATGATATTAAGTTAACTTTCTATCGGCTTTGAATTTTATAGCATCACTAGCTATGCCCCGCGGTTTTATCCGAGTTTAATTTTATTAATTATCACACCTTCTCCCCCGTAGGTGATAGCGTGATAATATGTAGCCTATATGTTGACCCGACCTCTGAGTAATATTCATGCAAAATATGAAGTAAATCCATGCACTAGTTGAGTTTAGCCCGGACAAACATACAGACAAATTCGTTATCGATTGTAGATCGAATCCCAAGTATCCTTTTTAAAAATATTCAATGTACAGTTTAGACTTTCTTATGATTTTATTATATACTAGCTGTGGCCCGCGGTTTTACCCGCGTTAAATTTAATTAACACAGCTCTTCCCCCGCAGGTGATAGTGTAATAATATGTAGCCTATATGTTGACCCGACCTCTTAGTAATATTCATGCAAAATATGAAGTAAATCCATGCAATAGTTTTTGAGTTTAGCCCGGACATACATACAGACAAACATTCTAAATACTATATTTTTGGCTTCGATATCGATTGTAGATCACGTAACCTTTAAAAAAATATTCAATTTGTACTGTTTTAACTTTCCTACGATTATATTTGTCACGATCCTTGCACACCTCTTTCGCTTCGTTTACTAAATTATATTCTTCATACATGCTCGCCGGCTAAGGGTACTAAAAAGCATTAATCTAATCTCAAAAATAGGAAATCATAAATTTAATCGTGCGGCGGGTCTCGAACCAGCACCATCTACCAATCCGGGGTAGGCACTCTGCATTAAGCTACGAAATTTAATAATTTGGAAGGTGTTATCAATATGATATGGTCTTCCACATGCAACTGTGAACATATCAGTCGGCCATGTTTCTAGAAAAGAAAGCCGATGGATAATACCTACATCCTCCGGAAGGGTGTTAGCAAGGGAATCCTAAATTTGATCTGCCAGTGTGTATCGTTCATAGCTTAACGCAGAGCGCCTACTCTGGATTGGTAGATGGTGCAGGTTCGAGACCCGCCGGACGATTAAATTTATGATTTCCCATTTTAGAGATTTCTATCGGCTTTCTGTGAAGATCAGGACAATGTATAAGATTGTATAGGTCACCGTAGCCTAGTTGGTAGTGCTCCTGCCTACGAAGCTGGTGGTCCTGGGTTCGAATCCCGGTAAGTGCAAATATTTGTGTGATGAGCACGAATATTTGTTTCTGAGTCATGGATGTTTTCTATGTATTTAAGTATTAATCTATCTATATAAGTATGTATATCGTCGCCTGGTACCCATAGTACAAGCTTTGCTTAGTTTGGGGCTAGGATGATCTGTGTGACATTGTCCCTAGATATTATTATGTCTTTTATTCCATTTCATTCTTATTTTATACATTTACAAATATATTGTTACAAAAAAAAATATATTTATAAATATAAAAAATAGACATCCAATCGGCAACGGGAGCAGGGTCCATGCTACCGATGGTCAAGGCTCCAGATAGAGGAACCTCCTCACAATACGCGCCGTCTCTAAAATAACTGCCTTCTGAACCTGACCCTTGACCCAACTGCCTAACGCGAGCCTCTTAAGGTGACGGTCGAGGCTCTTGGCAATCAAACCATGGGCAGAAACGACAATCAGTACAATGATCGCCGAGTCGACGTCCCACATGTCAACAACCTCGCGTGCTAGGTCAAGGTATTTAATTTCCTTGTCTTTTTCAGCTTTCACAAGGTTGTCATCATGTGGGACAGCAACATCGACGATCACTGCCCGGCGCTCTTGGCGATCCACCATCACAATATCAGGCTTATTGGCAACAATAGTCCTATCTGTGATGATGGATCTGTCCCAGTACAATGTGACACGGCCATTCTCCAGTATTGTCTCTGGAACGTATCTGTAGTACGGCACCTCCGACGTCACAAGGTTGTACCGCAGAGCAAGTTGCTGATGGATTATCCTGGCTACTTGATTGTGCCTGTGCAAATACTCACCATTAGCAAGACGGGAGCAACCAGAAATTATATGTCTGAGGGATTCCCCAGGGCGGTGACATGCCCGACAAATGTCAACAGTACCATCCCTCAGTATAAATCTCCGGTAGTTATTCGTCATTACTACTTCGTCAGTAATTGCACAGACAAAACCCTCGGTTTCCGCAAAAAGGTCACCGAACCGTAGCCAGGCTACTGATGCTGTTAAATCTACATCTGGCCCATGCAGGGCCTGGTAAAATCTGCCATGAAGTTCCTTGCTCTGCCATACCTCCTTGCGGTCACTGGTGCTAAGTACCGTAGGTTGACGCCAGTTAGTTTTGGCTAAGGATAGAGCGGTGAATCCATTGTCCACGGCGATCACGTCCGCATGCATACCCACACTATTATGTAGGAAATAGTTTCTAAGATTATACAGCTCACGGTTATGCAGAGTTTTAGCATTTAAAAAGCCACGACCACCACATTTCCGTGGGATGTACAATCTCATCACAGAAGAGCGGGGGTGATGCATCCGATGTGATGTCCAGGGCGTCTAGCTCAGTTTGAGTCCACTTGAGTATTCCAAAGGAGTACAACAAGACTGGCATGACCCAGCCATTGTAAGCACGCACCTTGTTCCCTTCGGACAATAGGCTTTTTCAGCACTTTTGTCAAGCGGCCCAAGAAGCGCCCCCGCAATGACTCCTTCATGTCAGCCTCTTTGATGCCTAATGCCTGTGACATACCCAAGTACTTGTAGGTTTCGGTTGCAGAGAGGGTTACTAAGTTAATGGAAGCTGAGAGTTGGGTGCTCTGAGATTCCACTATCTTCCCTCGTTTTGCATGCATGACTGCACATTTGTCAATACCAAACTCCATTCTGATAGAGTTACTGAAGTTTTCTGTGAGCTTCAGTAACGCTGACAAGTGAAGATTGCTAGAGGCAAATAACTTTAAGTCATCCATGTAAAGGAGGTGTGATATTACTTGTCCTCCTCTCCGCAGTCGATAACCTAACCCAGAATCCTCTAGTAGTGTGCTCAGAGGGTTCAGAGCCAGGCAAAACCACAATGGGCTCAAACTGTCGCCCTGAAAGATTCCCCGTTCTATCCTTATAGGCTCACCGTTCCCCAAGGTCTGGCGAGATCCTGGATAAAGAAGGACTGTACTCCACTGCTCCATACATGTCCTCAGGAAGGTACGTAAAATTGTATTTATTTTATACAATTCTAGCACTCTCATAAGCCAAGTATGGGGCACGGAGTCATAGGCCTTCTTGTAATCTATCCAGCATGTCGACAGATCTTTTCGGTTTCGGCGTGCCTGCTGGCAAATGGCCGTGTCAATAAGAAGCAATTCCTTAGTACCGCGGGACCCATTCCTACATCCATTTTGAGCTGTAGATATAATTGCATTTCTGTCAATGTGATTGCAGATTTTGGTTTTTAATATTGATGTTAAAATTTTGTACATGGTTGGAAGACATGTAATTGGTCTATAGTTCTTGGGTTCCGCGGTACTACCTGACTTATGGATCAAGTGGGTTACACCTGTGGTCATAAATTGTGGGAGCGAACCTGACTCTAAAGCCGACTGGAATTTGATAGCCAAATATTCGTGCGAGCTACGTAGCCATTTTAACCAAAAATTGTGCAGTCCATCTGGCCCTGGAGATTTCCAGTTAGACAAACGGTAGACTGCACTAGCGACGTCGTCGGGTGTGATAGAAGTACTATTCATTTCTTCAATAGGCTCACACACACGTTTAACGACCCCCATCCAATCGCCCTCGGAGTGAGCGATGGGTACCGACCAGATATTACGCCAGAAAGATATCATGGCGTCACTATCTGGCCGGGGCCCATCGCCGTTAGTCCGTTGTTCAGTCTGCTCCCACAATTTATATACCCATCTCTGGTCCTTTTGGAATTTGTGGTTTTGGGAATATCGATCCACGCGTTTTTTATATCTCCGAATACGACTAGCCCATGCATAAATTTTTTGTTTATAGAAATCTATGCGCTCTGTAACATGTGATATGTAATCGCGGGGACTGATATCAGTCCCCATAAACACCTTCTTTACAAAGCGCATGACTCGAGGACGGGTGTTACCCTCTTGAAAGGATCGAAGCTTGTCAATGAGCACCCTAGCCTCACGGATACGCCGTTCAATCCTGCACTGCCAGGTCGGTACAGCAGATCTCGGTCGTGTAGCTCCGTCATAATCAGGGAACTTGACACGTGCTACACGACATGCGGTAATAGCCCCGCAATACAGGAGAGAATGCATATCCGTTAGGTCTTCACTAGTGGCAAAGTATTCCGCCATTATTGAATCTAGGGTGCACACTAATGTTTTATTTTTATTATGCATGGGCAAGCGCGGCAACCGTGGTTTGAGATGGTTTGCCGACCGATATTCTCGAACCACAACCTCAAAGGTGCTTCTTATTTCATTGTACATACTACTTACGTCAGTAGTCATATCATCCCCATCGTCGCCCGCACTAGCGGCAGAATGCGGTGGAGCCATGGTGGATGTTTGGGCCACGGGCGGGACGGGAACAATACGGCTATTGAGGGCCTCCGAGCGCAGCTGATCAAGCACGGTATCGTTCAACATATGATTACGCTGAATAACCCGTACCTGATCCGAAAGTCGCTGTGCCGATACGTTCATAGTTGGTTCAAGTTCCTGGAAAAAAGACAGCATTCGAGCACGATATGCAGTAAGTTGAGTACCCCCCTCTGTAGCCTCAAAATATGCGCGCATCACATTTTCATTAATGGAGTTAGTCCATCGCATGCGCTGCACATTACCACCGGGAGCGGGGACCCTGCTCGGGGCTGGTTGCCCCGTAAGTCCCAATTCTCGCGGTGTCCGGGCTCTTCGCCGCCGTATTGGTGGAGACGACGTCGGCGGAAAAAAATATTCATCGTCATCGTTGTTCGCACTGGAGTTTGGCGAAATCACCACTGGGACGGTATCAAACGCTTGGGTGGTGGAGCGACGCGGCGGCGATGAGTCCGGGGGTCTTGCTCGTGCTCTCCGTCTGGTCAGCATTTTGGTTGTTTATAACATTATTGTCTGTATGGATATGGATTTTCATTGTGATAGCTGTCACTTTCACTCATGTCAAACTGTATGTAGTACCAACGTCGTTGCATATTGTAATTATTTCTTGTATTTTGTAAGTAATATAATGCGAGAGATAATAATTTAAACAATAAATATTAATAAAATTGAAAAAATAACAACCGTCACTACTGACACAATATTTTTTTTTTTTTTTTTTTTTATATTATTATTATTATTATTGTATAACAAACTTGCCAATGATATTAGAGAATTGTCTACGAATAAGTTTAACCCTTTACCGCATACAGTGCCAAATTTGTCACACTAACTTACATTCGTTGCAGAGGACTAGTGATGCCATCGTTGTTTCTTGTTTGCCATTAATATGTTAGTTCATGGACTGTTTTGTCGAAAAAATAACAGATGGCAGTTTTGTTGTACTGCTTTATCACCATACTCGATCGGTAAAACAGTCGATTCCGCCATTTTGCCCTTTCGTGAGTTTGCAAAGTTAGGGAGAGAGATTTAAAGTCATTTAAAGTTTAAAATAAAATAATTAAGTGATTAACGACATAGAAAAATGGATCCCCAACACTTCTATGGAAAGAAACGTAAGTAATGACATGAATATCTTGATTATAATGTATTTCGAAGTTTGTGCTAAATATGGAACATCATGCAGTTCGGGAAAAATACACACTAAAATGCTTATGGCCATATTTGGAACATCATGCATTAAGTAACTTATTTAATATTTTGTTACAGACAAAATGTCTACTCGACCTCGTGTTGTGACCTTTGTCCCAGACACTAGTGAGGATGAAGATATTTCAGATGATGATGATTGGATGTAAGCAAAAGTCCCAAATATATTGCCAAAAGTGCAAATGTTACTTGTGCTTGAACAAAGATCGTAATTGTTTTGCTCACTTTCATACTTAGAACTATATTATATTTTGTTATTTCTGTATAAAATAATGTGTTTTTTTTTATTGTAAGTACCCCACCAATTCCAAAATATGTAAACTGCATGAAGTTCCAAATCTGGAACTATAACTTTCGTATGCAGTGTTGCATGTTGTTTCAGATTTGGAACTAAATGTTTTTTGACTGTAACTTTCCTGAAAGTATGTTTTTATTTTTTTGAATATTTTTCTTGAATCATACTAAGCCTGTAAAGTAACATACATTAATTTGAACAAAAATAAAAAATTCATGCGGTAAAGGGTTAAAAAAATTAGTAAAGCCAAATTGTGTAGCAGGGCATAAACATTTTTGATTATTTGAGTGATAAAAGTGCTTGGGATTGAGTTGTTCTGAGTCAACACACATGATTGTAATTAATCTTAAGTACATTTTATTTTAAAAAAGGATTCCTACTGAGTTTTCTGGCAGTGTTTCTCTGTAGCTGCCACGTCATGCACTGCACGGTAGGGTAAAAAAAATATGACGATTCCACATAAATGTAAAATTTTTACGGTTTAAATAATTTTGGACTTTGACTTTAACGTCATTACCCCATACCATTCCATGGGGGCGTAGAAGTCGACCCGAAGCAATATCTACCAGAGGAAGGGCAGCGGCTTCCTTCTGAGTACTATGACCATCTTACTGCGATCGCCAACCCGTCTGCCAAGCGTGACGTGACGTCTAAGGCGCCGAACATCGATTTCTTTAATGGCGTACGAATAAATAAAGGTTAACAATGACTTAATGAATCGTTAAATCGGCTTCAACGTTGACAATAGTTTCCGGACCATTTATGACGTCACCTGTGCTCATGAAAGCCGATTTAACGATTCATTTAGTAATTTTTAACCTTTATATATTTGAACACCATTTAAGAAATCGATGTTCGGCGACTTAGCCGGTAGAGGCCCTGGGGCGTGAAAGGCAAGCATGTACCAACCACACCAACCGGCCCATCAAAGAATGCCTCTTTCATTTATACCATAGTCCACCATTCTTGCCTACTGGGGGTTAACAGACTTTACGTACCACGGTTTTTTAGAACGAGATGAGGCGCTCATAGCTAGACGGTCCGATCGGCGAAGTTAAGTAACTAGGCTCGCCATTCGTTTATAGATGGGTGACCACCAAAGTGGCATAATTTCTGAGCGTCTCCGTCTTTCGGAGGGCACGGTTAGCCGTTTAGCCGTCGGTCTCGGTTGTGGTACTCGACACTAGGGTAACCACGGCCTATACGATACGTAGCCTCGTACTTAGTGTACGAGATAATTCATTTTTAAATACACACATGAATTTGAAGAGTTAGGTGTGCGCTTTGGAATCGAACTCGGGACCACTGACACAACGGTCTAACAGTCTAACTACTAGGCTATATTGTGCTCACTTTGTAACAGTGTTAGGTACTAATTATGCCGCTTTGAATACTCGTTCTAGATGACGAATGACTTTCTTTTAGTTCGTATGATTATATGAGGAAAGACAACATTTGAAACGCCCGGTTTCTGTGTATTAATGGCCACTAATACGCAGAAGCCGACTGAATGACAGGTTTTACTAATTTTATTTATCCGTATGGGTTCTTCTTAACTTCGCCAATTATTTAATTGTCAATGAGGACAACTGGCTAGGATCGCCCCACTGGCTAATATACAGGACGTTCAATTTCTATGGGTCATTGAAGCTAAAATTTCCTTAAAACGTAAATGGTGTCTTGGTGTCAGACATACGTGACCACTATTTTTTTAATCAAAGAAATTAATACATAGTAAAATGTCCTCCTAGCCGAATTTGGGTCACGGCGACCAGTTTCTGCGCGGGACATATTATAGTGCACAAGTGTCTGCGCAAACTCAGAGGCACTTTCTATTCCATCACTCTCTTGATCCGATGGGACGACTAGCGATACGACCGGAAAAAGGTCGAGCTTATCGCATAATTATGATTTTAACGCTCACTGCCGCAGTTATGGCTTACGCTGCGGCGGCGGGCCTTCAAACCACTGATCCTCAGCACACAATGAAATGACACTGAGCGGTGAGGCTCAGGCATGTCCCGGGGAATCGCGACAACTGTCTTGGATCCCGCTACGAATTTAATCAGAAAGAAAAAGGCGGAGTTAGAAAATGAATAGTTCCACTTCCCTCCAGAGAAAAGCTGGAGTCAGAACGATGTAAAGAGGCTATAGCCTCATATACCTTAGCCTTGTTGGTAGTGCTGCTGCCTACGAAGCTGGTGGTCCTGGGTTCGGATCCTGGGACGGATATATCGTCGCCTGGTATCCATAGTACAAGGTTTGCTTAATTTGGGGCTAGGATGATTGGTGTGACATTGTCCCTAGATATTATTAGATATTATCATTATAACGAGAGTATAATTGTTGCATTGTGTGCGACCGGTTGTACGAGGCCAATCAATTTCTCATACCGTGGGAATTATAATTTGCTATCATTTGAATCATTTTGTCATGCCTCCCGCCTGGACATCAGTTGCCATGGCCGATCTGGAAGTCCCTAAATATCGAAAATAATCTCATTTGTTGTATGAGTGCCCCTTGAAACATTAATTTTATTCTGTTTTTAAGTATTTATTGTTATAGCGGCACATTAAATTTATCATCTGTGATAATTACGACCGTCCAACTATCACGGTTCATGCACGTCATGATAAAATAAATATAAATACCTTGGGACAACTAACACATGGCCATTTGATCCCAAACCAAGCAGAGCTTGAACATTTTTTTTTACGAGGTACAAATGCCTTTCGCACGTTGTGTAGGGCCGACCCACTAAAACCACCACGGTAGCCAGCCTCACAGTGCCTGTAGCGGGGGCTCGTGAACGATCTCGCCAGTACCCCCGCTGTACACTGAGCGTCCGCGAGACTCTCCCCCGGGGCGGGAGGGGCCCGAATGCCTCCCCCTCCCCATCACGCACAAGCGCGTTTAGGCAACCTGAGCTACAGCAGGTTACCACTTGCCGGGAAAGCAGAGCTTGTACTGTGGCAACTGGTAACCATACTTATATAATAATATCCTGGGACATTATTGACACACGGCTGTCTGCTCCCGAACTAAGCAGAGCTTGTACTATGGAAACCAAATAACTGACTACTTTTCTTTTATAAATACATAGTACTTATATAGATTATTTCATTCAGAATCAGGACAAACAGACATTTTCATGCACACAAATATTTTATTTTATTTGGAACAACAAACAATTACACAATAAATGTTACAAAAATATTAACTATTACTAATAAAAAATTGTGTAATCCACAACATTATTCACAGCATACATATAATTAAGGTGAGTCGCACTATACACTAAATGTAGTTAGTAGGAGACTTAACTAGCCAATTACAAATTTACAATTTCGGTTACAAAAACCTTAAGTGAGAATATTATAAAAAGAAAACAATAACTTAAATACATTTATTACCTACAATTAAGCCATGAAATCAAAAAAAGTAATATATTATCTAGATGAAAATAATAAATAAGTACCTTAATAGATAATAATTATGTGTTTTATAAAAAAAAAAAACAAATAGCTATTTAATAGTTGAATGAAAATTGTTAATAGTTTTCAAGATTGTGTTCTTGAATTTTCCTGCTGATAACGAAAATAAGTCTATGTCATGAAACTGCTCATTGTAAGTGCGAGTGACACGTCGATAAATATAAATATATCTCCTGGGTGAGAATTGAATCTACGATCTGCGGCTTGAAAGGCAAGCTTTAACAACCACGCAAACCAGGCGTTCAATATATAAATATTCTAGGTAAATTACACCCAGACTATAATCGCAATCATCGCACAAAGATTTGTTCTGGGTAGGGATCGAACTCACGACCTATGGCTAGGAAGTCAGAGTCATTAACCACTAAGACAAGTCAAAAACACTCGTCGCAGGTCACATGACTTGACATTTAACAATTCTCTTCGCGATCGTCGTTATAAACACAAGATCCGTCATAATAATAATATCGAATACGTTCCTTAATATAGACAGAACCATTCAGACAATATGTAGTAAAATATAGCTTAAACTATAAATTTCGATAATTAAACCTAAACAAAATTTTCTTGACAATAACTTAATGCCAGCTAACAAAATATCATTATTATCTATGCATATAATAAAATCGTAGGAAAGTCAAAACTGTACATTGAATATTTTTTTAAAAGGATACCTGGGGCGTGATCTACCTACAATCGCAATCGAAGCCAAAAATATAGTTTTTAGAATTTTTGTCTGTTTATCTGTTTGTCTGTATGTATGTCCGGGCTAAACTCAAAATTACTGCATGGATTTACTTCAAATTTGCATGAATATTACTAAGAGGTTGGGTCAACATATTAATATAGGCTACATATTATCACGCTATCTATCACCTACTTGGGAGGAGCTGTGATAATTTATAAAGTTTGACGCGGGTGAAACCGTGGGGCACAGCTAGTTATAAAATAAATTAGTTTTTAAAGTCTACGCGAATATATTTTTTTTTTTTTGCGCCGGTTTCAAAAACATACAATGTACAATTCCAAATACTGCATTGGGGCGGGGCTTACTAATGACCGAACAAAGAGTATTTATGAACCTAATTAGTCTGTACATAAGCAATGTCCTAAACACTACGAAAACCAACTTATAAATGCCAAAATTACAGCTCCAAATCATTTAATATCAAAACTATGAAGTACAAAATAATAAATTCAGTTAAAACATAAATTATTATCATCTGCACAATGCAGCGCCATCTGTAGGCCTAACTACAAAACTGATATCAACGTGAAAACTCACCATAGCTGAAAGTACTGTTTTCACTTTCCCCGTAGTACAGGATGGTTTCAATAGATGGCGTTGTTTTTAAAAAGAAAATGATGGGGTGATTATTGAGCTGGGGGTGTGTTTATGTTTATTGTATTACCTTCTCCCTATTATGTTGCTTTGTAGCAAAGTTCAAAGAGCGTCATAAAAAATGTATAGCCATAAAAAATGTTACGCTTTATTTAGCAAAATAAGTACAGTCTTAAGTTAAGTAATAACATTCAAAAAACTAAGTTATTATGTAGTGTTAATTCCGCTAATTTTCAGTTCAATGAAACCGGAATGCAATGTGAGCAACAAGCTGCGCCGCGCGTATTCACCCACGTTTAAGTAGTTTTATAATAATGATATAATAATATCTAGGGTCAGTGTCACACAGATCATTCCAGCCCAAAACTAAGCAAAGCTTGTACTATGGGTACCAGGCGACGATATACATACTTATATAGATAGATAAATACTTATATACATAGAAAACATCCAACACTCAGAAACAAATATTCGTGCTCATCACACAAATATTTGCACTTACCGGGATTCGAACCCAGGACCACCAGCTTCGTAGGCAGGAGCACTACCAACTAGGCTACGGTGGCGTAAAAGAGTAACAAACATACATACATACTCACAAACTTTCGCATTCATAATATTAGTAGGATGTGTACCTCTAGCGGTTTTGGCAGTGCACGCCGGAATAGCTCGCAAATGGTAGATTTTTTCCTACTTACTTGATACTTATCGTCATATTTTGGGCAATTCACACAATATCTTTATAAATTGTAGCATATGTGTTATTCTGATGTATAAGCTATATTATTGTAAAGTTTCATTAAAATCCATTCAGTAGCTTTACGTGAAAGAGTAATAAAAATCCATCCATCCATACCTACTTACAATTTTTCGCGTTTATAATATTAGTAGGAATACATGCGCCGCCGCGCGCCGGTAAGATACCCAACACGTGTTTCACTTCTCAATTTAAGCATTTCTATTTATTTAAAGTCTGTTGTTTATAATAGTAAATTTGTTTCAGGCATATCGCGTATGTATGGCCGCAGATCTGAAACCCAACGCAGCCTACTTTTCTCGCAGCGAAATAGATTTTCTGTTCCGCCTGGGTACTGAGCAAACAGTATATTTGATACTAGCTGTGCCTCGCGGTTTTACCCGCGTTAAACGTTATAAATTATCACAGCTCCTCTCCCGTAGATGATAGCATGATAATATGTAGCCTATATGTTGACCCGACTTCTTAGTAATATTCATGCAAAATTTTAAGTAAATCCATGCGGTAGTTTTTGAGATTAGCCCGGACATACATACAGACAAGCAAACAAAAATGCTAATTAATATATTTTTGGCTTCGATATCGAATGTAGATCACGCCCCAAGTATCCTTTTAAAAAAATATTCAATGTACAGTTTTGACTTTCCTACGATTTTATTATATGTATAGATTATTGAAGTTAAAAGAATCATCCTCCTATCCTTCCTAGTTCCCCGGCTGCTCCACCAGAGATGTGCTATGCTAAGTTGCTATGGATGCGTTGGATATCCACCAATCATATTCAATGGTGCACATAGCTTAGCACTGGTGGAAATGGATTTAGATTGGATTTTTTAATTTTTATTATATGTATAGATATTATATATAGATATTTAATTGATGGATATTAATTGATAGATGATACGTTCTCTGGTGTGTATTTCGAACTCGTGTGGCGCAGCGGCTAAGAGAGTCGGCTCGCCGTTCGGTGTTGCGGTTTCGATCCCCGCGCCGGACAACTATTTGTGTGAGCCATAAATAATTGTTCTGCGTCTGGATGTAATTTGACTCCGTCTATTATATGTTTGTAAAGTACCCCACAGGTATTAGGCCTCATTTACGGAGACGCGGGGCGTCTCGCGTCACGTGTGGCGTGGCGTCTCGCGGCGCGTCGGACGTTTTTTATGTTTACGGTGGGGCGGCGCGTGAAGCGGCACGCATCATCTCACGAACATTACCACAAACACAAACTTATAGCATTATACGACCATGTTCATAGAGAAGCGAGACTGGAAGCGTGGCGGTGCCCGCCGCGGCGCCCGCGGCGAATTCTCTAGCGAGTAGCGAAGCACGCGGCGGGCATCGCGGCGGCGCACGCTCGCCTCGATCAAATCGACTAGTTTTATGTTGGCGAGAGATGGGAGCGCACGTGTCGCAACTTGCAGCATGAATGACGAAAGATGATATATGGTAGATGTAGGTACTTAGTAGGTATTCTATATTTCTAAACAAGACTGACAGAAGATTCTGCCTCGGACATAGCTTCATCGAGAATTGCCGCTGCGTGCGCCGCCGCGATAATCGCCGCGTGGGACGCGTCGGTGCCATCCGCGTGCTCGGCCGCAAAAAACACTCTAATTCAAACAAACGCGTCTAAAATCGCTTCTCCGTAAACGCACTCAGACAATGCCATATATTTGAATTCAGTGCGGACCCCGCCGCTCAACGCAACGCGCGACGCCCCGCGTCTCCGTAAATGAGACCTTAGATTCCCTAATACGGTCGTTGTCTTAAAAAAAAAACAAGTTATACATAATATTAATCTTATATATTTCAGAATACAACACATGGGACTTAAACATGTGGCTTATAAATAAAATAATATTATTCAATAAATTTTTGACATTCCAATTGATTAATTTTAAAATTTAAATTCAAATATTGTAATATAATATTTTTATAATTGAAATCCATTAATTTTATAATTAAATATTTAATCTTTATTTTATTTATCCTATAATTTGATCTTACATATTTGTTGTCTACTTATTTGTGAAAATTTACATGCCATATATATGGCGAAGCATGTGAAACCGAACAATGATACAACACCTATAATTTGTAAACTATGTTTCATGTAAAGAAATGATTTTTGAAGTAATACTTCTTTTGGCGCGATGGAGAAAAATGATGAGAGTGAATTTTTACGATGCGCGCGCACACCGACACCAAAACCTTTAACAGCATGAAGTTAGTTCTAGGTGGTATGAAAATATATAACTATGTTCAAGTTGTATATTAAGAAGTATAACTTCTAACGCGTGTACATAAGTACACACAAGTTCTTTTTTTATCATTATCATTTTCTTAGTTTAGCTGGGTCTTCTCAGTTGGGGCGCATTGGATCTGGTGGTAGCATTAAAGCGCGACCGTCGTTATTAACACAAGGTCCGTCATAATAATAACACCTTAATATAGACAGAACCATTGACAATATGTATTAAAAATATTAGACTTAAACTAGATAATTAAACTTAAACATAATCTCTTGACAATAACTTGATACGAGCTAGCTAAATATCATTGCTGTTATAAAATAAATTTTATTAATGTTTTAATACAATCAATACAATGTGTACCTAAATATCTATGTTACTAGAAATAATAATACAACTATATTACTACAAACATGTTCTGACTATTTACAAGCGCTTTTTTAAGGTCTACGTGAATAAAAACCTTTTTTATTAAATTTTTTTTTATTAATTTATCTTTATTATTATTTCTATCACCGATAACTAAATTCATAAAATCATGATAGAAGACTAAAGCGCTAGTCCAGTGTAGTCTATCGCTTTGGTCCTAGTGGTGGCGTCTTCAACCACAGATAACAAGGTCCTGGGTTCAAATCCCGGGTTGACTCAAAAAAGTGATTTGAGATTTTTCTTTTACGATCACATACAAGGTGATCCACTTTGTTGTCCGTCCGTCTGTCTGTCTGTCAAGACACCTTATTCCCAGAAACGCGTGGAGGTTTCAAGCTGGAATTAATATCAAATACTCAAGTCTACTGTCCCTTGGAGCTGTGAAAAAATCAAACTTCTAAGCGAACGCAATCAAAAGATACCTACAGCTTTTGACGTCGCAAAACATTTAAGATAAATGTCTCAGTATTCGTGCCAATTTTTCCGTAAAAAGAAACTTCTCAGTGTCAGCCCGAAGTCTGGGAGCTGGCGGTATTAACCTCCGTGCTTAGGAAACGTAAAGCCATCAGTCCTGTACCTGACCTCTTTCCAGTCGTGTGATTCGTCCCATAGGATCATAAGAGTAATGGAATAGAAATTGCCCATTTGTTTGCGCACACTTATGCACTATAATCTATATATATATGTATATAAATAAATGCCACTTTTCGTTGTAATGTTATAACTCAACAACGCCTTTACCGATTTGGCTAATTTTGGTCTTGAATTATTCGTGGAAGTCCAGGGAAGGTTTGTACGTAGAGAAAATTTAAAAATAGTCTTGAAAAAGTGTAAAATCAGCATCTTTTAGCAATTTAAAATATTTTTTTGTTTGAATAAATTAAGTTAATAATCATATTTTTTACTACTTTATATACTTATACGTAGCGAAGCACGTACCGGGCCGCTAGTCCTATACATATATAGGGTGGCCGAGAAGTTGACGTTCAAACGCAAAATTTAGATACTGTATGATGAGGAGTATCCGAATCAATTTTGCATTTGAACGTCAATTCCTCGGCCACCTCGTATTTTAAGACTGGTCGCTGTGGTCTGAATTCGACCAGGAGGACAGAACATGAGAGGAGATGGCGTGTTAATACATATGTTACAACAGCCATCTCCACAAATTTTAGAATATTAATAATTTTTTCTATACAAATAAATAAAATTGGAGTGTCTGTTTGTAATATTGAAATAGCCGGTTTTTACTACATAAATATGAATATATATACGGTACATATACCAAAATAACAGCATTTACAATTTTTGTCTGTCTGTTTGTTCCGGCTAATCTCTGAAATGGCTGGACCGATTTTGACGGTACTTTTATTGACAGGTAGATGATGTAATAAGGAGTAACTTAAGCTACTTTTATTTTAGAAAAAGTCTTTTATTTTACTAAAAAACTAAATAAACTAATTAACACGCGGACGAAGTCGCGGGCACAGCTAGTTTTAGAATAAAAGTTACAAGAGTTTACAGAATAAAGGTTGCAGGTTAGAAATAGGTTGTACAGATATGTTGTGGAGACTGGAGCCGGTACTAGGTTAGCCTTGTGTTACAAGTCTCCAGGCCTCCACCTCGGACAGGTGAGATATTTTCCTGAATTAAATTTACATTGTGCTAGTCTCGTTATTGTAGATAAAATTATTCAGTGAGATGACACAAAAACATTTAATAATATAATAATAATAATAATAAAATGTTTATTTGTCACAAAAAAATAAATAAATTACAAAATTCGGATTCTTTACCATGATACATACGAATTACAATAAGTACTGGTCCTGGTTCCCAAACTAGGCTGAAGCCTGTATCTTGGGAGACAGTGCTCAGTCAAGGATGTGATACAATAGACAGACGTGTATCAAACACAATTAAAAGTAGATAAATATACAAACAATAGATATAAAAATACTAATAAACAAACAAACAAAAAAAACATTTTTTTTTTTTTTTAGTTAATAAGTTTTTTACCAGCCAGTGTGTGTATGTAGTGCCATCAGACTTAGTTACGTAACAACGCGTTGTAAATAAAAGACCAGCAATATCGCAGGTGGTCCTAGATTCAATCTGCCGCTTTGTTTACAAAACTTACAATACCATACAATAGGCAGTCATTTCACAATCATTGTAAAGAAATTTCAGTTTTTCTTCCATTTTTCCGTAATAGAGTGCATTGCAAGTGTTGTAAAATCGCGGCAGTTAGAAATATTTGAAGAATATTATCGTGTTCTTTAAATATAGTTGTCAGTAAAAGACGGTAAGTTATCATAATTAAATTTTAATGAAATTTATTGTAAGAGGTGACACTGAAAGTTCTTAGAAAATCAAATACTAATGCACTAACTAATACTACTGCAAATAATATTTAATAATAATAATATTTAGGGACAATGTCGCACAGATCATCCTAGCCCCAAACTAAGCAAAGCTTGTACTATGGGTACCAGGTGACGCTATACATACTTATATAGATAGATAAATACTTATATACATAGAAAACATCCATGACTCAGAAACAAATATTCGTGCTCATCACACAAATATTTGCACTTACCGGGATTGGAACCCAGGACCACCAGCTTCGTAGGCAGGAGCACTACCAACTAGGCTATGGTGATCGTCTAAAGAACAAACGAGCAAGTTATTAGTTTTATTATATATTTTCGAAATAGTGTCCATTTACATCAATACACCGCTGTTTCCGATAGAACCACTGAGAAAAGCAGTTTGCCGACTCGTCCTTAGGGGTCTCTTCGACGGCATTTTGAAACGCAGCCACTGCTTCCTCGGCGTTCATAAAACGTTTTCCTCGAAGTTTTTCTTATATTTACGGAAATAAATAAAAATCGCAAGGTGCTACGTCAATAGGGCCGACGACCCAGTAATTCCACGTCTGACGTCTTCAAGTAGTCGATTGTTTGCTTGGCGGTGTCGTGGTGAAAGAGGATCCTACTGCGAGGTCGTTTCTCCCGATTTTTTTCTAAGACAAGTGGCAAACAATTGGTAGTGTACCACTCTGAAGCAACTATAATAATAATAATATCTGGGGACAATGTCACACAGATCATCCTAGCCCCAAACTAAGCAAAGCTTGTACTATGGGTACCAGGCGACGATATACATACTTGTATAGATAGATACATACTTATTATATATAGAAAACATCCATGACTCAGAAACAAATATTCGTGCTCACCACACAAATATTTGCTTTTACCGGGATTCGAACCCAGGACCACCAGCTTCGTAGGCAGGAGCACTACGGTGACCGTCTTTCCTCTAAAACAATTGTTGTGTAATGACCTGTCCTTCTGAAGAACAGGGCCACCATCTTTTTTCCCACTCTTCGACCTCTCTTCACTTTAGTACCTAGGCAACTCCTCGGAAGGAAACACTTAGACAGCAGACAGTCTCTTAGTTTCGGGATTATAACAATAAATCCAGCTTGCGTCACCCGTAAGTATATCGTACACAGCATTCGACACACTAAATCTTTGAACCATTTCATGACACCAATAAAACGACGGAGTTTTTGGACATCTGTCAAATTATGAGGTATCCACTGGGCACTAAGCTTACTGACTGCTAAATGTTCATGGAGGATTTTGTGCACTTGACTCATACCGATGCCTAAGCTTGTCCAAATCTGCTGATAAGGCACTTTTTTGTTAGTCTCTATCATACGCCGCACAACACTGATCTTATCTTCAGTCGTCGCCGTAGGAAGCCATCCTCCATGCAGATCATCGGTGAGATTAGTGCGACCACGTTTAAACTCATTAAGCCAATTATAAACAGTGGCACGAGATGGAGCTTCATCGTGAAAGGCCAACCGAAATCTATCATAACTTTCATGTTGACTTAAATTAAAAAAGTTATAAAATTTCAATGCACGAAAATTTTACGCACGTACATATTTTTATTTGCCGCCAAATCGTAAACAAATATTCCAAAAACACTAATTAACGGTTTATACCCTCAAGTGTAAGGTGTATTTTATTAGGTCCATATCGCTTTAAGTGTTTATGGTCCTTCGAGCCGAATTTTCATGCCATTTTTATTTATATTACAGCAATCATACCACCACTTAACAGCATTTCTTACGAGAAAAGATACACAAATTAACAGTTCATACCCAAAACTATAATGTCTGTCTATAATATAATGTTTATAATGTATTTTATTTGCTCCATGGAGCTCTATGTGCACGTAGTCCTTTGAGCCGAACTTTATGCGATATATATTTATATTGCAACAACTAATCCACCACTTAACAGCAATTCTAACGTTAAAAGAAACACAAATTAACAGTTTATACCCCCAACTATAAGGTGTACTTTATTTGGTCCATCGAACTCTAAGTGTATATTTTCTCTTGCGATTCAAATTTATATTACAGCAATCATACCACCACATAACAGCATTTCTTACGGACAAATATACGCGTATGAGCAGGTTACACCCCCAACCATAATGTGGGGACCTTACCTGTACCCCATCTTACTACCAGCGTTAATAGTCACAAGCGAGGGGGTCCAAGACAGGGATGTCTTCGTGGTCACCTCTGGTCATGCAGAAGCAGAAGTACGTAAAGAAGAGGAGAAGATAACAGAAAGGACTACCACAGAGGATGTATCAAATATCACTCTGACTACAATGAGTGAGTATTTTATTTATTCAATACTTATCGTGATTTAGAAAACTTTTCGTGATTTAGATAACTTTACGTGATTTAGAAAATTCTTGTAGCATGTATGTTAATTTAGGATGATGAGATAATGCAATTTATTTAGCACAAGCTGTGCACCGCGGTTTTACACGCGTTAAATTTTATATATTATCACAGCTCCTCCCCCGTATGTGATAGCGTGATAATATGTAGCCTATATGTTGACCCGACCTCTTAGTAATATTTCGATTTGAAGTAAATCCATGCAGTACATTTTGAGCTTAGGCCGGACATACATACAGACAAATAGAAAAAAAATCTAAAAACTATATTTTTGGCTTCGATATCGATTGCAGATCACGCCCCAAAAAATATTCAATGTACACTTTTGACGTTCCTACGATTTTATTATATGTATAGATTTGGGTATTAACATACACTTGTACTTGTCAAGCTCAATGCAGTACATACACATGTCTGTTTGTCCTGAGTCTGGGTGTAATTATTTATATTATTATGTATTTACAAAAAGAAAAGTACTATATGTAGTTCTAGCTATGCCCCGCGGTTTTACCCGCGTTAAACTTTATAAATTATCACAGCTCCTCCCCCGTAAGTGATAGCGTAATAATATGTAGCCTATATGTTGACCCGACTTCTTAGTAATATGGATGCAAAATTTGAAGTAAATCCATGCAGTACTTTTTGAGTTTAGGCCGTACATACACACAGACAAACAGAAAAAAAATTGTAAAATCTATATTTTTGGCTTCGATATCGATTGTAGATCACGCCCCAAAAAATATTCAATGTACAGTTTTGACGTTCCTACGTTATTTGGGTATTAACATACACTTGTACTTGTCAAGCTCAATGCTGTACATAAACATGTCTGTTTGTCCTGAGTCTGAGTGTAATTATTTATATTATTTTGTATATACAAAAAGAAAAGAAGTATATGTAGTATATCAGTTATCTGGTTACCATTGTACAAGCTCTGCTTAGTTTGGAATCAGATGGCCGTGTGTGAATAATGTCTTAGGATATTAAATTATTATCATTAAGTGCATTTGTTTGCATTTCAGTGCAGCCCACAGAACAATCAACAACAGAAGAATACGAGAACGTGACAGACGATTACGAGAGTGCTACAGAAGATACAGTGTTTGTACCGAATGAAAGGCCGGAAGCGAGCGACACAGACGGGGAGCCTATTCAGGGGATAATTAAATTGAAAGGGGGTCTCATGGGGGAAGGTGTTGAACTAACAGGTGATTATTAATATTCATAACAATGATAATAATAACCGTGCGTGTCACCGTCCCGGAGAGTCTATCAGACACATTGTTTCTGGTTGTTCCTATCTTGCCAACGGCGAGTACTTGCACAGGCATAATCAAGATGCCAGGATTATCCACCAGCAGCTTGCTCTTCGGTATGGTCTTGTAGATTCCGAAGTGCTGTACTACAAGTACGTACCGGAACCAGTTCTAGAAAACGGTTGTGCCAAGCTCTACTGGGACCGCTCTATCATTACAGACAGGACTATTGTTGTCAATAAGCCTGATATCGTTTTGGTAGACCGGTTGGAACGCCGGGCATTTATTGTTGATATCACTGTCCCGTTTGACGATAACCTCGTAAAAGCCGAGAGTGACAAGTTGTCAAAGTATTTAGATTAGGCTTACGAGGTTACCGCCATGTGGGATGTGAACTCAACAATAATTGTCCCGATAGTCGTCTCCGTAAACGGTCTCATAACAAAGAGCCTCGACCAACATCTTAAGAGGCTCTCACTAGATCACTGGGTCAAGGGCCGGATACAGAAGGCGGCAATGATAGGAACGGCACGCATTGTAAGGAGGTTCCTTACTCTGTCGCCCTGACCACCGGCGGCCTAGGGCGTCAAACCCCGCCGCTGGAGGAACTCTATTTTTTTCATATTTATTTATATATTATTGTTTTCTATTTGTTTCAATTTTATAGATATAAATATGTTAATAATAAGAAAAATAAATAAATAATTTGGAATAATAATAAATAATGGCCTACTAACTGAATTTCGGCCACGGAGGCCAGGCTCAATGGAGCCTAGCCATCTGCGCGGGACGTATTATTGTGTGTGTGCCAACATAGGGTACTTTCTATCCATTACTCTGATCATCCGATGGGACGCCTTGTGACACGACCGGAAAGAGGGCAGGTACCGGACCGATGGCTTAACGTGCTCTGCAAGGCACGGGGATATAATACCGCCAACTCCCAGACTTCGGGCTGATGCTGAGAATTTTTTCTTTTTACAGACAAGTCCCAAAATCACTTTTGGCCCGACCCGGGATTTGAACCTGGGAGCTCGTTATCTGCCGTTGAATACGCTACCGCTAGACCAACGAGGCAGTCAAATCCATAATATTTATTACATAATATTTACAACAGTTTCTGGGCGGTTAAGAAAATTTAATACTCATAACTGAAGACCGCCGCGCGCCGTGCTTTAGTGGAACCGGGATCGACAGCTTAACGTGCCCTCCGAAGCACGGAGACATTCACATATTAAACCACTTTGGTGGTCACCCATCTATGGACTGACCGCGAACCTAGTTGCTTAACCTCGCCGATCTGTTACGGATCGGTGGGAGCATCTAGGGCCGGTAGTTTGTAGATACTTTTCTTTCACGTCGCAGGTCGTGGCTTCGATCCCAAGACAGATTTGTGTGCATAGACATATATGTTTGCCCTGCGTATGTGTGTAAAATAAAATAAAATAAAAAGGTTTTTATTCACGTAAACTTTCAAAAAGCGCTTGTAAATAGTCAGAACATCATAATATCAGCCAAATTACATCCACCGATGGGGTGATGATATTCTATCCCGTTACCACACAGCAAGTTATCTGTAGAATGTCATTTACAAAAATGTAGTATATTATGTAGTATATCAGTTATCTGGTTTCCATAGTACAAGCTCCGCTTAGGTTGGAATCAGATGGCCGTGTGTAAATAATTTCCCAGGATATTATTATAAACTAGCTGTGCCCCTTTTTTAAACTTTATAAATTATCACAGTCCTCCCCCGTAGGTGATAGCGTGATAATATGTAACCTATATGTTGACCCGACCTCTTAGTAATATTCAAACAAAATTTTAAGTAAATCCATGCAGTACTTTTTGAGTTTAGCCCGGGCATACATACAGACAAACAGACAAAATTTTTAAAAACTGTATTTTTGTATTCGATATCTATTGTAGATCACGCCCCAAGTAATCGTTTAAAAAAATATTCAAAGTACAGTTTTGACGTTCTTACGATTTTATTATAGATTACACCTAGACATAAAACAAATAATTATGCTCATCACACAAATATTTGTCCTGGGTGGGGTTCGAACCCAAAACCTCTGGCTTAGTAGGCAGTGCCACAAACCACTAGGCCAAAAGCCTAGCCTTCCATAAATTCTTTTTCTCATTTCAGAAGCACCAGAAGTTTACTTTATTACTGGTAAAAATGACGAAAACGTTGATAAAGAAGAGAAAAAAGAACAATCAAGAAGAAAAATGGATGTAGAGAAAGTGGAACACAAAACGGTAAAGAAGTTCCTGCATCATCATCATCATATCAGCCGAAAGACGTCCACTGCTGGACAAAGGCTTCCCCCAAAGATCTCCACAATTGCCGGTCTTGCGCTATCCGCATCCAGCGATTTCCAGCGACCCGCACAAGATCATCGGTCCATCTTGTAGGGGGCCTGCCCACGCTGCGTCTTCCGGTTCGTGGTCGCCACTCGGGAACCTTTCTGCCCCAACGGCCGTCAGTTCTACGAGCTATGTGCCCTGCCCACTGCCACATCAGTTTTGCAATTCTTCGGGCTATGTCGGTGACTTTGGTTCGCCTGCGTATTTCGACATTTCTGATTCGATCCCGCAGGGAAACGCCGAGAATTTCAATTTCAATTTATTTATTGCAAATCATGTGTATACAATGTTGTTACAATGGTATTACTTATGTTTCAACATGATACCCTGTAAGGGCACAGCAACATTAGGTACATATTACAATAATACTTAATATTTATCATTTAATTTTACACAATACAATCAATAGAATAAATATAAAATTACAGTATTACATAATTAAATAATATGAGGAAAAAAAATATAAAAAAGTTTCATGCCCTCTCCATTGCTCTCTCAGGAGTTAATCATTCTATTAATTTCAGGTTAAACCAAAACTGAACTGTACCCATCTGGACTGTACGAACACAATTCAGACAATCTGCGGCGCCAAGTATGAGAACAAGCAGTGGAAGTACAGATTGTTCCTCAACGACTGCTACTTTCGAAAAGTCAATTGTCAGTTCCGCCATGAGTACAATCGTGAGTTACACTTTAAACTTTATAATATTACCTACTAGCTGTGGCCCATGGTTTCACCCACGTTAAACTATATAAAGTACTAGCTGTGCCCTGCGAATTTACCAGCGTTAAACTTTATAAATTATAGCCTATGTGTTAATCCAGGGTGTCAGCTAACTCCATACCAAATTTTATTAAAATCGCTTCAGCCGTTTAGCCGTGTCTTCAAGGCTAAACGGCCACTAGTAACAAACATACACACTCACACACTCACAAACTTTCGCCTTTGTAATATCAGTGTGATAGCCTATGTTATTGTTATTGTTATTCGGATATATCTATATAATATATAAAAATCAATGCCACTTTTCGTTGTAATGTTATAACTCAACAACACCTTTACCGATTTGGCTAATTTTGGTGTTGAATTATTCGTGGAAGTCCAGGGAAGGTTTGTACGTAGATAAAGAAAAGTCTTGAAAAAGTGTAAATCAACATCTTTCTATACTCCCATATACAAACAATTTGTACTAATACTTAAAAGCGTAGCGAAGCACGTACCGGGCCGCTAGTAAGCTATATTACTACGCAGTTTCAGCACAATCGGTTTGTTAGTTTTTTCGTGAAGAAGTTACAAACAACTTTCACACACAAACTTTCGCCTTTATAATATAAAATTGATAACAGTTTACATGTGAAGAGGCTCTCGCTGGATCGCTGAGTCATGGGTGGGATGCAAAAGATGCAAACCCTGACTACCGGCGGCTTAGGGCCGCAAACCCCGCCGCAGGAGGAACTCTATTTTTTAGCATATTGACATATATATTATTGTTCCTTTTATCAATTTTATAATTATCGCACCTTTAAAAAAAAACTTGTGTGTACTTATGTACACGCGTTAGAAGTTATACTTCTTAATATACAACTTGAACATAGTTATCAATTTTCATACCACCTAGATCTAACTTCATGCTGTTAAATTTTTTGGTGTCGGTGTGCGCGCGCATCGTAAAAATTCACTCTCATCATTTTTCTCCATCGTGCCAAAAGAAGTATAACTTCAACAAAAGTGACATTTTACAAAAATAGTATTTTGTCAGTATGACCGTTTCATGTTTTTGATGCAGTATTATGATTTATATCTAGGCCAGGTAATGAAATATAGTACTGCAATAAGCATTATTTAACAGTTGACCTATCTTACTTTTAGTTACAAACTGCAACTAATAATAAATAATGTAGTTATTTAGAAAAAAGAGTTCATAAAAAATAATTTCGTATAATGCCACTTTTGTTTTTAAAGTGCGTTATCACTAGCTGTGCCCGGCGGTTTTACCCGCATTAAACTTTATAAATTATAGCCTATGTGTTAATCCAGGGTGTCAGCTAACTCCATACCTTTTATTAAAATCGATCCAGCCGTTTAGACGTAACAAACATACATAGTCACACACTCACTAACTTCCACAAACTTTCGCCTTTATTATATTAGTAGGATTATGTAAAAAAACTATAATTTAAATTATTTGAAATAATAATAATAAATATCCTGGGACATTATTCACGCCCGGCCATGTGATCCCAAACTAAGCAGAGCTTGTACTATAGAAACTAGATAACTGATATATTACATACACTACTTTTCTTTTGTAAATACATACTTATATAGATAACTAGCTGTGCCCGCGACTTCGTCCGCGTGTAAATTAGTTTATTTCGTTTTTTTTTTTGTTTTTAGTAAAATAAAAATCATTTTCTAAAATAAAAGTAGCCTAAGTTACTCTTTATTACATAAGCTACCTGCCAATAAAAGTCCCGTCAAAATCGGTCCAGCCATTTCAGAGATTAGCCGGAACAAACAGACAGACAAAAATTGTACAAAAAATATTTTGGTGTATGTACCGTATATATATTCATATTTATGTTGTAAAAACCGGTTATTTCAATATTACAAACAGACACTCCAATTTTATTTATTTGTATAGATTACACCCAGACTCAGGACAAATAGACATGTTCATGCACACAAATATTTGTCCTGGGTGGGAATCGAACCCACGACCTGAAGCGTGAAAAGCAAGCATTTAGCGACTACGCCAACCAACCGGTTGACTTTGAAGTCCTTCTTCTTTGTGATTAAACTTTTTTGCTTCTTTCAAGACCTTGAATCGATATTGAGGATACTAGAGAGCATTTTATGAATAGGAATGCAAACTAAGAGAAGATAAACTATGGCAATAATAATAATATAATAATATCTGGGGACAATGTCACACAGATCATCCTAGCCCCAAACTAAGCAAAGCTTGTACTATGGGTACAAGGCGACGTAACCCTGGAGTGCGTAACCCTGGAGCATTAATCGGTCACCGTAGCCTAGTTGGTAGTGCTCCTGCCTACGAAGCTGGTGGTCCTGGGTTCGAATCCCGGTAAGTGCAAATATTTGTGTGATGAGCACGAATATTTGTTTCTGAGTCATGGATGTTTTCTATGTATATAAGTATTTATCTATCTATATAAGTATGTATATCGTCACCTGGTACCCATAGTACCAGCTTTGCTTAGTTTGGGGCGAGGATGATCTGTGTGACATTGTCCCTTGATATTATTATATATGAAGGTTAACGATTACTAAATCAATCGTTCAATCGGCTTCAACGTTGAAAATGGATTCTGGACCGTTTATGACGTCACATGTGCTCATGGAAGCCAACTGAACGAATTATTTAGTCATTTTTAACGTTCATATATTTGAATGCCGATCACGTTCACAATGACCGGCAAATTGAGCGGTACAAGATAAAAATATTATGCGTTGCTGCAGTTAATTAAGTAGTATGTTTCATTTCCAGGATACAATCCAGTGCCAGAAGAGTATTGCCAAAACAGTATAGCTGCCAAGTACATGGAGCATGCCTTCTCTTTCACACCCAAGTCTCCTTACGTCAGCAGAAGACTGAACGCAAAGAAAACGAACATGGAGAGTTCTATTTCTAGAAGGTACTAGAATTAACTATCCAAGATGCATTCTCCAATAGATAATTTTATATTATAGAATACACTTTATTTGACTGACGCCAGCACATCAAGCTACCCCAATCTGTAAATTTCCACAAATGACTGCACGTGTGGTGCAGCGGCTTAGACAGTCGCCTCGCCGCTTCGTGTCGCGGGTTCGAGTCCCGCGCTGGACAACTATTTGAGTGACCCATAAATAGTTGTTCTGAGTCTGGATGTAATTTGTGTCCGTCTATTATATGTTTGTAAAGTACCCCGCGACACAGGGATTAAATTCACTAATGCGGACGTTGTCTTTTTCAAGAAAAAAACCTTTTGCTTATGTGATAAAGTTGAAAATCTCTATAAGAACAGAAAACTTGACAGATTAGGGTAGCTGGATGTGCTGGCGTCTGATTTGGATTTTATATAATTAAGTACACTGTATTGTACCAAAGCAGCAAAGTTGTATTTTAGAGCACTAAACTGATTTTATACAAGGGCCGGATGTCGTGCTTGGTTCTAAGAGAGGTAGGGCACAGCGTTCATTCGCTCAAAGAGCAGCCCGACTGGGGAAGTACCTCCACCTTACAGAAGACATTCCTTAATAATAACATTAATAATTTAATGTTGTGTTTCTGAGTGTAAGGTCGCCAGAGCTCATCGGGGTGGGGGGAAGGGTCAGCATCACTTGTTTGCCGACTCTTAAAGGCCGGCAACGCACCCACGACTCCTCTGGTGTTGCGAGTTTCCATGGGCGGCGGTGATCACTTACCATCAGGTGACCCACTTGCTCGTTTGTCGACCTCAGACATAAAATAAATAAAAAAAAATGCTTGCCATTCACGCCGCAGGTCGTGGGTTCGATTCCCACCCAGGGGCCGGCTAAGTCGCCGAACATCAATTTCTTAAATGGCGTTCAAATAAATAAAGGTTAAAAATGGCTTAATCAATCGTTAAATCGGCTTTAACGTTGACAATCGATTCCGGACCATTTATGACGTCACATGTGCTCATGGAAGCCGATTTAACGATTGATTAAGTCATTTTTAACCTTTATTTATTTGAACGCCATTTACGAAATCGATGTTCGGTGACTTAGCCGGTAGAGCCCCAGGACAGATATTTGTGTGCATGTCTGTTTGTCCTGAGTCTGGGTGTAATTATCTATATAAGTATGTATTTACAAAAAAAGGATTATATGTAGTATATCAGTTATCTGATTTCCATAGTACAAGCTCTGCTTAGTTTGGGATCAGATGGCCGTGTGTAAATAATGTCCCAGGATATTATTATTATTTCCATTTTATTCCTCAAAATTCTTTTTCGGTAAATAATGATACTCACGGGCTTACGCCAAGTCAGTATCAAGTTCCATTTGGGACTCATAATATGATGAGTCGTCCTGCAAAAATTTTCTAACGATTCTACATGTATTCAAAATCATTATTATTATTATTATGTCTTTTATTCCGTGTCATTCTTATTTCATACATTTACAAATATATACTTACAAAAAAATATATATTTATAAATATAAAAAATAGAGATCCAATCGGCAACGGGAGCAGGGTCCATGCTACCGATGGTCAAGGCTCCAGAGAGAGGAACCTCCTCACAATACGCGCCGTCTCCAAAAGAACTGCCTTCTGAACCTGACCCTTGACCCAACTGCCTAACGCGAGCCTCTTAAGGTGACGGTCGAGGCTCTTGGCAATTAAACCATTATTATTATTATGATTATTTATAGTAAAAAAAAGTTGGCAACCCTAGTGACCTTGCGTTGCGTTGCAACGGTGATGGAATTCATGGTTGAATGAGTCCCGTGAATTTTAAGGTTACATTTATACATGTAAAACACCAACAATCTCGCAGCTATATAGCTAATATCATTCGCAACAAATTTTGTTAATTAAGTGAACTCATTGTATAAAATAAGTTTCATAGTGTATAATACAACTTTACTTATTTGGTACAATAAAGTATAATATAATATCCTCCTAGCCGAATTCCGGCCACGGCGGCCAGTCTCAACAAAGATTAGCCATCTGCGCGGGACATATTATAGTGCTCAAGGAGCACTTTCCAACACTCTCATGATCCGATGGGACGCCTAACGACACGACTGGAAAGACGTCAGGCACAGGACCGACGGCTTTACGTGCTCTCCGAGGCACGGGGTATAATACCGCCAACTCCCAGACTTCGGGCTAATGCTGAGAAATTTTTCTTTTTACAGAAAAGTCCCAAAATCACTTTATGGCCCGACCTGGGATTTGAACCCAGGACCTCGTTCTCTGGGGGTGAATACGCTACCGCTAGACCAAAGAGGTATTCAAAGTAGATGTATGAATGTGTGAATGTAGATGGTGCAGGTTCGAGACCCGCCGGAGGATAATGTTCAGGTTCGAGACCCGCCGGACGATAAAATTTATGAATTCCCATTTTTTTGATTTTGAGGTAAAAATCATTATCTTCACAACTCGCTAGCCCTTTGTTACGGACGTCTCTTTGCTGACATAATAAAGCTTGTTTTCAGATAATAAAACTTGTTTTCAGATAATTAACTTGCTTACAGATAATAAAACATGTTTACAGATAATAAAACTTTGTTTTAAGATAATTAAACTGGTTTTCAGATACAAATAATAAAAATAACTGTTTACATATAATAAAACTTGTTTTTAGATAATAAAACTTGTTTTTAGATAATAAAACTTGTTTACGAATAGTAAAACTTGTTTTCAGATAATAAAACTTGTTTTTAGATAACAAAACTTGTTTTCTTATAATAAAACTTGTTTTCAGATAATATAACTTGTTTTTAGATACTAAAACTTGTTTTTAGATAATAAAACTTGTTTTTAGATAATAAAACTTGTTTTCAGATAATAAAACTTGTTTTCAGATAATAAAACTTGTTTTCAGATAATAAAACTTGTTTTCAGATAATAAAACTTGTTTTCAGATAATAAAACTTGTTTACATATAATAAAGCTTGGTTTTAGATACTAAAACCTGTTTTCAGAAAGTAAACTTGTTTTCAGATCGATGACTCTGAACGCCAACGGGAAGTTCTGTTCGCACGCGTGTCCCGTGACGTGCACCGAGGACTACGACCCGCAGTGCGCCGTCTCCAACACGGGACACCGCAAAGTGTTCATGAACCATTGCAAGATGGACTACAACTCCTGTTTCTATAACGTTGGTAAGTCCCAGTTCGCCACTTGGGCACTTGTCATCTCAATGTGAATATGCCGGTGATCTGATAGAGTTGCAAGCTCCTCAGCCACTCTCCAGCCTGACACCCTACGAGCAGTAGGGGCAGTCACCCACGTTAGATCAACAACCGACTCCCCCTGCCACCGCACGCACTGGTCGATCCTTGGTTGAGTGATCATATCATCATCTTCATATCAGCCGAAAGACGTCCACTGCTGGAAAAAGGCCTCCCCCAAAGATCTCCACAATTGCCGGTCTTGCGCTATCCGCATCCAGCGATTTCCCGCTACCCGCACAAGATCGTCGGTCAATCTTGTAGGGGGCCTGCCCACGCGGCGTCTTCCGGTTCTTGGTCCCCACTCGAGAACCTTTCTGCCCCAACGGACGTCGGCTCTACAAGCTATGTGCCCCGCCCACTGCCAATTTAGCTTAGCAATTCTTACGGCTATGTCGTTTACTTTGGTTCGCCTGCGGAGATCAGAATTTCTGATTCAATCTCGCAGGGATTCGATTTCGCGTATCATCCTACTAAAATATTTTTATAAACGCAAAAATTTGTAAGGATGGATGGATGGATGTTTGATACTCTTTCTCGAAAAACTACTATAGGCTACAATTTATAAAGATATTGTGTGAATTGTCCAAAATATGACGATAAGTCAGAGTCGATCAGTCAAGTAATGAGGAAAAAGTCTACCATCTGCGAGCTATCCCGGCGTGTACTGTTAAAACCGCTAGAGGTTGAAGAAGAAGTAATTTCTACGATCTATGTGCCCTGCCCACTGCCACTTCAGCTTGGCTATGTCGGTTATTTTGGTTCGCCTGCGGGTCTTAACATTTCTGATTCGATCTCGCAGGGAAACTCCAAGCATAGCCCTTTCCATTGCTCTTTGGTTGACCTTGAGCCGCCTGATAAGGCCCATAGTGAGCGACCACGTCTTTGTTCTGTAATCATCACTGACAGCAAGCTCATAACAGTCTTATAATAATAATGTCCTCCAGGCCAGGAATTTCAGTGACGGCGGCCACTCTCAATGGAGACTAGCCAATTATGCAAAAGGCTGTTGGCAAGTACTTGCTTTGTCCAGCACTGGACTTCTTTCGGCTGATATGATGAAGTACTTGCTTTTCACGGAGGCCGTGGGTTTGATTCCCACCCAGAACAGACATTTGTGTGCATGAACATGTATGTTTGTCCTGAGTCTGGGGTAATTTATCTATACAACATGTAACGTAATTAACGCACACCCTCAGACACCCCAATTAGAATATTATGTTGTTATCATAAAACATACACCAAATTTTTAATCAACATGTATATGCATTGTTATTTACTAAATTAGTTACTTGGAATAAAGTTTATTATTCTTTATTTTGTGTTGAATGATGGAATTTGTATGAATACTAATAAAACTGCGATTTAAAAGTCTTATTAATCTGACTTACGGTCCATTTCAATATGTTTTTACTGCACAGGGTCAAAATAAAGATAATATCCGTAGTTTTAATTATTTTGGAATAAAAAAATACCTATATTTAAATGATATAAATCGATTCAGTAAACGATTCTGAACGAACTATTTTGGATGTGCGTTAATTAAGTTACATGTTGTATAAGTATATATTTGCATGAGAACCCCCTCTCTTTGAAGTCGGTTAAAAAGAAAAGTAGTATATGTATCAGTTATCTGGTTTCCATAATACAAACTCTGCTTAGTTTGGGATCAGATGGCCGTGGGTATAATGTCCCCGGATATTATTATATTATTACTATTATATGTCATTACCTGGAGTGTGATTAGGAGAGAATTTCGCACTCGTCCCGTTTTTACTGTTGTGTCTTGTATAACCTAACCTATTTTGGAAATTAGTTGATACTCTTACACTGCTGGATCGATATTAACCAAACAAAGTTTAGAAGCTGAGTTTGTTTCGCTGGGTCTTCTCAGTTGGGGCGCATTGGATCCGGTGGTAGCATTAAAGCGCGACCGTCGTTATTAACATAAGGTCCGTCATAATAATATCACCTTAATATAGACAGAACCATTGCCAATATGTATTACAAATATTAGACTTGAACTAGATAATTAGACTTAAACTAGATAATTAAACTGAAACATAATCTCTTGACAATAACTTGATACGAGCTAGCTAAATATCATTGCTGTTATAAAATAAATTTTATTAATGTTTTAATACTATCAATACAATGTGTGCCTAAATATCTATGTTACTAGAAATAATAATGTATACAACTATATTACTACAAACATGTTCTAACTATTTACAAGCGCTTTTTTAAAGTCTACGTGAATAAAAACCTTTTTTATTTTATCTTTTATTTTAACCACCGCAAAGAAACCGGCTTTCAAATGAATAAAACTAAATCCTTTTGAGAGCTACGATTCGACAAACAAAAACACACACACACACAGAGAGATATCGACGTCATACTTATAACACACCTCTTGTGGGTCGGTGGAAAAAAAATTGGATCTATAAACAATAGTTAAAATCGATTCAGTTTATTTTTTAATTTAATTTAAACTTCTTACTCATAAATAATAATAATAATAATAAAAATGTTTTTATTCATCTCCACAAATTACACATTATGTACGAGGACAATCTTAAAGTTAAATATACAAGTTGACTATTTCGTAAATGTAATTTGTGGGAGATCTGGAGTCTAAACTAAGCCTAGGCCTGTACTATAGAACTCCAGGCCCCCCATCACATAATATTTTATGTAAAATTATAAGTCAGCGGGTAGATACATGTTAAATGTGTGTGTGTGTGTGTGGTGTATGTGGTGTGTGAGGGTGTGTGTGTGTGTGTGTGAATGTTTCAATATACGTGCTATGCATGCTATATTTATATATATACGTATATATATTATATAAGCAGTGTGCGCGGCCAAAAGTCTTTTTGGATTTTACTCACGTTGCCTATAAAACAGCGCTTGTAAGTAGTCAGAACATGTTTGTAGTAATACTGAGAAGATACTAACTCTAATCTAAATTAATCTAAACTAAATTATAATCTAAGACTGTGAATAATATAATTCAGTTTTACCTCCATTTCACAGTTTGGAACAAGCGCCCTCTAGCGGAGTGTGTGGGAGGCAAGAAGGCCGACATGAGGCATAACAGACGCTTCATAGGGTGGATGCAGAGGGTTGGTATCGTGGACAATAAGGGTAGGCTTAATTTAGAATAAAATATGTGAGGAAAGAAGTCTTATTTGTGTCTTATTTTTACGAAAAAGCCTCCTATTTAAAACTGTTTACAAAACAGAAATTGATAAATAGTTGTATGCAATGCATTGACAACATAAAATGCTACTAGCTGTGCCCCGCGGTTTTATCCGCGTTAATCTTTATAAATTATAGCCTACGTGACGTGTTAATCCAGGGTGTCAGCTTCTATCATTCCATGTCTACCATAGAGAAAAAATCATAAAATTTCGACACATCGATTTAGTGGTTTAATTTTGTCAAGCCAGTCCTAGAAATGTTGACAGAGTAAAATGAAACGACGTTATTTAGCTGAGAAACTTTTAAGTAGGCTTTTTAAATAAAGGAATAGTTGAGCGGGGTTCAAGTGGTTGAGCAGGGTTTCGCTGAGCCATGGTTAAGCGGCGGATCACGGCATTATTTTAAATTAGTCTAGTATCATGAAGTATTTATTGTCTTTGGTATGTTTTAAAAATAATCTATCTATCGAGAAATGTCGAGGTCAACGGTTGATTTGTTTGTAATGTAAGACTGTTGTTAATAAATCTTATGGTACGAGTATTAAACTGCTATAATTATAATATTAATAACAAAGATTTTAAATTATGTATTCCTATAGTTTTAATTTGTTTAAGTTGAATTGTAAATCTGTTATAATCAAACACTCAGTAAATAAAATCAAATAAAAACATAATACATTAATTATTTAAAAAAGAAGTCTAAAGTTAAACTGCAGTTGAACTATGGATCAAGCAATCTCATTGGATGATATTCGACTAAACCAAGGATCAACTGCGGTTTAACTATAGACTTCATTTTTAAATAAGGGTGTAATATTTATAAATGTTTTTATTTGTATTTATTTACTGTTTGTTCGATTTTATATGAATTTTATTACATTGACATTTCACGTTATTTTATAATATTTATTTATTTATTTTTACTACAATTATTAAATTAATGTCATATTATGGACTTTTATGTCCGAAATAAAGATTATTATTATTATTAAAAATGCCGTTAACAAGAACTTCTAATCTTTTCCAACGAAGCCGTAATTAAATTAGATTTTGTAAAATTGCGAATCAATCTACTGAAGAAGAAGGAAAAATTCTTTGTGAAATGAAATAATGAAACTTATTCAGCACTTGGGTACAAACATACACTTGTACTTGTCAAGTTCACAATGCAGTACATAAATATAGACATGTACAATATTAAAGAAACAAACAAAATGAACCGTTCGTCCGCGTGATATGTTTTATTACTACATAGTATAAAACAAAGTCGCTGTCGCTGTCTGTCCGACCCTATGCATGCTTTAAAACTACGCAACGGATTTTAAAGTGGAAGGTTTATATGTATAATATACGCATAATAAATAAATAAATAAATAAGTAATATTGTAGAGAAACACTGATAACTTTAGAGGTTTCTAATTTCATGTCGTAAAGAAACACATTTTTTTTTGCGCTCACATTGCAAACAGTGGCTGAACCCCACGAGATAAATCAAAATAATGTACTACAGCTTAAAAGGCCAACAAAAAAGTCCGCGATGGTATGTCTATCTTTAAAGGATACCCCCATAACCCTAACCATAGTTTGTCACGCCTTCCGAAAGCCTCCCGCCTGTTCATCAATTACCGTGGCCGATCTGGAAGTTCCTAAACAGACTCTGGACTCAGGTGGGCCGAATCAAAGAAAACATGTCTAGGTGGGGACTATCGAGCAGCCCCAAAATGGACTGTATTTGTTTGCGGAGCATCGGTCCAATCCATGGCCCATCTAACAGCTTGCCCAGCCTGCCCTGCCACATGTTCGTGGCAGGATCTTAGAAATGCCACAAGCAGGGCAATCAGTGTGGCCCCGTTCTGGGCCACAAAAATTTAACGAGTTTGCCATCGAAAGATTCTTTACATTTGACAGGAAAAAATGGTTTATTTACGAAGTGTTTTTAAAACAGCATTAATCCTTATACAATTAAGTCCTTACCTTAAACACATTGTCCTTTTAATATATATCAATATGGCCCTTTATAGCATGTAATTTAAATGAATATAAATAGCCGCACTTCGCCCTATTGTCCGGCGAAGCAATGAAAGTGTACTAGGATAACTGTAAACGTCGTTTACAAACATAGTTATATGTTTCTAACTTATATGTTTCTAAATACATAGATATCTTCTATTATCTATACATATAATAAAATCGTAGGAAAGTCAAAACTGTACATTGAATATTTTTTTAAAGGATACTTGGAGCGTGATCTGCAATAGATATCGAAGCCAATAATATAGTTTTTAGAATTTTTGTCTGTTTATCTGTTTGTCAGTATGTATCTCCGGGCTAAACTCAGAAAATACTACATGGATTTACTTTAAATTTTGCATGAATATTACTAAGAAATCGGGTCAACATATAGGCTACATATTATCAGGCTATCATCTACGGGATAGGAGCTGTGATAATAAAGTTTATCGCGGGTAAAACCGCCGGGGGCAGCTAGTTATAGATAAATTACAACCAGACACAGAACAAATAATCGTGTTCATCACACTAACCCTTTTTTTTTTTTTTTTTTTTTTGCGGGGTTGAAAATCCTGCATGGATGTCCTCCGCCTTGGGGGAGGCGGAGGAGTCTGTCAGACTCCTACTGACTAAAAACCACCCCGGTGTTCCATCTCACACCTGCGCCGGGGGTCGCGGGAACAAACGATACTTCCGCAACCCCTAGCTGGTGCTGGCCCATACCTGCGGGCCTCCTCGCATCACACTAACCCTAGACCAACAGGGTAGTTGTTGTGTATTTATGTTACTCTTATATGCAAAAACTAAAAAATTATAAATATATTTATTCCCAACAAGCACAGATAATCCTTAATTTAGTTTACATCTAAGACGATATAACTAATTGCGTTTAGTTAACATAATACTTATGAAGCATGCAACATTATAAGTACTAGCTAGGAAAGGCTACCTCAGCAAATGTTATCATCATCATCATCATTACAGCTAAATAAATCCACTGCTGGACAAGCCTCCCTCAAGAATCGTCTTGGGGGGATATGCCATAATCGCCACGCTTGGCAGGCGAGTTGGCGATCGCAGTAAGATGGTCATAGTAATCAGAAGGAAGCTGCTGCCCATCCTCTGGTAGATATTCCCTCGGGTCGACTTCTACGCCCCCCACGGGATGAGATGGGGTGATGATATTCTGATTCTGGTATTTGTCGCCGTCACCACACAGCTCAAAAAATGTTACAGTAAATAATAATTACCTATTACTGTAACGCTGATCTCCCGGTAGCGCTTAAAAAACTACTTTCAATTATATAACAAAATTATCATGCGTATCGTGCGTACCTGTAGTAGTGTTTGGTTGCGACTCCAACCACTTTAAATGTCATCAAAGAGAATATAAACAACTAGTATTGCGTCATTGCTGTGTTTACCTATCAAAACTGTCAAAGTATAAAAATATAAAAATATTACTATAAATATGAATGTGAATGTGGGCAGTTTAATAAGGAAAAGATCTACGCACAGATTTTGATGAAACTATTTAGTAATATAACTTTTACATCCAAATAACACATAGGCTATAATTTATAAAGTTTAACGCGAGTGAAACTACATAGTAAAGCTAGTATTGTAAATGCGAAACTTTGACAGAATGGATATATGTATGTTTGTTACTCTTCTGCGCAAAAACTACCAAATGGATTTTTAAAGTAATATACATATATAAGTTATACGTCTGAATAACACAAAGGCTTTAATTTACAAAGTTTAAAGCGGGCGAAACCGCGAAGCACAGCTAGTAACAGAATATTATAAAGGTAAATAATGTTCATTCATTCCCTGGCACCTTGGCATTAACGGGGGACTCCACTATTCTGGTGTACAGACGCAGTTTCCTCAAATGAAAGTGAACCTTATTCTCATGTGATAAAATTGAAAATCTACAAAAGAAATTATACAGATTGGGGTAGCTGTATGTGCTGGCGTCTGTACATTAAGTAGATAACAATTTTTGGCACCAGCTCTTGTTAATGGCGAGGCTTTTAGCTTTTAGCATTAAGCTGTGAAGGCTATGGTTTTAGACTTTTTAAGTGTTTTGGGTTTAGTGCATAGAGTTTTAGGATGTCTAGCCGTACGTGTGGTTTTAATATTGATTAAATGTTGGTTTGGTTTGTCCGTGCTTAAAATATGTTTGTCTAGTGGCTATGTCAGAGGTCATGGGTTCGAACCCCACCCAGGACAATTTTTTGTGTTATTATTATTACGGTTTTAATGACTAAATTGATAAATCTTTAGCCGTATGAGGTATTAATATTTTAAATATGTGGAATGCCTCATTTATTTAGAGGTAGCGTTTTCACCCACAGAGAAGGGCTACAGGTTCTGGGTTCAAATCCCTTTTCTAATATAAATGGGACTTTTCTGTAAAAATATTAATTTCTCAGTATCAGACCGAAGTCTAGTCTAGGAGTTGGCGGTATTATACCCCGTGCCTCGGAGAGCACGAAAAGCTGTCGATCCTGTACCTGACCTCTTTTCGGTCGTGTCGCTAGGCATCCCATCGGATCATGAGAGTGGTGGAATAGAAAGTGCCCCTGTATTTGCGCACAGACTTGCGCACTATAATATGTCCTGCGCAGTTGATTAATCTCCATTGAGACTGGCCGCCCTGGCCAAAATAGTTATTTTTAACACAACGCCCGCATAAGGGCCAGCGCAGACCGAGAGGAGCGCAGCGGAGAGGATTTTATTAAAGCACTAGAAAATCAACTCTAAATTATTTAAATAAAGTGCATGTATGCTTGATATTATGCGCGAGACTGCGCGAGCATTTTTTCAGGTTCAAGCATATATGCACTTTATTCCTATAGCTCTAAAGTTGATTTTCTAGTGCCTTAATAAAATCCTCTCCGCTGCGCTCCTCTCTTTCTGCACTGACCCTTAGGGAATCTAATCCCAGTGTTGCGGGGTACTTTATAAACATATAATAGACGGACACAAATTACACAAATAGTTGTCCGGCGCGGGACTCAAACTCGCGACACAAAGCGGCGAGGCAACTGTCTTAGCCGCTGCGCCTAACGTGCAGTCAAAATGCAGTCTTTCACAAAGGTTTGGTGTACATCATTGTAAGATTAAAGTGTAAGTGGAGGGTATTTTTATTTTTATTTTTTCATCGTACCCATACATGTGGGGTATCTATGGATAGGTCTTCAAAAATGATATTGAGGTTCCTAATATAATTTTTTTCTAAACTGAATAGTTTGCGCGAGATACACTTCCAAAGTGGAAAAATGAGTGTCCCCCCCCTGTAACTTCTAAAATAAGAAAATGATAAAACTAAAGAAAATATATGAGGTACATTACCATGTAAACTAACAACGAAAATTAGTTTGAAAGAAATCTAGTAAGTAATTTTTTTTCAATGCGTCATAAATCGTAAACCGCAATTTACCTTTCATTTAATCAACTGAAATACTTGCTGCTGCGGAACCCTTCATGGGCGAGTACGACTCGCGCTTGGCCGGTTTTCTTAGAATAAATTTTCGACTTCGACTTTTAGTGCGAGACATCCCATAGCAATGAATTTTTCATGGCCGTTAAGAGTAAAAGCCGCTAAAGATAATAGAACAATTATTGTAAATCCCATGAAATATTCATGCCGATGAATATGCATAGCAGATGAAACGGGGGGAATCAAAAAAGTTTAAAACTTCCGGCTAACAATGGTTGTCTAATTTTTTTTGGATAGACAGAGATATAATGAATTCTGATGTTAATTTAAATTATTAATTATATTTATATAAATTAATAAAATAATAAATAAAAAAAGGTTTTTATTCACGTAGACTTTAAAAAAGCGCTTGTAAATAGTCAGAACATGTTTGTAGTAATATAGTTGTATACATTATTATTTCTAGTAACATAGATATTTAGGTACACATTGTGTGAAAACATTTATAAAATTTATTTTATTATAGCAATGATATTTAGCTAGCTCGTATCAAGTTATTGTCAAGAGATTATGTTTAATTATCTAGTTTAAGTCTAATATTTTTACTTCATATTGTCAATGGTTCTGTCTATATTAAGGTATAATTATTATGACGGACCTTGTGTTAATAACGACGGTCGCGCTTTAATGCTACCACCGGATCCAATGCGCCCCAACTGAGAAGATATATAATGTGTATTATATATACTCTAACCTGTCCGAAAGTGATCGGTGAGGTTAAGCAGTCAGTCCATAGATGGGTGACCGCCAAAGTGGTTTAGTTTCTGAGGGTCTCCGTGCTTCGGAGGGCACGTTAAGCTGTCGGTCCTGGTTGTAGTCATTCGACAACAGTCGTTAAGCCATGTCAAAGGCCTACTGTATGGCTTGAACAATGTTGATTGTCGCAATATTTGTATATTTTTTAGATTTAAGGTTGGCCAGACTTTACCTGTAGTTACATGTTGAGTTTTGGCGCCAACGCGGAAAAAGATGTTTCATTTACAAAAACTGGTGTAAATTAAAGTTTTTATGTGTAAATATGGTGGATTTTTAGACATAACATCATGGACAACGTACACAAGTGCCATATTGCCGTAAATTGCGATTTTCTGTGTTGAATCTAAAACTCCATATAAGCCTCTAGTAAAGTCTCCACTGCTTTACTGGGATACGACAAGGACTACGTATGACTTGACTGTGACGGACTTTACTTGACATGACGAAAATAAATGAAATAATAATATATTTTACGAAAGGCTCATAAGGCCGAAGAAGCCAGAGCCGTAAAAATGAATAAACAAAAAAGAAAAAAGTTACATGTCATTCGTTCTTCTGTGGAAAGACTCCATTGTGTGTAACTGATAAAATAGTGTTCAGTATAAAACGTTACCTTTTATTTAATAATCACATCAAACAACTCTGACACTAAGGTACCCACCGCTAGTGTTGAAAATGACTAAAGTGATTGAATTAGACTGACTGTCATTTACGGTCAAATTAGTCATAAATGGTCTATAACTGTCAAAAATGGTCATTTTCAGTCAAATTGATTTCAGTAATATTTTAGTACCTTTTAAGTTTATGTCGTTGATGAAAGTCTACAACTTCTAAATTGAAACAAAAAAGTGGTTTTTATGACTTATAGTATTATTATATAGTGTTAATAATTTTACATTCCTAATCATGCGTGCATTTAAGACAAAATGGCAACGTCGCATCGCCTCGTGCATCAACTTTGATATTGTATTATCCTCTCATGATTCAATGGAAACTGTCAAAAATGGTCATTTTCAGTCAAATTGATTTCAGTAATATTTTAGTACTTTTTAAGTTTTTGTCGTTGATAAAAGTCTACAACTTCTAAATTGAAACAAAAAAGTGGTTTTTATGACTTATAGTATTATTATATAGTGTTAATAATTTTACATTCCTAATCATGCGTGCATTTAAGAGAAAATGGCAACGTCGATTCGCTTCGTGCATCGACTTTGATGTCGTATTATCCTCTCATGATTCAATGGAAAATAAAACGTTGCTGCATTTAAACTTGCATATAAATTGGGTACCTAAATAAATAATTGGTAGTCGAGAATAGACAACAAATTGACTGAATTTGACAGTAAATGACCGGTCATTTAAGGTTTATGACATTTGTGACTAGTCATATTCAGTCATTTTACATCTCTACCCACCGCCCACACGATAAGTAAGTATCATAAATAGTGAAGCAAATTTGACAAATGGAAGAAAACCATTTTGTAACTTGACTACACGTGTGGCCCATTTCATGTCACGGGTTCGATTCCCGCGCAGAACAGAAATATTGTTGTGATTCTGGATGGACTTATTGTCCGTCTATAAAAAAAAATATAAAAGGTTTTTATTCACGTAGACTTTAGGAAAGCGCTTGTAACAGTGTCAGAACATATTCATAGTAATATATAATATTATAATTATTTCTAGGTACATATAGATATTTGCTGATCTACATATTTAAAAACCTCAGAGGCTCAGCTGATAAAAATACTATCAAGATGGTTCACTTTGCTCTTTGCCATTCACTTATCGACTACTGCATTCTAGCATGGGGTGGCTCAAATAAAACTACTTTAATTGAGGTTGAGAGAGCCCAGCGTGCTGTTCTTAAGGTAGCTGCTGGATTGCCCTTCCGCTATCCTACGGTTGAACTTTACAAAAAATGGGACGTGCTTACAGTTAGGCAAAACTTTATTATGCGTACTGTGCTAAAAAAACATTCCCTTTTAAAATACGACCCTAATCTTCTCAGGGACAAGCGCCGTAAGGGTAGTGTGTGTCCTTCTCAGAAGCTCAACACATCCCTATCTCATAACTTCTTTTGCTTTTTGGGATATTTTCTTTACAACAAGCTCAACACATTGCTAAATATTTATTCACTCAACAAAAATTGCTGTAAATCAACACTGACGTCTTTTCTTAAAACTCTTGATTATGATACTACTGAAAAATTATTAACTCCTCTCCAATAACCCACTCAATTCATTTGGCACCAATCTTAACATTGTACTAGCCGATAATTTTTAATCATTTATATATTAAACACAGTTTCACATACACACACAGATACACATACATCTATACTCATACACTACATAATTCATATACACTCTCACTCCTACATCTACATCCATACTCATACACTACATAATAACACTTCCCTTTAGATTGATAGATTATACTGTCACTCTCTTGTAATTGTTACTGTTATTTAAGTTACATAGTTATGTAATAGCTGCGGGAGGGCACTGGTGACTTGTAATACAGGTATCAAACCTACATCAAGCACCAGTCTCTCACAAAGTTTCGTCATATGCTATGATGCTATTATAATTGTAAACCTGTGTGTACTTTGTGAGAGAGAATAAATGACTTATTATTATTATTATTTAGGTACACGGATTGTAGGAAATAATTTACAATAAGATTTATTTTATAACAGTAACGATATTTAACTAACTTAAATTAAGTTATTGTCAAGGATCATGTGTAGGTTTAATTATCAAAATTTAAAAATTTTAATATCAGAGGGCGACAAACGAGCATGTGGGTCACCTGATGGTAAGTGATCACCGCCGCCCATGGACATGGACATGGACGCGACTCCTCTGGTGTCCCGAGTGCGTTGCCGGCCTTTTAGAGTCAGCAAACAAGTGTTGCTGACCCTTCCCCCTACCCCAATGAGCTCTGGCGACCTTACTCACACTCGGAAACACAACATTAAAATTATTAATGTTATTATTAAGGAATGTCTTCTGTAAGGTGGAGGTACTTCCCCAGTCGGGCTGCTCTTTGAGTGAATGAACGCTATGCCCTACCTCTTTTTATATATATAGATCTCTTTATAGATATAACTTACTACCTTAAAGGTGTAACTAAGATTTTATCTTAATAAAATATATAATATGTATGAATTATAAATAAAGCAGACACAGAACAAATTTAATCGTGCTCATCACAAAAAGACGCTGTGTTTGTTTCGCTGAGTCTTCTCAGTTGGGGCGCATTGGATCCGGTAATAGCATTAAAGCGCGACCGCGGCGTCGTTAGAAACACAAGGTCCATCATAATAATAACATTGAATTCGTACCATAATATATATATTTACATACATAGACTCACGCCTATCTCCCAGAGGGGTAGGCAGAGACAACGGACTTCCATTTGTCACGATCCTTGCACACCTCTTTCGCTTCGTTTACTGACATTATATTCTTCATACATGCTCGCCGGTTTAGGGTACTTCTGAACTGACCTTTCTTAAGTACGTCTCCGATTTGATCAGAGAATGTCATACGAGGTCTTCCTCTTCCGTTTGTACCATTCACATATATATGTTTTTTGTTTTTTAAAAGACAACTCCCGCATTAGGGAATCTAATCCCTGTGTCACGGGGTAGGTACTTTACAAACATACAATAGACGGACACAAATTACATCTAGAGTAGGGGCACATTATGGGTTACACAAATAGTAGTCCGGCGCGGGACTCGAACCCGAGACACGAAGTGGCGAGGCGACTGTCTTAGCCGCTGCGCCACACGTGCAGTCAATATAGACAGAACCATTCGGACAATATTGTGGTAAAATATAGCTTAAACTATAAATTTTGATAATTAAACCTAAGCTCATGATTGGTACCCTGAAACAGTGACACGGGGTCGCGGCAGACCACGAAGGAGATGGCGGGACGAACTGGATGTCTTCCTTGAGAATTGGAAAGAGATGGCACACAGTCGAGAGCGTTGGAAAGAATGGAGGGAGGCCTTTGCCCAGCAGTGGGACCATACAGGCTAATAAAAAAAAAAAAAAAAAAAAAAAAAAATTAAACCTAAACATAATCTCTTTGACAATAACTTAATACAAGCTAGCTAAATATCATTATTATAAAATAAATTTTATAAATGTTTTAACAATCCGTGTACCTAAATATATTATATGTAACTAGAAATAATTATGTATACTTAACTATATTACTACAAACATGTACTTTGAGAGAGTTAGGGCACAGCGTTCATTCGCTTGAAGAGCAGCCCGACTGGGGAAGTACCTCCACCTTACAGAAGACATTCCTTAATAATAACATTAATAATTTAATGTTGTGTTTCTGAGTGTGAGTAAGGTCGCCAGAGCTCAACGGGGTGGGGGGAAGGGTCAGCAACACTTGTTTGCTGACTCTTAAAGGCCGGCAACGCACCCGCGACTCCTCTGGTGTTGCGAGTTCCATGGGCGGTGGTGATCACTTACCATCAGGTGACCCACTTGCTCGTTTGTCGACCTCTGACATAAAAAAAAAAAAATGTTTTGACTAAATGCGTCGTGTCGTGCGACGGGAATAAAAACCTTTGATATTTTATATTGAATATAAAATAAAAAAGGTTTTTATTCACGTAGACTTTAAAAAAGCGCTTGTAAATAGTCAGAACATTTGTAGTAGTACAGTTATTATTTCTAGTTGCTTATTACAGATATTTAGGTACACGGAATATTAAATTATTTATACAATTTATTTTATAATAATAGTGATATTTAGCTAGCTTGTATTAAGTTATTGTCAAGGAGATTATGTTTAGGTTTAATTATTGAAATTTATATTTTACTACATATTATTTATTTATTTAATATATTATTTATTTTTATTTAAAGATTTGTCCCGTGTGGGAATCTAAGCCATGACCTTTGGCGTAGCAGGGTCTCTAACCACTAGACCACCAGGTAATAAGTATTCCAGATATTTGCTAATGACCAAAATTAT